>OX336394.1:223078457-225478457 GCA_946902985.2 Meconema thalassinum
CCTGGGGCGAGCGGCTATTTTTCGGTGCTGTTTGTGGGTCCCTGTGCGAACGGAATACTTTTGAACACTGTTTGTGAGACCCTGATATAATAACGTGCGAGAAGCTACCCATTCTCAATGGTTGTGAGCCCTGGGGCGAGCGGCTATTTTGGGTGCTGTTTGTGGGTCCCTGTGCGAACGGAATACTTTTGAACACTGTTTGTGAGACCCTGATATAATAACGTGCGAGAAGCTACCCATTCTCAATGGTTGTGAGCCCTGGGGCGAGCGGCTATTTTTCGGTGCTGTTTGTGGGTCCCTGTGCGAACGGAATACTTTTGAACACTGTTTGTGAGACCCTGATATAATAACGTGCGAGAAGCTACCCATTCTCAATGGTTGTGAGCCCTGGGGCGAGCGGCTATTTTTGGGTGCTGTTTGTGGGTCCCTGTGCGAACGGAATACTTTTGAACACTGTTTGTGAGACCTGATATAATAACGTGCGAGAAGCTACCCATTCTCAATGGTTGTGAGCCCTGGGGCGAGCGGCTATTTTTGGGTGCTGTTTGTGGGTCCCTGTGCGAACGGAATACTTTTGAACACTGTTTGTGAGACCCTGATATATAACGTGCGAGAAGCTACCCATTCTCAATGGTTGTGAGCCTGGGCGAGCGGCTATTTTCGGTACTGTTTGTGGGTCCCTGTGCGAACGGAGTACTTGTGAAACCCCTGGAGCGAGCGGTTACTCGTTGTAGCTGGATGTGAACTCCTGTGACATCTCAGTGCGAAAATAATTCATCATATTCTTTTAGTAACTAGAGCCTCGTTACTAAATATGGGCACCACGCCCTACGCGCAAGCCTCTATATGTAAGGAGTGACCGCGTTTAAGCTGATCATTTGCAAGTGTGGTGTACGCGTACCAGTAACAACGTTTGGTGAGTACTATCAAATATATAACAAAACATATAATGAATTTCGTACAACATCTACATACACTAACTATTTTTACAGTATTTTCAAAGAATGTCCATTAAACTATATTTTATCATATCACACAACTCAATTTGACTAAGCCAGTGTAGTTAAAAGGGACGTAAAACCAATAACATTATTATTATTATCAATTTGACTACAAACTTAAACATCGCGGTTATCAGTCCTATGTAGGTTAACGCGGTTAGTCATCTGTGTTCGGTTATACTATGGACTACATGGTCATCAAGCCTGTATACTGGAGATGTGTATGTGTATGTGTTGAATAATCATGGGGAGGAGTGAAGCATCGCGGTTATCAGTCCCATGTAGGTTAACGCGATTAATCATCTTTGTTCGGTTGTACTAAGGACAATATGGTCATCAAACCTGTATACTGGAGATGTGTGTGTGTGTGTGTTGTATGATCATCAATTACACGGCCGAATTCCCCCTGGGTTCTTTGACATGTCGACATTGACATGCGTGTCGTAATTTTTGCCGCCTTTCAAAAATCACTTACCACGGCTAAGAGCTAACCTGCAAGCTTGGGGTTGATAGTCCGACACAATAACCACTCACGCACCGTGGCAAGCTATCAATCAATCAATAATTATCTCATAATAATAAATATTCCATTTAGCAACTACACGGCCGAATTTCCCCTGGGTTCTTTGACATGTCGACATTGACATGCGTGTCGTAATTTTTGCCGCCTTTCAAAAATCACTTACCACGGCTAAGAGCTAACCTGCAAGCTTGGGGTTGATAGTCCGACACAATAACCACTCACCCACCGTGGCAAGCTATCAATCAATCAATAATTATCTCATAATAATAAATATTCCATTTAGCAACTACACGGCCGAATTTCCCCTGGGTTCTTTGACATGTCGACATTGACATGCGTGTCGTAATTTTTGCCGCCTTTCAAAAATCACTTACCACGGCTAAGAGCTAACCTGCAAGCTTGGGGTTGATAGTCCGACACAATAACCACTCACCCACCGTGGCAAGCTATCAATCAATCAATAATTATCTCATAATAATAAATATTCCATTTAGCAACTATACGACCGAACTCCCCGCCTGTGACATCATCCACGGTCTCAGGACGTGGCGGTCATCTTGCACATTAGCCACTGCTCCAGCTCTGACTGTCCCTCCATAAGAATAACAGAGAGTAGTTGCGCGAGGCGACCATCTTGCACATTAGCTCCTGCGATAGCGTCGGTCTATTATACTTACCATCTAAACATCTAGTAAGGAAATAGCAAGGTTTGATGATTATATAGGACTTGAAAATAAATAAAACAAAAGGACAATACATACTATTTCTTTATTTACAATATTTGACATACACATAGACATGTTTTGATTCACAGATAATAGCGAACACACATGAAGAACAAAACTGTATTGGTTTACTCATTAAGGGCGTAATGGCCCCATGGCAAGCTTGTGAGGTGATCATTTACCCATGAACGTTTATCATCAAACAAAAGCAACGAGCGTCGCATTTGCTCGACAAGAAACACTTCATGGGTACGGGACGTTAGACGTGCCTGTTTCGCATACTGTTCAGTGGGATTATATAATGCCTCACGATAACGAGCCATACATAACGTTCGGATGACACTAGAGCGGACCCCCTTGGCTCGACTGACATGTCTTGAACTGTCGCAAGTATAGCAGTACATTTTTGATGCAAGACCTAAAAATTCTGTCATCACATCGACGCCACATTCATCTTTCATGAGCCCCATAACTTTATTGTTTTGAGGTAACAAGCCAAAGATGTTACCATCAGGAAAAGAGGACGTATCGAAATGCTCAGGATGGTCACGCATCACCTGATAAACGTCTGTTGCTTTAACCTGATATATGTAACTATCGGTATCAGTGTAAACAAGATGAACATCCTTAAAATAGCGACGAGCAAACCCATAATGAAAGTCATACATGGTTAATTTTGAAAACTCCAAAATAGTCATCCCTAAATAAATAGGTTTATTGTAAAGAATTTCAACCTTTCCTAATTCGACGGTAGCCAATGTATCAGTAATAATTTTCATGGTTTTAAAATGGGGCTTGGCAACATATTTCCGAGCTCCATACCTACCTTCCCACGAATTAACTAAATGGATGGACCGGTGTTTGCGTACATTTTCAAACGTTTTTCCGTATGCTGCATTATTCATCAATTTAAAAAAATTAATTTCAAAAGGTTGGGTAGCACGCTGCCGATGGTGAGTATTCAGGTCCATGTAAGGCTTCAACCACGCCTTTTGTGTAAACGATACAATACGATGGATCTTACTCAACACGAGTCCATACGTTAAGCATTGTAAAAGCACTTGGATGTGAATCACATACCTTGTTTTAGGAAGAAGCGTTCCCAGTAACTTTGGATGTTTTGAGCTCGAATTTGGAGGAATCCTACGCTCGACACAGAACGGTAAATCAGCGTGATCGTCATGCACATGTGCAGGGTATTGTATATCCACTTCCAGGACAAAACCAATTTCTTTTTGACGAGCAGCGGTGAACACGTCAAAGCGTTCGATTTCCTCGTTACTGAGCCAAACAAAATCTTTATACGGGAGGGGTTGACTCATAGCATAGCCGTATAAATTATTTATATCGTAGTGTGTTAAATAGGAAATGGGCTGCTGGGCATTATACGTTGACATGTAAGGATGATTGGCATGGACATGTCTCTGAACAAGGGAAACAAATCCTCCACGAATACCCTTTTCAAAAAATAATAACATGTCAATATCTACAAGTAAATCCAACTCGATACCTGTGTACAACAACATGGCATCCCATGATAAACCCGGTGCTGTATAATAGTGACACGGGTCCAGCTTGTAAATCTGTATACACATGCGACGGAATTTCTCAAAAATATCCGTTAATAGCAAGGTATCCACAGTGAGATACAGATCAGCATATTCACCTAGGGTGGTACAACCAAAGGTATCCCACACGTTGCAGGCGTGGATATAATCGGTATCAGTAATGGTAGTATTATGCAACGTGCTAAAAAATGCATCCTGTGGAGGTAAATGCGTTTCGTCCAAGGAAGACCAACTGTTGGTATATTCATAAGGATAAACGCCCTTCCGGATGCAAAGTTTGAATTTAGCATCATCCGAAAAATGGTTTCGTGTAAAGTGCAATTCATCGGGTGAAATGCCCTTGACCAAGGCTTCTAACGAAGAGGCTATAAATCGATAGGAATCGAGAAACCGAAGTGATATACCCTGGTAATGTATAGAAAAGGAGATAAACCGCTCATGATTTTGCGGAATAATGGAAAAATGTTCCTTGTCTAATGTGGCAAACTCACGAATAATAAAGTGGGAGTCAAAATTGGTGAGACCGTGAAAAAAGACGGGTATATACTTTGCTGCACGAAACGTTAAATTACACGTGTCGTGTGCAGCTCCTCGATAGACGCCCGTGTAATGACAATGGTCGCGCACTTTAATGTCGTCAGGTAAAATAGGCTTCTGACAAATATGACACGTTGTTGCCGTATCATGATGTATCATTTCGTCTAGCGTCATCTGTATGGGCTTGGGAATTTGAAGAAGCTGATGGACATGCTCAGCTAACTGTTTCAGTTCCTGTAACAACCACTGAATACAGGTAGGTCCTCGAAACAATTTGAAATAGGATTGACTTGGATCATAGGAACAAACAACTTGAAAGGCCACAGAAAACGGAGTATGTCTTTGAATAGCATCTGTGTATGAGGAAGACGGATTCGGTGGACACCGCTGAATGGGGGTAGTTAGAGTTTCAATGTCTGCATACACAGTATAGGCCACTGGATCCATGCGATGGAAGTTTTTGAATTTCATTTTTGCCTCTTTCGGTTTTGGAAATGTAATTTTAACTGCTGGCTGAGTAGAACAATCCACTGTGTGGCTATCCAGCTTGATCTGCGTTGAAAAGTACTGCAAACACCGTTCACAAATAAATGTTTTATGGTGTCTAGATGAAAGTTGACCTCCAACAAGCTTGGAGAGGTTTTTAATTAAACAATAGTGACTTGTTTGCTCGTTAGAAATGTATAATAAATTTATATGGTGTACCTTCTGCTGCTGCGTACAATAAAGCGGTCCAATAACCGTATTCTTATCAAGACCATAAATCATAAAGGAAAAATGAGGATTAAGACTTTCAAATTTAGCCATAGAGGTAAGTTCCATAGGAAATGAAATAGTTGCAAAGTTGAGCGTGGAGAGTAACCTGTTAAACATGACCGTGTATGAGGATGTTAAACTAACATGACGTTGAACAGGGGCTAGAAATGCAGCCACGCACCACAAAAAGCAATAGTCATCCTCATTTTGAATGTTGAGAACGGCTTTTCTACGTTGAACAGGAAGAGGAAGTGGAAAATATAGAGAACCTGAATTTAAGGGATCAAAGCAACATACATTGACTTGTAGAAACGGGATGACCTCGAGCGATTTTCCACTTTCACCTTCAAGAAAGGCGTCAAACTTAGACACCAAAGCGTCAACGACATGTTCGTTATACCAAGCTTCCCTGTCATCCGTCCGATAACATGGTCTCATTTTTGTTGTCAAATAAATGGTTTCCCGTTTTTCATCTCCACTGACTTTAAAAAATACAAAGGTACACGCTAATTCTGTGTTCACCTTTAATGCTGTGAAGCGCATAAAAAGAGTGATAAATTGTAATAAAAAAACGGGTAAACATGCTTGTAAAAACAATTTTGGATGTAAAATTTTGTTGACATTGTATATTCGTCCACTGCACAGTCGTGTTTGAAAGCAGTCACGAACATTTTCCCAAACAAGTGGTACCATGAGGTTATTTTCTAATAAACACTTACAATAATAGTCAACTGCTATTTCTCTAGTATTAAATGGTTTTGTTAGAGGTGGAACAGCGAGGCTATCTGCTCATACACGATGTGACAAAGAGTTAAATGTTATCCGCTTCAAAGAGGACTAGGCATGCATTATTGTGCATGCCTAAATACTTCAATACCAAGGGGCGTGAATTTAACGTTGCCAGCGTCTCGTTGGATATGCTGGCAAATCGACTTGGTAGAAACACCATAAACTCTTGGCAGTGACAAAGAAGTCTGGTGCCGAATCGTGTCTCAATTCTCTGCAGACTCTCTACAGGGAACGGTTGGTTAACTGGGAGATCCCTTAGTCTTCTTGTTTCCAACCCAGCCTGGGCCCCTATTTTGTTTAACTGTTGGAGAGCATCCATGTTAACTATAAAAAAAGATAGCCCCCATATAGTCTATAATCATCTACTAACTGTTCAATAATGATAAGAAAACACAAAACGTTAACTCACCTTGTACAGAGCAGAACGATGTTCACGCCAAAAGAGACTTGATGCAAGTGAGATTGGGTGCGACCCTTACACCTGTATATATAACAGATTCGTGGGTGTGCTCACCAGTGTGGAAGGGGGTATAATTATAACAAAGTTATTTACTGCAACCCGACCGCTACTATGTATGGGCACCGTGCTCTACAGTGTGGAAGGGGGATATCATTTTAACAAAGTTATTTACTCCAACCCGAACGCTACTATGTATGGGCACCGTGCTCTACAGTGCAGAAGGGGATATAATTATAACAAAGTTATTTACTACAACCCGACCGCTACTATGTATGGGGCACCGTGCTCTACGTGCAGCATGGCGACCGAAGGTTACATTACCGTCTTTGGTGACCATGAGATATTGATAGCGCGGAAGTAATTCATCATCTTCACTTAGTAACTGGAGCTGTAAGCGTCCGAAGGACCGCTACTATGTATGGACACCGTGCTCTACGCGCAAGTCCCTATATGAATGGAGTGAAGCCGGTTTGAGCTGATTATTCGCTAGTGTGGTGTGCTAGGAAACAACCAAGAAAGATTTTGCTGCAAAATATATATATTTCTTGTGTGAGTGTTGTGGAATAACTAATTCGTTTTTATCTTTTACTGGTACGCATTCAAGCAACAACGTTTGGTGAGTACTATGGCTAACCAATCTGAAACTTTCAGACAACACTTTTCTGACCCAAGTCACTGGATATATGCAACAAAACATGGTCATCGCAGTCAAATATATAACAAAACATATAATGAATTTCGTACTACATCTACATACACTAACTACTTGAACAGTACCTTCAAAGAATGGCCATTAAACTATATTTTATCACAAAACACAACTCGATTTGACTACCAACTTCATTATTCTATGGGGCAAGACACCATCATTTTCCCACGACAATTCAATGAGTTACAGTGTGTGACGTACATTAACGACTACCACATTCCTGACACAAATGACACGTACGAAAATAGTGACGGTGAAATTGACTACATTAATTGTCACAAGTTGTGTTTAAAATGTTTTGTTTTATGCTATGGATTAGACCTTGCTATGGAAGATGAAGATCCAGATAGTAACAACACTGACGACACGCTTCCCCTCCCTAATAATATTCACAGTCAAAGTTATTTTGTAAAACATAAAAATTGGAAGTATCTCTTAGACGACTTGAATGAGGAGGACATATATTGGTGCCATAAATGTACAAAACCTAAATTTGTTACAAGATGTGTATTCCCAGATGGAAGTAAAACGGATATAATATATCCAAACACTAATGATTACTTATATTCTTCATACATTTACTCAGTTGGTCAAGTTACTTTACATCCTACAAACCAACTAACATCTCTCAGAAGTAGATATCATCCCTACTAAAAGGTAAGTTATATTTATTGTATGCCAGATTTACCACAAACCTTCCAAACTCAAATTGCAATAGCTTTTTCTCTAGAATGGAATTTCGTTCCAGTGTAAACAACAACCTCGCGGGAGATGATATAGAAGAAGAGGCAGTAACAACGCCTACGCTTGCCACTAGTTTTACTTCAGTGAGGAGTCCTGCTCATCAAGATACCATCCCCATCGCAACACCATACACATCACAACACCATTCACATCGCAACAACGTAAAATCTTATATATAGCTTTTTGATTACTATGAGTTTTTTTAATAAACAAAAAAAAGTTTGACTTTTGAGTTTTTGATTTAACTATTGGTTACATGCATGCTACCCCAAGTATGAGTTAGAAAAAACAAACATATATTTTAGTTCATTTCTTTATTAGCATCGTTTGCACATCAACATGTTACCACTTGTTTAACATAAGGTAAGAATAGTGTAGAGTTTATTTTTGCTTTGTTCTTGGTCCTTTCATATGTTTTGTTTGTAAACGTCCACCACTCAACACGAGCTTCCCCTTCATAGCACCTGCTACCACAAGGGCCGCCATTTTTTCTGCAACAGATGCAGAAGGTGACGTCACACGTTCCATAGCCTTTCTCAAAAGTATCTGGTCGGCGACACGTCTTAGTTCAGAGATGTTGTTCTCACGCTTTGATGTTCTGTACGCTAGATCATGCTGCTTGCAAGCTGCGTCTAAAGCATTAATTCCAGGATCACCACGTGCCAGTCGAACGTCTAACTTTGTACCAGGGCCACAGTATTGATAACCAGGTAAGTGCAGCTCAAAGGGTAAAAGATCTATGACTTTGTCAATGAGACCATGACCAGTAGAGATCCGGCATATTTTTTTCAGTCGGTGACGCACATGTTGATTCTTTTTCCGCTGCTGCGGAGGTTGCTTCTTTCTTACCATCACATCCGTGGAATGAAGACGCATAGTCGTTGCATGAGGTTTTATGTCCATGATACAGTTTAATTAACTGACACGTTCTACAATTTTGAACTGATGGCATTTTGGAAATGTACACTTGTTGATGATGTTCATAATCAGTGCACGGTTGAAGTTCACACAACACAGGATCCCGTGTCCAATCACTCGGCACACTATCCCAAATCTCCTTTACAGCATTTGACGCAACATAAAACAAAAACGCTTTAGGTAAAGCATTTAGTTCTTCTAGGGTAAAATTGTTCAGTTTTTTCTTACAAGCGAAATACTTAACAATAGCCCGTTCAATGGGGTTAGATTTTAAGCCTTCAATGGTAGCCATTATACACACAGACACGTCTGTATTAGACATACGTCTCTGTCTCACTGTTCTGGTCTGCATTCATGCACAAGGTTTTACACTCATTTTCCAGGTACCGACATGCATTGCGACTTAGCCAATCAAAGAGTTTCGATACGTGTAGGAGTGTCTTTTTTTGTACACGTTCACCAGGCTCATATAAGGTGTGTAGTGCAGGACATCCCATTTCGTGTAGATCGATGAGTTTACAAGTTGGAGAAACATACTGACGTAACCATTCCTTTTTTTCACCTCCTTTTACAAAAATAGTGTTGGCACCGAACAAATAGGCTTTTAATACAAACAGTAGATAGTTATAAGGAATGTTTCCTTGATTCCAGTTCAATCCTAAATGACGTTGCAGCCACTCGGTTTGTCTTCTATCCTCGTCCGACTGCATGTATAAGGGAAACGGTGGTTCAAAAGTGAAAGCACTTACTGTGGGCGTCCACATGGTTGTGCAATCTATAATTGCAACGTCCTTGAAAACAAACTTATTTTCATTGACTTTGAAGCCTTGCATATCGACAATCAATGTTCTAGACATGGTTACTGCTCGCGGATACACACTCCTTTCTTCACCAGTGCTTTCTGCCAACTAATCCATCTCTACCTATAGTCCTACTAGTTAAGGGGTTGGAAAAGGAACTGGGTTTGCTAAAGGGATAAAAACAACATAAAATGGCTTATACTACTTTATTTGCAAAAAGATCAGAACATTGTTTTTCAATCTTTTATCATAGGATTTAGTCCAGGGCTCTGCAGCCAAACTTCTATTTATACTCTGGTCACCATATTGGACAGCGGCTGATAATACACTTGCGTCTCGTGAACAATCAGGCAATAGGCTGTTGTTTTTTCTGGAATAACTACAGACGTTTCAAATTCTAACCGGATATCGATAGTTGTTTCCTTCATCGACTCCTCCAAATACGAACAGTCCATCACCACCAGAGGTGCTTTGGTTTTAAAGTCTTGCGGGGATAATAGCGGACATGCTTCTTTCTGATAATAGGAGGACTGAAAGTTTGTAAACATGTCGTAGAGCTTACCATATTTGTTCTTGGTAAAGTTTAAATCCATTCCTTCATAGGGGAAGGTAACTCCGTTCAGGAAGAGTCGTATATTTCGCAATTGGATGTGATCAAATTGTGATGCATCTTTATTCTGTTGATATTTGCGATCTGTTTGAAATCCAACCATGACGTAGAGAGGTCGCTCTGTGTACCGTGAGGTTTTTATAGACCAAGTATGTGTATCAGTGAGTGGTAATACCGGGTACTCATGCAGCTCCCAGCTTCTAAATTGTATGGGTAAAGCTGTATCCTTCTCCACAATCTTGAGCAGACTCAATTTTTTCTGGTCAGAGAGAGTCACGTGCGGTACTTTCCATAGAATTCGTTGCAATAAAATTTTTGAATCTATTGCAGCTCCATCAGCACCCTTCAGCGCATTATAATCGCTCCTATCTCGAACAAGAATCAGATCCTGTCTTGCGTTCACAACGACGCGCTTATGGTCCTCTGCAAAGCCTAATATTAATTTTAGGGGTAAATGACCGGTAAATGTACCATCATCATTAACCATCCAGTCGTTTGTCGAGTCAGGACACCAACCGGCCATACGAAACGCTTTACTCTCCTCACTTCCGTACGAGGGATAAAGTTTCATAGCGCTTGTTATACCAACATTTCGAGTCGTATCCACTTCGATTCCGTTGATGATGTAGCGAACCTCGGAAAACAAAAAGGCCAGCGCATGGTTAGCCAACTTTGACGTTGTCGGAATGGTACCATCTGATTTGGTGAGTTGACCTTCAATCTGGATGTAACTTTCATGGGGTAGGGTGTAGATATCTTGTTGATTAATGGTAATACGAATTTCGTCATTGTTATTTAGACCCTGAGTGTACGGTTGATAGGAATGGTGTTCAATTCTTACAATACCCTCCTGTACTTCGACCGGATTGATCACGTCGAGGATCGAATTCATGACGTACGGTGTAACCCAGTTGTTGTAAGATCTGCTTGTTGACACGTGTTAACCTGTACACGCGTTGAGAACAACTAACACCCACCCTCAATGGTGTTGTTGCTTTATACACTTGTTTCATGCTGGCTTCAGATACAATTTGTAGGTCACAGGTGTATGAGGGTCTAATTCGATGAGACGTTGGTTTCTATTCACTAGTCTCAAGGTAATATTCCTGATGTGGGTCACACTCACAGGGTGATAGAGCACCACCGATGGGTTTTCGCGGATGATATAACCACCAGGTGAAGTAACAATAAAATCATAAAGCGAATGCGAGGGATCTTGATTGGTGTAGACGTCTGTAATAATATTACACGTGACAGATATATGATGATCTTCAATTATTTTCACCGGTTGGTCAGACTTGTGTATCACGTTTGGTACTAACACTTGTGGTGAATAGCCTAGCAATGGACCAATTGAGTCTGGTTGTGCTTTAAAATCAATCCTAAAGGAAGAAAGAATACTGCAGCGATGTGTCACGTTGTTGGCTATGAGTTCAAACTTGCGTGTCCCGTCCAGAAATGCTTTTAGACTAAATTCCTTGGTGAGAGTTGTGTAGATGTGATCGTGAATATCATCTACGGTGTAGCTGCCAGACGGTAGAGTTAACACATAGTCATCGTAGTAAAACTTATCATTGACGTCTTCAATTATGTTGCAGATTCTATTATAGCCTTCAAACGAAACAAGTCCCAGCACGTAGGGTCGTTGTCCCAATTCAATTGGAGGATAAAAGTCAACAGTTACTTCGGCTCCTTGTCCGTGCACTGTAAACGCTCTACTTTCTGCCATTATACTGCTCACGTTACCACCTGCGCTGAGCCTTATATAGAAAGGTCAGACATAGGCGACCACAGTGTTGAGTGTTAAAAGTTTGTACTCGTTTCACATTATAGTTTATTGTTGCACTGCTTCCGAAATAGCGAACAAGCTCTGTCGGCGGAGGAAGGTTTCCAAAACTGTCAAAGTACCATACGGTACAACCATGCTTGACGTAGGCCACGTAATGTGTTCCCGGTCCATGACTGTCATCCAAATTAATAACTGCACTCTCACGCTTCCAAGGTTGAGGAGGTAATTGGTTGCGCATAAATACACCTCTAAAGTGTGCAATTTTCAACTGTTTTGCATATTTTATGACTTCTCCGTGTGTCATGGCTCGCCGGGGCAGTGCATCGATTAAGCGTTTTTTGGCGACATGTAAATGCCAAGTCCTTTTTTATAGGGTGCTAGCTTCATGTTCACACCCTTGCCACGCAGTGCTATAGCTTCCATCGTTTTATTGTGCCTCTCACTTTCCTTCAACTGTTGCTTCGCTTCCTCGACAGCTTTCACCGTTCGCGCTACCGCACTTGCTCCACCAAGAAGTGAACCCAGGGCTGCTAGTCCAGCGAATAGTGCGGGTAAAAATCCGCCACGTTTTGGTACAGGAATAACTCGAGCACGTTTTTTAAAACTTAGTTTACTTTTGGAATTCGCATGCAATCGTGCTGCTCGGAGAGCTTTTTTAATGGCCAACTCGCTATTGGTTTCTCCACGCGAAGCCTGACGTGCCGCATGGAGAATAGCTTTAAAGCCTCCCTTTCTTGACAACGTCTTCCTCTTCTTTACCACATATCTCTGTTTCACCATCGCGACCAAGGAAGAAGACAACCTCACAGTATAAAGGATAGACAACAACTAACGCTCCTCAGGAAGAGAGCCTGCAATTATTTAATCGATGGTGGCGGTATATTCGAGTTCTATATACAGCGGAAAATCATTCATTGATTTTCCCGCCTCTTTTTCTTCAGACGACAGTTTCAGTTGAAAGGATAATTTGTCCTCGGCTTTCACCGCAAGTTCGATGAGTGATGATATAACACTACCGTTTAATAGTAGCTCTAAATGTTTGAAATCCGGTGTATACTCGATAACACGAATGGCACCATCATACGGTAAACGGTAATTGCTATGCCCCGAACGTAGTATATAGGTAAGGTTACTGGGATCTTCAACCGGTTGTCGGTTTACAATGTGAACCAAAAATAAGTTTGGCATTGTTTTAATGAAAAGCGATAATCGTTGTTCCAAAAATCGTTTAGTCGTCACGTCATGAGGATGTACAGGATCGGCAACATCGGCTATTCGTTTTCGCTTCATCTGTAGAGCGTTCTCTCTGATTTCCCACACCTTCTCTATTTCAGAGAACAAATACCGTTTTGTACAAGCATCTTGATCATCCTCCGGATCGGCCACGTGTACAAGGCGTGTATTATTCGCTGTATAACCATTTACTGTTAGGAATGGTACAAAACGGCGTAATTCTTTCACCTTGTTATCTACATAGTCCTTTCTAGCAGCGTCCGTGTCGTTGGTTGGAAGAGCTAGCTGAGTGATTCGACGTTGGTGTACATCATAGTCTTTCTCTTTTGTTAACACCACAGCATTGGTTAACATATAGGCTTTGGTGCACACATCTTGATTGTTTACGGGGTCTGCAACGCCCATGATACGTTTATTCTGTGCTTCATAGTCTCCCTTGATACGCCGCAAGCGATAATAATCTACATACTTTTTTGAACATGCGTCCGAAGCTAATTGTGGTTCTGTTATATTGGTTAATCGCTTTCCATTAAAGTCGTAATGACCATCCGTTGTGCGTGGCAGTGCATTGGCATCGACATATCGTTTATTAGCCGGATCTGTATCATGTTTTGGATCGTTTATCGAAGCAGATGGCTCATTTCCTTTCTTTGTTTTATGTGTTCTCCCAAAGGCATCCATGGTTACACTAGATCTGAAACAGCCACATGCTTCATGTATATAGAGACCACCTCTTCCCGTTTCACGTTCAGTCGATATGCAGATTATTAAGCAACAACATTCACTTCCGGTGGGGGATTTGGTTTCTCGCCTCTTCTCGACAACGTCCGAACGCCGCCACGGTTCACTCTTCCCGTCTTCCATTCGCTGTCTCATCGCCGGACCATCGGGATGTGGAAAAACCAATCTTCTGCTTACCTTAATCACCTCCTTAAACGGAGTACGATTTCAAAATATCTACATTTTTGCCAAGTCGCTCTATCAGCCTCTTTATGTGTTCTTGCAACAAGTCATGTCGGGTCTTCGCAATAACATGGGTTACTTCACATTCCCCGCGCACGAAGATGTCGTCTCACCGGATCATGTTCGCCCGAATTCGCTCATGATTTTTGATGATGTGTCCACAGAACGACAGGCTATCATTCAAACCTATTTTACCATGGGACGTCATAAATATATTGATTGTTTTTATCTCGCTCAAACCTATTCCCGAATACCCAAACAGCTCATTCGCGACAATGCCAACGTGATTGTTCTCTTCCGGCAGGATGAACGCAACATGCGTCACGTCTACGATGATCACGTGAACCCAGACATGACCTTCCTAGCCTTTACACAGTTGTGTGCCACATGTTGGAATGCTCATCACCACGGTTGCCTCGTTATCGATAAGCAGAGTGATATCAACAACGGACGTTACCGCATGGGGTTTGATCATTTTATACGTATTTAAGGCACTGCATGACTTTTTCAAACGTCATTTATTCAGCTAGCATGGCAACAGCAGGAAGTCAATTAAAGAAACACATTATCCGTGCGCAAAATAATATTCGACGCAAGTTCCGTGAACTGAAACGCACGCATGCTGATAGTGAGCTGTTGATCGCGAAACATTTGAAATCACCTCTGGAAGCCGTGTTAAAGGGAACATCACGAACCAATAAGCCAAATACAGTATCAAAAGGAACACAAACAATCGAGGAGGAAGAACAAGAAGAAGGTGATGAAGAAGCTGAGGATGTTTTTACTTCTGGAACAGAATCACCGCTTCCAGAGTTTCTAAAAACAACAGTCATTGCTCAAACGCCCTCTAGCTCTAGAGAAAAAAAACCTACCCTGTCAGAAATCTTGGCTACACCTGAAAAGTATATGCAGCTGAAAGGTATTCTGGTAGAACATTTTGGACCGTTGGTAACGCCCTACCTTGAAGACCTTTTTACTAGAAAAACTGATACGACCTACGGTGTTCGCTATGAAAATAAACGTTTTCGAATTGGTGACTCAGAGATCA
This sequence comes from Meconema thalassinum, assembly GCA_946902985.2. Taxonomy (NCBI): domain Eukaryota; kingdom Metazoa; phylum Arthropoda; class Insecta; order Orthoptera; family Tettigoniidae; genus Meconema; species Meconema thalassinum. Next base: position 223,093,631 of record OX336394.1, read on the forward strand.
AAATAAAAGATAATGTCGTGATTGTTAAAACAGTTCGATATCAATTGACGCCAGGTCTTTTAGAACTTTTATTTGCACGTGTACCTTCCAAGGATGGCTATGACGAAGACGATCTTCAAAAGTATAAGGACATCTTGATGGCTACAAATGGTTTTAGACGTAATTATAAACGTTCTGAATCAATAAATGCAAATAAGGGTTTCAAATATAAGGCCATTATATCCAAATTGTTTCCCACCTATGCAAGTGTCCGCCATGAAAGCTCAGCGTCCGGCGTCCCGTTTAAAACGTTAAAACCTTTCGTTGATTTCGCCTATTGGAACGATCCTAATAAGTTGGTTAAACGTCTACAGCTCCTGCACGCTTCCCAACAGGCTGGCCATACAGGTCATGAAGGTGAAATTGTAGAAATAGAAGAGGAGCTTCGTCATGCTGGCATTATTGTATGATGGGTCCACGTGACAATACCCCTTCGCCTATTAAAACAGTGATTGCTCACGAGTTGCATAAACCAGCTCGCCGTATCTATCCACGTCGTCATGTTGTCTCGCGAGGAATTGATGAACTTTGGCAAGCTGATCTCGTGGAAATGATTCCCTATGCTACTAAAAACAATGGCATCAAGTATTTGCTGACTGTCATCGACGTCTATTCCAAAATGGCATTTGTAGAGCCTGTGCGAAATAAAACAGGTACTCTAGTTACTGCAGCCTTTAAACGCATTATTCAAAAAGCTAAACGGCAACCTCGCCTCCTCCAGACAGATCAAGGTAAGGAGTTTTTCAACAAGGAGTTTTCCACCTATCTGCAAAAACTCGGTGTTCATCACTATACCACTTACAGCAATTTGAAAGCGAGTGTGGTAGAACGTTTCAACCGAACGTTAAAAACACATATGTGGCGAGAATTTACAGCCAGAGGGTCCTATCGCTGGCTTCATCTACTGCAGACTCTAGTGTCACGTTACAACGATACCAAACATAGAACTATTGGGTTAAAACCACGTTTGGTCATAAAAAACAGTCCACGGTTGAATCGCCTTCATCATGGCATCAAAACAGCTGACCCACAACGCCATCGTTTTCAGGTGGGTGATTATGTACGCATCAGTAAACATAAATCCCTCTTCTCAAAAGGATACACGCCCAACTGGAGCACAGAAATATTCAGCATTCGCCAAGTAAAACGTACCCACCCCGTCACTTATCTACTCCAGGACCATAACCACCAGCCCATCGAAGGAGGATTCTACATCGAAGAACTTCAAAAATCGCAGTATCCCAAGCATTATCTTGTTGAAAAAGTGATTAAAAGACAGGGTAATAAACTCTATGTCAAATGGTTAGGTTTCAATTCCTCTTTTAATTCTTGGATTAATAAATCTGATCTTGTATAATGAGCCTTGTTTTATTTCATCCTCTTAACCTTTCCTTGTCGGGTTGGCCGAGCGGTCTAAGGCGTTCGACTTAAGTTCGAATTTCCTCAACAGGAAGCGAGGGTTCGAATCCCTCACACGACAGCTCGTCATGGGTTAACAACAGTCCATATACCTCTACATTTTTACCATACATAGATCTCTAGGGGACATTTAGTATTTCGTATTATTCATATTCGTAACCATGCTTAATGGAATATTTATTATTATTATTAGGTCTTTATTGATTGATACCTACAGCCCCGGCCATCGCATTGTTCTACTACTCTAAGTTACACTCGGTCACATTCGACTACCTTCGACAGTCGCCCGAACCGGTCCCTTCCCCCACTTCCATCCACAAGCTATATAGGCAATGCACACCAGCCAGCTCAGTCAGTTGGCTGGCCAACACAGGTCGGCTAACAACTGGGTCTGCTTCCAAGCCAGACCTTCCCCTCCCCTCCCCTCCCCCCTCCCCCAAGCCCCCCAGGGAACGCCTGGGGGGGCACGTGACCACGAGAAACCATGGATGACCTTGAAATCTGTCCAGGACCGGCTTAGCCCTACTACTCATATCTCGAATTAGAAATTCTGGAACACACCTTCGCTCAAACTTTCATAGTTATGACGAAAATGAACTTCAATATCATTCTAGGGGCAAACTTCATCTGCGAATATCAGGCCGTCATAGATCTACACAAAAACACCATAAGCTTCAAAAACATCGAGGGGATGACGAACATAGGACTGCATATGGACGAGATAACATCTGGCAAGGAGGCGCATACCTGGATGTTACAGGCAATTAGTGAAGAAGGGGCTGAGATCACGCAGCAGGCTATTTTAAACAAGACGGACAAGGAAATAATTGAGGCATATAGCAAGGACACCACTACAGCTGTAATTGAACTTAATGAAGAAGAAGAAACGCGAGATATCTGGGCATTGTTGGCTGAAGAGGACGACAGCAATAATGAATTTGAAGAACTACTACAGGAGCGGCTTAAGGAAGTCAGACTAGGGGTTACGGAAAAGAAGCAACTTGAAGATATTTTAAGAAAACACCAACAGGTTTTTGATACAGTACCGGGCAAGATTCTCAACTTTAAATATTCCATGCAGGTAGATGATTGGTCACCATTCAGAAGTAGGTTGTACCCGATTCCGGAAAAACATCATTCACAAGTTAAAGAAATTATTGACGGAATGTTTCATGCAGGCGTAATAAAAAAGATGCCTACACCTTATTTAAATGCAATTTTGGCCGTTATCAAACCAAATGTATCTATACGGCTATGTCTCGACGCAAGAATGCTCAACCTTCGATTGTTGCCGGAATACGATAAGGCACCCATAATTAGAGACGTCCTCAAGGGATTTAAAGGAAAAAGCATCTATTCAAGTGTGGACTTAACGAGCTCCTTTCACCATATCGAATTGGACGAGAAGTCGCAATTGTTAACAGGCTTCTTGTTCGACAATCAGACGTACACATTTGGAAGAATGCCGTTCGGCGTGAAAACAGCTGGCTGTGCCCTAATTCGAGCATTAGACCGAAACCTTACTGAGGAGGTTAAGGAGATGACGACTAGGTACATAGATGATATTTTATTGGCTTCCGACAACATCAATGAACACATGGAAAACTTAGATAAACTGTTAGAAAATTTACGCACCACAAATTTCAAAATAAACCTAAAGAAATCCCACTTCTTTAGGGATGACATTTTATATCTAGGCCACATTATCGATCAGGACGGCGTCAGACCAAACCCTGCCAAAATTGATGCAATCAAACATTTCCCCACTCCTACAAGAATAAAACATGTCCGTGCCTTCCTTGGTGTAACGGGGTTTTTCAAAGAAAACTGTCCCGGGTACACGGAAACTACTAAAGAAAAATAATAAATGGTCTTGGAATGACGAATGCAACCAATCTTTACAAGCTACTAAATTATTGTTACAAAATTGTATCAAACTGGGATACCCAGATTTCGGCCTAAAGTTTGTAATTCAGGCAGACGCTTCGATTATTGGGGTCGGAGCAATGTTGTATCAGGAAGATCCAAGCAACCTACAGAAAAGATCTTATCTTGCCTTTGTAAGCCGTAAGTTACGGAAACACGAACGGAATTACACTGTTACAGAGTTGGAGCTCCTAGCTATTCTCCACGCCCTCCAAAAATGGAGAAAACTAGTATTTGGGTATCAAATTATTATCAGGACAGATCATAACGCCCTCACGTTTCTTTTTAAAACTAACATGGTTAGTGAACGTATCACCAGATGGTCGATCTACATTCAACAGTTCGATATAGAAATTGAACACTGCCCTGGAAAACTAAACATCATACCAGACGCTCTCAGCAGAAACCCGGAAGAAGACGTGGAAGAAGAGGCCTTGGTTCAACACATAGAACTGACACCTAAGGATCACGAGTTCTTGAATGAATTAAAGGAATTAAAGAAAGAGCAAGAAGGTGAGCCCTGGATGCGGCAAATGATCATGTATTTTAAGGGAGAACTTCAGCCTGGATCTGCAGCTCATCGTGAGGCCCGGAGCAAAGAAGGAAAATATCAATATGTGAACAATCTGTTACACAAATTCATTAATGAGGAGCATACAAAAATGCGCATCTTGTTACCTGCTTCATTACAACGTGATTTGACCTGGCATGTCCATGAAAGCCTAGGCCATATCGGAATAGACAAGGCAGAATCGACCATAGCTGAAACTTTCACATGGCCACGCATGCGAACTACCATATGCGAAGTGGTTAAGACTTGTGACGCTTGCCAACGCACTAAGCCTAACAACTATTTAATGAAGCAATACCCGAAACCAATATTACCCCAGAAACCATTGGAAATAGTGGCGATCGACACATTTGGTCCAATTCCGAAGGGAAGGAGAGGGTGCAGGCATCTACTTGTGTGTCTGGACGTATTTTCCAAATTCGTGGTTCTATGCCCTATCCAGAAAACCACCACTAAACAGATTCTAAGTAGAATAATACACAAGGTGATACCGACTCTTGGTAAGCCTGAGTTTATATTATCGGATCATGGCGCATATTTCACTAGTGCCCAGTTTAAGAAAGGAATGGCAGATTTGGATATAAAACACGTTCTCTCATAAATAAGACATCCTCAAGGAAATTCTAGCGAACGCGTAATCCGTGATATTTCTAAGTTCTTCCGGGTATTTATTCCCAAGGAACATTACAAATGGGTAGACCGAGTGAGTGACATTGAGATATGTATGAATTCCACTCGTCATGAATCTACAGGGCAAATTCCCATGGTTTTACACCACAACCAGTTTCCAGTGAGATCTTGGAACACTATTGTAACATGTCCTAACGACCCAGTACCAACACACGATCTACGGATCCAGAACACCATTGTGCATATGAGAAGGCAGGCGGACCGTAGATTAAGAAGAGTACGCGGAAAGAAGTTTCATCGGGAGTTGATCGAAGGGGAATTGGTCTTGATTAAGAAGCCACCGATATCTGATCCAGCGAACAAGATACTAAACAAATTTTGTGAAAGATATGTGGGACCGTTCAGCATCGTGAGGAATTTAGGTAACAACGCCTACAGAGTCCGAGAGGTGAGCACAGGAAACATGGCAGTGTATAATATCTCAAATTTAAAATTGTATCATCAGAGAGAGCCATACGAACCGAGAAATAATGTTACTGCAGCAAATTAAACATTCGCGTGATAACATACAACAAAAGATACGGGGGTACTCTAGTGGTGAATGCGCTCAAAAGACGGCTCTGACGTGTTTACAAGTTCAGGCGGAAGTCGTTAATGAATATGTTGATGTTTTGAAAGAGTGAGAGGGGAGACGAGTAGCGAGGAAAGAGGCCGGAGGGCATAAGCGTACAGGAATTTCCTAATGAGTTTGGTGCGAGACGGCTACTGAAACAGACAGAGGCGGACAGTCATTATATTTTGAGGGTGACCAGCAACTTCAAATTTGAGCCAGAAAAGTAGGGGATGTGAAATTCGACTTCATTTGAGTTCGAATTTCATCAACTAGGGGTCAGATGAACCCTTATCATTGTGTCCAATAATAATGTTTCATATTATTAAAATAGATGGAAATACTAAATACATGATATGCTGGACGTTTGAGTAAAATTGATGTAGCAAGAAATCTGGACTTGGTAAGACATGCTACGTGCTGGCTGGAAACGACCGATAGTTTCACAACCAATGCTATTCTTGTATTTCTGAGAAAATCAGATATGACGCTGTGGCGTACGTGACCATCGAAGGCCAAAATGCTGCGTACAAGGCAAGGAGTGAGAGAGAGGAGAATAGTCGTGACGTCAATATAAGGGCGGGATTTGTAAGGTCAGAACTCCAACGCCAACTTATCTGACCAATAAGAAAACATGACGCCAGAACATAGCGTCAGTGTGTTTTGCGCGGCAATCGGTTATAAAAAGATCTAGCGATCGATTTGCATGTTCGACGGCAGATTCGCGACCTATGAGAAAATACAAGAATTTTGAGAGGTCACACATAATTATAGGCCCATTACTTAAAATATTGAGGAGCTGTTTTCTCCCACCATTGAAACTTTAGGCTTTCTGTATATATACAAATGTCTGAAATGAACCGGGGCACTCCTAATTATTCTTCGACAGTCATTTAAGACGTCCTTAAGACGATATGGTTTTAAAATTATAGTTGTGTGTCGACAACGAAGTTAGAAATTTTCATAAAATTGTGAGATGGCAATTAGCCATAGAATAGGGAAAGTCGACGATTCTGCATAGGACGATCTGAGGAAATAAAATACTTAGAACGCAGATAGAACAGTTTAAAAACTTTGATTTAATTGTGTTTTAACAGCAGCAAGATGTCGACCATGGAGAGAAGACAGCAAGCTTCATCCTCCATTACCATCAGTGTTATGGGCTAACGGCCTAATGATGGGAAATGACGAGGCGGGAGGCCTCTGGAAAGCAGTTTAAGTGATGAGTATTAAAAAATTGATTTATTGATTTTGGACGAGGGGAATCGCGAGAGATGTGTGGAACTTTGTATAGATTTTATTTGTGTGGTTTAATTTAAATTTTAGGGTTTGATTTCTTAACTGACATGCGTGTAGTAATTTTTGGCATTGCGTGACAATTGTTGTACAGTAAATTTTGTGACTTAAATGTTGTCCGTATGTATACGTAATTCTTATAGCGAAACGGCCGCATCGATTAACGTATCGATAAAAAGTGTAGCCATGAATGAGAACCTAGGAACGACAATGATAAATGGACTGAATTAATGATATGTTAAACTAATTACTACGTGGGGGGAAAATTAGTGTTTTGTTGCTTTGATAACTTGGGATAAGTCTGATTCCAGTTATTATTCTTTATTGTCATTTGGACATGTTGTGTGTCATTTATCTGAGGGGTGTGCTGATTCATGCTACGACGAGATCTTCGAGAAAGTGCCACGTGTTTTTGGGTGTAAGTGATGATGATGAGGAGAGGTAAAGCCTGTCCGTGACTGCGACATCATTCCGGCAAACTAGTTATCCGTGGGGATAAGTTTGACCTGGAAATGTATTCTTAAAAATCCCTGAGAGGATGTTTTGAGATAATGTGTTATTTATTTGTACGCGTTTAACAGGTGGCGATTAGCAAAGGTGCTGTACGCTGGCAATGGGCCAGAATCTATATTTAGTGTGGCACTAATTACTACGTGGGGGAAAGAAATCAGCCACTCACTCGGAGATGTCATAACAGGCCCGGCTGTCTCCAGCTCCGTTATGACACGTTATATTTGCTTTAAAGCCTAATGAGTTAAGGTTATTTTATTTGGTTTAATTTGGGGAGTTGCCATGTTGTCGATCCAAGTTTCTTTTATCATTACTACGACTTATTTGTTCATTGTTTTAAAACGCCAAATTTTCTGGCGTGAAATTTAAATGTTGTATTTTGTTGTTGTTGGCTCTTATTTTCAAGGCCATTGTATTCATTATAAATATAATTTGGCAACCGGCCAAACTTGTTCATGTCATGTAATGCTTTCCTAGTGTTTAAGGTATAAGTCGGTAATTCCGCAGCCCTTATTTTAAATAATACACACGTGTATTTGGTTGTGGTAATCTAAGGTTAGAGCATGTCAGTAGTGTATATAAATATGTAATTGTTGTTCCCACATTTCCGTAATTCGTCCTTCGCAGTACGGAGTCCGTTCCCGAACCAACTGTTTTGGTCGGAAACGAGCGCCCGTCAAAATGCTCATTACTTGAACTAGTCTTAAAACCCGTGTCGCTCATAAATATTAAATTCTTGTACTATTTTATTTGTTTGTTATTTTGGATCTTGTGATCCGTTTTCTTTTGTTACTTTGATTTAAGTGACATTGCAGTCACAATGCTTGTTGACAGCTGTCATGCCATGTCGTCATGGTACGTCAGGCTGGTCAGTGTCAGATCTGTTCACGCGAGTGAACAATAAAAGGGTGGTTATAGTTTTTTTTTATGTTTGATTCAGTTAATAAATTTCATTTGTTAGTAGATCCTGTTGTTTTTCTTGGCTTTGTAATAATAATAAGTTAACCTTATAAACCCTGGAAGTTATGTTGATAGCAAAACCTCTAAATCACATTCACAAGAATCCATTACGACCCCGAAATTTTGAATCTTGTCTACATGCTATTTCCCAAGGGTATAATACCTTCGTATAGGATGCGCCTTGTGACCAAACTACAAGGTCGTCCGCCATACCATTTCAGGATGGCGGCCGTGCGAATTATGCAAACTTTATAATCCATATCATGGGACCCACCAGTTCCGATTATCGAGCCGAGAATCGTTTTAACTGTTCTAAAGGAAGAGGCACGTTCGAAATTAAAAGTTTATTTTGTAATACTATAGTGCAGACGTGATTTTAAAAAGCTGAGCTGATTCACTAATAAGACAAGATGGCAGCGGATATCTTGTGCCTGACTTATATTTCACTAATGTGAGTATTGCATGCAATATAGCGTACTGTACAAAATAAATAAACTTTGTATGAAATGCTTTATATATAAATAATATACTCCAGTGATGAAATCGTTTAGTATAAATCATTATTTGCTAACAAGTTCTATGTAAGTCATTTTATATAGAACGATATTCGTTGACACAATTAGCTCAGTGGTAGAGCGTCAGCCTATCGCTCAAATGCCTATGGTTCAAACCCGATCAGAGCTAGGTTTTTTGCTTGAAATGTTATATGTTTATTGTTTTGTAATGACTCAGATGTTTTAAAATTAAGCTTTATATTGTGCATATTATGGTGTAAAATATATATTTAATTAAAACATAATTCGCCAGCAGATTTACTCGAGACATCTAGCTGCCAAAAAGGTAACTAGATTAACTTCCAGATTTTATTGAAAAGTTTCTTCTTCTGGCCGCTAGAATGCACTCGCTCTGTTAGGACACGGCCGACTGAATACGAGCTGCGCATTCAGTCGGCCGTGGTTAGGATTATATTGTTCGATATTTCACCAATAGATGGTACGACTAGTCTACGAGGGGCTCCATTGATTACTACACCATTGGCATTCTATGCGCATCGAATTTGATGAATGACAAGATGATACTACGATACATTTTTACTTTTTATTTTAAAGGGTTTGTAACAGCCTATTTTGCGTTACTTGAAAATGTTATTTGAAGTAAAGAACAAAACGATTTCACATAGTAGGTGTTAGTTCAGGTTATTAATTACTACTTTTATTTGAGGCAAATAGCAATCGAAAATATCCACATAGTTTGTATACACACGTCTCTGTAGGGTCATGGAAAGATTTGTTAATTCAATTAGGGTTGTGAAAGCCATGCACAACCAGACGTGTAAAGACATGCCTCAACTCAAAGTTGGATGTTGTCCACGGCAGGTCGTATATGTAATAATAATAATAATAATAATGTTATTGGTTTTACATCCCTTTTAACTACTGCTGCTTTTAGAGACACCGGGGTGCCGGAATTTTGGCCCGAAGGGGATCTTTAACGTGCCAGTAAATGTACTGACACGGCTCCCTCGCATTTGTGCACCCTCAAATGCCAGCTGACTGCGCCAGGATACGAACCTGCAACCTAGGGCCCAGCAAGCGAGAACGTTACCGCTGAGCCACGCAGCCAGTCCGGTCGATTATGTCTCCAGATCCATAACATTCTTGATATACTTCTTATCTTTCTTTCTTCAATGATGGTAGCAGTTTTTATCTAGGTTGTGGCGTTTGGTAGAGGTAAATCGTTTCTAAGGTCTTCAACAAAGAATAGTTCTATTATACTCTTTGATAATAACGAGTTATAACTATACTCATACATTTAGGAGAAAGTAGGCTATATGTTCTTTACTGAACATCTTGTTTTAATTCAAATAAGGACTGCAAGTTTGAATTTTTAAAATAGTTCCTACTTTTGCCGCCAAACGCCACCGTCAACAACTACTAGGCCTAGTTCAGAACTTAGCTACTAGACGCCACCGCGGTCGGCTCTTGGCAACGAACGTAGAAACCTAAGAGCGTTGTTTACATTCCTAACCTATACAATTTAGCTTCACACAGGTGTAATTAGCGGAAGGTTCTTTAACATGCCATAAATCTATGACATGGGACCGCCGGCTTTACTTCCCCTCCGACGGAAGGCATACTGAGGGATTTTTAACGCTCTTAAAAAATCCGACGGCTTCGGCCGGGTTTGTACCCGCTATCTTGGAAGAATAATAGATAAGTGAGAGAAGCCAATCATGAAAATACTCTCACTTAGTGTTGACTTATCCTCCCCCCCCCCCCCCCCCCCCAAGTCCTTTATACCTGCGCTTGCCTGCGTGGGTACATCCGACTACTAAATATCTGATATAATTAACCACTCGCTGTTACATCACTTGCCGAGAGGGACAAAAAAAAACATTATCTTGCGATTCATACATAGCCTAGGGGGACGAATTTCTCCTCAAATGTCTAATTGTGTTGCATTAGTACTTTTCGCTTAGCTTGCCACGGTGGGTGAGTGGATAGCGTGTCGGTCTACTAACCCCAAGATTGCAGGTTCGCCCCTGGCCGTGGTAAGTGATTTTTGAAAGGCGGCAAAAATACGATACGCATGTCATACGATGTTGGCATGTCAAAGAACCCATTTGAATTCAGTAGGCCGTGTTCATAATGGCAAATTTAATCTCGGAAGTTTCCGCCAACACAAAGTTCCTCATTTCTCTACTAGAAAGCGCTATAATGTTCAAGGAGCTTAGATAATTATTATCTGACCTCCTTGACTTTCATAGTGATTCAAGGAACAACGAAATTCGACATGCAAGCTACCCTCTGGGTGTCAAATTACAAAGCTTGCACCAGGCACCGAGGCCATACGATATTATTATTATTATTATTACTTTTCGCTTAATCTAATAAATTAAAAATATTATTATAATACTAGCGGATTCGGACAACAAACGTGCGGATGCGGGGCGAATGCGGATAACGTTTTGTTTAACCCCGGTGGGCTCTACATGTAAGATACGCTACGGTATTCCATGGATACGGCCAGTTGGTAAACTTGAGCTTGTATGAGTCTGGTGCAAGGAAAGAAAAAGTTGTTATTTTTAGATCTTCATGGAACTGTTTACTAACTTGTACTGTATTTCTTTTCTTATCTAACTTTGGTGAAGTGAGTCGTTGCGAGCTGATTCACACTTACGGGAACCGGAATACGATATATGGAGTTAGAATACATTGGAATACCTGTGTCAAGGGGGCTGCGTAGTCCAGTCAGAACAGGCGCTGAGCTTCTAACTGATAAAGAGTGGGTTCGATTTCCACCTAGGTAGTGGAATTTAGAAACAAAACTGCCACATTCAGAAACTCAAACGTCCCTGGCGTTCACTCAGCCTACAACAGAAACGAGTACCAGGGTAGCAAAGGCGGCCGGACATGGGGCTGAAAATTCCATCCTATCAAAAGTCTGTTCGCCGAGTCGAGATAGTGGAAGTAAACACAGTTGTACACAGGGCTGCCCGCAAGGGGTGCATAGAGCTGTGTCTGTTGAACGTACGCCAACTTCAGTGCTGTGTATAGCCTACAAGTGAAGCGGGCTGACTTATCGGTTACATGCTACAGCACGGTTTATCTATTGTTCGTTTATGTATTTGTTTAATTAATTAATTAAATAATTAATTAATAAGTTCATAACTGCTTACGACAGGCAACAGTATACAGTGCAGCCCAGCGCTAAGTACAGCAAGTCTTGTCTTTTCTAGGGCTACGGCATGACTAAGGATCTCGGAGCTTCTTGGCTTTGTTGGAATTTTGAAGGAGGGAGTCAAATATTACGTGAGTATTGACAATAGCAATATCCATTCTTCTGAAACAAAATCTTTAGAGGCCATCGTTTGGTTCGCCGTCCTGTTCTATAGCTCGTAGTATTTTGGTCTAGTGCACCTACTCTGACTTTAGTCACTGAATTCAGTTCTATTTGAAGGGTTATCTAATACTGAAGCAGCGTGATACATTGAAGATACTAACACCACTGCTTGATCATTCTTAGGCACACAGGAAACTTAAGTTGATTGACTGGTAAAACCAAAGTTGGATGAAAGAACTTCATCTACATTTAATGAAGACCTCCCAGCCATCATAAACGATATTACACTATAACCCTTCGAGGAATTATATTTATTTGCAGCAAACAATGAAAACTGTCGCGTGCAAATAGGAACTCATGAAACGTTTACGGTATGGCAAGGTCAGAATTTACCCTCCTCAACCCACAACTGGAGAACACTAGAATACAGAAATGTAAACAGCCGCTCCCTAGCTTGTCTGGACATCCACTAAGAATGCACAGACACCCATTCGCTACACTTTCTCCGTAGCAGAGAAAACAAGAATTTAAATTACTTCAGGGTCACAAATGGCCCAGCCATACCATTTAGGGGTTAATGACATTTGTTGTGATAATTTTGAGATAGGACTAACCATTTACCTATTATTTTAGTAGGAATATTCGAAGTAGTCGAATTAATTGAATATTCGAATGATATGTATAGCCATATACTGATGATTAGGGACCGGTTTTTTAGCCTATTTTCATTTTATGAAAAAAAAAAGGCTTATGAGATCACCTTTTGTCCGTGTGTGTGTGTGTGTGTCCCCCTAATAACTCCTAACGGCTGGAGCGACTTCAATGAAACTCGGTAAGATCATAGCACTATTTTGCCGACCCCGACCGTGTCCTTCAATTTTTATTACGTCTCACCAATCCAATATGGCAGCTGTGCGAAATATTTCACCGGCATTCTATATCTCCGAAACTATTACTGATATCACCCTGAAATTTTATACGGTGATAAAGAGCACTAGTAGAAATTCACCTATGTGACTTTCAAAACCTGGTAACTGCAAAACCAACATGGTGGCCAAGCGAAGTTGAGACTTTTAAATACACTTTTCTCGCGATTTAACCATCTGAGCGCAGTGAAATATCGCACATAAATGTTTATACGTATTGTAATGCACTGGCATCTAATTTAGTTCAATTGTTTACATGCAGCAGAAACAGTATGTGGGAGGAGAAGTAGTAGGAAGAGGTGGAAGGAAACACCATGGTGGAATGAGAAGACAAAAGATATAGTAAGGGAAAATAATAGAGCCTTTAGGAGGTGGTATCAAAATAGGACGGTAGAGACAAGGAAAGAGTACCAGGAAAGAAAGAAGGAGGCAAAGAGAGTAGTGGCTGAGGAGAGAAGAAAGTGGATGGAAGAGTGCACAAAGGTGATGAAGGAGGATAGTGAAGGTACAAAAAAGGTCCTGTATGGGATGGTAAAAAATAAGAGTCGGAAGGATCCTACGGATTATGTTAGAATGGTGAAGAAAAGGGGACAAGAGATAGAAAATAGAGAAGAACTGAAGTAAATGTGGAAGTAATATTTTGAAGAACTCCGGAACCCAAATTGAAACCACGGCGAGGAGGAAGAAATCGGGGAAGAGGAAGATGGACTGCAAACAGAAAAGGACTTAACATGGAAAGAAGTGGAAGACGCAGTGAGGAAGATGAAAGGAGGGAAGGCACCGGGTGTGGATGAGTTGAGTGTGGAGATGGTGAGAGCAGCAGGAGAGGTGGGGATACAATGGTTGTACCGAGTGATGAGGACAGCATGGAAGGAAAGGATGATCCCAGGGGACTGGAAAAAAGGGAATAATAGTCCCGATCTTCGAGAAAGGTAGTAGAACAGAATGCAGAAACTATCGGGGAATAACACTGATGAGCATTGGCAAAGATGTTTGAGAAAGCTTTGGAAAGGAGAATTAGGACAAGGATAGAAGCAGGGATGAGGGAAGAACAACATGGCTTCAGAGCAGGAAGGTCCAGAGTGGATTTGATTTTTACTGTAAGGCAGTTACAAGAACAGCACTATGAGTATGGGACAGATCTACTGATGGCCTTCCTGGACATTGAGAAAGCATATGACAGTGTATGCAGAATCAAAGTATGCAAGTCCCTGGAGGATAGAGGAGTAGAAACATGGGCTATACGGAGGATAAAGGAGATGTACAAGGGAAGCGTGAGCTGTGTGAAAGTGGGAGGAGAGAGATCGGGCTGGTTGGAACAGAGAAACGGCCTGAAACAAGGAAGTGCACTGTCACCGTTACTTTTCATTGTGGTGATGGATGACATAATGACCCGAGTGGCACAAGTAATTGGGGAAGGAAAGATGAAAGCAATGGTGTTTGCAGATGATTTGATGATTTGGGGAAACAAGGAGGAGGAGGTACAGGAACAGTTGGATGTGTGGGAAGGAATAATACAAGGATATGGGATGAAATTTAGCATAAATAAGAGTGAGATGGTGATCACAACACGGAGAAGGAGAGAACCACAATGGGAATAACAATTGGTGGGGAACAGCTGAAGAAAGTGGAGAGTTTCAAATATCTGGGAAGCCTGATACAAGATAATGGAAGAAACGATAGAGAAATAAATGAGGGGGGGAGACAGGCAGAAGCATTCCGGAGGAGTGTGAGAAGCATGTTATGGAGCAAGGATGTCCCTCAGAACAGCAAAAAGATCATATATCGGACGTACTATGTCCCTATCCTGACGTATGCCTCGGAGACCTGGGTTATCAAAGGAAGGGAGAAGAGCAAAATACAAGCCAGTGAGATGAGGTTCTTGAGAAGCAGTATTGTAGCTACAAAGATGGACAGAATAAGAAATGAGAGGACCAGAGAATTAATGAAGGAGGAACCATTAGAGGATGGTATAGAGAAATCTATGAATATCTATGACTTTAGTCATTTTTTCAAGTTTTTCCGTATTGATTTTGATAAGTATTTTGTATTGTAAAGTGGACAAGTGCATAACTTAACTTAGAGAAATCTAGACTTAGATGGTATGGACATGTAAAGCGAATGGAGGAGAAGAGGATGCCCAGGAGGATACACGAGACGAAGTGGGAAGGAAAGAGACCAAGAGACAGGTGGCTGAATGGGGTGGAAGAAAGCGTAAAGAAGAGAGGAGAAGACTGGACAAAGGTGGTGGCTGAGAGATGGTGGGAAGACAGAAGACGTTGGAGAGGCTTGTGTTCCAAACAGACCCGGCCAGTGGCTGGAAACTGTTCTAGATGATGATGATGTTTACATACCCTCAAGATGGTGGCTGCGCGAAATTTTAAAATTAAGTTTTCATTTCTTGTGTCGTAATCATGCGATGGAAGTGAAAGTTTGAATAATGAACCTACGCAATAATTTACCTTTAATTGTACATAACTCCATGGCCTATACATATAACAATCCAACATGGCGACCATTCGAAATATTTGGACGGTTCTCAATATCGCTGAATCATTTACAGCAATCAAACTAAATTTTTGATGTTCTTAGAGGCTATGAACATAAGTTCACCTATAGGGCTTTCTCCTACCCTGGTGAGCACAAATCCAACATGGTGGCGACGCGAACTATAAATATTCACATGGACGTTTCTCGTGATTTAAGTGATCGAGTGCAGTGAAACTTGGTACAGTAAATCCTTATACAAATGTTAATCCACTGGCATCTAATTTATTTCAATTGTTTTCATAACCACAAGATGGCAGCTGTGCGATATTTTAAAATCTCGTTTTTACTTCTTGTGTCCTAATCATGCGATTGAAGTTTGAATACAACACGTACACAATAATCTTCATGTAACAGTGCATAACTCAAACATGGTGACCATCCGAAATATTAGACGGTTCTCAATATCTGCGAATCTGTTACAGCAATCAAACTGAAATTTTGTATGTTGATAGAGGCAATTGACATAAGTAGGATATAAGAAAATAGGCTGTATAATTCTTCACGGAACCACTTGTTTGAAAAAGCATGTGTGCATATGCAAATGCATATCTTAAGGGTTTATTGGATATTTTGCATATTCTGAATATAACCAGCATATTTTAGCATATACAGTTGAAATTAAGCATAATTTAAAACATCTTGAACAAGAAAGGTTTCGCCTGCATGTTGTAAGCAACTTTGTGAGAAACAGATAACGAGATAACAGTACTCGTACTTCACGCAATGCTTCCTGGCTATTTGAAGAAGGGGATGGAGTGGGGCATTACTTTCTTCATCTCGACAGCCAGTAGCCCGGGGTTAGTTTTGTGAGGAGTTTCTTCAGTTAAAGTGTTACTTTATTCTTAGTTTGCATATACCTTAAGAGCAGCAGAAAATATTTAATAAAACAGTGGATATCAGGTAATAGTGATTATTCAACTGATGTCTTGGGTCCGGATATTTAAGCATTGAAAACGATTAAAATAGACGTAATTTGTCTCCTGAAAACATTGAATTATCTATTGTGATGCTTCTTTCTGCAGTGAATGATACGCATATAAAGTGAGTGAATAAGTTTGGCTTATTGTTAACGGCATATGTTTCAATTTTTAATGCATATTTTCTACATTTTCAGTGCATAAATGATGATACTGTGCGTCTACGTTATCTGCGACCCGCACGCACTGCTGTATGTACAATGGACTCCGTGCCATTAACCTTCTCGTTGTTATTCAGCAGGTCCACGGAGGGATGGTTGGTGCTGGCCTTGGATGCGAATCACCCATTACCCGGCCATAAATTGGAAAGTGACTGCCAGAAGGAGTGGCTGTGCGAGGGAGGACCTTTACAGCTTCTGGGAAGAGGTCTTCATTGTGACCGTGTCCTCGCTCCCAAACCGATTGTCAAACATATCCTCTCTTACACATAGCTCAGCAAACTGATCACTATAGTCTGGCTTTAATAGGATAACTCCGTGGATTAGCCGTGGTCGTTAAATCGTGCACCATGGCCGAGAGGGCATATGCAGCAAGTCTGGAGGTTGCAGGTTCGAATCCCAGCGCTGACAGCAGATATTCTGAGTGTGGTTCTCCCCCAGATTTTTCTATACTCCCACCAGGCAAATGCCGGGATAATACCGTACTTTCAGTCCCGGGGCACCTACCTCATCCCTGTACCCAGTACAGTTTGTCCACACTCCCTCCAGGAAAATGCCGGGATAATAGGCTACCGTTTCGCACAGCCGCCATCTTGAGGTTATGTAAACAATTGAACTAAATTAGAAGCCAGTGCATTACAATGTGTATAAACATTTGCTGTACCAAGTTTTATTGCGTTTGAATGGTTAAATCGCGAGAATAGTCTATTTCAATGTCTCAAATTCGCTTGGCCGCCATGTTGGTTTTTCAGTTACCAGGTTTTTGAAAGTATCATAGGTGAGTGTCTAGCAGTACCCTTTATCACCGTGCAAACTTTCAGGGTGATATCAGTAACAGTTTCGGAGATATAGAATGCTGGTTAAATATTTCGCAAAGACGCCATTTTGGATTGGTAAGACGTAATAAAATTTGAAGGGCACGTTCGGGATCGACCAAAATAGTACTATGACCTTACTGAGTTTCATTGAAATCACTTCAGCCGTTTAGATTTTATTAGGAGGGGGGGGGGCACTCACAAACGCACACACACACAGACACACGGACAAAAGGTGATCTCATAAGCCTAGTTTTTTTTTTTCATAAATGAAAATAGGCTAATAATCCCTCTTGGCACGCCGGAAGGCAGACGTAGATTTCACCGGGCAAAGAATAGTATTTCAAATTCACTAAATTTGCCAATTGTTGTAGGCTATACCTACAAATCTTCCAGATGTTTAGCATACGAGAATCCCAGTGGCGTACCAATGGGGGGTTTAGGGTTTAACCCCCTCCCCAGGAGACATTTCTTTACTTGAATCCTTATATTGTCCCATATATCAGCTGTTTTACGCTAGTGCTAGTGGGGCGTCGTAACTCCTGTATATATTTTAAAAGTGATCACGTTCGTCACTTGGTAATTGCCCTTCAGTCTACTCGCAGCGTGACTCCTACAGCGTTGGAGAAGCCATGGATCAGTTTTACTGTTGAAGTGTGCGATCGGTATCGTATTTCACGTCGCGTCGGGTTGCTTTATGTGTGTGTCCGTTTCGTGAAAGATAATTCAGTACACGAGGAGTTTCTGCAATTTATTCCAATTAATGATACAGAAAAGGTCATCAAGATAGGCAGATTTTGAGAGTCAAGAGTAATGGCAGTAGGAACACGGAGAGCAAAACATTATTTTTCTCTCACATAATATTAATATTTTAGGCAACCACGTAACTATGGTCCTGATGATACCACTGCATCGTTTCAGTTTTAATATTTAGTTACTGTTTTCCGTATTTTTTATAATTTGTTTTCATTTTTTTATTGTGTCGAAAAAATAATGAGTTTTCATCCAAAGAGAACGGATATTTAATTATTGTTTTTTATGAATTAAATTATGATGATGACTGTCGTTTTAAGGGGCGGAACAGCAATGTTATCCGCCCCTTTAATCATCATCATCATCATCATCATCTTCATTTCCCCTTTTCCAGCTGGCACTGGGTGGGGGGCAAATAAGGTTCCTCTCCACTTTGTTCTGTCGTTCCACCATTCCTCTTCCGACACGGTGTTCCAATCCAGGTTCCGTTTTCTAATGCTATACTTCACCGAGTCCATCCAACGCATTCTTGGCTTTCCTCGTCCTCTCTTCCCAGTCATCCGTCGTTCCAGTGCTCGTCTTGGTAGCCTTACTTCATTCATCCGTTTGACATGCGCAAACCATCTCAATTGGCGACGCGCAGTTCTTCAGATGCTGGGGGAGCTGTGAGAAATGGGCGACCAGCATCACAATATATCCGAATAGGGACAGTCAACATCTTAACCCTGACGGACAAGACTGAAGAGCTAGCGGACTTCATGACGGAGAAGGATATAGCCATCCTCGGTCACAGTGAAAAGGAAAAGGGGAAAGATAACTAAAGGAAGGATACAGGCTACCCCTTTAATAATGTACACAATATTACTTTATTATATTAATGAACCCCCCCGCAGAAGAAAATCCTGCCTACATCACTGGAGAAACCCCAACCCCTTATACTGTAATTCCGAAAATATTTTGCTTATCGCTTGTCGTAAATGTGCGTCACATCAAACATTTTTTCAGGTAAAAGTCTGAGGTAATTTTATCATTTTAAATGATTATGTCGACTTCACTGGGGTCTGGCGTTACGTTACGGTGACGGGACGAAATGTACCGAGAATGCACTGAGGTGTGTGACGTCATAGTAACTTGAGCTTCCTCCTTTCCCCGCGCGCTCTGGTGAGCGTGACGTCATCCAGCCAGCTACTTCCTTTGACCTTGGTTTGTACTTGCTTTTTTTTTATTTTTTTTTATTTTTTTTTTATAATCGTTTCGGTCGTCTATGGACCACGTTATTTCAACTGTCTTTTCCCTCGTTCTTTCACATTGGCCCAGTATTCGCGCATTCTTCTTCGGTGAGCTTACTTTCGTTCTTCGGTCCACTTCTTGCCGGTTTTCAATATAGGTTCTGGCTGAAAACTCTGTATCTTCCCAAGTTTCTTCTTCAAAGAGTCACGTTCCAAGATGTCCGTCCTCATGTGATATCCCCAGTTCTTGTAGGTCTTTTTCCACCTCTGTAAACCAGATCCCTTTGGTTTTCTTTCCACAAAGTAGGCACAGATTCGATTGGACAATCTTCCAGAGTTCATTCGTGTTAAATGGCCATAAAAGGAGAGTCTTCTTTTGCGAATGGTGTCCGTTATTTTCTTCACATGTAGATAAAGTCCATCGTTGTGTCGTCTTCTATACTCTCCTCGTTCCTTGACCGGGCCCAAGATCTTTCTCAGAATCTTCCTCTCTTTGGTTTCGAGTTGTTCTGCCAGGCCTTTCTTATTCATCGCCAGGCATTCTGATGCATATAACGCCCCCGGGCGAATAACGGTAACGTAGTGCCTCAGGTTGTCCTTGAAGGACATTGATCGTGTTTTGTAAATGTCCTTGGTTAAATGGTAAGCCATTTCCATTTTGTTAATCCGTGCCACGAAAGCTTCCTTTTCACGAATAGTGGGCTCAATCCATTCACCCAGGTATTTGAATGTCTCTACCTGTGTTATTTGTCCTCCATTATTATTATTATTATTATTATTATTATTATTATTATTATTATTATTACGGTATTAATAATATTATTATTATTATTGTTATTATTATACTCTTATCCATTTAAAACGGTTTGGATATTGTGCCTATTAAGGGAGGTATGATTTCCCTCCATTTTTCCAAACCCTTTGGTCAATGGATGGTGCTATCAAAATAACTTTACAGAGATAAGATTTTAGCCCTTATCCGAAGAATAGTAGGCTACGAACTTTGAATAGATTTGAGTTTTCACAAACTAAGAAAGTTGTAGCGATATTTTCATTTTTTCGTAAAAGTTGTTCCCCCCGCCCATTTCCACCTCTTTGGTCCGATTTTGCCCTTTAACGAACTTGACTGAGATTTTGAATGGCTATATTTTATGTAGTCTGTAAATTGAAAGTGATTAGTGCAAAATGGCGGTTGTTATCATATCCACTGGAAAGTAGCCAATAAGGCGAGAACCCTAGAATACTAATATTATTCAATAGATGCTTAGTACAAAAGATAGGGTAAAGTTAAGTAACTCCGTGATACTAAGCTTTTCTTGTTACTATTTCTGAAATTTTAGATTTCAGTTATTTCGATTCATTTCATGTTATAGATGAATACCCCACGGAACATTTCTGGCATATTGAACCCTTTATCCTCTGTTGGATAAATGATTCTATGTTTTATTTCTTCAATTAATAATTATTTCTACAAGCATCATGAAAATAGCCAGACGGAGATGAGGAAATTTCAAGCATTGCTGGAGACAGTGGGGACATACCTGAAGATGTTTGACAAAAGGCTAAATACTTAGGATGGTGAAAGGAATGACCATAGCTATGATTCAGAAGGACAGGTGGTGGCTGCCTCAAAATAGAAGCGACGCGCAGTGAGACACGGCTCTGGTATGTTCATTGTAATATTCGCGCCTAGAAGAAATATGATGCAGTAACATGAGTGGCTGATGAGCATGCTAAACACTCCTACTAGCCAAGGTCTGAATAAAAACCGCCAAGATACAGAAAAGGTGGGAACCAATGAGAGATGAATGCTTATTTAGCGCGGCAGGTCTAGCGTGGGCACGCTCGGCTAGCATTCACGCGGGAGATCGCCTAGACAAAATCTCTACGATCGATTCTAGGATTAATGGGCATATTCTTGACCTGCGCTATTTTTCGAGTTCAGTGATATTTATTTCATTCCTGTATCACTATTATTTTATGAAATTTTTATCTAGTTTCCCCCTCTATCTACACCTAGGGCTGGTTCATTTATAAGTGGTGTGAAGAGCCAAGACTTTGCTTATTATTACTTCGGTGTGTCGAGGGCACGGATTATTATTTTGGTTCGTCCGAGGACGGAGGTTGTTATTTTGTGTGTCAGTGGACACAGGCTTTTTATACTTTGCGCGTCTAAGGATGTTGACAGTTATACTTTGCGTGTCATGAAGGACACAGAAACTATTATTAAAAGTGTTAAATTCAGTGTTAGATAGTCACCGTACTATATTTGTAGGGGCAGTATCTTCGATAATTCGTCAACAAACTGTTGTGGGGAAAGAAGTACCCGAACGGCGAATTTAGTAGTCAGACATCAAGTGTATAATAATTTAATTTTTGAATCAGCACGAGAGATGACATCATTGACCATGGAGGAAGCCTGGAAATATCAAGACTCCGCCAAGATGGTTGAGATGAGATAAGAAGAATCCGGTTGGGAGATGGCTCCAGATGTTCTTTGACGGGTGACTGGCTGAGATTGAGTACTGAATAATATTTACTATTATCTGATAAATTAACTTATGGTGTATGGGACATATTTGGTTTGTAAATAATTTGCTTGTGTGATTAACGTAGTCGATTTAGTTTTGGTCTGACACACCCTTTGCATGGAAACAGCTCGCATAAATGTTATTAGTAGAAGGTTCTTTTCTTGTTTGTTGTTTTAACTAACGTAGCTATGTGGGCGGCCGTGTTTGCATACGCTACGGAATGCGGTTAAAAACGTCTCTCGGAGATATGTTGTGTTTCAGAAGTAGGACTGAAGTAATATAATTATACAGTAGATTGGAGGGTAATTGATTTCTGTTGTTTTATTATTGATCAGATTCAGTGAAATTATTGCCTTTGGAGCAATGTGATTTGTGACGAAGAGCAGTCAGCTCTATCGTAGGTTTTAATATTTTTTTAAATTATTGTTGGTGAGCATCCAGTCAGCCGGTCTGTGTAAAAAAACGTATTGTCATTCCCAAATGTGTGTGTGTGAGTGTGTGTATTTTGTGTTATTACAAGCGGGAATTTCAGCGTAGACTGATTTCTGGCAGCTTGATAACAAATCCATATTGTGACCTCGCGAGGGCAATTCTGGATATTTTGATTAATGTCTGACCATAGTGGTTGAGTTTGTTGCTGTTGATCCCCTGAGATAACAGCACAGCTGGTCAGTTATATTTATACACACTAGAGTGGGACGATGACAGGTGATTAAGGAAGAGGGGAGATGTTACACCAGACGGACTGAAGGTTGCCAGCCATGTCATTAGGGAGACTGCTTGTTTGGCTCAGTAAATAACTTGAATTACAGAATTAAGAACTGATCAATGATAAAAAATTGTTTTAATAAATGGGAGTTGCCTACGAATCACGATAATCTCCGAAGCGTTATCTTAACATGCAGTTTTGTTCATATAAAGTAATGTCAGCCAGTCAGGCTTTTGTTGTTGTTGGTTTATTTCATGTTTATATTCCATTCAGTGACCCGTGAGTCACATGCTATGCTGTATTTCCTTGTTTGTGTAGAGCAGTTTGGCCAGTCTTGGCAGCTCAAAGTCTAGTGCGTCTTCGCGCTAATGAGGGTCCCGAGAGAGATACCTGTAAATAGTAGATTTAGTGCGTGTGTCAGCATTACGTTTTAAAGGGTTTTTATTAATGTCATGTTCCATATCCGTAAACGTTGATTTACGAGATGATTGTTCGTGAGCATCGTGGCTGTTAACCCGTTGTAAACGAACAGTCATCCAAAGTACTCATTCCTCGTAGTTAGTCATTACGCGCACATAAAACCCAAATTGCAAGGTAGTGGAACCAAGATCCACATTTTAAATAAAGGGGAGATCCGTCTGACTCCTCAGATTTATAGATATTCTTGTCATGGGAAATTCAGGGAGGATTGTTTTATATTTTATTGTTGTTTATTTCTTTTATGCACTATTAGTCATTAAATCATGTTATTATTTTACATTTTGTCACTTTTCTTTCTAATTTATAGTTTGTATCCTATGACCCTTACCTGAGTAGAGCATGTTGTTTGGCGAACGTAAACATCACATAGAAACTGAGCGCGACCCCTTGATTAAGATTTCTTACATTAAACACTGCCTTTCTGAAGGGTTCATAGGAGTAAAACTGGCGCGGCCAAGCGTGGGGCGGTTCACTGTGGTGTAACGGCAAAGATTTTTCACATGTCAATGTAAGCGTAGTTGGGTTTCCTAACTGACGCAACAATGAAGCTGTAATTTGGTTGCTGGTTCGCTGCTGGAACACATTTAAGTGGCGTATTTGAGTAAAACTGACATGCCGCAAGTGCAGGCAGATATGGCAGTATTTTAATCACCGGGAAGTGATATTTTATTAAAAGTAAGTGAGGCGAACAGGATACCGCCAAGTGTGTGAAATATAAAGTAAAATCAGGAGTTTGCAATGTAAAATACGGTTCACATTTTTGTCTATTGAATTAAAGTAAACGGTAATTTATGTGATACCGGGCGCCCAATGATTAAAATTAAGACAAGATTTGTGTAGAAAGTCAAACTCATGAAAATGTTAGGAGGCTGTAGCCTTAAATGACAATTAATACTTTGTTAATTAGTCAGTGTTAATATCAGATCAGGATAACAATTTAATGACTGAATATGTGTTTGGGTTTAAATTAAGTTGAGTAAAATTAGAACTACTCAGAGATGCAATCGACTAGTGGGATTAAATGTAAAAATAAATGAAATGAGTAGGGTAAAGAAAGTAAATGTGCATTGGATTTTATGTGTGTGTCAAAGGGCATTGCTTTATGCCATTTCCCTAATGTCTCATATAAAGTGTGTAATATGGCAACGATTGAACAGATTCAAGAAATCATTGAGAGTGCAGCTAGGAGAACACAGGCATTGTTGGACACTAAATTGGCAGAATAAAGTGAATCACTAAACACAAAATTATCTGAACAAATAAACACTAAACTATCAGAACAAAGTGAAGAATTAAACGCGAAGTTATCCGAACAAAGTGAAGCAATAAACAATACAATGTTAGAACAAAGTGAGTCGATAAACAAATTATCCGAACAAAGTGAATCATTGCGGACACAATTAAATAACAGTAGAATTGAACAGAATGAATATCAGGCGGAACAAGCTAGATTATTAAAAAGTGAAATTAATGACACTATCAATTCACAATTAGAAGCGCAGAACATTAAAAACACGAACCAATTAGCTTCGTTAACCGCATAAATGAAAGATCACACTAATCAACAGATGGTATTACTGGCCCTAGATGTTAGTAAGAATAATGAAAGGCAATTAGACCAGATTAAGAAAATGGAAAGTATTTTTGATCAGAAACTTAGCATTCTGGATGAAACGGTGTTAGCTAAATTAGAGCAAATTGAAATAGCGTGCACTATGAATACAAGCGAGGTCAAGATAGCTCAGGAGAAATTAGAAGGACGGTTTATGGAGATGGAAAGAGCGGCAAAGTCATTCAACAACAATTATCAGCGGTAGATGAAAACATATCCGGCATAATTAAAGATATGGACCGTCTCGAGATAAAATCAGCAGAGCAGTGGAAAAACCTAGAAGCGGATCAGGAGCAATTAAAGAGTACCTTAGACGACACTAAAAGCCAGATTGAAGAGAAAGTAAGCACGATTAAAGAGCGGATAAGAAAAGATTGGAAACAAATGAATATCGATTCTAAAGAGGAAGATCCACCATTCTTAAAACAGTAGGCGAAAATCACACTCGTATTCGAGCCTTAGAGCAAGAAATGAAGAGCAAGCTTAAAGAACAGACGGACAGGATCATTAAAGCCGAACTCAGGTCATTAGAGCAATCATCGATGTTTAGAACGGGAACATTGAAAGACAAGCAGGATGACACAGATAGCCCCGAGGCCAGCACAGCAGGAAGTCAGACTCAAGCGGAGAGCCCATTAACAACAAACACGGACGGGTTTCGCAAGAATATCGATAGGAGCTCAACACCACAAGACGGTCATCAGCCTACACAACTTATCCAAGTAATTCGCTCAAGTGATTATAAACCACAGAAATACACGGAAAATTCAGGGGTGACACCTAAAGCCTTTATTAAAGAAATTGAAGACCATTTCAATGACACTGGGGTACCTGAAGCACGTAGATTGAGGATGATGGAGAGATTTTTACCAGGAAATGTCCTTACATGGTTTTTAAGCTTCAAATATACATTTGGAACCATGTCAGATTTTAGATTGGCGTTTCTGCGCAAATACTGGTCGCCCGCGATACAACAGAGTCTAAGGATGGAGCTTTATTCTAGAAAGTACCAGACCACCCAGCAAACAAAATACTCAGATTTCTTTAACATGCAAATGTTAAAATTTCGCGACCTTGATTACCCTTTAAATGAAGCGGATTTGGTGATGACGATAGCCCGGCAATTGCCAGTCAATGTCCAACAAGTACTAGTTGCAGCGAACGTTAGTACGGCCATACATGCAGAGCAGATATTACGCCAGATAGATGAGACTACGTCTCATAGTCATTATAGAGGAGGAAGACAGCTGGAGTTAGTCAACACGACAGAGGTCATATAACCTAAACAGGCAAACACTAAAACCCAGGGCACTAATACAAGCACTTCCACACCTAAGCGAAACCAGGAAGAAGGAGAAAATAGACCATACCAGCGTAACGAAAATAACTACAATAACAGATCATATCGAGGCAACAATAGGTACCAACAGAGAGGATATCAACATTGGCGTGAAAATAGAAGAAATGACAGGCCTTATGGAAGATACTGTGATTACAATGCTAATCAAAGATGGAAAGGAAGGAGAGACCAAAATCAAGAAGAGCCACGGAATAATCGAAATGACTGGGATGATAGGCACGCTCACTCACAAAATTACCTAGAGGAATTACACGCTAGTCAAGGTGGAGAGCTAGGAAGATGGGAAGAAGCCATTGGGAACATGAAGAATCCTGATACACATACTGAGGAAGCTGGAAGTCTACTGAGACAAGAGGAATATCAAGGGCATCGGCGACAAACGGATGATGGGAGTCGCACTGGAGCTTAAAAAATGCTAAATTTGGATAAAGAAGACAGTCTACAAACGCAACAGTCGGAAGTTGAAGAGGGATGGATAGTAGCGAACATACAAGAATGGATTGCTTTACCAGAAGACTGCCTGGAGGAGACGGTGAAACCACGGAACGATGAAATTAGGCAGCTACCCATTATTTACGCAAGGATTGGTGGAATTAATATAAGATGTTTATTGGATACGGGGTCACAGATCAGTCAGGTATCGGAGGCCTTGGTTCGAGAGTTGGGACGGAGTCAAAATATTCCTGTAATTCCCGTACCACAGCTCAAAGTTAGGGGTGTTATTCCTGAACGCACCGTCACTTGTAAACGTCAGGCATACTTAGAGCTGAACATATTGGAACACACTTTTGGGCAAACGTTCATTATCATGGCAAAGATGAATTTGGACGTAATTCTTGGTGCAAATTTTATTTGTGACTATCAAGCAGTGATAGATTTGCACAAGAATACTGTCAGTTTTAGAGAGTATGATCAGCTGAAGAATGTGGGATTGCATATGGATGAAATCACCACCGGAAGAGATGTAAATTCTTGGGCATTGGAAGCAATATCGGAAGAGACGGAAGAGGAGGTACGAAAGGCAGAAGATAATATCATAGAAGGAGCTGTTGTGGAACTAGACGAGGAGAGTGAATCCCAGGAGATATGGTCTTTATTAACAGAAGGAGACGACAGTGATGCACAATTTGAAGAGTTACTACAGGAGCGGCTCAATGACATTCAACTTGGGGGTGAACACAGAAAGCAATTGGAAGAGATTTTGAGGAAGAACAAAACAGTATTTGATACAGTACCTGGGAAAATATTAAATGTCAAATATTCAATGCAAGTCGAGGATTGGTCACCTTTCAAATGTAGGTTGTATCCAATTCCTGAAAAATATCGTGGTCAAGTTAAGGTCATTATAGATGAGATGTTACAAGCTGGAGTGATAAGGAAGACACCGACACCTTATCTAAATGCGATTTTGGCAGTCACAAAACCAAATGGATCTATTAGACTTTGTTTAGATGCCAGAAATCTCAACACGAGACTCATTTTTCCTGAGTATGACAGAGCGCCAATCATCAGAGACGTATTAAAAGGCTTTAAAAACAAAAGCATTTATTCATCAGTTGACCTGACGTCCAGTTTCTCCATATTGAATTGGATGAGAAGTCACAGCTTCAAACTGGCTTCTTATTCGATAACCAAACATTTTGCTTCGTTCGAATGCCCTTTGGAGTCAAAACAGCGGGCTGTGCTTTAATCCGAGCCCTGGACCGGAATCTAACCGAGGAAGTTAAGGAGATGACGGTACGCTACATTGATGACATTTTGCTGGCATCCGACAACATTGAAACTCACATGGAAAATTTAGATAAAGTATTAGGCAACCTGAATGCATCTAATTTCAAAGTAAACCTGAAGAAATCGCATTTCTTCAAGAGCGAGATCTTATATTTGGGTCATATCATTGTCAAGGAGGGAGTGAAGCCAAATCCAGCTAAGATCGAAGCGATAAAGAATTTCCCTACACCAACGAGAGTCAAGCACATTCGGGCTTTCTTAGGCGTAACGGGATTCTTTAAGGAAAACTGTCCAGGTTATACGGAGACTGTCGCCCCTATGCAGGAAATGTTAAAGAAGAATAATAAATGGTTATGGAATGCGGAGTGTGAGAAGGCATTCCAAGCAACAAAACAGCTATTGGAAAACTGCATTAAATTAGGATATCCAGATTTCAAGCACAAATTTATAATCCAAGCGGATGCTTCACTAATTGGTATAGGTGCTATGCTTTACCAAGAGGATCCAGCTAACCTGCAGCATAAAACATATTTGGCATTTGTCAGCCGAAAATTGCGTAAGCACGAGCGCAATTATACTGTAACGGAACTAGAGCTGTTGGCCATACTTCATGCGCTTCAACAATGGAAACGAATAATTTACGGCTACCCTATTGTTGTCAGGACTGATCACAAGGCATTAACATTCTTGTTTAAGACGTCGATGGCAAGCGAACGTGTGACACGTTGGTCTATATATATTCAGCAGTTTAGCATTGAGATTGAACATTGCCCAGGGAAGATGAACGTGATTCCGGATGCACTCAGCAGGAACCCAGAGCCTGATAATGAAGAAACAGCGATGGTACAACACTTGGAGTTAACACCGAAGGACCGGGAATTCTTGGAGGAGTTACGTGAGATACAGCGAGAACAAGAAGCGGAACCATGGATGATGCTATTAATTCAATACTTCAGAAAGCAACTACCAACAGGAACGCCTGCATTTTGAGAAGCGAAAGCCAAAGAAGGAAGATATGTTTATGTCAACAATTTGCTGCACAAATGGGTAGATAATGATCACACCAAGTTACGCATATTAGTTCCTGCTTCTTTGCAGCGAGGACTGACATGGCATACGCACGAAAGTTACGGTCACGTGGGCGTAGATAAGTGCGAAGCGACGATAGGAGAGACATTTACATGGCCACGTATGAGAACAACTATATGTGACGTCATTACGACTTGTGATCCTTGTCAGAGGACAAAGCCAAATAATTATTTAATGAGGCAGTATCCTAGACCATTGCTACCTCAGAAACCATGCGAGCTACTGGCACTCGACTGTTTCGGTCCAATCCCGAAGGGAAGGCGAGGTTGCCGACACTTACTAGTATGCATTGATGTGTTTTCTAAGTATGTCGTATTATGCCCCATTCAGAAAACTACTTCAAAACAGGTACTCAGTCGTATTCGGAATAGAGTTATTCCAATCCTTGGAAAACCAGAATTTATATTATCAGATCATGGCAGTTATTTCACAAGCGCCGAGTTCAAGAAAGGTATGGAGGACATGGGTATAAAACACATTTTAAGCAGTATCCGACATGCTCAAGCAAATCCAAGTGAAAGAGCAATTAAGTGTGTAACTTCATACTTGAGAATCTTAATTCCAAATGAACATCACAGATGGGTGGACAAAATCAAGGATGTAGAGACATGCATGAATTCTACCAGGCACTAGTCAACAGGACAGATCCCTATGGTCCTACACAAAAACGAGTATCCAGTGAGATCGTGGAAAAGCATCATTAACTGCCCACAAGATCCAATGATAGCACCTGACTTGCGAATTGAGAGGACGAGAGCATACATGAGGAAACAAGCAGACCGCAGATTACGGCGAGTAAGAAATAAGAGGTTTCACAGTGATC
Source organism: Meconema thalassinum (assembly GCA_946902985.2). NCBI lineage: Eukaryota > Metazoa > Arthropoda > Insecta > Orthoptera > Tettigoniidae > Meconema > Meconema thalassinum. Next base: position 223,123,178 of record OX336394.1, read on the forward strand.
TTGAAATCAACCAGCTTGTTTTGGTGAAACGACCCGCTACATCGGACCCAGAGAAGAAAATCTTCAGCAAATTCTGCGAAAAGTTCATAGGACCCTATTCTATTGTCAGGAACCTTGGAAATAATGCTTACAGAGTGAAAGAGTTAAGCACTGGAACGATGTCGGTTTACAACGCTGCCAACCTGAAAAAGTATCGTAGAAGCGAACCATGGGAGCGCCGAAATAATGATGCAGTTTGAATATATGGACGTCCTACTGTCAACAAAGTAAACGGGGAGCAGTTGAGTACGGCACGTGAACGAGGAAGTAGAGTTGGTGTTGACAAACATTAACGAGACGAGCAGAGTATTGCTCGAGGCGCCAGCGCGTCACGCAAGCAGACTGAGAGGGGAGATTCAAGCAGGATGTGAAACGAGTAAATGCCATTCAAGACAGGAGCGGCTAGACCAAGTAATAGAAAAGGGGTGATTCTGAAATAAAACAATGTGACCTACGGTAGTCTTTTAAAATTGTCGACTTTATTCCTAAGTTCGAAATTTTGTGAGTGGGAGAGTTGTGAACCCTTTATCCTCTGTTGGATAAATGATTCTATGTTTTATTTCTTCAATTAATAATTATTTCTAGAAGCATCATGAAAATAGCCAGACGGAGATGAGGAAATTTCAAGCATTGCTGGAGACAGTGGGGACATACCTGAAGATGTTTGACAAAAGGCTAAATACTTAGGATGGTGAAAGGAATGACCATAGCTATGATTCAGAAGGACAGGTGGTGGCTGCCTCAAAATAGAAGCGACGTGCAGTGAGACACGGCTCTGGTATGTTCATTGTAATATTCGCGCCTAGAAGAAATATGATGCAGTAACATGAGTGGCTGATGAGCATGCTAAACACTCCTACTAGCCAAGGTCTGAATAAAAACCGCCAAGATACAGAAAAGGTGGGAACCAATGAGAGATGAATGCTTATTTAGCGCGGCAGGTCTAGCGTGGGCACGCTCGGCTAGCATTCACGCGGGAGATCGCCTAGACAAAATCTCTACGATCGATTCTAGGATTAATGGGCATATTCTTGACCTGCGCTATTTTTCGAGTTCAGTGATATTTATTTCATTCCTGTATCACTATTATTTTATGAAATTTTTATCTAGTTTCCCCCTCTATCTACACCTAGGGCTGGTTCATTTATAAGTGGTGTGAAGAGCCAAGACTTTGCTTATTATTACTTCGGTGTGTCGAGGGCACGGATTATTATTTTGGTTCGTCCGAGGACGGAGGTTGTTATTTTGTGTGTCAGTGGACACAGGCTTTTTATACTTTGCGCGTCTAAGGATGTTGACAGTTATACTTTGCGTGTCATGAAGGACACAGAAACTATTATTAAAAGTGTTAAATTCAGTGTTAGATAGTCACCGTACTATATTTGTAGGGGCAGTATCTTCGATAATTCGCCAACAAACTGTTGTGGGGAAAGAAGTACCCGAACGGCGAATTTAGTAGTCAGACATCAAGTGTATAATAATTTAATTTTTGAATCAGCACGAGAGATGACATCATTGACCATGGAGGAAGCCTGGAAATATCAAGACTCCGCCTAGATGGTTGAGATGAGATAAGAAGAATCCGGTTGGGAGATGGCTCCAGATGTTCTTTGACGGGTGACTGGCTGAGATTGAGTACTGAATAATATTTACTATTATCTGATAAATTAACTTATGGTGTATTGGACATATTTTGTTTGTAAATAATTTGCTTGTGTGATTAACGTGGTCGATTTAGTTTTGGTCTGACACACCTTTTGCATGGAAACAGCTCGCATAAATGTTATTAGTAGAAGGTTCTTTTCTTGTTTGTTGTTTTAACTAACGTAGCTATGTGGGCGGCCATGTTTGTATACGCTACGGAATGCAGTTAAAAACGTCTCTCGGAGATATGTTGTGTTTCAGAAGTAGGACTGAAGTAATATAATTATACAGTAGATTGGAGGGTAATTGATTTCTTTTGTTTTATTATTGATCAGATTAAGTGAAATTATTGCCTTTGGAGCAATGTGATTTGTGACGAAGAGCAGTCAGCTCTATCGTAGGTTTTAATATTTTTTTAAATTATTGTTGGCGAGCATCCAGTCAGCCGGTCTGTGTAAAAAAAAACGTATTGTCATTCCCAAATGTGTGTGTGTGAGTGTGTGTATTTTGTGTTATTACAAGCGGGAATTTCAGCGTAGACTGATTTCTGGCAGCTTGATAACAAATCCATATTGTGACCTCGCGAGGGCAATTCTGGATATTTTGATTAATGTCTGACCATAGTGGTTGAGTTTGTTGCTGTTGATCCCCTGAGATAACAGCACAGCTGGTCAGTTATATTTATACACACTAGAGTGGGACGATGACAGGTGATTAAGGAAGAGGGGAGATGTTACACCAGACGGACTGAAGGTTGCCAGCCATGTCATTAGGGAGACTGCTTGTTTGGCTCAGTAAATAACTTGAATTACAGAATTAAGAACTGATCAATGATAAAAAATTGTTTTAATAAATGGGAGTTGCCTACGAATCACGATAATCTCCGAAGCGTTATCTTAACATGCAGTTTTGTTCATATAAAGTAATGTCAGCCAGTCAGGCTTTTGTTGTTGTTGGTTTATTTCATGTTTATATTCCATTCAGTGACCCGTGAGTCACATGCTATGCTGTATTTCCTTGTTTGTGTAGAGCAGTTTGGCCAGTCTTGGCAGCTCAAAGTCTAGTGCGTCTTCTCGCTAATGAGGGTCCCGAGAGAGATACCTGTAAATAGTAGATTTAGTGCGTGTGTCAGCATTACGTTTTAAAGGGTTTTTATTAATGTCATGTTCCATATCCGTAAACGTTGATTTACGAGATGATTGTTCGTGAGCATCGAGGCTGTTAACCCGTTGTAAACGAACAGTCATCCAAAGTACTCATTCCTCGTAGTTAGTCATTACGCGCACATAAAACACAAATTGCAAGGTAGTGGAACCAAGATCCACATTTTAAATAAGGGGGAGATCCGTCTGACTCCTCAGATTTATAGATATTTTTGTCATGGGAAATTCAGGGAGGATTGTTTTATATGTTATTGTTGTTTATTTCTTTTATGCACTATTAGTCATTAAATCATGTTATTATTTTACATTTTGTCACTTTTCTTTCTAATTTATAGTTTTTATCCTATGACCCTTACCTGAGTAGAGCATGTTGTTTGGCGAACGTCAACATCACATAGGAACTGAGCGCGACCCCTTGATTAAGATTTCTTACATTAAACACTGCTTTTCTGAAGGGTTCATAGGAGTAAAACTGGCGCGGCCAAGCGTGGGGCGATTCACTGTGGTGTAACGGCAAAGATTTTTCACATGTCAATGTAAGCGTAGTTGGGTTTCCTAACTGACGCAACAATGAAGCTGTAATTTGGTTGCTGGTTCACTGCTGGAACACATTTAAGTGGCGTATTTGAGTAAAACTGACATGCCGCAAGTGCAGGCAGATATGGCAGTATTTTAATCACCGGGAAGTGATATTTTATTAAAAGTAAGTGAGGCGAACAGGATACCGCCAAGTGTGTGAAATATAAAGTAAAATCAGGAGTTTGCAATGTAAAATACGGTTCACATTTTTGTCTATTGAATTAAAGTAAAAGGTAATTTATGTGATACCTGGCGCCCAATGATTAAAATTAAAACTAGATTTGTGTAGAAAGTCAAACTCATGAAAATGTTAGGAGGCTGTAGCCTTAAATGACAATTAATACTTTGTTAATTAGTCAGTGTTAATATCAGATCAGGATAACAATTTAATGACTGAATATGTGTTTGGGTTTAAATTAAGTTGAGTAAAATTAGAACTACTCAGAGATGCAATCGACTAGTGGGATTAAATGTAAAAATAAATGAACTGAGTAGGGTAAAGAAAGTAAATGTGCATTGGATTTTATGTGTGTGTCAAAGGGCATTGCTTTATGCCATTTCCCTAATGTCTCATATAAAGTGTGTAATATGGCAACGATTGAACAGATTCAAGAAATCATTGAGAGTGCAGCTAGGAGAACACAGGCATTGTTGGACACTAAATTGGCAGAACAAAGTGAATCACTAAACACAAAATTATCTGAACAAATGAACACTAAACTATCAGAACAAAGTGAAGCATTAAACGCGAAGTTATCCGAACAAAGTGAAGCAATAAACAATACAATGTTAGAACAAAGTGAGTCGATAAACAAATTATCCGAACAAAGTGAATCATTGCGGACACAATTAAATAACAGTAGAATTGAACAGAATGAATATCAGGCGGAACAAGCTAGATTATTAAAAAATGAAATTAATGACACTATCAATTCACAATTAGAAGCGCAGAACATTAAAAACACGAACCAATTAGCTTCGTTAACCGCAGAAATGAAAGATCACACTAATCAACAGATGGTATTACTGGCCCTAGATGTTAGTAAGAATAATGAAAAGCAATTAGACCAGATTAAGAAAATGGAAAGTATTTTTGATCAGAAACTTAGCATTCTGGATGAAACGGTGTTAGCTAAATTAGAGCAAATTGAAATAGCGTGCACTATGAATACAAGCGAGGTCAAGATAGCTCAGGAGAAATTAGAAGGACGGTTTATGGAGATGGAAAAGAGCGGCAAAGTCATTCAACAACAATTATCAGCGGTAGATGAAAACATATCCGGCATAATTAAAGATATGGACCGTCTCGAGATAAAATCAGCAGAGCAGTGGAAAAGCCTAGAAGCGGATCAGGAGCAATTAAAGAGTACCTTAGACGACACTAAAAGCCAGATTGAAGAGAAAGTAAGCACGATTAAAGAGCGGATAAGAAAAGATTGGAAACAAATGAATATCGATTCTAAAGAGGAAGATCCACCATTCTTAAAACAGTAGGCGAAAATCACACTCGTATTCAAGCCTTAGAGCAAGAAATGAAGAGCAAGCTTAAAGAACAGACGGACAGGATCATTAAAGCCGAACTCAGGTCATTAGAGCAATCATCGATGTTTAGAACGGGAACATTGAAAGACAAGCAGGATGACACAGATAGCCCCGAGGCCAGCACAGCAGGAAGTCAGACTCAAGCGGAGAGCCCATTAACAACAAACACGGACGGGTTTCGCAAGAATATCGATAGGAGCTCAACACCACAAGACGGTCATCAGCCTACACAACTTATCCAAGTAATTCGCTCAAGTGATTATAAACCACAGAAATACACGGAAAATTCAGGGGTGACACCTAAAGCCTTTATTAAAGAAATTGAAGACCATTTCAATGACACTGGGGTACCTGAAGCACGTAGATTGAGGATGATGGAGAGATTTTTATCAGGAAATGTCCTTACATGGTTTTTAAGCTTCAAATATACATTTGGAACCATGTCAGATTTTAGATTGGCGTTTCTGCGCAAATACTGGTCGCCCGCGATACAACAGAGTCTAAGGATGGAGCTTTATTCTAGAAAGTACCAGACCACCCAGCAAACAAAATACTCAGATTTCTTTAACATGCAAAGTTAAAATTTCGCGACCTTGATTACCCTTTAAATGAAGCGGCTTTGGTGATGACGATAGCCCGGCAATCGCCAGTCAATGTCCAACAAGTACTAGTTGCAGCGAACGTTAGTACGGCCATACATGCAGAGCAGATATTACGCCAGATAGATGAGACTACGTCTCATAATCATTATAGAGGAGGAAGACAGCTGGAGTTAGTCAACACGACAGAGGTCATAAAACCTAAACAGGCAAACACTAAAACGCAGGGCACTAATACAAGCACTTCCACACCTAGGCGAAACCAGGAAGAAGGAGAAAATAGACCATACCAGCGTAACGAAAATAACTACAATAATAGATCATATCGAGGCAACAATAGGTACCAACAGAGAGGATATCAACATTGGCGTGAAAATAGAAGAAATGACAGGCCTTATGGAAGATACTGTGATTACAATGCTAATCAAAGATGGAAAGGAAGGAGAGACCAAAATCAAGAAGAGCCACGGAATAATCGAAATGACTGGGATGATAGGCACGCTCACTCACAAAATTACCTAAAGGAATTACACGCTAGTCAAGGTGGAGAGCTAGGAAGATGGGAAGAAGCCATTGGGAACATGAAGAATCCTGATACACATACTGAGGAAGCTGGAAGTCTACTGAGACAAGAGGAATATCAAGGGCATCGGCGACAAACGGATGATGGGAGTCGCACTGGAGCTTTAAAAAATGCTAAATTTGGATAAAGAAGACAGTCTACAAACGCAACAGTCGGAAGTTGAAGAGGGATGGATAGTAGCGAACATACAAGAATGGATTGCTTTACCAGAAGACTGCCTGGAGGAGACGGTGAAACCACGGAACGATGAAATTAGGCAGCTACCCATTATTTACGCAAGGATTGGTGGAATTAATATAAGATGTTTATTGGATACGGGGTCACAGATCAGTCAGGTATCGGAGGCCTTGGTTCGAGAGTTGGGACGGAGTCAAAATATTCCTGTAATTCCCGTACCACAGCTCAAATTGAGGGGTGTTATTCCTGAACGCACCGTCACTTGTAAACGTCAGGCATACTTAGAGCTGAACATATTGGAACACACTTTTGGGCAAACATTCATTATCATGGCAAAGATGAATTTGGACATAATTCTTGGTGCAAATTTTATTTGTGACTATCAAGCAGTGATAGATTTGCACAAGAATACTGTCAGTTTTAGAGAGTATGATCAGCTGAAGAATGTGGGATTGCATATGGATGAAATCACCACCGGAAGAGATGTAAATTCTTGGGCATTGGAAGCAATATCGGAAGAGACGGAAGAGGAGGTACGAAAGGCAGAAGATAATATCATAGAAGGAGCTGTTGTGGAACTAGACGAGGAGAGTGAATCCCAGGAGATATGGTCTTTATTAACAGAAGGAGACGACAGTGATGCACAATTTGAAGAGTTACTACAGGAGCGGCTCAATGACATTCAACTTGGGGGTGAACACAGAAAGCAATTGGACGAGATTTTGACGAAGAACGAAACAGTATTTGATACAGTACCTGGGAAAATATTAAATGTCAAATATTCAATGCAAGTCGAGGATTGGTCACCTTTCAAATGTAGGTTGTATCCAATTCCTGAAAAATATCGTGGTCAAGTTAAGGTCATTATAGATGAGATGTTACAAGCTGGAGTGATAAGGAAGACACCGACACCTTATCTAAATGCGATTTTGGCAGTCACAAAACCAAATGGATCTATTAGACTTTGTTTAGATGCCAGAAATCTCAACACGAGACTCATTTTTCCTGAGTATGACAGAGCGCCAATCATCAGAGACGTATTAAAAGGCTTTAAAAACAAAAGCATTTATTCATCAGTTGACCTGACGTCCAGTTTCACCATATTGAATTGGATGAGAATTCACAGCTTCTAACTGGCTTCTTATTCGATAACCAAACATTTTGCTTCGTTCGAATGCCCTTTGGAGTCAAAACAGCGGGCTGTGCTTTAATCCGAGCCCTGGACCGGAATCTAACCGAGGAAGTTAAGGAGATGACGGTACGCTACATTGATGACATTTTGCTGGCATCCGACAACATTGAAACTCACATGGAAAATTTAGATAAAGTATTAGGCAACCTGAATGCATCTAATTTCAAAGTAAACCTGAAGAAATCGCATTTCTTCAAGAGCGAGATCTTATATTTGGGTCATATCATTGACAAGGCGGGAGTGAAGCCAAATCCAGCTAAGATCGAAGCGATAAAGAATTTCCCTACACCAACGAGAGTCAAGCACATTCTGGCTTTCTTAGGCGTAACGGGATTCTTTAAGGAAAACTGTCCAGGTTATACGGAGACTGTCGCCCCTATGCAGGAAATGTTAAAGAAGAATAATAAATGGTTATGGAATGCGGAGTGTGAGAAGGCATTCCAAGCAACAAAACAGCTATTGGAAAACTGCATTAAATTAGGATATCCAGATTTCAAGCACAAATTTATAATCCAAGTGGATGCTTCACTAATTGGTATAGGTGCTATGCTTTACCAAGAGGATCCAGCTAACCTGCAGCATAAAACATATTTGGCATTTGTCAGCCGAAAATTGCGTAAGCACGAGCGCAATTATACTGTAACGGAACTAGAGCTGTTGGCCATACTTCATGCGCTTCAACAATGGAAACGAATAATTTACGGCTACCCTATTGTTGTCAGGACTGATCACAAGGCATTAACATTCTTGTTTAAGACGTCGATGGCAAGCGAACGTGTGACACGTTGGTCTATATATATTCAGCAGTTTAGCATTGAGATTGAACATTGCCCAGGGAAGATGAACGTGATTCCGGATGCACTCAGCAGGAACCCAGAGCCTGATAATGAAGAAACAGCGATGGTACAACACTTGGAGTTAACACCGAAGGACCGGGAATTATTGGAGGAGTTACGTGAGATACAGCGAGAACAAGAAGCGGAACCATGGATGATGCTATTAATTCAATACTTCAGAAAGCAACTACCAACAGGAACGCCTGCATTTCGAGAAGCGAAAGCCAAAGAAGGAAGATATGTTTATGTCAACAATTTGCTGTACAAATGGGTAGATAATGATCACACCAAGTTACGCATATTAGTTCCTGCTTCTTTGCAGCGAGGACTGACATGGCATACGCACGAAAGTTACGGTCACGTGGGCGTAGATAAGTGCGAAGCGACGATAGGAGAGATATTTACATGGCCAAGTATGAGAACAACTATATGTGACGTCATTACGACTTGTGATCCTTGTCAGAGGACAAAGCCAAATAATTATTTAATGAGGCAGTATCCTAGACCATTGCTACCTCAGAAACCATGCGAGCTACTGGCACTCGACTGTTTCGGTCCAATCCCGAAGGGAAGGCGAGGTTGCCGACACTTACTAGTATGCATTGATGTGTTTTCTAAGTATGTCGTATTATGCCCCATTCAGAAAACTACTTCAAAACAGGTACTCAGTCGTATTCGGAATAGAGTTATTCCAATCCTTGGAAAACCAGAATTTATATTATCAGATCATGGCAGTTATTTCACAAGCGCCGAGTTCAAGAAAGGTATGGAGGACATGGGTATAAAACACATTTTAAGCAGTATCCGACATGCTCAAGCAAATCCAAGTGAAAGAGCAATTAAGTGTGTAACTTCATACTTGAGAATCTTCATTCCAAATGAACATCACAGATGGGTGGACAAAATCAAGGATGTAGAGACATGCATGAATTCTACCAGGCACTAGTCAACAGGACAGATCCCTATGGTCCTACACAAAAACGAGTATCCAGTGAGATCGTGGAAAAGCATCATTAACTGCCCACAAGATCCAATGATAGCACCTGACTTGCGAATTGAGAGGACGAGAGCATACATGAGGAAACAAGCAGACCGCAGATTACGGCGAGTAAGAAATAAGAGGTTTCACAGTGATCTTGAAATCAACCAGCTTGTTTTGGTGAAACGACCCGCTACATCGGACCCAGAGAAGAAAATCTTCAGCAAATTCTGCGAAAAGTTCATAGGACCCTATTCTATTGTCAGGAACCTTGGAAATAATGCTTACAGAGTGAAAGAGTTAAGCACTGGAACGATGTCGGTTTACAACGCTGCCAACCTGAAAAAGTATCGTAGAAGCGAACCATGGGAGCGCCGAAATAATGATGCAGTTTGAATATATGGACGTCCTACTATCAACAAAGTAAACGGGGAGCAGTTGAGTACGGCACGTGAACGAGGAAGTAGAGTTGGTGTTGACAAACATTAACGAGACGAGCAGAGTATTGCTCGAGGCGCCAGCGCGTCACGCAAGCAGACTGAGAGGGGAGATTCAAGCAGGATGTGAAACGAGTAAATGCCATTCAAGACAGGAGCGGCTAGACCAAGTAATAGAAAAGGGGTGATTCTGAAATAAAACAATGTGACCTACGGAAGTCTTTTAAAATTGTCGACTTTATTCCTAAGTTCGAAATTTTGTGAGTGGGAGAGTTGTGAACCCTTTATCCTCTGTTGGATAAATGATTCTATGTTTTATTTCTTCAATTAATAATTATTTCTACAAGCATCATGAAAATAGCCAGACGGAGATGAGGAAATTTCAAGCATTGCTGGAGACAGTGGGGACATACCTGAAGATGTTTGACAAAAGGCTAAATACTTAGGATGGTGAAAGGAATGACCATAGCTATGATTCAGAAGGACAGGTGGTGGCTGCCTCAAAATAGAAGAGACGCGCAGTGAGACACGGCTCTGGTATGTTCATTGTAATATTCGCGCCTAGAAGAAATATGATGCAGTAACATGAGTGGCTGATGAGCATGCTAAACACTCCTACTAGCCAAGGTCTGAATAAAAACCGCCAAGATACAGAAAAGGTGGGAACCAATGAGAGATGAATGCTTATTTAGCGCGGCAGGTCTAGCGTGGGCACGCTCGGCTAGCATTCACGCGGGAGATCGCCTAGACAAAATCTCTACGATCGATTCTAGGATTAATGGGCATATTCTTGACCTGCGCTATTTTTCGAGTTCAGTGATATTTATTTCATTCCTGCATCACTATTATTTTATGAAAGTTTTATCTAGTTTCCCCCTCTATCTACACCTAGGGCTGGTTCATTTATAAGTGGTGTGAAGAGCCAAGACTTTGCTTATTATTACTTTGGTGTGTCGAGGGCACGGATTATTATTTTGGTTCGTCCGAGGACGGAGGTTGTTATTTTGTGTGTCAGTGGACACAGGCTTTTTATACTTTGCGCGTCTAAGGATGTTGACAGTTATACTTTGCGTGTCATGAAGGACACAGAAACTATTAATAAAAGTGTTAAATTCAGTGTTAGATAGTCAACGTACTATATTTGTAGGGGCAGTATCTTCGATAATTCGCCAACAAACTGTTGTGGGGAAAGAAGTACCCGAACGGCGAATTTAGTAGTCAGACATCAAGTGTATAATAATTTAATTTTTGAATCAGCACGAGAGATGACATCATTGACCATGGAGGAAGCCTGGAAATATCAAGACTCCGCCAAGATGGTTGAGATGAGATAAGAAGAATCCGGTTGGGAGATGGCTCCAGATGTTCTTTGACGGGTGACTGGCTGAGGTTGAGTACTGAATAATATTTACTATTATCTGATAAATTAACTTATGGTGTATGGGACATATTTTGTTTGTAAATAATTTGCTTGTGTGATTAACGTAGTCGATTTAGTTTTGGTCTGACACACCTTTTGCATGGAAACAGCTCGCATAAATGTTATTAGTAGAAGGTTCTTTTCTTGTTTGTTGTTTTAACTAACGTAGCTATGCGGGCGGCCGTGTTTGCATACGCTACGGAATGCGGTTAAAAACGTCTCTCGGAGATATGTTGTGTTTCAGAAGTAGGACTGAAGTAATATAATTATACAGTAGATTGGAGGGTAATTGATTTCTTTTGTTTTATTATTGATCAGATTCAGTGAAATTATTGCCTTTGGAGCAATGTGATTTGAGACGAAGAGCAGTCAGCTCTATCGTAGGTTTTAATATTTTTTAAATTATTGTTGGCGAGCATCCAGTCAGCCGGTCTGTGTAAAAAAAAACTATTGTCATTCCCAAATGTGTGTGTGTGAGTGTGTGTATTTTGTGTTATTACAAGCGGGAATTTCAGCGTAGACTGATTTCTGGCAGCTTGATAACAAATCCATATTGTGACCTCGCGAGGGCAATTCTGGATATTTTGATTAATGTCTGACCATAGTGGTTGAGTTTGTTGCTGTTGATCCCCTGAGATAACAGCACAGCTGGTCAGTTATATTTATTCACACTAGAGTGGGACGATGACAGGTGATTAAGGAAGAGGGGAGATGTTCCACCAGACGGACTGAAGGTTGCCAGCCATGTCATTAGGGAGACTGCTTGTTTGGCTCAGTAAATAACTTGAATTACAGAATTAAGAACTGATCAATGATAAAAAATTGTTTTAATAAATGGGAGTTGCCTACGAATCACGATAATCTCCGAAGCGTTATCTTAACATGCAGTTTTGTTCATATAAAGTAATGTCAGCCAGTCAGGCTTTTGTTGTTGTTGGTTTATTTCATGTTTATATTCCATTCAGTGACCCGTGAGTCACATGCTATGCTGTATTTCCTTGTTTGTGTAGAGCAGTTTGGCCAGTCTTGGCAGCTCAAAGTCTAGTGCGTCTTCGCGCTAATGAGGGTCCCGAGAGAGATACCTGTAAATAGTAGATTTAGTGCGTGTGTCAGCATTACGTTTTAAAGGGTTTTTATTAATGTCATGTTCCATATCCGTAAACGTTGATTTACGAGATGATTGTTCGTGAGCATCGTGGCTGTTAACCCGTTGTAAACGAACAGTCATCCAAAGTACTCATTCCTCGTAGTTAGTCATTACGCGCACATAAAACCCAAATTGCAAGGTAGTGGAACCAAGATCCACATTTTAAATAAAGGGGAGATCCGTCTGACTCCTCAGATTTATAGATATTCTTGTCATGGGAAATTCAGGGAGGATTGTTTTATATTTTATTGTTGTTTATTTCTTTTATGCACTATTAGTCATTAAATCATGTTATTATTTTACATTTTGTCACTTTTCTTTCTAGTTTATAGTTTTTATCCTATGACCCTTACCTCAGTAGAGCATGTTGTTTGGCGAACGTAAACATCACATAGGAACTGAGCGCGACCCCTTGATTAAGATTTCTTACATTAAACACTGCTTTTCTGAAGGGTTCAATATATCTTACAAATATTCGTAAGTTATTTCAAGATATTAACTAACAAAATCCGGTAGTTAAAGTAGGTAACGCCGTGATATTCAAGTTACTCCGTGATAGCGTTTAAGTTACTCCGTGATAGCATGGTGTTCACCATTCAGTGAACTTTTTAATCGTGAAAACTAATGTTTAATGTAATGAAAGTGGTCAAAACGTATGCAGACTATAAGTTTCTATTACCCCATATTGAAACATTTCACTACACAGTTTTTTTTTATAGAAAAATAAACCATTAAAATATTCCAATAAACATATTTTATGTCTTCTTAGTCACTATCAGATTCCTCACTGCTATCACACATAAAATATAGGTACCAGACATTACAAAACTGATAATCAATCCATTCAGCTCCATTCTTCCTCTTGGTGTCATCCGCCAGGGGAGACACCTAACGCACCACAACCATCATCGTCATTGTTCTGGGGTCTGGAATTAGGCCAAGACCGATCTATTGTGTCTATCTTGACACACTATCTTCACTTCAAATTCAGGTGACACAACGAATGGCTTTCCAATTTTTGCAAGTGTTGCACTTCCTGGATAGGCTGAATATTTTGTGCAATAATCCTTTGGTGTACTCCACGGGTTATTAAAACGTCTATTGGCCTTGTATACTGACCATCCTTCTACCTTCATCGACCTCAGCAGTGTAGCAGCGAGCCTCTATATTCCGTTTAAGCGCCATTTCAGCGTCCAAACTAAGAAAAACGTACTTGTTTCTAAGCTCATACACCTTGCATGCGTAACACTACATGCATGTAACTTTTGTATGCGAATGGTCTGCATCTTACCTCTGACTGGTGTTAAAATTAAACTTATACAACGAAACAGCTGTTTTTAAGAAAATAAAATCTTCGCCACAGATTTCACTGGATGTGGATCACTTGTTGAAATGTCAACTCTCTCTTAATATATCTTTTAAACCTCATTGAGTTGGTCAAGGATAGAACGCAAGGGCTTTCTGGATTCCTGGTTTTTACTGCCATCTGTTGGTAAAACCGTAGAACTTTCGGAATTGAACCTACGTGGTGATAGAGGAAATACGCTTTATCTCGGTGTTACTTGATATCACGGAGTAACTTGACTGTACCCTACGTTAAATTCATTACATTACTAACTTTGTGCTAAGGCCAAAATTAGTTAAATGGTTGAAATTAATATATATTTCGTACGTAAAACTTGATTTATATACACTGAATCCTCTGTGGTCTTTGAAGTTTAGTACGTTAAGTTCCATCTTACTCGTAAATACAAACGAATTACAGGAGTCCTTTAATTTGACGTAAATAGCAGTATGTAGTCTCTCCAGCCTCTTAAACTGTCTCTGGTTTTTATGATATTTTTATAATCCCTCTGAAGTGAGGTAACATATCTACATTAAATTCTCCACCACTTTGTTATTGCCATGGAGAAACCAATATGTTGTTCAATTCAAGGATAGTTTCCAGGCAATTCTTTGCCTCATGATTATACCTCTAGAGCTGATTGGCATTAATAACAAAAGCATTGACAACACCACCATAGACCAGTAGAGGCATATTGGAAGATAGTGAGCTGGGGACAGATATAGAGGGAATTTTAAGCCGTGAAATTTTTTATTCACGTAAATTCCACGTATATTAGTACAGTATTGCAGGGTTAAAAGTTTCCGTTTGTCGGCCGTACAATCCAGAATCGGTAGGCTATGCCCATCAGGCGAAATCGCTGTGAGCATTAAAGCACTCATCCTACTGACGCACCAGTATTAAGATCCCTGTGTGGTAAAACACTGTGGCAGAGGAGCAGGAGGAGGCGGCCGTGGCCTTATTAAGTTAGGAATCATCCCGGCATTTGCCTGGAGTAGACGTGGGGAAAGGCGGCTTCGGTGGCGTAGTTGGTAGCATGCTGAGCTTCTATGTCCAAGATCACGGGTTCAAACCCGGCTGAGGTCGTCGGAATTTTTAAGAGCGTTGAAAAACCCTCAGTAAACCTATGTCTTCCTTCGGAGGGCAAGTAAAGCCGGTGGGCCCATGGCATAGATATATGGCATGTAAAAGAACCTTGAATGCTTGGATATGAACTGGGAGGAAGCTGAAAACCTGGCAGCTAATAGAGTTCGCTGGAGGACACTTGTTGCCCGATATGCTACCTAGCATTGGAGGAACTAATTCTAAAAGAACCTTCAACTAACAATTGTGTGTAGCTAAATTTGTAGGTTAGATTAATTGATTAACGCTCTATTATGTTCCAACGTTCGCCGCAAGGTCCTGGTTGCTGTGGCATCTAGTCGCCAAGTCCACAGCTAGGTGTCGTTGACGGTAGCATTTGGTAGCAAACGTAGGAACTACTTGAAATTGATCGACTGCAGTCCTTACCTGAATTACAGACAACACGCACTAATACAGCCATCAAAATTGACACCGGTTATCAGACAGATTCTGCACACACCCAAAGTACACGGGGCTACATGACCGCGTTGTTGCAGCCCCTAAACTGGGGAACCAACCAACCAATAGTGGGAAACCACGGAAAGCCACTTCGAGAATAACTGAGGTGGGAATCGAACTCACCTCTTCTCAGTTTTACCTCACGAGGCTGAGTGCACCCCGTTCCAGCTCTCATACCAGAATTAAATTTCCTGGCAGAGTCGGGAATCGAACCCGGATCTGGTACACCGTGAGGTAGACTGAAATTTATTGAGAATAATGGTAATATAAACGGCAGGTAATTTACAGTAGCTGATAACTTATGCGGGTATATTAAAAGAATAGCAGTGGCCTTCATATTCTGGCAGGACCGGGCGAGAGTGGTGTAAAATGCAGGTCATCGCCTCGCACGCCCCACAGCAGCTGTGGAGCGCAGGTATGATGCGCTTACAACTTTCTCTCTCGCAAGATCCCTCCCCCACCCCAATAAATCTTCCCACTTCCAGGGGCTAGATTGGGCACCTATAAACTTGACCCTCCTTGACGAGATAAAAACATCCGCCAATACTGTATATGGCAAAAGAAAGTGTTCCTCTCCATGGTCTAGGGTGGCGTTGCAGTCTTTTGCTGCCTCCTGATATGGTGGTTGTTGTTAATTCATTTTAGGGGCTTGGGACTTCTTGGTCATTATCCCCGTGTAGTTGGGTGTGTGATGACTAGGGCCCAGATGTTGATGCCGTAAAAAAAGTTTAAAAAATGCACTTAAAATTTTGAAATATGACTGTACTAAATGACCTAAAAATTCGAAAAATGCACTATAAAATGGAGAAAATGATATTATAATAATAATATTTCAAAAATGACATCTTAAGCTCAAACTGAAAAGTCAATCAAAATAGATTCCTAGCACTTAACAAAAGGTTTATGTTCACTTTAGTCTGAGTTGCAAAGCACTACGAATGTCATTCTGATGTTGTCAAATGTAAATGACCTGCGGTTATCAGCCAACAAGTTTTTATATCTCGAAAAGCTGCGTTCAATATCAACTGATGTGATCTTAGCGTACTTGAAGTGAGGAAGGTCGTTTGCTGCTAAATCCTCCTCAATCCCATCCATGCAGTAGTTTTCACCAGAAAGAATGTCTGAGATTTTGCATAATGTTTCATACCCGGGGTTTTTGTACAGCAATTTTTTCAGTTTTGATGCAATACTCGCAGCAATTTCGCCACGATTGTTGCTAAGACTAGTTTCCACCAGGGTGATTAAGGAAATGGAATCAATATTTCAATATTTTAAATTATCTTGTATCGGCTACTAGCATCTTCTTAACTCTGAGACACGTAACTCCCTCATATAAAGCTGTGATATGATTCAATTGGAAAAAATTGCCTTAAAAGCCCGATATCTCTAAAAAAAAGACCAAAAAATCCACCAAACTTAAAAAAAATGCTCTTAAAATGGAAAAATAGCCAAAAATGTAAAAGTATGCAAAATAATAATTACATATTTGAAGACGGGGTGGCCCGTCCGGAGTTTCTATGTACTTCAGCATTGTTTTAGACAGCTCAGTAAAAAGATGACATGTCATCAACATCCGGGCCCTAGTGATGACTGTAGTAGTGGGTGTACTGTAACTGTATCAGGGATAGGAATAGGGTAGCTGCCCCGGGACTTGAAGTAAGGTGCCGTACTATCCCGGCATTTGCCTGGAGGGAGTGTGGAATAAAACGGGGAAAACACAGCACTCAGGATGGCCGCTGATAGTGCCGGGATTCAAACTTAAGATCTTCAGACTTCCTGCAGCTCAGTGGCGTAGTGACCACGGGGGTCACCCCGCCCCCTCTCCCCCCTCACCCCTAGAGCCAAATAATAAATATACCCCGTGGCTCATGATCTAAAGATTAACGGTCCCGTAAAACTACAAGCTTCCTACCTTCCATTTAATAAATGTACATTTTTCGATGAAATAGCCGGCCCCGTGGTGTTGGGGTAGCGCGCCTGCCTCTCACCCGGAGGCGCCGGGTTCGATTCCCGGCTCCATCAGGGATTTTAAAACTGTCGAGGGTTGGAACGGGGTGACCTCGTGAGGATAATTGAGTAGCTGTCTGACAGTGAGGCAGCGCCTCGATCACGAAAACCAAGATTAACGGCCGAGGGGACCAGATGCGCTGGTCACGCTTCACCCCAATATCTGCAGGCCAAATGGCTGGTCAGCGGTCACTTGGTCAGCCTAGGCCCTTCATGGGCTGTATAGTACCAGGGGTTGACTTTTTTTTAATTCGATGAAATATTTAATCAAAAGAAAATAATCTTCAGATTGACGACATGACACCCCTCCTGCATAATCAAAAAATCAAAGACAAAATAAAAAACAAACGTAAACCCAAAAATCAAAATCACAAAGCAAAGTTCAAGAACACAAAAACAGAAACACAAACTCAAAAACACAAAGTAAAAATCAAAAACACAAAGAAAATTCAAAAACACAAAGCAAAAATAAAATAAAAAAGCCAAAGCAGAAAACATCAAGCAGAAAACAACAAACATGAAACCATAAACAAAAACAGAAAGCAAAAACAACAAATAAAAGCAAAAAAAAAAAAATACGAAGCATTAAAACAGTAATAAAAAATAAAAAATCTAAAGCAATAACAAACACAACAAAAGAAACAGGCATCAAACTAAACTTAAAACATACAAAAAAAAACAGAAGAAAACATTTCCAAGCAAGTAGTTTTGTCCTCTGGAGAGTAAAGACCTAGTAAAACGCTCCTCATAGCTTATTAGTTCAGATTTGACTCCGCTCATCCCCCTCCAAAAGCAAATCACAGTTACGCCACTGCTGAAGCTGCCCTCGTAGTCGCAGTGCACGATTTAATGAGCATGAATAAGCCGCGTGGTGTGCAGATATAACTGAACGTTTTTCCTTAATGTTTTCCAAGGATTAATTGAAAGCTGCAGGAGCTGAAGGAGCTGAGACGGAGTTTCTGATGCTGATTATTATTCCTTCTTCTTTCTTTGTGTCGTTTCGGTCATCTACGGACCACGTTATTTCAACTTTCTTTTTCCATGTGTTTGCGCCTGGACTTTAACGTTCGCCCATTATTCTCGCATTTTTAGCCTATTTTCATTTATGAAAAAATAGGCTTATGAGATCACCTTTTGTCCGTGTGTCTGTGTGTGATTCGTGTGTGTGTGTGTTCCCTCATAATAACTCCTAAACGGCTGGAGCGATTTCAATGAAACTCGGTAAGTTCATATCACTATTCCGGATGACCCCGACCGTGCCCTTCAAATTTTGTTACGTCTCACCAATCCAACATGGCGGCTGTGCGAAATATTTCACCAGCATTCAATATCTCCGAAACTATTACCAATATAACCCTGGAATTTTGTACGGTGATAACGGCAACGTCTGGAAGTTCACCTATGTGACGTTTGAAAACCTGGTAACTACAAAATCAACATGGCGGCCAAACGAAATTGCGACTTTTAGATAGAAGTTTGTCGCGATTTAACCAACCAAACGCAATGAAACTTGGTACAGTATATGTTTATACACATTGTAATGCACCGACATCTAACTTAGTTCAATTGTTTACATAACCTCAAGATGGCGGCTGTGCGAAATATTTCACCGGCATTCTATATCTCTGAAACTATTACCAATATCACCTTGAAATTTTGCACGGAGATAAAAAGTACTACTGGAAGTTCATCTACGAGACTTTGAAAAAGTGGTTAACTACAAAACGAACATGGCAGCCAAGCGAAGTTGAAAGTTTTAAATAGACTTTTCTCGCGATTTAATGATCCAAACGCAATTAAACTTGGTACAGCAAATGATTATGCACATTGTAATCCACTGGTATGTAATTTAGTTCAATTGTTTACATAACCTCAAGATGGCGGCTGTGCGAATTTTTTAATGAAGTTTTTATTCCTTGTGTCGTAAGCAAAGTTACGATCGAAGTAAAAGTTTGAATAATGAACCTACGCAATAATTTTCCTTTAACGGTACTTGATTCTATGGCCTATACATTTAACAATCCAACATGGCGACCATCCGAGATATTTTGACGGTCCTTAATATCTACGAATCTACTACAGCAATCAAACTGAATTTTCTCGCAATTTAACCATCCGAGTGCAGTGAAACTTGGTACAGTAAATCCTTATACAAATGTTAATCCACTGGCATCTAATTTATTTCAATTGATTCCATAACCACAAGATGGCAGCTGTGCGAAATTTTAAAATCTCATTTTTCTTCTTGTGTCCTAATCATGTGATTGAAGTCTGAATACCACACGGACACAATAATCCTCATGTAATAGTACATTAAAAAATCCAACCTGGCGACCATCTGAAATATTTAGACGGTTCTCAATATCTACAAATCTATCTCAACAATCAAACTGAAATTTTGTAAGGCAATTATCATGAGAAGGATATATGAAAATAGGCTGTATAGTTCTTCACGGAACTACTTGTTTTTATATTTAAAGGTAAAGCAGGGGGATTCCTAGAATGAAAATAAAGCAGCCAAATATAAATTTAAACAAATTCATAATTATAATAACAAACAAAAAGCTTGGAACACAAAAGTACACGATTAATAAATTAAACAAAAATTCCTTCAAATAATTTAGAACAAGTTCTTTGAATCAAAAATCACTAGAAAAGTTAGATAGCTGGCCCTAACCCTCTCTCTCAAAGCGTATGTCATGATCGGTAGCCATTACGTCATCGGTTAATATGACGCTGAGCGTGTCGTGCAGACCAAGATTCCTTCGTAGGCGAAAATCATTCACACACTCTGTTAAAATGTGGGTCACGGTGAATGCGGATCCACAGGTACAAAGTACTGGGATGATCCTTCCTTCTCATCAGGTATGAGAGGGTGGGCCTTGCATGACCTTTCCTTATTCTGCATAAAATGACTGATTCCCTCCATTTCCGGAAGGAGCTCCTGCACACATTAGTAGTTCACTTGATTGCTCTTAGTTTAGCGGGTCTTGGATCAGTTAGGCCAAAGGCATCCAGCAATTGCACGCTCGGCGTGTTAGCTATGCTGTGCCGAACGTCACGCCGGCAGGCTAGCTTTTGTCTCGCTTGGATGGACTGCCATCCCTGATTGCCGGCGCTGCGACAGCTCTTCGCCGCGTCTGGCCGAGTCAAGTTGGGATCGCTAGCGCTCCGGACGTAATGTAAACAAACAAACAAACAAACAAACAAACTAACTAACTAACAAAAAATGTTTTTCGCGCGTTTCTCCACGTAATGGCACTTGCAGATTATGTGCTTAGCATTAAAATGTCTGATATACTGATAAGGTATCATGGAACTCATTTAAGGCATTGCAATATTTCCCCCTCCCTGTTTTCGTTTTGTTTCAATTTGTTTTCATATTTACAATATACTGAATACCTTTTGGCGCTCGACCGATCAACCACAACACAGCGAAGGTAGTACGGGAGGGAGTGAGACGGGAAAGCGATCGAGACAGACAGACAGACAGACAGACAGACAGACATAGTCTTGCCCTACCATCGCTGCAAGGCCGTCCGCTAAATGCACGCCGGCGCGTAGCCTGACTAACAGCGCTCCTGGCGTGCTGTATGGACACCTCTGTAGCCACTGAGTTTCCCGGAATGTCAGTACTTGGCTGCGTAATTGAGAGTGAATATCTCAAGCTGTTACCTCCATTGGTCGAGGTTGAAATAATACCATCTCTCTTGCAGCTTGATCCGCCAACTTATTTCCCGCAATTCACGTATGGCTTGGTAGCCACAGAAGAATGATCGTTGTGTCAGCGTTCCATAACCCGCCTAGAAGGTCGTGGATTCGCAGTACTAACGAGCGTTGCGGGTTACTGACTGAACTCGGTCACACGATTCTTGGAAAACGACAGGGTTTTTGTAATCCTAGAAAACATCAAGTTAAGGACACAAATCACAATTACCCATGCTTTGTGGTGTTTGAAGCCATATTTTCAGTGTTGCCTTAGTAAACAAGAGTTTAGTGCTTTTCAGTCGGTCAACACGAATGTACCCAAAAGAGATGGGTTATGCCCTAATCCTGAAATAAATTACATGAGATTAATAAAACACTAGGATGACCCGTTTCGATCGTCAAGCGATCATCATCAGATCCATTACACTTAGGCTACAAAATCTATGTTTGAAATACAGGTGAAAATATTTACAGTCGACCGCACAGTGAGTTCCAGTGAGCACGAAAACTGCGAGTAGCTGTAATACGGAAGACAATCAGATAAGTAGTTAGCCTAAAATTTTATAGTTTAACCATAGTTTACAACCATATAATCTCTCTAAAGTACAATCTCCGGATAGCTATCACCATTTAGCATTTCACCTAACATATATACTGCATTTAGCATACACTGACAGTTGCAGTACCAATACTGCAACTAAATAATTGTACATATTGTAAATATTTTCACCTGTATTTCAAACATAGATTTTGTAGCCTAAGTGTAATGGATCTCATGATGATCGCTTGACGATCGAAACTGGTCATCCTAGTGTTTTATTAATCTCATGTAATTTATTTCAGGATTAGGGCATAACCCATCTCTTTTGGGTACATTCGTGTTGACCGACTGAAAAGCACTAAACTCTTATTACCCATGCTTATCACGGAAATTTTCACTAACAGGCTACTGTCACTATCGTAGCCCGTGTTGGTTTTCAAGTGCTGATTAAAAAGCACCTAAACTTCGAAATGCATTTTTACACAAAGATAACAAGAGAAAATTGTTGTTACTGTAAAGTTATGCTATTTAAGTTAGCACAAAATCATAAGCGATAACATTCGAGGGGTAAGTAAACTTGAAGAGCCCAGCGCAAGAACCAGATATCTCCAAAATATAATTTTTTTCAGGAGACACAAAGAACGAATAAAGTAACTTCGAAAAAGTAGGGGTTATTTACGTATATGCACTAGCTCTAAGCAATAGTGACGTACATATTGAAGTGGAAATGATACGGGTTGTGTTACTGGACTCCTCTCGGTTTATTCACACAACCGCTGGAGCTGTCTTGTTTCGAGCCCCGGTAAATTATGTAGGCTATACTGCGGAGAATACAATAACCAGTACTATTTGCCTGAGTAATCACTCTAATATATTTTTTATATAGCAGACTTACTGTGAGAGTACCGGGTGAGTTAGCCGTGGTGGTTACGGCATGACTGCTAGCAGTCGCTCACATCCGGTAGGCGAGGAGGTTCGAATCCCCCCGCCGGCAACCTTGAAGATGGTCTTCTGTGGTTTCTCATCTTCCTTGCAGGCAAATGCCGGGGTTGGTCCATAACTATAGGCCACAGCCGCTACCTTCCAACTCCTCGTCCTTCCATTCCAACGTCCCTCCCCAACGGTACTTGTAGCTCACCCATCGGGTGTCCGTCTCGAAGCAGCTATAAAACTGGCGAGCCGAACATGTCCTCGGACACTCCCGGCACTAAAAGCCATACGCTAAAAAAAAAACCTGTGAGAGTAAATATCATTACGATGCAAAAAGATTTATATACACCAAGGAAATGAAATTCACAGGGAGTTCATCATTATTCAGCACCAACATCATCACCAGGTGCATCGTCACTCCCAGTCGAAACTATATGGTTGTAGAACCACAAACAGCATACTTTGAAGCTATATCTTTAACATCCTTTGCCTTGTTTGTATTGACTTTTTAGACTCTGCGATGTAAAGGACTTGATGCGACTGGTAAGGAAAGAGTAGCTTTGTCGAAAAAAAAACGAAAAAGAAAAACACAAGATGTTCAGTAAAGAACATATAGCCTACTTTCTCCTAAATGCATGGGTATTGTTATAACTCTTTGTCCTTTTCAAGGAGTATAATTGAATGTTGGTTGTAGTAGCTTGTTGAAATACAACGTGTTATACGTGTATTACACATGAACATGAATATGACGTGTCCTTTGCAAGTGCTACCTCTGTACAAAATTTCCTTCAATTCGGTTTCAACGTGTTTGAATTGATATGGTGAATCGATTTGCACACATACATGGGCTCTATCTGCAAACTATTGGGCAGATGACCCTGTAGTTCAGTCAAAAGATGCTTCCCACAAAAGGGTATGTTGTTGCAAAATTTGGTAGAGATCAAATGATTAGGTTGGTCTTAATTTGATTTTAGCTTTTAACATTTGGGTGGCCGCCATTCTGTTTCCGTCAAAATGGCGGCGATATAAAACATGATACTGAGGTGCCCTTTGCTAGTGCTACCTCTGTACCAAATTTCGTTCAATTCGGTTTTACCGTGTTTGAAATGATAGGGGGAATCGATTTGCACATATTCATCGCCGCCATATTCAAACTATTAGACTGATGACCTTGTAGCTTGGTCAAAGATCGCTTCTCACATAAAGGTATGTTGTTGCAAAATTTAGTAGAGATCAGATGATTAGGTTGGTCGTAATTTGATTTAAGCTTTTAACATTTGGGTGGCCACCATTACAGGCCGGACGTTTGTTTTAGACGACTGAAAAATCTTAATGGAAGCCTGGAGGCGAGTTACTACAGTACATGTGATGTTAGCAGCTGCCCCAAGCGGTCCGATGATTGACATATCTGTTTCACACTACTACTGAAGTACAGTAATAGGCAAATATAATGACGTTCTGTTCGTAACTACGTAACGTGTACTTCCGCGGCACATAATACTTTGACGTGGACTGTACTGTCTGCTCAAGTCTGGAATTCCATTATATCAGATCGGTGGAGACAAGTGTGAAGCGATAGGGTGAGAGAGTGAGTGTGTGTAGGCTCTCCCGCAGGATTCAAGGCCAAGGGCAATCGTCTAAAACAAACATCCGGCCTGTACGTTCCCGTCAAGATGGCGGTGATATAAAACATGACTTAAAGGTAACCTTTACGAGTGCTACCTCTGTACCAAATTTCGTTCAATTCGGTTTCACCGTGTTTGAATTGATAGGGGGATTCGATTTGCACACATACATGGCTGCTATCTGCAATCTATTGGGTTGATGACCTTGTAGTTTAGTCAAAAGGTTCTTACCACATAAAGGTATGTTGCAAAATTTAGTAGTGATCAGATGATTAGGTTGGTCGTAATTTGTTTTGAGCTTTTAACATTTGGGTGGCCACCATTACGTTTCCGGCAAGATGGCGGTGATATAAAACACGACATAAAGGTGACTTTTACGAGTGCTACCTCTGTACCAAATTTCGTTCGATTCGGTTTCACCGTGTTTGAATTGATAGGGGGAATCGATTTGCACACATACATGGCCGCTATCTGCAATCTATTAGGTTGATGACCTTGTAGTTTAGTCAAAAGATGCTTACCACATAAAGGTATGTTGTTGCAAAATTTAGTAGAGATCAGATGATTAGGTTGGTCGTAATTTGATTTGAGCTTTTAACATTTGGGTGGCCACCATTTCGTTTTCGTCAAGATGGCGGCAATATAAAACATGCCACTGAGGTTCCCTTTGCTAGTGCTACCTCTGTACCAAATTTCGTTCAATTCGGTTCTACCGTGTTTGAATAGATAGGGGAAATCGATTTGCACATATACATGGCCATCATCCGGAAACAATTGGGCTGATGACCTTGTAGTTTGGTCAAAAGATTATTTTTTTCATACATAAAGGTATAATGTTGCAAAAATTGGTAGAGATCAGATGATTAGGTTGGTCGTAATTTGATTTAAGCTTTCAACATTTGGGTGGCCGCCATTACGTTTCCGTCAAGATGGCGGTGATATAAAACATGACACTGAGGTGCCCTTTGCTAGTGCAACCTCTGTACCAAATTTCGTTCAATTCTGTTTCACCGTGTTCGAATTGATAGAGGGGGACAGACATTCCGAGTACACACTCACAGACACACAGACTCACAGACACACAATTTTTCGCCCTGTGTTGATCTTATAAGTCTACTTTCATTTTTTTGCAAAAGTCGAAAGTCGTCCAAAAATCTCTTACCATTGTACTCTCATTGACACTGCACGACAGTCCATTGCAGTTGTATTCAACGTATCTATATTTTAACACTCTCAACGTTTGACGGTTTTGAAGTGAACAATGCATGTGCGACTCGCATTCTGCACCAGGACACGATAATTTTGCGGAAAATAATTATCTCTCACCGAGTGGCTGAACATTGAAAACTTATAGCTAGAGCCCTGCGCGGATAAACAAAACGTTATCCGCAGTCACCCTGCAACCGCATGGCTGTTATCCGCTTTCGCCCCGCAATCGCACGACTGTTATCCGCATCCGCCCCGCATCCGCACGTTTGTTATCCGAATCTACTGGCATTACAATAATATTTTCAGTTATATAAAGTATTAAAGCAACACATTTAATTTTGAGGAGAAAGTAGTTTCCTTAGGCTATGTATGCTATGTACGATGTTTAAATTGAATGTTATACAGCCAACGAAATTTAATGCAGAGATTGCACTAGCAAAGGGCACCTTAGTGTCATGTTTTATATCGCCGCCATCTTGACGGAAACGTAATGGCGGCCAACCAAATGTTGAAAGCTTAAATCAAATTACGACCAACCTAATCATTTGATCACTACCAATTTTTGCAACATTATACCTTTATGTATGAGGAAACTTTTGACCAAACTACAAGGTCATCAGCCCAATTATTTGAGGACGGGTGGCCATGTATGTGAGCAAAACGATTTCCCCTATCTATTCAAACACGGTGGAACCAAATTGAACGAAATTTGATACAGAGGTAGCACTAGCAAAGGGCATTTCAGTGTCATGTTTTATATCCCCGCCATCTTGACGGAAACGTAACGGCGGCCACCCAAATGTTAAAAGTTTAAATGTAATTACGATGAACATTATCATCCGATCTCTACCAAATTTTGCAGTATTATGCCTTTATGTATGAAGAATCTTTTGACTAAACTACAAGGTCATCAGCCAAATATATTGCATAAAGTGGCCATGTATGTGTGCAAACCGATTCCGTTTCAGTTCGGAGTGTTAATTGTGCGTAATGACATAATTTGATTGAGAATAGCGTAAATCATCATACATTTGTCATGAAAAAAAAAATTAATGGAAAAATAAGATAATTCATAAACATCCGGGTAGGCCTATTAGTAATGATATTCAACAAGTTTGGATTGTATTCTAAAACATATCCGCAAATTTACTCCAAATAGTATCCTCAGCTTATCCGCTTTCCGCACAGCCATGCAAACTATATCCGCATGGCGACTAATGTTGCGGATATCCGCATCCGCGCAGAGCTTTACTTATAGCCGGACTATTCCAGGAGCTGTCTGGGCTCATGCGCCGGCAGAAACAGTTAATACTCCTAGATATAACCCTGACAGCCCCTACTACGTACCAAGTCAGTGGAGTAGTACAGTTCTTGCACTGACAGATAGATGTTAGCTTCCAGCTTAAAGCAAAATAACGAAATTGTCCAAAAAGTGCAGCTGTCTGGTTCTTGGTCCGGGCTCTTCAATAAAGCCAGACCCCAGTTTTTGACAACTATGTACCATACAGAATCCATACACTATGGTTGTACTATGAGCAGTAACTGAGCTAACATGATTGAGGCCTTCTCCTGGTGTAGCGGCTAGCAATCTTGGCCGTCACCTCGGAGTTCGGGTTCGATTCCTGGCTCTGTCAAGCAATTTTATTCTGGTCTGATTCCGGGTTAGATTCCTGTGTCTGACAAGAAATTTAATTCATGTCGTAAGGCTGGAACGGGGTTCAATCAGATTTGTGAGGCATGACTGAAATGAGGTGTTCGATTCATACCTCAGTCATCCTAGAAGTGGTTTTCCATGATTTCCCACTTCTACTCTAGGCGAATGCCGAGATAGTATCCAAATTATGGTCACTACCACCTCCTACGCAAATCCTAGCTCTACAGGGTTATTCAACAAGAAGGAACATATTTCAAATATTTATTACGTCCAAGCTACAAAAGCTAGAACCATAATTCCAACTTTGCTGGACAGACAATAGTGTAAAATGTGAATGATTTTTTTTTCTGATGAATCCACTTTTCATCTTTCCGGTACAGGTAATCGCCATAACGTTAGAATTTGGGCATGTGAAAATCCTATGGCTATTATTGAACATGAACGAAATTCACCGTCTTCTGTGTCATATCTGTTAACAAAGTTTATGGGCCTTTCTTCTTCATGGAGAAAACTGTGACAGGACTAACCTATCTAGACATGCTTCAAAACCGGTTATTCCACGACCGACGTTACCTGAATGACACCATTCCAGGACGTTGGATTGGAAGAGGAACAGAAAATGAACTTCATCGCTGGTGGCCTCCCATGTCTCCAGACCTCACTCCATGTGATATTTATCTGTGGGGTTACATAAAAGACCGTGGTTTTATCCCACCTATGCCTGACACTGTTGACAGTCTGTGACATCAAATTGTTCAAGCTGTGAATTCGATAACTAGAGACCAGCTGATTCGTGTTTGGCAAGAAATGAGCCACCGATTTGATATTTGTCGTGTAACACATGGTGCTCGTATTGAATGCATTCGAAAAAAGTGAAAATTGAACTTTTCTCTTTCCAGGAACGTTGGAATTGTGTTTCTATCTTTTGTAATTTATAAGAAATAAATGTTCGAAATTTGTTCCTTCTTTTTGAATACCCCTGTATTATAAATACGCACAATAGTAGAGCCACAGGTTGTTGCACACCAAGTACAAAGAGTTGAACTCTGTTCATCGAAAATGATGGTATATTGGCTTTCACGGCCATCTTTTTGGAAGCCTTCATAGGGAGGTTAAGGCTGCTTGAGCTCTTAGTTCTTGCAGTAATGAGATGCAGGTGCACTTCATTTAAAGGGAGGTAGCGTGCAGTTCGCTACTCCTGTGGGGTTCAGGCGCGGACACCGAGAGTCCACTGATGAGTCAGCTTTGTGTCCTAGGCAAAAACCCACACAAGACACGGCACAAACCTAGAAAAATTACTGAGTTTTGTTCATCAAATTTATTTACAAACATAATAAACAGTTATAGGCCTACCGTAAAGAAAGCTTGTAGTTTTAAGTGTACGTTAATCATTTGATCATGGGCCACGGGACCTTCTTTTAACGTGGAATCCGAACGACAGAAAATGGCATTTCACTTCGAAATTCTCACATTCAACGACCGGGGATCGAGCCCGGTCAACCATGGTAGGAGGCAAACAGCTTGACTGCTGCGCCACATGACCTCGATGTTGCAAAGCCCTAATCGAAACAACACCAACAACAAACATGATGATGATGATGATGATGATAACCAAAGTGTGCATGAGAAACTGAACTGGAAACGTTTCTCTTCTGTTACCGGCAGCCACTTACTTCTCTCCTGACGACACTAGGGGCAATGCATGCCAAACAGCTGACTTTGACAGTTTATCGGAAAACTTTGCTGTTTATCTCAGAATTGCAGCGAAACCCTATTACTTCAGTGTTCTTGTAAGTCGTAGTTGCGATACCTTCCCAGCAGTGGCGTAACCAATATTTGTTTCTGAAGGAGGATAAGCGCTGAACTAATAAGCTATACAGGACAGAACTATTTTTTTCAAATGTTCTCTTGGATTTGTTTATCTCCTTCGATTTAAGATTAGGTTTTCTGTTCCTTTTTTTGTTGTTGTGATTTTTGTTTGGCTTACGATTTTGTGTTTGCTTTTGCTTTTGATTTTTTGTTAGGCCTAAGTTATTGGTTTTTTGTTTGTTTTTGTTTTATTTTTGCCTCTAAATTTTGTTTTTCCTTTGTGTTTTATGTTTATGTTTTCGTATCTGTTGTTTCTTGCTTTGGCATATGTTTTTCATACACGATTTTTGCTTTGTGGCCTTGTTTTGTTTTCACTTTTGATTTCTTTTTTGTTTCTGCTGTGTGTTTTTTGTTTCATATTTGTTGTTTTCCGCGTTGGTTTTATTTTTGATTTTTTTCTTTGAGTTTTTGTTTAGTATTTGTTGTTTTCTACTTTGGTTTGGTTTTTGACTTTTTGATTTGTGTTTCTTGTTTTGTATTTGTTTCTTCTTTCGGTTTATAATTTTTGTTTTTCCTTTGTGTTTTTGTTTCGTATTTGTTGTTTTCTGCTTTGGTTTGGTTTTTGATTTTTTGCATTGTGTTTTTGGTTTTGTAATTGTTTTTTCTTTCGTTTGAATATTCTTAATTATTATTTGTGATTTTTGTATCGTATTTGTTGTTTTCTGCCTTTTCTTGCTTTGTGTTTTTGGTTTTGTATTTGCTTTTCCTTTCGATTTATTATTTTTGTTCTTGCTTTGTGTGTTTGGTCTTGCATTTGTTTTTTTCTTCCGTTTCATTATTTTTGGTTTTGATTTATGTGGAGGGGGGGGGGGGGTTAATCTCGATAGCATTTGGTACGTTTTATTTGCAGCTAAAAGCTCGAAAATGAACAGCTTTACTCAAAGAAGGGTTAAATTTATATGTTATACGAGTAAAGAGGAATATTCTCCAATAAACTTCATTTGTCATCACTCCGAAGATTGATTTTAATCAAAATTGAGCGAATTACGTATTTTTATTAAGTTATTTGACTCTGGGGGGAATTGCTCCCCTGATCACCCCCTCCTCCCGCCACCGCTTCCCAGCATATACAGTATTTAATGTTCCAGTGGGGAAAATACAACTCACTGTCGTCTGCCTTGCCTTTCACTAATATGTATATTTGAACCAGTAATACTAGGCCCATCCAGAAATAATGTGTCCCTGTTTCTTAAATAACAACAAAACATATTCTACATGCAATCTTTATTGGGATCAGATACATCAATGTTGGAGCTATTTTTCTACATAATCACCACCAGAATTGAAACACCTGTTATATCGTGGGATCAACTTTTGTATTCCTGTATCCTAGAAATCTGCCGCTTTGTAAGAGGTCGTCCAAATATTATGTTATCACTTTTTGGTCGATTTTGACCACCTTCGCGTCCCTCACCCTCCCCCCCCCCCCCCCCCTTCCCAATCACAATGCATTACCTAATATTTCTGATTTCGTCACGATTTATTTCTATAAATAAATTAAACAAGAAATTCAGAGACTCAGGGACATTAATTAGAGCAGAAAACAAAATAACATTGCAGTTTCCTGACGTGTTTCGGGGCCAAGAAAAAGCACAAGAAATATACGAACAATTGATGAATGTCCTATTTTATTATTATTGATATTATTATTATTATTATCATTATTAATAATAATTCGATACAGCCATCTATGGACTATAAATACACAAAAATTATTCAGGTCTTCGTCTTGAAGGTGTTTTTTTCCTTGCCGTTGAGCTTCCTGCCAGAGATTTTTCAATCATTGACTCCTCAATCTTTCTTCCACTGAAAGTGTGAGTCTTCTTTTTGGGGGGAGGGGTCCTTCACACTTGCAAGGTTAGTGTAGTTCTGAATCTTGTCCTGTCCCACACTTCAACCACTGCAATCTTTGCCCTGTTTAAGTCTTGATATACCTCCTGAAGCCATGGAGGTTGTATCTTTCACTTCTCATGAAGGTCAAGAATTTTATTAGCTAACCTCTCAGTTCCTACTTTCATCAAAAGTTTTTTTGAACCTAATATGATAATATGATCTGAATAAAAGTATTCTTTGAACAAGGTAAGGTTTCTGCTAATTTTGTATGTAAAACAAAAATCACATTTACATTTATATTAAATACAAGTTAAGGGGAATACCCCCGGTCAGGTGAGTACCCGTACGTCCCACCGCACGGTGGCTTCGATCGCGCCTTCCGTCAGTGCGGTTCGAAAGCCGCGTAGAGCGTAAAATGAGTTGGTTTTTGTTATTTGTTAGGTGATTGCGTAATCAGTTCATTTACTCCACACTCCACTCCGCGCACGTCATCAACGTAATCAAGCTTCGATCACACGTCACTCCACTCTTTATGATTACGTAATGTTGATGACCTCAAAGTGGAATTTGTCCCATGCGTTGAGTTGCACAATATATTGAATAAGGGCGGGAGGATATTAAATTCAGTTTGGACGTTCACTAAAGGGAGGATAATATTAATTGTTAGAACGTGTTACAAGGAGGGAGAGTGATTTATTTTATGGCATTTTTGGGACGTATTTTAAAGAAGATCCCTAAATGAATAATCAACAACAACTGAAGTGTAACAAATTTGAAATATTTCCATTGGCACACCCCATTGCACGATCTCCAATCAGCTTAAGTCTACAAAATGTTGCAAGGCAGGACGTAAAGCAATGATTTACGTCAACATGTTTCATTGGCACTGTCGCGCTTATAGCCGTGTCTTCCTTTTAGGCAGAGTTAAAATAAAGCGAAACCCATTTCATCTGAAAGCAGAACGTGGAGGGTTGTAAATCAATTTTATTGAAGTGTTGTCCAGAGTCAACACATGGCGGGGGTGGGCTTTTGTGCCCCTATGGGCCTTTGACCTCCCAAGGCCACATCACATTGTTTGAGACCACAAGATGGGGTGTCGTTTCCACCACTACGCAGTTCAAACAAGGAGAGATGACTAACCTCACTTTCCTGACCCGTTAGTGGGGGTTAGCTTTCTCGGGAAGCGATCGCAAGTTCAATTCCCAGCCGAGAAAATCAGATTTTTGAAGGGTGAAAATATTGACAACAGTCCCATGTAGTACAATTTCGTTCCGTAAAAGATCCCTCGTATCGCATTTGGTGATTGCGAGACAAAATTAGTTGAATTCCAGACGTAGGTCTCCCAAGGGAGTTACAGATTCACTGCTACAGTAGAAAACACTGCAAGTCGAACGTCGAAATTTAAATGTAGACCAACTAGATGGCTGGCTTGGCTGCAACTCAAAAGATTGAGACCATAGACTACGATTATCGTTATTATTATTATTATTATTATTAGGTCTATTATTGTTGTTTCGTTTTGGCTATCTAAGGGCCACGTAATTTCAACTGTTTCCTTTTAGCTTTCAAATTAGTCCAGTATTCCATCAATCCTTTCTCAATTTTGTCCACGCATTTCCAGTTTTATGAGTCGGCTTTGGTTGGAAACTCTGATGTTCGAAGAGTTTTCTCTTAAGCTTGTCACGCTCCGGAATATCTTCACATGAGTTCCCAATCTCACGCAGATTTTTTGTATCTCAGGCCCCCTCCGTCATTTTGCTCTTGGAGAAAAGTGAAAATGCGATATGTTAAACGAGTTGACATCATTCAGGCCACGTGCCCATAAAACGAAATCTTTCTTTTCGGCATCGCACCAGTAATTTTCTCTACGTTCATCCTGGTTATGCCGTCTTCTAAACTCACTATTCCTTTGACCGGATCTAAGATTTTCCACAAAATGTTTCTTTCCTTGGTTTCCATTTCTACATCGTTCCTTTCCTGTTCATGGCAAGACATTGCAGTTGGTAAAATGCTAAGATTCTATGCCCAAGATCGCGGGTTCAAACAGCGTTAAAATCCCTCAGTATGCCTTCCTTCGGAGGGGAAGTAAAGCCGGCGGTCCCATGTCATAGATTTATGGCATGTTAAAGTACCTTCCACTAATTACACGTGTGTGAAACTAAATTATAGGTTAAACATTTGGCAAACGCTCTTAGGTTCCGACGTTCGTCGCCAGGAGCTGACTGTGGTGGCATCTCATAACCAAGTTTTGAACTAGTTGTGGTTGACGGTGGCGTTTGGCGGCAAAAGTAGGAACTACTTGACAACATTCAATATCTGCAGTCCTTACTTGAATTGAAAACAGATAACACACACTAAAACAGCCATCACAATTAACACCGGTTATCAGACAGATTCTACACACACCCAAAGTAAACAGGGCTACATGACCGCGTTGTCACAGCCCCTAAACTAAGGAACCAACCAATCAAGACATTGCGCTGCATGTAAAGCTTCTGGCTGGATGACAGTGCAGCAATGTATTATTTTTGCATTCAAGGATATAGATCTTTTGTTATAGACATATTTTGTTAGATGATAGGCTATTTCAATTTTATTCATGCGTGACGTAAAGGCTTCGCTTTCGGACATGTTAGGATCTATCCATTCACCAAGATACTTACATTTTTCAACCTGGTCGATTATTCCAAGCGTTATTTCAAGCTCTCTTGGCGCCAGTTTAATGTTTTTAATAAATTCCGGGTTTTGTTTTTCAAAAGAGATCTGGAGGTCCGCCTTTAAAAGTTATAGCCTACTTGACGCTGGTTGATCTGCTTCGTGGTCATATCCGAGGAATCAGTGAAAACTTCAAGATCGTGTTATTTTATTATTATTATTATTATTATCATTATTATTATTATTATTAAAATACCTTCATAATACTCGGCAGGCCACTTCACTTACGAATATGTCCGGTTGCGGCCTAGGAAACATCACCGGATTCTTTTTCGTGAAAGACAGAGAACAATCTTTCTGGATATTATGTGTAAATACTTTGTAAGGAAAAAACTATGTTTGAACAAAGAATTTCTGTGTTAGAAACTCAGAAAAGCCCATGATCCATCGAGGAAACAAGAAATGCGGGACTAGTTCCTTCCCTTCAGTGTAAAGCCATTGTTCTACCATTATGGTTTCTCGGAAGAAACTCCCATGTTCTTTATGTGAATGTGATAAAATGGCGCAGGCGTCTTATCGCTGTAATAGGTGTTTTATCAGTCCGTCCTGTCCAGTACCTTCGTTCTGGCCTACCAATTAGAACTGGTTGCCTCCTTCCTCTTTCGTAAGAACTAGGCTTGGCTAACAACCAACACACTTCACTTCGTAGAGACTTGAAAAAAAAAGAACATTGCATGTTCACGAAAAAGTAAGGGGAACTTTCTCTCATCATACGTTGCCAAATAAAAGTATGATATTATACCAAGTATTTAAAGGATAACTTTTAAAATATAGGCCTAAGGCCAATCAATTCAAAATTAAGAAAATATATTCAAATTTTTCGATATCTACATGTATTTAATTGTTGGTACATGTTTCAACCTTCCATTGAGGTCTTCGTCAGCCAAATTGCTTATATCTAAATTCTTAAAACATTATGGTGTTTGAACACATTTTTCAGTGTTACCTTCGTGATCGAAATTTGTCAGTCAGTCAACATGATTGCACTCAATTGTGATAGGATATTCCCTAATCCTGAAAAAAATAATTAATGAGATTAATAAATACACTCGGGTGACCAGTTTCGATCGTGAAGTGGTCATCATCAGATCCTTTACACTTAGGCTATATAATCTATGTCTACAAGTATGGGTGATAGATAGTATTTACAATATGTGCACTTATTTAGTTGCAGTATTAGTTGAAACTAGCGGACCCGCATGTGTATAAACCACCCACCGGGCTTTACTGTTATGCGGGCTTCTATAAATATGTTTATTTGTTTAAATGCATTTAAAACGAGTAGTTCCGTGAAGAACTATACAGCCTATTTTCATATATCCTACTTATGTTAACTGCCACAATCAACATACTACATTCCAGTTTGATTGCTGTAATAGATTCGTAGATATTGAGAACCGACTAAATATGTCGGATGGTCGCCATGTTGAACTTTATATATGTAGGTCCTAGAGTTATGTACTATTACATGAAGATTATTGTGTACGTGTAGCATTCAAACTTCAATCGCATGATTAGGACACAAGAAGTCACAAGGGGATTTTAAAATTTCGCACAGCTGCCATCTTGTGGTTATGGAAACAATTGAAATAAATTGGATGGCAGTAGATTGGCATTCGTATAAGGATTTACTGTACCAAGTTTCGCTGCACTCGGATGGTTAAATTGCGACAAAAGTCCATGTGAATATTTATACTTCGAGTCGCCGCCATGTTGGATTTCTGATCACCAGTTTATTTAAAGTCCTATAGGTGAACTTAAATTCATAGCCCCTATGAACATAAAAGAATTCAGTTTGATTGCTATAATAGATTCGTAGTTATTAAGAGCCGTCTAAATATTTCGGATGGTCGCCATGTTGGATGGTTAAATGTATAGGCCATAGAGTCATGTACCATTAAAGGAAAATTATTGCGTAGGTTCATTATTCAAACTTTCACTTCGATCACATGATTGCGACACAAGAAATAAAAACTTAATTTTAAAATTCGCACAGCTGCCATCTTGAGGTTATGTAAACAATTGAACTAAATTAGATACCAGTGCATTACAATGTGTATAACCATATCCTGTTCCAGATTTCATTGCGTTTGGAACATTAAATTGCGAAAAAGGTGTATTTAAAATTTTCAAATTCGCATGGCCGCCATGTTCGTTTTGTAGTTAACCGGTTTTTGAAAGTCTTATATATGAACTTCCAGTAGTGCCCTTTATCTCCGTACAAAATTTCAGGATGATACTGCTAATAGTTTCAGAGATATAGAATGCCGGTGAAATATTTCGCACATCCGCCATCTTGTGGTTATGTAAACAATGGAACGTAGTTAGATGTCGGTGCATTACAATATGTATAATCATATACTTTACCAAGTTTTATTGCGTTTGGTTGGTTAAATCGCGAGAGACGTCTATTTAAAAGTCGCAAAGTCGCGTGTCCGCCATGTTGGTTTTGTAGTTACCAGTTTTTCAAAAGTCACTTAGATGAACTTCTAGTAGTTTCCTTTATCACCGTAATTAATTCCAGGGTAATATCGGTAATAGTTTCGGAGATATTGAATGCTGGTTAAATATTTCGCACAGCCGCCATGTTAGATTGGTAAGTCGCAACAAAATTTGAAGGGCACGGTCGGGGTCGGCCGGAATAGTGCTATGAACTTACTGAGTTTCATTGAAATCGTTCTAGACGTTTAGAATTTATTGGGACACACACACACACACTCCTCACACACACACACACACGCTCGCACACACACACGGACAAAAGGTGATCTCATAAGCCTATTTTTAGCCTACTTTCGATTTTTGCAAAAAATGAAAGTAGACTTATGAGATCACTACAGGGCCAAAAATTGTGTGTCTGTCTGTGTGTGTGTATGTGTGTGTGAGTCTGTGTGTGTGTGTGTGTGTGTGTGTGTGTGTGTGTGTGTGTGTGTGTGTGTGAGTGTGTGTACTCTGAATGTCTGTCCCCCCCCTATCAATTCGAACACGGTGAAACCGAATTGAACGAAATTTGGTACAGAGGTAGAACAAGCAAAGGGCACCTCAGTGTCATGTTTTATATCGCCGCCATCTTTACCAAATCTGAATGGCGGCCACTCAAACGTTCAAAACGTAAAATCAAATAGCGACTAATCAAATTATCCGAACTCTACCAAATTTGGTAATAACATGCCTTCATATAGGACGCGTCTTGTGACCAAACTACAAGGTCATCCGCCGTACCATTTCAGGATGGCGGCCGTGCGAATTATGCAAACTTTATAACCCATATCATGGGACCCACCAGTTTCGATTATCGAGCCGAGAATCGATTTAACTGTTCTAAAGGAAGAGGCACGTTCGAAATTAAATGTTTATTTTGTAATACCATAGTGCAGAAGTGATTTTAAAAAGCTGAGCCGTCTCGGTAAGAAGACAAGATGGCAGCGGATATCTTGTGGCGTTAGTCTGTCATTCATATTCCTATGGTTCAAACCCCATCAGAGTTTGGTTTTTTGCTTGAAATTTTACATATTTGTTGCTTTGTAATGACTCAGACGTTTTAAAATTAAGCCTTATATTGTGCATATTACGGTGCAAAACATATATTTAATTAAAACATAATTCGCCAGCAGATTTGCTCGAGACATCTAGCAGCCAAAAAGGTAACTGCACGCCGGCCTACTTATTAACTTCCAGATTTTATTGAAAAGTTTCTTCTTATGGCCGCTAGAATGCACTCGCCCTGTTAGGATTATATTGTTCGATATTTCTCCACTAGATTTCACGACTGGTCTACATGGGACTCCATTGATAGTATACCATTGGCATTCTATGCGCATCGAATTTGAAGAATGACAGGATGATACTATGATACATTTTTACTTCTTAATTTAAAGGGTTTGTTACAGCCTATTGTGCGTTATTTGAAAATGGTATTTGAAGTAAAGAACAAAACGATTTCACATAGTAACTGAATTCTAGCCGCTGGTACTAGTTCAGGTTATTAATACTTTTATTTCAGGCAAATAGCAATCGAAAATATCCACATAGTTTGTATACACACGTCTCTGTAGGGACATGGAAAGATTTGTTAATTCAATTAGGGTTGTGAAAGCCATGCACAACCAGACGTGTAAAGACATGCCTCAACTCAAAGTTGGATGTTGCCCACGGCAGGTCGATTATGTAATAATAACAATAATAATAATGTTATTTGTTTTACGACCCTTTTAACTACTGCTGCTTTTAGATACGCCGGGGTGCCGGAATTTTGGCCCGAAGGGGATCTTTAACGTGCCAGTAAATCTACTGACACGGCTCCCTCGCATTTGTGCACCTCAAATGCCAGCTGACTGCGCCAGGATACGAACCTGCAACCTAGGGCCCAGCAAGCGAGAACGTTACCGCAGAGCCACGCAGCCAGTCCGGTCGATTATGTCTCCAGATCCATAACATTCTTGAGATACTTCTTATCTATCTTTCTTCAATGATGGTAGTAGTTTTTTTTTCTAGGTTGTGGCGTTTGGTAGAGGTAAATAGTTTATAAGGTCTTCAACCAAGAAATGATTCTATTATACTCTTTGATAATAACAACGAGTTATAACTATACTCATACATTTAGGAGAAAGTAGGCTATATGTTCTTTACTGAACATCTTGTTTCAAAATTGAAAATAGGCTAAAAATGTGGTTTGTATGCGCCCCATGTGTACAGACTACCCGCTCGGCCCTAGTGCTATGCGGGCTGGGCGATGTACAATTCAGGCAGGGGCTACCATCGTATTTATTCGTTTAAAAGAGTTATTTTCGTTGACTTTTCAAGAAATGCAAGATTTTTCCTGTAAGTTACTATTGAGGTGATTTGGAAGAATTTGGTACAATCCGCACCTTCTAACTCTCTCTGGTTTAGGAGCTTGAGTTTTGTGAAACATACACCTTAGCGTATTAAAGCAGTATATATATAGGCCTAATGCTACTAGTCAATGTTTGATTGTTAGTTAAACTTACAGTCTACAGTACGGTATGTGATATTTTGTTAAGATACCGTACTGAAAAAGGTGATTGACCTCCAAATTTGCTTGCTTAATGTTGTAATATGGATATTTTCCATTGTATAGGTACATCTTATTCTTTGCATTGTGTCAGTGTTTTCTTTTTCAAGTTTTAAAGTCTTTGTGATAGGTAACCACTGTTACAGTAGTTAATAGATAGTCGGCCATGTCTGGATTTACAGTATATACTGTATATATGAATGGAATCAGAGTGGAAAATAAAAGTTAAAGCTTACAATTCTCTTATAGTTTCAGTCATTAGTTACTGTCATTGATCAGCACAAATTAATTCTCTGACCCTGAGAGGAAGAGGATATTCGTTGCTCTACATTTATAATATTTATTGCAAACAGTAAATTTCTTGGCGCCCTGGGTATATCACAATGTGATTATATGATTGTTGTTAAATGGCCAGTTCAGATTGTATTGTGTAGGCTACTTAGCTGGTTGAGTCGCTTGCGATTCGGATGAGAGTAGTTGCGACTCAACCAGCGTCTCAGTCAGCAGATAAACGGAAACCCCACTTCTTCATGGTGTAACCACAACGCCCTTGATCAGGGCCGTAGAGAGCGATCACGGGCCCTAGGCCCTAGGCCCTCCGGGGCCCCTCCATTCTTTTTCAACCTGTGACATAATTTTGGAATTACGGTATTGAGCTTGCGCAGTTTAACCCCCTTCAATAAAAAGCTCCGTGAAATTTAGTTTGCCCAACTGAAAATATACTTTGTTTTTTTGTTATTCAGCCACTCTCCAGCTCTCTCTGGTTGTTCTTTTACTTCAAGATTGTATCACTGTGCATTGAAATTTCCATTTCGGTTGTATCTGAACGTGTTCAATTACGTGCCGAGTGCGACCGTGCCGGATGCGACCCAGTAAAAATCGTGGTTGTAGCAGCCCTGCTAGTAGCTTACAGTGCCCAGTGCGACCCATTGTTCGAGAGAAGAATTGAAGATTTTATTTCCAAAGTGACGTAAATCCATGAAATGCAAAACTTCAGAAATCGCGTTTTTGTTTCTTCGTATAATTAAATTCAGATATGATTATGAATATAATGTAATTTCATTCATTACGTTTATGCCCATCCTCACACTGTGTTTCAAAAATCTCATATCATTGGAAATTGTGGTAATTGTCTCCTGTAAAATAAATCATTATATTGACATACCCTTTGAGTGGCATTAATGAACATTTAAATGGTTTAAACACAACAAACACGAAGTGATATTCTACATATTCTTCAAAGTTAGCCATGGCCTTGTTTTATCACGTGATATCGCGTGATGTCCAGAGAGCCATCGGATTGGTCAAGACACATTGGAAATAAATACACGTTGGAGTTACATCACTTGGCAAATAAACTTAGTTCTTAGATCTCTGTTAATATGGGATATACGACGTATTGCGACTTAAAACCTTAGCTATACGCTGAAAGAACCTATAAACTTGCTTATGAAAGAAAAGACTGAAAAACTGTCAATTTTGGATTTACGTCACTTCGGAAATAAGCTCTCGAATTTTTACGGCCCCTAACTTAACCTAAGCGGAATTTTAGCAGGGACAGATGTGTTAGAAATTCCCAGATTCCACCGATACATCAGTTCTGGGGTCGCTAGTGGCACGATGGCAAATTGTTCAGGCACCACAAGAATAAGCCATACTCCTTTCAGACATATATGAAGTAAAGAGCCGATGTTTCTCAGATCGAATTAGAAACTTTATGGTCCACAAAGAGCTGTTGCACTTAAGCACGTTATTAATTAAATGAAAAACTCTGGCAACTTTGCCATTTCCCCGGAAGTAAGTCGAAAAACACAATGGTTATTTATAAAATTAATTCTATGTTCTCTTTGTAATGTTTTGGATACTGTTCACTGGCAGTATTTTCATCAAACAGAGTCATATTAGAAAATTTTCATAATAGTTTCGATATTAAATTAAATACAGTTGTCCACTCTAAGTCCTTTTACCGCCTCGGGCCCCTCAGCAAATTCGGGCCCCGCTTGTCGCTCCCTCTCGTCGGGCCTGCCCTTGATCCATCCTAATGCGGTTCAGCGTCAACCATGTTTGGCGCGAGAGTTACAATCACTCAACCTTCTTTGTTGGATCCTGAACCAGATGACCGTTGGAGGGTGGATGCCCGTTCCAGCAATGTCGCACTTGGAGAAAGTACGTGATGAGAAAGGTGTATTCATTAAATAAGCTTGAAATTTTTATCGGTATTTTCTTCCTGTAGACGCAAACGGATATGTCTCATACGTTCAGCTGATGACATGTTTACTCAGAGCACGTTATTCTACAACTGCAGAGGCAACAAAGAGAAGCGGGTAGTATCTTCGCGCGTCTGCTTAGGGCCAAGATACGCGGTAGATCGTCACACTTTTAAAGTGTACTACGCCACTTTTGGCTTTAACCCCAGCTTAAAACTTATTCATGATAAAAATAATCTATGTAAGTTGTTCACGGAATTACTTGCTTGTTCTGCTAATACACAAATCAGTGTCAAACTTATCGTTTTCTGCAGCTCTGCAGTCACTCAAAATCACAAACCGCTTATCCTTGCCTGCACACGCGTGCCCTTTGTTTAGGTATCGTACAAATGACAGTTGATAACTATATCAGTATTGTGCTTATTGGTGAAATAAGAATAAACTTCGACAAGTTAGTATGTTCAGTTTGATCTTTTTCCAAAGAATGTAAAAATCATCGAAATTAACGACCAATTTGTTTGACGGTAAGCCACATATTGATTTACCTTTATTTCACGATTACATTTATTATCAAAATCTTGATAGCAATCGTAATTTATTCAAAACAGTCATTTTTATTTCATTTACATATAACATTTTGAAAACATCTTTTCAATACCGTTTCCTACTCCATAGAAGCATATTTCTCTATTTTAGAACCTCAAAAAATTATAAACAACATTATACATTTAATAGTTTTTTATTTCAATAATAATTATTCAATTTTTAAAGATAATTTACATTTAAGTTTTCATATTTTATCGATTTATTCTAAGTAGACAGTATTTTCGATTATAATTATCAATATTTTAACAGAATTTTTAATATTTGAAGATTAGTCCACTGTACGATTACTGAAAAATATATGTAGTGAATAATTTATTTCTAGTCTTCATCCCTTTTTTTCATAGAATGTTAACGTTAGATTTATGCTCTTAGTTTAATATTTTTATTTTTAGTATAACTGAAGAAAGTTACAAGTTGACCGAAACTGGTATTAAATTATAATTCGTTTCAATACATTATTGACTTTAAGGTGGATTATCATTTATTTACCTCTTCATTAGATACATTTTAATTTATATGTCAATTCGGACAAATTATATGAAACATGATGAATTTCATATCAATACAACTTTCTAGTAATATGAACTTAATCATATTTAAGAGCATTTTTATTGACGTTGAATCTAAATTTTAACAAAAATTTGACAGCCAACACAATCTAAATAGTATATATTTTAAAAACTTAATTTATATCCTCTTCGTTCACCACGAATGATAACCAGCTCCGAGCGAGAACGTAGACAAACTCAACTGACTGAAGCATGTTCAATGAATAGTCATTATCAAGCCCCGGAAGTTCATGCACTATTAAATGAAAAAATATGCATGCAAAACTGCACTAGTTATTGGTCAAATATGCTTCACGTTTCAAACAAGAAGTTCCGTGACGAACTAAAGAGCCTACTTTTCATGCCACTGATTATTCTACAGTATATGAACCTATCTAGAATAATGAAGAAATTAAG
Source organism: Meconema thalassinum (assembly GCA_946902985.2). Lineage (NCBI taxonomy): Eukaryota > Metazoa > Arthropoda > Insecta > Orthoptera > Tettigoniidae > Meconema > Meconema thalassinum. The sequence goes on from OX336394.1 coordinate 223,165,342, forward strand.
TTGCTAATATCGAAATTTCTAATTATTTCGAAATACTGTATACCTTGCATAATGTAGCCTAATAGAACACTACAGTTGGCAGCCCTGATGACTGAATATATTCTTAGTTCCATCTCTTAAGGTACAGAATACAAAATTTAGTTGAAGTCCAATGAATAGCATGGACGTTACATGCAGTTAAACATTGGATCTAACAGCGTGCGTAAAATCATGTTGGCAACAATGTCATGCATGTATTGGTCAGAAATAATCTGAAATAATATGATCTATTGTTGTGCCAATTTTGAATGAAATCCATTAGTTAGTATATAAGTTACATGCATTTTAAAATTGGACCTATCAGCAGGCTTAGAATCATGTTGGCAGCACTGACGTATATTAGTTTCTCCAAATGCATCTAGAATGCTATGTACTGTACCCGATATCCGGATAGTAGGCTGTCAGATATCCGCCCCCTCAATCGGATTGCCAATAATCAAACGCACCGGCACAGCTACATCAATGAAAATGGCACTGACAGATACTATCGAGATTAGAGCACAATAGTTAACAAGAAAATTATTGTGGAACACACCAAAATATACGGGGGTTCATACTTACCTTTCCTTACCTCTTAAATTTATCTCGGGGACTGGGTTGTCAACTGGATCACTTAAAGTATGCCCACACAATAACCTCCACCATGATATTTAAAATGAACCAGAACGAAGACGAGAAACTTTAAACTGCACAATAATTTATTTCACATAAAGAATGATTTTAACAAAAATAAAACAACAAAATCCACGTGGCAATCAGAAGCCATCGTCCATATAATCATGTCCTCCTGTAGGACTTGTATACTCTACATACAATGTTTCAGCTTTCTCAAGCTCATAGCAACGTAAAAATAATAATGCACTTGGAATGGAAACGGGATTTGGGACGAGGCACATATATCAATTGTTTTGCGTGTTTATATACTTCACATTTTATTTATAGCCACAAGGCTATTATGGAAACGTCCTTGGCCTCGGTCATACAGTTGTCCGGGCCAGCTGCAATGCACCTGCATCGTCAAAGTGGACTCCCCGTTCGTTCAACCCTAGCATAAGCGAGTTACCTCAGAGCTTGGCTCTCCTTTTCAAAACACGTAAATATTCACATCTCAACTGAAATATTATCACGCAAATGTTTTAAATGCTCCATTTGAACACCAGTGGATTACTCCAATAATCCCGAATCATGTTTAATTGTTCAAACCACTTGTTTAATTAGCGTTGTTTAGAGTATAAAAACAAAACTCTTAATGTTAATAACAAAAGTTCATTAATTATTTATAACAATAATAAAATTGTTTATAACAATGTCAAATGACAATTGAAAATTTTATACACGCCTCTATTAATCACTATCATTTCAAATTATTATCAAAGATATTTACAAAATTATTTACAATATTAATATTGTTTATATTATTTATACAAGAAATACATTAAACCACACATTTATCCGGTTGATAATTACTCAAATCGTGGTGATATAATCGACCAATGAAGGTTATTTATATTTAACTGTCAAATTCAGGTTTAATAAGGTTTAATAATAATTATTAATATTTGTGACGGTAACCTCCATTCAAAATCTTTATCTCAAATTATTTAACACTCTTGTTAATTTTAACAGTATCTTCATATGAATAACCTTTCAAAGAACCAGAACAATACATTCAGCGGGAAAATACTTCGCTCAAGACGCACAAAATTGCTCAAAAATTGGCCCAAAATTCATCATATATCTTCATATATATGGCATAAAAATCTTCCAAACTACATACAAAAATCCTCCACTTATAAATTCATCAACTTCATTAATTACTGTGGGAACCTCCTTCATTAATCAAGGGCATTACTCAACAGCGACTTTTACACGTCCACTGAACTAACGATTATACATCCATTGTTCCTCTTTAAAAATTCTTATATTCATCAATTGTATTAAGGACTGTTATTATTTAACCTTCGTGGGTTTCATTCATGAATCGATATGAAGTAAAAATTTGCCAATCACAAATAAATTTAATAGCAAATACGATTAGACACTCCTGCCTGGTCTATCAAAATTGAGATTAATAGCTTCAAAGTAACGCAGTATAAAAATACTATCTTCAATCAAAGTTCATCTAAACTGCATGAATAGTCGAATAGAATACAATTAGATTGTGGAATGCAAACATTATTGTTTCAATCTATAATTGAGAAAAACTCCTATCAAATGTTCATTACTATAGTGTAATCAATAAATCGTAATCAAAGTTCATATTTCAGAAAATTGTCTATAATGCAATGATAAATGTCTATGTTGCAATCATGTTCATAAGACGACTAGTATTTCAAAGATCGTCGATATCATAATAGATTTTAACGCTCCAAAATCATTTAATTATTCTTCTTTCTTGAGGATGACAGAAAATTGGCCAAAGTAATTTACTGAATAGAATTACTTTAATAAAATGACACGCTGTCTGAATTCAAATCTGCCATAGCAAATCGTTAACTTTACAGTCAAATCGTGACTACAAAAATATGCAAATTACTGAAAGAATCTAAATTATCAGTCTCAACTGATCCAAAATTATTAAGTATGCCAATGACATAACAATGTCTCAACAAATCGAAGAAAAAGGCATAAATCATCGAAGTGTACTGAGTACAGAAATGTTAATCAAGAAAATGGGGCAAAAGATAGGACATAAAATATGGGAAAAACGGTTGCTCAGATATCGCTACAAGACTCAAATAATACAAGAAACGTTCACGACTACCTTATCTGTTGATTGAAGTTCTAGAGGAAAGTTTTCAAAGAAAACTGCTGTTGGTTCCAATTCACCAGCGTAAAGATGTGCTCCGACCTCGAACCTGGAATCAGCGTCCTCGGAGAATCGAACTGCTTCCTCCTCCGAAATTGCACTGCTCCGTGGATACGAAAAACATCCTTCTGGCAAAACTCTTCTTTGTGAGCCGGGACAACCCTGGCCTCTCTTGAAAGTTCCCTGAAGTTCCGGTCGTAATTCTTCATGAAGTTTATTGTAGTTATTTCCGCAGAAATATTCATAGTTGTGGAGTATGAAAATATTTCCACTGTCATCTGGTATAATTCAGCGATGGATTCACGATGCATGAGTGTAGTTGGATGTTCACTACATGCTCGCTTTTGTAGAAAGACGATTAACGAAGTTCCATGCTGTTATTTCACTCCATCGATATATGTCCCAATTGCATTAAAGCCTTAGCCTTCCATCTCAACTACTGTTATAATCATCGAAAGCACTGCAAGATTATAATGTTCCATAGTAGACTGTATCGTTGTATTACCAAACGTATTCTCCAATATCACTGTTGCAATCCACGTGTCAGCCGTAGTGTATAATGTGGAATTTTAAAAGTGTTTCTCATGTGGCGAGAAAATCACTTTTGTTGGCAGCCTTAAAGTGCCAATATCTTTCGAAGTATAACTGTGAAATTGTTCAAATCTTCTACACACCTCAATGTTGTACTGCCCAATAGAATTATAATAAAGGCTGAAGTTAACGCTTGATATCTTATCTGGTGGAAACGTTAATGTGAGCGTTTCAACTTCACCTAGTTTCGAGCAGCGTAAAATGGAACTGCTCCGTGTTCGTTCGATGCGCCGGGCTTTAACCACACGCTAAAGACAACTTGCTTCACTTATTCACTCGAAAATGACTCTATGACATCTGAAATATATATGCGGTATCAGCGGTATGATCCGTATGAGTTCTGAGTATGAGTTCTGAGAGCTCCTCTCTTCTGTGCACGACCTTTTATCAACTTCTTAAGGGGCGTATCCATCCCTTCCATAGCCTGTTGCTCCGTCATTGCTAGAAGTTTTAACTTTGGCTATACTTGACGGATTTTCAAATTTCAAAAACTCAAAATTAATTTCTTCAAAATTCCAAATCAATGCCATAACTGAAAATAGATTTCCGCAAATCTGCATGCCAAAAGTAATTAAATGTCGTAGTTTCAGCAATCTCCGTCTTCCTTCCAAACTATCGTTCATTGGTTCGAGTCTCTCCTCCAATAGCGTAACTTCTTCCTTAGCACAATACCTTGTTTCCTGCGACTGCGTCGTAAATCTAAGATCTTTCTCGAACAAAATCATGACGTCACCAAGAATCTCAGCTCAATCAGCCTACTTGCATGAAATCTGCGTCATCCGTGCCTACGTCATGAATATCCACGTCACAACTATGACATCCATAACTTTACTCATATTTGCCAATACAGCCATCGTGGTCTCAATATAATTCAATTTACGGGGGCATTCTCCCTTCACCACGTTTTAAAAACAGTTGCAAATTGTTTTTAAACTCTGTGTTATCAATATCTCAATTCACTTGAACACGAAATTGAATTATTATTGGCTTACTCTTGGATAATATTTCTTCAAGTTCCCAGCATTGAACTTGCCATAAACGACATTATTCTCATCATCGTATAGTTCATAACAGTTGTTTCCATAAGCATTCGTAATTCTGAACGGACCCATGAATACTATTCCAAACTTGGGATAGATTTTCTTACCCACGTCAGCCTTGACAGGTCTGCGTAATAATACCAGATTTCCAATTTCTAAGGGAGCACCAAAACGTTTTCCAGCTACTCTTTTCAGTCGTTTTTGTGCTGCTTTCTGGAGTTGTTCTTTCGCTCTGTCTATTCTCTGCTGCCTTCCTAAGTCGGGATCTCTAGGAACGTGGTTAAAAAGATTATCCCACGGCCTTTCTGGGTTTCTTCCTAGATGAAGTCTCATTGGCACCTCTCCTGTGCTCTCCTGCACTGTAGAATTTAGACATTCCTCAATAAGGGGTACAAATCTCACCCAACCAGAATGATCATTCGGACAGAAAATTCGACAGAATTTCGAAAATTCAGCCATATATCTTTCCGAAGAATTCGATTCCGGATATCGCACGCTTGATAATATGTGCTTAATACCAAGCCTTTCCATATCTGCAGCAAATTCTAAGGACGTAAACTGAGCTCCATGATCCGAAAGTAGATATTCTGGTTTACCAGCTTTTGGAAATACAGCATGTTCCAGTCTGCTTACAACGTTCCTCGTGTTAGCTTTTTGCATGGGACTCATTGTTACAAATTTTGAGAAGACATCCACGGTAACCAACAGATACTGATTACCCTGATATCCCTTCGGACAAGGACCAAATATGTCTGTCGCCATGAGTTCATTCGGTTTAGAGGGAATCATCGCCTTAGGTTTTCCTTTTAATAGAGCGGAAGCATACTTGGCTCTTTGACATTTATCACATGAACGAATGACATTAGCAATGCTGGAACGCATGTTAGTCCAGATAAACCTCTCTTTAAGAGTATCAAGAGTTTTATCTAAACCCGCATGTCCAGTTGCGTGATGAGCTACCCACACTAAATTGACAACAAGTTTAGGTGGCACGACTATTCGAAGCTTTGTATGCGCAGAGTCAGCATACTTACATACGATGTCTCCACTCAAGACAAAGTGTCGTGAATCTCTCTGTGTAGCTGCATAGTCAACATCAGTATTGTCCATGTAACCCTTAAGGAACCTGTACATTTTGCTGATTGGAGCGTGTCTCTTCTGTGACACACCGATTCGGGCTAACCTCCTAACGGTCTCTTGATCTTGCTGCTCCAATTGTACATGGTGTATCTGCACATTTTTGATAGGGTTACGTGATAAAGCATCAGCCAGTAAGTTATCTTTCCCAGGCTGATGGACGATAGTGGCGTTAAACTGTTGGGTGAACAAAGCCCAACGTGTCAATCTATCACTAGACATGTCAGTTTGCAGCATAAACTGAAGTGCTTTGTGATCTGTAATAATGATAACCTTGTGTCCCAGCAACATTTTTTTCCAAGCTTGCAAAGCTGTTACAAAAGCTAACGCTTCTAGTTCTGTCGTAGTTTTCCTCGTGTTTCTTTAACTTCCGACTAGTGAACGCAATGTAGTGCTTGTTGCCTGCCTCGTCTTTTTGGTATAAGACTGCACTAATGCCTATTCTTGATGCATCAGACTCTATATAGAACACCTTCTCAAAGTCTGGGTACTCCAGTTTGACGTTGTTTCTGAGCATCTCCTTTGCTTTCTCGAAAGCCTCGTCTGCTGCGGTACTCCATTTCCATCTATTATTTTTCTTGATTAAATCATACAGAGGAGCCATAATTTCAGAGTATCTCGGACAGTGGCTGCTAATGAATTGGCAAGCGCCTACAAATTCTCTGACTTGTTTCACCTTAGTTGGCTTTGGGAATCTTGTGATCGCATCTACTTTCTGCATGTTTGGATGATATCCATCTTTATCAATGGTATGCCCCAAGTAATTGATCTCCTTCTTCAAGAATTGACATTTTCCAAAATTGACCTTGATATTGGCCTCCCTTAAATTTTCAAACAACTTTCTCAAGTGCACTAAATGTTCTGCGGCGTTGGGTGAAGATACAATTAAATCGTCAATGTAGCAGATTACATTCTCCTTTACTTCGTCAGTGAGCTTGCTATCAAGTGCTCGAATGAGTGCTGGTCCACTGTTGACCATTCCAAAAGGCATTCTCACAAAGACCCATGACGTCTGGTCAAATAAGAATCCAGTGTACTGCATACTTTCTTCCTCCAGTTGAACTTGGTAAAATGAAGATGTCAAGTCAAGAACACTGAAACATGCTCTCCCTTTGAACTTTCTAAGCAGATCTCTGATCTTAGGTGGTCGGTCATTTTCTGGAAGAATCTTCAAGTTGATGGTCCGAGCATCGAGACAAAGACGTATCTGACCATTACTTTTCTTCACTACAGTGATGGGGTTTATGTAAGACGACGCCTGTTTTTTAATAATCCCGTCTACCTCCATTTTTCTGATCAACCCTCGTACTTCTTGATAGTATTTCTCAGGTATGGGGTATATTCTCTTTTGGTAAGGGGTTTCATCGGTCAGCCTTATCTTATACTTATAGTCTTTAATCAATCCAGGCTTTTCACCAAAAATATCTTGGAATTCCTTTATCAAATCCTCAAATTCCCCCTGAATTTCTTCAAATCCTTCAGTTTTTCTACTGGGTATTTCTGTTATATTCTCTACGTCGTTAATAATGGTATTTAAAATTTCTTCCCTAAGGTCTATCTCCAGACTGTTTTTCACGTCCTGTTCTTCGATCTCTTCTGTGATCATGTACCCATCATTAAAGCTAATACTTCTATTCTTCATATCAATAATGGCTCCAACTTTCTATATAAAATCGATTCCTAGCACAATATCGAAATGGATCTTGTTAACCACAATAAAGATCTGTTCATAATTCCTTCCATTAATTTCAAAGTTCAACAGCACTTGGATCTTGCATTTCACTGCCTTGTCTTGGAAAATTCCTCACACTTTGACGGTAGAAACCGGTAAAACTGTCATGTTTTCTCCTTTTAACAGACTTTGATAGCATTCATCAGAAATGATCGAAATAATTGCGCCAGTATCCATAAGAGCTTTATACTGTTGGGCATCTATCAGTACAGAAATAATAGGTAATGCACATGGTCTTTCCTCTTTGACGATTCCCCTCTCTTCTAATAAATCCTCATCAGTTACTTCGTAAATTTCATTAATGGTAATCAGGTGTGGTGTGGCAATGTATTCTCTCCTTTCTACTTTCTCTTCTGTCCTGAATTCCTGTTTTCTAAGTTCTGCTGACTTGTAGAAGGACCAGGATCGATCACTACATCCTGTCTTTTCTTTTGATTTTCAGCTTCCTTTTCTGGTAATTCCTTCAGATACTGCTGACTTTCTTTCTCTCTTTCTTGATACTTGTCGGGTGTCATAACCTGACCTTGAGAATTCTGATTCTGATTCTGGTACTGGTTATTTCGATTGTAGTTTCTATTATAACCATTGTTATAGTATCTACCTCTTCCTTTGTTGTAATTCCCTCTATTATTATTCCAGCCTCGTCTTTGCTGATATGGACGGTAACCTTGGGATCTGTGGTTGCGGAAATAATTATTCCTGTGAGGACCTACATTTTCAGTTTTTCCTTCCTCAGGCTTATCAGTTTGCTGCACTTGATCCATGTAGACTGTATTAACGTCTTTGAATTCGTGCCTCTGACCTTTTTGTACCAAATTTGGCATTGGACTCGTGTAGTCAAGCCTTCTCAATAACTCATCCATACTTGTCAAATCTCTGATATTTGACGATATGATCAGTCTTCTTACTTCCACAGGCAGCATACGTGAAATCGCATCTATCAACTGCTCTGTTGACAATGGGGGTTGCAAAAATCTCAAGCGTGATAGTTGGCTCGTGAAGAAATCAGTGTACCGTGTTGGAAGAGTACCTGAATACTTCCTCGAGTATACCTCAGCTCTTAATGAATTCTGAGCTTCTATTGACCAGAATCGTTTTATCAGTGCCTCTGCAAATTCGTCAAAATTGCTGAAAGTGTACCGAAATGCTCTAAACCATTCAAGGGGTCCTCCAGCTAGAAATCTTTCTACGATTCTCATCTCTCTCTCTCTAGGATTGTGGGCTTCTATGAAGTAGTCTTTAAGATTCCTGATATATTCGATCGGTGTGAGACTATCAGTGTTGCTAAATTGTTGAGGTTTGTCTTCAAAATTCCGGATGACTGTCACATTCCTCGGATATGAATCCATATAATTCCTCCCACTATCACGATACTTCCATTCGGGTTCAATATTCCGATCCTCTTCTTCTTCCCTGAATCTGGATATACGTTCCTCAGGACTAATATCTCTCTCTTCTGTAGTAAGGTTACCTCTTCTCACGTAATTTCTCTCCTCTTCACCAGTCAATCCTTCGGTATCCTTGTCTGTGATTTCCGTGATGACTTTCCTAATCAACTCTTCCTTATAGGTTTCCATCATGCTAGCTTCTCTTAGTTTCAAATTCTGCAGCTTGCTCGTAGTTTCATTAACATCAGAGACAACCTTATGAATTTGTTCCTCTAACGCAGTTTTTAATGCTTGCACGTCCTGACCTATTTGAGTTCTATCCTCTACCTGCTTTTCGGATAGCGAATCCATCCTTACATTCAAGTCTTTCCTAATCTGAACTACTTCATTATTTATGTCTACTTGTGTACTGGCAAGTTTTCTTTCAATTCGTTCCTGAATCTGATCTACATGTTCCCCGCTTGACCTGTTCCATTCATCTTTCCAAACCGTTACATTTGCAGTTAACATTTCCGCGATATCTACTTCGATGTCTTCCTTAAGTAAACGATTGTGATCTAATGCTTGGGTTCTCATGACCTCTACATCGTATTTTAAACCAGCTAAAGAAGCTGTTGTCCTAACAGACTCGTCAACTAACCGAGTTGTTAATGCACTAATGTTACGAGTACAAAGCGTTTTTGAAGTTTCAATTTCCTCCCTAACTTTGTTAACATCAGTCTGAACTTTAGCAATGTCTACAAAAACAGTATTGACTTCTACTTGTATTTTATTGATATCGCTTTGCATATCGTTAACATCTGAATGAATATTATTGATGTCTACTTGAACATTTGACACATCAGTTCGAGCATTTCTAACCTCTTTTTGAACTTCTTCTACTTTGTCTTGTACAGTAGCAACATCATTCCTAACAACAATTACTTCAGCTCTAGCACATGAAATATCACCCCGGACATTAGCAACATCAAGATTCAACATAGTAAGATCTTTCTGTACCTTAGACACATCAATTTTAACATCAGAAACATCTTTGTGAATGTCACTTACAGCATTCTCGATTGCCTGGGTACTGATCTGTAAACGCGACACATTATTTTCTAAGTTTGCAGAAATGGTCTGAAGAACTTTCAAACTTTCATCCAGCCTAATAGACAAATTAGCAGACAAACTACTAGAATTCTCCTCCATCATCTGCTTTATTCGGCTAGCATTCCTAGCTTCCATCTCCCTCGCACTTTCATCCATGCTAGCTTTCATTTCTCTCGCACTTTCATCCAGCCTAATAGATAAATTAGCCGACAAACTGTTGGACATCTCCTCCAACATCTTCCTCAGACTTTCATCTGCCATTTCAATAATATTTCAATAATAAACTGCTTTAGGGACATACATCAAACAGAGCAAAATAACAAAATCTGAGCAACATTTTTCACCATATATAAGTTTTGAGCAATTTTCTGTCTTAAATCTAACTTATAATTACCTTATAATTAACCTTCGTAGACATTTCATGTTGAAATAAACTCAAGCACATGTTCAAGTTTCTTTGGTTCATTTTAAAATATCCTAACACAAATAATTTACATTTACAATCCAAATAATTTAATTTTATCTTTAATATGACTAAACATGTCATAAGCCGGTCAAATAAAATAAGATTCCAGATCATAGGCGATTTTTCTAAGTTTCCAGCCTATTTAACCTCTCTCAAGTTGTATAAGATCTGATCTTTTCTGAGTGTAATTTTCCTAATACAACACAACATTTAATCCCTATATAATCACACTCTCAAATTCTACAATTGGCTAAGACATCTAACAAAGAATCAACCTCTTTATTTGAGTCTTCACAATCCCTTCGACATCGATAACTTGGTAATCCAATGTTATTCGAACACTCCACAAATTTGCGGTGTCAATTCTACTGCAATAACTTGGTAATCCAATGTTATTCAAGCACTCCGAACTTCGATTGTGCCAATTCTACTGGCGTTCAACTTGGTAATCCAGTGTTATCAATCGAGCCCCACCGAATTGCGGCGCCAATCCTACTGGTGTTCAACCTGGTAATCCAGTTTTGTTGAACATGCCCCACGTTATAGGGTCGCCAATCCTACTGTACCCGATATCCGGATAGTAGGCTGTCAGATATCCGCCCCCTCAATCGGATTGCCAATAATCAAACGCACCGGCACAGCTACATCAATGAAAATTGCACTGACAGATACTACCGAGATTAGAGCACAATAGTTAACAAGAAAATTATTGTGGAACACACCAAAATATACGGGGGTTCATACTTACCTTTACTTACCTCTTAAATTTATCTCGGGGACTGGGTTGTCAACTGGATCACTTAAAGTATGCCCACACAATAACCTCCACCATGATATTTAAAATGAACCAGAACGAAGACGAGAAACTTTAAACTGCACAATAATTTATTTCACATAAAGAATGATTTTAACAAAAATAAAACAACAAAATCCACGTGGCAATCAGAAGCCATCGTCCATATAATCATGTCCTCCTGTAGGACTTGTATACTCTACATACAATGTTTCAGCTTTCTCAAGCTCATAGCAACGTAAAAATAATAATGCACTTGGAATGGAAACGGGATTTGGGACGAGACACATATATCAATTGTTTTGCGTGTTTATATACTTCACATTTTATTTATAGCCACAAGGCTATTATGGAAACGTCCTTGGCCTCGGTCATACAGTTGTCCGGGCCAGCTGCAATGCACCTGCATCGTCAAAGTGGACTCCCCGTTCGTTCAACCCTAGCATAAGCGAGTTACCTCAGAGCTTGGCTCTCCTTTTCAAAACACGTAAATGTTCACATCTCAACTGAAATATTATCACGCAAATGTTTTAAATGCTCCATTTGAACACCAGTGGATTACTCCAATAATCCCGAATCATGTTTAATTGTTCAAACCACTTGTTTAATTAGCGTTGTTTAGAGTATAAAAACAAAACTCTTAATGTTAATAACAAAAGTTCATTAATTATTTATAACAATAATAAAATTGTTTATAACAATGTCAAATGACAATTGAAAATTTTATACACGCCTCTATTAATCACTATCATTTCAAATTATTATCAAAGATATTTACAAAATTATTTACAATATTAATATTGTTTATATTATTTATACAAGAAATACATTAAACCACACATTTATCCGGTTGATAATTACTCAAATCGTGGTGATATAATCGACCAATGAAGGTTATTTATATTTAACTGTCAAATTCAGGTTTAATAAGGTTTAATAATAATTATTAATATTTGTGACGGTAACCTCCATTCAAAATCTTTATCTCAAATTATTTAACACTCTTGTTAATTTTAACAGTATCTTCATATGAATAACCTTTCAAAGAACCAGAACAATACATTCAGCGGGAAAATACTTCGCTCAAGACGCACAAAATTGCACAAAAATTGGCCCAAAATTCATCATATATCTTCATATATATGGCATAAAAATCTTCCAAACTACATACAAAAATCCTCCACTTATAAATTCACCAACTTCATTAATTACTGTGGGAACCTCCTTCATTATTCAAGGGCATTATTCAACAGCGACTTTTACACGTCCACTGAACTAACGATTATACATCCATTGTTCCTCTTTAAAAATTCTTATATTCATCAATTGTATTAAGGACTGTTATTATTTAACCTTCGTGGGTTTCATTCATGAATCGATATTGTGCCCTTGGCCTATGTCTTAGGCCATGGACACATTATGTCACTGGAGTACTTATATGGGGCAATGTCATGATGTTAATGAGAATGAAATCATCATTATGTAATGATCATAAGAAATAACTAGGATCTTTCTGCCGTAGTGAGACCACATATACTGTATATGGCTTGGCAGTTCTGACAGGGAGAAATTTATGGTTTTCACACAATGGACAGAGCAGGTGCATTCCAAGTCGCTTGCCTGCAAGTTTCAGAGCAGGAGCACCCCAGCGAATTCTGAGAATCTTGCCAAAACGCAGTAACTATCTCAAGTTAGCACGCAGTAGATGCCTGACTCCGCCCTTAAAGAGTACGCTTCAGTTAGTTACAAGAGATCAAGGCATTACAGGAATGATCTGAAACGCCCATGATGAATCTAATTATTATCAAGAATTTTGGGAATGCGGTAACGGATTAAATATCTCTGTGTTCATCGAATGAAAGTAGTCCCTGCGCAAGGAAATCTGACAACGTCGAGTGTGTGAGAGAGAGAACATAGCGTCCTTCAACAAGAAATTAGTTCTACCCAAGCGCTGATGATATAAACTTAGCCTATGATCGAGTTCCGTCGTGAATCATATGATTAGCAAGGCCATATTTTTGTGTATAAATTAAGGTACCTGATTACTGTAGCCTATGATTGTGAAGGGAGCATTTGGTGTCGTATGTGCAAAACTGTGAATTGGCAACCATTTTGTCATATATGTGGGTAAAGTCTGTGACAGGAACATTGTTCATCTTTCAGCCAACGTTAGTGGATGCGGGCCATATGTAGCACCACGCCAGGCATTAATGTACGAGACGCATAGTCCATTGTTCGGCTGATGCGAAATAATATTAAAAATGAATACTAAGTTGTGAATATGTATAACAGAAAGGAAAGATGTGAAATCATATATAATTCGAGTGAAAATATATAACAGAAAAATATATCCGCCATGAGTGTGTAGCCCACTAATGTGTAATCTTTTTTTTTAGTGGTGCATAAATTTAATCAAATATGTGTGTGTGTGCATTTTAAAAGGGTGCTGGCTTATAGCGACCTAGTGATAATGGAGGGTTGCAGTGATATTATCGAGTGGTTCTACATCATCGTGATGGGATTCGAACCGGCCATGGAGGTCATGTGTTAAGTTATACTGTTGCGGGCCTCTGGTCCAACTCTTGCAAATGATGAAGGAAGTCTTCAATATGATAAGTACCTTTTGATTATATTTTAAAGCGTCAAATAATTCATGGATTTTATCGCCATAATGTTAGCATGTTATTTGTTTTCTTTTGATTTGTTTTATCTTGTGTGTACAATGACCGTGTCAATGGCGACCATAGTTGTGCATCTGAAGGAGCTGGGTACGCTCATAAGGATTAGGGATCAGAATAATTATTTTAATGAATTAAAAGTGCCTAACTTAACGTAAGGATGTTGCTAGGTAATCGTATCCGTACATAAAACACATGGTAGAATTCCCTATTTTATTTATAGATGTGTGTTAGAAATATCCCCTGTGTTTTCGACCCAAATAGAACGAACGAAGCATGGTATTTCGATAGGTGCCCTTTCCAGGCAAAATCTCATTATTTCGTGTAATTGACCAGAGATAGTAATTTATGTATTTACATACCGGATGAATTAATAGCCGATGATTTTTTTTTGGGACGATATTTAAAGGACCATGGTGTATTGTGATGGATGATATGGAGTATTATGGTGTAGCAATGAGTAAAGTTTATAGGACAGTTTACAAAGGCGTGAATTATGTCAGATGAGAGGTAGTATGATAAGTTTACAATGATATGAGTGACGGCTGACCCAGCCTCACCAATTGTTATATTAGTTTTTATTGAACGCGTGTGATATTTAAGGCCATACAGGTAAGATGTTGTAAGGAGGAATCTACGATGAAATAAGATAAAATAGATAATGATGCCAGGTAATAAGACCTGAGGGAAGATGTCGGATGAAAGTATGATAAGTTGTATGTGTAAGGTAGTGGCCATCAAGCGCAGATAAAATAATGCTATAATTAATCTATATCCAAATGAGAGCGTCCCGCTCCACTTTTAGAATACTAAGATCCAGCCCGATCAGCTGGTGAGAATACAGTCAAATATTAGCCCGGGGGAAGGGGTGAAGACTTGCATTTCTACCTTTCACGGTCAAGGTCAGCCAGCAGGCGAGGCCAGTCCATTGTCACTTGCCACAAAGAGAAGGAGGGGTCCACTCTGGACTCGGGTGTTTGCCGCAGCGATTCATTTAAATTTTTCTTATGTTTGGTCCCAAGTTTAATATTCACGTAAGGGTATGTTAGGTCACTACCCTGATGCCTCCAATCGATAGCGTTTCTTTTACTGGTCATTTTGATATAAGGGACGGTTTTGTCTGTTGACCATACAGTCCCGGGTTCGATATCCTTTTGTTGTGCCTGGTCCAGACGCTATTTTTAAACGGGTACTAGATAGGCAATAACCTTGCGGTCCCGTGTTCGAAATCCTTTTATTCATACCTGGTCGATCAGTCTTTTTAAATGGGTACTAGCTAGACAGTGACCTTAGAGTCCTGTGTTCATGAATAATTATTTTCGGTCCTGGAAAATAATTATTATTAGTTTTTTTTTTATAGTTAATATTGGTTCAAAATTATCTTGAGATTTCTTTTTCTCGATAATTGTTGAACGGACCATGCTTTGTTCTATTGTAACCTCGTTCTGCGAGATAAGGCATTCAAGGTAAGAAATGTGTAGGTAGCGAATACCCCTAAATACATATTGACCCTATTGAATAATCCGCTAAGAACATGTTTGTGCCATGTCTATCTTTTTCAGGGGTCGCGGCTTCAAATACATTCACCGTTGCTTAACATAACACTGATACAAGGTATTTCTTCTGTGCCATGTCTATCTTTTTCAGGGGTCGCGGCTTCAAATACATTCACCGTTGCCTAACGTGACTCTGACACGATACGATTACTTTAATAATGTTTGGTTGGAATTATTAATTGTTTTTCATGTTTATCCAACCCAAGTTTGAAAGGCAAATGATTAGTCATCATTTTTTTATGATGCTATTTTTGTCTGTTTTTAAGGCATTTTTCTTAGTTTGTTTATTATATATCCATGAATTATTTGACAAGGCATCGAGCGCTTGGTTCGAGAATGTATCACGTCGAACGCAAGGGCCGAAGCCAGGCTTATCATATTGCTAATATGTTAATGTAATATGTGACAATTTGTAAGGGTGTTTCAAGGCTAAGTAAATTCAATGGCTTCATTGATTCAGCTGATTTGTTTTAAAGCTAAGACGTCCAAAGTAACGTCGGGATTGAACATTAAGATTCCGTACGGAAAGGCTTCCATGATTAATTTACAAGAGTATGTAAATAAGATGCATAAATCATATTCATGTTCGCAGATAGAAATACATAATTAATGCCATGAAGGTTAAGATTTGATATGAGGGTAAACTTTTATTTAACGGAGGGATTCTAGTAAATGTTAATTAAACGCCATTAATAATTAAATAAGCCAATGGCTAGGCTATAATGTATACTTCGGAATGGCCATGGATGTCTCTGATATTTGAACATACCATGTATCTGAAATGTAATTGGATGATATTAGACTCAATGATTATTATGTTTACTCAGATTAATGATTGATTAATTTCGTATAAATGGATTTCTTTTTCTTAATCCATACTGTTGTTACAGTTGACCGGACCCTCTTGATCCATCATCTCTTAATAACTTAACTTTCTGATGATATCTTATCATCGTAATTAATAAATTTGATTATGGCAATTAATGCTAATTGGTGTTAACCAGATTTCATTTTTGATTCATTTTCTTTTTTTTTGCCATATGATTGGTTTTTATTTGTCAATAAATTTGATTGTAATCATACATCATAACTACTGTGATAAGTATTAATTGATGCTGATTAGCATTTAATTGGTGGTTTTTGGACATTAATTAGTCCATTGTTTATATTTTTGATTTCGACTTAATTTTATTGATTCCGTATTTGATTTATTTTACCTTTGAGTTATTATTATTATTATTATTTTAAATTTCATTTCTACTATTTTGGTTTTATTTCATTTATTTGTTTTTGCTGTACTGGTGTTGGTGCATCCTCCACTTATAAATTCACCAACTTCATTAATTACTGTGGGAACCTCCTTCATTATTCAAGGGCATTATTCAACAGCGACTTTTACACGTCCACTGAACTAACGATTATACATCCATTGTTCCTCTTTAAAAATTCTTATATTCATCAATTGTATTAAGGACTGTTATTATTTAACCTTCGTGGGTTTCATTCATGAATCGATATGAAGTAAAAATTTGCCAATCACAAATAAATTTAATAGCAAATACGATTAGACACTCCTGCCTGGTCTATCAAAATTGAGATTAATATCTTCAGAGTAACGCAGTATAAAAATACTATCTTCAATCAAAGTTCATCTAAACTGCATGAATAGTCGAATAGAATACAATTAGATTGTGGAATGCAAACATTATTGTTCCAATCTATAATTGAGAAAAACTCCTATCAAATGTTCATTACTATAGTGTAATCAATAAATCGTAATCAAAGTTCATATTTCAGAAAATTGTCTATAATGCAATGATAAATGTCTATGTTGCAATCATGTTCATAAGACGACTAGTATTTCAAAGATCGTCGATATCGTAATAGATTTTAACGCTCCAAAATCATTTAATTATTCTTCTTTCTTGAGGATGACAGAAAATTGGCCAAAGTAATTTACTGAATAGAATTACTTTAATAAAATGACACGCTGTCTGAATTCAAATCTGCCATAGCAAATCGTTAACTTTACAGTCAAATCGTGACTACAAAAATATGCAAATTACTGAAAGAATCTAAATTATCAGTCTCAACTGATCCAAAATTATTAAGTATGCCAATGACATAACAATGTCTCAACAAATCGAAGAAAAAGGCATAAATCATCGAAGTGTACTGAGTACAGAAATGTTAATCAAGAAAATGGGGCAAAAGATAGGACATAAAATATGGGAAAAACGGTTGCTCAGATATCGCTACAAGACTCAAATAATACAAGAAACGTTCACGACTACCTTATCTGTTGATTGAAGTTCTAGAGGAAAGTTTTCAAAGAAAACTGCTGTTGGTTCCAATTCACCAGCGTAAAGATGTGCTCCGACCTCGAACCTGGAATCAGCGTCCTCGGAGAATCGAACTGCTTCCTCCTCCGAAATTGCACTGCTCCGTGGATACGAAAAACATCCTTCTGGCAAAACTCTTCTTTGTGAGCCGGGACAACCCTGGCCTCTCTTGAAAGTTCCCTGAAGTTCCGGTCGTAATTCTTCATGAAGTTTATTGTAGTTATTTCCGCAGAAATATTCATAGTTGTGGAGTATGAAAATATTTCCACTGTCATCTGGTATAATTCAGCGATGGATTCACGATGCATGAGTGTAGTTGGATGTTCACTACATGCTCGCTTTTGTAGAAAGACGATTAACGAAGTTCCATGCTGTTATTTCACTCCATCGATATATGTCCCAATTGCATTAAAGCCTTAGCCTTCCATCTCAACTACTGTTATAATCATCGAAAGCACTGCAAGATTATAATGTTCCATAGTAGACTGTATCGTTGTATTACCAAACGTATTCTCCAATATCACTGTTGCAATCCACGTGTCAGCCGTAGTGTATAATGTGGAATTTTAAAAGTGTTTCTCATGTGGCGAGAAAATCACTTTTGTTGGCAGCCTTAAAGTGCCAATATCTTTCGAAGTATAACTGTGAAATTGTTCAAATCTTCTACACACCTCAATGTTGTACTGCCCAATAGAATTATAATAAAGGCTGAAGTTAACGCTTGATATCTTATCTGGTGGAAACGTTAATGTGAGCGTTTCAACTTCACCTAGTTTCGAGCAGCGTAAAATGGAACTGCTCCGTGTTCGTTCGATGCGCCGGGCTTTAACCACACGCTAAAGACAACTTGCTTCACTTATTCACTCGAAAATGACTCTATGACATCTGAAATATATATGCGGTATCAGCGGTATGATCCGTATGAGTTCTGAGTATGAGTTCTGAGAGCTCCTCTCTTCTGTGCACGACCTTTTATCAACTTCTTAAGGGGCGTATCCATCCCTTCCATAGCCTGTTGCTCCGTCATTGCTAGAAGTTTTAACTTTGGCTATACTTGACGGATTTTCAAATTTCAAAAACTCAAAATTAATTTCTTCAAAATTCCAAATCAATGCCATAACTGAAAATAGATTTCCGCAAATCTGCATGCCAAAAGTAATTAAATATCGTAGTTTCAGCAATCTCCGTCTTCCTTCCAAACTATCGTTCATTGGTTCGAGTCTCTCCTCCAATAGCGTAACTTCTTCCTTAGCACAATACCTTGTTTCCTGCGACTGCGTCGTAAATCTAAGATCTTTCTCGAACAAAATCATGACGTCACCAAGAATCTCAGCTCAATCAGCCTACTTGCATGAAATCTGCGTCATCCGTGCCTACGTCATGAATATCCACGTCACAAATATGACATCCATAACTTTACTCATATTTACCAATACAGCCATCGTGGTCTCAATATAATTCAATTTACGGGGGCAGTACTATACGTGTGCAAAGTTTAGAGTTATTGGCTTGCATACTTTCTGATATATTGGTATTTGGATAAAATAAATTAGGAGCATTTATTAACAGTTGGCAGCCTTGGTGGGTCTTAAGAATACGCTCAGTCATATCTGGTTATGTATGCATACAACATACGAAATTTGGTTGAATTCCAATTGATAGTGTAGAAGTTATGTGCATTTAAAAATTGGACCAATCAGCAGGCTTATAATCATTTTGGCAACACAGCGATGTATGGCCTCCTGGAAATTAAACTGAAATATTATTATCTATACGTATGCCAATTTTGAAATAGCTCCCATTCATACCTTCCAAGATATCCAACATGGAGCTCAAATTTCAATTGCGATTTTTTAGCAGTTGGTAGCCCTGACATCATTTTCAAATATGGCCGTGAGATATTCGGGTATAGACCTTTACTCCTACCAAATTTTGTTTTGATTGCTCCAGCCGTTTAGGAGTTGATGGGGGGACACACACACACAGCCAGACAGACAGAAGGACAGACAGACAGACAGACAGAAGAACAGACAGACAGACAGATATTTGCCCGATCTCATATGACTACTTTTTCCTCATTTTTGCAAAATGTGAAAAGTGGGCTAAAAATATGCACCATGGGATTACAATGGCAATCACGATCGCTCCGTATTCTTTAGCGTATCTATTTTGAATATAAACAAAATATGATCAGACGGACATATAACTACATCTTTTTTAAATATATCAAGAAACAGTTATAAATAGAAGAAAATGTTATTTTATGAAACTTCAAGCGGGTTTGTCCATCAATAATTATTTCATTATGTTAATTTTCAAGTATAACTGATGTTCAATTTTAATAGCCATTGAATTTTTGAAAATGAAAATAATTTTACAATATTTGCATAGCGAATGCTGAATAAAAACAAGTAGTTCCGTGAAGAACTATACAGCCTATTTTCATATATCCTGCTCATGTTAATTGTCTCTATCAACATACAAAATTTCAATTTAATTGCTGTAAAAGATTCGTAGATATTGAGAACCGTCTAAATATTTCACATGGTCGCCAGGATGGATTTTTATTTTTGTACTATTACATTAAGATTATTGTGTACGTGTGGTATTCAAACTTCAATCGCATGATTAGAACACAAGAAGTAAAAACGAGATTTTAAAAGTACGCACACCAGCCATCTTGTGATTATGCAAACAATTGAAATAAATTACATGCCAGTGGATCAACATTTGTATAAGCATTTAACGAGCAACGTTTCACGGCACTCGGATAGTTAATTCGCGAGAAACGTCCATTTAAATATTTATACTTCGCGTCGCCGCCATGTTGGATTTGTGCTCACCAGGTTACTGAAAGTCCTATAGGTGAACATATGTTCATAGTCTCTATGAACATTTAAAAAAATCAGTTTGGTTGCTGTAAAAGATTCATAGATATTGAGAACCGTCTAAATATTTCGGAAGCTCGCCATTTAGGATTGTTATATGTATAGGCCATAGAGTTATGTACCATTCAAGGACAATTATTACCTAGCTTCATTATTCAAACTTTCACTTCGAAAGCATGATTACAACACAGGAATAAAAACTTAATTTTAAAATTTCGCACAGCCGCCATGTTGAGGTTATGTAAACAATTGAATTAAGTTAGATGGCAGTACATTACAATCTGCAAAATCATTTACTGTACCACATTTCACTGCGCTCAGAGAGTTAAATCACGAGAAAAGTCTATTAAAATATTTCAAATTCGCTTGGTCGTCATGTTCGTTTTGTACTTTACAGGCTATTGAAATGTACATAGGTAAACTTGTATCAGAACCCTTTATCACCGTACAAAATTGCATGATGATATCTGTAATAGTTTCGGAGATATAGAATGTCAGTGAAATATTTCGCACAGCCGCCATTTTGAGGTTATGTAAACAATTGAACTAAATTAGACACCAGTGCATTACAATGTGTATAAACATTTGCTGTACCAAGTTTCATTACGATTGGATAGTTAAATCGCGAGAAAAGTCTATTTAAATGTCTCAATTTCGCTTGACCGCCATGTTGGTTTTGTAGTCACCAGGTTTTTGAAAGTCTCATAGGTGAACTTCTAGTAGTGCCCTTTATCACCGTACTCAATTTCAGAGCGATATCGGTAATAGTTTCGGAGATATTGAATGCTAGTGAAATATTTCGCACAGCCGCCATGTTGGATTGGTGAGACGTAACAAAATTTGAAGGACACGGTCGAGGTCGCCGGGAATAGTGCTATGAACTTACCGAGTTTCATTGAAATCGCTCCAGCCGTTTAGATTTTATTAGGGGGGGACACACACACACCTCACACACACACACACACACGCACACACACACGGACAAAAGGTGATCTCATAAGCCTATTTTTTCAAAATTGAAAATAGGCTAATAATTGATATTAACTTGCAAAAATGACTGAAACATTTTAGGTATTAATATAATTTCAGTATTATTCTGTGAGAGACTCTCGGAGTCCGAATTGAAATATAAGATTTTAAGAACATGAAGTATCAAAAAGCGCTTCAAAACAACAGGAAATTAGAATATAGGCCCTTCTCAAGCAGAGATATGCACTTAAAGAGGCAAAGGAGAAGAATATGATGCATTGTGCCAAAATAACAAAAAATATGCATAAATATGCAAAAATATGATTTTGCATGAACTTCCGGGCCTTAGTTATTATGAAACCAGTTATAAACGGAGCTTAACCTGTTGGGTGCTTCGCCCGTTTATAAACGTTGCTCAAGAAATTTTCTTTTTTCATATTCCCCATTCGCTTTCGAGTAGCGAGTCGATCTCTTGTATTTTCGGCCATCCATTAGGCATTATGTACAGTAGTACAACTTGAGTTTAGAATTTTGCTTCCGGAATGAACTACCACACCATTTTGTAGAAGTCTGTCCTCTACAGCTGAGGTTCATCTGAGAAGCATAATCTTCACGCTGCTTTGTGATTTCGGACCGAAAAATATAAATGTTTAGCCTACTTTTCACATTTTGTAAAAATGAGGAAAAAGTAGACTTATGAGATCCATCCGGGCAAATGTGTGTCTGTTTGTCTGTCCGTCAGTCCTTCTGTCTGTCTGTCCGTGTGTGTGTGTGTGTGTGTGTGTGTGTGTGTGTGTGTGTGTGTGTGTGTGTGTGTGCGTGCGTGTGTGTGTGTCCCTATCAACTCCTAAACGGCTGCAGCTATCAAAACCAAATTTGGTAAGAGCAAAGATCTATACCTGAATATCTCATGGCCATATTTGAAAATGACTGATAAGAAATCACAATAGAAATTCGAGCTATATGTTGCATATCTCAGAAGTTATTCATGCGATCTGTTCCAAAATTGGCACATACAGTACAGAGAAAATAACATTCCAGATTAATTTTCAGGGGCCCATACATGACAGTGTTGCCAACATGATTCTAAGCCTGCTGATAAGTCCAATTTTTAAATACTTGTAACTTCCATACTGACCAATGTATTTCATCCAAAACTGGGACAATAATAGATCATACTATTTCAGATTAATTCTGAGCAACACATAGGCTACATGACATTGTTGCCAACATGATTTTACTTGCGCTGATAGATCCAATGTAACATTTCATTTCTGATATACAGATTAATCATTGGCATGAATCTTAAATTTTAATAAAAGTAGGCTTTTTAGTTCGTCACGGAACTACTTGTTGTACTACAGTAGTGACGAGAACCAAGTACTACTTGCCTACTGATTTTATGCAGTAATTTTATTTTGGGCTCGCACAAAAAAAATTGATTCATCCTAAAATAAAATAAAATATATGAACGTAGGATTTTGAATTTACATTTTGATTAATAAAGACCTAAAACCTATAGACATATTAAGCCTATCACCTCACCCCCACCCCCATGTTAAGTTAAAAATTATGGTTTCTACATTTTTTTTAAATGCTAATGAATAAACTCAGCACTGAGGCAGTTAATAGCTAACTCGGCAACTCAGCACTTAAAAGGTTAAACACGTCGATATATTCAGAGAATAATTATTCCCGCGTTGTCTTGGTTACAACACTGATAATGTGATAAGTGATAACTGATAACTAAGGCCCGAAAGTTCATGCACTATTAAATGAACAATGCATGCAAATATGCACTAATTATTGTTCAAATACGTTTCACGGTTCAAAATATACGCACTATGAAATAACAACGGCAATTACGATCACTCCATATTCTTTAGCGTTTATATTTCGAATATAAATAAAATATGAGCAGTCGGACATATAACTACACCTTTTTTAAATATCTCATGAAACAATTCAAAATAGTAGGACATGTTATTTTATAGAACTTGTTTTAATTGGAACAACATTTTTATCAACCTGTTTGATACGTCATTTAGTATGTCACTTCTCTCCTAATCACCTTTTTGGTTTGGAAAGATTGAATTTCAATACTTCTTGAGTGCAAATCAAATGTTATACTTAAGCGGTGTTGACCATCAACGATTATTTTATTATGTTAATTTTTAAATATAACTGATATAAACTTACAATTTGAATAGCCATTGCATTTTTTAAAATAAAAGTGGAAGGAAATTGTAAAATCTCTATCTGCGTAAATATTGAACCCGAATGAATCTTTATGTTCGACCCTCACTATTATGTGTTAGAAAACTGTATCATAATGATGGTCATTATAACACCGTTTTTTCATTATGATACAGTTTCTCCAGCCAATCAGAGCTCGTTCATTGACCAATTAGGTAACGATAACTTCGCGCATGCGCTCAAAATCCAACATGTCGGACATAAACACAACATCGAACTATAATGAATTACCGACATGGAATACGCACCGTCCATATGTTCGCGTAAATAAACTGGCGAATATGAGACAAGAAATAGCACTGTACCGGTACCTTAATATCCCGAAAACCAATTTCTACACAGCGCGTGGTTTTGACACGACTTCAGTGACAGTTTTACTGAATACTGGCGCGCAATCTGAACATATAGTATTGAAGCACACAGAACGCATGCGTCGGTTGTCCAGAGATCTTGGACAAGAGAGATATACTACCCTCCGCAGCACCCGATCACAACATTCTACTGTAGTGACTGAACAGATATTTATGAATATTTATGTTAAAACATATAATAAAGTTATAATTATCGTCGAACATAAACAGTCGTATGCAACTCGCCGATAATGGTAATTAAGACACTCGTATGGAAATTATAAAACTCGCATACGCTCGTTTTTTATAAAAATACTCGTGTCTTAATTATAGCCATTATAGGCTCGTTGCATAATGTACTATTTGGATAAATGGATATCTTACCTTACAAGTTGCAGTGGACTACAAATGTCAACCTCAGGTTAAGGAATTTTGATATAATAGGTCCAGGTAATATTTCTAAAAAATCCTGGTCATTCATAGGCTGAACCCCTACTGTGAACTGGTAGTAAATTAAAAGGAACAAAGGTATTTAAGTTGATGGAGAATCCATGTCTCCGTCACTGACAGTACACACTACTAATTAGCAGATGATGAAAATACTCCGGGTGATTTAAGGGAGGTGAAAGCAACTTTCTCAATAACAAGGAAATGTTCAGGTTTTGACTAACCAACCACGAGACTCTCGGAGTCCGAATAGAAATATACGACTTTAAGAACTTTAACAAAAAGAGCTTCAAAACAATATGAAATTAGAATAGGCTATACGCCCTTCTCAAGCAGATAATATGCACTTAAACAGGCAAATGGGAAAAGTATGATGCATTGTGTCAAAATAACCAAACTATAGGCTACATAAGTATGTAAAAATATGATTTTGCATGTACTTCCGGGTCTTACTGATAACACTACCGTACAGGGTCATCCTACCAGGTTGACCAACCAGCTCCTCAGTTACTGGCAAAAGCGGAAGACCAAGTCACCATGGTTGTGGGAAGTGAGCCAAGATCTGCAAGAACTTGGAGGAACGGAAAGAGACTTAAAGGCCGAACATCTCTCAGGAAGATGCTTCACAAAATAAGTTTCCAGGACAAACCACCAAGAAAGAAGACAGATGCCCTCTTGACACAGGAGAGGAGGGAACAACACAGCCAGAGGATGCGTAACCACTAGGAAAACATCAAAGACCACTCCAAATGCAATACAAAAAAACAACAGATCACTTGAAAAATGCAACATTAACTTGCATTTAAATCATAAATATGAAGGCTCTAGGCCTAGTACAGTTTATAGCATGGAAGTAAGGTTTCCTGGATGTATTATGATTCTTCATGTCATGGTTTCACTTAACAATAGCTATTCATTGACATAATGCTGTTTACGGCGGAAAGACGTGCGCGCCACCATTCTCTATCTGAGCCTGGCAACATCTTCAGGCATCAAACGCATATTCGTTTCTGAATTGCACAAGAACAACTGAGGATATGGTTGTATTGATCTTTTCC
Source organism: Meconema thalassinum (assembly GCA_946902985.2). NCBI lineage: Eukaryota > Metazoa > Arthropoda > Insecta > Orthoptera > Tettigoniidae > Meconema > Meconema thalassinum. Next base: position 223,190,973 of record OX336394.1, read on the forward strand.
TATGCCAACAAGTGGCAAAAGAAAACAGAATAAATCATTGCATTGTTGACGATAGCGATGGCGTGCACATTTTTCCGCGGGAAACAGCATCATGTCAAAGAATCGCTATTGTTAAGTGAAACAATGACATGAAGATTGGTAATGCTTCCAGGACACCAATTAAGCTTACTTCCATGCTATAAACAGTATGTATTGCACTAGGCCTATACCGTTCATAATTATGATTTGAATGAAAGTAATGTTGTTGTTTTTTTTTTTTTTTTTTTGCCTGTCAGTGTAGTTGAATGTCGTGGTCCTTAGATGGCCTATGGGAAATATGAAACCGGGCAAATGTGTGTCTGTCTGTCTGTCCTTCTGTCTGTCTGGCTGGCTGTGTGTGTGTATCCCCCTATCAACTCCTAAACGGCCGCAGCAATCGAAACAAAATTTGGTAGGAGTAAAGATTTATACCTGAATATGTCACGACCATATTTGAAAATGATGTCAGTGCTACCAACTGCTGAAAAATCGCAATTGAAATTTGAGCTCCATGTTGGATATCTTGGAAGGTTTGAATGGTAGCTATTTCAAAATTGGCACACGTATAGATAATAATATTGCAGTTTAATTTCCAGGAGGACATACATGGCAATGTTGCCAAAATGATTAAAAGCCTGCTGATAGGTCCAATTTTTAAATGCATATAGCTTCTACACTATCGATTGAAATTCAACCGAATTTCGTATGTGCTATGCGTACATAAACAGATATGACTGAGCGTATCCTTAAGAGCCACCAGGGCTGCCAACTGTTAATAAATGCTCTCAATTTCGTTTATCCAAATACCAATATATCAGAAAGTATGCAAGCCGACAGCTTTAAACTATGCACACGTAGAGTACCTGAAATTCTATATTAATTTGGAGTAACTTATATACGTCAGTGCTACCAACATGATTCTAAGCCTGCTGAGAAGTCCAACTTAAAATACATGTAACTTCTATACTATCATTTGGATTTCAACCAAATTTCGTGTGTGCTATGTGTACCTTAACAGATATGACTATGCCGATTCTTAAGAGTAACCTGGGCTGCCAACTGTCTCTATTTTTGTTACCCTAATATCAATTTATCTGAAAGTATGCAAGCCAATAGCTCTAAACTTTGCACACGTATAAACAGATATGACTGAGCGTATTCTTAAGAGCCACCAGGGCTGCCAACTGTTAATAAATGCTCTCAATTTCGTTTATCCAAATACCAATATATCAGAAAGTATGCAAGCCGACAATCTAGATTAATTCGGAGTAACTAATATAGGCCTACGCCAGTACTGCCAACATGATTCTAAGCCTGCTGATAGGTCCAATATTAAAATGCACGTAACTTCTATGCTAATTAATGGATTTCATTCAAAATTGACACATCAATAGATCATATTATTTCAGAGTATTTCTGACCAATACATGTATGTCATTGTTGCCAACATGATTTTACGCTTGATGTTTGATCCAATTTTTAACTGCATGTAACGTCCATGCTATCCATTGGACTTCAACTAAATTTTGTATTCTCTACCTTAAGAGATGGAACTAAGAATATATTCAGTCACCAGGGCTGCCAACTGTAGTTCTCTATTAGGCTACATTATGCCAGGTATGCAGTATTTCGAACTAATTAGAAATTTCGATATTACCAACTTAATTTCGTCATTATTCTAGATAGATCCATATAGGTTAATCGTCGGCATGACCTTAAATTTTAAGAAAAGTAGGCTCTTTAGTTCGTCACGGAAGTTCTTGTTTTTGATGAGAAGCTCCCTCGGCCGATATATCGGCCCCCTGGAAATGAGACGAATGTGTCCAGCCCTGGCGCTCTTGAACCGTGGGAATACAGCTCACTCTCTCCTGAGCACATCGCGATTTGCACACAAGGAACCAACAAGTGTTTTCCTCGATACGGGGACACAGTTTGACGTCAGCCACGATAACATTATGCTAATCCCTTAACCTCTGTGGGAGAACAGACGCCTTGCCATAAATTATTGACAAGATTAACATCTAGAATATGAAGTAAAAAAGGATCAACGTTTGTTCTCCTCGCACGATTAGACTTCATTTTCGTCTTATGTTTCCCAAGCGCTTCCTGTGCGCATATCATGACTGTTTCCGGATCATCTTGTCTCCGTGAGAACTGTCACCGTGAGGTCGATACAGGTTACCCTATAATATTTATCATTGGACCTTACGAAGAAAAAAAGAACCTGATTGTTGTGTTGTCACCTTTCGGCTTCCCGTGTCAAGGATATCTTCTTTACTTTATTCGGCGCTTATTTCATTAGAGACATGAATATCCGGATCCCTAAGTCCAGTTTACTAATGCAGGCTACCTTTTTCTGCTATCTCACACTGTGAATTAAGTTGAATATAGACAAAATCGGTGATTTCTGAAGGGTAATAACTAGAGACTTTTAAAAACATGCAAAATTTTAAGAAAGAGTGGTATTAAAAATCTTAAAGTAGGCTACAAAATGCGCACTTAAATGCAATTTAGTGATGATTTTATAATAACAAACGTGGTGAGAAGAGACTCCAGTTGATGTTGTTGTTGTTGTTGTTGTTGTTGTTGTGGTTGTTGTTTTTGATTGAGTCATCAGTCTTTTGACTGGTTTGATGCAACTCTCTATCCCTCCCTGTCCTGAGCTAATCGTTTCATCACTTTAAGTTATGGAAGGAAGGGTCGAGGACAAGAACTGTAGGGGTAGACCAAGGTCAGAATAATTACGTAAATCAAATTGTCTCGGATGTCAGGTGTGGTAGCTATTAGCTCAAGACAGGGGGAGATGGAGTGTGTTGCATCAAAGCAGTCAAAAGACTAATGATTAAAACAACAACAACAACAGTGGATTTAAATTGTTAGACCATGCAGCAGCGATGAACCCTTGCCAAAATCAAAATTCATTTAAATAAAGATGTTAAATGGATAAGAAAATTTGTCTAATTATTTTTCGATGAATGAGAAAGTAGAAATAGAGTAACATTCTACTGTGCAGAGTTGGGACAATGTTTCACAGTGACATTAATAAAATTCAGACAATTTATACAGTTTTAATCAACGAAGACTTTTTTATAGATGAGTCGCATTAAACATGCTCGTATGTTTTACAGGATTCGTAAAATGGTGGACTTTGCTTTTCACATTCAACGCTACCCTGAAAACAAAATTGTTTCTATGGATAAAACATAAAATACAGTACCACAATTTCCATAGGTACATTGGAAGCACTAGTAAGGGTGAAATTAGACGTGAAGAAACAAGGAAATCTTTCTCTTTTGTCCTCATGGAACACACTGTTTTGATTGCGCGATTTTCAAAGACATGTATTATTTAATGCATCGGACATGGTGGCCGAGTACGCTAACGAGCTAGCACGTGCCTCGCTGGCATGGCGAGCGTGGGTTCGAATTCCACCTCGGCCGTCCTGAAAATGTATTTTGGTGGTTTCCCATTTTCACCACCAGGCAAGTGCTGGGCCGGTTCCTTTCAACAGGTCCACGGCCGACTTCCTTCTAAAATCCCTTCATTAATTAGACCCAAATTAGCGGCCGCCTGGGAGTCCAGCCTGTCACTATCCCCAGTTGTATACTGTAGTTGGGACGGCCAACTCGTGCCCAAGCGGCGTTCTTTCATCCCCGTAATCCTACCTCTCAGTCCCGTCCAATTAGTAATGAGTAGGGCCCGGATGATGATGACATATCGTCTTTATACTGAGCTGTCTAAAACAATGCTGGAGTACATAGAAACTCCCCGTATTCAAATATGTCATTTTTATTTTGCATTTTTTTGAATTTTTTGCTACTTTTCCATTTTAAGAGCATTTTGTAAGTTTGGTAGATTTTTTTGGTCATATTTTAGAAGAATTTGCCTTTTAAGGTCATGTTTTAGGTAGATTTCATTAGAAAGCAATTTTAGGTAGATTTCATTAGAAAGCTAACTATTGCAATGGGTCCCATGTTTCGACTTCCGGAAAATTTCGACATATCTTCGCATTTCACATCGTCCAGACCCCAAAACCACCGTCAGTTCAAAAGTTTATATATAATTTATGTAGGCCTATGCATATATGTATATATGTGTAGATATCAGTTTCTTGTGGACACGATAACTGCCGTCATTTTGCACCAATCACTTTGCATTTTTTACATAATATGTATCCTCTTAAAATCTCGATCGAGTTCGTTAATGGGCAAAATCGGTCAAAGGGGGTGAAAATGGGAGACTTTTTTCCAAAAATTGAAATATCGCTATAACTCTCTTAATATCTGAAATATTGAATCCATTCAAAGTTCATACTATGTGTCGGATAAGGCCCTAAAATTTATGTTTGAAACGTTTTTTGATAGCACCAACCATTGACGAAAGGGGTGGGAAAAAGTTTTTTTTTTCGGGAAACATTAATCATATCACTGTTAATAGGCACAATATAAAAACCGTACAAAATGGACAATATTCCTCCAATAATTACCTAAAACTTTTGTCTGAAAGAATTTTCGATATGACCCACCATTACGCCACGGGGTGAGCAAAATGATTTAAATTATAAGAAAATGCCAAGTGCCAAGCTCTTGCCATGGCAACTTTACTTTTAATTGATAAGGGATGAGCCATCAGCAGTTGCTATGACAACGCCACTGCACGAGATCACATTCAGTTTTCCATATGTCTGTGGGAAGCGACTTCGGTATCGGAACTGGTAGCATGCTGAACTTCTATGCCCAAGGTCGCGGGTTCAAACCCGGCTGAAGTCGTCGGATTTACTAAGAGAGCTAAAAAATACTGAGTATGCTTTCCTACGGAGGGGAAGTTCCAACGTTCGTTGCGAGTTGCTGGTTCCGGTGGCATCTAGTAGCCAAGTTCACAGCTAGGTGTCGTTGATGGTAGTATTTTTAATTATGTAGCCTATTTTAGGTAGATTTCATCAGAAAGCTAACTATTGCAATGGGTGCCATGTTTCGACTTCCGGAAAATTTCGACATATCTTCGCGTTTCACATCCTCCAGACCCCCAAACCACCGTCAGTTCAGAAGTTTATATATATGTGTGTGTATATATATGCATATACTGTACAGTGTGGTCCACCCGCCCCTTATTATTTAGTTTTATGAAACCCAACTAACATCTCAATTCTCCCGATGGTTGATATTGCTCTGCGCTCTGACTGTGTGACAGCAATGTAATTGGGTCATGGGTCTAGCAAAGAAAAACCGACCTTAAACTTTTCCCCGCCAAATACTACGGCCCATTCTACTAACATATGACTTACTGCTCCTTGAAATAACACACATACACGTAATGCGATCGAGTTAATAGCTTACGCCACGTGATCTGTAATAGTAAAAGGTTAAATCAACACCATAAACCGTGATTGAAGACTTTGAGATGGACTTAAACGTTTGAGGTGGGACGGCTACAGTAATTAGAGCACGTTTAGCGTGCGATATCTACCATGTGTTGATGGCTGAGAGGGTTAAAGCTTGACCGTTCGTGGTGGGCTCGAGCGGGTCGAATGCTGCTTCGAATCTAATCGTAGGCATACTTTTTTGAACGAAAGCCTACATTAATTTTTAGTCGGGATGTAACTACATTCCACATTTATTGCCTTACGACGTATTTTTGTGAAGAGTACGTTGAATTTTGAGGATTTAGAAAGAAAACACGATCGAATTGGTACGATATGCCGCGTGACCTGTAATGGCAGAAAATTAAAAAACTTGCATGAATATTAACATAACATATCGAAGTGTTGCTCCAGAGGTCAGGGTTCGATTTCCAGCTCTGCCAAGAATGTAATACGTGTCTGAGGGCTGAAATTGGGTACACGTAGCCTCGTGAAGCAAATATGAGAAGAAGTGGGTTTGATTCCCATCTCAGCCACCCTGGAAATGGTTTTCCGTGGTTTCCCACTTCTACTCCGGCCAATTTCCGGGACGGATTCTATCTTAAGGCCACGGCCGCCTCCTTCCCAATCCTTAATTTCAAATACACACATCATTACAAGCCTGCAATAACTCAGGTTATCAGACAAATTCTACACACAGACCCAAGTAAACGGGGCTATGTGACCACGATGTTATAGCCACTCAAATGAAACAAAACTACAACATATCGAAGGATATTCTGATCGCCAGTGCTTGCATCGAAGTATACGTATTCCTTAGAAATTCCCATGGTATTATTAGCATACTTGGGAGTTCTGCAAAAAATGAATGTAGACTTATGAGATCTACACAGGGCCAAAAATTGTGTGTCTGTCTGTGTGTGTGTGTGTGTGTGAGTGAGTGTGTGTACTCTGAATGTCTGCCCCCTCTATCAATTCGAACACGGTGAAACCAAATTGAACGAAATTTGGTACAGAGGTAGCACTAGCGTAGAACACCTCAGTGTCATGTTTTATATCGCCACCATCTTGACGGAAACGTAATGGTGGCCACCCCAATGTTCAAAGCTTAAATCAAATTACGACTAACTTAATCATCCGATCTCTAACAAATTTTGCAACAACATATACTTGTATGGCGAGCGTCGTTTGACTGAACTATAAGGTCATATGCCCATTAGTTTGCAGATGACGGCCATGTATGTGTGCAAATCGATTCCCCCTATCAATTCAAACACGGTGTTAGTGAATTGAACGAAATTTGGTACAGAGGTAGCACTAGCAAAGGGCACTCCAGCGTCATGTTTTATATTGCCGCCATCTTGACGAAAACGTAATGAGGACCATCCTAATGTTAAAAGCTTGAATCAAATTACGACCAACCTAATAATCTGATCTCTACCAAATTTTTCAACAACATACCTTTATGTATAGCGAATCTTTTGACCACACTACAAAGTCATCAGGCCAATAATGTGCGGATAGCGGCCATGTATGTGTGCAAATCGATTCCCCCTATCTTTTCAAACACGGTGAAACCGAATGGAACGAAGTTTGGTACAGAGGTAGCACTAGCAAAGGCCACCTCTGTGTCATGTTTCATATCGCCGCCATCTTGACAGAAACGGAATAGCGGCCAGCCAAAAGTTAAAAGCTTGAATCAAATTACGACCAACCTAATCATTTGATCTCCACCAAATTTTTCAACAACATACCTATTTGTGGGAAGCATCTTTTGACTGAACTACAAGGTCATCAGCCCAATAGTTTGCAGGTAGCGGCCATGTATGTGTGCAAATCGATTCCCCACATCAATTCAAACACGGTGAAACCGAATTGAATGAAATTTTTTACAGAGGTAGCACTAGCAAAGGGCACATCATATTCATGTATAATATCCGCATAGCACGTTGTATTTCAAGAAGCTACTACAACCAACATTCAATTATACTCCTTGAATAGGACAAAGAGTTATAACAATACCCATGCATTTAGGAGACAGTAGGCAATACGTTCTTTACCGAACTAAATTTTAACTAAAAGTCATAGCATATTGTTAGGCCCGTATCACACGACACTCGCTGGCAAGGAAGATGCTGTGATCGCTGGTACAAAATGCTGTATGATTCCGTCCTCTTCGTCAGTACACCTGCTTGTATGACCGAAATGTATCACACGCTAGCATTTTGGACGCTAATGTGTATGAAATAAAACCAAAGGGCTGTCGTTTGAGGGCATTATTTGCAGTTCTGTCGCCTTATTAACGTAAAGCGTTCGAGAAACTTGCTTTAAGTAAATTAGAAAACATGCCAGTTACTGAATGAATGCATTCCAATCAATATTAAGATCTAACTGTAATAATTGATTATTTTACCATACGCGTTAATAAGAAGCGCAATAAAAACCTCCAGAGTGTGTTGGAAATGAGTGCAAGTGTTATTGCGCCCGCTCGCTCTTTCGAAGATCCCGGATTGAAGACTATCCAACGGCAGATTTTTTAAATTCTTTTAAACTATTTTATTATACCCTCCATACCTCGTACAGCAAGATTTCAACTTGGTTTTGTTCACATTATCTACGAACACGATAAGGAAAATTTATTTTCTTGTCTCATTTAAATGGCTATTTTCCCTAAATACTGTTCAAAACCATGGATGGATACTATTCGTTATAATTATTATTTTTTTAGTCGATTTTACCCTCCAGGTTAGGTTTTCCCACGGACTCAGCGAGGGATCCCATCATTACCGTCTCTACGGGCAGTGTCCTGGAGCTTGAAACTTCTCGTCTGGGGGATACAACTTGGGAGGTGGGATCAGCACCTCGCCCAGGTTGCCTGCAAAGGTAACAGGATCCTCTTGAGGGATGAGAAGGGAGGGGCAGATCGGGAGGGATAGGCAAGTAAGAAGGAAGGAGGCAGCCGTGGCCGTACGGTAGGTAACATCCTGGCATTTGCCCGAAGGCGAAGTGGGAAACCACGGAAAACCACTTTTAGGACGGCTGAGGTGGGAATCGAACCCCCTTTACTCCTTTGGACCACCCCAGGCTGAGTAGACCCCGTCCCAGTCCTCATACCACTTTTCAAATGTCGTGGCAGAGCCGGGAATTGAACCCAGGACGTCCGGGGTGGCAGTTCACCACTACGCAACGAAAGAGACTCTATTCGTGATAGTTATAATTTTAATAGTTCAATATTTATAATAATATGACACGTTCTGTAATTACTGCCTTGCTGCGAGGCTCAGCGGTAACGTTCTCGCTTGCTGTGCCCAACGTTGCAGGTTCGTATCCTGGCGCAGTCAGCTGGCATTCGAGGGTGCGCAAATGCGAGGGAGCCGTGTCAGTAGATTTACTGGCACGTTGAAGATCCCCTTCGGAGCAAAATTTCGGCACCCCGGCGTATCTAAAAGCCAGAGCAGTTGAAAGGGGCGTAAAACCAATAATGTTATAATTATCTGTATTTACTGCATGTATGGGGCAGATGATCTCATAGTTCCGCCCCTTAAAACCTCACTAACTAACTATTATTGTAAGTGTATAGCAAGCGCTTTTCGCACAGACGCCGTTGAAAGAAATTATAGTTTTGGTCTGATGTATTTATTCATGAGCCTACCCACATAACAAATCTATTTGTTATGTGGGTCGTCTGAGTGAGTCAGAGTTTTCCTTTAAACAAAGGTGGTCAAAATTTCGAACACTTGCTACGTTGAATATACAGTATACCTTGCTTTCGTTCTACAGATCATTATGTCGTCGTCCAATCTGGCTGCGTACCACGGATAAGTACGGTGCTTTTGAGGACCAAATAAAAACACTCGTTGGAACAGATAGATATGCGTCCATAATACATCCACAATAAACGACATTAAGCCAAAAAAATGTACTAGTTCAAGGTTCGAACCTACTACAATGCGACTTCGTTGACGCTACTCTAGCAATTCTTGATTTAGCCACCATAGCTACCGAGTACCATGGTTTATTGCTGGCACTTATTGAATCTATTCGTAGACACTTCCGGTCCAAACGTAAGAAGGTGTTATTCGGAGCTCTGATCGTTTCAATCATGCATTATATTTGAGGTCATTGAAAGAACACTGCCACTATTGATTTCTACTATATTCGCGAGGATGTACTCAACGGTAAAGTTGTACAATGGACGTAAAGGAGCAGGTACTAATGTTTTTAGAATGACTGTGATATACGCGTTAGTTGGGTTGCCTTCCTCCAAAAATAATAAGGGGCTGGTGGACCACACTGTATATCAGTTTCTTGTGGACACGATAACTGCCGTAATTTTGCACCAATATGAATGTTTTACATAATATGTATCCCCTTAAAATCTCGGTCGAGTTCGTTAATGGGCAAAATCGGTTGAAGGGTGAAGGGGGTGAAACTGGGGGGGGGGGGGCTTTTTTTCTTCGAAAAAGTGAAATATCGCTATAACTCTCTTAATACGTGAAATATCGAATCCATTCAAAGTTCATCACATGTGTCGGATAAGTGCCAAAAATTTATGTTTGAAAAGTTTTTGATAGCACCAACCATTGACCAAAGGGGTGGAAAAAAGTGTTTTTTTTTTCGATAAACATTAATCATATCTCTCTTAATAGGCACAATATCAAAACCGTACAAAATGGAAAATATTCCCCTAATAATTACCTAAAACTTTGTCTGAAAGAATTTTTGATCTGACCTTCTATTACGCCAAGGGATGAGAAAAATGATTTCGGAATTAAAGAAAATGCCAAGTGCCATCAGAGGTTACCATGACAACGCTTCTAAATTGATGAGGGATGAGCTATCAGAGGTTGCCAAGACAACGCCATTGCACGAGATCACATTCATTTTTCCATCTGACTCTGTGGGAAGCGGCTAACTGGTAGCATGCTGAACTTATATGCCCAAGGTCGCAGGTTCAAAGCCGGCCAAAGTCGTCGGATTTTCTAAGAGCGCTAAAAATCCCTCAGCATGCTTTCCTTTGGAGGGGAAGTTCCAACGTTCGTTGCAAGTTGCTGGTTGCGGTGGCATCTAGTAGCCAAGTTCAAAGCTAGGAGTCGTTGACGTTAGTATATGGTACAAAATTAGGAACTACTACTTAAAATTGACCGTCTGCAGACCTTACCTGAATTACAGACTAATACAGTCATCACAATTAACACCGTTCATCAGATTCTACACACGCCCAATGTATACGGGGTTACATGACCACGTTGTCGCAGCCACTAAACTGAGGAACCAACAAAAATCTCTGCGGGAGATAAAATTTTGCCTGATGAAGTAAGTAACAGACTGTCAGATAGTTACACATCAGTTCCAAACCTTGCATAAGGACAGTGTGATCACAAGTATAATAAAAATGAACCCCAAATGATAAGAAGGTTACCATCCCCATAAGACAATAAAATGATAAAAATATGCATGCAAAAACGAAAAAAAAAAGTTAATTAACCTCCAAATGTAAAATACTTTCTTGCAATAAATGAGGACTGATCCTCCTACGAAAACCTGCATATTTTGCCTATTATGCCTATCCCCTAGTTTGTCCGGTGTAATCTACGTCCGCCTTCCGGCGTGCAGAGAGGTTTTTTTTTTTTTTTTTTTTCATGTCACAGCTTATATGAGGAAGTTACTTCTCTCAGAGTTAAGAAGAAGCTAGTAGCTGATACAAGACATACTATTTTGATTGACATTTCCGTTTGAGCTTAAGATGTCAGTTTTGAAATATTGATGAGATGAGTTTATTATTATAAGAACAGTTTTTCCATTTTATAGTGCATTTTTCGAATTTTTGAAATATTGGTGAGTTTATTATTTTAAGAATATTTTTTTCCATTTTATAGTGCATTTTTCGAATTTTTGAAATATTGGTGAGTTTCTTATTATAAGAACATTTTTTCCATTTTATAGTGCATTTTTCGAATTTTTGAAATATTCGCGAGTTTATTATTATAAGATCATTTTCTCCATCTTCTAGTGCATTTTTCGAATTTTTTAGGTCATTTATTACAGTTGTTTTTGAAAATGTGAAGTGCATTTTTTTTTTTGACGGCATCAACATCCGGCCCCTAGTAATGAGGGTCCGGTGTCAGCCTCCTATCTCTCGACAACAGATGTCCCTCGTGTTTTAAAGGTACTATGGCTGTATAACTATTGTCTTAACGAGAGAAACATAATAAGAGCCAACTTCCCCTTAAAATCCCTAACACTCATGAAATCCCCCCATGCTGGACTAGAACCACTTGTATAAGGCTTAGGATCAATCGCATGCCGAATTGTTTGAAACCACCTTGAACTCCGTTGACTGCCGCGACTATATCTGTTGACAAAGTGTGTTCAGCTCCCAGACACTGTCCTCGCGACAGTAGAGGAATGATCCCTCACAGTGTCCATAGGTGAAGCCGAGCTGGGAAGGATACGTGATTTTAAAAACATATTTAATGCTATTTCACTTTTTAAAGTGGAGAGGAAAAGTAGGAGAAAACGTAGACCCTTCTACGCTCCTTTGTTGGTATTTCCTTGACTGGAGTGGTGGCGCAGCGGTCAGGCTGTTGGCCTCTCACCAAGGTGGACCGGGTTCGATTCCCAGTCAATGCATGTGAGATGTTCGAAGTGAAATGCCACATCCTGTAGTTCGGATTCAACGTAAAAAGGAGGTCCCGTGGTTCATGATCGTATGATTTACGGTCACGTAAAACTAAATCTTCCTTCTTCTTCCCGTTGGTATTTTCTTTATCTGTCATACGGCAACACTGCATATTGTATAATAAAACACGTGTTTATGAGCATTGGTTTGTGTGAAACTGGCGTGGACTGAAGATACTACTTGCTCAGCAGTCTATACTATATGGCGCCTGTAGTTTCTCAAGTCATCATTCAATCTAATCTGAAATGTATCGCCCAAGCGCGGTGTTTGTTTGTCAAAAGCACAAGATGTATATGAAGCTACATAAATTGAAACAGATAGGTGTGTATAAATGCTGTCTGCAAGCGATTGATTCGCCGGCGACGGATCATATTGACAAACAATCCTCATGAAGGACAGAAGAGACAGAGGCAAGAATGCGTGAGTTCAGTTATAATGCGGCATGCTACAAAGTGAACTGGTACACGTGTTTATCTGCTGCACAGTGGAGACAGAAATAATAGAAACAACGCTTTGTCATACGATATAGCCTACCTGAAAATATCCCACGGCTATAAGACAAAGGCAGTGAACATGTCCACTGGGAGCTAAAACATTAAAAAAACCAGGGGCTCACAACTTGTGGGACGTAGGTTGGCGACCACGGGACCCCAGCTGAGTCAGGCATTGCTTCCACTTACTTGTGCCGGGCTCCTCTCCGTCTTCTTTCCTGTCGACCTCCCTTGGTCAACTCTTGTTCTTTTCCGACCCCGATGGTATTAGGGTATCCGAGCCCCAGGGAGTCTCTTCCTTTCCCGCCTTAATTGGCCCTTGTCTCATCTTTCCTGATACCCTCCTTCTGCGAGGGGTCAGCCTTCTTTTTCATTGGATGTTATCTCCTGCCTTCTGCTCAAGGTCCACAAGGAGGCAGGATGTGTGTAGCCCCACCACTTCTGGTGCCCCTGGAAATTGCTACACCCTCAGGGGCTCACGGCTGGTGAGTTCGGCAGTTGGCGATCCCGAGGGATTCCTGAGCTGGGTCCGTTTTCCCTCTTTTTCCACTGACTTTGGGGCGGGCCCTCTCCTCTTTTCCCTTTCCAATCTGCCTTTCATGGCTCTCCTTTCTTCCAAGTCCCTCAATCCTCATTCTTCGAGGGTTGAGGGCATTTCATTTCTTCCTGTCCTTTATTTGCCTTATCCTTTATTTGTTTACCATTTCTTCTTGTAGTATGTAAGTTTGTAGCTAGTATTAGTTATATTTTTCATTCTCATATCTTTCACTATCACGCACACCATTAGGGACCGATAACCTAGATGTTAGGCCCCTTAAAACAACAAGTATCATCATTATCATCTAAAATATAAAACGGCTCTATGCATTCCGTAAAATATACTAAAATTTGTTATTATTGCGAATCATTTCTGGAAAGGAAAATCGTTGATTAAAACGAAATAAAATTTTTGAATTTGTTTGTTGTCGTTGTTTTAATTCGAGGGACAACGTGGTCATTTATCCCCGTGTACTTGCGTGTCTGTAGAATTTGTCTGATAACCTGTGTTATTGTGGTATCTGTAGTTGGTGTTGTTGTTGTTGTTGTAGTTGTAATAGGAGGAGGAGTAGTGTGTGTATTTGTAATTCAGGGGAGGATTGGGAAGGAATCGGCTGTGGCCTTAAGTTAGGCAACATATCGTCATTTGCCTGGTTTAGAAGCGGGAGACCACGGATAGCCACTTCCAGGATGGCTGAGGTAGGAATCGAACCCGCCTCCTCTCAGTTTTGCCTCAAGAGACTAAGTGTACCCCATTCCAGCCCTAAGGGTTGAATTGAATTTCTTGGTAGAGCTGGGAATCGAACACGGGCCTCCGCGGTGACAGCCAAGAATGCTAACTGCTACCCAACGAGGCAGTCTTTATATTTACTCTTACATACACAAACATAACAGTATGCCTTCCTTCGGAGGGGAAGTAAAGCGGGCGGGCCCATGTCACAGATTACTGGCATGTTAAAGAACTTTCCACTAACTACACTTGTGTGAAGCTAAAATGTGTAGATTAGATTTGATAATGCTCTAATAGTTCCAACGTTTGTCACCAGGTGCTGGTTACGATGGCATCTAGTAGCCAAGTTCACAGCTAGGTGTCGTGGACGGTAGCATTTGGTAGAAAAAGTAGGAACTATTTGAACATTGATCGTCTGCAGTCCTTGCCTGAATTACAGATAACACTCACTAATACAGCCATCACAATTAACACCGGTTATCAGACTAATTCTACACACACCCAAAGTACACGGTGCTACATGAGCGCGTTGTCGCAGCCCCTAAACTGAAGAACCAACCAAATATAACGGTCTTAATTACCTTTTTGTTTGTTTGTTTGTTTGTTTGTTTGTTTGAAAAACACCATAACTACATTGGTAGTTTATTTTTTGCAATGTACGAGGCGCATCTAGTAAGTAAGTTTCCCTATTAAAAAGAAAAAAAGAGAACATAGTAATAAGCAAATCTTTATTGTTCGCTATTTTTCGACATTGATGTACCTGTTGACAATAACATTTTGCATATAACTATGTTCTCTTTAAAATAAAATGGGGAAACTTACTTTCTGGATGCGCCTCGTATATTTAGGTTAACCAATACCTTTAAATGAATAAATGTATGTTTCTGTACTGGATACCAGTAAATTCATTTGGAAAATATAATAGGTGTTTATAAAACTATTCAATTAAAAATGAATCTCGAAAGTTTTATTATTGTCACTTGTTGGATTTTTACAATAATCCATTCATACAAGAGATTATTATTATTATTATTATTATTATTATTATTAATAATAATAATAGTTTAATAATAATAGTCTTAACAATAATAATATCATAATAATGAGGTAAAGGGAAGGCCCTATGGGTTATGATCGCCAATGTTAACGATCACGAAAAACTACAAACCGGACATGGTAGGCTATATGACAGCAAATCCCCAAATTAAACATATTATATCCTGCTTCTGAAATCATATTGTCTTCATGATAAGATTATTGCCCACTTTCATGTGAACTTTGGAGGTGTAAAGTTACATTCATGATTCATAGCTACCAAAAGCTATCGTGCGTGACCCTGGGTCGCCACTTTCCAGGTGTCGACAGAACATCAGCTCTATCTAAATAACAAACCTAGTATCGTGACTTCGATACAAAGTGGTAAATAGGTTATCGATACAGCGAAATATCACATAGAACTGGGTCGATATGATATCGAAAATTGACATTAGATTTTTATTCAATGTAAGGGCGAAGGAGGTATCGATGGAGGGTAATATTGTTTACGTTCGACAATGTCGAAATGTAAATATTATATGTCAAAAACTGTATCATAATGAGGGTCATTATAACACTGTTTTTCGTTATGAAACAGTTTCTCCCACCAATCAGAGCTCAAGAAACAGTTGTGTGACCAATTAGGTAAGGATAGCATCGCACCTGCGTTGACTTCCACGGCCTCCTATTTTAAATTTCACTGCGTGGCTAGTGTCATAGTGGGGAATTTGAGGAGGCCATAGTACAAATACAAGGTATTCTCTGCGTCCCATGCGCTCTGTTCAGTACATAAAACTGGTGAAATCTCGACAGATATTTATGAAAATTTATGTTCGAACATAAAATAGTTATAGCCTAATTATCGTCGAACATAAACAGACGTATGCAACTCGCCTATAATGGTAATTAAGACACTCGTATGGAAATTATTTATAAACATACGTGTCTTAATTATTGCCATTATAGGCTTGTTGCATAATGTACTAATTGAACTAAGTTGATATAATTATCGGCAGATTGTATGTGATCTTGTTTCGCGCATGTCTATCTACTGTCGACCAAAGTATTATGTGCACTCGAATTTGAAGGTTGTTTGTGAAGTAACCAATAGACCTACATAAAATCCAATAACATCATCATTTTTGTCGTTCTATTTTACGTTAGGTCATGTATGTTTGGAATTTTTAATATATATTTTAATATTTTTTTATCGCAGTTGGAACACAAAAAGTGCACGTTTTTAAGAGTGTTTCAACCATGCGTCACATTTAAGAATTATTATATAAAAAACCCGTCATCAGATCTAATCCAAATTTTAACACAATATACATTGGAATGTTATATAACTGGTTTATTAATTTCAAAATTTTGTGTGTCCAAGAAACAAAGTTGTTATCATTTATGTAAGGTAACTTTTTCTCGGCTCGGGGTGGTTGGAAAATGTAGTTCTTGCTCGCGTTGGAATCCTTATACATCGAAAAGTTATGCTGTATGACTGTGAAATACGTAAATTAATTCACTTATTTTATATCGGTTTGTATTTCTACAGGGAAATAACACATGTTTCACCAGCTAGCCGCTCCGGGAATAGCTGTACAGCGTTGCCGAAATGGTGCCTACACGCATCATGGCGCGTCTCACTCGGAAGTGATGGGCTCCATCTCAGCAACGCTGTACAGCTTTTCCCGGAGCGGGTAGCTGTAGAACCATGTGTTATTTCCTCGTACAAATACAAACCGATATAAAATATGTGAATTAATTTACGTATTTCACAGTCATACAGCATAACTTTTTGATGTATAATGATTACAACGCAACCAAGAACTACATTTTCCAACCACCCTGAGACGAGAAAAAGTTACCTTACAACAACGATAACAACTTTGTTTCTTGGACACACAAAATTGTGGAATTAATAAACCAGTTCTACAACATTCCAATGTATATTGTGTTAAAATTTGGATTCGATCTGATGACGGGCTTTTGAGATAATAATTCTTAAATGTGACGCATGGTTGAAACACGCTTAAAAACGGGCACTTTTTGTGTTCCAACTGCGATAACAAATATTAAAATATAAATTCAAAAATCCAAACCTACATGAACTAACGTAAAATAGAGCGACGAAAATGTTGATGGTATTGGATTTTATGTAGGTCTATTGGTTACTTAACAAACAACCTTCAAACTCGAGTACACATAATACTTTGGTCGACAGTAGTGCTTCAGTCGCAGTTGCACGTTCGTAACGTGCGGTCGTCTTATTATATATTGTTATTTTGTGTCCGTATGTTGATTCAGAAACCACAAGTGAATGATTATGGCAAACTGGACAAATAAACGGAAGTTGGAGTTTTTGGAGGTGTACCAAACGGATAGATCCATTTAGTGGGATCAACAAAATCGTAACCACAAAGACCAGAATAAGGTACATGATGCATGGGTCCAAATTAGTTACGCCCTCAATATACCTGTTCCCGAGTTGATGAAGGAAAATGATTCACTGATGTTGATGGATATTTTCTGGATTCACAGGAGGGAGATTAAAGCATCAGAAATAACTGGAACTGGTGCCGATGACTATACTAGACATTACGTACATAGTCACGATTTAATGCATACTTTGATATAAATTTATTCCGTATTAATTTTATTTCCTTGAACGATTACGGTGTATTGTGGTCATTCACCATCTTCTCTTCTTCCAAGCTTCCTTAATTTGTGTATCCTAGCGAGATATGGAGTAGAAAGTATATGGACACACCTTGGAAAGAGGCATTTACAAAATATAGAGAAGGTGAAAGCATCCTTTATAAAGAGAGTGCTTTGCCTGTCCAAATATACCCCATCCCGCCTTGTTGACGAGCTGTCTAGAGAATTGTTATTCGTGGAGGAGTTGCTGCACGCTTTGTATCGTCACGTGACGTGTACGCGTGCCCTCTAGCGACGGGCTGTGACCTTCCACGCTCTGGTCGGAACCACACCTCGTTACACACGCCACGATTAGCCGATGTCATCACCGGTTTGCGCATTACAGCCTCCGGCTCGTTATTTTTTGAACGCACCTTATACGATACAGTTACCGGTACCGGCAGTTAGCTCTACAGTACACTTCCCCCATCCCACTCCCCCCGTATACTACTGAAGCGTAAAACATTTGCCACGCTGAGCGTGTCTGTGTCTGATTGTGTGAACCTACTGTACTGTCATGCGGGTTTATGTTCTCTGATAGGGAAGTATTCGGCACGATCCCCGCACCACTCCACGCCCCGCTCCTACCGCTGAGATCTCAAGGTCAAGTGCAGAGCTAAACGCCAGTACCTCAATATTAGTCTAATCAGGATTGGGGAATAACGCCATTAGGCTACTAATAACAGTTAGGCTACTTTTGCGAGAACTAGAGGGTAATGTCGTTACTAATTAAATCTGATTTTTGTACAAACTTCAAGTGGTGATTTCAGGAAGGAAAGGTAGCCTAACAAAAATGTTCATATGAGCATATGTCAGGAAATCCATATGGTCCGAAGTAGATGGCACTGATGAACCACATCATTCTAACATACAACACTCAGTGTGTTTCTGGAAAGATAACTGACCATTTTGCTCCGACTATACGCTGATTTACCAATAATGAACGGTTACAGCTGTCAAAGCTAGCATGTGGGGAAACGCAGCGTTGCCACTGAAGCAGATCGTGACTCATAACATTCCAAGAGGCTTGCTGAAAGACACAAATACTGGGGAAGTTAGCCCCCCTGCCTGGTGGTCTTGGAGCGTGACGAGTGAAGGCACAGTAAAACACTGAGTCAAACCATGTGCTCACTGCTGTGTCTGCATACATTTCAACACTGCTCGCTGTTGCCATGGAGACCGTTACCCCTCTCGTCTCCACTCCTCACCTCACTCTTCAAGCGGATGACAGCTTTCACCGTTCATCTTTTGTAAATCAGAGTAACTTATAAGAGAGGAGGTTGTGGGACGGGGCTCACCGATGTGGCTCAAGCTGTGTGAGTAGAAGTACAGTACGTACAGTAGATGCCCCATTCAAGTTCCTAGAATATCGCGCAGGACTGAGTCGTAGCAAAAGAAATTTCATGCTGAGGATGACCCCATTAAGGGTCAAAAACATGTTTCATTAAATAACAAAATAGTATCAAGAGGTGTCACCAGTAATTTCTTTACCACAGTTAATACGTATACTTACCACATTATCCAATATGGTTAATGTTTTTGCTTCCATAAGAAAAAGTAAAACGCTCTCCAAAGATTGGCAGATGCCAGGACGGTTTCTTTCCTTTCCTCCGTGGCAGATTTCCTTCCCACTCCCTTCCCTGACCAAGTTAGCGGTTGCCTGTCACCATCCCCAGTTGTATCTGCTGACAAAGTGTGTCCACCTCCAAGACACTCTCCTTGTGGCGGTAGAGGAATGATCCCTCGCAAATTCGAGCTTAGGGGATAAGCAATTTCAAAAAAAGAATGAAATAAAAATATGGTATATTGGCTTCACGGCAAATGAATTGAAACTCAGCAATTTTTCTAGGTTTGTGCCGTGTCTTGTGTGGGGTTTCGCCTAGGACTCCAAGCTGGCTCATCGGCGGGCTCTCGGTGTCCCCACCTGGACCCCCACAGGAGTAACGAACTGCGCGCCACCTCCCTTTTTGTGAAGCGCACCTGCGCCTCTTTACTGCGAGAACTATATGCTCAAGCAGCCATAACCTCCCTCTGAAGGCTTCCAAAAAGATGGTATATTGGCTTTCACGGCCACTGAATTAAAACTCAGCAATTTTTCCAAGTTTGTGCCGTGTCTTGTTCATATGTTCATATGAATTATTTAGTTCCGTTCACCCTGTATAAATGGATCTATTAGATCATTCTTTAGAATGAAACCTCTGCTTTGACATTGCATCCGTTTCTACTATAGCCTACTTTTGATAATATGGAGAAATTTTGAAAAATAAAAGGTACTGTAACAACATTTTGAAAGGACAAACAAATCCATTCGCATCATACAACATCCTCATTTTTATTTTTGCTTTACAAAACATTCATGAAATATTCACGTTTGTGATGTATTTAAAGAAGATCCCGTAATTAGTGTACTTGCAGTGATATTGAATATAGTATGTGTGCTCGCTTGAGTATGAAAATCTAAATTGTCAGACTTATTTTTAGCCTACTTTTCACATTTTGCAAAAATGAGGAAAAAGTAGACTTATGAGATCGATCCGGGAAAATGTGTGTCTGTCTGTCTGTCTGTCTGTCTGTCCGTCTGTCTGTCTGTCTGTCCTTCTGTCTGTCTGTCTGTCTGTCTGGCTGTGTGTGTGTCCCCCCCCCCTATCAACTCCTAAACGGCTGCAGCAATCAAAACCAAATTTAGTATGAGTAAAGATGTGCACCGGAATATCTCACGTCCATATTTGAAAATTATGTCAGTGCTACCAACTGCTGAAAAATCGCACTAGAAATTTGAGCTCCATGTTGGATATCTTGCAAGGTATGCATGGGAGCTATTCCAAAATTGGCACACATGTAGATAAGACAATTTCAGTTTAATTTCCAGGAGACCAACCATGACAGTGTTGCCAAAATAATGTTAAGCCTTCTGATAGGTCCAATGTTTAAATGCATATAACTTCTACACTATCAATTGGAGTTCAACCAAATTTTGTATGTAATATCTGTACATAAACAGATATGACTGAGCGTATTCTTAAGGCCACCAGGGCTGCCAACTGTTAATAATTCCTCTATCTATTTTTTTCATCCAAATACCTATAGATCAGAAAGTATGCAAGCCAACAGCTTTAAACTATGCACACGTATATTCTGACATTTTAGATTAATTTGGAGTAACTTATATACGTCAGTTCTACCAACATGATTATAAACCTGCTGATAGTACCAATTTTTAAATACATGTAACTTCTATACTATCAGTTGGATTTCAACCAAATTTCATATGTGCTATGTGTACCATAACAGATATTACTATTAGTATTGTTAAGAGCAATCAGGGCTGCCAACTGTTAATAAATGCTGTCTATATTTTTTTACCCTAATATCAATATATCAGAAAGTATGCAAGCCAACAGCTCTATACTTTGCACACGTATAGCACCTGACATTTTAAATTAATTTGGAGTAATTAATACAAGACAGTGCTGCCAACATGATTCTATGCCTGCTGATATGTCCAATTTTAAAATACATGTAACTGCTATACTAACAAATGTATTTCATCCAAAATTGGCACCAAAAGATATCATAATATTTCAGATTATTTCTGACCAGCACACGCATGACATTGTTGCCAACATGCTTTTACGCGTGCTGATAGATCCAATGTCTAACTGTATGTAACGTCCATTGGACTTCAACCAAATTTTGTATTCTGTACCTTAAGAGATGGAACTAAGAATATATTCAGTCACCAAGGCTGCCAACTGTAGTGCTCTATTAGGCTACATTATACCAGGTATATTTTGAACTAATTAGATATTTCGATATTACCAACTTAATTTCGTCATTATTGTAAGTTTTCGTTCGGTTAGTCCTGAGTAGAACATTCGCATGGTTTTGTAGCTTATTTCAAACTTGAAACTGAATGAGAGATGGAAGTTTGTAGGCGGGTGAGTCAGTTGTGTTATCTCTTTGCTGTCACGGAACGTTGCGTTGCCCGGCAATCAGCAATATTGTAATTTATGTGTTTGTTGTTAGAGTGGTTATCAGACCTGGCTGTCCATTGGCTGGAGATAGCCAGGAGGTGGACACTCGGCCAGCTGCAGGAGGAGACGTAAAAACATATGAAGATGGGCACTAACTTATGTCAGCTGCTCTACATTATTAATCATAAAGTCTTCTGCAATATTATGTCATCTAGCTAATGGAAGTTTTGCTTTGGGGGACAGGCCAGCATTTAAAGGCTTCTTCTTGTTGCTGTTCCTAAAAAAAACTAGATTTAATCAGCTGTTGTTTCTTCTGAGGGGTTTGAACACCGTGATCATTTAGCCCCGTGTACGTGAGTGTGTGTGTAATTTTGTCTGATATCCAGTTTAGATTCTAGTGATAGAAGCCATTGTTCAGTGTTTCCTAGTTCTAATAAAGAAAGCTTTTCAGTCGGTCAACACGAATTGTGCCCACTGACATTAGGGCGGGAAACTAATATTTACATACCCTACAAACTAACACGCTTTTTATGTACCTTAATTGGATGACATGTTTCGAACGTTAAGCGTTCATCCTCAGATCCTGTTCACTTAGGAAGCTTTTAGTTTGACGTGACCTAATCGTGCGATCATGAGCCACGGGACCTCCTTTTTACGTGGAATCCGAACCGAACCCTAGGACATGGCATTTCATTTCGAAAATCTCACATGCATTGACTGGGAATCGAACCCGGTCCACCTTGGTGAGAGACCAACAGCTTGACCGCTGCGCCACCACACTCCCTTGTTCACTTAGGCTTAAATAGTGTACGATGTATATGAATCACACTAAAACACAAATAAATATATACAATATTTATATTTCTGTCACCTCCGTAGCGTAGCGGCCAGCGTGGTTAGTTGCCGCCCCGGAGATCCTGGGTTCGATTCCCGGCTCTGCCACGAAATTTGAAAAGGGGTATGAGGACTGGAGCGGGGTCTACTCAGCCTCGGCTGGTCCAAATGAGTAGAGAGGGTTCGATTCCCACCTCAGCCATCCTCGAAGTGGTTTTCCATGGTTTCCCACTTCGTCTTCGGGAAAATGCCGGGATGGTGCCTACTGTAAGGCCACGGCCGCCTCCTTCCCTCTTTCTTGCCTATCCGTCCTTACCTTCCATTCCCTTCCCTCATGAGGCCCCTGTTCGCTTTGCAGGTGAGGCCGCCTGGGCGAGGTGCCAATCCCACCTCACCAGTTGTATCCACTCCGATTAGATGTTCCCAGCTCTAGGCCACTGCCTGAAAAATGGCGGTAGGGGTGAGTTCCCTCTCTGAGTCCGTGGGAGTCACCACCCTGGAGGGTAATCTCGATTTAAAATGTATCTACTGAAAAGACTAAAGTAATGGCCTTTAAGGGTAAGGACCCTATCCCCAGTAAAATTTGTCTGGATGGTAAAATTTTAGAAAGAGTTAACGAATTCAAGTATTTAGTATATCATTTATCTTTTCAAGAAGAACGAGACATAACTGTAAAAATAACAAATTATACCAGAACAACAGGAATCAATCACGCCATGAAGCCATCTCTTGTCCAAAGGCAAACACGCTTACGTTTGTGTAATACATTAGCCAGACCAACCCTATGCTATGGCAGCGAGGCATGGACAATAAGATCTCAGGACATTTCCAGACTTACAGCACGCGAAATGACATTCATGCGCTGAACAGCAGGCTATACTAAATGGGATCATAAGAGAAAAATTAGGATGTGCTGAAGGAACTAAAAGTGAAACCAATAGCTACAAACAGTTGTGACTACCAAGAAAACTGGAAACATCATGTTCAAAGGATGGAACCTGGAAAATTACCAAAGGAGATCCTTCGCTACCAGCCATGGGGAAATAGATCGATTGGACTTCTGATGAAGAGATGGAGGGAAAGTGCAAGATCGTAACGGGACATTTGGCCCAATACTTGGAAGAAAGATGATGATAATGATGATGATATTACATGAAAATGAAAATCCACAGCCTGCTTCCGGTCTCCGACCGGGTCAGGAATGATATTACATAAGATTGTAAAAACTTGTGAAACCTGTTAATTATTTACAGACTGTATCATACACTTCTACTGTATGGTGGTTGCGTTATTACTAGACTATTATTATTAATGTGGATTAATGTGACTAACTAAAATTCGGATGTATAGGACCTAAAGAAACGAGAAATATGCTGGCAAATATGTCCTAAAATAATGAAATA
Organism: Meconema thalassinum; assembly: GCA_946902985.2. NCBI lineage: Eukaryota > Metazoa > Arthropoda > Insecta > Orthoptera > Tettigoniidae > Meconema > Meconema thalassinum. Next base: position 223,214,727 of record OX336394.1, read on the forward strand.
TGATCCAAAAAGAGGTACAATAAGACCTATTATATTTAAATGCTTTCTAAAAAAGGGTGTTAATAATGTTGTGAAATGTTATTTTTATTATTAATTCTACATTTAAACCTTAAAAAAATGTTAAAATCTACGCTGATTTCATGAATAGGCCTACGATAAAAATCGCAAAATGTCTCAAGATACTCCCGGAAAACGGCATATTCTTCACCTTTTCTCGAATTAAAAACTGCGACACAAATCACAGTTCCTGTAAAAGAGAAATAAATTGCCCGAAATAAAAATACTACCAAGTTTAGTTGCAGTTAAATATTTTCTGATAGTCTGAAACAATTTGCAAGTTTTTAATTTCATACAGACGCTAACGCACAGAAACCTTGCGGATACCATATTTTAAGTCCACCACCTACCCCTAAAATATTACCAAAATATGACCTTAAAACATTAATATTGATGAAATATGACAATAACTATGAAAACGACCCTAATATGAATGTATATTTTCTATGAAATCCCACTAAAACGTATCAGGATCATTGAACTCCTGCTTAATTACAGATTTTAATGAAAATATAGTCAAGGAAAAAATATGACATTTCCTAAACATCCGAACAGTAGTGACGACTAGTGGCCGGAGGTTGATGCCGTAAAAAAGTTTAAAAAATGCACTTAAAATTTTCAACAATGACTGTAATAAATGACCTAAATATTTCAAAAATGCACTATAAAATGGAAAAAATGATCTTATAATAATAAACTCACCAATATTTCAAAAATACGAAAAATGCACTATAAAACGGAGAAAATCATCTTATAATAATAAACTCCCCAATTTTTCAAAATTGACATCTTATGCTCAAACTAAAAAGTCAATCAAAATAGATTTCCAGCACGTAACAAAAGGTTTATGTTCACTTTAGTCTGAGTTTCAGTGCTCTACGAATGTCATTTTGATGTCAAATGTAAATGATCTGCGGTTATCAGCCAACAAGTTTTTATATCTCGAAAAGCTGCGTTCAACTTCAACTGCTGTGATCAGAGCGTACTTGAATGAGGAAGGTCGTTTGCTGCTAAATCCTCCTCAATCCCATCCATGCAGTAGTTTTCACCAGAAAGAATGTCTGCGATCTTGCATAATGTTTTTTACCCGGTGCTTTTGTCCAGCACTTTTTTCAGTTTTGATGCAATACCCACAGCAATTTCGCCATGATTGTTGCAAAGACTAGTTTCCACCCGGTTGATTAAGAAATGGAATCAATATTTCAATATTTTAAATTATCTTGTATCAGCTACTAGCCTCTTCTTAACTCTGAGAGACGTAACTCCCTCATATAAAGGTGTGACATGACTAAATTGGAAAAAATGACCTTAAAAGGCCGATTTCTCTACAATAATACCAAAAAAATTTACCAAACTTTAAAAAAATGTTCTTAAATTGGAAAAATAGCAAAAAATGTAAAAAGATGCAAAATAAAAATGACATATTTGAAGACGGATCGTCCGGAGATTCTAAGTACTTCAGCACTGTTTTACACAGCTCAGTAAAAAGATGACATGTCATCAACATCCGGGCCATAGTCATGACTGTATTAGTGTGTGTATTTGTAATCTAGGTGAGCGGCCAAGACTTTAAGTGAGGAACCTACCCGGTTTTTGCCCGGAGTAAAAGTGGGAAACCACGGAAAACAACTTTCAGTATGGCTGAGGTGAGAATTGAACGCACTGATGTCTTCTCAGTTCAGCCTCATGAAAACTGAGTGGACCCCGTTCCAGCCCTCACACCAGAATAACATTTTATGACAGAGCCGGGAATCAAACCGGGATCTCCGGGGCGACAGCCAAGAATGTTAGTTGCTACACCCTGAGGTGGTTTTGGATGTAATCTGGTCCCCGCAGTGACATTATAAGTGGGATTTGACCGAAGTGGGATTTGCCGGGTTATTGAGAGTGGCTGAAGTTTGGTTCAACTTATCTAAAATTTCGAGTTTCTGCTTGAGGTCTAGCGCAACGTGTTTTCTTTTAGATGATGATGATGATGATGATGATGATGATGATGATGATGATGATGATGATGATGATGATGATGATGATGATGATGATGATGATTGTTGTTTTAAGAGGCTTGTTCTTTCATTTAGGTGCTTGGACACCGTGGTCACTTCAGTCCCGTATTCTTGGGTGTGTGTGGGGGGAATTTAGTCTGATATCCTGTATTTTTGTGATGACTGTATTAGTGTGTGTATTTGTAATTTAGGAGAGGATGAAAATGGAGGCGATTTTTGAGATTTTGGCAAATTTTTGTAAACCTTTGTTAGCAACACTGTTGAACACAAGAAGGCAATATGTCGTTTATAAGGAAGCTTAAAACAAATCGCAGAGAAAACTATACTTGTGGTGGTGTTTGTTACTTTAAGGGGTGGAACATTGAGGTCATCTACACCTGAAAAAACTTAAGTTGTAATTTATTGTTAAAAGAGCCTGATTCAATATTTAAAATTTGTTGTAATTTCGTGTCATTGAATAAGTTATACACGTATTTGGTTGGCCTAATTTTGTCATTTTTTGGGTCATATTTAGCTACTTTCAAGGACATGTTTCCATGCACATTTCTCATTTGTATTATGTGCAGAATATGAATTTGAGACAGCCTATGCCGGGTTGTTCAACGAAAACTTCAAATATATTGTGATCCTGTGACCAATCATCTGGATGAAAAAGCCGTGCTGAAGTAAGGCCAAGTAAAACTGCTTTTCAATTTGAGACTGTTTCTCCTTTGTGAATCTAGTCTAGTCTGCAAGCCTCTGTTTTCAAACGAGTCCCCTCCATGATCCCCTATTAGCAGTTAGCAATGTGGCCCCCTCTGATTCTACACCTCTCCTCTGAATTAGTTTAAAACCGTATCTAACCATCGCTTTCTAGATGTACCTCATCTTACCCTCTATCGCCAAGCTTAACTTCGTAGGTAATCCCTCCTCTCCCATTTTCATCACGAGCCGTCGCCATGTGAGTCAGCTTATACGGTCAGCTTCATCTAATGCAATGGCCTTCAACCTTATTTTAATGAAGGGCGAAACACAAAACTCAATTAAAAATATCAAAATTGAATATTTTTAAAGTTCAATGAGAAATCTGACAGTTTCTTTTTCACAAATCTGTCAACATAGGCTTTTATGTTGGATGAAGCAATTCGAAGAGAGTTCTCTAAATGAGTGTCAGAAACACGATTCATCAATTTTGACTTGACATTCTTCATTTTGGAAAATAGCTGCCAAAAAGGGATGCTGTCGGCAGAGCATGCGATCTAATTGCTGGAAATTGATCATCAACATACAATGAGTAAAATTCCAAAAGTCCAAAATTGTTTAATTCTCCTGTAAAAAATTCCCTTTTACGGCCTACGAAGTATGATAACATTTAAAAATCAACAAAATAATCCAATCTTTTGAACTCTTTGTTCTTTTTATCATCGGTACATCAAATTAACACTGTTGTGGCTATCGAAATACCATCAAATACGAATTATTCAATCAAAATTGTTTTGCGGGCCGCGGGTTGAAGATCACTGATCTGATGTGTTCAATTATAACTTAACCTTTATCTCTTCATTACGAGTAATATTCCTTCCTGCCATGCTACTCTCATACCAGTTACCTCTAGCTTACGTATGAGATATCCTGAATCAACCCAGCTTCCATACAGCAAGGTTCGTCTAAATACCGAGTGATGTAGGGAGAGTTAAGGCGCTACTCCCTTCTTGCAGGATACAGAAGATCGCAACTGAGAACCTACTGCGTTGGATTTTGTACACCTCGATTCCAATTTTTTCACTCTACTGCCATCTTGAGAGAATACACAGCCTACTTAAAATGTTCCACCTACTCCAATTTAGTTCTCCGACTTGGCATTCTACTGCCTGATCTTGTGTTTCTTCCCCACCAACATAATCCTCGGGTTTGGAACGCTGATTTTCATACCGTATTCCCTACAAGAGAATGAATTATTAATATTAATAACATTAAACATAATCTAATAATAATAATGATAATCATACTACAGTATACTCTCGCTAATCCGACCATTCCTTGCAATATGGTTGTCGGATTAACGGAAGTGCCGGATTATTGAGAGTGGCTGAAATTTGGTTCAACTTATCTAAAATTTCGAGTTTCTGCTTGAGGTCTAGCGCAACGTGTTTTATTTTAGATGATGATGATGATGATGATGATGATGATGATGATGATGATGATGATGATGATGATGATGATGATGATGATGAAGATAATTGTTGTTTCAAGAGGCTTAACATCTATGTTATCCTTTCAAATACTGTAAGTTACTGTATGTAACCTATAGCATTTTTAGCCTACTTTCGATTTTTGCAAAAAAATGAAGGTAGACCTCTGAGATCTATACAAGGCCTGTCTGTCTGTGTGTGTGTGTGTGTGTGAATGCACTCTGCATGTTTTTCTGTCCCGCCCCCCGCCTATCAATTCAAACCCACGAAATTTGGTACAGAGGTAGCACTAGCAAAGGTCACCTCAGTGCCATGTTCAATATTGCCGCCATCTTTACCAAAACGTAATGGTCAATACCTAAAATTATATTACGACCAAACTAATCATCGGATCTTTACCAAATTTGGTAACAACATACCTTCATATGGGACGCGTCTTGTGGCCAAACGACAAGTTCATCAGGAGTACCATTTCCAGATGGCGGCCGTGTGAATTTTGCAAACTTTATAATCTATAACATGGGACCCACCAGTTCCGATTATCGAACCAAGAATCATTTAAACTGTTCTAAAGAACGTGCCCGTTCGCAATTAAAAATTTATATTGTAATATTATAGTCTAGTGCAAAAGTGGCTTTAAAAAACTGAGCCGTCTTGGTTACAGACAAGATGGCAGCTGATCTCTCGTTCTGACCTAGATTTCTCTAATTTGAGTATGTTGCATGCAATATAGCCTACAGATATAAATAATAGGAACTTTGTTTGAAATATATTCCAATGAAGAAATCGTTTAGTCAAAGTCATTATTTGCTAAGACGTTGTATCTTAATCGATTGATAACATTGAACTTGGGAGGACATAATTAGGTCATTGGTTGGTCTCTCACTCGGCCGGCTGGGGTTCTAATCCTAACAGAGTAATTTTTTGGTTGATTTTTTAATACTTATTGTTTTTTGAGTACTGAGACGTTATACAATTGAGCGTTATATTGTGCATTTTGCAATGGAAAATACATATTTAATTAAAACAAAGTTATCCAATGGATCTGCATGAGTGACATCTACCTTGCATCCAGTCGGCCGTGGCGGAAGCAATCCACTGCCTACTAGATGCGAGCTGCGCTCGTTACCGGCCAGTTAGTGAAGCCATGCCAGCGGTGTTATTGAAAATGGCCTGTTTTTGCCGATAGAGCGCACTGCCAAGTATAGGCGCGATTAATTAGGTATGCATTAGTTATATTAAATGTGCTTCTCCCAGTGATACGTTTGGACCAACGAAATTTCAATTATTGTTAGTATTTGGTGTTAATATACTGAATTCCTACGTTGTTTGGTGTGTTTGCTGATGAAATTGCAAAATAATGGGGTAAATTATAAACTATGGTTTGACCACATGCTACCGATCCAATGTGCCAATTTGCATTTCGAATAGGAAGAAGATAGGATGTGGTAAGGACAAAGAGTTATAACTATACCCATACATTTAGGAGAAAGTAGGCTATATGTTCTTTCCTTAACATCTTGTTTAACATTGTAATTAACTTAATTAAATTAATTTTATAATTGCAGCCAAGTAGCCATACATAGCAGGAGGAATACATACATAATTTATAATACATAATTTAGTGTTCAACACTGAATTCAGTCACTGTTTTTGGGCATTTCTTACAATGTAACACATGATAAATTTCACACTGTAGTTCACAAAATTTACAAAGTCACTTATTCGTCACTATATGAAAACTATTTATGAAACACACTTTATGGAGACCATGTACTCCCAGTCACGTTACAACATTCCTCATGCTTTTATTCGGACCTGTCCAGCTCCTGTCTAACATAGCAGCTGTTGCATAGAAGTCTTCATCAATTTCTCCTCTCTTCTTCATATTTTCCGACATCAGCTTGCTATACGCAGGGGCGGATCTAGGGGAGGGCGAGGAGGGCGACCGCCCAGGGCCCCGCGGTCCGGGGGGGGGGGGGGGGCCGCGCCATGGATTTTTTAAATTTAATTAATTAATTATACTTTTCAAACATTTCAAACTAATTTATAATTCATATTCCTCTTTCTCAGTGCAGCTATGACCTCCCTTGACCGTTTAGCAAGTTTAGATTTCATTGAAATGATAGAAGACTTCAGCCGGAAAAACGTCGCAAAGTAATATTTTAATATTTCATAGTTTACATAATGTTCTTCAAGGGGACTTAAAGGTTTCTTTCATATTATTAAACGAATGTACTGTAGTGTATTCAAAATATAGTAACTATTCTTTATTTTATTATTATTACAAAATTACGTTTCATTTGATTTGATATTTTTTATTTCCTATTGTTGTGGGCCCCAGCTTATCATATCGCCCAGGGCTCCGCAAGGCCTGGATCCGCCACTGGCTATACGCCACTGTTTCTGGAAGTAGCAACACATAATAACGATCTTCCAACAAAGGGGACTCCCTCGTCAAGATGTTTACATATCTTGATGGGGTGTATTTGGATGCCCCAATTACTCGCGTGAGAAGGTAGCCTTCACTTTCTCCCATCCTTTTAGGTCATTCTTTTTTAAGAATGCCCATACTAAGTGTATGCGAAATGTGATAATTGGGAGATTTGTTGAATGTGATCTATATCTGCCATGACTTTTATGGCAATTAAGGCCTTTTCTTTGGCATGTATTCGAAATTATGTTGAGGTTGTTTGCAAGGTTACTCCTAAGTATTTATAGGCGTTCATTATTGTGAGCTCTTCTCCTCGAAGGGTGTTCGTTTCTCCAGATTTTTTCTTTCCTCCTTTTCGAAAGGTCTTCTGAACTGTCTTCTTCATATTAATTCGGAGACCATTGTCATCTGCCCGCGATATTAATTGGTTAAAGCTCTGCTGGAGGTCCTCGATCTTCCTTGCCGCTAATACCATATCACCAGCATAGATATAAGGATAACCTGGTTTGCTCATTGCCCATTGCGTTCGTTACATCTGATGTTGCTGAGTTAACAACATTGTTGTGCGCGTCTTTTCTGCTTGAGCGATTAGGGACTGGATGTGGGCCGGATAACTGGGGGCCGGTTCAGCGAGAGTTTGGTGAAATATTATTATTATTAATAATAATAATATTAATAATAATAATAATAATGCACTTAAGTATCGATTGTTCGAAACCCGATTAACCAAATCGAAAGACGGCAAAGAAACAAATCTTGTTGTTATTTCATTTGCGGGTCTGTAAGCTTAAGTTACTTAACGAACACAGTCATACAATACGTTATTTTACCAATTCAAATCCTTCACATTTTAAGATTGATTTATAGATGGTAAATGAGCACACTATCAAATTGTAGGCGCCGTATGCTCGCTTTAGGCCTATTGTAAAAGTAGAATGATTCCGGATTGTCCAAATTTTCGATTAATCGAATGGCCTACGATCCCATCAAGTTCGGATAATCGGGACTTGAATGTAATAACATAATAATAATAATAATAATAATAATAATAATAATAATAATAATAATAATAATAATCCCGTGGGGGTTTCTGCCTGTTCCCCTATCGGGCGCGTCCCAGGTGGCGGATAGGGAGGCTCGCCGGACTTGTCCGGAGGGTTTGAGGGAAATAAAATACCTCTCGCGGACCAAAAACAGGCACAGCTTGACAACATCTTCAGCAACCTCTGAAGCTCACTACTTCAGTCGTAACCATGACACCGACATAGATCGATGTCCCCACTACTTTCAACTTGTTAGCATGATGGAAACAACCTACAATATAACTACCCCAGGCCCTAGTAGACATACTAGTTATTTTTCTCGGTCATCGGATTCTGGGGGACCGAGAACATCATGCGGGAATGTATCGGAGCTTCCCAAATCTCTTCGCCCAAAATGCAAAACTTTCATTGGTAGCTTAAACATCAACACACTTCGGAAAACTGGCAAGTTAAAACAATTAACAGACATGTTGGATAACTTCAACATCCAAATTTTAGCACTACAGGAAACCAGATACACGGATGAAAATCATTTTGAATCAGGAAATTATAGAATTTATAAAGGCAAGCCAGCAATCTCCCTCCATATGAAGCCACTACAATTTGGCACTGGATTTGCTGTCAGAAAAAACATTATAAACTCAGTGCTTAACTTTTCCTCGCCTTCTGAAAGAATTTCAACACTATCCGTTAAATCAGGAAACAAAGCTTATACGCTTATTAATGCGCATGGACCCACCAACAACTACAATCGTAAAGATCCACAAAAGGTGGAAGACTTCTGGGAACTGCTGGAAGAAACTACAGCCATCATTCCAAATCATCACATAAAAATCCTATTGGGAGATTTTAATGCCCAAATTGGTAGAGAAAGGAAATTCAGGACCATTGTAGGACTATATCCAGCACACAATAGAACTAATAAAAATGGAGAAAGATTACTTGATTTTTGCAAAACTTTTGATCTCAAACTAATGTCAATACATTTCCTGGCACTTCCACACAAGAAAAAGACCTGGAGATCCCCTAATTTTCACTTAGGAGAATTTCAAATAGATCATGTGGCTATTTCCAAAAAGAATCAAAAAGAAATTATGAATGTCAAAGTCAAGAAAGGAGTCATTGACTCTGACCACCATCTATCCTTAATCAAGGTAAAATTTCAACCGAACAGATCCAAACCAAAAATAACAAAAAATCTGCGCGTCGATCCAGAATTTCTTAAACAGAACGCCAGTACTTTCCAAGAAAGTATCCCTACTCACGATTCTTCTGGCTGGTTAGAACTCAAAGATATACTTTCGAAAGCTTCTCAAAACATTGGCACACCGCCCAGGAAACGCAAGCATAGGTGGTGGAACGAAACCTGTGACAAGGCTATAAACTTCAGAATTAAAGCCTGGCAGAATTGGAATTCTCACAAAACGGAAGAAAATTGGCACGAATTCACCAAAGTACAGAAACAAACCTCTAAAATCATCAGATCTGAAAAACGCAAGTACGATCACTACAGATTGGCTGAAATTGAACAAGATTTTACTAAAAACAATACACGAAACTTCTACAAAACCTTCAGAGAAGAATTATCAAATTATCAGGCACCCAGTCTTTGCTTCAAACGCCCGGATGGGACATTGGAAACAAATAATCAAGAAAATTGCAAACTTCTAGCAGATTATTTCAAGGATCTTTTAAACTGTGAATCCCCTAAAGAACAACTCATCTTTGAAAAACAAACATCCAACCAAGATTCAGAACCCCCAACATTGGAAGAAATTAAAGAAATAATCCATGGACTCAAAAATAATAAAGCCCCAGGGGAAGATGGTATAATTGCCGAAATGCTGAAGATAGGTGGTGAGAACGTAGCCCGGAAAATCCACTCAATTCTTGAGAACATCTGGATCACCGAAGAAATACCTGAGGATTGGAAATGTGCGCTAATCCATCCACTCCACAAGAAAGGGGATAAAACCAACATCAATAATTATAGAGGAATTTCCTTGATACCAGTTATTTATAAAATTTTCTCCAAAGCCCTGCTCACTAGACTTGAGAAACAAACAGACCGTCTGATTGGAGAATACCAGGCAGGTTTCCGAAAAGGAAGATCATGTACGGAACAAATTCTCAATCTCAAAACTATCCTACAAATGCGCAAAACCAGACAGACAGTCATTACCTTTGTAGATTTCAGAAAAGCATATGACTCTATAGATCGTCAAACACTTTTCAATACTCTAGAAGAATTTCAAGTTGATAGAAAAACAAGAGAATTAATCAGACAAACACTAACTGGCACTACGTCAAAAGTTAAATTCCTCGGCGAAATATCTGAGCCTTTTGCAATTAACACTGGGGTCCGCCAAGGAGACGGATTATCTCCGTTACTGTTCAGCCTCGTACTTGAGAAGATAATCAGGACCTGGGAAAAGGAAACTAAGGGAATAACCCTTGGCAGACTACTCAAAGATAGAATTCATGTACATTGTTTGGCCTTTGCTGATGACATAGCAATCCTTTCTAATAACAGACAAGAAGCAATTCATTCCATTGAAAAATTACATGAAATTGCCATCAAAACGGGACTTCAAATTTCTTATGAGAAAACTCAGTACATGGAAGGAGCCTCACGATACTTAGACGGACAACCTATGAGAACTAAATTCGGCAAAATCTTTCAAGTGAACGAATTCAAATATCTAGGAGAAATTATTCAGCCCTCTGGTTTAAACCGTGAAGCAAATAAAGAGAGAATTTCCAAATTACAGAAAGCTTACAGAATCACTTGGAATAGGTATAACAAAAAATCAATATCTCGGAAAGCAAAACTTAGACATTATAATACAGTAATCAAACCGGAGGCGTTATATGCATCAGAAACCTTAATCATTGGTGGCAAATCTTTAACCAAAGAGATTGAAAAACAAGAAAGGAAAATTTTACGAAAAATTTTTGGCCCAGTTTTTATAGAGGGAATCTGGAGGAAAAAGTCATCCCAGGAAATATATCGCCAATGTGAAAAAATGTCTCATACTTTTCGGAAAAGACGATTGAAATTTTACGGGCACATTATCAGAATGAACAATGGCAGATTGACTAAAAGAATTCTCAACTTGGCCCTCTCACTAAAAACCAAGAACAGCTGGCTACGTGAAATTGAAACAGATCTCCAGGAAATCAACATTTCAGACAATATTATACAGGACAGATGCAAATTCAGAACCCTAATCGACAATCACCAATTTGAAGACAAACCCAACACCAGGGCCACCATAACTTGGACAGAAGACCGAAGAAAGGCGCTCAGCGAGAGGATGAAGAGATTTTGGAAGGAAAAGAAGGCCAACACATCAGCTAAACAGGTTCAACCGTGCTCCTGAGTCGGGCATAACGATGCAAGAAGAAGAATAATAATAATAATAATAATAATAATAATAATAATAATAGTTGTCCGACTTCAGCTGTTTGTTACAGAGTTTTGCACTGTCATCATACAGATAGTTTGGAACATGGCTGCGATCTTGTTAATTTTATCTGTCTGTCTGTTAGGTAGTCAGCCCGAAGACTGGTTGGATCCTCAAGAAATACCGCCGTTGGGTTATGTGGGTAGATACCCACGGAAACCCAAGGCAGCGCTATATTGAGGCGTACTCGGCAAGATGAGGAGTGAAGTAGCTTGCCATTGCTTTCCTCACTGAGTCAGAACAGCAGTACTAACCCTATGAGTAGAAAGTAGAACCTTTCACAGCATTGAAATTACCAAATGTTACACGAGATTTATTTTCCAAGGCGATATCATACATCATAGATTGACGAGGATTTTCCCCCTGCCCGTCAAAAGTCCAACTTCTCCGGCCGAAAATTGAATCCGTAATTTAACGCAGACTCTTTGCCTGTGATCTACCGTGGAATTTATCAAATTTATTTATTTCATTAAACTGACTAAAATGTAATGAAAGAGAGTTAAAGAATCACTCGCGAGGTTGCTTTGCGTGATGCGTGTCAAGGAGATAGCTCAAGTGGTGCCATGTCGTAATCAAAGATACTGTTGCCTTTTATCTCTTAGCCATGTACACTCCTCGTTGACGGGTTCATGGAGTAGACTAAAGGTACAACCTCGACTTCATATCCCCGCCAGCGAAGAAAGGAATGAAAAGTCCTAAAACAGTAAAACGTAGTCTAAAAGTGCATTTTGGAGGATAGCCTCCAATATAGAAGTAAAATACACTAACTCAATGTCCCGCGAAGAATAAAGGATTTACTAACATTGGAATCCACAGCGAAAGTTCAATGTTAATGTATAAGGTGCGTTCAAAAAGTAACGAGCTGGACGCTGTAATGCGCAAACCGGTGACGACATCGGCTAATCGTGGCGTGTGTAACGAGGTGTAGTTCCGACCAGAGCGTGGATGGACACAGCCCGTCGCTAGAGGGCACGCTTGCACCTCACGTGACGATACAAAGCAAGCAGCAGCATGCATCAATCGTCCAACGCTGCCAGTCGCATTGCAAACAGTGACATGGAGGAGTCAAACGAAGAGCAAAGAGGTGTTGTTCGGTTTCTGACAGCGGAAGGAGTAGGGGGAACGGACATTCATCGCCGAATGTCACAAGTGTACGGCGAACACTGCATGTCCCTTGCAAGGGTCAAGGCGTGGCACAAGCGCTTCAGGGAAGGACGGGTGTCGTTAGTCGATGATGCCCGGTCTGGGGCACCCCCCTGCATTACCGATGACAACGTCCATCTGGTTGATGCACTCATTACCCAGGACCGCCGAGTGACAGTGAATGCCATAGCCGCTTGGTCGGATTGAGCGTCGGAAGTGTGCACACCATCATGAAAGAACGACTGCACTTGCGCAAAGTGTGTGCCCAATGGGTGCCCCACAGTCTTCTACCACACCAGGAAGCATGTCGAATGGCCTACTGTCTTGCTCTTGGTTGGACGATTGATGAATGCTGCTGCACGCTTTGTATTGTCACGTGACATGCACGCGTGCCGTCTAGCGACGGGCTGTGACCTTCCACGCTCTGGTCGGAACCACACCTCGATACACACGCCACAATTAGCCGATGCCGTCACCGGTTTGCGTATTACAGCCTCCAGCTCGTTACTTTTCGAACGCACCTTATAGTAAGGTATAGCCTATCTTTTATCGTAATTACGGGGAAGGGGAGGGGGCGGAGGAGGGGTGATCAGGGGTATCAAGTTCCCCCGGAACTAAATAATTAACATAAATAATTCGATGAAATGTTCATTTTGAGTAAAACCAATCTTTGGATTGATAAACGATTGGACTATGTATGTTTATACTTACTCGGTCAAGAACGTCTCTTTTCTTGGGTAAAACGTTTAGTGTTACCCAAAATTAACACTTGCTTAACTGTTCATTGACGAGCTTTCGCACATTGATAGTTGCAAATAAAACGTCGTATTAAATGCTATCGAGATCAAACACAAAAATATGCAGTTTTGCTTTTGTTGCCCCGCCGCATCAGGCAAAAATGAAATATAAAACAAACACAAAACCAAAACCACAAAACAAAAAACAAAAGCCAGAGCAGTTACGACAAACACAAAACCAAAATCAAAAGCCACAGACAAACGCAAAATTAAAATCAAAAACGAAACAAATACACAAAGCAAAAATCAAAAATTAAAAACAAAATCCAAACCAAAAAAAAACAGACACGAAACCATTAACAAAATACACAAATCAAAATCAAAATCAAACAAATAACAAAAACAAAAAGCACAGATCAAAAACAAAAGGCACAAATCAAAAATAAAAACACAAATCAAAAACAAAAAACACAAATCAGTAACAAAAAACAAAAACAAAAAACACAAATCAAAAACACAAATAAAAAATACAAAACAAAAACAACAAACAGAAAGCACAAATCAAAAACAAAAGACACAAATCCAAAACACAAATCAGAAACAAAAACACTAAACAAATACAAAAAAGCACATACAAAACCAAAAACCTACATAAAACAAAAAAGCCCAAATAAAAAACAAATAACCTACACAAAACATAAAACAAAAAGCACAAATAAAAACAAAAAACACAAATCAAAAACAAGAAACACAAAGCAAAAATAAAAAGCACATAGCAAAATCAAAAATCACAAACACAAACGAAAAACAAAAAACACAAATCAAAAACAGAAAACACAAAGCAAAAATAAAAAACACAATGCAGAAACAAAATCACAAACACAAACTAAAAACAAAAAACACAAAGCAAAAACAGAAGACAGAAAGCAAAAGCAAAAGACACAAATAAAAAACACAAAAATAAAGCAAAAACATAAAACACAAATCAAAAACAAATAACACAAAGCTAAAACACAAATAATAATAAAACATACAACAAATACAAAACCACAAAGAAGAAACAAAAAAACACAAAGCAAAAATCAAATAACATAAAATCAGAAACAGAGGTAAAAAAACAATACAAATAATATAAAATCAGAAACAAAAGAAAAAAACTATTAAAATAAAATCAAAAGCAAAATCCACTACAAAATCAAATGCAAAAACAAGCACAAAATCAAAACAAAAACCACAACAAAACACAGAAACAAAACATAAAAAAAGAGGGAAAAAATAGCAAAAGAAAACATTTTGGAAGATAGTTGTGTCGTGTAAAGAGTATACATGAAGCTAGTAAAACGCTCTTCATAGCTTATTAGTTCAGATTTGACACCCCTCATCGCCCTCCAGAAGCAAATCCCAGTTACGCCACTGCCAGTAAATGAAGGATTAAACCACTTCTAGTGTGGCTGAGCTATTAATCAAACTAACTCCTACTGAGGCTCAGTTCAGAATGAAAATCATTGGCAAAACTAGGCGGGAATCTCAATACTTACCCCTTGGCCACGATGGTGGCTATAAGCATTCTGATACGAAGTGTTTGGTTTATTATAAGTACCGATCATCGTACTAGAGTGTGCGTTAAGTCACGCTGCAACCGCAGCTCAGAACAGGATAGTTATATGAAATAAGTATCTCTACAACCACTCATATTTAAAAACATAATCGTTAAGTAAGATCGCGAAGACCTTGAAAGGTCCAACATCCTGGAGGTCTAGAGAGTCCTACATTTCCGAGCATAGTACAAAATTTGCAGAACCGAAAAGTCCGGACTGAAGAGTAAAGGCTAGAGCTCAGCGAACTTATAAATGAGTGCTGGAGACGGAATAAATTCCAAACAGTTCACCTTGTGGCGTAGTGACAAGCATTCTTGGCTTTCACCGCGGAGGTCCTGGTTCGATTTCTGGCTCTGCCAAGAAATTTATTTCTGGTCTGAGGGCTGGAACAGCGTATACTCAGCTTCGTGAGACTGAACTGAGAAGAGGTGGGTTGGATTCCTACCACAGTTATCTTAGAAGTTGTGTCTCCATGGTTTCTCACTTATACTTTAGGCGAATGCCAGGATGGTACCTAAATCGAGGTCACGGCCGCCTCGTACCCAAATTCTAGCCTCGATTACAAATAATCGTCAGACAGATTCAACACACATCAAGTATACGGGGCTACATGACCACGATATCACAGAGCCTCTACTAAAATTAATCAACAATCAACTCTAAGGAAGTTGTAGCGTAATCCGAAGTGATCAATTAATTTCCCAATAAATTATAAAAATAATACGAAGTTTTTTTTAAAATTCGCTTATAGGCTACCCCCAGCTCGGCTTCATCTGCGAAGGATCATTCCTCTACCGTCGCAAGGACGGTGTCTGGGAGCTGGACACACTTTGTCAGCAGATACAACTGCAGACGGTGACAGGCCGATCGCCCAGGCGACCGCTAACTTGGGTCTAATTTTATTAAGAAAGGATCAGGGAAGGGAGTTTGGAAGGAAGTTGACAGTGGACCTGCTGAAAGGAGCTGTCCCGGCATTTGCCTGGTGGTGAAAATGGGAAGGGCTTTGAGTCATCATGGTCATATAGCCCCGTGTACTTTGGTGTGTGTAGAAGTTGTCTGATAACGTGTGTCACTGTGATGTCTGTACTACTGTGTGTAGCCTACTTGTTATTGAGGTAGGATTTGGATAGGGAGCGGCCCTAGCCTTAAGTTAGGTTCTATCCCGGCATTTGCCTGAAGGAGAAGTGGGAAACCACGGAAAACCATTTCCAGGATGGCTGACGTGGAAATCGAACCCGATTCTTCTCAGTTTTGCCTCACGAGGCTGAGTGTACACCGTTCCAGACCACAGACCAGAATTTAATTTCTTGGTAGCGAATATATGCCAGCCACTACGCAACGAGGCGGTAATCTTAGATGGAGAGGCGCTGTTGCGATGTCTTCCGGAATGATAAGGGGACATCCCCGATTTCGAAGACAACACATTCAGAGCCACCTGTGCACCAAAATCTCACCCTGACTTGGGATTTTTGAAACATAGGTAGCCTATGGCATCGTAGCTGTTAAGTAACAGCAGGAAGCATTGCCCTAAGGTCATTTCTTAGTTTCAATACCCCAACCATGACACTACAGTTCATTAACCGCTGCTCAGCCATGTAGCCTACAGATTGCGGGGTGACACGTGGTCAATGCGACAGGTCCCCTCGACCGTTAATCTTGGCTTTCTAGATGTTAGGCCTCTTAAAACAACTATTAGACTAGCATCATCAACATCATCATCACCCTTCTTGGCTCCTTTATTTTTCTAGCCTGTAAGTAATTTTCGTTTTCATTCTCATTCACATCATTAGGGGTCGATAACCTAGATGCTAGGCCCCTTAAACAACACTTATCATCATCATCGTAATAGCGGCTTCGGTGACATAGTTGGTAGGATGCTGAACTGCTGTGCCCAAGATAGCGGGTTCAAACCCGGCCGAAGTCATCGGATTTTTAAGAGCGTTTAAATCCTTTAGTATGTCTTCCTTCGGAGTGGAAGTAAAGCCGGCGGTCCCATGTCCTAGATTTATGGCATGTAAAAGATCCTTCCACAGACTAAACTTGTGTGAAGCTAAATTTCTAGGTTAGATTTCGTTGGAACGCTCTATCAAAGTTCCAGCATTCTCTACTAGGTATCATTGGCATCTGGTAGTGAAAGTTGGAACTATTCGAAATTGAACGGAACTTGTAGCTCACCCTATGGGTGTCCGCTTGAAGCAGCTACAGCCTCTGGCGAGCCAAACATGTCCTCGGACACTCCCGGCACTAAAATCCATACGATAAATTAAATTAAATCATCGTAATCATCATCTTGGCTTTCTTTTCCCGGGGCGTTGTCTCTCCGATCAGACATCTACTCAATTGTCATCAGGAGGCTGGCTCCAACCCGTTCCAGCCCTCAGGTCAGGGCCGGGATACAAACCCGATCCCATGGGCTAGGCATGTTTCAATAATTATCCTGCGAATAATATTTTAAGATATGATTTCATCTATTCTTATTCTCTCCTTGATATTACCGATACCCTCCGTGGGTGTGTTCTCTCTCCATCAATCTTCCTAATTGTGATAGATGAAGTGATGAGGAAAACAAATGAAGGTAAAAGAAGAGGAGTAAGTTGGAATTTAACAGATCAACTAGAAGATATAGATGTTGCTGATGATGTGTGTCTCCTCTCACAAAGCTTTCGGCACATGAATGCCAAACTGAAAGATCTACAGGAACAGGCAAGAAGGCTAGGGTTAACTGTAAATTCAGGGAAGACCAAATCGCTAAGATTAAACGTAACAAGCGATATGAAGTTTCAAATAAACGGAAGAAACGTAGAGGATGTTAAAGAATTTACGTATCTTGGTAGCATCGTTTCTAAAACTGGAGGAGCAGAAGAGGATGTGAGCAGCAGGATCAAGAAAGCAAATGCAGCCTTAATCCAGTTGCATCCTATCTGGAAAAGCAATGAGATTTCCACACGTACTAAACTCCGAATATTCAATAGCAATGTAAAATCAGTATTGCTATACGGATGTGAGACTTGGAAAGTAACAAAATCTATCATAAAGAAAATCCAGACCTTTATAAACAGATGCTTACGAAGAATCTTGAGGGTGTTTTGGCCAAATGTAATATCCAATGAAGAACTATGGAATCGTACAAACGAGAAGCCCGTGGACTTACAGTTGAAGGCAAGAAAGTGGAAGTGGGTTGGACATACACTGCGCAAAAACCAGATGGCAATAGAGAGGCAAGCCCTGAGTAGGAATCCTCAGGGACATCGCAGAAGAGGAAGACCGAGGGAAACTTGGAGGAGGACAGTGGAGAGGGAAGCTGCAGAAGCGGGGAGAACGTGGGGAGAAGTGAAGGCAATGGCACGCAACCGAGTCCGATGGCGATGCTTCGTTGAAGCCCTATGTTCCAGCGATGCGAACAACAGGACTTAAGTAAGTCAAGTCCGTGGGCACATTACCCACTCCGCTCCGTGAAGGGTACCTGCAAACAAAATTTGCTACACACGACATTACAGTCACATTGGAAAGACAGGTATTCAGACAACTTCAATACACACTCAAGTACACGGGGTCGATGCGGGATCATAAGCAGATCATAGTCGTGGTCGGATTTTTAAATTTCAAATCGATCAATTGTTTAGTTGGTTCCTTAGTTTTGGGGCTGCGACAACGCGGTCATGTAGCCCCGTGCACTTTGGGTGTGTGTAGAGTCTGTCTGATAACCGGTGTTAATTGTGATGGCGGTATTAGTGTGTGGTATCTGCTTTCAATTCAAGTAAGGACTGCAGACGAAAATTTCAAGTAGTTCCTACTTTCACTACCAAATGGTACCGTCCACGACACCTAGCTGTGTACTTGGCTACTACTAGATGCCATCGCAACCAGCGCCTGGTGACGAACGTTGTAACTTAAGAGCATTTATCAAACCTAACCGACACATTTTTGCTTCACACAAGTTTAGTTAGTGGAAGGTTCTTTTACATGCTATAGATCTATGACATGGTCCCGCCGGCTTTACTTCCCCTCCGAAGGAAGGCATATTGAGGGATATTTCACGCTCTTAAAAATCCGACGACTTCTGCTGGGTTTGAACCAGCGACCTTGGGCATAGAAACTCAGCATGCTACCAACTACGCCACCGAAGCCGCTATTTATATTTGAATTACAGCCAGTGGCCATAGTGGGGTATTTTAATTGAACGCCCGTAGGCTCACCATCAAGTTCAATTTCAAGTAGTTCCAACTTTGGCTATGCCAGAGATGCCACTGTCACTGACACCTAGCGGTGAACATTGGAACTTGATAGAGCATTTCTGACCAAATAACCTACACATTTAGCTACACACTACCAATTGTAGCGGTAGGTTCTTTTATATGCCATAAATCTATGAGCCCGCCGGCTTTAACCTACTTCCCCTCTGAAGGAAGGCATAGCCTACAGAAGGATTTAAACGCTCTTAAAAATCCAACGACCATAGGCTTAGCAGTTCAACATGCTACCGACTATGCCACCCAAGCCGCTTTTTATCAATATTTAAACAAGAATAATGCTTTCAAGTTTTTAGTAGGCCTATAGTTTGATCACGGACAAAAATGGTTCTTGAACAAGTGACCCTACGTCTGTCCTGGACTGATAACTAAGATGTCCTAACCCCTTTAATAAAGAAACAATATAATCACGACATACTTGTTATAATGACACCCATTGTAATGAGCAATTCGCCCTCCATGCTTTGTTCTCAAGTAGATTTAGCCTGGAATTTTGTTGTGTCAAGGGGAGAGTGCATTATGTGCCAGAGGAGGGGATGAATAAGACAGTAAGGGCTGCTGGATCACCCATCCACGGTTGCTATGGCAACACAACTAGAGCACGTCGGTGATTGGATCATGAAATGGGGTGCAAAATGTGGACTGCCGTGCTAAACACCGCCATGTTCACATAATAGCGTAACTGCAAATGGCTGTCGATACGTAGGTTACATCCACAAATAAATTTTGGTTGCACTAATTTTCTTGCAGTAGTTGTTTGTTGCCGTTTCATTTGAGGGACTTGGACATCGTGGTCATTTAGACCCGTGTACACTCCGGTCCAGAAAAATGCCCCCAAAATGTTTTGGATATAAATTGACAACTATATTGCCGTGATTATGTTGAAATGTAATCACACAATATTTGCTAGAGCAACAGGAAAGTCAACTAAGCTTTTTCTCGAAGTTGACAACAAGTGGACATGCATTAGATCGGTATTTCATTTTCTCGTAAATCTTGATGGTGGGAAACTACATATGGCATCTAGCAGCTAAATATTTCATTAACTTTTATGTGATTTGCTTAAGAATTCGATATGAGAGAAATCACAGGAGAACATGAGTCTGTTTTATTATAGCCTACAAGTAATAAAAAAATTGAACTGGTATCACCAAAACTTATTTCAAAAGTTTGTAAAAATCCTAGGTATTGAACTGTTAGCATAAGAGTGTGGCACCACTGCAAGTATGAACAAAGCCCTGGTTAGACTAACTAAACACATCCGTCAATATTCCTACTGGGGTTACTATTTTGGACCAGAGTGTACTTGGGTGTGTGTAGAATTTGTCTGACAATTTGTATGTGATGTCTGTAGGAGTGTGTGTAATTGTCATTGAGGTGACGATTGGGAATTAGACCGTTGTGGCTCATAAGTTAGGAAACATCTCGGCATTTGCCTGGAGTAGAAGTGGGTAACCACGGTAAACCATCTCCAAGCTGACTGAGGTGCGAATTGAACTCCCTCTTCTCAGTTTTGCCTCACGAGGTTGAATGTACCACGTTCCAGGCCCAGACCACAATTAAATATCTTGGCAGAACCAGGAATCGAAACCGTACCTCCGGGTCAACAGCCAAGAACGCTAGATGCTATTCTATTTACACTTGATTACAACGATATTGTATTGTTCGTCTTGTGGCTCAGTGGCTAACATTCTTGGCTGTCGCCTCAGAGGCCCGGGCTCTGAGGGCAGGAACGGGGTACACTCGGCCTCGTGACGCAAAACTGAGAAGAGGAGGGTTCAATTCCCATCTCAGCTATTGGGGAAGTGGTCTTCCGTGGTTCCCCCACTTCTACTCCAGGCAAATGCCGGGATGGTGCCTAACTTAAGGTCACAGCCACTTCCTAATCCAAATCATACCTCAATTACAAATACGCATGCTACTGTCGACCAAAATATTATGAGCACTCGAGTTTGAAGGTTGTTTGTGAAGTACCTACATAAAATCCACTAACATCATCATTTTTGTCCTTCTATTTTACGTTAATTCATTTAGGTCTGGAATTTTTAATTTATATTTTCATATTTTTTATCGCGTTTGGAACACAAAACGTGTCCGTTTTTAAGCGTGTTTCAACCATGCGTCACATTTAAGAATTATTATCTCAAAAACCCGTCATCAGATCGAATCTAAATTTTGACACAATATAGGCTACATTGGAATGTTTTATAACTGGTTTATTAATTTCAAAATTTTGTGTGTCCAAGAAACAAAGTTGTTATCATTTTAGTAAGGTAACCTTTTCTCGGTTTGGGGTGGTTGGAAAATGTAGTTTGGTCGCGTTGTAATCCTTATACATCAAAATGGTATGCTGTATGACTGTGAAATACGTAAATTAATTCACTTATTTTGTATCGGTTTGTTTTTGTACGGGGAAATTAGACATGATTCACCAGCTAGCCGCTCCGGGGAATGCTGTACAGCGTTGCTGAGACGGAGCCCATCACTTCGGAGCGAGGCGTGCCATGACGCATAACTTTCTGATGTAAAAGGATTACAACGCGACCAAGAACTACATTTTTCAACGACCCCAAGCCGAGAAAATGTTACCTTACAACAATGATAACTTTCTTTCTTGGACACACAAAATTTTGAAATTAATAATCCAGTTATACAACATTCCAATGTATATTTTGTTAAAGTTTGGATTCGATCTGATGACAGGTTTGTGATATAATAATTCTTAAATGTGACGCATGGTTGAAACACGCTTAAAAACGGGCACTTTTTGTGTTCCAACTGCGATAAAAAATATTAAAATATAAATTAATAATTCCAAACCTACATGAATTAACGTAAAATAGAACGTCGAAAATGATGATGTTATTGGATTTTATGTGGGTCTATTGGTTATTTCACAACCTTCAAACTCGAGTGCACATAATATTTTGGTCGACAGTAGTACAGATATCACAGTGACACAGGTTATCAGAGAAATTCTACACACACCCAAGTGAACGGGACAACATGACCATGAGGTAGCAAAGCCCCTAAATTATTAACAGCAAACAATTATTTTTGTTTTCTATGAAGTCACACAATGAAACGTGTTCGGGGATATTTAGCTTCGTAGGCCTCAAATAAGATCAGCGTTTGTTTGTACAGACCTTCTCAAAAGTACAGAATAGATTTTAAATGGAGATTATCTTGTCGTTTTTAATCACATTTTACTGATTTCTTGAAACATTGACACAAAATATTATTACTATTATTATTTATTTAGGATCATTTCAACCCCCTATGGGTTACGATTACACAACTTCCTTGACTGTTGATGTTCTTTCCTGTTAGGCGAATACTCTTTCATTCGTTGGCTCACTCTTGCTCGTTCCTTGTCCGAGAACACCCTTCGAGTTCTCTTAGGTTTCTCTACGGACAGATCTGTCACCTCCACAATTTTCCTTCTGAACACTTTTCTGTTTGCAATATCTCCCTCCTCAATGCCACATTTTTAAAGATCCTGATAATCTTCTTTCCACCAAGGTACTTGAGTCTTTCTCCTTTCCTGAAAGATGATTTTATTTGCTATGCGTTCTGGATCCTAAGAATTGTCAGCATGAAGAGTTCTACAAAAAAAGTTCGTGACAGCATATCTCTATATTTAATGCATCGCACACTACGAGTGATTTTACGTTTTCATTTCTTCCAACAATCTCCATTGAGAGAAATTTAAATGATTAGCTTCGGAGTGAGCTTACGAGCTAGCGAGCGAGCCTATGACCCCAGCTTCGGCCAGCATCAAACTGTCGAGTCGTGTCGAGTTAAGACTTCAGAGAAGAGTAGATATATGTGTTTGGAGTTTCGCTGTTCACCTCGGCTTTTCTGAATTGCGTCTGGAACCTGCCGTCCGTGCGCCTTTTAAGCTTACACTGGGTAAACCGTTCAAGGTACCGGGCGAAGTCAGGGCTGGTTGATAATTATAACAATAACAAATATTACGGAGGGAAAATCTGAATTCAATAAAGAACAAGTCTTTGAGTCAATAAAAACTTGTAAATTTAGATTGCTGGCCCTAACCCACTCTCACTTATAAAGTGGATGACGAGATCAGCAGCCACCGCGCCATTGGATAATATACGTTTCAGTGTCAGCAGAAAAACAAGGTTTCTTCGTAAGTCAGTAAGATCCACACACTTGGTTAAAATGAGGGCCGTGGTGAATACGGCTCCACAGGTACAATGTGTGTGTGTGTGGGGGGGTCTTCCTTTGTCATTAAGTATGAGTGGGTAGATCATGCATGACCAATCCTTAGCCTGCACAAAATGACCGACTCCCTCCGTGACTGGAAAGAGGTCCGCCACACGCAAGTAGTTCCCTTGATCGCTCTCAGTTTATCGGGGCATTGGGTCAGCTAGCCACTGACTCTTCTAGAATGTCAGTACTTGTCGACGTAACTGAGAGCGAATATCTCTAGCGGGTACCTCCATTGGCCGAGGTGGTAGTGATACCGCCTCTTTTGCAGCTTGATCCGCTAACTCATTTCCCGCAATTCCCATATGGCTTGTAAGCCACAGAAAGGTGATTCGAGTGTTCAGCGTGGCACAGCCCGGCTAGTAGGTCGTGGATTCACTGCACTAAAGGGTGTTGCGAGAAACCCTAAGAGTCCGATACACGAGAAAGTGGATTTGTGCATCCTGTGGTGCAAACTGCAGAGCTTCATAGATGGCAACGAACTCTGCACTAAAGCTAAAGACAACACAGGCCTCAAGCAAAGAGATTTTGGTACTTGCACCATCAACATTTTTCATGAAGGTCTATTTATTTACATTCCCAATAAGTTACAAAAACTTCTCCGTTAAAAGGACAGAAATAACGTACACCTTTTGAAAACTGAACTTGCAAGGTTCTTCTTGATGCCGTGAAGACGCTTCTCTTTTTATTTGTATTAATTATTTCCAGAGCAATGCAAAAAAATAGTCTACCAGAGAACATAAGTATTTTCAAGAATGTCTTTCTTCTAACAACATTCCTGTCACATAGTCTAGTACTGTAGCTTGAACAGCGTTCTGACTTTTAAATTGTACTGGATCTCTGATTTGTCTCTTATCCGTACTTCCATCTTTTTATTCTTATTAAGTATCGTGGGTTTCATAATACCGTACTCTTACAAATATGTCTGAGTAATCTGGGTAGTTTTCTGCAGTCTACCATATACGATAAATAGACAACTCGACGCCAATTAACATTTTACGTTATAGGTTCTGATTTCATTGTACTTACGTCATAAACCAGTTGGCTTTGCTTCGTATAAGCAAGGATAACTTACAAATATTCCGGGGAGAATCTACCATCAAATGGGTGTGTGCATGCTGATGTATTAACTAGCCTCTGATTCTGTAGCGATGAAAAGCTTGGGTCTATCAGCAGGTCTGGAACACTAATATCAAATTGGTGACTAAACCTCCGGCGTCTGTGTTCAAGAAATTTGCGGCGGTAGTATAAGAACCAATCGTCAGGGTCTGTGTCGGGGGGAAAGTCTCTGAGCGCTAGGCGCCGCCATATTTCAGGCTCGTGCGCCAGAGGGTACAGTGCACGGCAGGTAGCTCCTAGGTGTATCACGTCAGCTCCTGAAAGCAGCTCTGCGATGCTCAGTTGCAGCTCCAAGGGCAAGCCCGCAAGGCTGGCGTGCGGCACTCTCTCACGCAGCAAGATGGCGCTCCGTAATGGCGACGTTAATTTGTTTTTCACGCGCATCGACAACTCCTGAAGACGGTAGAACTTCGTCCGTGAGGGTGTGCCGTCTTCGTTTAGTACCACGTACCTTTGAGGATAGAGACTAATGCACAATGCTTTACTGCCAACATTTGAAACTATAAAGTTAGCGATTAAAGCACCTGCTAACGGCAAGGCTACCAGACGGCAGTGATACTGCTCGAAGGGCAGTAGTGTGTAGGTTATGCTGTAGGTCTGACGCGACTTCTGGTCAACCGTACGCCACCCCTGAGGCATCCGACTGCAAGCAGACACTCGCCGTATGCTGAATCCAGGATCTAGATGCTGTACCATCGTCTCTTCCGCTAAAATAAAAACAAAAACATTAAACTTAAAAAAATATATTTTATTTTAGACAGAAAAAAGATTTTATTGATCGGAGAAATTATTGACGATGTAGAAGGTTAGACATTGTTGTTCTTGAGTTGATTCTCTTAGGTACATTACGCGGGTTTATCCACAGATGGCCGCATCCGCGCAGGGATTTACTAATTGCCCCAAAACTATATCGGCTAATGAACATTAATGAAAATATCGATGTGTCAAATCAGAAATTTATAGATTTGAGAGTAATTTATAGATTTGACACAACTATATTTCATTAATAATCCTAATTGAACTTTTAGCTGAAGAAGGCTTCATTCTCAAGTCGAAACATGTACAACAATTGAATACAGGGTCTTTCATATAAAGTAAGAATGCCAAGCGACGGTTTTGTTATCCGCTGCTGCGGTGGCCTTGGCCGAGCTTGTGGCGCGCCACGGTCCCCTGCTGCAGTATTGAAAGCGCGCGCATAGTATATAATTGACCTTTCAATAAGCGTGCAGGGTGTTCAGTTGCCAGTCCGAACCTTAGATGCTAACATGGTGAGAGAGTTATCATTACAGCATCGTATTTTTGTATGTAAAACTTATTTTAAGTGCGAGTCGGCTCGGTGGGTACTTGATGCATTTGTTCAGCAATTTCCTGATGAACTGCCACCTTCACTAGCACAGATTCACGTAATTGAAAATAAGTTTGACACTACTGGCTCAGTGCTCAATAACGGATCAGAAACATTTCAGTGGCAGAACTCAGTCGCGTCAGCCTGAATGTGGTTACCAGATACAATGCCTGTATAACCCAGGAAGGACGACACTTCCAGCATCTTTTATAAGGTAATATCTCATATAGGATTGTACACACATTGTACGCACTGGTTCTTCCGTCTTCCGTTAGAAGCGCTAGTAGCCAAGATAGCGACTAGGGAGCAGAAAGTTCTTTGTGCTTTACAGTCTGCAAGGACTAAATCTGTAGTTTCAGTGCAATGTGCGTTCTCTATTTACGTATTTCACAGTCATACAGCATAACCTTTTGATGTATAAGGATACAACGCGACCAAGAACTACATTTTCCAACCACCCCAAACCGAGAAAAGGTTACCTTACTAAAATGATAACAACTTTGTTTCTTGGACACACAAAATTTTGAAATTAATAAACCAGTTATAAAACATTCCACTGTAGCCTATATTGTGTCAAAATTTAGATTCGATCTGATGACGGGTATTTGAGATAATAATTCTTAGATGTGACACATGGTTGAAATACGCTTAAAAAAGGGCACTTTTTGTGTTCGAACTGCGATGAAAAATATTACAATATAGTCTAAATTAAAAATTCCAACCTACATGAACTAACGTAAAATAGAACGGCAAAAATGATGATGTTATTGGATTGCATGTAGGTCTGTTGGTTACTTCACAAACAACCTACAAACTCGAGTGCACATAATATTTTGGTCGACTGTAAGTACCAAGAGTCAGAATTAGACAACTTATGGGTTTCCATTCATCTGAGTAAGAGCCCTCATCGTTTTGTTGCTAATAGGTTGTCGCCATGAGGAAAAGTTTACCAGAACTGGAACCAAACCAGGACGTGGTAGATTATTGAACATATATCTTTCACATTGGCCTGTTTGCCATCTCTTGATGAATGCAGTACATTTGCATTTGTCTGTTGACACAGGCTAGAGTAAAATGTGGCTTTTCACCGATGTCTCCGTCTCACTCATGGCTGTGATTATATGGTAGCTACTGAGGTATGGGTGGTGCTTAGTAATGACATTCAGGGCACAGTCAGTGCCTGCGGATGCTGTGAACGGTTCTACTCTAAGGGTTAGTACTGCTGTACCTACTCAGTGAGGAAAGCAATGCCAAACTACCTCACTCCTCTTCTTGCCTAGTACGCCTCAATATAGCGCTGCCTTGTTTTTTTTTGGGTATCTACCCACATAACCTAACGGCGGTATTTTTTGAGGATCCAACCAGCCCTCGGGCTGACTACCTGCCACATCTTTCACATCTTTCTGGGAGTCATTCGGATTTGAAAATAGCCTACTGTCAAATATCACTGCTGCACATTAAAAAAATACTGTCAAACATCACTAATATAATGTCAAATATCACTAATATTGCTTAAATGAAGGTTTTTAATTGTAGCTTGTTCAACGACGGCAGATGTTTGTGGCCGACGCATTGACGTCATATTGCGCTGCCAACATGTCCGATACAAAATACACCACACGACACACGTAACTTTGTAATTATGTGAAAAAATAAATAATTATCAAAACCATTGTCCTGGATAAAGATTATTGATGCGTGACTACCCCCACTGTACGTGACAAAACCCATGGGTGTTTATATTAGCTAACGCGGTCCGCTACCTAACAATTATTGGTCTAGGCGAAAACCATTAGTCTGCAGGATGTGATATAGTACCGAATGCGTGGGGTTGGCAATACTGTACATGACGCTAAAAATGGTGGAGTCAGCTGGAATTTCATCTACTGTACACCCTGGGCACAAAGTCCCGTTACCCCTATACATTTCAGGATATACATTGATTTTTTTAATATTTTCTGTTTCAGATATAATCAATGGCTGCTACTAGTGACTATAGCATTGAAGAACGCATTGCCACAAGCACTTGGGTTCATGAGAGACCAAGAACAGGGAAAACGTTGGAACAGGTGCGTACTGACTTTGAGCAGCGATTCGGACGACAACCTCCTCAAAAGACAACACTTTTACGTTGGGAAAAGAAACTGTTCGCTACAGGCAGCGTGAAGGACAAACCAAGAAGTGGTCGACCATCAACAAGAGAGGAACAATGCCGAGAAGTCGCGGAGTCAGTGGAAAGATCACCAACGAAGTCAACTCGTAAACGATCCGCGGAACTGGGTATAGCCTACCCCGGTCAACTCTGCGCAAACACATGAAACATGACTTAAAGTTGCACCCATATCGACCAAAGAGTTGTATATAAGTCGTGATCCTATTAGGGATGGCTGGGTGGGTTAAAGACAGTGGAGGAGTAAACATCTATTACTATATCATCTCCAGATACCACTACTACAGGTATTTTGGCTAATTTCTGTAGTTAAGAATTTTTTACTTAGGTTCAGGTATATTTCACTCTTACTGGAAAAAAATTGGAAAGCACTGCGTTTATAGAATTGAGTGGTCAGATTTGGTCATTTAACATACAGTAATTGGTTGTTAGTGTTAAGTTAGCGAGCCTCACAATCAGAACATCAGCTCTAGCTCCATGCTACTCTGCAGGCGAATATGCCTCCCCGGTTTGGTACAGGTCAGCTCATGCTAAGCAGATCGACATCGCTCTCAATGAAAGTTGCTGGATCATTACAGGATGCTTAAAACCAACACCTATTGAGAAGATCCAACTTCTAGCTGGTATTGCTCCTGGTGAGATTCGTAGGGAGGTAGCAGCTAACGAAGAGAGGCTCCAATCATCTACCTCAGAAGCCCATCCCCTCTATGGATACCATCCTGCCACACGGTGGCTGAAATCTAGAAAGTGTTTTCTCCACACGTCAGTTAAGCTTCAAGGGAAAGCATAGAATGCTAGGATCGAGATGTGGAAAGAAAGAACTTACCACCTTTCCAACTGGATGGAGCTGAAGGAAAGTCTTCCATGTGGTCACCAAGAGAAATGGACAACCTGGAAAGCCCTTAACAGACTCCGTACAAGAGTCAGCAGAATGTAAATCTGCCGAAGTGGGGTTTCTCAAGCGACTCATCACTCTGTGGCTGTGGAGAGCAGCAGACAATCCAACATGTGACTTATGTCCTTCAAAGTGCACTATGAAAGATTTGATTGCAGCCTCCTCCAGCGCTATTGACGTGGCCCAATACTGGGCAAAAATCATCTAGCTCTCAAATTTGTTGCTCGGTGTGTGTTTTTGTTTGTATAATGGGCCTGCGTATGTGTATGGCGGAGATTTAGAAGTCCTGTATCCATTGTTAATATTCTTTTTTAAATAGTGTATATTAAGTTGATGCTTCTGACACGAATAGAGAAGAAAGAAGTTAGCGAGCGTTTCTGTTTGATGAAATGCTCATGCAAAGTCAAATAACCTGATGAATTACAGTAAGAGGTCATTGACGTTGGTAAAACCGACCCTTAGTGACTACATTACTGACTTACATTCATTATTGTTCTCGTCTGGAGCGTCTACAGGCGTGAACCCCGTCTCGACTGCGAGCATGTGTATGAGGACCACGAGGAGGTCCATTTCATTAATGGAGGCCTCCCCCTCGTCTTCCAGCGACGCCAATAGCACCTCCAGGCTGCGTGGAATCTCTTGGGCTGTACTCTCGTGTATCATGAATGGCTGCATGGTGTCCCGCTGCACCATACTCGATGCCTGGTAACGGTACATAGGTTCCTGGCCCATTGTTGGTGGGTCTATGACACTGTTGACTGCAATAATAATATAATAATATTGTTGGTTTTACGTCCCTTTCAACTTCTGAGGCTTTTAGAGACGCCGTGCCACGAGGAAGGAATTTTGCCCAGAAGGGGGTCTTTTGTTGTGTAAGTCTTCAGTCTTTTGACTGGTTTGATGCAGTTCCCCATGCCTTCCTTTCCTGAGCTAATCGTGTCATCTCTACATAGCTACCACACCCCACATCCAAGGCAATCTGTTTAGCATATTCTAACCTTGGTCATTGGTCTACCGCTACAGTTCTTGTCCTCGACCATTCCTTCCATAACTAAGCTTGCTATTCCTGGGTGTCTTAGTATGTGTCCTACCAACCTATCTCTTCTCTTCATTAGCAGTCGCCAGAAACATCTCTCCTCTCCCACTCGTCTTAAAACCTCTTCGTTTGTAACCCTATCTACGCATCTGATCTTCATCATTCTCCTGTAACACCACATTTCAAACGCTTCAATTCTCCTCTTTTCTGCTGCACCAATAGTCCAAGTTTCTCTTCCATAGAGTGCCACGCTCCAGACAAAGGCATTCGAAAGATGTCAACAGATTCCTTTGCCTGAGCCAACCTACTTCTTATATCCTCTTTGTTTCGTCCATCACTGGTTATTTTGCTTCCTAAGTAACAGAAGTCTCCTATTTCCTTCAGCTTTTTACCTGCCAATTTGATGTCCATAGAGGTTTCTGATGTATTTCGGCTGCATTCCAATATTTTTGATTTACATTTATTAATTTTCATAATGAATTCTTTCCGTTAGACGGAGTCCATACCATTCAAAAACTCATTCAAATCCTCAGGCGTGTCTTTGACGTGCCAATTAATTTACTGACACGGCTCCCTCGCAATTGCGCACCCTCAAATGCCAACTGACTGCGCCAGGATTCGATTCTGCAACCTTGGCGCAGCAGGCAAGAACGTTACCGCTGAACCACGCAGTCAGCCTCTGTCGATTTCACTAATGTTTCTACTTTGAGGACCAAATACAGAGATGTGCAAATTATTAGAGTTAGTTTACTTATTGTTGTTTTAAGGGGCGGAACAGCGAGGTCATCTGCCCCGTACAGGATGTTGAACACAGGCGACAGTGGATCATGTGTTTTGTGATATGATCTCCTCCACACCCACATTTCCTGCTATCTTCTTAAGTGTAGCCCCATCGCTGATCTCAACCTATTTAGAGACTTCCATGGTGGCCATCCCATAATAATAATAATAATAATAATAATAATAATAATAATAATGTTACGTGCCACCCCCTAGTGGCACTTTTGTTAACTGGATTACGGTGGGGGTACAAAGCACAACACCAATTACTGCTTAAAGAAATAATTAACTTTATTGTGGCCAGAAAATTACACTAATCAGCAAATACAAGCAATTAGGAGCCTTCTCCAGTTTCCTCAAGTCTCTTCCTTATGCGCTCTTGGCCCCTTTCACTTGCAACAGACCACAGAAGTTAATCCGTCCTAATGAGTCCGGTGGCCTTGGCAGAGGCTACCTGCCCCTCTTCCTCAGGTACAACAAATACAGTTACTTACGAGCACTTGATGTACGCTGTTCACAAGCTGGGAGAAACAATGTCACAGGATTTCGTAACTCGCACAGCACTTCGTCACCACACTTCTGTCGCACAAGATAATCGCTCGCACTAGCTCGTAAAACACAACAACAACAACTGCTTCACGGGTCACTCTTATATAGCACGTCGGTGACTCAATAAATGGTTCTAGATCCATCCAGGATCCACGGCTTCTCGAGGTTTCCATCGCTGGTCCAGTCACGAATCTTCTGGACTATCCCTTTGTCTGTAGTAGCCCTGTTGCATAAGGCGCGCGCAATACAGGAGGCAGGCCACAGCCCAGCCCTGGGGCAGTTGTGACTCATGCGGCGAGTGATGACACAAAATCACAGCCGTAACAATAATAATAATAATAATAATAATAATAAAAAATCATATTTCTTGGTCGTCACACTAAAACTAAAGAAATTGAAAAGCGAGAACGGAAAATTTATGATTCCACGAGAGAAAATGTAATGGGGATTAAGAGGAGAACAGCGAACCTCTACTCCTTTACTGACAGGTTCAGTAATGCCGTACGCACGTGACGCCTGCAATTAATAAATAATAATGTTATTGGTTTTACGTCCCTTTTAACTGCTGCCACTTTTAAAGACGCTGGGATGCTGGAATTTTGCCCAGAAGGCAATATTTAACGTGCCAGTAAATCTACCGACATGGCTCCCTCGCATTTGCGCACCCTCAAATACCAACTGGCTGCGCCAGAATTCAATCCTGCAACCTTGGGACACCTGCAATTCTATGGCCATATAAGCCTATATAAAATAGACAGCAATACACTAACCAAAAGATTATTTTAAGTAATCAACTCAAAGAAGGCCAAAATAAACTGCTACAAGAAACAACAACAACTAAATAGATAACATCCTGTACGGAAGATGACTTACATCAAGCCTCGGAGAAAGCACCGACAGTGGTCAATGTTAGGTCAAATGTCGTATAATGTTTGTAACTGATTAGGCTATGCATGTATGATTCTGACACGAGGATATATTATTATTATTATTATTATTATTATTATTATTATTATTATTATTAAGATGATGATGATGATAATTATTGTTGTTTTAAGGGGTCTAACATCTCGTTTATCGGTCCCTAATGGTTTGGTGATAGTGAAGATGAAAAGTGTAATGGATACTATAGCTAAAAGTAGTTCCGTGACGAACTAAGGAGCATACTTTTCTTAAAATTTAAGATTGATGCCAATCTATATACTAGACCTATCTAGAATAATGACGAATCAAGTTGGCAATACTAACATTTCTAAGTACTGCAGTTTGTAATCCTGAAATAGTGTAGCCTAATAGAGTAACTTACTACAGTTGGCAGCCCTGGTGACTCTGAGTATATTCTTAGTTCCATCTCTTAAAGTATAGAATGCACATATAACATTTGGTTGAAGTCTAATGGATAGTATGGATGTTACATGTTGTTTAATATTGGATTTATCAGTTCGCGTAAAATCATGTTGGGAACAATGCCATGTATGTGATGCTCAGAATTAATCTGAAATATTACGGTATATTATGGTGCCAATTTTGGATAAAATCCATATGTTAGTATACAAGTTACATGTAATTAAAAATTGAAATTATCAGAAGGGTTAGATTCATGTTGGCAGCACAGAGGAATATTAGTTATTCCAAATTAATCTAGAATGTCAGGTACTATAGCCTACGTGTGCAAAGTTTAGAGCTGATGGCTTGCATACTTTCTGAGATATCCAGATATAGATCTTTACTCTTACCAATTTTGGTTTCGATAGCTGCAGCCGATTAGAAGTTGATAGGGGGGGATCGATCTCATAAGTCTACCTCTTCTTCATTTATGCAAAATGAGAAAAGTAGGCTTAAAACCAACTACAGTACGGGCTTACGTCTAAACCTAACTACAGACTTACAACTAAAACTAACTGCAGACTTGAGAAACAAGACGTCTGATGCCTTGAAGAATGAGTCTGTCAAGAAAGCTAAGGGCCAATTAAGGCAGAAAGTGAAAGAATTCCCTTGTCCTCTGATACCCTAATACTGTCAGGGATGGAAGAGAAAAAGAGTTGACCAAGGAAGGTCGACAGAAAAGATGACAGAGAGGAGCCCGGCACTAGTAAGTGGAAGCAGTGCCGGACTCAGCTGGGTCCCGTGGTCGCCAATCCACGTCCCACTAGTCGTGAGCCACCTAGTTCAAGGCTTCATTATCGACACTCGCTAATATGCCCGGACAATGAAGTGGTGTGCAACATAATGCGTGGCACTATATCAACGACCGCACGTTCAGTGTGTCAACATTTGTATGGGGCGCGTGTGACCTTCATCTGTTCCGGGAGAGAGGGTGGGTGGTGGTGACCTTTGCGAGAATTCATCTCGAGTGAAATGCCACGCACCCCCCGGGGAGCTTTTCGCAGCCTCCTCTGGACCACGACCGAGCAAGCAATCTGCCTAATGGCTTTGTATTGTGCATCAGACAGGATCCAGTTACACGGTGGGTGGCGACAACGCTGATTCCGAGTGGCGGAAATTATCTCATCCCAATTGAAAGCGCTATACAATACTAACTCTCATTACTGTACTCGTTTTGAAGGGTTCACGACTGGCTGCTTGGCTCAGCGGTAACGTTCTCTCCTGCTGTTCCCAAGGTTGCAGGATCGAATCCTAGCGCAGTCAGTTGGCATTTGAGGGTGCGCAAATGCCAAGGAGCCGTGTCAGTAGATTTACTGGCACGTTGAAGATCCCCTTTGAAGCAAAATTCCGGCACCCCGGCGTCTCTAAAAGTCCCAGTAGTGAAAAGGGACGTTAAACCAATAACAACATTATATGCCTTTCATTCATGTTCTCAATCCGTAGATTGGTCGGCAACAATCCTCCTCTTCCATTCTTCCCTGTCGCCAGTCAGTCTCTTCATGTCTCTGTATGAATGGACATTAACATCTGTTATGATCTGCTTGATGTATTGCACTACTATTCTCTGGCAGTGACATGCAAGTCACCTTTGAAAGGTGAATGCAAGGAGAGGTCGAGTCTGGTGCCCGTAAACCGGGCTCCTTTTACTCTAGTATGAGGGGGAGAACATTGTGGTGTTTGAAGCCATATTTTCAGTGTTGCCTTAGTAAACAAGAGTTTAGTGCTTTTCAGTCGGTCAACACGAATGTACCCAAAAGAGATGGGTTATACCCTAATCCTGAAATAAATTACATGAGATTAATAAAACACTAGGATGACCAGTTTCGATCGTCAAGCGATCATCATCAGATCCAATACACTTAGGCTATAAAATCTATGTTTGAAATACAGGTGAAAATATTTACAATATGTACAATTATTTAGTTGCAGTATTGGTACTGCAACTGTCAGTGTATGCTAAATGCAGTATATATGTTAGGTGAATTGCTAAATGGTGATGGCTATCTGGAGATTGTACTTTAGAGAGATTATATGGTTTAAACTATGGTTAAACTATAAAATTTTAGGCTAACTACTTATCTGATTGTCTTCCGTACTACAGCTATTCGCAGTTTCCGTGCTCACTTGAACTCGCTGTGCGGTCGACTGCGGTGGTTATCTTAACGACTGGTTTTTCCCTGCCTTCCCCCCCTGTCCCTACGTGCTGTGGGGAGTGATCGCGATGTGTTTATGTGAGGTGTTGCCAACCTAGATAAGATGTATGTTATTGAATGAGGTGGATCTACAACTATTAAAGACCGTGGATTAGTCCTCGCCACGCGTGGAGCATAACCCATTCGAACTAAGCGTTGACGGTCTTATGAGGACGTCCCGGCACCTTTAATACTGCCTCTAATATGGGCCTTGGTTTATTGCAGAAGAAAAGTACATCGTACACCTGATCCAGATAACATTTACCTATTAAAAACCCCCTAATTTCCCCCCTTTTTGTTATCTAGCTTGGCTGTGTCGCTAAATTGTGTTTTGTTTCCGACAGGGTGTGTTTTTTAGTAGCGTGAAGAGGGGTGAGCTCTCCATGAACGTGTGTTCATTTAGAACATGAACACACGTTCATGGAGAGCTCACCCCTCTTCACGCTACTAAAAAACACACCCTGTCGGAAACAAAACACAATTTAGCGACACAGCCAAGCTAGATAACAAAAAGGGGGGAAATTAGGGGGTTTTTAATAGGTAAATGTTATCTGGATCAGGTGTACGATGTACTTTTCTTCTGCAATAAACCAAGGCCCATATTAGAGGCAGTATTAAAGGTGCCGGGACGTCCTCATAAGACCGTCAACGCTTAGTTCGAATGGGTTATGCTCCACGCGTGGCGAGGACTAATCCACGGTCTTTAATAGTT
Organism: Meconema thalassinum; assembly: GCA_946902985.2. Taxonomy (NCBI): domain Eukaryota; kingdom Metazoa; phylum Arthropoda; class Insecta; order Orthoptera; family Tettigoniidae; genus Meconema; species Meconema thalassinum. The sequence goes on from OX336394.1 coordinate 223,250,044, forward strand.
GTAGATCCACCTCATTCAATAACATACATCTTATCTAGGTTGGCAACACCTCACATAAACACATCGCGATCACTCCCCACAGCACGTAGGGACAGGGGGGGAAGGCAGGGAAAAACCAGTCGTTAAGATAACCACCGCAGTCGACCGCACAGCGAGTTCAAGTGAGCACGGAAACTGCGAATAGCTGTAGTACGGAAGACAATCAGATAAGTAGTTAGCCTAAAATTTTATAGTTTAACCATAGTTTAAACCATATAATCTCTCTAAAGTACAATCTCCAGATAGCCATCACCATTTAGCAATTCACCTAACATATATACTGCATTTAGCATACACTGACAGTTGCAGTACCAATACTGCAACTAAATAATTGTACATATTGTAAATATTTTCACCTGTATTTCAAACATAGATTTTATAGCCTAAGTGTATTGGATCTGATGATGATCGCTTGACGATCGAAACTGGTCATCCTAGTGTTTTATTAATCTCATGTAATTTATTTCAGGATTAGGGTATAACCCATCTCTTTTGGGTACATTCGTGTTGACCGACTGAAAAGCACTAAACTCTTGAGGGGGAGAATTTTGGAGGATGATTAAAAAATGTTAAAGAATTAAGTAAATTTACTCTGGCTATGGTTTAATGAGTAACCGATAGCCAGAGTTTTTGCAGTGAAATGGATTTTAGTTGTGCAAGGAATTAAGTTATAAATATAATTAACTAATTGCAAGAGCAACCAGTTAATTATTTGGGGGCAGTGCGAAGTCTCGGTCTATCCCTTATTAATCCCGTTAGCTAATTTCCTACGGGGTCGGGAATGAGCTGCGATGAAATTCTATGTGGCGGATGGTTTTTACGGCCTGGTGCCCTTCCTGACGCCAACTTCATGAGAGGAATTAATAAGAGATGAAACGAATGAAGATGAATGAAACTGGGCAAGTTCAATTTCAATTACAGTAGACCTCCAATTATCCGAACTCCAACTATCCGAATCGCTGATTTTCCGAATCACTTTCAGAAGAAAGAAATTAGACGGAAACGTACTGCGATTCGCAAAATCATGATTCTGTCTACGCGCGCTATCGTCCTTCCCTACACGAAGCTAGTGTAAGCGCAGCGCGAACATTATTGGGATCAAGAGCCTACTTTGACGGAGATGTTCAGCAAACAATGACTTTCATTTGCTACTCTTGTACAGCACGTACTCTATATAACATGTAAAAGTATTGCATTTTCATTTAATTACATAATTAAAATGCATAATATATTACCGAAAATAAGCTATTTTTCTTTAAAATGCATATGCATGTATACCATGTATGTAAATCCAATTATCCGAATGTTTATTATCCGAACGTAGTCCGGTCCCAATTGATACGGATAATTGTAGTTCTACTGTAGTTCCAACTTTGGCTACCAGACACCAGCGTCATTGAACTTGGTAGAGCGTTTCTAACCAAATAACATACAAATTTAGCTACACACTAACAATTGTGGTTGTAGGTTCTTTTACATGCCATGAATCTATGACATGGGCCCGCCGGCTTTACTTCCCCTCCGAAGGAAGGTATACTGAAGGATTGTAACGCTCTTATACATCCGATGACTTAGTCCGGGTTTGATATAATAATGATAGGCCTATTGGTTTTACGTCCCTTTTAACTACTCGGGAGTCCTGGTTTGAACCCACGATCTTGGGCATAGCAGTTCAGCATGCTAGCAACTACGCCACCGAACCCGCAAAATAAATAACAATATTAACATACATTATTATTATGAAGAGTTCACACAGTGAAAATCCACAGCCTGCTTCCAGTCTCCAACCGGGTCAGGAATGGAATGAATGAAGCCCCCATCCAGCGGCGAGGATATGAACTGTGCCGGCTGCCGAGGCCTGACGCACTCCTCTGGGGCAATGATTAAATGAATGACAGATGAAATGAAATGATAGTGGAGAGTGTTGCTGGAATGAAATTTTGACAGGGAAAACCGGAGTACCCGGAGAAAAACCTGTCTGCCTCCGTTTTGTCCAGCACAGATCTCACATGGAGTCACCGGGATTTGAACCACGGACCCAGCGGTGAGAGGCCGGCGTGCTGCCGCCTAAGCCACGGAGGCTTAAAGAGTTCACACAATAAAGGAAGAAAACTAAATTTTGGAAGTTAAGGAAGTAATTATTTTCCGGAATGTTATCATACAATTAAATTAAATTGTTGAATCCTTCCATTATTGAGCGCCGTGAACAGTAAAATAGGATTGTGTTTGGATAATGGGGAAAACAAAGACATTTCTTCACGTAAAGTTGCAGTCTTTACTGCTCTGCTGGTTGAAGGAATCTATATATATAAATCAATGTAAAGTGATAGTTTGTCTGTGGGTATGTCTGTGGGTATGTCTCCTATGCGTTCATATACCATTCGTCCGATTGCGATGAAACTTGGGTGAGATGTTGAGTACACTCCAAGGAAGGTTTCTGACTTAGTAAATCCATTTTACAATACGTAGCGCACGCGTAGATTCAACAAATGTGCGACGATGCGCGAAGCATTTCAACAAAGTCCCGTAGCTACTCCCGTAGCGATGAAACTTGGGTGAGATGTTGTGTACACTTACGTGAAGGTTCCAAATTAGTGAATACATTTCACAGTAGATAGCGCACAAGTAGATTCAACAAATGAGCGACGACACGCAATGCGTTTCAACAAAGTCCCGTATGCATTCATATGCCATTCGTTCGGTAGCTATGAAACTTGCGTAAAATGTTGTGTACACTGCAGGGAAATTTTCTGGCTTAGTACATCCACTTTACAATAGGCAGCGCACGAGTAGATTCAACAAATGAGCTACGACGCGCGAAGCATTTCAACAAAGTCACGTTTGCGTTCATATACCATTCGTCCGATAGCGATGAAACTAGGCTGAGATTTTGTGTGCACTCCAGGGAAGGTTTCTAGCTTAGTAAATCCCTTTAAAAATAGGTAGAGCACGAGTAGAATCAACAAATGAGCAACGGCGCGCGAAGCGTTTCAACAAAGTCCCATATAATTTCATATACCATTCATCCGATAGCGATGAAACTTGGGTGAGATGTTGTGTACACTCCAGGGAAGGTTTCTGGCTTAGTACATACATTTTACAATAGGTATCGTACCAGTAGATTCAACAAATGAGCGATGACACGCGAAGCGTTTCAACAAAGTCCCGTATAAAGTCATATACCAGTCGTCTGATAGTGATAAATGTTTGGTGAATTGTTGTGTACACTCCAGGAAAGGTTTTTGGCTAAGTAAATCCATTTTACAATACGAAGCGCACGTTTATATTCAACAAATGAGTGACTACGCGCGAAGCGTTTCGACAACGTCCCGTATACGTTCACATACCATTCATCCGATTGCGATGAAACTTGGGTGAGATGTTGTGTACACTCCAGGGAAGGCTTCTGGCTGAGTACATCCATATTACAATATGTAGCGCAAGAGTAGAATCAACAAATGAGCGACGGCACGCGAAGCGTTTCAACCAAGTCCCGTATGCATTCATGTACCATTCGTCCGTAGCTATGAAACTTGGGTGAGATGTTGTGTACACGTCATGGAAAATTTCTGGCTTAGTAAATCCACTATACAATATGCAGCGCACAAGTTGATTCAACAAATGAGGGACGACGCGCGAAGCGTTTCAACAAAGTCCTGTATAAGGTCATATACCATTCTGCCGTTAGCGGTGAAACTTGGGTGAAATATGGTGGACACTCCAAGGAAGGTTTCTGGCTTAGTAAATACATTTCACAGTAGGTAGCACACGAGTAGATTCGACAAATGAACGACGACATGCGGAGCGTTTCAATACAGTCCCCTATGTCTTCATATCCCATTAGTCCGATAGCGATGAAACTTGGGTGAGATGTTGTGGACACTTACGTGACGGTTTCTAACTTAGTAAATACATTTTACAGTAGGTAGCGCACGAGTAGATTCAACAAATGAGTGACGGAGCGCGAATCTTCTAAACAAAATCAGGTATGCGTTCATATACTATTCATCCGATTGCGATGAAACATTGATCAGTTATTGTGTACCCGCCAGGGAAGGGGACTTAGTAAATCCATTTCACAATAAGTAGCGCAAGAGTAGATGCAACAAATGGGTGACGACGCGCGAAGCGTTTCAACAAAATCCCCTATTGCGTTCATATAACATTCTTCGATTGCGATGAAACCTTGATGAGTTATTGTGTACACGCCAGGGAAGGGCTTCGACAGTAATACATTTCTCAATAGGTAGCGCACGAGTAGATTCAACAAATGAGTGTCAGCGCACGAATCGTTTAAACAAAAACCCCGTATACGTGCATATACAATTCATCCGATTGCGATGAATCATTGATGAGTTATTGTGTACACGCCAGGGAAGGTTTTCGACTTAGTAAATCCATTTCACAACAGGTAGCGTACGAGTAGATTCAACAAATGAGTGACAGCGATGAATCTTTTGAAAGCTGTTGTGCACGCTTCCACGAATGGTTCTAAATTAGAAAATCCATTTTACGATAGCTTAGAGGCAGTTAACATGTTGTGTATCCAAAAGCATTTCAAGAAACAGAATTTCAACGTCAACACTTTCTTTGATTGGCATTGCAACGCATGCCGGGTACAGCTTGTATTTAATAAAACAAGTGCGAATGAAGGGACACTGATCCCGTTTAATTAATTTAAAAAATGTTTATAAATGCTTACTTCGGCCATTCTTGTGGCTATATCTTGTTATATTTCCTCATATTAGATTTTCTTTCTGGCACAAGAAGTGCCCAGGCCTACCAAGTGACCGCTGCCCAGCCATTTGGCCTGCAGATATTGGAGTGATGCGTGGTCAGCGTAACGGGTTTCCTCGGCCGTAAATCTTGGTTTTCGTGACCGGGGCGCTGCCTCACTGTCAGACACCTACTCAATTGTCCTCACGAGGCTGAGTGCACCCCGTTCCAGCCCTTACGTCAGTTTCTAAAATCCCTGATGGAGTCGGGAATCGAACGCGGGGCCTCCGGGTGAGAGACTGGCGCGCTACCCCAACACCACGGGGCCGGTCATATTAGATATACTGTATCTTGTCGTACTTTGTTCTATTTGAGCCTTTTTGTTTAAATTTTGACTTGGTACATACAGTATTATCAGGGTGGAATTTCAAACACTGGATGCAGTAGATATAGGCCTATTGCATTTTTCTCCGTATTCCCGTAGCATGCAGATAGCAGGTTTAGAAGACCTGATTCCGAGAAAAAGCTTCTGTACGGATATCCCATCGAGTAAGTTGCCACCCCAGGAGAGCAAACAGTAAACAAGGAAACTCCGGGAAACTCCGAGTTATCTCACGCCCAGTTCGGTCTTGACTCTCACGATGGTATCCTCAACTTGACGTGATGTGGCGGTCTTCAGAGCCCAAATGATCCTGAGAGCTATGCCGGCGGAAGCGTAAGCTCCTGGTAGGGCCACCTATGCCGGACAGGCCAAAGGTGATGGGTCAGACAAAGAGGGATATCCTGGTCCTCCAGGTTGGGGGTTGATCATGGGGCAACCCCATATGAAAAAACAGCCTGTTATTAAACTCCAATACAATAATAGCCGGACTGATGATAATGATAAACTACCTATGCAAGGAAACAGAAAAACGGAAACGAAAAATGATAAGTACATAGCAATCAGGAATTTGAGAACATTGAACAAAATCCAGGTGTAAGAAGATGCAAAGGAAGACCTAGAAAACGATGGTTGGATGACGTGGAGGACGACTTACGCAAGATGGAGGAAACGTACAGAAGTTCGTCAGGATTGGGCAACGATTGTTGGAGAGGCCAAGGTCCTACATGGACTGTAGCATCGAGGAGTAAGTAGGTAGGCCTAAGTAAGTATGTACGGGGCGTGGTGGCTCAGCGGTCTAGCTGAATGCCTCTCACCAAGGCGGTCCGGGTTCGATTCCCGGTCAATGCATGTGAGATTTTCGAAGTGAAATGCCATGTCCTGTGGTTCGGATTCCACGTAAAAAGGAGGTCCCGTGGCTCATGATCTCGAGATTAACGGTCACGTTAATCTACAAGCTTGCTTGCTTGCTTTGTAAGTAAGTAAGTTCGGTCTTGATGGGTCCGGTAGGTACTGTATTGTAGCTCTATCAGTTACTGTAGTGTGTCTGCTGTATTATCCCATTTTATGATAGGATAACTCCAATACGTGTCAATTTTGTAAGCGTTAGTCTGAAGCGTGGCACTCTATGGAAATGAAACTTGAATTGTTAGCAGGGTAAGAGGAAAACAGAAGCGTTTGAAATGTGGTGTCACAGGAGAATGATGAAAGGAAGGAAGTTTGTAGTTTTACGTGACCGTTAATCTCGCGATCATGAGCTACGGGCCCTCCTTTTTACATGGCATCCGAACCACATGGCATTTTCTCTTTGAAAATCTCACATGTATTGACCGGTTATCAAACCTGGTCCGCCGTGGTGAGAGGCCAACAGCTTGACCGCTGTACCACCTCGACCCACGACTGAAGAGAAGAGATAGGCTGGTGAGACACCTACTAAGACACCCAGGAATAGCACACTTAGTTATGGAAGGAAGGGTTGAAGTCATTAATCGTAGGGGTAGACCAAAAGTTAGAATATGTTAAACAGATTGCCTCGGATGTAAGGTGTGGTAGTTATGTAGACAGGGCTGGATGTACCAATAGGCCCCATAGGCCCCGGCCTAGGGACGCACCATGCTGAGGGGCGAAAAATTAATCCGAAATTTTTTATGATTTAAATTAAACTTTCCAAAATTTTGACACTGTTCAAATTTATATTGTGGCCATCATTTCCCAACAAATGTTCTGCAACAGCAGATTTTTCGACTTCAGCTTCAGAACAGGATTGTTTTATGATTTACTAGGAGAACATTTAAGTCTTGAATATTACTATCAGTTTAATTTGAATAATTCACTATGCATAATTTTATGTTGTTGTATGATGTAGTGCATATGTATCTGAATGTCAGTAAGTGTATAATGGGTCTTAAATGGTTAATAGTTCTTTATGCAACGAGCCTATACTGGCAATAATTTCCATACGAGTGTCTTAATTACCATTATAGGCGAGTTGCATACGACTGTTTATGTTCGACGATAATTATCATAACTATTTTATGTTCGAAGATAAATATTCATAAATATCTGTCGAGATTTCGCCAGTTTTATGTACTGAACAGAGCGCATGGGATGCAGGGAATACCTTGTATTTGACTATGGCCACCTCGAAACTCTACTATGACACTAGGCCAGGCAGTGAAATTTACATTAGAAGGCCGTGGAACTCAGCGCATCTAATTATCTAATTGGTCAAACAACTGTTTCTTGAGCTCTGATTGGTGGGAGAAACTGTTTCACAATGAACAAGTAGTTCCGTGAAGAACTATACAGCCTATTTTCATATATCCTACTTATGTTAACTGCCACAATCAACATACAAAATTTCAGTTTAATTGCTGTAACAGATTACAATTGAGAACCGTCTAAATATTTCAGATGGTCGCCAGGTTGGATTTTTATTTTTGTACTATTACATTAAGATTATTGTGTACGTGTGGTATTCAAACTTCAATCGCATGATTAGACAACAAGAAGTAAAAACGAGATTTTAAAATTACGCACAGCAGCCATCTTGTGATAATGCAAACCATTGAAATAAATTAGGTGCCAGTGGATCAACATTTGTATAAGCATTTAACGTGCAACGTTTCACGGCACTCGGATAGTTAATTCGCGAGAAACGTCCATTTAAATATTTATACTTCGCGTCGCCGCCATGTTGGATTTGTGCTCACCAGGTTCCTGAAAGTCCTATAGGTGAACATATGTTTATAGTCTCTATGAACATTAAAAATTCAGTTTGGTTGCTGTAAAAGATTCATAGATATTGAGAACCGTCTAAATATTTCGGGAGCTCACCATTTAAGAGTGTTATATGTATAGGCCATAGAGTTATGTACCATTCAAGGACAATTATTGCCTAGGTTCATTATTCAAACTTTCACTTCGATCGCATGATTACGACACAAGAAATTAAAACTTAATTTTAAAATTTCGCACAGCCGCCATCTTGAGGTTATGTAAGCAATTGAATTAAATTAGATGGCAGTGCATTACAATCTGCAAAATCAATTACTGTACCACATTTCACTGCGCTCAGAGAGTTAAATCACGAGAGAAGTCTATTAAAATATTTTAAATTCGCTTGGTCGCCATGTTCGTTTCGTACTTTACAGGTTTATGAAATATACATAGGCATTCCTGTATCAGTACCCTTTATCACCGTACAAAATTGCAGGGTGATATCTGTAATAGTTTCAGAGATATAGAATGTCAGTGAAATATTTCGCACAGACGCCATTTTGAGGTTATATAAACAATTGAACTAAATTAGACTCCAGTGCATTACAATGTGTATAAACATTTGCTGTACCAAGTTTCATTACAGTTAGATAGTTAAATCGCGAGAAAAGTCTATTTAAATATCTCAACTTCGCTTGGCCGCCATGTTGGTTTTGTAGTCACCAGGTTTTTGAAAGTCTCATAGGTGAACGTCTAGTAGTGCCCTTTATTACCGTACATAATTTCAGGGCGATATCGGTAATAGTTTCGGAGATATTGAATGCTAGTGAAATATTTCGCACAGCCGCCATGTTGGATTGGAGAGACGTAACAAAATTTGAAGGGCACGGTCGAGGTCACCGGGAATAGTGCTATGAACTTCCCGAGTTTCATTGAAATCGCTCCAGCCGTTTCGATTTTATTAGGGGGGACACACACACGAATCACACACACACGCACACACACACACACGCACACACACACGGACAAAAGGTGATCTCATAAGCCTATTTTTTCAAAATTGAAAATAGGCTTAAAATAGTGCTATAATGAGCCTCATTATAGTACAGTTCTCTGACATATAATAGGCAGGGTCGAACATATAACTTATTTTAGTATCTCGTTGCCCTATTTATTTATAGTTCATATAAACTCATACAAATTTATTTTAATTATTTTAATTTATTTAATTGTTTTTACTTCACGATACATTATAATTTAAAAAAACTTCACAAAGACCTTTCTGAGGACTAAATTCTTCCTCCTTCACGATGGTATGAAGAGGAAGCGGCAAACACCCACGGGCCTAAGAGCGCATAAAATCTAAATCCGACCATGTATGTAGAGATGAAACGGTTAGCTCAGGACAGGGAGAAGTTGCAGTAAGTTCGGAGGTCGTAGGCTCGAATCCCAGAGCTCATGGCGGCTATCCAGAGTGTGTTGAGAGAGAGAAATGGTGGACACAGGCACCATGTCGCAGTGAGCTGGATCCCCGCTTGATGTGCTACGACGGTGTGTTATTTCGTTGCCTAGCAACAGGCAGTGCAGACGCCTAACGCTACACTCTGGTCTGGAATATTGATCTGCGCTTTCCCGGCCTACATTGCCGTGTCCCAATCAGCCACCGTTTGAGATAGACACACGGCCAGTCTGTTTTACGGCCTCCTTCCTCGTCACATTATCCACTGGGAGTAAAAGCTCTGGCGTCATTTACCTACATGTGGCCAATCTGAGAATCATTGGAGTTACGGTGTCTGTAGACTTACATTTAATTCATTTTCTTTTATTAATGCAGCCAATGGCCATTTGTTTTATGTTCAGGACGAGTAGGGAAAGGATACTTACTTACTTCCTCTTCATGGATTAGGCTGTTACCTGTTCCGACTTCAATCTTCATGCCATCTCTTTCTAGGACGACCAACGTCTCTTCTTCCAGTAGGATGATATTCAAAGGCAATCTTCGATAGTCTGTTGTTATCCATCCTGAGATCGTGGTTTTTCCAATTTACGCTTTGGTGGCGTAGTCGGTAGCATGCTGAACTGCTGTGCCCAAGATAGGGGGTTAAACCCGGCCGAAGTCGTCGGATTTTTAAGAGTGTTAAAAATCCTTCAGTATGCCTTCCTTCAGAGGGGAAGTAAAGCCGGCGGTCCCATGTCATAGATGTATGGCATGTAAAAGATCCTTCCACAGACTAAACATGTGTGAAGCTAAATTGTTAGGTTAGATTTCGTCAGAACGCTCTATCAAAGTTCCAACGTTCACCACTAGGTATCATTGATATCTGGTAGCGAAAGTTGGAACTACTTGAAATTGAACGGAACGTGTAGCTCACCCTAAGGGTGTCCGCTGGAAGCTGCTACAGACTCAGGCGAGCCGAACATGTCCTCGGACACTCCCAGCACTAAAAGCCATACGATAAATAATGAATAATAATAACAATAATAATACCCTATTTTGGTATATTCTGTAATTCAGTGAGAATATATTTAGTTGTCGTCTTATTTCTTCATTGCGTACTTTATCTCGTAGGGAGTATCCTTTCACTGATCTGAGGAATCTCATTTCAGATGTCTGTAGCCTATCTTATTTCTATGGCTGGATTTATTCACCCATGTCTCACTTCCGTACATCAAAGTTGGTACAGCCATAGGCTTATATAATTTAAGTTGAGTATCCTCTCGTACTTTTCCCTTCAGAGTTCGGCGAATTGCCCCCTGGTGGTGAAAATAGGAAACCACGAAAACCATTTTTAGGGCAGCCGAGGTGGTATTCAAACCCACGCTCTCTCGCTACTACAGGCACCACTAGAACACAGGTTATAAGACATGTTATCAGACGTTAACACTAGTTTTATAACGCGCCATCGCTCGTGACCACCGTGGCCGGTAGACTTGTTACTATCGGATTTTTATCATTTTAAATGACCTAGTCGACTTCGTCGTTACGGTATGGCGACGTCACGAAATGTACCGAGAATGCACTGAGGTGTGTGACGTCATAGTACCGCTTGGTGCATGTGTACTGAGTTCACTGGTGAGATCTAGCGTTACGAGACGGCAACGACACGGCGAGCGTGACGTCACCCAGCCAGCTCCCGCCTTTCACCGCGCGTTCCAGCTCCCTCATGACTTGTAACTTTCTAGCGTTCTGATTGTTTCTTGATCATCTAACATGTCAAGAGTCTTTGGCTTCGAGCGAATCGAGAAGCCTCCAGCCTTTCTAGCATTTTTCAGCATTTGTAGCATTTAAAATGATATAAAGTCCAGTCTTTCAGACTGACCGTCTCTTTATTATTGATATCCGAGTTTAGGCCTTAATTACAAACAAACCAACAGACCTATTGAAAAATGAGTTATACCAATATTGTCCTTGTTAAATTCTGCTTTAAACTACTGTATATATGGCAATTATTCTCAAGTTTTATAATTCTTTATTAGTGGCTGTATGGAAAATTGTCCGTGTTTTTTGCGTCTTTTGTAGGAACCACTCACTTAAAACTATATACATGGAAAGCTACTTGTCTGAGAGTAATGACATTTGTATATGTTATACTGCAGGCACAAGTCGCAAGGTTAGAATGTACAGTAGGTGTTCCATATCCACTTTAGCTAGTACTGAGATAAATGAGTTTGAAAGTCTGAATTGCTGGCAAATTACCAACAATGTTATATTCTCTCGATGAATTTCTCATAGGTGGCAGCAGCTATTAAGAAAATGAAAGTAACATAGAACACATGCATCCTCAACTAATGCATACGAAACATAAGCACAACCTAGCAAAGTATTGGTACTGTAAAACTCAATTTTCAATTTTTTTCAACTACCCAATAAACATTTCTCCATAGAACAAAATACTTGGTACCAATGAACTGTAAATAAGTACCTTAGTCTTGTTAAAATATTTCTACTCTTAAAATGGAATTTAATGTTCCCCCAGCCTCACTTACTTTTTTCTCAATTTCTGACGAACTTGTTCCCCCAGCTTCTATTCTATTTTTGTTTGAGTCTTCAGCCTTTTGACTGGTTTGATGCAGCTCTCCACCCTCCCTGTCCTGAGCTAATCGTTTCATCTCTACATAGCTACCACACCCTACATCCGAGGTAATCTGTTTAACATATTCTAACCTTGGTCTACCCCTACAGTTCTTGTCCTTAACCCTTCCTTTCATAACTAAGCTTGCTATTCCTGGGTGTCTTAGTAAGTTATGTGTCCTACCAACCTATCTCTTCTCTTCATTAGCAGTCACCAGAAACATCTCTCCTCTCCCACTAGTCTTAAGACCTCTTCATTTGTAACCCTATCTACCCATCTGATCTTCATCATTCTCCTGTAACACCACATTTCAAACGCTTCAATTCTCCTCTTTTCTGCTGCACAAATAGTCCAAGTTTCACTTGCATAGCGAGCCACGCGCCAGACAAATGCCTTCAAAAATGACTTCCTAACACCTAAATCTATATTCGATGTCAACAGATTCCTTTTCTGTAGAAATCTTTTCCTTGCCTGAGCTAACCTACTTTTTAAATCCTCTTTGCTTCGCCCATCACTGGTTCTTTTGATTCCTAAGTAACAGAAGTCTCCATTGATCCCAAATATTTAAATGTAATTAATTTATAATTCATATAATTAATGTTATAAATAGCCATTGTGTTTTTCGTTTCTCATCTGAAGAAATTTCAAAGTTGTCAGAGTTGTCCTTTTAATTTATAACGTGCTAAAGTGTGCTAGTGGAGCGTCACGTTTCTAATTCAATCTCAGGAAAATATGGCTCTTTATTACAGTGCTTGTTACATTTTTGAAAGGAGTATAGCTTATTCTTCTGGTGCCTAAACACGTTCAGATAATGAGAAATATTTATCTCCTAAGTATAGTTGTGAAGCTAAAATATAAATTCTCTTTCTATTTTAGTCCTGGTGTACATTTATAAGGGAAATATTTTAAATCTGCCACAACTTATAATCAGAATCGTTATCTCGGCAGGGTTTCCGGAGTGACGTCATTGGCGACATCCCCCAACTTATCGCGTGGCTGCAGACTGCACGATCTCCATAGCTTGTGATCAGACAGAGGAACGGTATTGTTATTATCGTATTACATGTTCACTAAGTTTAATATACTGTGAAACCTCTATTAAGAGACCAGTGATGGTACCATGGAAAACTGGTCATTTAGAGGGGTGGTCTCTTAATAGTGGTAGGCATTAAAAATAATTTTATACTGTTATATAACGTATACAGAATACAAAAAACTGCTCTCCTAGAAGATTTATAACTAGAGACCCTGATTTATGGTAATATAAAAGGCTTCAACGCGGTGAAATAAAATTTTCAAAGCGGTGAAATAAAATATCCATAGTGGTGATATCAAAAAGGGAGGTGTGAGTGTGCTAGGCCTAAACGGATCACGGAGTTGGTTGAAAATGAAAATTATAGAAACATTTGGAGGAATAAGAAACAATTTATTCTTTATTATTATTATTATTATTATTATTATTATTATTATTATTATTATTATTACTGTATTATTTTCGAAAGAACTAAAACTCAAATGAATTTGTGTTTAATATCTAACCTAGCATTATTTCAACAAATATTCTCCATGGTTACAATAGTTCTTTCCTCACTAACTCGTGAAACTTGTGTTGTCCCCAAAGAGCGTTGTTTCCTCGAGTCCAAGACTTGAACCAATCAATCTCGAGAAGGGACTTCGTTATCCCATATCTTATGAAACATTTATATTTAAGATTTCTTATTTTCTATCAAACGACATATAGAGAAACTATTTACATTAATTTTAGTTAGTTAGTTAGTCAGTTATTGTTGTTTAAAGGGGCGGAATTACGAGGTCGTCTTCCCCTAACATTAACTTTCAAGTAAATATTTTTTAAATATCTTATTAGCAGCATTTCGTTGGTATTTTAGAGTGAAAATAACACTTTTCGCAAAATAACTTTATTTCGTGATATTTCGTGGTTTCAATATCGACAAAAATCGCATGTTTGGGGCATGGTGTAACTACAATGGTGAGGCGGATCGCTCCCTCTCTCTCATGCGGATGACGTCAGAACGGGGGCATCTGCGAGTTGTGGCTATAGGCGGGAGTCAAGCGCGTGATCAGCAGTCGATTGAAACATGCTAATGTTGACAAGTGTGTGCGTTGCTAGTGAAAGTATTGTATTTCTTAATCTCTGTCGACGGAAAGTGGGATGCAATGCCGAATTGTGCTATGTATGGTTGCAACAACTACTCCAGGAAAACAAAAGGGTCTAATATAAAATACTTTGTATTTCCACAAGACAAAGATGTAGCGAGCTCTTGGGTCAGAGCTTGCAGGAGGGAGGACATGTTTAATTTAAAGCATGGTAAGTTATGATTTCTAAAACTAATCTGTCTGTTGTGAACAGAACAGTAAATCATTCTTTAAATTATTTCTCTCTAAAATTAAAACATTGCAATAGCTCTGGACGCATTTTCAAACTGAGATATTAAAGAATATTATAGAAATGAATAGGCAAACCAAATAACAATTACGAGTGGAGATTATTAGGGTCTATTATTATTATTAGCATTATTATTAACATTATTATTAACATTATTATTATTATGATTTCAGCTCGAGTATGTTCTCTTCATTTCACTAAAGACAGTTTTGCTATTCCACTTCGACAGCAATTGTTGAACTATACTCCAGTGCACAGTAGAACTTTCAAATTAGATGCCATTCCGACTGAAAATCTACCAAAATCCACTCAAATTACACAAAGGAAAAGGAAAAGATCTCTGGAAGAAGCTGAAAGTCGGTCGATAAGGCTGGAAAAGAGGCGTCGTAAAAGTGTTATAAGTGAAATTATACATAACAATGAAACACTCACCGAAGGAATACAATCTAAACATACCTGCTTGAATGCGAAGGAGTTAATAAGGTAAGCTTCTTTTTGTTTTTGAACATTGAAGTCTCATTTAATAATAAAAGGTGAATTTGTTTATTTTACACGCACAATACAACTAAGGTTCATTATGATACTTGAAAGAGAGGTAACTAGCGGAGTAAAGCACTGCTTTCACCAGATCGTTGAGACATTGATATGAGTTTAATTAAAGCCTGGTGTAGCTATAGTATTTATTAATCTAATCTTGACCTTCATGCAGCCGTAGTTTAGTGGTCATATGAAAGAAATATTGCTCTTGTGAATAGAAACGTAGGCTAGTTCCAATATAAGTTCAAAAAATAAACCTGATAATTCAACGAATGTCTTTCCTTTTAAGCACTCGTTCTCATGAAGATGAGGTCAACACTTTGAAGAAATTAGTTGAGGAGGTACGTGAGGAATCCGAAGCTTGGAAACAAAAGTACGATGATTTATGTGCAGACCATTCGGCGTTGAAGAAAGAAATCGCCGATCTGAGGAACATTCGTTGCAAAGAAATTCAGACGATACTGGGTAAAGTCTTCACTCCAGGTCAAATAAAACATTTATTACGTACAGAGAAACGTAAGAAAATTAATTGGTGTTCTGACGATATAGCGGCGGCTATATCACTCAGAAGTGTGAGCCCTAAAGCCTACCGGTTTTTAAGGGCTAATAACTATCCCTTGCCAGGACTGACGACGTTACGTGATTGGGCTAAATGTTTGCATTTAGAGCAGGGTGTTTTGCAAGATGTTGTGAAACTAATGAAATATAAATCAGCAGGACTAACCGAATTGGAACGCTTGACTGTATTGACATTTGACGAAATTTATATTTCAAATCGCATGTGTATCGACAGAAGCAACCAGCAGAAAATTGGCCCTCACAAAACTTGCCAAGTTGTCATGGCACGAGGTTTGATTGGTCAGTGGAAGCAGCCTCTTTATTATGCCTTTGACCAAAGAATGAAAAAAGATATTATTCTTGGAATAGTATCGAATCTACATTCTTCAGACTTCACTGTTGTAGCCATTACAAGTGATATGGGGTCTGGGAATATGGGCTTGTGGTCAGAGCTTAATATTGGACATAATAAGGAATGTTTCTTCAATCATCCAAGCAACGATTCCTTAAAAGTGTTTGTGTTTGCAGACATTCCTCATTTATTGAAACTTGTGAGAAATCATTTGTTAGATCAGGGATTTGTGCTGCTCAATGGGAAAAAAGTGAACAAGGAATGTTTGGAACTACTAATTTCTATGTCTTCTTCTGAACTCACTATTGCGCACAAAATTAGCCGATATCATTTAGATTTAAAGGGATCAGAGAGACAAAAAGTTCGGCCTGCAGCTCAAGTACTTTCAAATCAGGTATCAAAGGCTCTTGAATGGTGTGGAGGGAAAGGGTTGATGAAAAACATTGACTGGGAAGAAGCGGCTAGATGTATAAAATTAATAAATGACTGGTTTGACTTATTTAATGCTAAGAACAAATTTGGGAGTCATTCTGAAAGAAATGCATTTGGTACTGATTTAGACAAGCAAATCAGTTTGCTAAATAATGTTAATGAGTTGATAACGCCCATGAGAGTTGGCCGACATAAAGCCTTACTCCCATTTCAAAAAGGAATTCTACTAAGCAACACGTCTCTAGTTAACCTTTTTAAATATTTGAAGCCGATATACCAAGTCGAGTACATAATAACTTATCGTCTAAATCAAGATATTTTGGAGAACCTTTTCTCGTATATTAGAGGAATGGGAGGCTCCAATGATCACCCATCTCCTCTGGACATTAAATATAGATTGAAATGGTACATTTTGGGCAAGCACTCTGCTTCAATGTTTACTGTAAATAGAAATACAGAGGAGGATATTGACGAAAAGTGTCTGATTAAACCAATGGAAACAGAAACTGACACCTGTTTCTCGCAGACTGCGTTAGTGAGTGTTGCCAAACGTATTCCTGATATCGTGGATGCTCCTGACGAAGAAAAACTAGTTTCTACTTTATTTGTTGAATCAAATTACGAAACTGAGGAAATGAACATGAGTTTGTTTGAAATGACCGATCATCAGAATGAATTGTTCGATGAATTTGATCTCTCGGATTTTAAAGATGAAATGAACCACGAAGGTTTAAAATACATTACAGGATATGTAGCACACAGATTCAGGGATAAGTACAAAAACTTGGGAACATTATCTCAAGAACTTGAACCCAGTAAAGAAGGCCCAGATTGGATCCAGTTTATTTCAAGGGGAAATCTTTTGTATCCCTCTAATGAACTTATGGAAGTTGCAAAGACAATGGACGCTGAGTTTCATTAATTTCATGCCAATTCGCTATCAACTGATAAGTTTATATTCAATGAATTAACCAGCAGGACCTTGAGAAAATTGCCTCATATTAATATTGCATATGAGGTTATTCACTGTTTAGCTCGAACCCGAACATATATTAGGTTGCGTGACTTAAACAGAAAAATAAGTTTCGGCAATTCACAGAGAAAATTGAATCGCAAAATGTGTAAATTCACCAATGTGAAAAAATAATGGATCTCGTTAAAGGGCCATTACTATTGTTTAGAGGTACGCCGTATTCATAATTACCAACATTAATATCAGTATTTACAATACAAAGTATGTACAGTGTTATAATAAATGCTTTTATTAATGCCTTCAAGTTATATTATTATGACCAGAGCCGCATTACAGAGTGCTGTGTCACCGAACGCAACGCTCCCGTTGTGACGTCATCCGCACGAGAGAGATGGAGCGATCCGCCTCACCATTGTAGTTACACCATGGTTTGGGGTAAATATATCGTTGTGATAACAAATATATGCTTGCTGAAATATTTCACGGATATCGTTAAAACCAAGAATCCGGGACTCTATTTATAACGTTATATAACACTTTTTCTAATGACATTGTATGCTGATGCAGTTCTGTGCCAACAGAACCATTGTTTACATCATCACCCTCATCACCATCTCCAATGGGAAGGCGGACGAGAAGTGGTCTTTTGAAAGAGGTCAGACTGAGAAAATGCCTGGTCTTTGGTCGGGGAGAGGGATGGTCCTTAAATAGAGGTAACAAATACATTGACCATATGAGGTTTTAAATCGGTTCCAAGAAAAATCGGTCTTTAAGAGGGGTGGTCTTTTAGAGAGGTTTCACTGTACTGTATAACCTAACACAGATATTACACACTGCTTACCATAATAATACCGGGTGAGTTAGCCGTGGTTGTTACGGCGTGGCTGCAGGCAGTCGCTCACATCCGAGAGGCAAGGAGGTTCGAATCCCACTGCCGGCAACCTTGAAAATGGTCTTCTGTGGTTTCCCATCTTCCTTCCAGGCAAATGCCGGGGTTGGTCCCTAACTATAGACCACAGTCGCTACCTTCCAAATCCTTGTCCTTACATTCACACTTTCATCCCCCAGACAACACTCCACACGAGACGGTACCTGTTGCACCCCATGGGTGTCCGCATAGAAGTAGCTACAAAACTCTGGCGAGCCGAACATGTCCTCGGACACTCCCAGCATTAAAAGACATACACTAAATATATATATATATACATAGTTAAAATTTAAATTTAGCGTATGGATTTTAGTGCTGGGAGTGTCCGAGGACATGTTCGGCTCGCCAGAGAGGGTAGCTGCTTCAAGCGGACACCCATAGGGTTAGCTACAAGTTCCGTTCAATTTCAAGTAGTTCCAAATTTCACTACTAGGCATCACTGACACCTAGTGGTGAACGTTAGAACTTTGATAGAGCGTTACAACGAAATCTAACCTAGAACGTAGCTTCAAACAAGTTTAGTTAGTGGAAGGATCTTTTACATGCCATAAATCTATGACATGGGACCACAGGCTTTACTTCCCCTCCGAAGGAATGCATACTGAAGTATTTTAACGCTCTTAAAATATCCGACGACTTCGGCCGTGTTTGAACCCACGATCTTGGGCACAACAGTTCAGCAAGCTACCAACCTCAATTAGGTGATGCATCTCATTATGTAGAGGCTAGCACTCTTGATCTTCACCGCGGAGGTCCAGGTTTGATTCCCGGATTTCCTAAGAAATGTATACATTTGATCTGAGGGCTCGAACGGGATACTCTCCACCTCGTGAGGCAGATCTGAGAATTCTCAACTCGGCGTCTCATAAAGCCTCAGTAGTTAAAACGGACATATAACCAATAACATTATTATGTATTATCGAACATCCAGGAAGTGGTTTTCTGTAGTTTCCCACTTCTACTCTTGGCAAATGCCGGGATGGTTCCTAACTTAAGGCCACGGCCAACTCCTTCCCAATCTTCATCTTCACCTAAATTACAAATACACACGCAACTACAGACGCCACAATAACACAGGTTACCAGACTCATTCTACCCACACCCAATCACACGTTGTTGCGGAGCCCCTAAATGAATTAAAAACAAAATGTAGGTAATGAGAAAGACATCATTTTAAGCTAACGAAGTTTGTTGTTAATTGGTTTTAGGGGTTTGTGATAATCATCGGATCCTTTATACTTAGGATATTAAATCTATGTCTATAGGTATGGGTGATGGTATTTACAATGTATAGCCTACACTTATTTAGTTATAAATAAATAAATATAACCCCTGGCACTATAGCCCGTGAAGGGCCTAGGCCTACCAAGCGACCGCTGCCTAGCCATTTGGCTTGCAGATATTGGGGTGACGTGTGATCAGCGCATCGGGTCCCCTCGACCGTTAATCTTGGTTTTCGTGATCAGGGCGCTACCTCACTGTCAGACAGCTACTCAATTGTCCTCACGAGGCTGAGCGCACCCCATTCCAGCACTCACGTCAGTTTCTAAAATCCCTGACGGAGCCGGGAATCGAACCCGGGACCTCCGGGTGATAGGCAGGCGCGCTACCCCAACACCATGGGGATACACTTATTTAGTTGCAGTAGTTATTAAACTAGCGCAAGCGGCTTCGGTGGCGTAGTTGGTAGCATGCTGAGCTTCTATCCCCAAGGTCGCGGGTTCAAACCTGGCCGAAGTCGTCGGATCTATTAAGAGCGTTATAAATCCCTCAGTATGCCCTCCTTCGGAGGAGAAGTAAAGCCGCTGTCCCATGTGATAGATTTATTGCATGAAAAAGAACCTTCCACTAACTACACTTGTGTGAAGCCAAAATTTGTAGGTTGGTTTTATTAATGCTCTTAAGTTCCAACGTACGTCACCAGGCGCTGGTTGCGATGGCTGGCATCTAGTAGTAGCCAAGTTCACAGCTAGGTGTCGTTGACGGTAGCATTTGGTAGTGAAAGTAGGAACTAATTGAATTGCAAACAACATATAGGGCACACTAATACAGTCATCACAATTAACACCGGTTATCAGACAGATTCTACTCAAACCCAAAGTGCACGGGGCTACATGACCGCGTTGTTGCAGCCCCTAAACTGAGGAACCAACCAACCAACCTAGCGCAACTTGTCAAGATTTGTTAATTATGTGTGGTTTTTTTTTTTTTTTTTTTTTTAAGATGTCGATAGTGGTGTTTGACCTTCAAGTTACCTTGCCATGGTGGGTGAGTGGTTATAGTGTCGGACTACCAACCCCAAGATTGCAGGTTCGCCCCTGGCCATGGTAGGTGATTTTTGAAGGCGACAAAAATCACGATACTCATGTCATACGTTGTTGGCATGTTAAAGAACCAATTTGAATTCAGTAGGCCGTGTTCAATGGCAAAATTAATCTCGGGATTTTCCGCCAACACAAAGTTCCTCCATTCTCTACTTGAAAGCGCTGTAGTGTCAAGGAGTTTAGATAGCTAACCTCCTTGACTTTCATAGCGTTCAAAGGAACGACGAAATTCGACATGCAAGCTACCCTCTGGGTGTCAATTAACAAAGCTTGCACCAGGCACCCGAGGTCATACGATATTATTATTATTATTACCTTCAAGTTTGCTTCTGCAATCTGTGATTGTTATTAAATGGTCAGGTTGAGCCATGATAAGGCCAGTGGCACTCTACGGCACAGAATGTTGGCCAGCTTCAATAAAACACGAACAAGTCCTCCATGGAATGGAAATGAAAATGCTGCGTTGGTCCATGGATATAACAAGGCTTGACCATGCCAGAAATGAACACGTACGGAAGCAAATGAGAGTTGCAACAATTTAAGACAAAATGAGGGAAGCAGGTCTTCGCTGGTATGGGCACGTCACTAGTAGTGATGAGAAATCTGTGGTATAAACGGCCCTTCGATATGATCCAGGAGGGCATTGACCCCGTGGGCGCCCAAAGAAACGATGGATGGGTGGGATCAGTGAAGACCTACTGGTGTGCGGTCTAAAACCTAATGGTGCCCTTCACAGGAAGAAGTAGCGAACAACAACCAAGCAAGCAGATCCTACGCCAAGGCGGCAAATACGATATGGAAGAGGAAGAAGAAGAAGAACAAGAAGAAGAAGAAGTTCAGGTTGGAGTGGATTGTGAACTTAGATGATTGAGCGAAGTGTGACCCGTTCCCGTGCAGCTTCTCTCACCACTGCCTGCACTGAACTTGACGATCGAAACTGGTCATCCAAGTGTATTAATTAATCTCATGTAAATTTATTTTCAGAATTAGGGAAACATCCATTAATGTCTGTTTACCATCTCTTGATGAATGCAGTACATTTGCATTTGTCTGTTGACAGAGGCTAGAGTAAAATGTGGCTATACACCGAGGTCTCAGTCTCACTCATGGCTGTGATTATATGGAAGCTACTGAGGTATGAGTGGTGCTTCGCAATGACATTCAGGGCACAGTCAGTGACTACGGATGCTGTGAAAGGTTCTACTCATAGGGTTGGTACTGCTGTTCTGACCCAGTGAAGAAAGCAATGGCAAACTACCTCACTCCTCTTCTTGCCTAGTACGCCTCAATATAGCGCTGCCCTGGGTTTTTGTGGGTAATCTACCCACATAACTTAACGGTGGTACTTTTTGAGGATCCAATCAGCCTTCGGGCTGACTACCTAACAGACATAAATAAATAAACCTAACAGACAATCATGTTGACCGACTGAAAAACATTAAATTTCGATTTAACGCAACTCTGAAAAGTGGCTTCAAATAAGTAAACAGGTTGCCTTTTCTTTTTACAGACAAAGAACAAATTACGATAACGTTACTACAATTTACGAACTCCCTCTTGTACAATATTACTGTCTAAGACAAAGCGCTCTGTCTGGTAACAAACGTAAAATTAAATGAGTGGAATATATTTAATTTATCAATAACCATAATTTAATAATCATAAATATTGGTATGCGGGCTAATTGCCCCTCTGAGACGGTTGCTCCCTATCTAGCTACACCTGTCTTCAGACAGGATATCCTGACCACTAGGGCATTCCTCAGCTGGCCTACCTCTCCCATCTCATCCTCGTTTCAAACAAGCGTTTCTCTTGCTCACTAACTTGTTCTGGGCAAACTCAGCACTAATACACTAGACTACTTACTGCGCAATAACAGTTCTTCAATTCTGGTTTTCAAGGGTTTACGCTTAAATATAGATGTTTCTCAGACTTTGGTCTGTTGTTTCTTTTAGACCAGGCGTTCTCAACCTGGTGCTTGCGAGCACAAGCTCCCCTGAGATCCATTCTTCAATTCAAATTCTGTTCTGTCTTTTCATTACAAGTTTTGATAGCCAGAAATTTAAACATTTTGTGAAATGGCCTAGTAGACTATTTTTAATCTACGGTAAAAATAACTGGATATCCCTGTTTCATGAGTAACATGAAAGATGCTTTTTTTTCTTTTTCCTTTTTGTCGTGTAGCCTCCTGAGAGGCCGAGTGCAGGTCTTTCTAGTCGACGCCCGTGGGCGACCTGCGCGTCTGGATGAGAGATGGAATGGATGAAGATGAATGAAATTGGGCAACGATGTGGAAGGAAGCGGCCGTGGCCTGTCATAAGGTACTGTCCCAGCATTTGCCTGGTGTTGAAAATGGGAAACCACGGAAAACCATTTCAAGGACAACGATGGGGCTCGAACCCACGCGTCTACCGAGTCAGCAGAGAGCTTGGCCCCATGACCTAACGCTGCGCTTTAGCCAGCGTAGCCACTACTGACGGTATGAAAAATGCTGATTTGACTCGACTCGACGTAAATGTATCTTAACTGCATGAGTGACGCAAGCAGTTGCAGCATGCCCGTTGAGCGGCGAATCCTTACAAGGGAAGTATCAGGTAAGACAGGTCGAAACCTATCTTGAAACTTTGTGGACGCAATCGTCCAACAACGTGCGGAAAATCAGCCGCCAGATTGAACTGCAAGGCTCCGAAATCATGTGGCGAATCTCTCATATAAATCAATGGGAAGTAGCGAGTACCGTACATGTTGGCAGGGACAGCCCTGACTGCCCAGGCACTCAAGGCTGGTCGCTTGACCGCCTGCATATACGCCCCACCACGTGACAACTGAGTGCCTCAGGGATGTCCAGCTCCGTCAGTCGTCATGCCTGCGTACCAGGATGTCAGGTACGATTTCGGAACCTTGCAGTTCAATTTGGCGGCTGATTTTTCACACGTTTTCCTCTTATAGTACAACGATTGCGTCCACAAAGCTTCAAGGTAGGTTTCGATCTGTCTTACCTCATACTTTCCTTGTTAGCTATTTCAGCACTTCAGAGAAAGATAGGCGCATGCTTCTTGCATTATTGTTATTATTATTATCATTAGTGGTAG
Source organism: Meconema thalassinum (assembly GCA_946902985.2). Classification (NCBI taxonomy): domain Eukaryota; kingdom Metazoa; phylum Arthropoda; class Insecta; order Orthoptera; family Tettigoniidae; genus Meconema; species Meconema thalassinum. Next base: position 223,273,575 of record OX336394.1, read on the forward strand.
TAGTAGTGGTGGTAGTGTTATTGTACTGTACTCTTCTTCTTTCTCTTTACATCATTCCCACTCCTATGTGGGGTCGATGTATCTGTATTGTACTGTACTAACAAACTTATAATTATTATTATTATGGAACGCTTAACCACTACAAATGAAAGAACTTCAAAGAAACGCAAATCTCGCCAACAGCAGTCAATGACAGACGATGATCGTATGGTTTCGTTCAAACAATACATGGACACCAAGCGTTAGACCACATCCTTTGTCGTATGTACAATGGTTCACTAAATTGATGTTAAGTTTGTTATTACTTTTCTTTTTTATCCTAAGATCTTAGTTCCCAAATCATATTTTCAACATTAAGTTCCCAGCCTGAAGTTGATTTTTAAATATTTTGCATACTGTACCCATTCGTCATCATATGGGCGTTCAACCCACTATACGAGCACATATTCAGGATTTGAGTCTGTCAGGTGACTACTCTACTTGAAAGAAACAACATATTCCTAAGTATAACATTTAATGGTAGTAATTCATGGCAAAACAACATAAAACACCAAAAAAAAAACTTTACATTTATTTCCCACAACAAAAATCAAAATTATCAGTGAGTCTCTGCTCCACCGCACTCAAGTCTATCCAAAACATCCTATTGTTGATACTCTTTGACATTTGCGAGTGTCCATATTGTTCTTCACGTGGCAAAATTTAGCACAAATTGGAATATCACAACACAATAAACACAAATTATATTTAAATGACATTAAATCTGCAATTATTAAACATTTATGCGTTTTACACGGGACATTTACTTTAAATAACATTAATTCATTAGCTTATGCCTTGTTTAATAAGTGTTGTCTCGTGCGAATCGTATTCTTTTCCCATAAGTTTCAAACGCTGAAGTGGTACACTTTCCCCTCCAAAATACACATAGATATAGATATTTTATAGCTTTACCATACAACGATTTTCTGGGTCTGGTCAAAACATTATCGTTACAAACGTGTCATCTCATTCAAATTACGCTACCCGTATGAATAAATTAGTGTGAACTGGGTAAATACACTTTACAAAAATGCCTCTATTTATTTGGTGCAGCTAATTCCTCCTCAGAGAATAACTGGGCCAAATGTTATCCGATTACATCATTCCAACATTGCATATGTATGGAAATAGTGCATATAATTCAATTGATACCATCATATCAAGCACATCTTAATTACTTTTCGAAATATCGAGATTCTGCAGTGTCCCACTACAATCTTAAAATAAAAGGATCTGGTCTATTGACTTCCTTTCGTGTGAACAATGGATTAGTCATGGGCCGTCCTATGCAAGATGGCTGCCGGGTTAGTGGATTATACCTGCTACCCCGCCTGACTCCCCGAATGGTCAAGTGTTCACTCAATGGTGCAGAGATACCCTGAATGGGTCGTGTCCTTACGAATTGAGTCAATCTAATTATTTAATACCTACATTTAGAGTATTATATGGGCTCATCTCGGCTCCTAATTACTATTCACGAAATAGCTTTGCCGTTCTGTGGTCGAAATCAGTGGCTTTTGCGCGCGTCTCAGGTGAGTTTCACTGTTATCTCACTGGACGGGCGTGCATATAACAAGAGGAAATCAACGTTTCATACACTAAGAACCATTTGTCATACCTCTAAGGGCAGATCAATTAATATATTGGCCTACCTAGGGTCTCTAGCAGTTATCCCTGGTGGCGAAGACTCTGCTAACAGTGGATACAGACAAACTCTGTTGCGAATACACATGTATCTTCTAAGGCAATACTATATCGTAGCTTCGAAGATTTTGCCTACTAGATTCGACAACGCGTGAACTATTTTCGGATGATCCCCGCAACTTATTGACGTAAATCTCTTGATTCTACGTTACATGCTCGCTGATCGCGGCTCAAACAATATTTCTTACAGATGACTCAATTCTTAAAGCACTCACGTCCTCTATACATTTACTCATAAGCCAAAGTTCTACGTAGCTCCAAAACAAGCATAAATTTACTGGCATACATTAACTATCTTAATGGCTCTCAAATACAACCCTGTAGAATATACCATAATAAAACATTTATTTAACATTTCAATTACACTGAAAAGCTCTCTTTATCTCGATATTTAACTTTCTTTCTTTCTTTTCACAATAACACAGTATCCTTACGCTAGATATGACACACTTTGCACGTACTATAGGCCTGACATGCCGATTTATTTATTTATTATTGTTACCGACCCCAGATTATTATTATTATTATTATCTAACGTTATCGTTACTTTCATCAATATCTTACGCCTAAATGGCCGTAAGCATGTCATCCTCAAAGCCATATTTTTACCAAAATATGAGGGATGTGATCTCGTACACAAATGACTGTTAATTCTTAATCGTTGAGGGAATGCTTCGTTGTATGGTGAGCTATTAAATCATATCAACATATTAAATTTGTACTCACTTTCATCCTAGCTGGGTTGGTCCAGCATGCCAGCCACTCGCCTGCCATAATGCTTGTTTTAAGCCATCATGATATTTTTCACACGACACATTGCATAAACATTACACATGGTAATTATATTTTTCACTACTGGCATTTTCACTTTAACACAATACACATTATTTTACCATATAAACATAAACCCTTTTAAAGATCACTGTAATATAACTTTATACATAATTCTCGCATAATTTTCACACACGGATCCTTAATCGGATTCCCACTATCGCATGACCTCAGAGATGCGATGCAGCTAATTCTTGACAACCGCTGGTCTCCTTGAAAGTCTATCTAGCGTGTGTGTGTTCGTCTCCCGTCACCTACAGTTTATGTCTCCTCTACTGCAAAGTTGTTCAATCCTAGGTCACAACTACTTGTGCTGCCTCCCAGGCTCCCGTAACTGTAGTGTTCATTACAATAGTATGTTTCATTTTACCCATGATAACACTTCCTGGTTATGTTCATTGTCTGTAAACATCATCCTAAATTATCTCTACGCTGTACTGATTCTATACTCGCGTATACTGTTGCTTATACGTCTGCTGTAGACTAATTATTATATGATGCAGAATTACTGTTATTAAGCTGCATGATGCGCCTTTCATTGTTCACTGCAAGTACATTTGAGCGTCAATACTTTATAAATTCCGCGCACTTTCTTGCGTGATCCGACAGCGTGTTACCACACGAATTGAGTCCAGACGAACTGAACTCCGCTCCAGCTTCTCCCCATATAAAGCTTCCTGATGAAAAATAGTTCACTGGATTTCCAGGAGCGACTCTCTTCTTAAAATAATACATTTTCAGACAAAGTGAAGTATGATCCTTATTCGTCAATGCATGGAGGTTCCAAATTCACTCGCGTGCAGGCAATCGCTTCGGCCAATTAATTATAATTAATTGCTTTCTTCCACGGCGTCATGATGCTACCCCGGTTCTTCCCCTCTGGCTCCTTTACAAATCCTGACTCTGCCGCGGAATAGGTCTGTGCATAGGTTCCTTTATAGATGCAGGCTTTAATTTAGGCGTGAGAACACTCCTAAATTATCTTTCCTAGAATACATGCATCTGGGTGTAAGTTTCATCTAAATTCATTGCTCCATTTGGCCGTAATTAATTAATTTCTGTGGGCGACCACCCCCACTCCACTGTTTCGCCTTGTTGAAGGGGATTTTCTTAGTCGTAAATCACGGCCTTCACCCTCCAGCCACGCCGAAAGTAGTGCATAGGCGCCACGTCTACTCCGCCCACTTTCGACTTCTCTTTGTCAAAATGTCAAGCTGGCTCGCTTTCTTGAGCTCTAGCATCTTAAACGTACATAGGCTTGTACTTTCTGCAAAAATCCACCTTTAAAGCTATAATATTCCCGTTCTGGCCGTGAAATCATGCTGTTATAATTATATGCAGTTATAACTCATTGTTCCTCGGGTTCACTGTGGCTGTTCCCCCTCAGAGATCAATGATTCGATTCTGCGCAGAATCATGGGCCTGGTCTTCTTTGTGATAAATACCCCCGGTTCGATGCCAGTCAGCCGTGTCTAATTGGGCACAATACATAACAATTTATTTTTAAATACCCTGTGTTAAAGCAAGCAGAGAATCTCAAAGAACATCCCTGGAAAAAAATTGTTTAGTTCCTGTAAATATTTTTTGACAAAAAGGTAAATAAAGAGTTGAAAATAAGCACGGGCAGCAAGTTATAGAACATCTCGAAACCACTTATGCGTTGCATGATCTGACTTGGCTTCCCGTCAACTTGCCTGATTCTGAGCCTACTACATAGGTGTTTCTACTTTGCTATTTTAATTTTTATTTTATATCCATAATCCTTGGAGCAGTGGCGTAACTAGGATTTACTTCTGGAGGGAATAGAGCGGAGTCAAATCTAAACTAATTGCATTTTTTAATTTGTGTTTGTTGTTTTCTATTATTTTCTTTTTGTTTTGTTTTGAATTTGTGTTTGTTTTCTGTTTTTTATTTTGTTTTTGAATTTTGTTTTTATTCGTTTTTTGTTATTGTGCTCTATTCCTGCTTTTGTTTTTGTTTTGTTTTTGATGTGTTTGTTTTCTACCTTTGTTTTTGTTTTTAATTTTGTGTCCGTTTTCTTTTATTTCTTTTGGAATTTTTGCTTTTGTTTTTGAATATTTTTTTTGTATTTTATTTTTTGACTTTGTTTGTTTTTTGCTTTTGTTTTTGTGTTCGTTTTCTGGTTTTGCTTTTGTTTTTGCATTCGTTTGTGTTTTGTTTTTGAATTTGTGTCTTTTCTTTGCTTTTCTTCTCTGTAGCATTTGTACCTCTCAACAATGTGCCTAACAATAAATATTTTACACAAGTAAAGATGAACGTTCTCAAATTATAAATTATAAATTTGTCAACAATCCGAAAATAGACCTTTTTTAAAATACAATTTTCATAAAATTAGTGTTTTTTAATTATATGGCTCTTGGGAGGGGGGGGGGGTCTGATCCCACTAATCACCCCCCCCCCCCCTCCTCCCCCCGTAGTTATGCCACTGCGTTGCAGTATTTCTCATGTTTAACCCTTAACGATGGACAAATGGTCAACGTGACTGTGGTAGAATAATTACGTGACACGCCTCGCTTATGGCTCTTCAAGTGTATTTATTCAATGCACAATTCTATCTTAAAAAGATTTCTCCACTGCGTCTGCCATTAGTTGTTGTCATTTTTGATGTTGATTGATTTTAGGGACTCTGCGATATGGTGGTCATGTAGCCCCGTGTACTTGGGTGTGTGTGCTGATAACCTATGTTATTGTGATGGTTGTGGTTTGTATGCGAGGATTTGTAAATTGGGGGTAGGATTGGGATGGAGGCGGACGTTGCCTGAAGTTAGGAACCACCCCGGCATTTGCCTGGAGTAGAATTGGGAAACAACGGAAAACCACTTCCAGGATAGCTGAGGTAGAATTCGAACCCGCCTCTTCTAAGTTTTGCCTCACGAAACTCAATGTATCCCATTCCATTAAACTCCATTAAATTTCTTGGTAGAGCCGGCGATCGAAACCGAGCCTCCGCGGTGACAGACAAAAATGCTAGCCACTACTCTGCCAATAGTAGCTGGAGACTTCCGTAAAGGTCTGATTGACCACATCCCCATGGCTTCTAATAGTCAATTCAATTCTTGCAATTCCGCACAAAACAGGAAATCGGTCATGCGTTAGCTTAATTTTCAGTGAATTTGTTGATGAACGTCGTTAATACCAAAGTTTTGTTGATAGGATAAATAATATGAGCATTTATAATACATTGTGAAATCTAAGTGACTTTAATTGCAGGATAATATTATTGGGATATTGGTTCTTTAAAGTGATGTTATTCAAATGAAATTTACCAGCGACTTTTCTCACTTACTGTCTTTACCATAGTAATACGAGTATTAATGTGAAGCGGGCTCTGTGACCTCACGCCCGTGTTGATGCCACATAAAACGTATGGCCAGAGTTAAGAATTAATAATAACTAGTTGATACCCGTCAAAACATGTCGGTCATTGGGAAAATATTTACTGAACGATTCTCTTATAGGATGCACTTTTTGAACGATTACTTTTTGACACTGTTGCAACTTTAAGGGCGTCGAAAGAGCGACTTAGCAGCATATAACTGGCCATGGCTGAAACCTTGATGAGGCAAATAGAGACCTACACGTTCCAGAGTTTCCCCTTGAGCTTTATCGATTGTGATAAAGTACGCCAAGTGAATTGGAAATTGGAAAATTGAAGTGTTTTATCGGAAGATGTTAAATCAAGTCGAAGGATTATAGCTCTCTGTCCATTAAGTGATTTGCCTCCACATATAGGCCTACTCTAAAAGTTTGAGCCATAGAGCCACAACAATATTTCCCCCCTTTTTAATGTCATAAATAAAGATCTCACTATAAGACGCGGCGGGATCCGCCATTTCTCTGGTGGAATAGAGTCATTGTGCGCAAGCGCGGAAGCAACAAATATTACATTTTTCTTTAAAATTTTGAAAATATACCCTAACATATATTTTCCTTTTAAGGACACTCTGCAAATCTACATATCGTTTTCTCAATCTCGCGGTAACAAAAATCATAATGCTGTTTGTTTTACGTCCCTTTTATCTACTGCGGCTTTTAGAGGCGCCTGGGTGCCAGAATTTTGCCCAGAAGGGGATCCTTAACGTGCCAAGAAATCTACTGACAAGGCTTCCTCGCATTTGCGCACCCTCAAATGCAAGCTGACTGTGTCAGGATTCGATCCTTTAACCTTGGGAACAGCAGACGAGAACGTTACCGCTGAGCCATGCAGCCAGCTCAGTTAAGTGTTAACATAGTTGTCTGCAGTACGTTATTGAAGTTATACGCTTAGATAACAAAACACTTCGTAAGCTCGAAAAAAAAAGCCTTTTAATCTTTGGTTGTGTGACCGGAGATAAGGAGATTGGATGGTGTGGAGGGAGACTGGCTGCTGTAAGGGCGGGGCACTCTCCCCCGCTAATGGGTGCGAGATGATGGTTCAGGTCACGTGAGCCTGTAATTGACTTTCAACTCACCAGCAGCCTTTGTGCGCCTCGGCCTGATAAATGATAGCGAGATGGCACGGCCACACAGGTGATGTTGCTAGGCAACGCCAGTGACGAGGAAATTACGTCAAGACCAATAATACACATTTTAGTTGACTTTACGGTTCAGTTCACTCACCGAGATAGGGATAGGGAGGTGAATCACCGTGAATGCAGTACCTTAAGGTTACCTAAGTTGCGTCGTGGCTAGCATTCTTGGCTGACACCGTGGAGACCGGGGTTCGATTCCTGGCTCTGCCAAGAAATTTAATTCTGGTCTGAGGATGCCTCGTGATGCAAAACTGGAAAGAGGCGGGTTCGATTCCTACCTCATCCATCCTAGAAGTGGTTTTCCGTGGTTTCCCACCTCTATGCCGGAATGGTTTTTAATTTAGGGCCACAGCCATCTCCTTACCAATTACATTTACACACACTAATAAAGTCATTATAATAACACAGGCTATCAGACAAATTCCACACACATCTAAGCACACGGGGCTACATGACCACGATGTTGCAAAGACCCTAAAGAATCAACAATAACGTTACCTATGAGTGAAATCTAGGAATACTAAACTAAGAAAGCCATTCTTCTTCTTCTTCTTCTTCTTCTTCTTCTTCTTCTCGCGCTTCAAGCGTGGTCGATGCTGGCAAGTCTTTTTTCACTTTATTGAAAACCTTATTCCAGAGTTGCCTAAGTAATCAATTAGTGGGGGTCCGCCTCTTTGCGTAATGGCTTGCTTTCTTCGCTGTCACCGCGGAGGCCTGGGTTCGATAACCAGCTCTGCCAAGAAATGAAATTCTGGTCTGAGCGCTGGAACGGGGTACACTCAGACTTGATAGGAAAAACTGAGAAAAGGCAGGTTAGATCAGCTATCGTGGAAGTGGTTTTCTGTGTTTTCCAACTTCTACTTCAAGCAAATGCCGGGATGGTACCTATCATAAGGCAACGGTCGCTTCCTGATCAAATCCTACCTCAATTTACAAATTGACACACACTAGAAGTGGTTTTCCGTGTTTTCCTACTTCTACATCAAGCAAATGCCGTGATGGTACCTATCATAAGGCAACGGTCGCTTCCTGATCAAATCCTACCTCAATTTACAAATTGACACACACTAGTACAGACATCACAGTGACGCAGGATGTCAGGCAAATCATATAGTGTAGGCCTACACACCCAAAACACGGGGCTACATGACCAAGATGTCGCAGACCCCCAGAGAATCAACAACCACTATTAGTGGGGTCTTTTCAGACGGTCAACACCAGTGTGCCCCCAATTAGATTGGGAGGGGAGTTAGAATTAGTTTCCTATTCCTGAAATGCTTACATGAATCATTTATACACTCCTCACTTAAATGGGAAATTAATATTGTAATTAATTGTAGCTCCCCGCCCAAACTAATTGGACACAACCGTTTTGAACGACTGAAAATTTCACTAATAGATTTTACCACTTCATCCTACTTTTAACGTATTGCTTACCATATAAGAGTGGCGACCAGACGCCATTCTTTTACGGAACTTCAGACCGAAGTTGTCGTTGTTAACGCAGGATGACATTTTCCTGTATAGCCTAGGCCTACATTGCGTGGTATTCCTTCAATGCGACTTCCGATTTCAACGTCGGGATCTAAACTGTCAGGGATGTTACTAGATATCAGAAAGAAAATAAAGGGATTCTGCCTTTTCAATACAGTGAAACCCCTCAAATCCGAAATAATTGGGGCTGTAGTCAGTTCGGATTTCAATTTGTTCGGATTAGCCAAAAAATATCCATATAGCAGGTTGTGAGGATGCTGGAGAAGGTTGTCTAGAGTAGTGGACGACAGTTGATGTCAATGAAGAATGCACCAAACATGAAATAGTGAGTCAACATGACAGCAATGTAGCTAGTGACAGTGAGGAAGAAGAAACTTGGACAGACAATGTGACTTATACTGAGGCTGCATCTGCTCTGGACATCGCATTGCGCTCCGTAGAACACGAAGCAGCCACGCCAAACGATGTCATGTTCATGCGCAATTGCCTCTGCGGGAAGGTTTTCGTCACTTCGACAATTGAAGATAACTGATTTCAAGTGAAAGATTAAATAATATTTAGTGTGTTTCTATTGTTATTTCATTGTTCCTGCAAAGTGATTAACCTAAGAAAGTACAATAACCAACTTTTCCGATTTTCAATCCAGAATGAGATAAGTATGCGGCACATTTACACTGTGTTACGTATGCTAACTCTACTTCCTTGTTAATTTTTCACTAATTATTGAAAAATAAGGTTATAATGTAGAATATGTAATTGTTTTATGACTAAATAAATACGTTTCTCTGTTTTGCGTGTGTTTTTCAAACATGAAATTGTCGAAGAAACTCGTTCGGATTACCCGGGATTTCGGATTTCCGGGGTTCGGATTTGAGGGGTTTCACTGTACTTATATTGAACCTACTCACAGGTACATGTTTCGAAGGTTAACTCCTTCTTCCTCAGCCTGTACATAAATATCAAAGATAAATTACCTTTATAAGAACATACGATACCTGAAATAAAGATTTGTGAAATAAATAATGTGAAGTTCAACTGTTTCCGATTCTCCATCGAAGATCTTCTAATTGGATTTCCAGGCCTGGGTGCATTAAAAAGCCGCTGAATCAGGCCGGTGTTGTGAGTCGCTATTTGGTTGCGTCATCGTTTTCCGAACTAGTCTCTATGCTGCCCTTGGAGAACATCATGGCAAAGAAACCATAGAATTCCTGCAGCCATGCCCCGCCGTATGTAGTGTGTTTGGGCGTGAACAACAGCAGATCAAAACGTGTCTCGCAAATATCACTCCTTTGATTGTCCAAATACATACTAGGGGAGAAGGAGAAGGGAAATAGAGGACGGGAATAAAAACTAAGGAAAAATAAATGTGGATGTTTATGATGTGTCGTTGTTGGCTGTTGTTTTGGGGTGGATGAATGCGAAAATTGAGAGATATAATCATTATTGAATTTGGAAAATTAACGGTAGGCCTATGAATGTAGTGGCTCAGCTGGCTAACGCGCAGCATTAGGTCATGGGACCAAGCTCTCTGCTGACTCGGTAGACGCGTGGGTTCGAGCCCCACCATCGGCTGTCCTTGAAATGGTTTTCCGTGGTTTCCCCATTTTCAACACCAGGCAAATGCTGGGACAGTACCTTCTGAAAGGCCACGGCCGCTTCCTTCCACATCCTTGCCCAGTTTCATTCACCATCATTCATTTCATCCCTCATTAACTCCTCTCATGAGGTTGGCGTCAGGAAGGGCATCCGGCCGTAAAAACCATCGCCACAAAGACTTCCATCGCATCTCATCCCCGACCCCGTTGGAAAAACGGGAATAATAAGGGGTAGACATACAACGGTAGGCCTATGAATGGTGGAATGCAACTGATCAATTTATCTATTACTATATAATGCGTCTATTAGTGTTCTGTATAAAATACTGGTTTCAAAAATTATTTCATTAAGATTGTGGGAAGGGTTAAATCTCTGTGCTTTGTCGATCTCTATTAGTTCCAGAATATTCATGAGTATGCCTTTGTTTTCTTGATGTAAAATGACTAGATCGTTCTCTATGGTAGTGAATTTGTGCCCAGTTTCTACCACATGGTAGAATGCTACTAGATATTTAAATGGCGAACATGGCCGATTGTAAGACTTCTGATGCTCATAGTAATTTTGTCATGAGTTTCACGACCAAAAATCTATAAATTTTATCTTATTTACATTAATGTGGAGTTCAAAATCTTTACATGTTATGCTGATGTTGGCTAGTGATTTTTTCACTACATCAATAAAAATTGCTTTGCGTTAGAATTTTTTAATTTTTGGTTTCATACTTAGTCAACATGTTCGTCACATACGCCATTTTTTGATATTGCACTGGGTTTTAATATAACCATGCTACTTAGTTTTTCAGATTTTTTGAAAAAAAAAAACATCCCTTCCTTTCTTTTTAAACAATAAGCTCAATATAATACTAAAATCAACTCTCGAAACAATTCAGGGCTGTTTTTTTTAATTTACCGTACAAGTCTGAAACGGGGTACAAAGTTTTATCAGTCTATCATAAAAACTGTTTCACAAAAGTTCCTCGGTGAAGCCGTGCTCGTTAAATTGTGCTCCACGACTGCGAGGGCAGCTGCAGGCGAACTGAGTCTGATCTTCTTGAGACATCTTCATTTGTGATAAGGTCACGATACGGCACTTCAAGGCAACGCTGTTGGAAAACATCTAGCTGTTGAACCTTAGCTGTGCAGTTCCATATTTCACAGTCGTAAGAGACCTCAGACAGATATGGGTCTCACACCCAAGTACACGAGACTGATTACCAAGATGTCCTAAGCCCCTAAAACGAATTCACAACCGCGACATATATAAGCGGCTTCGGTGGCGTAGTTGGTAGCATGCTGAGTCTCTATGCTTAAGAACGCGGGGTCAAACCCGGCAGAAGTCGTCGGATTTTTAAGAGCGTTAAAAATCTCTCAGTATGGCTTCCTTCGGAGGGGTAGTAAAGCCGGTGGGCCAATGTCATATATATATATATTTATGGCATGTAAAAGAACCTTCCACTAACTTCAATTGTGTGAAGCTAAAATTTGTAGGTTGGATTTGATTACAACCTAAGTTCCAACGTTCGTCGCCAGGTGTGGTTGCGGTGGCATCTAGTAGCCAAGTACACAGCTAGGTGTCGTTGACAGTAGCATTTGGTAGCAAAAGTAGTAACTACTTGAAAATTGATCGTCTGCAGTCCTTACCTGAATTACAGATAACACAGCTATCACAATTAACACCGGTTATCAGACAAATTCTACACACTCCCAGAGTACACGGGACTACATGACCGCGTTGTGGCAGCTCCTATTCAATAGATTATTTAAAACAAATTAATATAGTGTATCATCAAATTGTTGTTTACTGTACTACTAGCTGGCTGCGTGGCTCAGCGGTAACGTTCTTGCCTGCAGTTCCAAGGTTGCAGGATCGAATCCTGGTGCAGTCAGCTGGCATGTGAGGGTGCGTAAATGTGAGGGAGCCTTGTCAGTAGATTTACTGGCACGATAAAGATCCCCTTCGGAGCAAAATTCAGGCACCCAGGCGTCTCTACAAGTCGAAATAGTTAAAAGGGACGTACAAAACCAATAAAATTATTATTATTATTATTATTATTATTATTATTATTACAACGTTATGTCCAACTAAGGAGCGCGATTGAATCTATTTCACAAATGACTTTGAATTTGCTTCCCCAAAATCCCTTCATTCTCTTACTATGATGTTTCTTCCATTTTAGGTAGATTTCATTAGAAAGCTAACTATTGCAATGGGTACCATGTTTCGACTTCCGGAAAATGTCGACATATCTTCGCGTTTCACATCCCCCAGACCCCAAAACCACCGTCAGTTCAAACGTTTATATATATATATCAGTTTCTTGTGGAGACGATAACTGCCGTAATTTTGCACCAATCACTTTGAATTTTTTACATAATATGTATCCCTTTAAAATCTCAGACTAGTTCGTTAATGGGCACAATCGGTTAAAAGGGGTGAAAAGGAGGGGATTTTTTTCGAAAAAGTGAAATATCACTATAACTCTCTTAATATTTGAAATATCGAATCCATTCAAATTTCATACTAAGTGTCGGATAAGGCCCAAAAATGTATGTTTGAAAAGTTTTTTGATAGCACCAACCATTGACCAAAAGGGGTGAGAAAAAGTGGGTTTTCGGGAAACATTAATCATATCTCTCTTAATAGGCCCAATATCAAAATATACAAAATGGACAATATTCCCCTAATAATTACCCAAAACTTTTGTCTGAAATATTTTTTGATATGACCCACCATTACGCCAAGGGATGAGCAAAACGATTTCGGATTTAGAAGAAAATGCCAAGTGCCACTGCCATCGTAATGTACAGGCCGTAAGTCTCCTACTGTGACGTCACTCCTAGAGTCGTTATAGTCGCAGCAGCAAGTCAGCTCCCTTCACACTCTGTCTCTTCAAACCTAATATAAATTACGCTCCCGCTTGAAGACATAGAAAAACAGCAATGCTATTTAAGGCTGATTGGCACTTCCATCCGTTACCACTACATACGCCTAATTATCGCTCCGCTTGTTCGAACCCGGCCGATGTAGCTGGTATTTTGAGAGTGAACAAAATGGTACATTGCCGGTACATTTACTAGGACGTTGAAACACACAAACAGGGCTAAATTGCAGTATTTTTACGTCGAGAATAAGATCTATTCTTGGCCATTTTCTCGTTGTTCACCGCTTTGAAAAGGTTTATGGTAGATGCCTTAGAAAACCCCACATTACTCATGGCTATTCAACAGATCACGTCCTAAACTGCTCGTGGATGACAAAGCACAATGTAACCTAACTCTAACTGTAATCAATGCACAGGCCACTCTCAAAGTGACTTAAACAGGGCCTATCCTAACAGCACTTATTTTCTATGACTCAACCTAACTTGTTTCTTGCATCAAGAATTTACAATGGGTTGTAATTTTGAAATCGGGTATCAATAACCTACAATACATACACCAGGTGCTAACAATCCCATTAATGTAAATACAGTAGCCTACCCAAATGCTGCCACTAAAACATTACCATTACTTTACTTGAGCTTGATCGAGAGACTATTCTCACAAATAATATAACTTTGGACTGACTTCAGTAGATACTGAATACTGGATATCGCTTCTCTGATTTACATACGGTAAGTAACTTAACCTCAGCATTATCATATTAGAACTGTTTCCAGTCCTAGCATAGGCTGAAGTTTGGGAACTTCTTACAATAATTGAAACCATATTAACTAACAACCTACCATCAAGGCGATTAGCTCTTCTCTCCTGAAGAATGGTATCTTACTTTCAGGGAAATGTCACACACTCTTTCATTCCCCGTAATGTACAAATAATGTCTAGGAATGTTGTGTATGCATTGCTTTCTTAAATTGTCGTGGTGGGGAAGGAGAAGCAAGCCACATTTTCATTTCTTTCATAATACCGGTAGTTGCTATAAACAAACAAGGTTTCCTGAACTAACAACATTTTATTACCATCCAAAAACCTTGTATGAGTCGAAATAATAAGTGATATAGAGGTCCTAACTAAAATATAACCTTCTGTGTGATGACAAACATGCAACGCAAAATTTGCGAAGATACAATAACCTACCTACAAAATGTACAGTTGTTTCAGAAAATAAATAATCCTCATTCTAGATGACGTAATTAGAAGCGTTCTCAAGTATCACTTTTAACGCGGATACTCATTCATAAAAGATTAAACAACAAAGCACAAAGCAAAATGGTCGCCATCTCTACCCCTGCCGATCAGCTCATCAATCGTTAAGAGTCGCTGCGTGATGGCCTGTACATTACGATGGCAGTGCAAATGCCATCAGAGGCATTGATGAGGGATGAGCCATCAGACGTTGCCATGACAACACCATTGCACGAGATCACATTCATTTTTCCATCCGACTCTGTGCGAAGCGGCTTCGGTGAGGTAATTGGTAGCATGCTGAACTTCTATGCCCAAGGTCGTGGGTTCAAAGCCGGCGGAAGTCGTCGGATTTTCTAAGAACGCTAAAAATCCCTCAGTATGCCTTCCTTTGGAGGGGAAGTTCCAACGTTCGTTGCGAGTAGCTGGTTACGGTGGCATCTAGTAGCCAAGTTCACAGCTAGGTGTCGTTGACGGTAGTATTTGGTAGCAAAATTAGAAGCTACTACTTGCAATTGACCATCTGCAGTCCGTATCTGAATTACAGACTAATACAGCCATCACAATTAACACCGTTTATCAGACAGATTCTACACACACCCAAAGTACATGGGGCTATATGACCGCGTTGTCGCTGCCCCAAAACTGAGGAACCAACAAAATTCTCTGCGGGAGATAAAATTTTGCGTGAAGAAGTAACAGACCGTTAGATATTTTATTTTATTTTTTTATTTTTATTATTTTTAGCGTATGGCTTTTAGTGCCGGGAGTGTCCGAGGACATGTTCGGCTCGCCTGTTTGTAGCTGCTTCTAGGCGGACACCCATAAGGTGATCTGCAAGTACCGTAACGTGTGGAGTGTTGTATGGGGAGGAAAGTTTGAAAGTAAGGACGAGGAGTTGGAAGGTAGCGGCTGTGGCCTATAGTTAGGGACCAACCCCGGCATTTGCCTGGAGGGAAGATGGGTAACCACAGAAGACCATCTTCAAGGTTGCCGGCGGGGGGATTCAAACTTCCTCGCCTCCCAGATGTGACTGACTGCCAGCAGCCACGCCGTAACGACCACAGCTAACTCACCCGGTAGACCGTTAGATAGTTAAACATCAGTGTCGAAACCTTGCATAAAGGACAGTGTGACCACAAGTATAAAAATGGACCCCAAATGACGAGAAAGTTACCGTCCCCATAAGACAATAAAATGTTTAAAATTTGCATAAAATGACGAAAAACAAAGTTAATTACGCTCCAATTATAAAATACTTTCTCGCAATTAATGAGGTCTGATCACTTTACGAAAACCTGCATATTCTGCCTATTTTCGTCTATCCCCAACTTTGCCCGGAGAAATCTACCTCCGCCTTCCGGCGTGCCGAGAGGAATTTTAAACATACTCGTGTCTTAATTGTTGCCATTATAGGCTCGTTGCATAATGTAGTATTATGTTCGACCCTGACTATATTATATGTCAGAAAACTGTATCATAATGATGGTCATTATAACACTATTTTTCATTATGAATCAGTTTCTCCCACCAATCACAGCTTCAGAAACAGTTGTTTGACCAATTAGATAACGATAGCATCACACCTGCGCTAAGTTCCAAGGCCTTCTAATTTAAATTTCACTGCGTTGCCCAGTGTCATAGTGGTGTAATCGAGGAGGCCATGGACTAATACAAGGCATTATCTGCGTCACATGTGCTCTGTTCATTACATAAAACTGGCGAAATGTCGACAGATATTTATGAATATTTATGTTCGAACATAAAATAGTTATAATAATTATCGTCGAACATAAACAGTCGTATGCAACTCGCCTATAATGGTAATTAAGACACTCGTATGGAAATTATAAAACTCGCAACGCTCGTTGCATAATGTACTATTCCACTCGTATTGAGAGGAGATATCAATAAATCAAACTCACTTGCTGAAGTTGAGTAATTCTAAACATGTGAACAACAATACAAAGTTCGTCAAATTAATGCACACGCTTTTATGGTGGGGTAAGTTACCGCCAGGTCAGGTTTCACCGCTAGATAGTGCTCGCGTTTTTGTCCCTTGATATCCAAGTGGCTGTCCTGTATTAACTCTACTGTATACGATAATACGTATAATTTTTTGTAGTTGTAGAAATTTGAATTTGATGTACATACAGTGGGCTTTATTTTGTGATAGGATTGTCCCTTTACTTATTAAGTAGAGGTTCAGCAAAGAAGACATTTGTAAGTTCATGAGAAAAACATATTATATTGGAAGTCCATCAGGGTTATGGATATAATGCACATAACCTCATCTTTAGAGGAAGACATCTGATCTTGCACTTCATATTTACGTTCACAACGAGGTGAGTCTATCCTACCCCACTGGATGCTCCAGTTCGAGCAGTTGCACATCGAATTCTGTTTAGACGGGACCAGACAGTTCGAGGGAGATGGAATCCAAGTAGTTTGATGGTAGGATCATGTACTTCTATTAGGTTACGAGGTGGAGAGATTCAAAATTCGATGTCAGGTAGGTGTATTCCGGCTTCCCGCCATACAGCCAGCCAGGGAGCATCTACAGTACTAGTCTCCACGCGCGGCAGTCCCTGTGTAATTATTGTCTGTTTATGAGCGGTATTGGTATTTCTTCTCAACCGGGTGAGTTAGCCGAGGTCGTTGCGGCATGACTGTTGGCAGTCGCTCACATCCGTGAGGCGAGGAGATTCGAATCCCCCCGCCGGCAACCTTGAAGATGGTCTTCTGTGGTTTCCCATCTTCCTTCCAGGCAAATGCCGGGGTGGTCCTTAACTATAGGCCACAGCCGCTACCTTCCAACTCCTCGACCCTCCCTTCCACCTTCCTCCCCAACGGTACTTGTAGCTCACCCATTGGGTGTCCGTCTAGAAGCAGCTACAAAAACTGGCGAGCCGAACATGTCCTCGGACACTCCCGGCACTAAAAGCCATACGCTAAAAAAATCTTCTCATTCGGGGGTTTGCAGAAAAATTATGTTTGTTCACCAATAATCAGAATCTAGGCCTGTGCCATAAATGTTCGTGTGTTACCTTGATTCCTTAAATGTTCAATTTCTATTATCCAGTTATTCTTGGCCTTTGATGAGGAGGCTTGATTAAATATCCTTTTAGTACGTCTTTCATTGTCCATAAAATTTTAATCGTCTTTTTCTAACAGTGTCTGATATCTTCTCGAAATGTTGGTATAACTCGTGAGATCTCTTTCTCATCCAAACTCCCTCTATGCACACTGGGCCAATATTTTTTATTATTTTATTTTTATTTTAGGGGAAGAAATGCATTTACGCACATAGTGTAGGGCTCCTGAGTAGCAGACTACCGACTAAAACTCCCCCGTTACTTCTGAACATTAGCCTGGAACCGTTTATCACATTACTTCAGGCAAGAGTCATTTTATGTTTGCCCGTAGGGCACTCTTCCTTAGTGAATTATCTTCAGTGGCGATCCAGATCCGTCTTCTTTGTGCGGAGGATATCTTCAACAAAACTTGCTACCAGTTTCCAATTTTCTTAATTTTGTAGCATCACTGCAACAATATTGTCCGGGGATACCTCTACATCAATGTGATCTTGAAGATACTGCCTATTTTGGAGCCACCGTCCACAAGAGAAGAAGGTGTGATTAGCATTATCTAATTCATTGATACAGTAGATGCAATCTGATGAATCCACCTTCCTCATCTTCTTAAGATAGGAACAGAAGTACCCAGGGCCAATAATAATAATAATAGTAATAATAATAATTCGGATTACTTTCTCTGGTACTACAATTAACAATATTGGTAATAAGCCATCGCCTTGTCTGACACCTGTTTTAATAACAAAAGGATCAGACATTTATCCTAAGAACTTATTATTATTATTCTTTAATACAGTAGTAGTCTATTGGCTAACTAAGGACCACGTCATTTCAACTGGCTTCTCTGGGGTTTGATCTTTGCCCAGTGCTCCTTCATACATTGCCGCCGGTGTTGCTCTATTATTTCTTCCGCCCACATCTTTCCCGTCTTCAACTTTGTTTTTTCTTGAAACCCCTGGTGGTCGTTTAGTTTCTTCCTGAAGGAATTGTGTACTTGAATATCTCCACAGGTAATCTCTTGCGGGTTACTTTCCACCTCTTCGAACCAGGCTGGCTTGATCCTCTCACTTTTAAAATAGGTGAGGATCCGGTTCGTCAATCGTGTGGGTTTCATTCTAAGCAAGTGGCCATAAAATGCAACTCTCCTTTTCTTATTATTTTAGTATTATTATTGTTGTTGTAGCCTCCATGGCTTAGTTGGCAGCACGCCAGACTCTCACCGCTGGGTCCATGGTTCGAATCCCGGTCACTCCATGTGAGATCTGTGCTGGACAAAACGGAGGCAGTCGGGTTTTTCTCTGGATACTCCTGTTTTCCCTGTCAAAACACTCCAACAACACTGTCCACTATCATTTCATTTCATCTGTCATTCATTTAATCATTACCTCAGAGGAGTGCGACAGGCTTCGGCAGCCGGCACAGTTCATAACCTCCTCGCTAGATGGGGCTTCTTTCACTCCATCCATGACCCGGTCGGTCGAGTGGAAGCAGGCTGTGGATTTTCATTTTCATTATTATTGTTGTTGTTGGTTCCTACTGTGCAATCTCTTTCTAGGGGTGACGTGAGTTACGTC
Organism: Meconema thalassinum; assembly: GCA_946902985.2. NCBI lineage: Eukaryota > Metazoa > Arthropoda > Insecta > Orthoptera > Tettigoniidae > Meconema > Meconema thalassinum. Next base: position 223,292,567 of record OX336394.1, read on the forward strand.
TGCCTTGAGGGAAAACAAATTACAGTAGGCTAACGTCCCAGGGGCGTATATAGAGTTTTATTTCGGGGAGTGCCCAACCGGGGGTTAGGGGGCATGGTATATGCCCCAAAGAATAGGGGCCCCGGGTTCTCCCCGGGAAACGTTTGTATAATTTGGTGCAAAATGGTGAGTTTTAAGGCTATCTAGCATCACTTTTCAACCAATTTGTTGTGATGTATTATGTTTGGTTAGTGTCAATCACAACTAAGACCATTTTATGTTACTCACTTGATAGAGTTTGGTTGGTTGGTTGGTTGGTTGGTTGGTTGGTTGGTTGGTTGGTTCCTCAGTTTAGGGGCTGCGACAACGCGGTCATGTAGCCTCGTGTACTTTGGGTGAGTGTAGAATCTGTCTGATAACCGGTGTTAATTGTGATGACTGTATTAGTGTGTGTTATCTGTTCTTATTAATTCAAGTGGGGACTGCAGACTTTTGAATTTTTTCAAATAGTTCCTACTTTTACCGCCAAATGCCACCGTCAACAACTACTAGTTCAGAACTTAGCTACTAGACGCCACCGCAGTCGGCTCTTGGCAACGAACGTAGGAACCTGAGAGCGTTGTTTACATTCTTAACCTATACAATTTAGCTTCACACAGGTGTAATTAAGGGAAGGTTCTTTAACATGCCATAAATCTATGACATGGGACCTCCGGCTTTACTTCCCCTCCGAAGGAAGGCATACTGAGGGATTTTAACGCTCTTAAAAATCCGATGACTTCAGTCGGGCTTGAACCCGCTATCTTGTGCATAGAAGCTCAGCATGCTACCAACTACGCCACCGAAGCCGCTTGATAGTGTTTACATGGAAAGAATTAACATTACTGTTTTGATTTACAACATACACTATAATATAAAGTTAAGGTTTCTTGAAGCATTACCAAATCGGTTTATAACTTCATCGTCAGTGAGATGTATGTCTGTGAATAGATAACAATACTAGACCGTTGAGCCTGTTTTTCAACCAGCTCAAACTCCGTTTGGCGGTAGCTACAGAGAGAGGCAAATTCGCCAAAATTGTGATAAGTTCAAGGGCACTTGCTGTTCTTGGTACGTTCATAAGAGCGAAGGCACTGTAGACTAATACAGTAAGAGCTTATGTTCTTACACATAAGATCAGAGCACACTGATTGTCCCACTGTTTACATCGCTCTACTATCACCTTGCTTTGCAACGTTGCCATATGTCGCTTAGTAACAATAGTACATGATAAGTACGAGTATATTACAGTATTAGGTGCGTTCATAAATAACGAGCCGGAGGCATAATTACAGACACCAGTACCTGTATGTTAGAAGTATTGGCCCTGGCTGTTGAGGCACTTGTCCCACTGTGACACGAGGCGGTGAATGGCTGTCTCATAAAATTCCCTGGGCTGCGATGTGAACCAGTTCCGTACAGCTGGACGTCGGCGTCCGAGGTGAATCGTTGGCCCCTCAGAGCCCTTTTCAGGGGACCAAACATGGCGTAATCACAGGGAGAGAGGTCTGGACTGTATGGAGGGTGGCCGAGAACCCTCCCATTTGAATTTCTGCAGGAGTACCGCAACTGTGTTGGCCGTATGAGGTCGTGCATTGTCGTGGAGCGACCACGGCGGCTATGGCGTTCACTGTCACTCGGCGGTCCTGGGTAATGAGTGCATCAACCAGCTGGACGTTGTCATTGGTAATGCAGGGGGGGGGGGGGAAGGGTGCCCCAGACCGGACATCATCGGCTAACGACACCCGTCCTTCCCTGAAGCGCTTGTGGCACGCCTTGACCCTTGCAAGGGACATGCAGTGTTCGCCGTACACTTGTGACATTCGGCGATGAATGTCCGTTCCCCCTACTCCTTCCGCTGTCAGAAACCGAACAACACCTCTTTGCTCTTCGTTTGATGCCTCCGTGACACTGTTTTCAATGCGACTGGCAGCGTTGGACGATTGATGCATGCTGCTGCTCGCTTTGTATCGTCACGTGACGTGCACTCGTGCCCTCTAGCGACGGGCTGTGACCTTCCACGCTCTGGTCGGAACCACACCTCGTTACACACGCCACGATTAGCCGATGTCTTCACCGGTTTGCGTATTCCAGCCTCCGGCTCGTTACTATTTGAACGCACCTTATAGTTTTTAATGTTTTAATTCATAAACAAATAATATACGCCCCTGCGGTACGTCCCATTTAATTTTTGTTGTAGAAAGTTCCTTTAATACACAACGTTTTATTGTAATGATCTCCAGATACTTAAAAGATCGGTCTAGTTATCGCCTCGCTTGACGGAACAGCTTCCTGTTTACATCGAAGTGCATAGCAGCAAGGTAGCCTACTGTAGTCGCTGAGTTGTATATAAACAGCACTTGTTCTGCAACCGGAACGACACAGATGCTCTTCTCGGCAGCCTACCCTACAGGTGCTCGAGCCAACAAGCCATTATATGGGATGGAAATGGGACGGGAATACACTGCCTACTTGCCGTTTGAAATTATTACTTTCGTGAGGGTTAAAAAATACGGAGAGAACGAGAGAGAGTGAGAGAGGGGGCAAGGAGGGGAAGATGCCAGTCAGTTGTGGAAGATGGGCGCACCTGCTGTCCTGCACATGGCACACACCGGAGAAGAGTGATCGTCTCTTCTTTTGTTTTCTTTTTTAAACTTGCCTTTTTTTCTCCACTTCCTGAGACGCTGAGTGCACTTCCGTCCCGGTGTGGTGTGTCGTGTAGGGTAACAGGAAGACTTACCTATGGAGCGTCGACAACAAAGGGGTATAATGATCAAGGTTAGTGTAGATTACGGGGTTCATAATGACAGAATATGCTGCAAGTACTGAACAGGCGTGTAAATTGTTCTCACAATAATAACTATTTTACGTATATATTTGGTATGATCGCAGTTAGAAGGGTGGGGCAGGGGAGACGTGTCACCCCCCCCCCCCCCCCAACAATCTTCTACTTTTATCTTTTTGCTTTGTGTGTTTTGTTTTTGATTTTGTGTTTGTTTTCTGCTTTTGCTTTGGGTTTAGAATTTTGCTACTTGGTGTGACTTTTTAATTTTTTGTTTTTGTGTTTTTTTTCTGCTTTTGTTTTTGTTTTTTAATTTTGCTTTCTGGTTTGTGTTTTTTGTTTTTGTGCTTGTTTTCTGCTTCTGCGTTTGTTTTCGAATTTTGCTTTTTGGTGTGTGTTGGTTTTGTGTTTGTTTTCTGTTTTTGCGTTCTGCTTTTTGGTTTGTGTATTTTGATTTTGGTTTTGTGTTCGTTTTCTGCCTTTTCTTTTTGCTTTGTGCTTTAGGATTTGCGTTTGTTTTCTGCTTTTGATTTGGTTTTGAATTTTGCTGCGTTCTGTTTTGGTCATGTGTTCGTTTTTGTTTTGTACGGGGGGCAAAATAAGACAAGCAATGAAACCAAACCTACACGTTTTCGTGTTTGAACTCGATAACATTTGCACCTCTTAATGTTCAAAAGCTCAAAAAAGAACAGTTTTGGTAGGACTAACACTAAATATTTTACACAAATAAAGATAAATGTTCTCAAATTAAAACGCACATAATCCAATCGTTTGTCAACAATCCTAAAATTAGCATTTTTTAAATAAAAATTGCATTAAATTACGTTTTTTTAAATAAATTATTCGACTAGGGCGAATTCATCACCCTAATCACCCCGCATGGTTACGCCACTGATTGACGATATAATATAAATAAAATTATAAAACTTTAGATAAATTACGGTACAATTTAAAGGTGGACTGCCTAAATATGAAAAGTGTCTGAAAGTAATTAAACATAAAATTATATAAAAAATAATAATGTTAACAAAAACATACAGAAAACAAAGAAATCAGTAACTCAAACAAGAACAAGATGTTTGAGTTAACAGGTATCGGTAGGCCTACTGCCTCGTTATAATTCCGTATTGAGACTCAGGATCTTAAGGTTTTGGGTTCGATTAGCAGCTCTTCCAAGAAATAGAATTGTGGTCTGAGGGTTGGTGCTGGGTACACTCAGCTTCGTGTGAGGCAATACTTGGAAGAGATGAGTTGGATTCTCACTTCAACTCTACTGTAAGCGGTTTTCAGTGACTTTCCACTTCCACTCTCCGCAAATACCGGGATGGTTTCTAACTTGAGGCCACAACCGTCTCCTTCCAAATCCTACCATCAATTACAAATGTACATACTAGTATAGCCATCGCAATGATTCTGGTTGTCACACAGATTCCACACGCTCACAGGTACACACGGAGCAAGAAGGTCACGAGGTCACAAAGCTCTAAATCAGGGGTTGTTAACCTTAATACGTCTCACCAATTCTACATGGCGGCTGTACGAAATATTTCATCAGCATTCTACTGTATATCTCCAAAACTACTACTGATACCACCCTGAAATTTTGTACGGTGATGAAGGGCACTACTAGAAGTTCACCTATGTAACTTTCAGAAACCTGTTAAGTAAAAAACGAACATGGTGGCCAAGCGAAGAAGAAACATTTAAGTATACGTTTCTCCCAATTTAGCCATTTGAGCGCCGTGAAACTTGGTACAGCAAATGTTTATATACAGTGTAATGCACTGACATCTAATTTAGTGCAATTGTTTACATTACCTCAAGATGGCGACTTTTGCAAAATTTTAAAATTAAGTTTTTATTTTTTGTGTCCTAATAATGCGATCGAAGTCAACGTTTGAATAATGAAACCTACGATATAATCGTTATCTAATAGTACATAACTCTATGGCCTATATATAAATCCAACATGGCGACCATCCGAAATATTTAGACGGTTCTCAATATCTACTAATCTACGACAGCAATCAAACTGAAATGTTGTATGTTGATAAATGCTATTAACATTAATTCACCTATACAACTTTTAATAACCTGATGAGCACAAATCCAACATGGCGGCGACGCGAAATTTAATAATTTAAATGGACTTTTCTCGGGATTTAACCATCCGAGCGCAGAGAAACTTGGTACGGTAAATTTCTATACAAATTGTTATCCACTTACATTTAATTTATTTCAATTGTTTTCATAATCACAAGATGGCAGCTGTGCGAAATGTTAAAATCTCATTTTATTTTTTATTTTTCTTGTGTCTTAATCATGCGATTGAAGTTTGAATAATAAACCTACGCTATAATCTTTATCTAATAGTACATAACTCTATGGCCTGCATAAATACAAATCCAATATGGTGACCATCCAAAATATTTAGTCGGTTCTCAATATCTACGAGTCTATTACAGCAATCAAACTGAAATTTTGTATTTCGATAGAGGCAATTAACATAAATAGGATATATGAAAATGGCTATTTAGTTCTTTACGGAACTTCTTGATTAATCTATAGTAAAAACAAGAAGTTCCGTGACGAACTAAAGAGCCTACTTTTCTTGAAATTTAAGATGCATGCCAATGATTAATGTATATGGATCTATCTAGAATAATTACGAAATTAAGTTGGTAATATTGAAATTTCTAATAAGTTCGAAATACTGTATACCTGGCATCATGTAGCCTAATACAGAACTACAGTTGGCAGCCCTGGTGACTGAATATATTCTTAGTTCCACATCGTAAGGTACAGAATTCAAAATTTGGTTGAAGTCCAATGGATAGCATGGACGTTACATGCAGTTAAACATTGGATCTAACAGCGCGCGTAAAATCATGTTGGCAACAATGACATACATGTATTGGTCAGAAATAATCTGAAATAATATGATCTATTGTTGTGTCAATTTTGAATGAAATCCATTAGTTAGTATAGAAGTTACATGCATTTTAAAATTGGACCTATCAGCAGGCTTAGAATCATGTTGGTAGCACTGACGTATATAAGTTACTCCAAATTAAAATAGAATGTCAGGTACTATACGTGTGCATAGTTTAAAGCCGTCGTCTTGTATACTTTCTGATATATATATGAGTATTTGGATTTTAAAAAAAATGAGAGCATTTATTAACAGTTGGCAGCCCTGGTGGCTCTTAAGAATACGATCAGTCATATCTGTTTATGTACACATACCACATACGAAATTTGGTTGAAATCCAATTGATAGTGTAGAAGTTGTATGCATTTAAAATTTGGACCTATCAGCAGGCTTATAATCATTTTGGCAACACTGCCATGTATGGCCTCCTGGAAATTAAACTCCAATATTATTTTCTATACGTGTGCCAATTTTGAAATAGCTCCCATTCATACCTTTCAAGATATCCAGCATGGAGCTCAAATTTTAATTGCAATTTTTCAGCCGTTGGTAGCACTGACATCATTTTAAAATATGGCCGTGAGATATTCAGGTATAGATCTTTACTCCTACCAAATTTTGTTTCGATTACTGCAGTCGTTTAGGAGTTGATAGGGGGGGGGGGGACACACACACAACCAGACAGACAGACAGAAGGACAGACAGACAGACACACATTTGCCCGATCTCATAAGTCTACTTTTTCCTCATTTTTGCAAAATGTGAAAAGTAGGCTAACAATTGGGCATCACTGTTTTATGAGTAACACGAATGGTGCTGATCCAACTCCACAGTCCACACATAAATGTGTCTTACCTGCATGAGTCATGAAAGCAGTTGCAGCATGCCTGGTGAGCGGTGAATCCCTTTAGTGGGAGAGAGAATTAGGAAAATAGGTGCATGCTTGTTGCATTAACACAGTACTAATTCTCGTATGTTTTAAAGAAAACCCATTGTCCCCTTCCCTATCCAAAAAGAGGGATAACGGCAACCCTGTTGGAAGCCTACTATGAGGTACGGTACTGTACTTTAGGGGCAGATGACCTCGCTGTTCCGCCTCTTATTTATTTAGTTTTGCGTATGTCTTTTAGTGCCGGGAGTGTCCGAGGACATGTTCGTCTCGCCAGGGGCTGTAGCTGCTTCAATGTGGACACCCATGGGATGAGCTACAAGTTCCGTTAAGTAGTTCCAACGTTCGCTACCAGATGTCACTAACAACTAGTGGTGAACGTTGGAACTTTGATAGAGCGTTTCAACGAAATCTAACCTGCAAATTTAGCTTCACACAAGTTTAATTAGTAGTAGGATCTTTTACATGCCATACATCTATGACGTGGGTCCGCCGGCTTTACTTCCCCTCCAAAGGAAGGCATACTCAAGGATTTTTCCGCCCCTTAAAACCTCAATAACTAACTATGAGTAGGCTTGCCATACGTCCCGGTTTGACCGGGACAGTCCCGGCACTTTGCTCTTGTCCCGGTGTCCCGCCCGGTTTTATCAATGTCCCGGAAAACGGCTGTAAGATGTAAAAAGTAATGAATTTATGTGTTTAAAAATCTTTTATGAATCGGTTACTTTTCAACATTCAACATCGTTTTTTTTTGGTAATTGTTTTTGTAGTTAAACAAAAAGTTGCAGTTTTTCAAAAAATAATAAGTCTTAGTAATATTCAATTAAACAATTTTATGAAGTATTTTAAATTGTATTTTATTAACACTTCTTTCTAGATGGTAGACCAGAAAAAAATATCACTAAAAAGGAAAAATTATATACTTTTATGTAGCAAATTTTTATTTTATTTTTAAAAGGTGTGTAGAACTAACAATTTAGGGTGCCAGATTTCCCACTCCCGTCACTTGCAAGGCTTAACAAAAGGCTTAAAACTTACAATTTTGCTTCTAATTTAAAAAAAACATTCCGTACCCCCACTCTCTAGACCCCTCGGTAAGGCCATCCCATATTAATGTGTCCCGGTTTCACTAACCAAAAATATGGCAAGCCTAACTATGAGGTACTTATTTTTCCTTTTTGTTAGCTTGTCTTATTTTCAGTAGCAGAGACAGTAAAATCATCTACTGTAAGTTGACCACCTGCCCACGTTAATCGCGTGCTGTATTTACGGAACCGGTATCCCCCCTCCCATTTAAACTGCACACGTGTCAAACTACATTTAGTTGTCCACTTGTACGTCTTGAATAATGGCTCCCTTGATGTAAAATATCGAGTAATATAAATCCTTTATTTGACGACCGCTTGCCAAGTGGAATTTAAGACCCAGGCTATGAATTCTTCCCTAATGAGTAGCCTACTGGTAGCTGTTTACTCTAGCTACATATTTGCACAGCAGTTGTAGAACTGGAGTTAATTAATTGCTAGTATTATCGTATACTTTCAAACCGATCGGAAAGCTCAGTCTATCACCGGTCTCAAGAGAAGAATCATATATATTATTTCAGTAGTATAGATCCCTCCTGCGGCGCTCACAAGCGATCGATCGTGACAAATGAGCATTCAAATGAAAGAGAATAAACATTATATGTGACGAATTGCACTCTAATTTCATAAATATCGATAATTTCTTTAAAAAATGACTTTTAAAGAAATGTACGAAGTGTGCGATTTGCAAATACTGTTGTGGTAGGAAAATACGCTCTATAATTGCTGTCCACTTCACATCTTAGCCGCTGTGACGCCTGTTTCATGTCATTTTAACATTCTGAGGTCTTTCCTTTATCATTTTGCATGGATTTCAGAAACAGTAACTCAAAGGAATGAGTAGGCTACTAAAATCGTATAATTTCATAAAAATCGAATAACCGGTGAGTGTTACAGCTAAGCTGTCAATCAGTGGACTCAGCACACAAATTACATTAGCAGTGACGAATTGCATCCTAATTTCATAAATATCAATTTTTGTAAGATGTGTGTGATTTGCAAATACTTTTGCTGTAGGAAAACACGTGACATCATAGCTTATAGTTCGCATTTTGGCCGTAGGGATCCCTGTATCATGTCCAAACTATTAAACGTTAATTCATTTATAGGTTCGCTGTCAATCAATGGACTAAACACACAAATTACATTAGCAGTGACGAATTGCATTATAATTTCATAAATATTGATCTTTTAAAGAAGTGCACGATTTTCATTTACTGATGCTCTAACTATGCTGCAATTATTATGAGTTGTCGTCTAAAACCTTAAAACTATTAAACATTAATTCTTTCAGTGATTGCCTTCTTAAGTTAGGAACGTAGAACTTGGAATTATAACTGAAATGTAAATAGTGTTCTCTAAACATTTGGTTGAAATAAAAACATAACAACCTTTCTCCTTAAGTCTCTCATTATAAAACTATTGGGGAAGGTGTGGTTTATGAACATGCGAGATTTCTCGCATGGGTCCGCTAGTAGCTTATATTCGAACCCCACCGTCCACGTCGGCTGTCCTTGAATTGTGTTAACATGGGTATGTTTTTGGGCTGGAGTCTATTTGGAATTAGCATCATGGTAACCATGCAACCAGTGTTCGTCATCTATGTAGGGGAGAGTGGGGGAATTGTGCGCCCTTAATAAAGAATAGGTCTTGTGATGATCTAATAATTGATAACATAACTGCAGTTAATAATAAGGGAGCCTTAGTAACTCTATATTCGATGTGCAGAAACAAATTTAATTCAAAAATAAATTTGATGAACTACAATTCAAAAGCTCACAAATATGCATTTGCGCACGATTACCCACCCTGCAGGGTAATCATGCGCATGGGTTGGGAAATTGTGCGCATGGGATGAATGTTGAAAAGCCATAATAATGCAATGTGAATTGGCTGAAACTTGCATAGTGCATTAATATTAGAATATTCCAATGCATTTTACAATAGCATAACAATGCAATGATAATAAAATTCTGCAGTTTTGTATATTAGAATAAAATATCTTGAAAAATAATTGCATGCAAATACACAGTAAACACTGCCATTTAAAACTATATTTAATTTCGAACAATAGAATCGCAACTGTAGGCTTACCTTCTTATTTTCTGGCTACAGAAAATAACATGCAACGTGTCAGGTTTCTTCATCCAAGCCTCACGGCTATCATATAGCAACTGGCATCGTGCTGACTGTCACTATTTGATAGGTACGATGACAGCTTGAGGGTAGCAGTGAACTGAGTTGCTAGTTTAGCCTACTACCAACTCGACAAATATAGGTGCGCACAATTGACCAACTTTCCCCTATACTAGGACAGTAGCGTCATCTCTTTTATACGTTGATGTAAGAACGTAATCTATTAGTTACGTGATGTTCGTTCAAGTATGTCCACTAGGTCAATAGTGGCATCTATACATTGGTATAAGAACGCAAGCTCTTAGTTATTTGTTCATCTACGCATACTAGGTCTAGACACTTCATAAAATGCCGGCATGAGATGTAAAAAGGGATAGTTGCATATACAGGATGTCTACCAAAACCAACTAACAGATTTCCCTGACAAATCCCTGATATTCCAGGATAAATCAGAAAATTCCCTGTGTAACAGTAGCAACCATATTAAATATACAGGGTGTATCTTAATTATACCGACAAAAAAATCAGGGACGCTCTGCGTGTTATGTAAAAGACGATGCCGCAATCGGATTGGCGGAGAAAATTTTTCCCTCCGAGAAAATGAGGTTACTTTGTTACTTCCGGGCGCGCGATTCAAATCTACGAACTCGCCGTGTTTGCTGAGCTAGAGAGCAAGCCGCTGGCCACTGTTGTGCTTCAGGCAAGGGAAGGGAGTGTGATAGAAGGTGAAAGAGATATGCTGGCGGGAATGCGCAAGTTTCCTCGATCGCCTCGGCTTGCCGCATGCCCGCCAGCATATCTCTGTCTCCTTCTATCAGCTACATAGATCTGACGGTGAGCAGCAAAGAGCTGACACCTATTATAACAGGCTGGGAGTGTAGTAACGAGGAAAGTTGCTCCGATCACAGGATAATTAAATTCGATCTGGGTATATCGAGCCCCATTGAAGAAGGATTGCAGTTCCATGGAATGAGATACATCATAAAGGAAAATGACTTGCAGAAACTCACGGACAACCTTTTTACAGCAGCAAGGGAACAGTATGGTAGTCAAATATATTCCATAAAAGAAATGGACCAACAACTATGTAACGCTCTAATGGGAGAAACGGACTTTGAAACTGCCCTGCTCAAATTTCAATTCATGGTTACTGCAGCTTGTTCTAAATCATTCAATACTCGTCAAGCAACTAAGAAATTATTCCAACACAGACCGGTTCCATGGTGGACACCTCAGCTCACCATAATGAGGAAAAGATTGAGCGCTTTACGAAGAAGGTATCAGAGGACTATAGATAACGAACCCTTGCGACAACAAATGAAACAAACATACGAGGCAGTTAAGAGAGAGAGAGTATCAATTAGCGATAAGACAAGAGAAAATGAAATCATGGAAAACATACTGTAATATCACCTCAACGGCAAACCCGTGGAATGCAGTGTACAAATTCGCTTCAAAGAAAATTAGAAACAACTGCACAATCTCAACCTTAAGAAAGCCCGACGGTACATACACTTCTAATATGGTCGATAACATGAACAGTATGATGGCTCATTTTACTCCCTGTGATGATGAAGCTGAAGACAGCATACATCACAAAGAAGCAACAAAGAAGTCCGAACAGCTTCCGAATACTGTTGACGACATCCAATTTACACAAGAAGAGGTAGGCGATGCAATACGGAACCTAGATCACAATAAAGCACCTGGTGAAGACGGAATAACAGGTGATATACTAAAATACATATTCGAACAAATTCCATCATACATAACAGTGCTCTTCAATGGATGTCTTGAAACGGGATGCTTCCCAAGAGTATGGAAAAAGGCCATCATTGTACCTATAATTAAACCTGGAAAAGAAAACAGTGATGATGTTTCTAAATATCGACCGATAAGTCTACTGAATGTAGTCGCTAAAGTGCTGGAAAAGCTACTTATAAATCGAATAATGCACCACATATACTCCAGAGATCTCCTAAACAGAAATCAGTTTGGTTTCACGCCACAAACAGGAACAATCGATGCATTGATGGCAGTCAAGCAGTTTGTTGAAGATGGACTCAAAAATGAAAAGAATGTCGCAATGATTAGTTTGGACGTTAAGATGCGGCCTGGTGGCCTGGAATCTTGAACGCACTGAAAGGTTTCGACTGCCCTAAAAACCTCTACAAACTCACGCAAAGTTATCTCAGTGAGAGAAGTTGTACCCTGAAAGTACACAAAGAAACATAAGTAAAGGATGTCCGCAGGGTTCGTTCTGTGGACCGGGATATTGGAACATCCAATACGACTCACTTTTAAACTTCAACTTCATCGCATTTGCAGATGATGTGCTCATCCTAGTCAAAGGAAAGAGCAAATTTTTGTTAGAAAATAATGCGAACATAGAACTTAGAAAAATTTCGACATGGGCAACTCAAAACAAAGTTGTGTTTAATGAACAGAAATCTCAAACAATGTTAATAACACGCAGAAGACCCGGTGTAAGGCAGAACCTGCAAATATATTTAAATAACAAGACACTGAAAGAAGTATACAGCATTAAGTATCTTGGAGTCATTATAGACAACAGATTTAAGTTTGACCAGCACACCGAATATGCAACTGAAAAATGCTCGAAACTTATTCATGCTCTTTCTAAGTCTGTCAAAATAAATTGGGGACTTCGCCTTGATGTTATGAAAATTATATATAAAGGAGCTATTCTACCCATCCTGTCTTACGGAATACCATTATGGATACAATCAATAACCAAGTCGTATAATGCGCTGAAATTAAGAAGAGTGCAACGACTAATAAACATTAAAATAGCTAAGGCTACATCACATGAGGCACTATGTGTCTTAACAGGATTAACTCCCATCATGATACAACTTGGAGAGATTGCCATGTATTATGACATAACAAAACGCACTGGAGAAATGGTAGTGGGAGAGGAGACTTTGAAACTTGATACCATGAATTGTTATAAACAATGGTCGCACCCGGCTCAGCAGATTAAAATACAGGACCAAATTTATGACAAACACTAGCCATTTCAAATCTATTCAGATGGCAGCAAAAGTGACGCAGGAGTTGGATCTGGAATAATTCTGTACAGTCATTATGAACCTCCTCAGCAATATCAATTCAAATTACATCAAACCTGTTCCAATAATCAAGCAGAGCAATACTCCATACTGAAGGCCCTAGAGAAATTACAAGACATCAACTACGTAAATAGAGCAGAGAAGTCAGCAATTATATACACCGATAGTAAAATAACCCTGGACCTACTCAAAAACTACGGGAAAAGAAATCATCTAATTGAAGAGATCAGAAGGAAGGTGAGAGACCTGCAACTTCAAAACTGGGAAATACACTTCTCATGGATTAAGGCTCATGTTGGCACGGAAGGAAACGAAATTGCCGATCATCTGGCTAAACAAGCAGCAGGCAGGACAGACCTAGAAGTGGCTTTCGATAAAATTCCGGATAGTGTAGTGAAAAGGGTATTGAGTGAGAGAAGTTTACAATTGTGGGAAGAAGAGTGGAGAGAAACTTCCAATGGATCCATGACAAAAAAAAGTACTTTCCAAGTGTTCAAGCGAGGCTTGCCTCAAAAATTCTTCTAAGCCATAATATGACGGTTATGATGACAGGACATGGAAAAATAGGGACCTATCTGTATAGGTTTAAAATACAAGAGCATATGACGTGCCGGTGTGGCGAAGAATCGCAAAGTGTGGACCACATCCTATATGAGTGTGAATTACTAAATCACGAAAGGGAAAAACTGAAGACAAATGTAATGAAATCAGGAGGCCACTGGCCTGCAAGGATGAATGAACTTGTTATTAAATATGTCAAATTCTTTAAGCTATTTGTGCAGAGCATCAATTTTGATAACCTGATGTAGGACATAATTATGTCAAGAAAGAAAACTTAAACATATTATATCTAGTCTAGACACACTACAATCAACCATGTAGATATAGGTTACATAATGTAAAGAAAGTTTTATCATACTTACCTATAAGATCACCAATCGACAGTAGTAGCTATGCTGGCTAAAGCGCAGCATTAGGTCATGGGGCCAAGCTCTCTGCTGACTCGGTAGACGCGTGGGTTCGAGCCCCACCGTCGGCCGTCCTTGAAATGGTTTTCCGTGGTTTCCCCATTTTCAAAACCAGGCAAATGCTGGGACGGTACCTTCTGACAGGCCACGGCCGCTTCCTTCCCCATCCTTGCCCAGTTTCATTCACCATCATTCATTTCATCTCTCATTAACTCCTCTCATGAGGTTGGCGTCAGGAAGGGCATCCGGACGTAAAAACCATCGCCACAAATACTTCCATCGCATCTCATCCCCGACCCCGTTGGAAAACGGGAATAATAATGGGTAGACATACATACCTATAAGATCACCAATGCATGTAGTATTACTTCAATCATAGCGTATAGAAGAGAAAGTGACGAGACTTGTGGAATTTGTATGGTCCAGCCGCTAGGCGGCTCTAGCGTCGGCTAGCGCTGAGTGAGGACGGTATCAACACAAGCAGTTGAATGTTACTTTTCAGTAACTGAATGTTATCAGCTTACACTACGTTGTATTAGACAAGATGATCCAATTATAAAATTGTCCGCACTGAGTATATAAAACGCTGACGTCCGTTGTGTTAATTATGAAACATCAGATTACGTCATAGGTTCATATAATAAGGAAATAAAACATTCTGACGGGGGTCAAAACTGAATGTGTAAAAAATCGTAAAGCTACAGACCATTCACTACTGCACAAATACAGCAAATATAATATAGTACAGTATAATATAATATAAACTCACCCATGTAACTTATAGCTGTCAGTTGTCCGAAACTTTGGACAGCTTACGCGACGATTTTCCAGACTTAGAAGATGACTGCTCCTTCCTAATATCTTTCGTACGAAAGAAAAAGCGGCATTTCATTAAATGAAAAACGAGTTTTTAAATAAAGTCCAGTTATGTTCCATACAACATCCTAAATCACACGGCCCTAAAACAATCTCATCAATGCTGTCCAAACACTCATAAAATATATCAAACACTCATAAAATATATCACCCCACAAATTTGAAAGGGAAGATAGTTTCTTTTGAACGACTACTTCGACCTGTAAAAGAATGTTGAAGACACTGTCAGACGGGTGAGTTAGATAAGTAAGGGCATTTATTGTGCCAAAGTCATTTATGCGAGTGAAAGTTGAAGCTATTGTCTCCGACGGCCTTTCACTTTGAAGGGTTGTTGCACACTTCACACAGCTGATTCCTTTCCTTAGTTGCCTGACAATGTACCCTGCTAGATAGTAAACCAAGCATTGTTTCGGAATGTTGTCTTCAAATGGAAGGGGAGGATCATTCTCCCAGTCCGTTATCACCACTTTGTCTCTAATTTTGTCCTCCGCACACAACTTAACATATTTGTTTTGTTCCTCGGTTTGCTTCGCATGTAATCGCATTTGATTAACAAATGACGTCAAAGGTAGGTTCACAGTTCCCGGTCGGTGATATAGGCATCTTAATTGGAAAGCTTGGTACAAGATTTCGATATGTCTGTTTTTCTCACAGTCCTCTTCGGAGGAGATTTGCGTGCTTTCTGTCGCGTAGTGAAATATCTCGGCAAGTTTGGAAAAATATGTGGGACTGCACCAGGCTTCAAACTCCATCACATTCTCGCCATTTCGACTGTCTTTCCTTCTATAATGAAAGTGTCCGTTTTAATAAGGAAATTATCGGAGAAATGTTTGTCACATACATATGACTTATTTTATCATTTAATGTATTTCCTCGGAATGGCCTTAGTCCATTTAAATAAATCATCTTCGGCTTTTGGAGGTCTAAAAAATGCCTATATGTTGCAGATGACTTGTCGTATCCAGATCGGCACCCGGGAACAAAATAACACGGCATATTCACTTACACAGTTATGTTTGACGAATCTTACTAAGTTATAATTAACTCGACAGCACAAATGTAAAGAAGTAAGTGTAAAGGCTTACAAATACTAAACACACCAGTGTCATAACGTATGTATTATTTCAATATCGCTTCTTGATCGCATACACTTTTCAACACCAAGAAATAAGGACTAAACACGGCAGCATTTCTGTGTTTTCAAACTCGCGAGCGCTTATAAAGTGTCTCCAACCAGCAACAAGCAACCACTGCGCAGTCTGTCGGCGGGTGCAGCAACTACCCATACTAAAGATACGGAAAAATCGGGAGTCGCCACACTTTCTCTTCTACACGCTATGCTTCAATTGTAATGGAGCATGCAGTTAATAAATATGATGTTTAAAAAAAACTCCCTTCCCTTGCCTGAAGCACAGCAGTGGCCAGCGGCTTGCTGCCTGGCTCAGCAAATACGGCGAGTTCGTAGATTTGAATCGCGCGCCCGGAAGTAACAAAGTAACCTCATTTTCTCGTAGGGAAAAATTTTCTCAGCCAATCCGATTGCGGCATCGTCTTTTACATAACACGCAGAGCGTCCCTGATTTTTTGTCGGTATAATTATGATACACCCTGTATAAAACAGAGTTTGTACTTAAGAGCATTTCAGAAAGTGCTCAAACAATAAAGGGTAGCATGCCAAAGTTGAAAAGACAAAAAACGTACAGAAAAATATATTTTTTATATTTTGCCAATTTCTAAATTTTTCATCCAGGAAAACTATTGTACTTGCGAGTATTGAAAGTATCTCGTCAATAGTAGTGCTCTCAAAAATCGTACAGTTACACATTTATATACAAACACACAGTCTACACATGTAATTTGTGTGCTCTATCTTGCAAGAAATGAGAGCTTACTGATGTAACGTCAGTTTGAACATACGTGTACAACAATCATCACCACAATATACTTTTCCCCCCATAAAAATTTTAATTCCTAATTTCCAATTATGCAAGGTTGGACCTTAAACTAAAATTCCCTGAGTGTCATTAAAATACCCTGATAATTCCCTGAGATTTCCAGGATTTAAAAATTCCCAGAGTATTTCCTGTTTTCCTTGTTTTCCAGAGTAGTACACCCTGCATCGATTGAATTACTTGTTAATTTGATACGGATTGCTTCATAAAATTGTCAATCAAATCGTTTACTTTGTAATGCTCTACTGTATATAGAAAGTAATTGAAATTCATTATATAACTTTGGGGCTATTAGGTCGAGTGGACATTTTAAATATCGGCGTTTTGAGACAACTACTTGTCCATTTATCAAGGTTTGTAATGAAAGAAGTAATGAGTAAACAATGGCATGTAACCTCCATAGATAAACGGTAATAATAATAATAATAATAATAATAATATCGTATTGTGCCCAAATCTAGGAATGGGTATTCCAAGTTTCAGACACCTAGATATCAAGGGAAAGGCTGTAGCAGCTTTTGAAAGTTCAGATATTTGAATATCGCGCTACATTGCTTCTCGAAGCCTTTCGAAGGAAATTACCGATAGTTGGATGGTAAATGACGTAGCGAGTCATAGCAGAGGTGGAGACTATTTATTGATTAAATAGTTAACTATGGAGCAGAGACTTGAGACTGGGATCAGATTACTGGCACGGCCAAATAAAAGAGAATGCAATTAGTATCAAGTAAATCGGACCAGGGATTCAAGAGATATGAGGATTTCTAGATATCAGGCGATGACGCGTGACCCTGACCGTTTTTGTATAAAACAAGCTGGAGCAGGAATGGATAGCTCAATTCATCACAAGCACTTGGCAAGCAAGTTGCGTCTACGCTGAGCCAAGGCACATGGTTGCCGCCTCTACGAAGAAGTACTTTTCAAATCGTGATAGTCACGAGAAGTGCTGCGCAAACGAGTTGGAACTTAGTAAGTTTCTGGTGAGGAGAATCACTGAGGTGATTGTATTTCTACAGACATTGGTGGAAATATTTGTATTTCCTAAAGGACATATGCTAGACTCTGTCTAGAAAATAGTATATTGTCACAGTCCAATAGTAAATTAATACTTGGATGTTTAAATCCATTTGAAGTCAGTTTTCATATTTTGTAACTATTTAACCACTTCGATCCGTCAGTACAGTGAAGACTAGTCTATAACGGTGGAGTTCATTAGTCTACGCAAGGGAAACTGCAGGTTGTCTAGCGCATGGCAGATGGTGATTTTAATAAACCATGCCCAGGGAACGATCTTCAGAACAGCCGTTAACTGCTTAGACTGTCAACGTTTTCCTTGTACTGATGAGATTACAGTGAGTTAGGTTACAACTGACACATTTAAGAAGAGATCGCTTAGATCTGACCCTTTTCAAACAAACTGTTATGGCTTTGATAGAAGCACATATTAAAATGGAACCACAGTCATTTAAAACGTCGAAGGATACTACCACTATGTCTGACTAGACGATTTGTGGGTCTACAATGGCGGCCGATACAAGGATTATACGTGCTTGTCCGATAGGGCATGTCTACGGATAAATCTGGTATAGACCAGGTTTACGACACTTCAAGACCATCAAGAAATGTAAGCCACATTTGAATTATATTATGCCTAGCTAATTGGAACAAACTATTTTTCTGCAGATGACCAACACATTTTTTTTCGTCGTATTTAAAGCTTGTAATGATTTACGCAAGACTTGTTAGATTTATTCTGAGCATTTTCAGCACTCAGAACAGTTTAGGATCGATGACCGAGCATTTTGAGCATTTATTTGAATTTTTCATATTTTTGGGAAATCACGGTAATCAGCCGATGTAACTGTAAAAGTTAAATTTATTTTTGTTGAGGAATGGATATTTTTTCCATATTCGAAGGTTCGAACATGTGGATTCTCACATAATGAGATGATAATTAAACATATTTGAAATAATAATAATAATAATAATAATAATCCACTAATAATAATAATAATAATTTTCATAATTTTATTAAATAATTCTTGGATATTATATTTTATAATAATCATATGTATTGAGAAAGAGTCTATGAAGTAGTTGAAACATTTCTAGTTTGAAACAGGAGAGTTTCCGAAGGAGAGTGGTTAGCGCAAGCCCGCATTCAACCTACATTTCAGTTCTGGTTGAACAGTTGATATTTGCAATGAGCAAAGTATATGTTTCATATAACACGGAGAGGCATGAAACGGGAAGCAAATGATATTTGTATCAAATAGGATATTGTTGTATTTATATAAAATCATGACGTAAATACACTTCGAAAGTGAAATGAAGCTTTTCATGAGTATGGTAAATTCACTGGTTGAACTGAATGGTAAAATAAAATAAACTTGTAAGTTTATTAATCTTCCAGTGTTGATAACAAGCAGAGGCTTGATTTATTGTATAAATTTTGGGGAAGAAAATTTATGTGTGTGGAATAGTTGTAATGCCATTCCCAGGTGCGCATGTTAAGTCGCAGGAATGAAGGTTTTTTCGAGCATCAATCAAATAGCAGGTTCGATGGCTCAGGTTTATAGTAGGAGTATTGGAGCCACACATTTCGTCGTATGAATAACCCGAAGGTTATTTCTTTGAAACCATCAGTTCTTATTTCAACCTTGTTTACGAATTCCATTTAGACTTTGATTTTGCTAGAACCCGGATTTGTCATGATAGTAGTTTATTCTTCTTCAGAGGAAGACCTTTGCCGTTGTTATTGTAATATTGTGTTCTTACACAAATAGTAGAATGGGCCACTGCCAATTTAAAATAATTCTTTAACCACGAATAATTTGAAGGATATTTTCAATCCTAGTGCCATGAACTAAATGAATTCATTATAAGACTACAATTCTAATTTCCGCATTCTGTCGAAGAATTGCAAGTTGTAAAAGTTGCTAAAAATGGCCATAAATATAAATATTTTTATAATATTGTTCCCAAGTGGAAAATCTAATAGTTGAATGGTTCAACCATTTATTGATCAAGTTAATGATTCAGAAATCATATATTTTGTTTGGAACTTGAAGTTCATAATCGAGTCACTTCTCGAATGTTTAATGTCAGAAGAACAATTAATTGTTGTTGTGCTTCGCACAGTTCTTCGATGCTATGCTCAATGGTCAAATACTTTTCAGATGTTGTTAATATGTGTTAATAATTTGTGTTGCTACGATGATAATAATAGTTTCAACGATATATTTTGGAAAACTGGTAAACAAGTGAAAGTTTAAGAAATTCTATAAACATTTATTCTACGAGTGTTAATATCATGTAAATCGTCAAACAGTGATCGACGTTATTTCCAGTATGGACAATTCATTTTGCACTGGAATAAAATGTTAATAATTTTGGAACACAGTCCGCAGGACTAACAATCGGACTTGTGTTTTCAAAAAGATTGTCAAATGTGTTTGGAAGATTTCTGTATATTGTGTGTAAATAAGAGTGTGGATCGCCACACGTGGATGATGCTGCTTTGAGCATTATTCTTGCAGTCAGATTTTAACTTTAAATAAACTGAGATAATTTTACCAGATGTGTTTCACCCAATTAAATCTCCTTCTATCCTTATTGTTGCATTGAGCCAAAAATCAGCAAAGCATTTTTATAAATTTGATGTCGTTTTTGCGATTTGCTTTAACCCATCTGGCGCTCCGGGATATTTTGATTCTCGTGCTGACTGATTATTGGTAAAATGCATATGTGGTCGTGCGGACTCCGGTCTAAACGGGCACATAAAATAAGATAGAGAGAGAAATGGCTTCGAACGTGGGGCCCGATTTAGACATGGTCAATCGCATGCCGATTTAAATTGTGATAACTTTTATAGAAAATTTTGGGAGTTGAGAGATGTCTGGTTTGGATGAATAAATTAGTAGGAAACCCAATTAGTGGGGGAAATTAAAAATTTAACTGGTTAATAATTAGAATGGGTTTGATTATTTTGATAATGGCTTAACCATTAGGGCGTCAAGTAAATTCAGTAGTAAACGTTCGATGACTGGAGATACACATTATTAGAATCCAGGTGGAGGATATTTGAGAACTTGCATATTTTCTTGTGATATTATGGTAAATGTAATTCGTAAATGTAGAGAATTTTGTTTTTCCATCACGTCGATATTAGGACAAATCTCATTTTATTATAGTGTTCCAATTAGCTATTCATATTTCTTGTTCTAGTTATAAGCTTGTGTTTGCCACTGTTGTATACCCCTAAGTTTTGAATAATTGAAATTATGGAAGAAATGATGAGAATGATGAGGAGTTTGGAGGAGAGTTCAAAACAGGCTGGACTGCGTGTAGCAGCCATTATGAAAGAAAATACTGAGGCTTTAGAAAAGAAACTTAAAGAAAATTCTGATAATTTGAAAGAAAATTTGAATGATAAACTTAAAGAAAATTCTGATTCTTTAGAAAATAAACTTAAAGAAAATTCTGAGTCTTTAGAAAATAAACTTAAAGAAAGTTTGGAAAATAAACTTAAAGAAAATTCTGATAAACTCAAAGAAAATTCCGATTTGTTAGAAAGCAGGTTAAAAGATAACTTGAAGGAAAATTTAAACAGTAAATTTAATTCAATGGAAAGTAAATTTAAAGAGAATTCTGAAATTTTGAAAATGACACTTGAAAGTAAAATGAATAAATTATGCGATAAAACACATGAGCTCGAAACTTCATTAGCTACTAACGCTAGTTTAATGGACGATAAATTTCGCGATGCCGATCTTCGATCCCAAAGCTTAGCTGATAGGATAGAACATGGTCTTAGGAAAGTTGGTGAAGACATGGTCAACCTGGAAGTCAGAGTGAAGAAGGAGAGTAACGAGATGGGAATTCTAGTTGTTCAACGTTTAACGGAACAATTCAAGGAACTTGTCATGGGAGAAATAAGAGAAGGTGTGATTAGTGAATTGCAAACTGAAATCAAAACCACAGTTGTCAATGAAATTAAAGACACACTTAAGCTGGAGAATCAAGAGGGAATCAAGGAGATTAGGGAATCTTTGTCATCCCACATTGAAGTAATTGCCAAGGATATTCAAGCAACTCAGGACATATCAGATATGACAGGGTCATTGAAAAGTCATGAGGCTGTTATGAACCAGATATCCATTGATGTTAAAGACAATTGTAAAGAGACTGAAGCAATCAAGAAGATGGCAGAAGAAAACCAGAAGGAACTTGAGGCTATGAAAACTCAAGTAAAGGATGAGAAACAGTCTGATCATCTGTTGAAAATGCCGAATGTAAAAGGAAAGGAACAGATACAGATAAATCTAGGAGGAGCTAGAGAGACTGAAAGACAGGATGAGGTCAGGACAGTATTTCAATCCAACCCCATAACTGTATTTAAGAATATAGAAGACAAGCCTTCTAAATTTTCAGGGCGAGATTCTGTAACACCCGTGGAATTTCTGAGAAAAGCAGGTGATTATCTGAAAGATTCTAAGATCCCTAAAGAAAGACAGATCAGGGTAATAGGGAAGTTCTTGGAAGGTCCCGCACTTTTGTGGTTTAGAGCATTTAGATCCACTCTAAATACTTTTGAGGAGTTTTCTCGTGGGCTATTGAAGAAGTTTTGGTCCCCTGAAACCCAACAGCAAGTTAGAGCAGAGTTGTATTCGAAGAGATTCTCGACGTCACAACCTACTCGATACTCTACGTACTTTTCTGGACAGCTGTCTAAACTCCAACATTTAGATCCGCCAATGCCAGATAACGAGTTGATTACTGCATTGATACGTCAATTTCCAGCAGACGTCCAGAGGACTTTGATCGCTGCTGACATCTACAATATGGAACAGTTTGATGAAGTATTGCAAAAGCTGGATCATACAAACGCTCAATTCTTTCATCAGAAGGGAGTAAAGAGTAATAACGCTGTGTATGCTGTTATGGCTGACAGTTATTCTCAGACACCTCGAGAGATTCGAGAGGAGCGAGAAGAGAAATCGCCGAGGGAAGATTCCAATACGAGAGGATGGAACCAATACCGTAACAGATACAGTTACAAACCATATGCAAGACCGGATGGTGGTAATCGATACAACACTCGATGGAGAAGACCACGAGATACTCAAGGAAGGTACCAGGAAAGGAGATCCTATGGTAGAAACTACAATAATAGAGGGAATGTAGATACTCGTCAGTCCAATGAAGAGTTTAACAAGGACACGAGGAAAAATTTGGAAGCAAGACACCAAGATAACTTGCAATTTGTGGAGCAGAGGCCCAATGATCCAGGTCCATCGGGAACACAACAATCCCGGGGGAATGGTAAAATTAAGGATTTTGAGTATTGTGGAAGTAAACAATAATGGAAGCTATGAAGTAGCCAATACACGAACTGGTAACATCGTGGGAACTTATAATGCATCGAATTTGAAGATCTATTATTCAAGAACCAGATAATTTAATGTGTAGATAGGAAAAATAAAAATTTTTCAATTTTTATTTTTTGCTAGGTGTGGGGTGGATGTGCCCAAATCTAGGATGGGTATTCCAAGTTTCAGACACCTAGATATCAAGGGAAAGGCTGTAGCAGCTTTTGAAAGTTCAGATATTTGAATATCGCGCTACATTGCTTCTCGAAGCCTTTCGAAGGAAATTACCGATAGTTGGATGGTAAATGACGTAGCGAGTCATAGCAGAGGTGGAGACTATTTATTGATTAAATAGTTAACTATGGAGCAGAGACTTGAGACTGGGATCAGATTACTGGCACGGCCAAATAAAAGAGAATGCAATTAGTATCAAGTAAATCGGACCAGGGATTCAAGAGATATGAGGATTTCTAGATATCAGGCGATGACGCGTGACCCTGACCGTTTTTGTATAAAAGCAAGCTGGAGCAGGAATGGATAGCTCAATTCATCACAAGCACTTGGCAAGCAAGTTGCGTCTACGCTGAGCCAAGGCACATGGTTGCCGCCTCTACGAAGAAGTACTTTTCAAATCGTGATAGTCACGAGAAGTGCTGCGCAAACGAGTTGGAACTTAGTAAGTTTCTGGTGAGGAGAATCACTGAGGTGATTGTATTTCTACAGACATTGGTGGAAATATTTGTATTTCCTAAAGGACATATGCTAGACTCTGTCTAGAAAATAGTATATTGTCACAGTCCAATAGTAAATTAATACTTGGATGTTTAAATCCATTTGAAGTCAGTTTTCATATTTTGTAACTATTTAACCACTTCGATCCGTCAGTACAGTGAAGACTAGTCTATAACGGTGGAGTTCATTAGTCTACGCAAGGGAAACTGCAGGTTGTCTAGCGCATGGCAGATGGTGATTTTAATAAACCATGCCCAGGGAACGATCTTCAGAACAGCCGTTAACTGCTTAGACTGTCAACGTTTTTCTTGTACTGATGAGATTACAGTGAGTTAGGTTACAACTGACACATTTAAGAAGAGATCGCTTAGATCTGACCCTTTTCAAACAAACTGTTATGGCTTTGATAGAAGCACATATTAAAATGGAACCACAGTCATTTAAAACGTCGAAGGATACTACCACTATGTCTGACTAGACGATTTGTGGGTCTACAATGGCGGCCGATACAAGGATTATACGTGCTTGTCCGATAGGGCATGTCTACGGATAAATCTGGTATAGACCAGGTTTACGACACTTCAAGACCATCAAGAAATGTAAGCCACATTTGAATTATATTATGCCTAGCTAATTGGAACAAACTATTTTTCTGCAGATGACCAACACATTTTTTTTCGTCGTATTTAAAGCTTGTAATGATTTACGCAAGACTTGTTAGATTTATTCTGAGCATTTTCAGCACTCAGAACAGTTTAGGATCGATGAACGAGCATTTTGAGCATTTATTTGAATTTTTCATATTTTTGGGAAATCACGGTAATCAGCCGATGTAACTGTAAAAGTTAAATTTATTTTTGTTGAGGAATGGATATTTTTTCCATATTCGAAGGTTCGAACATGTGGATTCTCACATAATGAGATGATAATTAAACATATTTGATAATAATAATAATAATAATAATAATAATCCACTAATAATAATAATAATAATAATTTTCATAATTTTTCTAAATAATTCTTGGATATTATATTTTATAATAATCATATGTATTGAGAAAGCCTCCGTGGCTTAGGCGGCAGCATGCCGGCCTCTCACCGCTGAGTCCGTGGTTCAAATCCCGGTCACTCCATGTGAGATCTGTGCTGGACAGAACGGAGGCAGACAGGTTTTTCTCCGGGTACTCCGGTTTTCCCTGTCAAAATTTCATTCCAGCAACACTCTCCACTCTCATTTCATTTCATCTGTCATTCATTTAATCATTGCCCCAGAGGAGTGCGTCAGGCCTCGGCAGCCGGCACAGTTCATATCCTCGCCGCTAGATAGGGGCTTCATTCATTCCATTCCTGACCCGGTCGGAGACTGGAAGCAGGCTGTGGATTTTCATTTTCATATGTATTGAGAAAGAGTCTATGAAGTAGTTGAAACATTTCTAGTTTGAAACAGGAGATTTTCCGAAGGAGAGTGGTTAGCGCAAGCCCGCATTCAACCTACATTTCAGTTCTGGTTGAACAGTTGATATTTGCAATGAGCAAAGTATATGTTTCATATAACACGGAGAGGCATGAAACGGGAAGCAAATGATATTTGTATCAAATAGGATATTGTTGTATTTATATAAAATCATGACGTAAATACACTTCGAAAGTGAAATGAAGCTTTTCATGAGTATGGTAAATTCACTGGTTGAACTGAATGGTAAAATAAAATAAACTTGTAAGTTTATTAATCTTCCAGTGTTGATAACAAGCAGAGGCTTGATTTATTGTATAAATTTTGGGGAAGAAAATTTATGTGTGTGGAATAGTTGTAATGCCATTCCCAGGTGCGCATGTTAAGTCGCAGGAATGAAGGTTTTTTCGAGCATCAATCAAATAGCAGGTTCGATGGCTCAGGTTTATAGTAGGAGTATTGGAGCCACACATTTCGTCGTATGAATAACCCGAAGGTTATTTCTTTGAAACCATCAGTTCTTATTTCAACCTTGTTTACGAATTCCATTTAGACTTTGATTTTGCTAGAACCCGGATTTGTCATGATAGTAGTTTATTCTTCTTCAGAGGAAGACCTTTGCCGTTGTTATTGTAATATTGTGTTCTTACACAAATAGTAGAATGGGCCACTGCCAATTTAAAATAATTCTTTAACCACGAATAATTTGAAGGATATTTTCAATCCTAGTGCCATGAACTAAATGAATTCATTATAAGACTACAATTCTAATTTCCGCATTCTGTCGAAGAATTGCAAGTTGTAAAAGTTGCTAAAAATGGCCATAAATATAAATATTTTTATAATATTGTTCCCAAGTGGAAAATCTAATAGTTGAATGGTTCAACCATTTATTGATCAAGTTAATGATTCAGAAATCATATATTTTGTTTGGAACTTGAAGTTCATAATCGAGTCACTTCTCGAATGTTTAATGTCAGAAGAACAATTAATTGTTGTTGTGCTTCGCACAGTTCTTCGATGCTATGCTCAATGGTCAAATACTTTTCAGATGTTGTTAATATGTGTTAATAATTTGTGTTGCTACGATGATAATAATAGTTTCAACGATATATTTTGGAAAACTGGTAAACAAGTGAAAGTTTAAGAAATTCTATAAACATTTATTCTACGAGTGTTAATATCATGTAAATCGTCAAACAGTGATCGACGTTATTTCCAGTATGGACAATTCATTTTGCACTGGAATAAAATGTTAATAATTTTGGAACACAGTCCGCAGGACTAACAATCGGACTTGTGTTTTCAAAAAGATTGTCAAATGTGTTTGGAAGATTTCTGTATATTGTGTGTAAATAAGAGTGTGGATCGCCACACGTGGATGATGCTGCTTTGAGCATTATTCTTGCAGTCAGATTTTAACTTTAAATAAACTGAGATAATTTTACCAGATGTGTTTCACCCAATTAAATCTCCTTCTATCCTTATTGTTGCATTGAGCCAAAAATCAGCAAAGCATTTTTATAAATTTGATGTCGTTTTTTGCGATTTGCTTTAACCCATCTGGCGCTCCGGGATATTTTGATTCTCGTGCTGACTGATTATTGGTAAAATGCATATGTGGTCGTGCGGACTCCGGTCTAAACGGGCACAGTATGGCCTCGGGTGCCGGGTCCAAGCTTTGTTTTTGACGCCCAGAGGGCAACTTGCATGTCGAATTTAGTTGTTCCTTGGAACGCTATGAAAGTCTAAGCTAAGATATCTAAGCTCTTTGACATTGTAGCGCTTTCTAGTAGAGAATGGAGAAACTTTGTGTTGAGTTATGAACACGGCCCACTGAATTCAAATGGGTTCTTTAACATGCCAACAACGTATGACATGCATGTCGTGATTTTTGTGGCCTTTCGAAAATCACTTACCACGGCCAGAAGTCAACCTGTAAGCTTAGGGTTGGTAGTCCGACAAGATAGTCACTCAGTTATAGGTATTGTGGTTTTAAGGGGCGGAACTACGAGGTCATCTGCCTCTAAATAGCCACTCACCCACCGTGGCAAGCTAGATAAATGGTATAAGATAGGAAGCCATGTCGAAACAAATAGTTACTCCATGACCTCCTGAGACCAAGAGAATGTTGGTAATAAACTATAGAGGGCAGCCATGATTTACTCAAGGGATAACCATCACCTCTTTTAAAGTTCTTTGGTTGTTTACTAATTTCAATCGCCTCCCGAATTATACGAGTTGTGAAATATTTCTCCGTACAGATGACAGAAGTTTCATCAAAAACAATTCCATGGTCATTCTGCATGGCATGTTCAGCCACAGCAGACTACTCTGGTTGGCAAAAACGTAAATGAATCAGTGTAATTTGAAAGGGCGTAGGTGAACAAAAGGAAATTGTTGGGAAACTAAATAAAACTTCCTCAAAGGCTCAAATTTTATTTTTATTTTAATGGATTTTGTGATTAGCATACTTTTATGGAACATGTTCCACTCTCTAAACGAATTTTATAAATTTCTGTCCGGAAGATATGCGCAAAAGAAAATCGTGCAACTACGCCCTTTCAAATAAATCGAATAATTAGACACAAAAATGTTCATTAAATTGTTTGTAAATGCAATCTATTTGGTAGAGACATATATTTACACAAATATATTGCAAAGATAGACACAAAATATAATGGATCATTGTTACATAGTCTATTAGTTTAGGACTAAAATTGGTTTTTTTTTGCAATACTAAGAAATTAGTGGAAATCTAAAGCACAGACATTGTGTTCTGATGGAATGTATTTGCTACACACAAAAATTGCAACAGATCTGAAGCACAGGGAAATACAACATAAGAAAGTCATTGTTGGTTGGTTCCTTAGTTTAGGGGCTGCGACAACGCGGTCATGTAGCCCCGTGTGGGTGTATGTAGAATTTGTCTGATAACCGGTGTTCATTGTGATGGCTGTATTAGTGTCTGTTATCTGTGATTCTGGTAGGACTGCAGACGATTAATTTTTTCAAGTAGTTCCTGCTTTTTCTACCAAATGCTACCGTCCACGACACCTAGCTGCGACGTGGCTACTAAATGCCATCGCAGTCAGCACCTGGCGGCGAACGTTGGAACTAATATAGCGTTATCAAACTAACCTACAAATTTTAGCTTCCGCAAGTGTAGTTAGTGGAAGTTCCTTTTTCATGCCATAAATCTATGACATGGGACCGCCGCGCCGGCTTTACTTCCCCTCCGAAGGAAGGCATACTGAGGGATGTTTAACGCTTTTAAAGTCATTGTTACTCATCAGTTTAGGTTTTAAAAGTGATACAATTTTTAATGCAAATATAAGCATAGGAACGTCTATAACCTTGTTACCCTCATAAGATTAAGGGTCACACAATTTCCTCTTTCGAGGGATTGGAATAATAGAAACATCTTCCATTATGCACTTTAAATTACACCTATAAATGTACAGACAAAACAGTTACCACAACAAACAGCAGCTAATGGCACCTCAACTTAGTTTTGTTTCTTTCAAACACTTGAATACCGATAAAATCTGTTGATTATTCTTTGACGACAGAAATTAAATCACGACGTTTTTTTGAAAGGGCGTGGGTGACGCACATCCACCCTTTCAAAAAAACTCAATATTTATGAACATGAGTTTCAAAGGAAACAGATGGCTCTATCCAAAAGGAATACAAAACGCTAAGAAAGTCAAAATGTCAAAAAATGTCGATTACGCCCTTTTAAAAAACACCTATTCAAATGCCTACGATGTCATTTGACCCTTGTTGTGATTCTCCTGCATGTTATACCCTAACGGCGTCAGGAATATACTTTTATTATTATTATTTTGACAAAGAATATTTAGCTCATGCTGTGGGATCTGGCCAGTATAAGGTCTTCAGAGAAGCTTTAGACAAAGAAAATGCTCTGAGGTTCAAATGATTCGTGTACTTGAAGTCAATCTACATAGAAGTAAAACAGCCGATGATCTGCTGTATCAGCTAGTTACAGAGAAGCAAAGTGATCTCTTGTTAATCAGTGAACAACAGAATAAAGAAAAAGATAGTTGAGGACAAGAGTGTCCTAGTGTGTATGGTCCTAGCCTGAAGTAATTAGTCTGCCACTCAGGGGCCCGACACTATGTGCGTAAATGCATTTCTCCCCCCCCCCCCCTCACCCCCCCCCCCACCCCCCCCCCCCAAAAAAAAAAAAAATAGCGTATGGATTTTAGTGCCAGGAGTGACCGAGGACATGTTCGACTCGCCAGATTTTGTAGCTGCTTGTATGCGGACACCCATGGGGTGAGCTACAAGTACCTTCACATGTGGAGTGTTGTCCTGGGAGGAAAGTGTGAATGTAAGAACGAGGAATTGGAAGGTAGCGGCTGTGGTCTATAGTTATGGACCAGATATTTGCCTGGAAGGAAGATGGGAAACCACACAAAGCCATCTTCAAGGTTACCGGTGGGTGCTTTCGAACCACCTCGCCTCCCGAATATGAGCGACTGCCTGCAGCTAAGGAATATACTGATAGTAAGGCAAAGTATTTTCAGATAATAAGTGCTTTTGAGCAAGGTGTAAGTGCATTATTTTGGCTACTTGATTGTGCCTTTTCATGTCACCAGGACAGGAGATTGCTTATTATTATTGTTATTATTATTATTATTACAAATTGCGTACTATGCACGCCATTCTTACGGTGTCGTACTATAGGTACCGAATATTTGATAATATTTGTCAAAATTTCGTCTTGGAGGGTTTTATCGTCAAATCAATAGACCTATTTCTGCCGCCAGGTTAGGAATGAATTCGAGATTGAGACCACCTCGTGGTGTAGCGGCTAGCATTCTTGTCTGCCGTCCCGGAGGTCCTTGTTTAGTTCCCGATTGTGCCAAAAAAAAAGTAATTCTGCTCGGAGGGCTAGAGCGGCGTACCCTCCTCAGCCTTGTGAGGCAAAACTGAGAAGAGGGGTTCGATTCCCACCTCAGCAAACCTTGGAAGTAGTTTTCCGTGGTTTCTCTCACTTCTATTCCAGGCAAATGCTGGGTTAGTTCATAACTGAAGGCTACGGCCACTTCCTTCTCAATCCTCATCTAAATTACAAATACCCACACTACTACAGAAACCATAATAACACACGTTGT
Source organism: Meconema thalassinum (assembly GCA_946902985.2). NCBI lineage: Eukaryota > Metazoa > Arthropoda > Insecta > Orthoptera > Tettigoniidae > Meconema > Meconema thalassinum. Next base: position 223,322,997 of record OX336394.1, read on the forward strand.
CAGACAAATTCTACCAACACAAGTACACGGAGCTGAATGTATGTAAGTATTCTTCATTGTCAGACAGATAGGCTCCACTAGTGACAATATAATAATTAACAATACAATTTACAATGTAAACAATACAAAAACCAGGAACAAAAATAGATAATACACTATTTATCAATAACCACAACCAAACAGACACGCACTCAAACATCCTATCTCAAGCATTCATTCATACAGTCCCTTTGTGCAAGAAACATTAAATAATTATTACAGAAAAGTCACTATCTAGGCCTACAGTAAACGGAAAAAGGCAGAAACATCATGATGTCCAAAATCCACAAATGCCAACGCCCGGTTGACTCCGAAGCATCACACAGGTGTAAGTACCGCCTCTCCCCTCGGTAAGACATGTGTCATCTAGAGCCAGGTGGGATGAAGAGGATCCAGGGTACGCTGGGTACCGTGAGAGAGCCCGCCAAATGACTATCTTGTGGTTACGGTCTCTTAACTCAACTCTTGTTCTCACTCACGTGGACGAACAGGAGGCAAGCGCGGGAAGAGACGGAATTGATCAATATTGAACCAGCTCTTGTGACACTTTCTTTGAGGAAATTGCCCAATAGTTCTGTCACTCTTCATTGAGGAGACCATCGAATAGTTCTGTCACTCTATCTTAGGAGACGATCGAATAGTTCTGTCATTCTATTTTAGGAGACCATCGAATAGTTCTGTCACTCTTCTTTGAGGAGAGATTGAATAGTTTGTCACTCTATTTTAGGAGACGATCGAATAGTTCTGTCACTCTTCTTGGAGAAGAGATCGAATAGTTTTGTCACTCTTCTTTGAGGAGACGATCGAATTGCTCTGTCACTCTTCTTTGAGGAGACGATCGAATAGTTATGTCAGTTAAGAAAATACGTAGTTGAATTGTTCTATCACTCTTATTTGGAAGAACTAATTTTTGTGACAACATAGGCTACAGGAAATTGTTCGTAGCTGATGGCAGGCATTGTTGCCACTCCACGTTTTTGAACTGATCATTAGTAGTGTGACGAATTGGTATTCACCCAAACCTCGGAAACCCGAACTAATTGGTGCCTGTTGCCTGTTCGGATTTGCCGAAAAATTCATAATATGTACTACCCTTTCACGAATTGATTTCTGGCGTCCGAGATGGAAACTATTCTTTGTTTACTTGTGTCACACGTCAGCTTCGTTGACAGGTAAAGTTGCGCGAGTAGGATATGACTCAGCTCCAGTAGCCTCAGTCATCGTTTAACTGTCCATGGTGACATGAGCTCCTCTGACGCTTATATGACGCAATGCTGCTTGACTTATGTGCAGACTGCACTCGGTTATCTCTGTGTCTTCCGCTTCGCCCCACGGGGCTTAAGCTACAATAAACAACAAATGCTGGGACAACCACGCTGAGCGGCAATCAAATGTTGAATGGGTAATATGTCATGTAAGCTAAACACATTACCGGTTACGTTGAACATGCCGCCCTATGTTGCATGGTGGCGGGAAAAAAGACTTCATGTGTTACTGAACTTCACCACACTTTATTCGCTGTTGCGTAAATACGCGCTAAAATAACTACAGTACAGGCGCGGATCTAGAGTTTGGCTTTGGGGGGTCAAAGAATCGAAATTGTTAAGAAAAATGACATCACTAAAAACGCAATCACAAAATAAACTAACGTACAAAACCAGACTTTTTTTTTTGCAAGCTACATGGATAGAAATTTGATGCGTTTAGCGCACCAAAAATATTCGTACAAATTGCAACGGCGTGTTTTGCGCCTTTTACATCGAGCTTCGAGAAAAGTATCAACGTACGTTACAGTTTGGGCAAGTCGAGTTGGTACCGACAAAGGGAGAAAGTCACAGCTTAAATTGCCCACCAAGTTTGCAGTTTGGACGTCGGAAAAATTTGTTGGTGCGAAAAAAAGCCCCAAATTCCTATCCGTGCATTGCTGCACATTCATCGTGACATGACTATAAACATCGTTTCGGTAATTACAAGGTTTGCTAAACAAAATAGACGAGTTGATTTTGTTTTATAAATAATCGTTTTTATATTACAGGTATGAAGTTGTAAATATGTACAGTTGTAACAGAACATAATAATTGCAATAAAGATATTTACAGTATTGAATAAAATGAAGAAAAAAAATCAGTTAAAATTCGTTAAGTTTTATTTGTCTGGTTATGTGTTTTCGTTTTTCGAGTTTGCAAAAAAATTAGGTCTCCGTTTGGGGGGGGGGGGGGTCATCACCCCCGTGACCCCCACACCTTGAATCCGCGCCTGCTACAGTACTACAACAGGCCTATTAGTCTTTGCATTCCAGTAAGTTACCTTGCATTTGTTGTGTTTTGCGATCATCTAGTCTGTTACTGCTTAAATTCGCTGTTTGCCTATGCAATTCTCTACTGTATAAAGTTTTATCAAGTTTTATTAGATAATTAATTGTTTTTGCATTTAAAGTGATCAGTGAAGGGCGGGTTTACCGACAGCGGTAGATACGCTCGCTAACACGCAGCACTAAGCTATTGCGGCCAAGTTATCCATTTTCAACTCCAGGAAAATGCTGGAACGGTACCTTCTGACAGGCCACGGCCGCTTCCTTCCACGTCCTTGACAAGTTTCATTCATTTGATCTCTCATTAACTCCTCTCATGAGGTTGGTGTCAGGAAGGGAATCCGGCCGTAAAAACCACTCGCCACATAGCCATTCATCGCATCTCATCCCCGACCCTGTTGGAAACCGAAATAATAAAGGGTAGACATACAGTGAAGGGCAGATTTCTAGTTTCCTAAAATTACGGCAAGCTAACGGTAGCACAGTTCGTGCACTTGAAAAGATAAACTCGAAGTGCTAACGCGACTAAACAAAGGCGAACGTGCAACGAAGTCGGCTGCTGAATTTGGTGTTGGTAAAGCGACAATCAGTGATTGGAAAAAGAATCGAGTTTTTTTTTAGCTTATGGCTTTTAGTGCCTGGAGTGTCCGAAGACGTGTTCGGCTCGCCAGAGGCTGTAGCTGCTTCAATGCGGACACCCATAGGGTGATCAACAAGTTTCGTTCAATTTCAAGTAGTTCAAACTTTTGCCAAGAAATGTCACTGACACCTAGTGGTGAACGTTGGAACTTTGGAGCGTTTCAACGGAATTTAACCTGCAAATTTAGCTTCACACAAGTTTAATTAGCGGAAGGTTCTTTTACATGCCATAAATATATGACATGCGACCACCGGCTTTACTTCCCCTCTGAAGGAAGGCATAGGCCTACAGAAGGAGTTTAACGCTCTTAAAAAATCCGACGACTTCGGCCGGGTCTGAACCCGCGATCTTGGGCACAGAAACTCAGCATGCTACCGACTACGCCACTGAAGCCACGAATCGAGGGGTAATTGAATAGTAATTTACTACTTTAATGACTTTTGACTCATTTTTTACCAAATGAAATTATAGTCTATTAACTTACACAATAGGCCTATAGCCTACTTAATAATAAATTCGTTCTTTACTCTGTTATGTGGTTCCTTTAAATGGTGTTCGAATTTTCCGATATTTTGGAGTTGAGGGGTACGAATTTCAAAGGTTCCACTGTATTAAGGAGCAGAGAAAGAGCCGGAAGCTTTATCCAGTAGCTTTACTTCAGGTAATAACTCATCACGTATCAGCTAACTGACAACCTAACGGTAAACACCAACCTGCGCAAATCACTGTAACATGTCTCCCTGGCAGAAAGAAATCATGAAAGCTTTAAAGTAGCTTTTATCCTTTTCAATTGTATTTTAAAATAACATTTTGTATTTTATGTCGAATATACATCAGTGTGAGTATATTTCCCAACTCGGGCTGTTGGATTCTTTCCATGATATCCACCTCGTGGTGTAGTGGCTAGCATTTTTGGCTGTCGCCTCCCAGGTCCGCTCGACTCTGGGTTATAAGACAAAATTACACACACACACACACCTAAATACACGGGAATAAATGACCACAATGTCCAAGCCCCCTCAAATGAAACAACAACAGCAACAACTTTCTTATCTTCTGGAATAAATTATTTCAAAAAAGAATTCCTGTTGACGCTCAGGGTTTGTCATCCTTCGGCCTCTTTGAGTCCTCAATGTTGCTTGTAAAGCCAATAAAATGAAATTACGAATGATCTTTTATATAGACTCCATAATAATAGATTGTTATGTTAACATTCTACCAAACAATACGGATCTATGTCCAATTATGTTAGGGGAGATATTAATTACTGTGTATGAAATTCTACCAACACGAGATTAATTATTAGCACGGATTGCAAGGCGGGGGAAGGTTAACCCTTGTAGACATTAACCTACTTTCGATTTTTGTAACGATCGAAGTAGGCATATGAGATCTACACGGGCCAAATATTCGGGTGTCTGTGTGTCTTTGTTTACCCCCACTCCCCCCTTATCAATTCAAACACGACGAAACTGAATTGAACCTAATTTGGTACTGAGATAGCACTAGCAAAGGACACCTCAGTGTCATGTCTTATATTGCCATGAGGGCAATTTAACCAAAACGAAATGGCAGCCACCCAAATGTTCAAAGCTTAAATCAAATTACGACTAAACTAATCATCGTATCTCTACCATTTTTTTAAACATATTTTCATGTGGGAATCATGATGCGCCAAAACTAAAAGGTCATCAGACAAACAATATCAAGATATAGCGCAGTGGCCATCTTGAAATAAAATAAACAAACAAAACTAGAGTATACATTTTACGGGGGCCTGTTTACCACCTCTTGATGGATGCAGTATTTATTTATTTGTCTGTTGGCACAGGCTAGAGTAAAATGTGGCATTTCAACGATGTCTCAGTCCCATTCATGGCTGTGATTTTATGGAGTTACTGAGGTATAAGTGGTGCTGAGTAATGGCATTCAGGGCAATGCGTCTATGGATACTGTGAAAGGTTATACTCATAGGGTCAGTGCTGTTGTTCGGACTCATTAAAGAAAGCAATGGCAAACTACCTCACTCCTCACCTTGCCTAGTAGGCCTCATAATAGTGCTGCCTTGGGTTTTGTGGATTTCTTCCACATAACCCATGATGGGGCTTTTTGAGGATCCAACCAACATCCGGGCTGACTACCTAACAGACAGACACTTTATGGATATAATATCTCAAATTAGTATTAAAGTAGAATCGTATATGGGCTTTGTATGCCAAAGAAAAATTAACACCCTGTCATACATTCCAATCCCGGTCACCCCATGTGAGATCTGTGCTGGACAAAACGGAGGCAGACAGCTTTTTCTCCGGGTACTCCGGTTTTCCCTGTCAAAATTTCATTCCAGCAACACTCTCCACTATCATTTCATTTCATCTGTCATTCATATAATCATTCCCCCAGAGGAGTGCGTCAGGCCTTGGCAGCCGGCACAGTTCATATCCTCGCCGCTAGATTGGGGCTTCATCCATTCCATTCCTGACCCGGTCGGAGACTGGAAGCAGGCTGTGGATTTTCATTTTTCATTTTCATACATTCCAGATGGTGGCAGAGCTTACTATTAAAACTTCAAAATCATTAACTCAGGATCCAAACTCTGTAAGAGGGGAGAAACAGATATGTTAGTCATATGACTATCACACTACAAATATCACGCAGTCGTCGTCTTGAATATATAAGATATTAATTGTGGCAATTCAATATTTATTACAGTCACAATGACGAAACGCAGAAGCCTTACCTTGTAAGTTGAATGTTAAGTTCACTTTTGTTTTACTTATAATATTAGCAGAAGCCTTACCTTGTATATTGAATGTAAAGGTCATTTTTGTATTACTTATAAAATTAGCAGAAGCCTTTTCTTGTATATTGAATGTAAAGGTCATTTTTGTATTACTTATAAAATTAGCAGAAGCCTTTTCTTGTATATTGAATGTAAAGGTCATTTTTGTATTACTTATAAAATTAGCAGAAGCCTTTCCTTGTAAGTTGAATCTAAACGTCATTTCTGTTTTACTTATAAAATTAGCAGAAGCCTTACCTTGTATGTTGAATGTAAAGGTCATTTCTGTTTTACTTATAAAATTAGCAGAAGCCTTACCTTGTATGTTGAATGTAAAGGTCATTTCTGTTTTACTTATTAAATTAGCAGAAGCCTTATCTTGTAAGTTGAATGTAAAGGTCATTTTTGTTTCACTTATAAAATTAGCAGAAGCCTTATCTTGTAAGTTGAATGTAAAGGTCATTTTTGTTTCACTTATAAAATTAGCAGAAGCCTTATCTTGTAAGTTGAATGTAAAGGTCATTTTTTGCTTTACATAAAATTAGCAGAAGCATTGTCTTGTACAAAGAAGATTTTTAGTCACATCATCAAGTGGTTCAAAAATAAATTTTATGGAAAAGTAGGCCTTTCGTGAATTGTTCGTACATTTATTGTGCTTTTTTTTTTCTCCCGAAGCACCTCAGGAAACTGGAGCGTTATATTGCTTACAGTAATTGACGTCTCTGATTCTCTGGCATTGTTTGTCTTTTTTCAGACTGGTTGGATCCTCAAAAAGTATCGCCATAGGTTAGGTCAGTGGATACCCACAAAAATCGAAGACAGCACTATAATGAGGCATACTACTGTCGACCAAAATATTATGTGCACTCGAGTTTGAAGGTTATTTGTGAAGTAACCAATAAACCTACATAAAATCCAATAACATCATCATTTTCGTCGTTCTATTTTACGTTAGATCATTTAGGTTTGGAATTTGTAATTTATATTTTAATATTTTTTATCGCAGTTGGAACACAAAAAGTGCACGTTTTTAAGCGTGTTTCAAGCATGCGTCACATTTAAGATTTATTATCTCAAAAACCCGTCATCAGACCGAATCCAACTTTTAACACAATATACATTGGAATGTTGTATAACTGGTTTATTAATTTCAAAATTTTCTGTGTGCAAGAAACGAAGTTGTTATAATTTTTGTAAGGTAACTTTTTCTCGGTTCGGGGTGGTTGGAAAATGTAGTTCTTGGTGGCATTGTAATCCTTATACATCAAAAAGTTATGCTGTATGTCTGTCAAATACTTAAATTAATTCACTGATATATCGGTTTGTATTTGTACGGGGAAATAACACATGGTTCACCAGCTAGCCGCTCCGGGAGAAGCTGTACAGCGTTGCTGAGATGGAGCCCGTCACTTCCGAGCGAGGCGCGCCATGATGCGTGATGGGCTCCATTTCGGCAACGCTGTACAGCTTTCCCCGGAGCGGCTAGCTGGTGAACCATGTCTTATTTTCCCCTACAAATACAAACTGATATAAAATAAGTGAATTAATTTACGTATTTCACAGTCATACAGCATAACTTTTCGATGTAAAAGGATTACAAAGCGACCAAGAACTACATTTTCCAACCACCCTGAGCCGAGAAAAAGTTACCTTACAAAAATTATAACAACTTTGTTTCTTGGACTTACAAAATTTTGAAATTAATAAACCAGTTATACAACATTCCAATGTATATTGTGTTAAAATTTAGATTCGATCTGATGACGGGCGTTTGAGATAATATTCTTAAACGTGACGCATGGTTGAAACACGCTAAAATTTGGGCATTTTGTGTTCCAACTGCGATAAAGAATATTAAAATATAAATTAAAAATTAAAAACCTGCATAAACTAACGTAAAATAGAACGACGAAAATGATGATGTTATTGGATTTTATGTAGGTCTATTGGTTACTTCACAAACAACCTTCAAACTCGAGTGCACACAATACTTTGGTCGACAGTAGGCAAAGAGAGGAGTGAGGTAGTTTGCCATTGCTTCACAAACCGAGTCAGAACAATAGCACTGACCCTATGAGTGGAACCTTTCACAGTACACACAGGTACTCGTTATGCCCTGAGGCCATTTTCAGCACAGCGCATAGCCCAATAGCTTCCATATAGTCTAATAATCACAGCCATGAGTGGGACTGAGACATCGTTGAAAAGCCACATTTGGTGTTGTTTGTGATTACGTAATACAGGACGGTGGTGGGGTAATGTGGTGATAACGCGTGATTGTATGGGGGTAAAATCGACCAAAAATGTGAATACGTAGGCTAATATGTGGATGATCCCTTAACGAGAAAAGTGATAGATCACGGCTGATTGGTCTCTAAGCAGGATATTATAACCTTCAATTGAGTATGGTAAGCATGGTTAATAAGCGGTGACCTTAACTTGCCTCATTGATCTGAGGCTGTGTTTTTTGTTTTTTTGGGGGGGCGGAACTCTTCGAGCGATCACCAAGTTCATGTACAACCGAGTCAACACCGACGCAGTCTCACCGCGGGACTATGTCACTAGAGTGGAGCATGTGCGTATATATCATAAAAAGGTCAGTATGATGACTTGGTTCTTCCGCCAGTCACCAAGCGTGTCGCTCCGTTCTTTGACCAAGACTGGCCACCGTAACAGAGAGTAGCAGATGGCCCAGATAGGTGGAGGCGAGGAGGTAGAGTCTGTTCACAGGTTGGGTGTGGTGTGACCAGGTAGCCGGAAACACACGATTCCCCAGGTTAGGAAGCATCTAACGACAATTTAAACAAGTAGTTCCGTGACGAACTAAAAAGCCTACTTTTCTAAAAATTATAGAGACCATATATCAACAGTTGGCAGACCTGGCGACTCTAAATATATTCTTAGTTCCATCTCTTAAGGTACACAATGCACATTCAAAATTTGGTTGAGGTCCATTAGATAGTATGCAAGTTACATGTATTTAAATATTGAATTTATCAGCATGCGTAAAATCAGGTTGGTTACACTGACATAAATTGGATGTTCAAACATAAATTGAAATATTATGATCTATATAAAATGTGTCAATTTTGAAAGAGCTTCATTTATTAGTATGGCAGTTACATGTGATTCAACATTATACCTGTCGGCACGCGTAGAATCATGTTTGCATAACTATCGTATATCAGTTACTAAAAATTAACCTACATTTGCAGGAACTACATGTATGCAATGTTTAAAACTGTTGGCCAGCATACTTTCTGATATATTGAGATTATGATAAAAATGTATAGAGTGCATTTTGCCACAGTTGGCAGCCCTGTTGACACTAAAAAGTAATGCATATTCATATCTGCTCTAGTGCGTAAATCACATACAAAATTTGGTTGAAATCCAATAGATAGTATGGAAGTTAAATGCACTTAAATATTGGACCTATCATTAGGCATAGAATCATGTTGGCAACACTCTCTTGTATGGGCTCCTGTAAATTAGTCTGATATAATATTATCTATATGTGTGTCAAATTTGGAACAATTCCCATGCATATCTTCCGAGATATTCAACATAGACCTCAATTGTCAATTGTGATTTTTCAGCAGTTGTTAGCACTGACGTCATTTTCAAATATGGCAGTAAGATATTCAGACATAGGTCTTTACTCATACCAAATTTGGTTTTGATAGCTTCAGCCGTTTAGGACACACAGGCAGACAGAAGGATAGACACACATTTACCCGGATCGATCTCATCAGTGTACTTTTTCCTCATTATAGCCTATTTTCATTTTATGAAAAAATAGGCTTAAGAGATCACCTTTTGTCCGTGTGTGTGTATGTGTGTGTGTGTGTGTGTGTGTGTGTGTGTGAGGTGTGTGTGTGTCCCTCCCCTCGCAACTTCTAAATGGCTGGAGCGATTACAATGAAACTCGGTAAGATCATAACACTATTCTGGCCGACCCCGACCGAGCCCTTCAAATTTTATCGTGTCACACCAATTCAACATGGCGGCTGTGCGAAATATTTCACCAGCATTCAGTATCTCCGAAACTATTACCGATAACGCCCTGAAATTGTGTACGGTGATAAAGGGCACTGCTAGAAGTTCACCTATGAGACTTTCAAAAACCTGGTGACTACAAAACCAACATGGCGGTCAAGCGAATTTGAGACTTTTAAATAGACTTTTCTCGCGATTTAACTATCCAAACGTAATAAAACATGGTACAGCAAATGTATATACACATTGTAATGCACTGGAGTCTAATTTAGTTCAATTGAATGCATAACCTCAAAATGGCGGCTGTCCGAAATATTTCACTGACATTCTATATCTCCGAAACCATTACAGATATCACCCTAAAATTTTGTACGGTGACAAAGGGTACTGATACAAGTTTATTTATGTAACTTTCATAAGCCTGTAAAGTACAAAACGAACATGGTGGCCAAGCGAATTTGAAACATTTTAATAGACTTTTCTCGTGATTTAACTCTCTAAGCGCAGTGAAATGTGGTACAGTAAATGATTCTACATATTGTGATGCACTGGCATCTAATTTAGTTCAATTGTTTACATAATCTCAAGATGGCGGCTGTGCGAAATTTTAAAATTAAGTTTTTATTTCTTGTGTCGTAATTATGCGATCGAAGTGAAAGTTTGAATAATGAACCTAGGCAATAATTGTCCTTGAATGGTACATAACTCTATGGCCTATACATATAATAATCCAAAATGGCGTGCATCCGAAATATTTAGACGATTTTCAATATCTATGAATCTTTTACAGCAATCAAACTGAAATTTTTATGTTAATAGAGGCTATGTACATATGTTCACCTATAGGACTTTCAGTAACCTGGTGAGCACAAATCCAACATGGCGGCGACGTGAAGTATAAATATTTAAATTGACGTTTCTCGCGGATTAACTATCCGAGTGCAGTGACACGTTGCACGTTGAATGCTCATACAAATGTTAATCCACTGGCATCTAATTTATTTCAATTATTTGCATAATCACAAGATGGCAGCTGTGCGGAGTTTTAAAATCTCGTCTTTACTTCTTGTGTTCTAATCATGCGATTGAAGTTTGAATACCACATGTACACAACAATCTTAGTGTAATAGTACAAAAATAAAAATCCAACCTGGCGACCATCTGAAATATTTAGACGTTCTCAATATCTACGAATCTATCACAACAATCAAACTGAAATTTTGTATGTTGATAGAGGCAATTAACATGAGTAGGATATATGAAAATAGGCTGATAGTTCTTCACGGAACTACTTGTTACAAAATGTGAGAAGTAGGCTAAAAATCCCTCCCGGCACGTTGGAAGGCGGAGGTAGATTTCACCGGGCAAAGAGATATGTTTCAAAATCACTAAATTTGCCAGTTGTTGTATTCCTGCGAAGTTCCACTTGTTTAGCATACGAGAAACCAGGTGAGTTAGCCGTGGTCATTACGGCGTGGCTGCAGGCAGTCGATCACATCCGGGAGGCAAGGAGGTTCGAATCCCCCCGCCGGCAACCTCGAAGATGGTCTTCTGTGGTTCCCCATCTTCTTCCCAGGCAAATGCCGGGGTTGGTCCCTAACTACTACAGGCCACAGCCGCTACCTTCCAATTCCTCACCCTTACATTCACACTTTCCTCCCCAGACAACACTCCACACGCGACGGTACCTGTAGCTTACCCCATGGGTATCCACATAGGAGCAGCTCATACTCTGGCGAGCCGAACATGTCCTTGGACACTCCCGGCACTAAAAGCCATACGCTAAAAATAAAATAGAAAAAAAGCATACAGTTTGCTCATTCCTTGGCGTAAGGTAGGTCATATAATTATTATTTTTTTCAGATTAAATTCTTAGGTGATATTGACAGGAATGTTGACCATTATAAAGGGTTTTGATATTATGCCTATTAAGGGAGAGTCGAGGCAAATGACCAGAGCACTCAAGGCAGCTGCCAACAAAGTTGGGCTAATCGTGAATGAAACCAAGACGGAGTACCTCAATATGACTCGCGGGCAAGGCCACGTTTTTGGGCAACTACAGTCACTCCGGGTAGGGGACCAGTCCTACAAGAGGGTCCATGAATTTAAGTACCTAGGATCGCTTTTCACGGAGAACTCATCATGTGAGGCAGAAATCAACGCCAGGATCCAAGCAGGAAACCGAATTCTCTACAGCTTAACACAGCTTCTTCTGTCCAGATGTCTATCCAGACAGTTCAAAATTCGTCTGTATAAAACTCTGATCCAACCGTTGTACTATATGGATGTGAGACATGGTGTATCCGGAAAACAGGACTTTCATAAACTACTCGATTTTGAGAGAAAAGTTCCTCGGAAGATCTTCGGACCGGTGAGGGATGTACACACGGGTGAATGGAGGATTAGATACAATCATGAAGTAGAAGACCTGTACCATGATGCCAACATAGCTGGAACCATCAAAACCAGAAGACTGCAGTGGGCTGGACATGTAGCCCGGATGGAAGACCACCGATGGCCACGAAAGCAACTGGATTTCATCCCCACAGGAAGGAGACCACCAGGGAGACCAAGGAAGCGGTGGAGTGATGGACTCCATGAAGATCTGCAACAGGCAGCGATACGTGTGGACAGTTGGTGGATGGTAGCTAGAATAGGATTGATGATGATGATAATTGTTGTTTTAAGGGGCCTAACATCTAGGCTATCGGCCCCTGGCTAGAATAGGAGACGATGGAGAAGGAAACTTGTAGCAGCGCGCGGTCCACTGGGCGTAGAAGAAGATGGAGGGAGGTATTATTATTTTTTCTCCCAAAATTCTATTTTTCCCACCTCTTTGATCAATGATCGGTACTATCAAAAAACTTTCCGTTGAGTTTTTGACCCTTATCCGAAGAATAGTACGAGCTTTGAATGGATTCGATTTTTCACATATTAAGAAAGTTATAGCGCTATTTCACTTTTTCTAATAAGGCCCCCCATTTCCACCCCATTGGTCCAATATTGCCCATTAACGAACTCATGGTCATATTTTATGAATAAATGCGAAAAGTGATAGGTGCAAAATGTCAGTAGTTATTGTGTCCACAAGAAAGTGATTGATAGGCTGTACTGTATACATATAAACTTTTGAACTGACGGTGGTTTTGGGGTCTGAGAGATGCGAATATATGTCGAAATTTTCCGGTAGTTGGAACATGGTACCCATTGCAATAAGTACAGGGTGCCGGAAATGTTCTCCGCAGTGCCTACATGAGTTACGTTGGCAGCACTACTATCGCTTGTATCAAAACAAACAAACAAACATACTATACTTTGTACTCATCACAGCCATTCATAACAGTTGCTGGAAGTGCTGATGACACATACGCTCGCTTATTGCAACACACACTGACGATTTCGACAGCCTACAGCCCACACGTGAGGGATTCACCCTGTCAAGGATACCGTGCTGCCAACTAAACTGCAGATGTTAGCTCTGGCAGAAGCCGGCAGTCACTGCGGAGAACATTTCCTGCCCCCCTGTAGCGTTCTCATGAAATCAACCTAAAAGCAAGTGTAGCAAAAAATGCGTGGCTTAACAAAAGACAGGTTTAATTTCCTCCACTACTCTGAGAAACATGAAATCATGGATATGTTATTATTATTATTATTATTATTATTATTATTATACGTCTTTCAAAATAATTATTTTCATCAATGTTACGCTCAGGAATAAGAACATAATATTTGAAGTGGTGTAATCGTTGTTTGTGAAGCTCTGAAAGTACACCCTCACTCCACTTTACTTCCCCCCTCCCCCTCAACCTTCCCATCCGCCAGGGATCATGAGCTGAGAGCCGTACTGTAGTTCCATTTTGTACACATTTAATTCTAAAATAAACCTCACGAATCCCTTGCATCTAACTTCACAACGCTTTAAGTCAGACAAAGTCAGTATAATAATAACCGTAAAGACATTAAGCCTATGGTAAATGATTTGCGGTCAGGGAGAAATAAAGGCCTACGTGATAAGACAACCAAAATTCGATGATTCAATATCCAAAGTCAAAAATATCTGGCATTATGATAAAATCAAAAAGTAAACATCTCAATTGACGGAATGCTCTGGTGAATGCTCTGCACGGCGGACGGTGCATTCGGAAACCTTAAGTTGTACGTTTTAATAAACTTCATGTTTGATTGAATCAAGAAACTGAGAAATAATTCCACAAAGTTTGTTAAAAATATGACGCTTAAATGAGAAAGACGTAGAAACAGGGAATGTTTAAGAGAGAAGGTTGGTTGGTTCCTTAGTTTAGGGGCTGAGACAGCGCGGTCATGTAGCCCCGTGTACTTTGGGTGTGTGTAGAATCTGTCTGATAACCGCTGTTAATTGTGATGACTGTATTAGTGTGTATTATCTGTTTTAATTCAAGTAAGGATTGCAGACGATAATTTCAAGTAGTTCCTACTTTCGCTACCAAATGCTACCGTCCACGGCACCTAGCTGTGAACTTGGATACTACTAGATGCCATCGCAACCAGCGTCTGGTGACGAACGTTGGAACTTAAGAGTATTAATACAACCTAACCTACAAATTTTGCTTCACACAAGTTTAGTTAGTGGAAGGTTCTTTTACATGCCATAAATCTATAACATGGGTCCGCCGTCTTTACTTCCCCTCCGAAGGAATGCATACAGAGGGATTTTTAACGGTTTAAGAGAGATTCGACTCTAATTCTTCACACAAAATAGACGATTGAATGGTAACTTATGAATAGGCCTATATGCCCAATTAAATTGAGTGGAAAATATGTGATTCCACCAAGAAAAGAAATCTGACAACCTCGTAGCGCAGAGATGTTCACTTTTTGCTTTTGATCAGACTGTGTTATCAAAATGCCAAATATTTTTGACTTTGTATATTGAATCATCGAATTTCTGTTGTTTTAACTGTCACCACAGAGGCCTGGGTTCGATCCCTGGTTCTGCCCATAAATTTAATTCTGATCTAAGGGGTAGAATGGGTTACAATTAGCCTTGTGAGGCAGATCTGAGAAGGGGCGGATTCGATTCCTAGAAATGGTTTTCAGTGGGTTTCCACTCATCTTCCAGGCAAATGCCGGGATGGATCCTAAATTGAGGCCACGGCCACCTCCTTCCCTAATTCTGGCCTCAATTACAAATACACATGCTAATACAGCCTTCACACTAACACAGGTTTTTAGACAAATGTCACACACACACACGTACACGGGGCTACTTGACCACGATATCACAAAGCCCCAAAAAGAATCAAAAACAACAAAAACGACTAAAATATGTGATTTATCGTTAATTGCACAGATTTAATTGGGCAAATATTCGTGTTGGCAGTTACCATTCAGGCAACAGCGTAACAACTCTACGACCAACGGTTCCGCAGAGATAAGTAATCTATATATATAAAGCTCAATGTTCTGTCTGTCTGTCTGTCTGTCTGTCTGTCTGTCTGTCTGTTATGTATACAAATCCACACCGTTTCACCGATCTGAACCAAAATTTGTATACTTACCCTTCGGAACCCTGCGGGTAACCCTGTCCACTTGAAATTTCCGACAGACCACCCCATTCCCTGCATTTAGGCCCTTTGGCCCAAATCTACATCGTTTCACCGATCTCAACCAAAATTTGTATACTTACCCTATGTAACCCTGTGAATAACACTGTTCACTTAAAATTTCGGACAGACCATCCCATTTCCTGCATTTAGGCCCTTTGGCAAACATCTACACCGTTTGACCGATCCGAACCAAAATTTGTATACTTACCCTTTGCAACCCTGCGGGAAACCCTGTCCACTTGAAATTTCGGACAGACCACCCCATTCTCTGCATTTAGGCCTTTTGACCCAAATCTACACCATTTTCACCGATCAGAACCAAAATTTGTATACTTACACTTTGGTACCCTGCGAGTAACACTGTTTGCTTGAAATTGCGGACAGACCACTCCATTCCCTGCATTTAGGCCCCTTGGCTCAAATCTACACCGTTTCACCGATCTGAACCAAAATGTGTATACTTACCCTTTGTAACTCTGTGAATATCACTGTCCACCTAAAATTTCGGACAGACCACCCCATTTCCTGCATTTAGGCCCTTTGGCAAAAATCTATATCGTTTCACCGATCCGGACCAAAATTTGTATACTTACCCTTTCGAACCCTGCGGGTAACCCTGTCCACTTGAAATTGCTGACAGATCACTCCATTCCCGGAAAGAGGACAGGGTCCGTCTCAAAGGCAATGGAAAAAAGGGGTAAAACCGGACGCGCTCAGGAAACCCTCAGGGTTGCCAGCTCCCGAACTCACCAGCCATGAGCCCTTGAGGATGTAGCACTATCCAGGGTGCACCAAAAGTGGTGGGGCTATACACATCCTGCCTCCTTGAGGGTCTTGAGCAGAAGACATCAGATATTAAGAAAAGAAAAAGAAGGCTGACACCTCGAAGAATGAGGCTATCAGGAATGATTAGACAAGGGCCAATTAAGGCGGGAAAGTGAAAGAGTCGCTAGGCCTCGGATACCCTGATACCATCGGGGTCGGAAGAGAACAAGAGTTTGACCAAGGAAGGCTGACAGGAAAGAGAACTGAAAGGAGCCCGGCACCAGTAAGTAGAAGCAATGCCGGACTCACCTGGGGTCCCGTGGTCGCAAACCCACGTCCCACAAGTTGAGAGACCCTGGTGGGTGGAGGGGGGAGGAGGGGGCCAGGTGTGAGTAGCTTGCTGATTCATCGCGAGTTGACATGAGAGGAATGTCCAGACCCCGCCGTGTTACCTGGTATTGCTGACTATGCTGATGTTCATACAGGGTCTTTGCTCAAACCACTGTAGTGTTACGAAAGAATGAGTGATTCACCGGTCAATGTGAATAGGACCGGACCCCTCCCCCCCCCCCCCCCCCCCGAACGTCTGTCATCATATATCGTCATCATCTGCGATTCGTGCAGCTTGGACCCGAGCAGTACTCGATAAGCTCTTTCACTACACGCTTCAAGTATAGGCCTAAGCCATAAAATAACGTTCAGACCTTGGAAGACATCGAAGGTAGAAATCTGAATTGCCTATATCAGATTTAAAATTACACCATGTTCGTTTAGTAGTCATTTTTCATTACCTTATTATTATCATAAGGGCAAATGACCTAGATGTTACGCCCATTATACCACTAATCACCACACACAATAAGTCTTCATCGCCTGTGAATTTTGAAATATTTCTATCACGGTAGTTTGTAAGTTTGTCGTGTCAATTCAACAGTAGTTTTCATTATCATCCTCATCAAAAGGGCAAATGGCCTAAATGTTACGTCCATTATACTACTAAGTAACACCACAGTCTTCATTGCCTGTGATTTATAAAATGTGTATTTCTATTAGTTTGTAAGTTTAATATACCCGTTCAGTAGTAGTAGTCTTCATTGTCATCCTCATCTAAAGGGAAAATGACCTAGATGTTACGCCCATTATACTACTAGGCAACACCACAGTCTTCCTCGCCGGTAATTTAGAAATATGTATTTCTATTAGAGTGTAAGTTTGTTATACCCGTTCAGTGGTAGTCGTCTTCAGTATCATCTTCATCAATGACGTTGAGTGTTAAGGAGACTGAAATATGATCATCATTCTACCAGGCGAAGCCGGGTACTACTGCTAGTCATATATATAATAGAATTCAAGTGCAAGCTCTCATTTTGTTATTTTTTTATTAGTAGCTATTTTACCCGGCATTGCCCGGAAGGTGTATTTACATGTTATAGAAAGATACATGACGATGTATTACGCAAAGTATATTCACTTCGCCCCTAAGTGAGTTTAAAACTTAGTTCTCCAGGGCTCTGAAGTTAATCAAGTGCAATATTAACTCACTGTAAATCTAGGCGAAAGGCACCGTGGAGTACAATAACGTAGAAGCGAATGCATCAATAACAAAAACAAGTAGATCCGTGAAGAACTATATAGCCTATTCTCATATATCGTACTTATGTTAATTGCTTCTATCTGCATACAAAATTTCAGCTTGATTGCTGTAATAGATTCGTAGATATTAAGAACCAACTAAATACTTCAGATGGTCGCCGTTGGATTTTATACATGTAGGTCCTAGAGTCATGTACTGTTACATGAAGATTATTGTGTACGTGTAGCATTCAAATTTCAATCGCATGATTAGGACACAAGAAGTAACAAGGAGATTTTAAAATTTCGCACAGCTGCCATCTTGTGGTTATGGAAACAATTGAAATAAATTAGATGCCAGTGGATTAACATTCGTATAAGGATGTACTGTACCAAGTTTCACAGCACTCGGATGGTTAAATTGCGAGAAACGTCCATGTGAATAATTATACTTCGCGTCGCCGCCATGTTGGATTTGTGATCACCAGGTTATTTAAAGTCCTATAGGTGAACTTAAGTTCATAGCCCCTATGAACATAAAAAAAATATCTGTTTGATAGCTTGAATAGATTTGTTGATATTCAGAGCCGTCTAAATATTTCGGATGGTCGCCATGTTGGATTGTTAAATGTATAGGCAATAGAGTCATGTACCATTAAAGGAAAATTATTGCGTAGGTTCTTTATTCAAACTTTCACATCGAACGCATGATTACGACACAAGAAATAAAAACTTAATTTTAAAATTCGAAAAGCCGCCATCTTGAGGTTATGTAAACAATTGAACTAAATTAGATACCAGCGTATTACAATGTGTATAAGCATTTCCTGTACCAGATTTCATTGCGGTTGGAACATTAAATCGCGTGAAAGGTCTATTTAAAAATTTCAAATTCGCTTGGCCGCCATGTTCGTTTTGTAGTTAACTGGTTTGTTAAAGTCTTATAGATGAACTTCCAGTAGTGCTCTTTATCTCCGTACAAAGTTTCAGGGTGATATCGCTAATAGTTTCAGAGATATAGAATGCCGGTGATGTATTTCGCACATCCGCCATCTTGTGGTTATGTAAACAATTGAACCAAGTTAGCGGTTGAACATATACTGTATAAAGTTCTATTGCGTTTGGTTGGTTAAATCGCGAAGAACGTCTATTTAAAAGTCGCAAATTCGCGTGGCCGCCATGTTGGTCTTGCAGTTACCAGTTTTTCAAAAGTCACATAGGTGAACTTCTAGTAGTTCCCTTTATCACCGTAATAAATTCCAGGGTGATATCGGGAATAGTTTCGGAGATATTGAATGCTGGTGAAATATTTCGCACAGCCGCCAAGTTGGATTGGTGAGACGTAACGAAATTTGAAGGGCACGGTCGGGGTCGTCCGGAACAGTGCTATGAACTAACCGAGTTTGATTGAAATCGCTCCAGCCGTTTAAAAGTTATTGGGGGGGGGGGGCGCACACACACGCTCCTCACACACACACACACACACACACACGCACACACACACGGACAAAAGGTGATCTCATAAGCCTATTTTATCAAAATTGAAAATAGGCTAAAAAAGGGCTGTATACGTACATTTCTCAAGGACCTAGTCTCACAATTACAGTTTATTTATTTATCGTATGGTATGGTACACACTTACAATACATCATAATACATCTTAATGAAATATTGAAGAAACAAGAAGTTCCGTGAAGAACTATACAGCCTACTTTTCATGCCAATGATTATTCTACAGAATATGAACCTATATAGAATAATGACGAAATTAAGTTGGTAATATCGAAATATCTAATTACTGTAGTTCAAAATATACCTGGTATAATGTAGCTTAATAGAGCACTACAGTTGGCAGCTCTGGTGACTGAATATATTCTTAGTTCCATTTCTTAAGGTACAGAATACAAAATTTGGTTGAAGTCCAATGGACGTTACTTGCAGTTAGACACTGGATCTTTCAGCACGCGTAAAATCATGTTGCCAACAATGTGATGCGTGTGCTGGTCAGAAATAATCTGAAATATTATGATATATTGCTGTGCCAATTTTGGATGAAATCCATTTGTTAGTATAGAAGTTACATGTATTTTAAAATTGGACATATCAGCAGGCATAGAATCATGTTGGCAGCACTGCCTTGTATTAATTACTCCAAATTAATCTAGAATGTCAGGTGCTATACGTGTGCAAAGTATAGAGCTGTTGGCTTGCATACTTTCTGATATATTGATATTAGGGTTAAAAAAATATAGACAGAATTTATTAACAGTTGGCAGCCCTGATTGCTCTTAACAATACTTATAGTCATATCTGTTATGGTACACATAGCACATACGAAATTTGGTTGAAATCCAACTGATAGTATAGAAGTTACATGTATTTAAAAATTGGTACTATCTGCAGGCTTATAATCATGTTGGTAGAACTGACGTATATAAGTTACTCCAAATTAATTTAAAATGTCAGAATATACGTGTGCATAGTTTAAAGCTGTTGGCTTGCATACTTTCTGATATATTGGTATTTGGATAAAATAAATAAATAGAGAGAGCAATTATTAACAGTTGGCAGCCCTGGTGGCTCTTAAGAATACGCGCAGTCATATCTGTTTATGTACAAATATTACATACAAAATTTGGTTGAAATCCAATTGATAGTGTAGAAGTTATATGCATTTAAACATTGGCTTAAAATTATCTTGGCAACACTGTCATGGTTGGACTCCTGGAAATTAAACTGAAATAGTCTTCTCTACATGTGTGCCAATTTTGGAATAGCTCCCATGCATACCTTGAAAGATATCCAACATGGAGGTCAAATTTCTAGTGCGTTTTTTCAGCAGTTGGTAGCACTGACATCATTTTCAAATATGGACGTGAGATATTCCGGTGCACATCTTTACTCATACTAAATTTGGTTTTGATTGCTGCAGCCGTTTAGGAGTTGATAGGGACACACACACACACAGCCAGCCAGACAGACAGACAGACAGACACACATTTTCCCGGATCGATCTCATAAGTCTACTTTTTCCTCAATTTTGCAAAATGTGAAAAGTAGGCTAAAAATAAAAAATAAAATAAAGAGAACAGATAGGCTCATAATTTTATATCTAAATTCAGAATGTAGTCCACTGATGCAGGAGTCGCTGAGAGAAAATCCAATATATTGCCACCATAGGATCTTAGAGGACAGTCCTGAATGATGTGCTTCACCGGTTGTCTATCGGCTCCACAGTCACACTTTGGAGAGGGTAACCTGTTCCACTTGAACAAAGAGTCCGCACAAACACCAGAATTGGTCCTGATACGGTTTAATTTCGACCATACCCGACGAGGAAGATCAACGCCAGGTACTTTATAAGTGGCAGATGGCATGTCTCGGCACTCCTGTGGAGCAAAAATCTTCCAATCATGAGACCACTGCTGGACTATGTCAAAGTTCTCATTGATAAGTCTCGTAGCTGTCTTCACAGGCGGCTGCCTTGAGCGAAGTCTGGGTAGACAAGCAGCAGGTATATCAACATGAATAGGGGGACCCTGATTTTGAAGTATCTTTTGGTATGTTTTGACCAGGATATTACACCTGCGGAGATGGGGTGGAGGAATGTAGCTCAGAACAGGAAGCCATTGAATGGGGGTGCATTTAATTGTACCAGATATCAATCGCATGGTCTTGTTGTTTTCAACATCGATCTTCCCTATGTAAGGGCTGTTTAACCACACAGGGGCACAATATTCAGCTACAGATAGAACGAGGCTAATTGCAGAAGATCGAAGAGTTGAAGCATTAGAGCCCCATGTTGTTCCACATAGTTTCTGGATGATGTTGTTGCGTGATCTCAGCTTAGCAGCAGTCTTCAAAAGGTGTTGTTTGAAGGATAAGGTTCTGTCTAAAGTAACACCCAAATACTTGGGATGCCGATTGTGTGGCAGAAGGACGTTATCAAAGTACACCCTGAGATCCATGTTAGCCATGCGATTATTCAAGTGGAAGGCACAAACTTCTGTCTTGGTCATACTGGGCTGTAGTCTCCATTTGCGAAAGTACTCCCCTAGGACACTCAGGTCTGTTGTTAGTGTGTTCTCAGTTGTTGTTATGTTTGAACTTCTTGTAGCTATCGCCCAGTCGTCTGCATACCCAAATGTCCTTGATTCCGTCCTTGGCATATCAGCTATGTACAAGCTGAAAAGTAGCTGATTCCTGCAAGTGGTGCCCCTGCATAGGTATTGGAATCAACATTACAATACTGAACTGAGCATCAGCACTAGGTGGCCAGACTATCTATATAGATCTCCGGACCAAAACACACTTACAATGAAAACAATTACAGTACTTTCCTGATAGTCTTTATTTTTGTTGTCATGGGTGTAATTTAGACGTATTGTTCACATAGTTCTCTTTCATTTTTAAATTGTTGCATCTACCTTTTTGAAAGGAAACAATATTTAAATTATTCAATGTATGGAATATAAAACTCAGCAATTCTTCTAGGTTTGTGCCGTGTCTTGTGTGGGGTTTCGCCTAGGACACCAAGCTGGCTCATCGGCGGGCTCTTGGTGTCCCCGCCCGGACCCCCACTGGAGTAGCGAACTGCGTGCCACCTCCCTTTATATAAGGTGAAACTGCACCTCTTGACTGCGAGAACTAAAAGCCCAAGCAGCCTCAACCTCCCTATGAAGGCTTCCAAAAAGATGGTGTATTGGCTTTCAGGGCCAGTGAATTAAGACTCAGCAATTCTTCTAGGTTTGTGCCGTGTCTTGTGTGGGGTTTCGCCTAGGACACCAAGCTGGCTCATCGGCGGGCTCTTGGTGTCCCCGCCCGGACCCCCACTGGAGTAGCGAACTGCGCGCCACCTCCCTTTATATAAGGTGCAACTGCACCTCTTGACTGCGAGAACTAAAAGCCCAAGCTGCCTCAACCTCCATATGGAGGCTTCCAAAAAGATGGTGTATTGGCTTATACACCATCTTTTTGGAATATAAAGTCATCATTCTGGAGTCAAATATGCTTACGACTTTTAACCCCGCACAAATGGTGTGATTAATGAGAAATGGCTTATTCATGTACATACGTCAGTGTGTAGGCTACTATAGCTGCATGTTAGGGAATAGTATTGCTGTATTTGCATGCCTATTATCTCATACTGGGCGGTTTTGGTGGCGTATTTGGTAGCGGGTTCAAACCAGGCCGAAGTCATCAGAATTTTTGAAGTGCGTTAAAAATCCCTCAGTATGCCTTCCTTCAGATGGGAAATAAAGCCGGTGGGCCCAAGTCATAGATTTATGTGATGTAAAAGAACCTTCCACTAACTACACTCGTGTGAAGGTAAAATTTGTAGGTTAAATTTGATTAACGCTATTATGTTCCAACGTTCACCGTCAGGGTCTAGTTGCGGTGGTATCTATTAGCCCAGTTTGCAGCTAGGTGTCGTTGACGGTAGCATTTGGTAGCAAAAGTAGGAACTAAGTTTACTTAAAACTGACTGCCTGCAGTCCTTACCTGAATTACATATAAAACACAATAATAATCTTCTTCTTCTTCTTCTACGCGATCAGGCCCAGTGGACCGCGGGCTACTACAAGTTTCCTTCTCCATCGTCTCCTATCCATAGCTGCCATCCGCCAACTGTCCACACGTAACGCTGCCTGTTGCAGATCTTCATGGAGTCCATCACTCCACCACTTCCTTAGTCTCCCTGGTGGTCTCCTTCCTGTGGAGATGAAATCCAGTAGCTTCCGTGGCCATCGGTGGTCTTCCATCCGGCCTACATGCCCAGCCCACTGCAGTCTTCTGGTTTTGATGGTTCCAGCTATGTTGGCATCATGGTACAGGTCTTCTACTTCATGATAGTATCTAATCCTCCATTCACCCGTGTGTACGTCCCTCACCGGTCCGAAGATCTTCCGAAGAACTTTTCTCTCAAAAACGAGTAGTTTATGAAAGTTCTGTTTTCGGATACTCCATTTCTCACATCCATACAGTACAACGGGTTGGATCAGAGTTTTATACAGACGAATTTTGAACTGTCTGGAGAGACATCTGGACCGAAGAAGCTGTGTTAAGCTGTAGAGAGTTCGGTTTCCTGCTTGGATCCTGGCGTTGATTTCTGCCTCACATGATGAGTTCTCCGTGAAAAGCGATCCTAGGTACTTGAATTCATGGACCCTCTTGTAGGACTGGTCCCCTACCCGGAGTGACTGTAGTTGTCCAAAAACGTGGCCGTGCCCACGAGTCATATTGAGGTACTCCGTCTTGGTTTCATTCACGATTAGCCCAAATTTTTTGGCAGCTGCCTTGAGTGCTCTGGACATTTGCCTCAACTCTTCTTGAGAGCTGGAGACTAAACTGATATCATCTGCGTAGGCAAGGAATGCTAGGTTCTTCCCTTCGACTTGGATTCCTTCAAAATTCTCTCGAAAGGTCTCACGTATGATCTTCTCCAAGGCTAAATTGAACAGTGTAGAAGATAAACCGTCTCCTTGCCTGAGACCTGTCAAAATTTCAAAATCCTCCGTCACTTGATTTCCTATTTTTATCTTACCGCGTGTTTCGCTCAGGCAGATCGCTACCAAGTTGATGAGTTTCTCGGCCATTCCAAACTCTGTTAGGCAACTGAATAGGCTCTTTCGGTGTATGCAATCATAGGCCTTCTTGAAATCTACGAATAACACGTGGAGTTCTTTGGCACATTCACCCAGTTTTTCAGTGAGCTGTCAGAGAACGAAGATATTATCTACTGTGGAACGCCCCAGCCGAAAGCCTCCCTGGTATTCACCAAGCACTGATTCTGCCACTGGTTGAATTCTATCTATGAGACAGTTGGACAAGATCTTGTAGCAGACGTTAAGCAGGGCGATTCCTCGATAGTTATCACATTTCAATTTGTCACCCTTCTTATAGAATGGACAAATCAGAGCTGATTTCCATTCTGACGGTAATTCTTCTTTGATCCATACACAATAATACAGCCATCACAATTAACACCGGTTATCAGGAAGATTCAACACACATCCAAAGTACACGGGGCTGCATGACCGCGTTGTCGCAGCCCCTAAACAGAGGAACCTACCAACCTATCTCACCTAGTTAAAGTAAATGCCGCAACGTATAATCCCAGTATAATGTCAAATAAGATGGATTGATTGAGAACACATTGGGCTTCTTTAGCCCCTAAAGTATTTCGTAAGATAAGAAATATATTCTCTAAGCCAATACCATAATGATCTCTGAAATGCTATAGGGGAGTTCAAGGTGTTTAGAATTCGTGATAACTACACCTTTATACAATATCATTCGTACGGCGTCAACACTCTTGTGTGTTCCGAGTTGAGCAGTTGTCGTGATAAATGCGCAATAAGATCTGTCATGCAAAGAAAATAAAAAGAACAAAAAAGCAAATCGGGGGGAAAAAATTAAGTTTTTCTGGATTCAAACCCGAAGCAGTTAGGAGCACACTGAACGGCGCCAGCGCCTTGCCCACTGAGCTACGAGAACCACAGGTCAGCTACTCAGCTCGAACACACAGAAGAGTGTCGACGCCGCACTCGATGAAGTTCATTGCGCGACGTTGCCAAGTTTCCTCGTAATTAGAAATGCTCACAGGAGCTTAACGGTTGGTTTGCGCCCACAGGTATCCAAACTCATATTGCTCCCCAGACCCACCCCCATACGTGGTTTGATTTTCTACCTCTTATTTTCCGACACCCTGTATATTATAATAGGCTTATTCATTGTACCCACCCAGTCTTTGAGCAAAGTCGTGTTGACCGACTGAAGAGTTACAAATAATAGTCAACACTGAAAACTGGCTTCAAAACTTTCTATACAGTCTAGTTAGTAGAAGAGAATAATATTCCTGCACTCTAGTAGAATGGTTTATGTATACCAAGCATTCTAAAACTTTTTGAGAATGTGAGTACCACACTCATGCTCCACCAAGTAGCCGAACACCATATCGAATGTAATAATAATTATAAATTCTCAGGAAGATTTACGCAGCAGTCAATAAAAACGGCATTTGGATGAAGATACCTCAGACCGAACTCTATCAAAAGACCAACACAATAACGGAAGAAATCAGAAAATGCCGAGCAAAGTTTTACACACACATCTACAGGTTGGAAAACTTTAGAACGGCAAAGAAACTACTCAACATCATAACAAAGAGTAAATGCATCGCAGAATTGCTAAGAGAGGTCCAGAGGTACCTAAATCAGATCAACATAGAAAATCTCGAGGACCGCACCCAGTGTCGGAATAAAATCATAAATGTTAAGTTTGAGCAAAGAACATCACGACAACCTGGGGAAAAAGGACAGCTGAGCGGAAGAAGGAGCATTCCGAGAGGATGAAGAGAATTTGGGAAATAAAGAGGGAAAACGACCGAAGATGAAATCCTGAATTCAAGTTCAAAATCACTCTCCTAAAGGGGAACAATCGATTAAATAAATAAATAAATAAATAAATAATGCAACAAGCATGTGCCTCTCTTTCCTTTTCCTATCTCTCTCTCCCTCAGAAGTGCTGAAATAGCTAGGGATTCACCGCTCACCAGGCATGCTGCAACTGCTTGCAAGATTCATGCAGGTAAGATACATTAACGAGTGGACAGTCAAGTGGAATCAGCATCTTTCGTGAAACACATAAAATAGGGATGTCCAATTATTCTAATTATTTATCTTTATATTTGAACTTCCGTGGCTTAGGCGGCAGCACGCCGGCCTCTCACCGCTGGGTCCATGGTTCAAATCCCGGTGCTGCACAAAGCGGAGGCAGACAGATTTTTCTCCGCGTACTCCGGTTTTCCCTGTCACAATTTCATTCTAGCACCACAATCCACTATCATTTCATTTCATCTGTCAATCATTAATTCATTGTTCCAGGGTAGTGAGACAGGCTTTGGAGGCCGGCACAGTTCATATCTTCGCCACTAGATGGGGGCTTCATTCATATCCATTCCCTGATCCAGTCGGTCGACTGGAAGCAGGCTGTGGATTTTCATTGTCATCTTTATATTTATACTAGCAGTAGTGCCCGGCTTCGTCCGGTGGATTATTTGTTTTATGGATGATAATGAATACTACTTCAGAACTGGAGAGCTCAAGGATAAGGATCGGAATAAATGAAAGTAAATTCGAAAGCACCAATGCTTATTGCAGCTGATAACCTCAGTATACTGCACCAACACCATCGCCCTTATACAGAGGCATTTTTTTTGTCATGATGATAACTGTTTTAAGGGGCCTAAGAAATCGTTTTGCACTAATTACTCCCCGTGTCTGCAATTTATAAGCAGCTCACAATAAATTCTGCACCAGAATACTGGTAGGGGTGACGTGATGCAGCCCGCGTTGCCAGGCAAGAATAGACTATGGCATTATTGAAGCTGTTCGGGAGTGCTTGTTCTTCCGACTTACTGAACATAAATCAATCTTTAAGGTTACCTGAGAGGCGTAGCCTAATGCTACATAGCCTAAACTAATCCTCTTGAATCAGGCTATCATATACAAAAATAATTTTTCGAATCCTACTGGTAGTTCCAGAGATTAGCACGTTTAAACACGCAAACAAACAAACAAACAAACAAACAAACAAACAAACTCTTCAGCTTTATTATATTAGTATAGATTTCACAAAATGGCAATATGTTTGACTGTCAAAACTTGTAATGAAAACATTATTATTCAAGTGTGTGCAACAGAATTTTAATTTAAGAATGGATCCAAGGGAAGCTTGTGCACGCGAGCACTTCTTGCCCAAATTTCATTTAAAGATCACCAGTTTGAGAACGCCTGCTTTAGACACAGACAGTGAACTTAAAGGCTTGTGCAATAAGTGAAGTAGATAAAGGACCTCATTAGTATTGCGATAGCATTGTTGTTATCGTCCACGTCACAGCACCGCCACGTCCGCCTTCTCACAGCGGCGCGTGTGCCACACCTCCCCTGTTGCTAGGAGTCGTCCCTGTATGTCAGGCACCCCGCGGCCAGTGGTAAGGTACAGTGGGATTATTTTCTGATGGCACAAAACCTCAGCTGCGCACGCAATGAGATTCCTAGTGTCAGAAATAAATGCAAGACTTATTTAAACACTTAATAAAACACTCCTCACACAAATGGGGGGAGGCGGAGCCCGTGGTATTGGGGAGGCTCACCTACCTTGCACCTGGAGGCCCTCCGTCAGAGTTTTTTTTATTGTTAAGCCTCCGTGGCTTAGGCGGCAGCACGCCGGCCTCTAACCGCTGGGTCCGTGGTTCAAATCCCGGTCCTTCCATGTGAGATCTGTGCTGCACAAAACAGAGGCAGACAGATTTTTCTCCGGGTACTCCGGTTTTCCCTGTCAACATTTCATTCCAGCAACACTCTCCACTATCATTTCATTTCATATGTCAGTCATTTAATCATTGCCCCAGAGGAGTGCGTCAGACCTCGGCAGCCGGCACAGTTCATATCCACGTCGCTAGATGTGGGCTTCATTCATTCCATTCCTGACCCGGTCGGAGACTGGAAGCAGGCTGTCGATTTATTTTTCATTATTATTATTGTTATAATAAATAAATCACATGGAACAGATACAACAAAAGATGTACCTCAAAGAATGCAAAATTATGACACTACAACACAGTCATCAAACCAGAGGCATTGTATGCATCCCAAACACTGATAATTGGGGGCAGGTCACAAATGAAAAGCTTCGAGAAACAAGAGAGGAAATTTCCCAGAAAAATCCTAGGACCAAAGTTCGAAAATGGAATTTGGTTACCGCTGAACCACGCAGCCAGTCATTGTAGAAACTGTTGTGAGGGCTGGAACGGGGTGCACTCAGCCACGTGAGGATAATTGACAGAGAGGCAGCACTCCAGTCACGGAGAGCAAGATTAATGGCGGAGGGGATCCGACGCGTTGACCACTCGTCACCCTATAAACTTCAGGCCAAATAGCTGGGCACCGATTGCTAATCGTTTCATCCCTACCACATCCTACATCCAAAGCAATCTGTTTTACATATTCTAACCTTGGTCAACCCCTACAGTTCTTGTCCTCGACCCTTCCCTCCATATCTAAGCTTGCTATTCCTGGGTGTCTTAGTATGTGTCCTACCAACCTATCTGTTCTCTTCATTATCAGTCGCCAGAAACATCTCTCCTCTCCCACTCGTCTTAATACCTCTTCATTTGTAACCATATCTACCCATCTGATCTTCATCATTCTCCTGTAACACCACATTTCAAACGCTTCATTTCTCCTCTGTTCTGCTGCACCAATAGTCCAAGTTTCACTTCCATAGAGTGCCACGCTCCAGACAAAGGCGTTCCATAATTACTTCATAATACCTAAATCTATATTCGATGTCAATTGTCAACAGATTCCTTTCTTGTAGAAATGCTTTCTTTGCTTGAGCCACCTTACATTTTATATCCTCTTTGCTTCGTCCATCACTGGTTATTTTGCTTCCTAAGTAACAGAAGTCACCTACTTCCTTTAGCCATTCATCGCCCAATTTGATGTCCATAGAAGTTTCTGATTTATTTCGGCTGCATTCCAATATTTTTGTTTTGCATTCATTAATTTTCATGAATTCTTTCCTCAAGACGGAGTCCATACCATTCTAAAACTCTTTCAAATCCTCAGGAATGTCGGCCAAGATGATGATGTCATCAGCAAATCTCAGAGTTGAAATTATTTCTCCTTGAATCTTCACACCAACTTTAAATGTTTCTCCAATTTCCTCCATTGCTTGTTCAATGTAAAGTTTGAAAAGTATGGGTGATAGCCTAAGTTGTAGCCTTGCCTTACACCTTTCTGATTACCAGCTTCTCTCTCATGTCCCTCAGCTCGAATGACTGCTGTGGCTGGTGTAGATTGCAAGACTGCAGTGGTTTTAAGGAAACTTCTCCTGGACTTCAACCGGGGGGGCTGGTGGGAATGCTAATGAACCTGTTTATCTCTCTCTGCATTGGCAGCTACCTCACGATGAATATCGGGTGGTGCTATCCCTGAAAATAACCTACTGATGACGCTGCTGCCCACCATCATGGTGTAGTCTATTTAGTCTGATCTCTCACCCTCGACCTTACCGGCATGGGTGACCCTGCCAGGAGCCGAAGATCCCGCCGGCATTGCTCTCGGGATCACTGAAGCCTCCGCGCCACGTCAAGGTACCAGACCATGGGGGAGGAAACATGGAAAGTTACCAATCCTATCAGCCACCAACTTCAAGTATTCATCAATCGTTATCTGCGTCGAATTCTGGGTACACGATGGCCAGATATAATCCCAAACGAAGATCTGTGGCAAAGGGCTAACCAACAACCTATAGAAGTCCAAATTAAACGGAGAAAATGGGGCAGGATTGGGCAAACTCTGCGGAAACAGAATGATGCAGTAGAAAGGGGAGCTCTGGACTGGAATCCTCAAGGGGCTCGGAGACGAGGAAGACCAAGGAAGATCTGGAAAGGCACAATTGAAGAGGAGGCCAGACAAGCTGGAAAGACTTGGAGGGAAGTGAAGAACTTGGCAACAAACAGAGCCCGATGGAAATCATTCTTGGATGATCCGCACGGAGCAAAAGGAAATAAGTCAAAGAAAAGTAAGTGCTATCCCTGAAAGCTACAAAAGTTTTAAAAGGGGTGTAGGTCTCAAACAACCTGTAATAAGCCTACATGTTTCATTAAGCGCCTTGTCAACTTGATTTGCATTCGTAGATTTGTACCACACTAGGCAAGTATATTCTGTAGCAGTGTAACATGTGTCAAGTGCTGTCGTTCTCAAGGTTAATGGTTGAGAGCCCCAGGTGCTACCAGTGATCTTACGAAGGATGTTATTCCTAGCTTCCACCTTCGCTCTGGTATTCCGGCAATGCTGCTTGTAGGTCAAACTAGGATCGAGAGTGACTCCAAGATATTTTGGGTGAAGAGTGTTTACTAAACGTAAACCTTTCCATGAGATATTAAGTTCGCGACGAGCCTGATTGTGCTTAAGATGAAATGCACACAGCTGGGTTTTTGCTGGATTTGGACGAAGTTGATTGTCAGAGTAATAGGCATCCAAATCTGTCAATGCTTCTGTTAGGTGAGCTTCAACATCTTCAAAAGATTTCCAGTGACTAGCTAATGCTAGATCGTCAGCATACATGGAACTTCTAGTGTTCATTGGAAGTGGTTGATTGTTGGAGTATCTCCATCGACTGCGCTGTCCTTGGAAATCCACATAAAATCTCCCATTTTGAAGGAAACTTTCAATAAGTTTTGTGAAACCGTACTCCTTCGTGATCCCATAGATTTTCTGTGAAATGCACGAGGGTTGACACTGTTTGGCCCATAGGCAGCGGTCAAATCGACAAAAGCTACTCCTGTGATTTTCCTGGTTTCAAAACCATCCTCAATTAATTGCGTGAGACTAAGGATCTGAGATGTCAGCTTTTCCCTGGTCTAAAGCCTGCTTGTTGTATGAGACCAGACTCTACAACATGACTTAAGCGATTCAGTAACATTCGCTCAAAGAGTTTAGCAGGTGACACAACAATGAAAGGAAGCTTGTAGTTTAACGTGACCGTTAATCTTGAGATCATGAGCCACGGGACCTCCTTTTTACGTGGAATCCGAACCACAGGACATGGCATTTCACTTCGAAAATCTCACATGCATTGACCGGGAATCGAACCCGGACCGGACACAACAATGATATTGGCCTGTAGTTTTGAGGTTTAGTTGACAATTTTCCAGGTTTCAGAATCAGTATGACCCGTGATTTCCTCCAGATATTTGGGAAATTGCAGGTTTTGATACAGTTATTAAAGAATGGCAATATACATTCTCTTGCTTGATCGCCAAAGTGTTTGATCTGCTCTAATCTGATATCATCTATTCCTGCTGTCTGACCGATCTTACAAATGTCGATGGCTGCCTTCAATTCTGCCATACAAAAAGGATGCATAAGTTGATTAGTCTAAAGTTCTTTTGACCGTACAATTTTATAGACTGACCTACGTAAATGATGGTCAGGTTTACCATTATCCACGAGCTGAAGGGCAATCTGGTTAGCTGTTATTGACTTCTACTGACAGCGTTCTTCTTTCATAATATAGGCTATAGTACACACTTCAATTTAACGAAAAGTTATATAATAACAAGAAGTTCCTTGAAGAACTATACAGCCTACTTTTCATGCCAATGATTATTCTACAGTATATGAACCTATCTAGAATAATGACGAAATTAAGTTGGTAATATCGAAATATCTAATTAGTTCAAAATATACCTGGTATAATGCAGCCTAATAGAGCACTACAGTTGGCAGCCCTGGTGACTGAATATATTCTTAGATCCACCTCTTAAGGTACAGAATACAAAATTTGGTTGAAATCCAATGGACGTTACATGCAGTTAGACACTGGATCTATCAGCACGCGTAAAAGCATGTTGCCAACAATACCATGCGTGTGCTGGTCAGAAATAATCTGATTTATTATGATATCTTGTTGTGCCAATTTTGGATGAAATCCATTTGTTAGTATAGAAGTTACATGTATTTTAAAATTGGACATATCAGCAGGCATAGAATCATGTTGGCAGCACTGCCTTGTATTAATTACTCCAAATTAATCTAGAATGTCAGGTGCTATACGTGTGCAAAGTATAGAGCTGTTGACTTGCATACTTTCTGATATATTGATATTAGGGTAAAAAGAATATAGACAGCATTTATTAACAGTTGGCAGCCGTGATTGACCTTAATACTTATAGTCATATCTGTTAAGGTACACATAGCATATACGAAATTTGGTTGAAATCCAACTGATAGTATAGATGTTACATGTATTTAAAAATTGGTACTATCAGCAGGCTTATAATCATGTTGGTAGAACTGACGTATATAAGTTACTCCAAATTAATCTAAAATGTCAGGTACAATACGTGTGCATAGTTTAAAGCTGTCGGCTTGCATACTTTCTGATATATTGGTATTTGGATTTAAAAAAATAGATAGAGCAATTATTAACAGTTGGCAGCCCTGCTGGCTCTTAATAATACGCTCAGTCATATCTGTTTATGTACGTATATTACATACAAAATTTGGTTGAAATCCAATTAATAGTGAACAAGTTATATGCATTTAACAAGATGTTCAGGAAAGAACATATAGCCTACTTTCTCCTAAATGCATGGGTATTGTTCTAACTCTTTGTCCTTTTCAAGGAGTATGATTGAATGTTGGTTGTAGTAGCTTGTTGAAATACAACGTGCTATAGGGATATTATACATGAATAAGACGTGCCCTTTGCTAGTGCTACCTCGGTACCAAATTTCGTTCAATTCAGTTTCACCGTGTTTGAATTGATAGGGGGAATCGATTTGCACACATACTTGGCCACCATCTGCAAACTATTGGGCTGATGTTCTTGCAGTTTGGTCAGAATATGTTTCCCACATAAAGATATGGTGTTGCAAAATTTGGTAGAGACTAGATTATTAGGTTGGTCGTAATTACATTTTAACTTTTAACATTTGGGTGGCCGCGATTACGTTTCCGTCAAGATAGCGGTGATATAAAACATGACACTGAGGTGCCCTTTGCTAGTGCTACCTCTGTACCAAATTTCGTTCATTCGGTTCCACCGTGTTCGAATTAATAGGGGGAATCAATTTTGACATAAAGATGGCCGCCATCCGCAAACTATTAGGCTAATGACCTATTAGATTGGTCAAAGGATGCTCCCTCCATAAAGGTATGGAGTTGCAAAATTTGGTAGAGATCGGATGATTAGGTTAATCGTAATTTGATTTAAGCTTTGAACATTCGTGTGGCCACCATTACGTTTCAGTCAAGATGGCGGTGATATAAAACATGACACTGAGGTGCCCTTTGCTAGTGCTACCTCTGTACCAAATTTCGTTCCATTCGGTTTCACCGTGTTTGAATTAATAGGGGGAATCGATTCTGACACAAATATGGCCGCCATCCGCAAACTATTAGGCGAATGACCTATTAGATTTGTCAGCTCCCTCCATAAAGGTATGGAGTTGCAAAATTTGGTAGAGATCGGATGATTAGGTTAATCGTAATTTGATTTAAGCTTTGAACATTCGTGTGGCCGCCATTAAGTTTCAGTCAAGATGGCGGCGATATAAAACATGACACTGAGGTGTCCTTTGCTAGTGCTACCTCTGTACCATATTTCGTTCCATTCGGTTCCACCGTGTTCGAATTAATAGGGGGAATCAATTTTGACATAAAGATGGCCGCCATCCGCAAACTATTAGGCTAATAACCTATTAGATTGGTCAATGGATGCTCCCTCCATAAAGGTATATTGTTGCAAAGTTTGGTAGAGATCGGATGGTTATGTTAGTCGTAATTTAACTTAAGCTTTGAACATTTGTGTGGCCGCCATTACGTTTCCGTCAAGATGGCGGCGATATAAAACATGACACTGAGGTGACTTTTGTTAGTACTACCTCTGTACCAAATTTCGTTCCATTCGGTTGCGCCGTGTTCGAATTAATAGGGGGAATCGATTTTCACACAAAGATGGCCGCCATCCGCAAACTATTACGCTGATGACCTATTAGTTTAGTCAAAGGATGCTCCCTCGATAAAGGTATAATGTTGCAATATTTGGTAGAGATCGGATGATTAGGTTAGTCGTAATTTGATTTAAGCTTTGAACATTTGTGTGGCCGCCATTACGTTTCCGTCAAGATGGCGGCGATATAAAACATGACACTGAGGTGCCTTTTGTTAGTACTACCTCTGTACCAAATTTCGTTCCATTTGGTTGCACCGTGTTCGAATTAATAGTGGGAATCGATTTTCACACAAAGATGGCCGCCATCTGCAAACTATTACGCTGATGACCTATTAGATTGGCCAATGGATGCTCCCTCAATAAAGGTATGTAGTTGCAAAATTTGGTAGAGATCGGATGATTAGGTTAATCGTAAATTGATTTAAGCTTTGAACATTCGTGTGGCCGCCATTACGTTTCAGTCAAGGTGGCGGCGATATAAAACATGACACTGAGGTGTCCTTTGCTAGTGCTACCTCTGTACCATATTTCGTTCCATTCGGTTCCACCGTGTTCGAATTAATAGGGGGAATCAATTTTGACATAAAGATGGCCGCCATCCGCAAACTATTAGGCTAATAACCTATTAGATTGGTCAAAGGATGCTCCCTCCATAAAGGTATATTGTTGCAAAGTTTGGTAGAGATCGGATGGTTATGTTAGTCGTAATTTAACTTAAGCTTTGAACATTTGTGTGGCCGCCATTACGTTTCTGTCATTATGGCGGCGATATAAAACATGACACTGAGGTGCCTTTTGTTAGTACTACCTCTGTACCAAATGTCGTTCCATTCGGTTGCACCGTGTTCGAAATAATAGGGGGAATCGATTTTCACACAAAGATGGCCGCCATCCGCAAACTATTACGCTGATGACCTATTGGTTCGGTCAAAGGATGCTCCCCCCATAAAGGTATGTTGTTGCAAAATTTGGTAGAGATCGGATGATTAGATTAGTCGTAATTTGATTTAAGCTTTGAACATTTGTGTGGCCGCCATTACGTTTCCGTCAAGATGGCGGCGATATAAAACATGACACTGAGGTGTCCTTTGCTAGTGCTACCTTTGTACCAAATTTCGTTCAATTCGCATTCACCGTGTTCGAATTGATAGGGGGGGGGGACAGACATTCAGAGTACACACACTCACACACACAGACACACACACACACAGACTCTCACACATACATACACACACACAGAGACTCACACACACACATACACACACACAGACAGACACACTTTTTTCGCCCTGTGTTGATCTCATAAGTCTACTTTCATTTTTTGCAAAAATCGAAAGTAGGCTAAAAATGGACCTATCAGAAGGCTTAAAATTATTTTGGCAACAATGTCATGTATGGCCTCCTGGAAATTAAACTGAAATAGTATTATCTACATGCGTACCAATTTTGGAATAGCTCCCATGCATACCTTGCAAGATATCCAACATGGAGCTCAAATTTCTAGTGCGTTTTTTCAGCAGTTGGTAGGACTGACATCATTTTCAAATATGGACGTGAGCTATTCCGGTGCACATCTTTACTCATACTAAATTTGGTTTTGATTGCTGCAGCCGTTTAGGAGTTGATAGGGGGACACACACACACACACAGCCAGACAGACAGACAGACAGACAGACACACACACATTTTCCCGGATCGATCTCATAAGTCTACTTGTTCCTCATTTTTGCCAAATGTGAAAAGTAGGCCTAAAATACATCGATAACATTTCCAATGATTATGTGACTATGGAAATCAGTTATTGTGTAATAGGCTCTTGATAACTTGGCCCATTGTTCCTGTCAAGCTCTTTCGCAATCCATTGCTGACGCTCTCCGTCAATGAATAAACAAATTTTCCCTTGCAGCTGTATACGGCGTGTTATTTTCGATGTAAATATTATGTATATATTATATTCTATCTCTCCCCATCTCTCTCCTGCTTCATGGAGCAATATACCTCTCACATCTGATTACCATTATATTAGAATTGCAGCCAGTGGCCATAGCGGGGTATTTTAATTGAACGCCTGTAGGCTCCCCAACAAGTTCAATTTAAAGTACTTCCAACTTTGGCTACCAGAGATGCCACTGTCACTGACACCTAGCAGCGAACGTTGTAACTTGATAGAGCGTTTCTAACCAAATAACCTACACGTTTAGCTACACTAACAATTGCACGTCTGATTACTGCATTATGTTAAAAGGTTATTCTTATGTTCAATTATAACATCAGGACACTAGCTGACAACCTACCTACAGGTACGATAATATTTTTAGCCTATTTTCATTTATGAAAATATAGGCTTATGAGATCACCTTTTGTCCGTGTGTCTATCTGTGTGTGCGTGTGCGTGTGTGTGTGTGTGTGTCCTTAGTAAAATCTAAACGGCTGGAGCGATTTCAATGAAACTCGGTAAGTTCATAGCACTATTCCGGACGACCCCGACCTTCAAATTTTGTTACGTCTCACCAATCCAACATGGCGGCTGTGCGAAATATTTCATCAGCATTCAATATCTCCGAAACTATTACCGATATCACCCTGAAATTTTGTACGACGATGAAGGGAACTACTAGAAGTACACCTATGTGACTTTAAAAACATGGTAAAAACAAAACCAACATGGCGGCCAAGCAAAGTTGCGACTTTTAAATACATGTTTCTCGCGATTTAACCAAATGCAAAGCAACTTGGTACAGTATATGTTTATACACATTGTAATGCACCGACATCTAACTTCGTTCAATTGTTTACATAACCTCAAGATGGCGGCTGTGCGAAAAATTTCACTGGCATTCTATATCTTTGAAACTATTACCGGTATCAACATGAAATTTTGTACAGAGATAAAGGGCACTACCGGAAGTTCATCTATGAGACTTTCAAAAACCAGTTAACTACAAAACTAACATGGCGGCCAAGCGAAGTTGAAAGTTTGAAATAGACTTTTCTCGCAACGTAATGATCCAAACGCAATGAAACTTGGTACAGCAAATGTTTATACACATTGTAATGCACTGGTATCTAATTTAGTTCAATTGTTTACATAACCTCAAGATGGCGGCTGTGCGAATTTTAAAATTAAGTTTTTATTTCTTGTGTCGTATCATGCGATTGGCGTACATGTAACATGTAACAGCACATAACTCTAAGACGTACATATTTAAAAATTCAACATGGATATCATCCGCAATATTTACTCGTTTCTCAATATCTACGAATCTATTACAGCAATCAAACTGAAATTTTGTATGTTGATAGTGGCAATTAACATAAGTAGGATATATGAAAATAGGCTTTAGTTCTTCGCGGAATAGGGGCCGATAACCTCGATGTTAGGCCCTTTAAACAACAATTATCATCATCATCATCATCATCTTCGCGGAACTACTTGTTTCTCGTATATGGTGTTCGTTTTCTGGCTGATACTGTCTCTGTATGCACTCTTTAGTATATATATACACTTTTTAGCCTACTTTCGATTTTTGCAAAAAATGAAAGTAGACTTATGAGATCAACACAGGGCGAAAAAAGGGTGTCTGTCTGTGTGTGTGTGTGTGTGTGAGTGAGTGAGTGTGTGTACTCTGAATGTATGTCCCCCCCCCCCCCTATCAATTCAAACACGGTGAACGCGAATTGAACGAAATTCGGTACAAAGGTAGCACTAGCAAAGGACACCTCAGTGTCATGTTTTATATCGCCGCCATCTTGACGGAAACGGAATGACGGCCACCCAAATGTGAAAAGCTTAAATCAAATTACGACCATCCTAATAATTGGATCTCTACCAGATTTTGCAACAACATACCTTTATGGGGAGAGCATCATTTGACCAAACTAATAGGTCATAAGCCTAATAGTTTGCGGATGGCGGCCATCTTTGTGTGAAAATCGATTCCCCCTATTAATTCGACCACGGTGAAACCGAATGGAACGAAATTTGGTACAGAGGTAGCACTAGCTAAGGGCACCTCAGTGTCATGTTTTATATCACCGCTATCTTGACGGAAACGTAATCGCGGCCACCCAAATGTTAAAAGCTAAAATGTAATTACGACCAACCTAATAATCTAGTTTCTACCAAATTTTTCAACAACATATCTTTATGTGGGAAGCATATTCTGACCAAACTGCAAGATTATCAGCCCAATAGTTTGCAGATGGTGGCCAAGTACGTGTGCAAATCGATTCCCCTATCAATTCAAACACGGTGAACCGAATTGAATGATTTTTTTACAGAGGTAGCACTAGCATAGGACACCTCATTTTCATGTTTAATATCCCTATAGCACGTTGTATTTCAACAAGCTACTACAACCAACATTCAATTATACTCCTTGAAAAGGACAAAGAGTTATAACAATACCCATGCATTTAGGAGAAAGTAGGCTATATGTTCTTTACTGAACATCTTGTTTGACTCGTTGTGCCAAAATACGGAGCGCGTTTGAACTTATTTAGCACTTTTTCTTCTTCCCTTCCCAATATATCTTCATCCTCTCGCTGTGTTCCCTTTTACGCTGTTCTGTCCATCCTGCATTTTATCGGGTGGTCTTCTAAGAAAATGTGTGTTTGTGAATTAAAGTTCTGAATGTTGTTCGGTCTTGAATGGTTTCTCCATTTTGTTTTGATTTTCCATTGATAAGGCTAGGTTGAAAATATTCTTTGTGAGCCTGTTATTATCCATTCTATAGGATACAGGTGTTCATAAAACTGTAACCGCCGTTCCCTTATGGTATCTGTGATTTTTTCTATAACTTGATAAATTTCATGTGATTTTTTTTTTTCAACCAAATTCAATTTTCACACTTTGGTCCCAAGATTTTTCATTATTATTATTATTATTATTATTACTGTCTTATTGTTACTATAATTGGTAGAATATTATTATTTCTGTATTACTGAAATTTAGCGAAATGTTTTATTTTCATAAGCCCTAATCCTATTGTATGTAGGGCGCTACTGTAAAGAAGCTCTTAAGCACTAAGTTTAGCCGTGGAAATAAATGAAATCAAAAACATCCCTCCCTCCAGCTGACTGGCTGCGTGGTGCAGCGGTAAGGTTCCCGCAAGCTGCACGCAACGTTGCGAGATCTAAACCAGTCACAGTCAGCCAACATTTGAGGGTACTCTGCGAAATATACCCTACCTATGTTGGTAGATTCACTGGCACGTTGAAAAACCCATAAGCAGACAAAATGTTCACAGCTTGGCGCTCTAAAACTACAGTAGTTAAAATGGTCGCATGACCCTCAACATTATTATTGTTTTGTTATTATTATTATTATTATTATTATTATTATTATTATTATTATTATTATTATTATTATTGTTATTGTTATTATTATTAGTGTTATTATTATTAATAATAATAATATTACTAGCGGACCCGTGCGAGAACTCTCGCATAATAGGTTGTGTGCGCCCCATGTCTACAGACTACCCACCCGGCTCTAGTGCTATGCGGGGTGGACGCGACACAGTTCTGTCAGGGGCTATCGTATTGTTTATTTGTTAAAATCACTTTATAAACAAATAAATATATTTACGTTGACTTTTCAAGAAATGCAAGATTTTTCCTGTAGTCTACTATTGAGACGATTTGGAAGATTTTGGTACAAACCACACCTTCTAAGTTCCTCGTGTTTTAAGAGCTTGAGTTTTGGGAAACATTCACCTTAGCGTATTATATAATAAGATTATTATTATATATTGCGTTTCATTTGTTTCTATTTACTGTATCCTATTTTTCTCCTGCGTCATATCAGCTGTTAGATTGTAGATTATTTGTAATAATTGTCTACTTAGTTCGACGGTGATGGCCCTTATCAGGATTTGTTGTGTATTGTTTGCGCGCCAGGCGAAGTCAGATCGACAAGATATGACGGGGAGTGGGTTTTTTGGGTGGGCATCAATTCCACCCGGGAATTCCAGTCAGGTAGCCAGGGTTACCTCAATTCCACCCGGTCCTCCAAGGGACCCAGAAATGAGTTCCTCAACTCCACCCAGGCTTTTCCCGTGGCCGACGAAAGATACTGGCCCCAGTGCGAACAGCCATCTTGTCTGTGACGTAGGCGATGTAGTGACCCTGGTTGAGTCGACTTGTGAATAGCAGTGTGAGAATAGTTAGTGTTTTATAAAGTGTAACGTCCAACTTTGCATCCAACTTGTGTTGTGGTGCATCATGTAGCTGCAATAATCAAGTAGCCTACAGGGTAAGTGTTAACACCTGCGATACTTTATTTCTTATTAGTGCTACAGATTAATCAAACGCACGTGTGGTGTAGGTTATGTACGAATTTACGTCAGCCTAATATTGTGGATGTTGAGGAATATTGTAATGCATGCTAAGTTAATTACCTGAGTTAAAGTTAGAAATTTAATGAATGTATCCCTTTACAGGAAATCAAAATGCCGAGATGCTGTAATGTGGCTGGCTGTAAGAGCAATTACAGATCTCAGCATGAAAATGTTTCTACATTTTCTCTCCCAAAGGACGAAAAATTAAGAAATATATGGCTTAGAAAAATTCCCACTGACTTCTCACAAGTGAGCAAGCCTATAGTTTGTATAAAACATTTTCCTGATAGCTCTGTTATCGGGACAGAGCAATTTATAGTTGATGGGGAAATAAAGACATTTGCTAGGAGTTATCCGAAGTTGAAGCCTGATGCAGTACCTTCAATATTTCCGAATTTGCCAGGATATCTATCCACTCCAGGGCCTTCTTCTAGAAGACTGTGTGATGCAGAGAAAGAAAATCTGGATAAAGCCATAGAAGCAAGCCTGGAAGACTTCAGACACTACGAAGAAGAGAAAACTGTGCACAGTGTATCAGATATATCTGAACACTTCTCCTCCAAGAGGAATAAATTTAAGCAGGAATGGACATATGTCAAGACAGAAGGCAAGTTGGTGATGTGTTTGATGAATGTAAGTGATGCAGTGCCCGTAATTACAGGTTCTGTGTGTATTTTAAATAACCTCAGCATTGAGCTGGCTGTCGATGGGTTACAGATTCCCAAACATAAAGTGCCACAAAACTTTCTTCGCATTACGAACAAAAATTCATTTGATGAACTACTTCAGTTCGTTGAAAATTCTGTGTGCGATGAAAATGGAAGAAAGGTGTCAGCAGTGAATGCTGCTGTTAACATCCTACAGAGAAGTTTTTCGAGTGATGAGTGTACACCATTACAGTTTTTAATAGAGCAAATTAAGTTTTTAGATGTTACGGCAAACAATCGTAGGTACAGTGGAGACACGTTACTCTTGGCAGCTTCCATATATGTTCACTCGTCATCAGCATATAAAAATTTACATCGGAGTGGTCATATTTATCTGCCTCATCCATCAAATCTACAAAAGTTGCTCGGTAAGTTTGATTTGAGTACTTTTGACATTAATGGGAGTATTGAGTATCTCAGTCTAAAGAAGAAGTACTTGAAAGATCATGAACTATTAGTGAATGTGCTCTTGGATGAGATTTACATTGAACCCCGGTTGACATTTAAAGGTGATACGATATTTGGTGTCAGTAAGAATAATCAGGAAACTGCTGCTAAGACTGCTCAGGTCTTCATGATATCCAGCGTTGTTTCCAAATATAAGGATGTTGTAAGCATTGTACCTGTCCATAATTTAACAGCTGATCAGCTGAAAAGCATGTTATTGCATGTTGTTAGGGAGATAGAGAACATTGGGTTTACTGTCTTGTCACTCGTGTCTGATAATAATGCTGTAAATAGGAAGGCTTTCGAATTACTGACACCGAATCGTGTTTTACAGCCGTCTATTGTGCATCCTGTTGATAGCACACGGAAGCTGTTTATAATTTTTGACACGGTACACATATTGAAGTGTGTACGCAACAACTGGATTGCTAAAGGTGAAAGATGCTTGAAGTATCCAGTCTTCGATGACTTTCAAAAAATTGTTACAGCAGATTTTAAGCACCTGGAACAGCTGTACAAGAAGGAAAAGGACTCCTTAGTAAAATATGGGCATTTACTCTCCTTTAAGGTATTATATCCTTCAACTATCCAAAAGCAAAATGTTAATCTGGCCCTTAAAGTTTTTGATGACAGAAATGTAGCTGCTCTCAAATGTATGTCATCAAATGACACAAACTTTGCAAATTGTGAACATACTGCGGCTTTCTTGGCAATAATTTGTAACTGGTGGCATATTGTCAATGTGAAGAGTGCATTCGAAGGTCAGAGATTCAACAATGTTTTCAGGGAACCAATTAGGGCTGACAGTATATTACAACTGGATTTCTTGAAGAAAATGTCATTGTGGTTGAAGAATTGGAGACAAAGTGTCCCTAAATGTGAGAGTTTAAGCCCTCAAACCTTTCAGTCATTGATAAACACGATTGACAGTTTTCTTCTTCTAATCCCATACCTTTTGCAGCATCATAA
The DNA here is from genome assembly GCA_946902985.2 of Meconema thalassinum. Lineage (NCBI taxonomy): Eukaryota > Metazoa > Arthropoda > Insecta > Orthoptera > Tettigoniidae > Meconema > Meconema thalassinum. Next base: position 223,365,684 of record OX336394.1, read on the forward strand.
AGTTGACTACATACTGTTGAGTAAGTTTCAGAGTGACAATTTAGAAGGTAGATTTAGTTCCTACCGTCAGCTCAGTGGTGCCAACTACTACATAAGTTATATGCAGTTGCTTGAAAGTGAAAGAAAATTAAGATTTAAGGACACATTGTTACTTTGCTCCCAAAATCAGCATATACCTTTGAAAACCCTCCTACCTTGCTCAGACAGCTTCAATAAATGTGTTAATATTGAGCAGTACTCCAGTGTTCTAGAATGCGATTTTGATATGTTGGAAATTCCTGACAATGTTTTGCCTATCTTGGTGTATATATCTGGTTATTCAGTCAAAAAAGAATTGTTTGTGAAGAAATGTTCCACATGTTCATTTTGGGTGCAGACTGACAGGGAAGTTGAAATTTCCATCCCCAGTGACTTTCTGGAGGAGTATGATAGAGGGAAATTGACTCTTCCCACTGAATGTTCTGTTCAAGTAGCTGGCCTTGCGTGGTTCATGATGGAAAGGATCCTAGGGTTGTTTTCGTATGTTTTTCTCAATGATGTTCAACAGCTTTCAGTTTTGCACAAAATATGTTGCTTGAAATTGGATGGATGTGACTTTCCAGGCCTCAACTTACAGGCCTCGTGTGAATGTAAGAGGACATTGAGTGACATACTGCAAAAGATCAACTTGCGTTCGTGCAAAATTCTCATGAATAACCTCACTAAGAAGTACAATGACCTGGCAGAAGCTAGGAAATGCAATAGGCAGTTGAAGAAGTTACGAACAACGTAGGCAACAATATTGCGTTCAAGTTTATATCGGGATATGTAGACAACTTGTCTAGGGGAATTTTTAGTGCAGTCGATGACGTCACTGATGACATGCTAATATTCATGTTTCGGCTTGAACTGCCGCCACGTTTGTCAGCTGTGTGAAGTTTCAAACAGTACGTCGTTACATGCTGATGTCACAAGTTCAAATGAGAGATGTAGTGGTGAGTTATGAATGTTCATAAATTACTTTTAACTTAGTTCAATTTAATGGAAAAGCTGAACTGTACTCTTCTAAAGCCATGTCGAGACGAAACCATTGGTCGCTACTTGGTTAGGCGACTATCTGGACAAAAATTATTGTTAGTAGTACAAGCAAGGGGGTCTGGAGTTAGGTTTGTGTTCGTATGTAAAGCCTTACTATTCTCTGTATTACCAATAATGAGTGCTGACAGCTGTCAAAGCTAGCACGTGGGGAAATGCTGCGTTGCTACTGAGGCACATCATGACTCGTAACATTCCAAGTGGCAATGATATGGGTCAGCCTGATGATCTCATGGCCATGCTTTCTCGCCAGTTCATCCACGTGGTAGCCTACATGGGTTTAGGCTTGCGCTGCCGTATAAGGTTGAGAAGGTTATTAATTCTGAATGTAAGTGGAACGTGGCTTATACACTTGCAGCAGTCATGAATGTGACTTTTACGTACCTTGTGTCCTTGTTTCATTTTCTGGGCGATATTACGTATTGAAATTAGGAACCCTGGTTACCACTGAACCTCATATACGTAAATATGTGTTTTTATTTATTGCTATTTTACAAACGGCTGTCATCTTTCGACAGCGCTTGCATCTCGTTTAACTGTTATCAAGGCTCACACTAACACCACGCACCGAGGCGCACACATCGTTGCTAACATGTGAGATACAAAATCACTGTTGATCCAAAAAAAAGTCATCAGGACGCGTTAGGCTGTAACCATTGTCAAAACTCATTGATCTGGGCGCGTTAGGCTGTAACCATTGTTAAAAACTATTGGATTGGACAAAACGAAAGTTAGAATAGTTGGATGTAGGTGTGGTGTTGCCCGCGCGCGGCTAGCCGGGCACGGTTGACACAAAACCATTGATCTGGGCGCGTTAGGCTGTAACCATTGTCAAAAACCATTAGATTGGACAATTCAAAGGTTAGAAGGTTGGGTGAGAGTGTGGCCTTGGCGGCGCGCAGCTAGCGGGGCACGGTTGACACAAAACCATTGCCATAACCACAGTTGTGCGGAAAACAAACACATACTTATTACAGCGGAGAGATATACTGCATAGTAATTACAGAGCAGATAACAAAAAACACTCATTTCAGCCGTGGAAAAAAAATCGTTACAGAGAAGCGAAATATTGCACACACTAGCCTAATTAGAGTGGTGAGCTGGGTGCTGCGCACGAGTGATCCGCACTAGAGACTGAACTGTTTCTCATAGTACCGTAAGGGCGAGGTTGATATTACTGTTTTGAAGATGGTTGATTTGAATAAAGGTGTTCCCTGCTGTAATTTTCACTATATTTGGGATGGCTGGGTGGATCACAGACGGCGGAGGAGGAAACATCTATTAAAGCATTGCTCCCTGATTTAATTCTCATCGTTTCATAAGGTATTTTGGCTAATTCATGTATTATAGAGCATGTTATCGCTCGTTCTATGTTCATTCAGCGCTAAAGAGAAGGATTCCCTTTGTTGGAGAACTGTCGCATGGTACACTATGGTGGTTGAGCCATTCCAACAATCGTGGTTTCGTACGTGAAGTCGATGGAGCTTCGTCTATCTGTACTGTGTGGAATGAAGCAATGTCCATTACAATAACACTGTGTTCAGGGATGTTGTGTAACAATTGTTCCTGGAACCATTTTATAAACTGGATGTGGTCCATGTCTTCATGGTAATCACCAGTTCTTTTCGACATAAAGAGCAAATCCTGTGTGATCGCCCGGCGTGTAGAATAATAAATCGACCCCCTCTGCCCGACGGTCCTTTCATTGTCCCCTGAACTGAGTTGTCACTCCAACTCTTAGACACTGTGTGACCAGCATTGACCCACGTTTCATCTAAACACACAATATCCATAACGATTTTGTCCTTAATTTCACTTAGGAACTGACACTTCAAAGCCACAATATCTGGCCTCTCCATGATCACCTTCCCGCCATTAATTTTCTTATATTTAAATCCCAAATCATGCAACACTTTATTCAGTGAAGAAAGGCTTCCTTGAAATAATTCTGCCTCTATCTGAGCGAAACAAGAAGTTTGCAACATGTTGGAATTTCTTTCCTAAAATAATAGCTATAAATATGCCATCTAACAGCATCTTGTTGAAAGCCATCTGAATTAGTGACCCTTTCCCTCTGCCTCTTCTTCCCTGGAGTTGATAGTTTAGATGGGCCAGCATCATCAGACGGGAACTTCTCTTTCGTCACTCGGTACACAGTGGTTTCACTCACACCAAGAGCCTTAGCAGATCTTTTCCTCACCTGAACAAATGGAATCAGAGGTTCCACCCGTAAGCGCATACTTTCCTCTTCTTCCTCCATAAAATTTCTCACAGTACATACCATCTCCCTTGCTTGGCTATGGAGAGTCACACCACGGCCTGAAGTTGTTCTATGTCGCAGAGAATGGATCCTGGGCCTTCCGCGAGCATGTACCGATGCCATTTTTTACACAACGAAAATAGACACAATGATGCGAATAATAGAAATAAACTCAAAATCTGTATATACACACGCCTCCAACAAACACAGAACGATAACGCTTACTGTAGCCTATGAAAGAATAAGCAATGCACTTCAATAGATACAGGGGATAATACAAATGACAGTGACGAGTCAAGGCACAGTAGAACACTGCGTCTAACTATGTGCTCAATGCTGTGTCGGTATACATTGCAACACTGCTCGCTGTTGCTATGGAGACTGTTACCCCTCTCGTCTCCACTCATCACCTCACCCTTCAATCGGATGACAGCTTTCACCATTCATCTTCTGTAATTCAGAGTATAACACATAGAATTTAACATGTATGCATCGTTTAAACCCTAAGTGTTATCCATGTTGTCATGGATGATGCCATTTTGTGTCCAGGGGAATTTTGTAGTGTAATGTATCTATAGTCTACTGTTCCCCAATATTGTATAATATGTGATCCTGTATATCTTTGTTGTTTCCGTTGAGAATAACTTCTTCAACCAAGTACAGAAACAAAATTCCTTAATGATACAAATTAAATGGTCGCTACTGGGTTAGTCCTCTGTCTGAATGAAACCATATATCTAGGCAGGTTGTATGTAAAGCCTTACTTATTATAAAACAAAATTGTTTTTACGTGTATTTCTTATGACCAGTTGAGAGTTTCCGTTCTGCATTGTTACTGTATTTTTATGTTTTTCTTTCTAATTGCCTGCAATGTAGGACATAACTTGAGGCGTACTTTATTATTAAGCTGATCTGATGAGCATGACAATCTGAAAGTACTTTCAGGAAAGGTTAGGTTTTACCAAGCCCTAAAAGACAGTTGAAAACAGTCAGATTAGAGACAATTGAATTGTAAATATTAGGTCTATAAATAGTAGTTAGGGGTGTGTAATTCTTAACAGAATTATTCTAGGTAGATTAGGCTTGTTTATGAATGTAAAGACTTTGTTAATTTAAGCAATCACTCTCTGGACAGAAGCATTGGTCACTACTGGGTTAGACCACTTCCTGGACAAAACCATTGGTCTCTGCTGGGTTAGACCACTATCTGGACAAAACCATTGACCGCTACTGGGTTAGTCCACTGTGTGAACGAAACCATTGGTCTAGGCAGGTTCTATGTAAAGCCTTACTTACTATACACTTTGTGCCAAAGTCACAGGAAGGTTCGTCCCATGATAAAATGTCGGCTAGTGAAGCCTGTGCGGTATAGGTGACTCCTTACAGTTCTGGTAGGAATGGGTTCATGACTCCCAACATTCAACTGGGTGGTGATCTGACTCACAGTAGCCCTTCGATCACCCCGTATGGTTCTGCTGAGACGATGTGATGTCCGTTTGTTAAACACTGTGCAGCGGTTCACGCAGATGGTAACATTATCTCTGTGATATTGAAGATCCTCCCTTGACACTGTTGATATCAGAAAACAGAATTTGTGTGTAATCTCCGAAATGCTATGACCCTTGCGCCGATGATCATCCCACGTTTAAAGTTGGTTAACTCGCGACGTGTTGCCAACTTCACTACACTCGTGTCTGTGACAAACTGCTCTGCTCCGCCGCAGCTAGCTGCAATGCTCAGGAGTCATACACGGTACATTTTCTAATGGGACGACACTTCTCATATTTTTGGCCACTAAGTGAATACAAAAAACTTCTCCCCCCTCCCCTCTCCCAAATAGGCGGGGGTTGGCAATCCTGAGGTAATGTGACTATTCTCACAAATTTCCTGAAATATTTCTCCCTTTATATTTTCTGCATCGTTACAATATTTGTATTTCTAATTGCCTGCAACGTAGGACATAACTTGAGGCCTACTTTATTAAGCTGGTCTGATTAGCATGACATCCTGAAATTACTTTCAGGAAAAGTTAGTTTAGACTCAACTGAATTGTAAATATTAGGTCTCATTGCCCTCATGTGGTCGCATTTTACTCGCAACTGTTTGTCTGTTCACAAGCTTCAGTGTTTCTGATCATGTTGTTACACTGCATACCCCTATTATTTCATCTCGAGCCCTTCCCGGTTCACAGGGAGATTCTTGTTGCCTGGTTGCAATTAAGAAATTGATGGGTGGATATAGAGGAGAGGATTACACATAATTTACAGAAATACTATTATAGCACCTCATGCCAGGACCAAAGTTCTTTGCATAGGTGGGAATCGAGCCCGGTCCTTTGGACTAACCACCGGTAACACTAAACACTACACTCCATTAAGCATATTTAGGTCAAGTTCCATATGCACTAAACAACAAATTCGAAGGAAAACTGTTTGTGAAAAGAGAATGTGATTTGAAGGAAAGGTGGTTTTAAGTTCTTGTCACATGTAAGTGTGAATTCCATTCCACATCCACATTAACAGCTATTGACACAAGTTGGTAGGCTTGTTTGTTAATATAAATTAGAGATGAAAATAGTACAAGAGTTAATACAAGACTATCGTTGCCAAGGCTGCAAGATACCATTGTAATTGACGGTGACTTTGTATTGCATAAGGAAAATATTTCATTAATACTACAGTCGTACCGGTACCCATTTGTCAACCCCACATTCCTAAACAACAATGTTGCCTCCAGTCATCATAACAAGAAACAGTAGCAAGGCAGCTGGAAGCAAGTTGGACATGTTCAGTCCTCAAATTGTGTTCATGCATCTTTGTAACGATGAATTTGTAACCCACTAAGCTCCAGTAGTGTGTTTACAGTTAGGAATAGGGCTCAATAATAACTTAAGATTGAGAAATGGTGTCAGAAAAATTCAAAATCCTGAAGAGATCGTGAATCATCAGCAGGTTATAATGGCTGTACGTCCTATGTGCAGTGCAGGATTTTTTGAGAATATTAATAGCTGGAGGATATGAGATCCTAATCATCGCCAATAATATTTCCAAAATCAGCAAGATATCACCTTTATAATTGGTGAAACCTGCAAACTACATTTTCTACATTCTAGAATTCTTCCAGACAATGTGTTAATGTGTTTGAGATGTTTATATTTATAACCAATGTCCTAAATAAAATAAATGTCTGTAATACATTTTGTGTGTGCTTATGATAATTAAGTGTAAGCATTATGGTACTGTGTCCTTGGATGAGGATTACTTGCAATTTGCTAGTGTTCTTGAAGATACGGGCATAGTTTTGTACTCCAGGGCCCTTAAACCTATCGCCACATCCAGAATTCTCTGTTAAAGCTCTAGATTTACCCATTTCGAACCGATTTACCCAGTGTGTAGTACTGTTAACTGCTTATTTTCCATGTGGCCTGCAAAGATGCCCATGTTCTTTTTCAGGGGGAATGGATGTGATGAGGAGTATACGATATTTTCTGGGAGGAAGGGGTAGGGGAGGACTGGGTATGTTATAAAATTCTTCATCCCCAGACCACCAGGGTGAAACAAAGGATAAGAAAAAATAATTAAAAGTTGAGGAATGCTTTCATTTGAATAATTTGAAGGGTCTCGTTTGACATTTGGTGGAGATCTTGGACATCTTATTGGGAGGGAGATACCATGTCCGTGTAGCAAGCATGGATCCAAATTACAATGGCAAGTATGGTCATTCTTTAATTTTAATAAATGGAACAGTTCCACCGACATGGAGTAGGGGTAAGTAAAGTGGCTTCTTGTCCAGGTCACCTGCTTTGCGAAGGAGTATTCAAAGCTTCACACGAAGGCTCTTGATAGAATGATTTGAATCCCACTCCTTGCATCCTGGAAGTGTCTTCCCAATTGAACTGTAAATAAAAGCTAAATGAAAACCACTACCACATCCTTTTCTATTACAAGTAGGCCTACAGTACACACTTAAGTGCATGGGGCTGATATCCACGACATTCCAATCCACTGTATTAACTCACAATGAAAAAGTTTCCAAGGTCCTTCAATTGTAGTAATATACTTCGTTATAAGAATCTTGAGCCCATAAAACCATAAATTTGACATAAGCCTAACTGGGAACGGGAGAGAACTGTTAAACATGTCTAACATGAAGGTAGTTGCCACAAGAAGTAAACTTGCTATTAGGAGATTGGTGTCAGATAAAAGGCTCTCTGCTAAAGGAGGTAAGTATTATCTCAGCAATTCATATATGTACCAGTAAATGAAGAATGCATTAAATTTTTGTTATTGAAAAAGATTGTCTTATGGTAGGCCCACTCAAGAAAGCAAAATTTTTAAAACCATGAGTGTAGGCTCAAATTTCTTATATTCGTTTTTATTATTTTGGGGCATGAATGACCCTTCCCTTGCAATAAATGAAGCACTGGCTACTTTCTCCTAATGCAATGCTTGGTTGATTCTTCTTCTTCTTTAAAAAAAAATCCAGCTGCTTTTAAAGTTAAACTTACATGTAAACTGGTATATATGGAAACAACTTATTGATGAACAAAGATAAGAGGATAATATGTACAGTTTTGTATATCTGCATAAACTGGAACATCCATTCAATGTTTTTATAACACTTCCTAATATTCTACTGCTCGAAAGTTTTGAGCTAGTGATAGAAGTGTATTTCTTCCACAGCATTTAACTTTATTTTTGAGTACCGGTATCCTTAAATTCAAACTAACAAATTACTCGGCTATTGGTAGGCTTGTATAGATGATAATACCTCGGCGCTATCATTGCGGCGAGCGAGCGACACCACTCCTCTGACGTCACAGATCCGCGCTGTGGCCTGTCTCTTTCGTCGGCCACGGGCTTTTCCTCAATGACGTAAACAAGTGTCATAACCCTCCTGCTCGCATACCAAGGGCCGGGGTTATAGTGTGAAATGAAGTTAAGATTTATGTGATTTTAAGATACTGATTTTTCTTATTTTATTAAATTTCCTGCCCATATTTTTATTTAACAACAGTGATTAATATGTATGTATTATGTTTATATCTGATTTAACGAATGAGCGGACTTGACTTCAGAGCGTTTGACCGATGGCGTGGTGGTGTTCGCAAGACATTGTTGTGCCATTGGTCAACCGCTCTGATGTCAAGTCCGCTCATTCGTTAAATCAGGTATAAAGTGTTTGGCACATTATAACTTATATGGCAGAAAATACAAGTGATTTAAAATTAATCATAATATTCTTTTAAATAAGTCTGCCAAGTTTTCTATTTTTTTCTACAAATTTTATACATTGTTTTTAACATGTGCATAATTAAATGTTTGTATGTTTCTTGACATCGTCAGACATTATTAAATTAAATTTAGATAATAATGGGTGTATAATTTGAACCTAAAAGAATACTTTCTATACCAGCTGCGGATGCTGAAAATACTGTTTTCCAGCCTAGAATGGAAAAATCAGCTGCATTCAAGAATTCACTCATGCGCTGCAGAAGGTGTTAGACCCGGCCCTTGGTATGCCAAACCATATCGGCAGTCAGTTGCTGCTACTTCCAGTACTATATGTTTCTTGTTGTTCATCTAATTTAAAGTGCATATTGTTCCCTTTTTACTGTCGACATATTCACACGGCTTTTTGTGTTTATTTTTAACAGAGCACCGAGTACAAATAAAGAAAGAATGCGTTGAGTTAATGAAGCAGTTAGTGACCGACTTAATGTTTTTTTAATGTGCGATACACGGTACGCGGGAAGGCACCTAAGGTTCAAATCTAGCTGACTTCTCCTGGCGCAATGACTCCTAACACACATACCACTATACACATTGCATTCGCAGAGGCTCTCAGACAGACTACACACACTCCTGGCACGTAATATTTTAGCCTCCTTTTTACATTTTGCAAAAATTATGAAAAAGTAGTCTTATGAGATCACCCGGGCAGATGTGTGTCTGTCTGTCCGTGCGTATGTCCTTCTCTCTGTGTGTGTCTCCCCCTATCATCTCCTAAATGGCTGCAGCAATCGAAACCAAATTTAGTATAAGTAAAGATCTATACCGGAAAATCTCATGGCCATATTTGAAAATGACGTCAGTGCTAAACTGCTTGAAAATTGCAATTGAAATTTGAGCTCTGTGTTGGATATCTCGGAAGTTATGCATGGAAACTGTTCCAAAATTGGCACACATATAGAAAATAATGTTGCCAACATAATTCTACGCCTGCTCATAGGTCCATGCTGACGTCCATACTATCCATAGGATTTCAACCACATTTTGTTGCTTTCAGAACCGTAACATATATGACTATACCCATTCCTTAGAGTCACCAGGGCTGCCAACTGTTGATAATTCGTGGGGCGCGGTGGCTCAGCTGTCTAGCTGTATGCTTTTCACCAAGGCGGTCCGGGTTCGATTCCCGGTCAATGCATGTGAGATTTTCGAAGTGAAATGCCATGTCCTGTGGTTCGGATTCCACGTAAAAAGGAGGTCCCGTGGCTCATGATCTCGAGATTAACGGTCACGTTAAACTACAAGCTTCCTTCCTTTTTGTTGATAATTCCTCTATTTTTTAAATCCTAATCTCAATATATTAGAAAGTATGCAGGCCAACAGTTTTAAATTTTGCACACGTATACAGTAGTAAGTTACCTAAAATGGTAGAATAGTTTTGAGTAACCGATATTCGACAGTGCTGCCAATATGATTCTACTCGTGCTGATAGACTCAATGAAGATCTTCCAAAATATGGTAGGTATGGCCCGGAGCATGTGACCATTTCAGCGCAATTGGTGTTCTTGCAATTTGTCTCGGATTGGCCTCGCCTTAACACTCCTACACACATACGGCCTCCCACCTCGTGACGTAATGACTAGCGTTCTTGGCTGTCGGGTTTAATTTCTGAATGTGCCAAGAAATTTAATTCTGGTCTAAGGGGCGTGGTGGCGCGGCGATCGAGCTGTCTGCCTCTCACCAAGGTGGACCGGGTTCGATTTCCGATCAATGCATGTGAGATTTTCGAAGTTCTGTGGTTCGGATTCTACGTTAAATTGGAGATATCGTGGCTCATGATCGCAGGATTAACGGTCACATAAAACTACAAGCTTCCTTCCTTCCTTACTTCCTTCCTTCGCTCTATCCTTCCTTCCTACTTTCCTTCCTTCAATTCCTTTCTTCCTTCCTTCCTTTCTTCCTTCCTACCTACTTACCCTCCATTCTTCTTTTTCCTTCCTTCCTTTCAAACTTCCTTTCTTCCTTCCTTCTTTCATTCTTCCCTTTCTTCCTTCCTTTCTTCCTTCCTTCTTTAATTCTTCCCTTTCTTCCTTCCTTCCTTCTTTCATTCTTCCCTTTCTTTCTTTCTTTCTTTCTTTCTTTCTTTCTTTCTTTCTTTCTTTCTTTATTCCCTTTCTTTCTTCCTTTCTTCCTTCCTTCCTTCCTTCTTTCATTCTTCCCTTTCTTTCTTTCTTCCTTCTTTCATTCTTCCCTTTCTTCCTTTCTTCCTTCCTGCCTTCCTTCTTTCTTCCTTCCTTCCTTCCTTTCTTCCTTCCTTCCTTTCTTCCTTCCTTCTTTCTTTCCTTCCTTCCTTCATTTTGGTCTGAGATGACGTGAGGCAGAACTGAGAAGAGGTGGGTTCAATTCCTATCTCAGCCATTCCAGAAGTAGTATTCCGTGGTTTCCCGATTCTGCTCCAGGTGAATGCCGGGATGCCACCTCAGTTAAGGCCACGGCTGTCTTCTACCGAAATTTAGTCCCAGTTATAAATACACACACTAGTACAGCCATCGCAATGACATAGGTTATCAGGCAGATTCAACTTACACCCAAGTAGCTTATATAGCCTAGTACAGTAGTTCTGTTGGATTCAAATCACTATAATTACAAATCATGAACTTAGAAAAAACAAGTAGTTCCATGAAGAACTATACAGCCTATTTTCATATATCCTGCTCATGTTAATTGCCTCTATCAACATACAAAATTTCAGTTTAATTGCTGTAACAGATTCGTAGATATTGAGAACCGTCTAAATATTTCAGATGGTCGCCAGGTTGGATTTTTATTTTTGTACTATTACATTAAGATTATTGTGTACGTGTGGTATTCAAACTTCAATCGCATGATTAGAACACAAGAAGTCAAAACGAGATTTTAAAATTACGCACAGCAGCCATCTTGTGATTATCCGAACAATCGAAATAAATTAGATGCCAGTGGGTCAACATTTGTATAAGCATTTAACGTGGAACGTTTCATGGCACTCGGATAGTTAATTCACGAGAAACGACCATTTAAATATTTATACTTCGCGTCGCCGCCATGTTGGATTTGTGCTCACCAGGTTACTGAAAGTCCTATAGGTGAACATATGTTCACAGTCTCTATGAACATTAAAAAAAACAGTTTGGTTGCTGTAAAAGATTCATAGATATTGAGAACCATCTAAATATTTCGGAACCTCGCCAATTAGGATTGTTATATGTATAGGCCATAGAGTTATGTACCATTCAAGGACAATTATTGCCTAGGTTCATTATTCAAACTTTCACTTCGATCGCATGATTACGACACAAGAAATAAAAACTTAATTTTAAAATTTCGCACAGCCGCCATCTTGAGGTTATGTAAACAATTGAATTAAATTAGATGGCAGTGCATTACAATCTGCAAAATCATTTACTGTACGACATTTCACTGCGCTCAGAGAGTTAACTCACGAGAAAAGTCTATTAAAATATTTCAAATTCGCTTGGTCGCCATGTTCGTTTTGTACTTGACAGGTTTATGAAATATGCATAGATAAACTTTTATCAGTACCCTTTATCACCGTACAAAATTGCAGGGTGATATCTGTAATAGTTTCGGAGATATAGAATGTCAGTGAAATATTTCGCACAGCCGCCATTTTGAGGTTATGTAAACAATTGAACTAAATTAGACTCCAGTGCATTGCAATGTGTATAAATATTTGCTGTACCAAGTTTCATTACGTTTGGATATTTAAATCGCGAGAAGAGTCTATTTAAATGTCTCAACTTCGCTTTCCCGCCATGTTGGTTTTGTAGTCACCAGGGTTTTGAAAGTTTCATAGGTGAACTTCTAGTAGTGCCCTGTATCACCGTACACAATTTCAGGGCGATATCGGTAATAGTTTCGGAGATATTGAATGCTAGTGAAATATTTCGCACAGCCGCCATGCTGGATTGGTGAGACGTACCAAGATTTGAAGGGCACGGTCAAGGTCGCCGGGAAGAGTGCTATGAACTTACCGAGTTTCACTGAAATCGCTCCAGCCGTTTAGATTTTATTAGGGACACACACACACGCCTCACACACACAAACACACACACACACGCTCGCACACACACACGGACAAAAGGTGATCTCATAAGCCTATTTTTTTTTTCAAAATTGAAAATAGGCTAAAAAGAGCGTGTTGACCGACTGGCAAGTAGGACAATTGATAGTTTGTATAGGCAATACTGATATTTATTTATTTATTTATTTATTTATTTATTTATTTATTTATTTATTTATCGTATGGCTTTTAGTGCCGGGAGTGTCGGATGACATGTTCGGCTCGCCTGAGAGTCTGTAGCTGCTTCCAGCGGACACCCTAAAGGGTGAGCTACAAGTTCCGTTCAATAGGCAATACTGATAAAATGGCTTCATAACTTCACATACTCTCAGAATGGCTGCTGTCTGCGCCGGGATTCAAACCTGGGAACTTCGTACAATTATCTATCCATTCCACCCGTGACTACTCAGCTAAGTGAGTATGTTTACTAAAACTGTATTCTTGACACTATTTGCAGTGATACAATCAAGGGCTGGAGCAAGATTATGCTTAAATACCGCCGGAAGCTATTGATGTTTTTAAAGTGACGTTTTTTAATGAATTTTGGATGCATTTCAGAGGGGAGCTGCAGTTACATCAGCACCCCAACCTCTCAATACGCCCCTGAATCTGTTTGGAAACTCAATATATTTACTTTCAAGATCTATTTAAATGACGGAACTCATTATGGTTTTTCATTTGTAATTTACACTTGACATGCTTATTTCAATTGAATAGCCGACATTTCGCCCTTTAATATGGAGAGCATTTTCAAGTAAATGATGGTAAATAGCATGGATAATACAGAAACTGATATGAGATAACCTGGTGTAGCTTATAGGCTACTATACACCTCACTAAAGAATTATTACAAAATTCTCTGGAATATGCCTTAATTAGCACATAAAGCTTATGGTAAACATTGACGCTTCTCACTCTATTTCATAAGAGTTCTCACAACGTCCAACACGGCACGTGTCGTGGTTCTTCCTGTATTTCTAAACAGCACAGCGTCAACTGTTATCTCCTCTAACGCCATACACCTGCCCGGCACGTTGTTTAGTGCTTCCCACACCAGTATGACTTGCAACCACCAAGGGCGTGACCAGGAATAAGGAACATATGGGGATTATCAAATATGTACGAGTTTCTCCCTGTACCACACGAGGTGTGATGGAGGATCAAATCCGAAGCAAAACACACGATATGTTCACTCAACTATGAGATACGATATAGGATCATGCTCGTAGAAAAATGTACGAAATATTCACTCTACTATGAGATACGATATAGGATCATCATCGTAGCAAAACGTACGAGATGTTCAGTCTACTATGAGATGTGACATAGGCCTAGGATCATCCTCGTAGAAAAACACACGAGATGTTCACTCTACTATGAGATACGATATAGGATCATCCTCGTAGAAAAATGTACGACATATTCACTCTACTATGAGATACGATGTAGGATTATCCCCGCAGCAAACCGCACGAGATTTTCACTCTTCTATGTGATAGGGTGCAGGATGATCCTCGTAGCAAAAGGCACGTGATTTTCACTCTACTGTGTGATACGGTGCAGGATGATCTTCATAGCAAAACGAACGAGACTTTCACAGTACTGTGAGATACGATATAGGATCATCCTCGAAGCAAAACGCTCGGGATTTTCACTGTACTGTGAGGTACGATATAGGATCATCCTCGAAGCAAAACGCTCGGGATTTTCACAGTACTGTGAGGTACGATATAGGATCATCCTCGAAGCAAAACGCTCGGGATTTTCACTGTACTGTGAGGTACGATGTAGGATCATCCTCGCAGCAACCCGTACGAGATTTTCTCTGAGCCAGGAGATACGATGTAGGATCATCCTCGCAGCAAAACGCACGAGATGTTTACTCTACTATGAGGTTTTATATTCGGTATATTTAAAATACTTTCCTGCTATTAGTCATATTGACTATACAGCCAGTCACAGTTAGCATTTATTGTCATGTTAAAACGAGAAAATGTTATTTTTCCCTTCTTCTTTTCTTCTATTACTTTCCCGCGCATTTTGTTGACAAAACATAGGATGAATTATGAGCATGATAAATTAGACATAATTAAACACAAAACAAACACTAATGTCCATGGTCGGGATCGAATCGAAATGCAGACACAATGCTCAGTTTATGATCCTCACACACTGGCCCTGAGCTGCGGCAACCCTTATTCTTCTATTTACCTTGGCTCCAAACAAACAAAAACCAAACTCGGACAGACCATGGAGACCCTTGGAGCAGTGGATGGTGGAGGCTTCCATCCCTCATGATATCGTCATTGAGAGGAGATGGAGTTGTCAGTTCAATGTCCAGCCGCCTTTGCTCCCAGGAATTACCCTGGTACTCATATTTGTTGATTGAATGTACAGGCAACACTGAAAAACGACTTCTAACGTTTCAATACTCATTTCTGGTGTATGCTGAGTGAACGCCAGGGTCATTTGCGTTTCTGAAAGTGGTAGTTTCGTTTCTAAAATCTACAACCTCGGTGGGGATCCATCCCACTCCCTTTCAGTTAGAAGCTCAGCCCCTCTACCGACTGGGCCATGCAGTCTCCATATTGGCGCCAACCGCCATAAGGGAGTCGTTTTTTAAAGAAAATGTTATTTGGAAAGTTTTCTGACAAGGAATTAAACTACAGAGGTGTACACATTATTAGACTCAAATAACGAATTAAAACCAGTCACAATTTTTTATTCAAAATCATTTATTTTATTTTATTTTATTTTATTTTATTTTATTTTATTTTATTTTATTCTTCTTTATTTGTTTCACCCAACTTTGGGGTACATGAAATCAATC
This sequence comes from Meconema thalassinum, assembly GCA_946902985.2. Classification (NCBI taxonomy): domain Eukaryota; kingdom Metazoa; phylum Arthropoda; class Insecta; order Orthoptera; family Tettigoniidae; genus Meconema; species Meconema thalassinum. The sequence continues at coordinate 223,381,202 of OX336394.1, forward strand.
ACTTTTTATTGTTTTGAGCTTTCCTTTTGGCCCAGTATTGTCTCATCCTTTGAGATCTTGCTTCCCTTTCTTCGGCAGAGATGTGGATCGTACGCTTTTGTTTTATTTTTAACTTGGAACCGTTGTTTCTTATCCTTGGTGACGGTTTTGGCTGTTTTGTCCATGAGCATGGTGTCTGTAATTTGGAGTTCCACGAGGTCTATCTCAGTTTCCTCAAACCAAAGAGGTTTTGTTTTTATATTACGAAAGTAGTCGAAGATATCTTTGGTTGGTCTATTTCAATTCATTCGGAGGATGTGCCCATAAAAATCAATTCTCCGTTTTCTCATTGTGTCCGAGAGTTTTTCAGTCTTTTAATAAAGAGTTTCGTTCCTGACATGGATTAATTTGTTGTTATGTAATTTGGGGCCTAAGATTTAGCGTATTATCTTTCTTTCCTTGACCTCCAGCCCTTCAAGCGGTCCCTGGGTGGTGAGAGACAATGTTTCGGCTGCATATAAACTCCTGGTGTAATTACCGCGTTATAATGTCTTATCTTGGTATTCCAGGAGAGAGACTTCTTGTTATAAGTGTCCTTCGTAAATTGGAAGGCCAATTCAACTTTATTTCTCCTAGATTCCATTGCCTTTTTCTCTAGCGCATTTCAGCCGATCCATTCCCCAAGATATTTAAATTCTTTGACGATGTCTATGTATTGTTTGCCCACTTGAAGCTTTTTTTGGTGTTTTTTTTTATGTTCGTCATTATTTTGGTCTTTTCAACTGAGATTTTGAGACCCATTTTTAACGCTTGCCTCTGGAGTTCGAGGATCAGTTCCTTGGCTTCTTCCCATGTCTCAGCTAGTAAGGCCATGTCATCAGCAAAAGCTAAACAATTGACCTTAATGCCTTTGTTTTTAGTTCATATTCTGATTCCACTGTGGATCTTCACATTCCACACTCTGACTACTTTTTCTAGGGCACAGTTAAATAGCAGTGTAGAAAGTCCATCTCCTTGCCGTACACCTGTTTTAATCTCAAAAGGGGTGGAGAGTTTCCCCATTAATTTAACTTTGGAGAATGTATTAGTTAGTGTTTCTCTTATTAGGTTTGTAGTTTGGTTATCGAGGTCTAGTGCTTTCAGGACGGAGAATAAGGATCCCCTATCTATAGAATCGTATGCCTTTTGGAAGTCAATGAAAGTGATTACATACGATTTAGCCCGAGATTTTTGGTAGTTCATGATGTGTTTGAGGTTGATATTTTTTTTATTTTTTTTTATTAAATTTTATTTTATTTCTTTTTATTTTATTTTCAATTACCCTACTTAGTAATGCTTTCTCCCCTGTAAACTTAACAACTTTTCCCATAAGGAATTGCATCAGGAGATTCTGAGGGATACCTGAGCTCGGTCCGTTTTGCCTTCTTTTCATTGACTTTGGAATGTGTCCTCTAAATTAAGTGATTTCAATCCCTTGTTCACGAATCTTTGAATAGTTCAAGAGTGGACAATCGGTAATAAAAGACTCCCAATCTCTCTGGTCTAAATTCACATGAAAACTAGAATAAGGCAATCATAACAAAACGTGTGGCATTAACAAGGCCTCTCTTATTTTGGAAACAGTAAAAAAAATAGTTTACTGTCAGATTCTTCAAAAACATGCTATTAAAACTGTTGATTAAACATTTGAAATTATTTGAGCACCTTGCAAAACATTTCAACTGTGTTAAGTCACAAAACATGCAAAGTGAACGTTGGAAAACTGCCATCGAGTTTAATAATTTGCACACCTCTGTATTCTTCAAAGTAGAGACCATCAGATTCTTTGGTCTTGAGCCATCTTTCAGCGAGGTTTCTTATCCCGCGACGGTACCACTCTCTGGGGTTTGATGCGAAGAATTCGGCGAGACCCACTTCCACAGTTTAAATGTGTCCGAAATTTCTTCCATGCAAGAAATGATTCTATGATTTAAATCACTCATAACGGTTCCGTATTGATGTGCTTATACAGTTTAAAAAAAGTTTATATTTCCTCCTCAATCAATACTTTAATGGAAAGAATATTAACAAAGTTGTTCTTGGAAACGGTACATGTTTCGGGGACTAATAAACAATATTTGTCCCCTTCATCAGCCAAATATAAAGCATTAAATGAACGATGTAATGATCAATGGTCACATAACCTGATATGGTGCACCATATACCGTGTATAGGTTGTTGAATTAATTGAGGTACAGATCAAATTAATGTGGTTGTTGACGGTGTGACATATGCGAAGATAGTATGTGGAAAGACTATATGTTCTGCAAAGGTTATTGAAGATACATAAAGTAACCAGTTGTCGGTGCATTCATAGTCTTGTTTGAAGCAATAGGTAAATAGCTGGAGATAATAAATGTGGTATTATAATACAATCAGCATTTTGTGGATAATCAATGAAGATGCTTGGCCTAAATGATCTAAATGCCAATTAAAAACCGCTGAATACAATAGAAATGCCACGTAGTAGGAATGGATTTCCTCTCGGCAATGAGGTTAGATCAATGTTTTGACTGGAAAATGATTTGTCTTTTGTTTAATCAGTTCAACCCCTCCCAATTCCTGATTTTTTGCCAGGGTTGTTCGTGCAGTATGAGGTCTTGCATTGTCCTGCTGCAAGATAACACTATTTCGGTTAACTAATGCTTGATATCTCCATCACAAACTTTCATGAACTCGTTTTAGCTGTTGAGAATAAAGATCCGCATTGACTGCACACCTGTTAAGAACAAAATCCCAGTGAATCACTCCTTCAAAATTCCACCTGACACAGGACATCACTTTGGGGCAAAACATGTCCTTTTTAACGATGCCTTTGGCAGGTTGACAGGGACTGATCCACTGTTTCGAGGCGTCAGCGTTGCGGTAATAAATCCATTTTTGATCACATGTGACAATTCTCCTGATAAATCTATGATCCATGGGGTTACCGATAAACTGATGACAGATATCCACTGTACGTTCAGCCTGTTCAGGGGTCAATTCATAAGGTACAGATATACAGCTTCTGTTTGATTTTCCAAGTTTCTTAATCTGGCGATGTATGGTATCCTTTGATGCACCAAGTTTTTCTGACAGCCTACGAGTATTTCTTTTCGGATTTTCTTCCAAAACTCTGCGTGTATTCTCAATACCCCATAGTTAAGGTCTTCCAGAACGCGGAAAATCTGTAGTGCTTTCTTCTCCAGTGCTGAAACGTTGGAACCATCGTTGTGCCACACGCTCACTAACGACACCTTCTCCTTCCACTTCGCATATTCTTCGAGCCGCAGCAGCAGCTTTGTTATCTCGTTTAAATTAGTCCGGACTCTAACCTCCAACTTCGTAAGTTCCATTTGTGATTGTTGGTTGGTCGGTTGGTTGGTTGGTTGGTTGGTTGGTTGGTTGGTTGGTTCCTTAGTTTAGGGGCTGCGACAACGAGATCATGTAGCCCCGTGTACTTTGGGTGTGTGTAAAATCTGTCTGATAACCGGTGTTAATTGTGATGACTGTATTAGTTGGTGTATCTGTTTTAATTCAAGTAAGGACTGCAGACATTCAATTTTTCCAAGTAGTTCCTACTTTCGCCGCCAAACGTCACCGTCAACGACCAACTAGTTCAGAACTTAGTTACCAGATGCCACCACAGTCAGCTCTTGACGACGAACGTAGGAATATAAGAACGTTAGTCAAATGTTTAATCTATATATAATTTAGCTTCACACATGTGTAATTAGTGGAAGGTTCTTTAACATGCCATAAATCTATGACATGGGACAGCCGGCTTTACTTCCCCTCCGAAGGAAGGCATACTGAGGGATTTTTAACGTTCTTGAAAAATCCGACGACTTCGGCCGGGTTTGAACCCGCGATTTTGGGCATAGAAGCTCAGTATGCCACCGACTACGCCACCGAAGCCGCTCATTTGTTATTGTGTATCAACAACTGACGATTGATACATTCTCGCAGTATACTCAATTCTCGTCATGGCCTCCTGTAAATAGCATTGGCGAGTCAAAGGAAACCCACTCTATCTTATAAAACACCAAACTTAAAAAGCGATATTACTTATGAGACAACCTAATAGTTTACCAGACAAATAAATTAATTTTGAAACAGTGTGATAACGATTCATTTTCGAACCAATACAAGTACATTCCTGAATTCTTTGGTTTATTTAAGACACATTGAAACCACAAATGTACGAAATAAACCAAAACAATTAAATTAGGAAGTGAGGTGGTCTTGTCAATAAATCGCTTCAAATCATTGATGTTGTTACTGGTTTTTAAACGTTTATATGATGTCAGAATTGCTTAGTTATTAAAATATCTTATACATTTGTTTCTTTCTGGACAATGATTCATTTGAGTGTTTTCTTAATAAAAAAAATATTCATAGATTTTAGAGGAAGAAGTGTGATAGGCTATTTTTTCAGAAAACAATGGAGTAGAAATAATTCCTATGCTGGACATTCTTCTTCTTCTTCAATTCCCTTATGCCTTCAAGTGTCGGGGTAGCCTCGTTTGAACCATTTCTGCCATTCCGCTCTATGTCTGCTCATTCTCTTCAACAGTTTCCCCCTTTTCCACTCCGGTCGTCGTCGTTTATATCCGTCCAATCCGAGGCTACTCGTAGTTCTCTGAATCACTTTACTTCCACATGGGTGATATTAGCCCAACGTAGAGTGGTTTGTTGGGTTACCTTCCCATCCTCCATATTTATCCCCTGGAGACAGGGTGCCTCAGATGGTCAGGGTTTGGGCAGGCATATCCTCCTTACCCACTAAGTTATGTTTTTTTTTCGCCATTACTGATTGCAGTGGTTCACCACAGGGCGATGGGGCTGCTGGAAATTAATTGCATAAAATACTAAATAGCTCAAAATGGTGAAACTTTCTTCTCATCAGTAATTAAAAATAAATTCATTAAAACACAGGTTAACCTTCATTCTTAATTAGGGTTACAAATTGTTAATGAATTGTGAAATGTTATTTTAATTCAAATAATTTTGCCCCGTCTGTACCCCGTTTTTCCGAAGAAGTTGGCTACCACTTGACTAGTGCAAACCAGAATAACTGATACAATTGTAGTAGTTTAAACTTAACACCTTACCAAGAAAGTGTATCATGCAATGAGACTCGGTGGTGATGTGAAAGTAGGGCAGAGACGTGCCCGATAAGATAGTGACCACCCAGTGGACATGTGTCGTTTAGCGTCCATTGTACTACTTCACTTATCAATGGAAAAAACCAACAGAGTTGAGAGAGGAGGGTTACGACAAACATTAAGTTACCCTGCAATAAATACGGTGTGCATTACCACCTAGGTTAGACAATCTAATATACTGTGCTAACTTTGCTATCCGTAACAAGGATCTATAGGCTATGTTTCAACAGCTGATATTGTGAAAGGAAGGCCACACCACTTTCATGACAACATAGCCCCCTTTAGAACAACCAGTGTCGCGAAATAAGCGACCATCACGGAATTTTAACTGCGTCTGCGCCGTGAGGTTGATTCTTTCTCTGACACAGTGATTTCCATCACATTTATCCAGGCTGTGGACTGGATAAATGACGGAAACTTGAGATGTGTTTAAAACCATCTGGATGATAGCTTTGTCAGTTAATTTTTGTGTTTAGCCTACTTTCGATTTTTGCAAGAAATGAAAGTAGACTTATGAGATCTACACGGGCCAAAAGTTGTCATCTGTCTGTGTGTGAGTGTTTGTAAGTAGGTTTATGTGTGTATGTCTTTTCCCTCCTATCAATTCAACCATGAAGAAACCAAATTGAACCAAAATTGGTACAGAGTTAGCACTAGCAAACGACACCTCAGTGTCATGGTTTACAGAATATCGCCGTCATCTTAACCAAAACAAATTGGCGTCCATCCAAATGCTCAAAGCGTAAAACCAATTACGACTAAACTAATCATCTGATCTCTACCAATTTTTTCAAAAATATACCTTTATATAGGCAGCGCCTTTTGATAGAACTACAAGATTATCAGTCAAATCATTTCAATATACCAGCCGTGTATGTGTGTATATGTGTATGTCGATTCTCCCTTATCAATTCAAACACGACGAAACCAAATTAAAACAAATTTGGTATAGAGGTAGCACTAGCAAAGGATACCTCAGTGCCTTATTTTATATCGCCACCATCTTAACAAAAACGAAATGGCGGTCACCCAAATGTTCAAAGCTTACATCAAATTACGACTAAACTAATCATCTGATCTCTTCCAGAATTTGGAGAAATATACCTTCATGTAGGACGCGTCTGTTGCCCAAACTACAAGTTCATCAGTCAAATATTTTTAAGATGGCAGCCGTGTGAATTATGCATCATTATGGGCTTATCCGTAACTTATTGTTTTATGTGCTTTATGTCAACTTAATCCAACTGTTAAAGGCAGGAGAGAGTGCGGAACACGCCCTTACGTTACGAGTTTCTTCATACTTCTTGATTGTTTTTTCGATACCAACATCCATTTTCTTATATTTCAGTTTTCTTGGCTTTCCTTCTAGATTCAATAATAAACGATGATAATTGTTACAACTCACCAATTTTTCTAGGTTTTTGACTTAAGGGGGCCTAGCTTCTAGGGTATCGACCTCTAATGTTTTGGATGATCGTGAAAATGAAATGAAAACTAAAACTAAAACTAACCGCAGACTTACTTAGGCTACTAGAAGAACAAATGGAAAACTAAAAAGAAGGGAAAAAGTAACTAAGGGACAGGATGAAAAGAAATGCCCTCAAAACTTGAAGAATGAGAATTAAGGGACTTGGAAGGAAGTAGAGCCATGTAAGGCTGATATGAAAGAGAAAGGGGAGAGGGCTCGCCCCAACGGCAATGGAGAGAGGGGGAAATGTAGGGATTTGAAGCCATTCTTTTTTCAGTGTTGCCTACACAAATTGACTTTTTGTAGCTTTTCAGTCGGTCAACACGATTGTGCCCAATGAATGGGCGGGGTACAAGATACAAATATATAAATACACAAAATTGACCATGATAGCCCGATATCTTATTGACGTGTTAATTATGAATTATTTATTTTCACCGAAAGTCAATATTTAGTTCATTGAAACTGTACCGGTTTGGGTCACATTGCGACCTTCTTCAGCTGGTATATGATGAGTAGTACTATATCTAAAGTTCACATAGTAAGCTTTTCCGAAAAAAAAAAACAGATCTCTTACAATAAATTTTGTAAATTAGGCATAACAAAAATTTTGTCTTGAAAAACAGCGTAGAAATAAGGAATGTGTATGTGAAAATATGTAGCCTACTGTTTGTTGAAACAGTTAGGTTATAAAAATTCCTCTCGGCACGCCGGAAGGCGGAGGTAGATTTCACCAGGCAAACTAGGGGATAGGCTATAATAGGCAAAATATGCAGGTTTTCGTAGGAGGATCAGACCTCATTTATTGCGAGAAAGTATTTTACAATTGGAGGTTAGTTAACATTTTTTCGTCTTTCTATGCATACTTTTAACATTTTACTGTCTTATGGGGATGGTAACCTTCTTGTCATTCGGGGTTAATTTTTAGCCTATTTTCAATTTTGAAAAAAATAGGCTTATGAGATCACCTTTTGTCCGTGTGTGTGTGCGTGTGTGTGTGTGTGATTCGTGTGTGTGTCCCCCCCTAATAAAATCTAAACGGCTGGAGCGATTTCAATGAAACTCGGAAAGTTCATAGCACTATTCCCGGCGACCTCGACCGTGCCCTTCAAATTTTGTTACGACTCACCAATCCAACATGGCGGCTGTGCGAAATATTTCACCAGCATTCAATATCTCCGAAACTATTACCGATATTACCATGACATTTTCTATGGTGATAGAGGGAACTACTATAAGTTCACTTATGTGACTTTTGAAAACCTGGTAACTACAAAACCAACATGGCGGCCAAGCGAATTTGCGACTTTTAAATAGACGTTTCTCGCGATTTGACCAACCAAACGCAATGAAACTTGGTACAGAATATGTTTATATACATTTTAATGCACCGACATCTAACTTCGTTCAATTGTTTACATAATCACAAGATGGCGGATGTGCGAAATATTTCACCGGCATTCTATATCTCTGAAACTATTAGCGGTATCTCCCTAAAACTTTGTACGGAGATAAAGGGCACTACTGGAAGTCCATCTATAAGACTTTCAAAAACCGGTTAACTACAAAACGAACATGGCGGCCAAGCGAATTTTAAAATTTTAAATAGACCTTTCTCGCGATTTAATGTTCCAAGCGCACTGAAACCTGGCCCAGGAAATATTTATACACATTGTACTCCACTGGTATCTAATTTAGTTCAATTGTTTACATAACCTCAAGATGGCGGCAGTGCGAATTTTAAAATTAAGATTTTATTTATTGTGATGTAGTCATGCGATCGAAAGTGAAAGTTTGAATAATGAACCTACGCAATAATTTTCCTTTAATGGTACATGACTCTATGGCCTATACATTTAACAATCCAACATGGCGACCATCCGAAATATTTAGACGATACTGAATATCTACGAATCTATTTTAGCAATCAAACTGCATTTTTTAATGTTCGTAGGGGCTATGAACTTAAGTTCACCTATAGGACTTTAAATAACCTGGTGATCACAAATCCAACATGGCGGTGACGCGAATTATAAATATTCACATGGACGTTTCTCGCAATTTAACCATCCGCGTGCAATGAAACTTGGTACAGTAAATCCTTATATGAATGTTAATCCACTAGCATCTACTTTATTTCAATTGTTTCCATAACCAGATGATGGCAGCTGTGCGAAATTTTAAAATCTCGTGTTTACTTCTTGTGTCCTAATCATGCGATTGAAGTTTGAATGCTACATGTACACAATAATCTTCATGTAACAGTACATAACTTTAGGACCTACATATATAAAATCCAACATGGCGACCATCCGAAATATTTAGTCGGTTCTCAATATCTACGAATCTATTACAGCAATCAAACTGAAATTGTGTATGTTGATAGTGGCAATTAACATAAGTAGGATATATGAAAATAGGCTGTATAATTCTTTACGGAACTACTTTTTATACTTGTGATCACACTGTCCTTATGCAAGGTTTGGAACTAATGTGTAACTATCTAACAGTCTGTTACTTCTTCACGCAAAATTTTATCTCCCGCAGAGATGTTGGTTGGTTCCTCAGTTTAGGGGCTGCGACAAGGTGGTCATGTAACCCCGTGTACATTGGTTGTGTGTAGAATCTGTCTGATAAACGGTGTTATTTGTGATGACTGTATTAGTCTGTAATTCAGGTAAGGTCTGCAGACGGTCAATTTTAAGTAGTAGTACCTAATTCTGTACCAAATACTAACGTCAACGACACCTAGCTGTGAACTTGGCTGCTAGATGCCACCGCAACCAGCGACTTGCAACGAATGTTGTAACTTCCCCTCCGAAGGAAAGCATGCTTACGGATTTTTAGCGCTCTTAGAAAATCCGGCGACTTTGGCCGGCTTTGAACCAGCACCTTGGGCATAGAAGTTCAGCATGCTACCAGTTAGCCGCTTCCCTCATAGTCAGATGGAACAAGAAGTTCCGTGACGAACTAAAGAGCCTACTTTTCTTAAAATTAAGATTCATGCCATAGATTAATCTACAGTATATGAACCTATCTAGAATAATGACGAAATTAAGTGGGTAATATCGAAATGTCTTAATTAGTTCGAAATAAGGTATACTAGGCATAATGTAGCCTAATAGAGCAATACAGTTGGCAGCTCTGGTGACTGAATATATTCTTACTTCCATCTCCTAAGGTACAGAATACTAAATGTGGTTGAAGTCCAAACGACGTTACATGGATTTAGACATTGGATCTATTAGTACACGTAAAAGCATGTTGGCAACAATGTCATGCGAGTGCTGGTCAGAAATAATCTGAAATATTATATATTTTTGTGCCAATTTTGGATGAAATCCATTTGTTGGTATAGAAGTTACATGTATTTAAAAATTGGTCCTATCAGCAGGCTTAGAATCGTGTTGGTAGAACTGACGTATATAAGTTACTCCAAATTAATGTAAAATGTCGGGTAATTAACGTGTGCATAGTTTAAAGCTGTCGGCTTGCATACTTTCTGATATATTTGGATACAAAATAGAGAGCAATTATTAACAGTTGGCAGCCCTGGTGGCTCTTAAGAATACACTCAGTCATATATGTTTATGTACACATATTACATACAAAATTTGGTTGAAATCCAATTGATAGTGTAGAAGTTATATGTATTTAAAAATTGGACTTATCAGCAGGCTTAAAATTATTTTGGCAACGCTGTCATGAATGGCCACCTGGAAATTAAACTAAAATAATATTATCTACATGTGTGCCAATTTTAGAATAGCTCCCATGTATACCTTCCAAGATATCCAACATGGAGCTCAATTTTGTAGTGCGTTTTTTTAGCAGTTGGTAGCACTGGCATCTTTTTCAAATATGGGCCTGAGATATTCCGGTGTACATCTTTACTCATACTAAATTTGGTTTCGATTGCTGCAGCCGTTTAGGAGTTGATAGGGGACCCACACACACACACACACACAGCCAGACAGACAGACAGAAGGACAGATAGACAGACAGAAGGACAGACACATTTTCCCGGATATATCTTATAAGTCTACTTTTTCCTCATTTTTGAAAAGTGTGAAAAGTAGGCTAAAAATGAATGTGATCTCGTCAATGGCGTTGTCTTGGCAACCTCTGATAGATCATCCCTTATCAATTTAAAAGCGTTGTTATGGTAACCTCTGATGGCACTTGGCATTTTTTTAAATTCCGAAATCATTTTTCTCATCCTTTGGCGTAATGGTGGGTCATATCAAAAATTCTTTCAGACAAAAGTTTTAGGTAATTATTAGGGGAATATTTTCCATTTTGTACGGTTTTGATATTGTGCCTGTTAAGAGAGATATGCTTAATGTTTCCCGAAAAACCCACTTTTTTCCACCCCTTTGGTCAATGGTTGGTGCTATCAAAAAACGTATTTGAAATAAATTTTTGGCACTTATCCGACACATATTATGAACTTTGAATGGATTCGATATTTTACGTATTAAGAGAGTTATAGCGAAATTTCACTTTTTCGAAAAAAGCCCGCCATTTTCACCCCCTTCGACCGATTTTGCCCATTAACGAACTCGACCGAGATTTGATAGGGATACATATTATGTAAAAAATTCAAAGTGATTGGTGCAAAATTACGGCAGTTATCGTGTCCACAAGAAACTGATATATATATATATATATATATATATATAGATAGATAGATAGATACATATATACATAAATTATATATAAACTTTTGAACTGACGGTGGTTTTGGGGTCTGGGGGATGTGAAACGCGAAGATATATCGAAATTTTCCGGAAGTCGAAACATGGGACCCATTGCAATAGTTAGCTTTCTAATGAAATCTACCTAAAATTCTTGATGAGTATTAGCTAGGTATAGTATAGAAAAACATTGGTAGACTATATGTGGCGAAGTTATGTTGAAAATGTATCTGTTTTGTATTTGCCACGAAACTAACTCAACAAACAGTAGGCTACATATTTTCACTTACAAAATCCTCATTTCTACACTGTTTATCAAGACAAAAATTGTTATGCTAAATTTACAAAATTTATTGTAACAAATCTGTTTTTTTTTTTTTTTTTTTGAAAATTTTACTATGTGAACTTTAGATATAGTAATCTACTACTCATCATATACCAGCTGAAGAAGGTCGCAATGTGACCCAAACCGGTACGGGATTCAATGAAATAAATATTGACTTTAGGTAAAAATAAATAGTTTATGTTCGACCCTCACTATTATATGTCTGGAAACTGTATCATAATGATGGTCATTATAACACTATTTTCCATTATGAAACAGTTTCTCCCACCAATCACAGCTCAAGAAACAGTTGTTTGACCAATTAGATAAGGATACGTTCGCGCATGCGCTCAAAATCCAACATGTCTATATAAATTACCGAAAGTGCACCGTCCATATGGTGAATATGAGACAAGAAATAGCACTGTACCTTAATGTCTTCAAATCCAATTTCTACACAGCGGGTTGTTTTCAATCGACGTCGGTGACAGTTTTACTGAATACTGGTGCAAAATCTGAACAGATGGCATTGAAGCACACAGGGCGCATGCGTCGGTCGACCAGAGAGCTTGGAAAACAGAGATGTACTACCCAGCGCAGCACTCGATCACAAAATTTTAGTGACTGAACAGATATTTATGAATATTTATGTTAAAACATATAATAAAGTTATAATTATCGTCGAATATAAACAGTTGTATGCAACTCGCCTATAATGGTAATTAAGACACTCGTATGGAAATTATAAAGGTACTCGTGTCTTAATTATAGCCATTATAGACTCGTTGCATAATGTACTATTATAATATAAATGCACATTAAGTAATGCATGTAATCCTTTCCAGGAGTGTATTTATATATTTGTATCTTGTAGGCCACCCATTCATTGGGCACAATCGTGTTGACCGACTGAAAAGCCATACAAAATCAAAAGGGGAAAACCGGACCCAGCTCAGGGATCCTTCAGGGTCGCCGAATCCCGAGCTCACCAGCCATGAGTCCTTGAGGGTGAAGCAATATTCAGAGTGCACCAGAAGTGGTGGGGCTACAATTCCAGATTCAAGTGTATTGTCATGAACATGCAGGCTGAGGTTTTGGATTCGGTCTTTAAACGCTGGGTCAGTTCTTTCATTGTGAGGTTTAGTCTTTGAAATATGGTATTTAATTCATTATTCCACCCTTCAATTGAGTTTGTGGTCCTATGTCGCCTATTGTGGCGGTTCCATTGCTGTATATCATTTCGGTGACTTTTCAACTAATTTTCCATGAAATAATTAAGGAAGTCGGCTATATTCTCGTTCCTGGGGTCTGGAAAGTACATCTCTTTTTTCTACTCAAATCTCCAATTATGTTTGATTAATTTCTACTATAAATTTGTTCATATAGTACCTGATAGATTTGAGGTAAAAATCAATATACAGTAACTGCATGAATATACTGTTTCTAAAATGACGTTTTGGATTAATTCGTAAATCATATAATTAAGAAATATATCTCCAAGCAGCCATCGCAGACATTTTCTTATATTTCAATAATTGATATTCGCTATCATTCCAGATTCAAGTGTATTGTCATAAACGTGCAGGCTGAGTTTTTGGTTTCGGTCTTTAAACACTGGGTCAGTTCTTTCATTTCTGGGGTTTGGTCTTTGAAACAAGAAAAAAGTCTTCGCAGGATGGCAAACCCTCTTTTCCTAAAGTTCCACTGAAAATTAGAATTCCTTCACCTGATTTGGCATCCACCAGGAGCAAACTACTGCTATCTTTCATCTTCAGAATATTTTAGCTAAGAGTAGTCTACGAATTTTCTAATTTTCTTAGTAGTCCCTCGTAAGGACCAGGTCTTGGACTCTTCTCCATAGATACTTCTTTTCATGGAATTACATCCCTTTACTTCTACTGTCGGGAAAACTTCTTTCATAGCCAATATTGCTGCCGCTTCAAAATCCTCTGACTCGTATTGGTGTCCAGTGTGATATAGCTTATTAAGTATTAGCCACTTGCCACGGTGGGTGAGTGGTTATAGTGTCGGACTACCAACCCCAAGATTGCAGGTTCGCCCCTGGCCATGGTAAGTGATTTTTGAAGGCGACAGAAATCACGATACTCATGTCATACGTTGTTGGCATGTTAAAGAACCCATTTGAATTCAGTAGGCCGTGTTCAATGGCAAAATTAATCTCGGGATTTTCCGCCAACACAAAGTTCCTCCATTCTCTACTTGAAAGCGCTGTAGTGTCAAGGAGTTTAGATATCTAACCTCCTTGACTTTCACAGCGTTCAAAGGAACGACGAAATTCGACATGCAAGCTACCCTCTGGGTGTCAATTAACAAAGCTTGCACCAGGCACCCGAGGCCATACGATATTATTATTATTAGTATTAGCCGAGAAAGCCCGACGTACTGTACATTTCTTTCTTTTTATCCGGCAACAGAGCAAAAGACACTGGATATTTATTTGTTTCCCCGGTCGAGCTTCCGTAATCTGCACGGGTGGAATAAATCTGGGCAAACTATTTACTGAAGTTCTTAATATTTCCAGCCATCAAAAAGTCTTCACAGGATGTCAAATCGTCTTTTCCTAAAGTTCCACTGAAAATTAGAATTCCTTCACCAGATTTGTCATCCGCCAGGAGGAAACTGCTGCCATTCAGAATGTCTTCGTTAAGAACCACGCCATCGCACTGCTCTGGTCCTGCGGCAAATATTACGAAACGCATGCCATACGATGTTGGCATGTCAAAGAACCCATTTGAATTCAGTAGGCCGTGTTAATAATTAATTTATTAATCTCGGGATTTTCCGCCAACAAAACGTTCCTCATTTCTCTACTAGAAAGCGCTATAGTGTCAAGGAGCTTAGATATCTATCTTCCTTGACTTGCATAGTGCTTCAAGGGCCAATACAATTCGACGTGCAAGCTGCCCTGAGGGTGTCAAATAACAAAGCTTGCACCCGGCACCGAGGCCATACGATATTATTATTATTAGTAGTAGTAGTATTATTATTGAACTAAATTAGATGCCAGTAAATTGCAATGTGTATAAACATTTGCTGTACCAAGTTTCACTGTGTTCGGATGGTTAAACCGCGTGAAAAGTCTATTCAAATGTTTTCAACTTCGCTTAACCGCCATGTTCGTTTTGTACTTAACATGTTTTTGAAAGGCACATAGGTGTACTTTAACTGTGTCTTTTTATCACCGCAAAAAAAATCAGGGTGATATCAGTAATAGTTTCGGAGATATAGAATGCCGGTGAAATATTTCGCACAGCCGCCATGTTGGATTGGTGAGACGTAATAAAATTTGAAGGACACCGTCCCGGTCGTACGAAATAGTACTATGACCTTACCGAGGTTTATGGAAATCGCTTCGGCCGTTTGGATTTCATTATGGGACACACACACACACACACGCGCGCGGACAAAAGGTGAACTCATAAGGCTTTTTTTTTTTTCATAAATGAAAATAGGCTAAAGTCCTTTCCCTAACCCTTCCTTAATAAAACCCATGTTAGCGGTCGCCTGGGCGAAGGCCTGTCACCATCCCCAGTTATAACTGCTGTCAAAGTGAGTTACGCTCCAAGACACTGACCTTGTGGCTGTAGACGTAGAGGAATGATACCGCGCAGAGTCCTTGGGAAGATCAGCAAGAAAAAAAATACAATAATAATGTAAAGTTTAAGTATTTGGGAGAAATTATTCAAATTAATGGACTCGACAAAGAAGCTAATAGAGCAAGAATACGAAAATTGGAACAAGCTTTTCAACTGACGAAGGATATCTACCATAAGGACAATCTTTCTATTGCAACTAAAATCCGACATTACAATACGGTAATTAAGCCGGAAAGTCTCTATGCTTCAGAATGTATGTTTTCCATAAAGAAAGACGAAATAGAAGAGTTAGAGAAAAAGGAAAGAAGGATACTTAGAAAAATATTGGGACCATTAAAAACAGAAAGTGGAGAGTTCAGATACAGAAACAAGAAGTTCCGTGACGAACTAAAGAGCCTACTTTTCATGCCAATGATTAACCTACAGTATATGAACCTACTGTATCTAGAATAATGACGAAATTAAGTTGGTAATATCGAAATGTCTAATTAGTTCGAAATATTCCTGGTATAATGTAGCCTAATAGAGCACTACAGTTGGCAGCCCCGGTGACTGAATATATTCTTAGTTCCATCTCTTCAGGTACAGAATACAAAATTTGGTTGAAGTCCAATGGACGTTACATGCAGTTAGACATTGGATCTATCAGCACGCGTAAAAGCATGTTGGCAACAATGCCATGCGTGTGCTGGTTAGAAATAATCGGAAATATTATGATATCTTGTAGTACCAATTTTGTATGAAATCCATTTGTTAGTATAGAAGTTACATGCATTTTATAATTGGACCTATCAGCAAGCATAGAATCATGTTGGCAGCACTGACTTATATTAATTGCTCCATATAAATCTAGAATGTCAGGTGCTATACGTGTGCACAGTACAGAGCTGTTGGCTTGCATACTTTCTGATATATTGATATTAGGGTTTAAAAAAATATAGACAGCATTTATTAACAGTTGGCAGCCCTGATTGCTCTTAAGAATACTTATAGTCATATTCGTTATGTTACACATAGCGCATACGAAATTTGGATGAAATCCAACTGAGTGTATAGAAGTTACATGCATTTAAAAATTGGTCCTATCAGCAGGGTTAGACTCATGTTGGTAGATCTGAAGTATATAAGTTACTCCAAATTAATCTAAAATGTCAGGTACTATACGTGTGCATAGTTTAAAGCTGTCGGCTTGCATACTTTCAGATATATTGGTATTTGGATAAAGAGAATAGAGAGAGCAATTATTAACAGTTGGCAGCCCTGGTGGCTCTTAAGAATTCACTCAGTCATATCTATTTATGTACACATATTACATACAAAATTTGGTTGAAATCCAATTGATAGTATAGAAGCTATATGCATTTAAAAATTGGAATTATCAGAAGGATTAAAATTATTTTGGCAACACTGTCATGTATGGCCTCCTGGAAATTAAACTGAAATAGTATTATCTACAGGTGTGCCAATTTTGAAATAGCTCCCATGCGTACCTTCCAAGATATCCAGCAGTTGGTAGCACTGACATCATTTTCAAATATGGGTTTGAGATATTCCGGTATACTGTACATCTTTACTCATACTAAATTTGGTTTCGATTTCAGCAGCCGTTTAGGAGTTGATAGGGGGGGGGGGGACACACGGCCAGACAGACAGAAGGACAGACACACATTTTCCCGGATCGATCTCATAAGTCTACTTTTCCCTCATTTTTGCAAAATGTGAAAAGTAGGCTAAAAATGACGACCACTACAAAAATAAACAAATTGAAAAAAAAACTATGATTCGATCAGGAAAAGGAGGGTTAATTTCTTTGGACACGTAATGAGGATGAATAACACCAGACTCTACAGACAAATTTTCAGTCATGCATCCAAAAGCAAGAATGGTAATCAATGGGTGCAAAGTATAAAAAAGGATATGGAAGAGATGGAAGTAGCAATAGATATTATTCAGGACAGACCACTTTTCAGAAATATGATTTTAAACAAGATGTTCAGTAAAGAACATATAGCCTACTTTCTCCTAAATGCATGGGTATTGTTATAACTCTTTGTCCTTTTCAAGGAGTATAATTGAATGTTGGTTGTAGTAGCTTGTTGAAATACAACGTGCTATAGGGATATTAAACATGAATATGAGGTGCCCTTTGCTAGTGCTACCTCTGTAAAAAAAAATCATTCAATTCGGTTTCACCGTGTTTGAATTGATCTGGGGAATGGATTTGAACACATACATGGCCGCTATTTGCAAACTATTGGGCTGATGACCTTGTAGTTAGTCATAAGATGCTTTCCACAAAAAGGCATGTTGTTGCAAAATCCGGTAGAGATCAAATTATTAGGATGGTCAAAATTTGATTTAAGCTTTTAACATTTGGGTGGCCGTCATTCCGTTACCGTCAAGATGGCGGCGATATAAAACATGACACTGAGGTGCCTTTTGCTAGTGCTACCTCTGTACCAAATTTCGTTCAATTCGGTTTCACCGTGTTTGAATTGATAGGGGGAATCGATTTGCACACATACTTGGCCACCATCTGCAAACTATTGGGCTGATGATCTAGCAGTTTGGTCAGAATATGCTTCCCACATAAAGATTTGTTGTTGCAAAATTTGGCAGAGACTAGATTATTAGGTTGGTCGTAATTACATTTTAGCCTTTAACATTTGGGTGGCCGCAATTACGTTTCCGTCAAGATGGCGGTGATATAAAACATGACACTGAGGTGGCCTTTTCTAGTGCTACCTCTGTACCAAATTTCGTTCCATTCGGTTTCACCGTGTTCGAATTAATAGGGGGAATAGATTTTCACACAAAGATGGCCGCCATCCGCAAAATATTAGGCTAATGACCTATTAGCTTGGTCAAAGGATGCTCCCTCCATAATGGTATGTTGAAGCATAATTTGGTAGAGATCGGATGATTAGGTTAATCGTAATTTGATTTAAGCTTTGAATATTTGTGTGGCCGCCATTACGTTTCCGTCAAGATGGCGGCGATATAAAACATGACACTGAGGTGCCCTTTGCTAGTGCTACCTCTGTACCAAATTTCATTCCATTCGGTTACACCGTGTTCGAATTAATAGGGGTAATCGATTTTCACACAAAGATGGCCACCATCCGCAAACTATTAGGCTAATGACCTATTAGATTTGTCAAAGGATGCTTCCTCCATAAAGGTATGTTGTTGCAAAATTTGGTAGAGATCGGATGATTAGGTTAGTCGTAATTTGATTTAAGCTTTGAACATTTGTGTGGCCGCCATTACGTTTCCGTCAAGATGGCGGCGATATAAAACATGACACTGGACTGCCCTTTGCTAGTACTACCTCTGTACCAAATTTCGTTCCATTCGGTTTCACCGTGTTCGAATTAAATGTGGCAATCGATTTTCACACAAAGATGGCCGCCATCCGCAAACTATTAGGCTGATGACCTATTAGTTTGGTCAAAGGATGCTGCCCCCATAAAGGTATGTTGTTGCAAAATTTGGTAGAGATCGGATGATTAGGTTAGTCGTAATTTGATTTAAGCTTTGAACATTTGTGTGGCCGCCATTACGTTTCCGTCAAGATGGCGGCGATATAAAACATGACACTGAGGTTTCCTTTGCTAGTGCTACCTTTGTACCAAATTTCGTTCAATTTGCGCTCACCGTGTTCGAATTGATAGGGGGGGGGGACAGACATTCAGAGTACACACACTCACACACACACTCACACACACAC
This sequence comes from Meconema thalassinum, assembly GCA_946902985.2. Classification (NCBI taxonomy): domain Eukaryota; kingdom Metazoa; phylum Arthropoda; class Insecta; order Orthoptera; family Tettigoniidae; genus Meconema; species Meconema thalassinum. Next base: position 223,400,204 of record OX336394.1, read on the forward strand.
ACACACACACACATACACACACATACACACACACAGACAGACACACAGACAGACACACTTTTTTTCGCCCTGTAGTGATCTCATAAGTCTACTTTCATTTTTTGCCAAAATCGAAAGTAGGCAAAAAATCAAGGGTTTCCAGAAGAAGGAAAAGAAGAAGGCGGGTTAACATCTGGACGGAAGAGAGAAGAAGGAGACAAAGTGAAGTAATGAAGAACTATTGGAAGGCAAGAAAGGATAAAGGAAATAAGAGACGGTGAATGCAATGGGTTTTTTACGCAGTCCAAAATGGCCAAAATCGAGGAAAGAAGAAGAATAATGTAAAGGCAAAAATACAGACCTGGCCAAGTTAGGCTATTAGAGTTAAAATATTTTTCCCAATTCATTAACTATTTGTAACTCTAAATAAGAATGTAACCTTTGTTTTAACTATTCAATTTTAATTCCTGATGAGCCAAACGCAGGCGCGGATTCAGAGGGGGGGGGGGGCACGGGGGTCATGACCCCCCCCCCCCCCCACCCCTCAAACGGAGACCAAACTCAAATAACGAAAACACAATAACCAGACAAATAAAACTTAACGAATTTTAACTGAAAAACAGTTTTTTTTTTCATTTTATTCAATACTGAAAATATCTTTATTGCAATTATTATGTTCTGTTACAACTGTACATATTTACAACTTCATACATGTGCTATAAAAACGATTTTTTATATAACAAAATCAACTCACCTATTTTGTTTAGCAAACCTTGTGATTACTGAATCGATGTATATAGTCACGATGAATGTGCAGGAATTTGGGGTTTTTTTCGCACCAAAAAATTTTGCCGACGTCCAAACTGCAAGCTTGGTTGGCAATTTAAACTATGACTTTCTCCCTTTGTCGGTACCAACTCGACTTGCCGAAACTGTAACGAACTTTGATACTTTTCTCGAAGCTCGATGTAAAAGTCGCAAAACACGCCGCTGCAATTTGTACGAATATTTTTGGTGCGCTAAACGCATCAAATTTCTATCCATGTAGCTTGCCAAAAAATTGGTCTGGTTTTGTACGTTTGGTTATTTTGTGATTGCGTTGTTAGTGATACAATTGTTCTTAACAATTTTGATTCTTTGAAACCCCCCACCTCAAAGCCAAACTCTAGATCCGCGCCTGGCCAAACGTTTCAATATTTTGAACTATCTAATATTTTATGCAATGCTCCTTAGCGCTCTCAGCCACCGCGGCCGGTTGTTCTATTCATGCAAATTGTAAGTATCGTTGTGAATACATTACACTGGTATTTGAGAGAAAGTGCGTCACTATAAAATCGACTCACAGATGTTTCATAGATACAAACAAATACCAACATGTTTCTATATCGACTTGGAAAAAAGTAGTGAAAACTGCAATGTGGTTGCACGTTCCTACGAGGTAGTTGACAGGTGACCACAGCCGAAAGTTCGACAAAAATGCAGCGTTAAGATATCACAATTGTCGCCATAATGAGCGGATACAGACATTCAGCTTTGAGGTGGTGTACTTTGCGAGGATTGAAAATATTACATAATAATAATAATAATAATAATTGGACCTGCCTCACATCGACAAGTTAGCGTCGCACGCATGGCTGACCCACTCGGTCCTCTTTCCGGAAACAGAGGCATTTGATGTAGCTGTCCAAGACCAAGTTGTTGCTACTCGAAGCTATCGGAAATTTATCATAAAAGATCCAGCAACAGAGAATGAAAAGTGTCGCCGCTGTGGCTCTGATAGATATCGCATGTCCCAACACTCAAAACATCCAAACAACAGCTGCTACTAAAATATCTAAGTGCACAGAGCTGGCGATTGAGGTAAAGCAGATGTGGAAATTGGAGTCTGTGACTACAATCCCAATAATTGTATCGTGTACTGGTGTTATTCCCAAAACTCTCCACAGTATATCAATATTGAATCTACATCCGCAGATATATATTGAACTACAGAAGGCAGTTCTGTTAAACACCTGCCATATTGTTAGGAAGTTCCTTGGTGACAATACCCTCGCCGCACTCAGCAAGGCTCGATGATTCAGATGGAAATTCAGCTCATCCTATAAATGAAGGAGACTCGTGACGACTGCGGGCGCGACTTGGATGTACAGTAATGTGAAGTCTCTGAACAGTGTATAAGAAATTGTCTCAATACAGATGGTTCCTTGCTAAGGCCGAACCAGGCTGTAACATAAAATGTAGCCGGTATTTGCCATGATAATGTTCTCAAACAATAAATAATAATAATAATAATAATAATAATAATAATAATAATAATAATAATAATATCTTTTACTGGGATCGTACTGTATTGACAGACCAGTCATCCGTGCACAACAGACCTGATCTGGTTCTTTTTGACAAATGCATGAAACACATCACCTTCATAGATGTGGCGATCCCAAACAGTGGCAGCATGGTAACCAAACATGTTGAAAAGCTGTCAAAGAATAAAGAGCTTTCAGAACTGATCAGGAAGCAATGGTACATGGCACAAGTCAGGACAGTTCCTATTATCATCTCCAGCACTGGCGTGATTCCGATCAACTTAAAGGAATCTCTCACAGAGATGAAATTAGACCCAGGCCTTTTAAGATTATGCAGAAGACAGTCATACTTTCGATTTGTCGCATAGTAAGGCTGTTCTTGGCTAATCAAGCCTGAAGGAGTGGGGGAAAAGTGTAAAGGTACCAAGTAATGCAGTCACTGAGAATTTGCTCTTTATGATGTACATCTGGGATTGTAAATATTTTCTTTCAAGCAAATATGCTGAGAATGTGTAAGCGCATGCGCAAAATAAATAATAATAATAATAATAATAATAAGGTTATTGGTTTTTCATCCCATTAACTAGTGTGGTTCTTAGAGACACCGGTGTGCCGGAATTTTGACCCAAAGGGGATCTTTATCGTGCCAGTAAATCTACTGGCACGGCACACTCGCCCTTCGAGGGTCAAGGGCATTTCTTTTCCATGTATATCATTTCTTTTATTATTTAATGTTTATTGTTCTTGTAGTATGTAAGTTGGTTTTAAGTGGACAGTTAGTTCAGACGTATTTTCCATTTCATGTTTATTTTCAGTATCACCCGAATCATTAGGTTTAGGTGATCTAGATTTTTAACCCGTTAACATAACAGTTTTGTTTTAGTTGAATTTAGTTCAGTTTAGTAGTGTTTTGCGTAGTTTAGTTTAGTTTAGTTTAATTTAATTTAGTTTAGTTTAGTAGTGTTTTGTCTTAATTTAGTTTAGCTTAGTAGTGTTTTGTCTTAATTTAGTTTAGTTTAGTAGTATGTTGTCTTAGTTTAGTTTAGTAGTGTTTTGTCTTAGTTTAGTTTAGGTTAATATAGTAGTGTTTTGTTTTAGTTTACTTTAGTTTAGTTTAGTTTAGTAGTGTTTTGTCTTAGTTTAGTTTAGTTTAGTAGTATGTTGTCTTAGTTTAGTTTAGTAGTGTTTTGTCTTAGTTTAGTTTAGGTTAATATAGTAGTGTTTTGTTTTAGTTTACTTTAGTTTAGTTTAGTAGTGTTTTGTCTTAGTTTAGTTTAGTTTAGTAGTGTTTTGTCTTAGTTTAGTTTTGATTAATATAGTAGTGTTTTTTCTTAGTTTAGTTTAGTTTAGGAGTGTTTTGTCTTAGTTTAGTTTAGTTTAGTTTAGTAGTGTTTTGTCTTAGTTTAGTTTAGTTTAGTTTAGTAGTGTTTTGTCTTAGTTTAGTTTAGGTTAATATAGTAGTGTTTTGTTTTAGTTTACTTTAGTTTAGTTTAGTAGTGTTTTGTCTTAGTTTAGTTTAGTTTAGTAGTGTTTTGTCTTAGTTTAGTTTTGATTAATATAGTAGTGTTTTTTCTTAGTTTAGTTTAGTTTAGGAGTGTTTTGTTTTAGTTTACTTTAGTTTAGTTTAGTAGTGTTTTGTCTTAGTTTAGTTTAGTTTAGTAGTGTTTTGTCTTAGTTTAGTTTAGGTTAATATAGTAGTGTTTTGTTTTAGTTTACTTTAGTTTAGTTTAGTAGTGTTTTGTCTTAGTTTAGTTTAGTTTAGTAGTGTTTTGTCTTAGTTTAGTTTTGATTAATATAGTAGTGTTTTTTCTTAGTTTAGTTTAGTTTAGGAGTGTTTTGTCTTAATTTAGTTTAGTTCAGTAGTATGTTGTCTTAGTTTAGTTTAGTTTAGTTTAGTTTAGTAGAATTTTGTCTTAGTTTAGTTTAGTTTAGTAGTGTTTTGTCTTAGTTTAGTTTAGTTTAGGTTAATATAGTAGTGTTTTGTCTTAGTTTAGTTCAGGTTAGTAGTGTTTTGTCTTAGTTTAGTTTACTTTACTAGTGTTTAGTTTTGTTTTACTTACGCAATGGTATTGCGAGATCGAAGTTTATACAGTAGATTTAAAGTGGCATCTGTTCGTGACCAAGCTGATGCTGATAATTGCGATGCCACGCGCTGTGGTTTGCAGGACGTGCGCGTCATCATGTCTGGAAGGACAGACGAGTGAGATGGAAGCATGTCGCCAGCTGAGCGGACACGAGCGCACATCTTTTATCAGATTCTCAAAAGACATCCTATCCTATCCCAACTGAGACGCTCGTTGTGCATCATGCTCGGCAGAGTCAGTGTGTGACTAGTACCAGTAAGTATCGTTGTCTTAGTAATTACATTGATTTAGCAACTAGCATTTTGGTGTTAACGTGACGTCAGAATCTAACATAAATGTAGGATTGTCATCAGTGCAATATTTCACGGTAAAATGAAGCTGAGATCATTCTTTCATCAAAATCTCGGTTCTAACCAAAACATGTACTCCGGGAAGCTCTTAATATTGTTGACTCCCTTGCAATACCACAATGTAGCCTACTATGGCATCTCTACTTAATATAAAAGGGACAGATGACCGCATAGTTACGCCCCTTAAAACAACAATAACTAACTACTTAGTATAAAACTAAGTCCCCGATTCTTGGATGTTCCGGGTAATCTCGAGAACCACTGGATGGAATTTGATGCGGTTTTCACCATTCTGTAAAGGATTTCTCCCGGAAGGCTTCCGTAGAAAATAGTAGCAGTAACGATTTCAGTGATTCGAGTCAAAAAATAAACCTGCCGTCCGTGCACTTTTTGAGCTTAAGCTGGGAAACCCGTTAAAAATATCTATATACTAAAAGAGTGTAAGAATTGTTCAGCATGAAAAGTTCTACAAAAGAGTCCGTGACAGCATATCTCAATCTTCAATGCATCGCCCTCTATATTTTTTTTGACGTTTTAATTTCTTCCAACAATCTCAATTCTCCATTTACAGAAAAATGAAGATGAGATCATTTCTTAATAAAAATCTCGGTTATAACCAGCACATGCTATCTCCATGAAAATATACTTAATAGTTCAGTCAGTGATGTTAACCCATCATGCCGAGACGGAATATGGATTTAGGTCGTAGTTCATTGAAAATGAAAAGAATACTACGCCTTTTGAGCTTACGCTGGTAAACCGTTAAAGATACCGGGTGAAACCCGGGCGGGTTGGTAGTTAACTATATAAGGAAGCTATGCATTAGTCCATCATTATTTGCACTCGGAGCTCATCCACCATGTACCTAATATTTGGATTATAGAACAAGGCAAGTTATTGCAACGATATGATTTAATTGCAAGTCTTTTCATAAACTTCATGCTTGCTGGTATACTTTAGAATAATTAATTTACTGTAGATTTGATTTCAAAAGTTGAGATTTTTCTTAATATTCCCTTTATGTAACTTTAAAAAGTACTTGAATCCTTTATATGTTAGTGGTATGTATTTTTACCACCTACTATAAGGGCAATTTATATTATCAAAGATGCCGAAACTTTCAGTAATATAACAACGAATTTCTTTTTGATGTGCTAATATTTCTGAAACCCAAACATTAGACCTACTGTGTTTGATATATCAACGAATTTATGTTGGATGTGCTAATATTTCTGAAATCCAAACATTAGACCCAAGGTGCTTGATAAAGTTATATTTTAAATAGCAACAATTATAATTAAAGAGTGAAGAAAATAAATTGTAATTTAATAAATTCTAATTAAAAATAAAATAGGCTCATAAAAATTAAAATTATAATAATTTTATAAACTGAATTATGAGATTTTACAAATAATATAAAATTATCTGCAAAATTAATGAATATAAAAATGTTAAATAAAACAAAAATTGCAATTAATAATTATTCATTACAATATTTTAGGCCTCTCCTCAATTTGAAGTGCTATTATTTTATTTTACAATGTGAACCGAACAGTTTTAAGCATTGCTTTGTTTAAGATTTTTGAAAACCATCTGAGTAAAATTGTAATAAATGTAATAACGGTGCTAATGATATTATGAGCATGAGGAAAAGAACGGGAGGGTGAAAGTACGCACGTGGTGGCGAGTAGCATACGTGGCAACGCTGCCTTTAGTTCAACGGTTGTCCGCCGAACTGTCAGATTCCAACTCTGGAAAATACACCTGTAGTAGAGCAACTTCAAGGAGAAATTTCTTACTGGAAAGAAGTTCTTAAAAGAGTTTTTGCTCCTGTCAAAACCTTGGCAAGTCGTGGACTCGCATTTAGGGGCACAGGCAGCAATGAGCATTTCGGGGTTCCTAACAATGGACATTTTCTGATAATAGAATATTTAAGACAATTCGAACCATTTATAGTTGAGCATATTCGTAATTATGGAGATAAACGCAGTGGTAATACAAGCTACCTATCCAAAACTATTTATGAAGAAGTAAAAAAGTGACGTCTAAAATAGTTGAAGAAATCATAACTGCGAAGTACTATTCTATCATTGTTGATTCAACCCCAGACATCTCTCGTATTGATCAACTTTCATTCATTTTACGATCTACGGCACTGTTACCGAACGTTTTTAACTTTACTAGGCAATCCAGGTTACAAAGGTGAAGACTTATATGATGCAGTCACATCTACTTTGAAATCTCATGGCATAGAAATTCTTGATATGAGAGGGCAACCTTACGATAACGCTGCCAAATGAAGGGCATATATTCGGGACTTCAAGCTAGAATAAAAACGACTATCTTCTCGCAGAGTACACACCATGCACTGCACATTCGTTGAATTTGGTTGGTACACACTCCGCAGAAAGTTTTACAGAAGCGAATAGGCGTAAGTTTTTTGAATTGGTCCAGGAGTTGAATAATTTTCTTTCAGATTGGACAGAAAGATGGTCTGTTTTGCAGCCATTTGCTGATTCAAAATTTGCGAAACTAAAATCAGTGGTGATCCTCCCTCACCGTTATCCGTTGAGTTAGGCAAGTGGCGGGTCTACAAGCATGTGTACTATAAATTGACCACTGCTACCATATCAGTTGTACCATATATGGTTGTTGGCCAACACGTGCATTTACAGTCTGTAGAATAACCCACTCTCAAACAGACCCACTATCTAAGGTGTCTCAAACTGCAACAATATTATTGTTGGTAGCATGCTCTTCTCTGTCAAGGCATGTTTGACCGGGAACAGTTCACTGTACTGACTGCAAGTCATCTACGCTACTTTATGGTCCATATACTGCAAGTGGTTCCTCCATGATTCATAAAATGGGGAGACTGGTATCATAAAACGTTATTGTTCACATACCTACATAGTGTCTTTCCATATCTTGAAAATCAACTCTAGTGGCTGATTCCTTTATGGTGTTTTAATTTCTATTATCATGAGTGTAGTTGTTAAGGAGTTCCTGATGTGTCATTTTAGTATAGTTATTTGAGTTGGCTCAGTAAGTAAAAATCACACTTTAGTCTGTAAAATTGCAGCTTACAACATGCAAAGATGCACAAGATCCCCTTCGGGGCAAACTCATGGCACCCCGGCTGCTCTAAATCCACGATAGTTTAAAGGGACGGCAAACCAATAATAATAATAATAATAATAATAATTTTCGTTTCCTACTTTCACTTGAAGTAGGCCTATTCAATGCGTCTGTCTATAATACGAGTAATAATAACGAACGATTATAAACCGCGTGACTGGTTTCGATTTGTGAAAATCTTAACCATTTTTTTGTTGAGTTAACCAGCGTTAATAAGGGGATAATAATCTGTGTCAAATTCTATAGCATTATATTTAAAACTCTGGGAGTTAAAATACTTTTTTACTGGACTGCAATTTTGCATACGTCCCCCTAATTTGCATTTTGTGACTGTTTTGAATCTAAATTACATTTTGTAAGTATTTTCTATCTAAATTGCATTTTGTAAATATTGTCAATTCAAATAACAGTACAGTAAGTATGTAGTTAGTTTTAGTTGTAAGTAGGTAGTTAGTTTGTCTATTAGATATATGTCATTGTTCTATTAGACTGTCGTGTGTGAGTGTGTCTGGTAGCAGTTGCATTGTTTATTAGTCATAGTTCATTGTTTCAGTAGACTGTGATGTGTGAGGGTGCATGTGAGTGTGCCTGGTGGCAGACTGTTTTAGTGGTAGTATTTGTTGTTGGTGGAAATTTAGTATCTTTTTTGTTAGTAGAATATTGGTATTTAATTGTTAGTACGGTAGAAGGTTAGTATTTTTGTTAGTAGAATTGCTTTTACTTATTCTGAAAGGGAGTAGCAGCCTTTCAGAATAAATCAATTCTTTACTAGTCTTATAGACGGTTAAGATATTGATAATATAAGCCAAATAATGGCTACACTGCGTCCTGCTGCACGGCTGAAAGCAACGGGAAACTACAGCCGTATGCTATTCCCGAGGATATGCACCTCTCTATGCATAATTACATGTGATGATGGCCTCCTCCCTTGTAAAATTTCAATCCGGAGGTAAACTAGTCCCCCGTTCGGATCTCCGGGTGGGGACTACTCGAGAGGGGGTTAACATCACAGAAGTGACAAAGAGGAAATCTGACATTCTACGGATCGGAGCGTGGAATGTTAGAAGTCTGCTAGGAAGTGGAAGGTTAGAAAACTTAGAAAGGGAAATGGATAGGTTGAGGTTGGATTTGGTTGGGATTAGTGAAATGCGCTGGCAGGAAGAACAGGACTTTTGGTCAGGAGACTATAGGGTCATTAGCACTAAATCAAACAATGGCCAAGCAGGGGTTGGCCTCATATTGAGTAGGAAACTTGGACAGCGGGTGAAATATTATGAGCAATATAGTGAACGGATTATTGTAGCAAAAATCAATACTAAACCTACCTGCACCACAGTGGTACAAGTCTATATGCCTACCAGTCAAGCTGATGATGAGGATGTTGAAAAGGTCTACGAAGAAATAGATGAAATTCTGAGGTATATCAAGGGTGATGAAAATGTTATAGTAATGGGAGATTGGAATGCTGTGGTAGGAAAAGGGAGAGAAGAGAAGATAGTAGGAGATTTCGGATTAGGTGAAAGGAATGATCGAGGAAGCAGGCTGGTAGAATTCTGCACCGAGCATGAATTGGTCATAGCGAACACCTTATTCAATAACCACAATAGAAGAATATACACATGGATGAGACCAGGAGATACAGGGCGTTACCAAATCGACTTCATTATGGTCAAGCAGAGGTTTCGAAACCAGATTTTAGATTGTAAAACATATCCTGGTGCTGACATAAACTCTGACCACAATCTGGTTGTAATGAATTGCAGATTAAAGTTGAAGAAACTGAAGAAAAGTCAAAAGCCAAAAAGGTGGGCGATAGACAGACTGAAAGAGAAGGATGTAAACGAAAGATTCAAGAAGAGTATAAAGGAAGGACTAATGAAAAACCCTAAACAAACTTCAATTGCAGACGAATGGGCACTTTTGAAGAATGAAATAACAAAATCCGCAGAAGAAAACATTGGTAGGAAAGAAAGAATAGGGAGAAAACCGTGGATCACTCAGGATATACTAGAATTGATGGATGAAAGGCGGAAACACAAGAATGTAAGAGATGAAAAGGGGAAAGCAGAATACAGGCGTCTGAGAAATGAGGTTAACAAGAAGTGCAAGGAAGCGAAAGAAGAATGGTTGAAAGAGAAATGTGCAGGTATAGAAAATTGTCTGAAATTAGGAAAAGTAGACACAGCTTATCGAAGGATTAAGAATACTTTTGGGGAAAAGAAGACTAAGTGCTGTAATATTAAGGACACAAATGGAAAGCCTCTAACAGATAGGGAAGAAAAGGTTGAGAGATGGAAAGATTACATCGAGAGTTTGTATAAGGGAAAGGAGATTGAGAATCATGTAATGGAAAGGGAGGAGGAAATTGATGAGGATGCGAAAGGAGATTTAATATTGAGATCAGAATTTGATAGAGCTTTGGAAGACTTAAGCAGGAACAAAGCACCAGGCATAGATGATATACCGATTGAGTTGCTACGCTGCATAGGAGATGAAGGTCTGATCAGGTTATTTCACTTGGTGTGTAGGATTTATGAAACAGGTGAGGTACCCCCTGATTTCAAGAAGAATGTAATCATCCCTATACCAAAGAAAGTGGGAGCTGACAGATGTGAAGATTACCGTACAATCAGCTTGATTACTCATGCTTCAAAGATCCTGTCTAGAATAATTTACAAGAGGATTGAAAGCCAGATAGAAACGGAGTTGGGTGAAGACCAGTTTGGTTTCAGGAGAAATGTAGGAACAAGGGAAGCTGTACTAAGTCTTAGGCTGATTTTGGAAGGTAGAATAAGGAAAGATAAGAGAACGTTCATGGCTTTTGTAGACTTAGAAAAGGCTTTTGATAATGTTGATTGGACTAAATTGTTTGACATTTTGAAATCGATTGGAATAAAGTACAGGGATAGAAGGGTGATATACAATCTGTACAGAAACCAGACAGCAGTCATTCGAGTTGAAGGACATGAGAGAGAAGCTGGTATTCAGAAAGGTGTAAGGCAAGGCTGCAACTTATCACCCATACTTTTCAATCTTTACATTGAACAAGCAATGAAGGAAATTAGAGAAAAATTTCAAGTGGGAGTGAAGATTCAAGGAGAAATAATTAATTTCAACTCTGAGATTTGCTGATGACATCGTCATCTTGGCCGACAAGCCTGAGGATTTGAATGAGTTTTTGAAGGGTATGGACTCCGTCTTACGGAAAGAATTCATGATGAAAATTAATAAATGTAAAACAAAAATACTGGAATGCAGCCGAAATAAATCAGAAACCTCTATGGAGATCAAATTGGCAGGTGAAAAGCTGAAGGAAGTAGGAGACTTCTGTTACTTAGGAAGCAGAATAACCAGTGATGGACGAAGCAAAGAGGATATAAAAAGTAGGTTGGCTCAGGCAAAGAAAGCATTTCTACAAAAAAGAAATCTGCTGACATCGAATATAGATTTAGGTATTAGGAAGTCATTTTTGAAAGCCTTTGTCTGGAGCGTGGCGCTCTATGGAAGTGAAACTTGGACTATTGGTGCAGCAGAAAAGAGGAGAATTGAAGCATTTGAAATGTGGTGTTACAGGAGAATGATGAAGATCGGATGGGTAGATAAGGTTACAAACAAAGAGGTATTAAGACGAGTGGGAGAGGAGAGATGTTTCTGGCGACTGTTAATGAAGAGAAGAGATAGGTTGGTAGGACACATACTAAGACACCCAGGAATAGCAAGCTTAGTTATGGAAGGAAGGGTCGAGGACAAAAACTGTAGGGGTAGACCAAGGTTAGAATATGTTAAACAGATTGCCTCGGATGTAGGGTGTCGGAGCTATGTAGAGAAGAAACGATTAGCTCAGGACAGGGAGGCATGGAGAGTTGCATCAAACCAGTCAAAAGACTGAAGACTCAAACAACAACAACAATAATTATTTCAAACAGGCTAGAATAATTAAAAAGAAACTGAAATAAATACAAATAAATCTCTTCAATACTATTCTGTCCTATAAAGAGTTAAGTAATTTGGTGGCAATTTAAGGTGTTTAAATGCGAAAGTAGATATATTGAAACGTTAAATATCTCATCCTGAATAAAATTCTCGCATCTCAGCGTTTCAAAACTCACAGCAGTTAAAAGGGGTGTTAATCCCGTATTATTATTATGATATTATTATTATTTATATATTTAGGATCGTTTCAAACTCCTATGGGTTACGATTACACAACTGCCTTGACTGTTGATGTTCTTTCCTGTTACGCCAATACTCTTTCATTCGTTGGCTCACTCTTGCTCGTTCCTCGTCCGAGAACACCATTCGAGTTCTCTTGGGTTTCACTACGGATAGATCTGTCACCTCTGCAATTTTCCTTCTGAACACTTTTCTGTTTGCAATATCCCCCTCCTCAATGCCAATTTTTTTAAAGATCCTGATAAACTTCTTTCAACCATGGTACTTGAGTCCTTCTCCTTTCCTGAAAGATGAGGATTTTATTTGCTAGGCGTTCCGGTCCCATTCTTCTCTAGTGTCCATAGAAAGTTAGTCGTCTTTTCCTCATTATTATTATTATTATTATTATTATTTCTACATTCATTTCACCACATAAGTGGGACATATCAACATATCGTCGGCTTGTTTGCATGACGGTATGGCTAATTCTCTTAAGGTGGCACATTGAGAAACGAGCGAACAATGGAACAGGTCTCCAAGATGACGGCCTTCTGCATGGTGATATGTAGACCAGGATGTATTCCCAATATTTGTAGATTGCGAGCCAATAATTTGGGGATGATGCCGGTAGAAGAAATTACTATGGGCAGAACCACTACACTTTCCTGTCACCACATTTGCCGTATTTCCTCAGCCAAAGGCAGATATTTGGTGATCTTATCACAGCAGGTACAAAGCCTCCGTGGCTCAGGCGGCAGCACGCCGGCCTCTCACCACTGGGTCCGTGGTTCAAATCCCGGTCACTCCATGTGAGATCTGTGCTGGACAAAACGGAGGCAGACAGGTTTTTCTCCGGGTACTCCGGTTTTCCCTGTCAAAATTTCATTCCAGCAACACTCTCCACTATCATTTCATTTCATCTGTCATTCATTTAGTCATTGCCCCAGAGGAGTGCGTCAGGCCTCGGCAGCCGGCACAGTTCATATCCTCGCCGCTAGATAGGGGCTTCATTCATTCCATTCCTGACCCGGTCGGAGACTGGAAGCAGGCTGTGGATTTTCATCACAGCAGGTTTGTTGCAGATTATGGGAATTGGGCACTGCAATATCAATTAGGAAGGTTCTCTTCTGCACCTTGTCCACAAGAACGATATCTGGCCGGTTTGCTGGTATGGTTTTATCAGTAATAACTGATCGGTCCCATAACAACTTGTGACTGGGATTTTCCAAAACGGCGTCAGGAACATACTGATAGTAAGGCAAAATATTATCAGATAATAAATGCTTTTGAGCAAGGTGTTGGTGCATTATTTTGGCCACTTGGTTGTGCCTTTTCTTGTAATCAGTACAGGAGATTGCTTGGCAGCCTCCTGTGATATGTTGAATTGTTTCCGGTTCTAGTTGGCATCTTCTGCATTTATCATCCTGAATATTTGCCTTAACTATATATTCAAGGTAGTTTTTGGTAGCCACAACTTGATCCTGGATTGCAACCATGAATCCTTCAGTCTCAGTGAATAGGTCCGCATGACTCAACCAGCTGTTCGACGCATCAATGTCGACATGTTTCTGGTTGAGATCATACGGATGACGACCGTGCAGAGCTTTCTGCGTCCACTGCTGAAGCTTGATGGCTGAACATTCCTCATCAGTGGCTAACTGTATATCCCTTACGTGAAGAAGATCCAGCGGTGTGCACTTGTCATCTGCCTTCACAGCGGCTTGATGTATGGGAGAGTCATGTCTTCCCAGAAAATATCTCTGAAGGTTCCTCACTTGCCTTGCATGCAATTGGATAATGTCCGTGAGCCCTCGTCCACCTCTTTGACGCGGGATTGTCAATCGCTCAACAGCTGACATAGGGTGGAGACATCTGTGTTTTGTTAAGATGGTACGTGTCCTAATTAGGATGTTCTCCAAGTCAGTCTGCGTCCATTTGATAATACCGAAAGTATATGTCAGAACAGGAATAGCATAGGTATTAATAGCCTTAAAGGTGTTCTTTCCATTCAACTTTGATTTTAAAATCTTGTTAAGGCGTTGACTGTAGATAGCTACGGTTCTATCTTTAATACCTTTATGATCAATTCGATTAGATTGCAGGAGACCAAGATATTTGTAGGTCTCATTACCTTCCATAGGCTTTATGAAACAACCGTCATCATGTTGAAATGCTCGGGCCTCTAATTTTCCACGCCGAATGGTGAGGGTGCGACACTTATCTAATCCGAAGGACATTCCAATATCAGAAGAAAATGAAGCAGTAATTGCAATTAGATTGTCGATGTGTTTCTCAGAGGATGCATATAGTTTAATGTCATCCATATACATCAAATGAGAAATTTTGTATTTGACTATACCATGGTGCTTAATTGGAAAACCACACTTTGCATTGTTTAGCAATGATGATAGTGGATTGAGCGCTAAACAGAACCATAGAGGGCTCAAGCTGTCGCCCTGAAAGATACCTCTTTTGATTTGAATAAATCCCGATTCCATACGTGTGTCTCCATTAGACATTAATAAATTGGTCCCCCAATGGGACATCATATGTTGCAGACTTATAATGATGGCAGGATCAACTTTATATATCTTCAGGGTTTGGATTAACCAGGAATGTGGCACTGAATCAAGAGCTTTCTTGTAATCAATAAAGGTCATGTAGAGGTTACGCATCATCTTTCCTGCTTGTTCCATAGTAACTGCATCGATTACAAGTTGCTCTTTGCAACCTTGAGACTTCTTCATGCACCCCTTCTGCTCTTCAGCCAGGATGTTATTAAGATTTATGTGTTCACAAATCTTACGTGCAATGCAAGATGTAAATATCTTATACAGGGTGCACAGACAGGTGATATGTCAATATTTGGAAGGATCATTGGTTCTATCACCTTTTGGCAGAAGGTATGCTTTACCTCGCATCAAGTAAGAGGGGATAAACTGTGGATTTTGGATGAAATCTGTGTAGCAGCGGGCAAGATGCTCATGAGTACAAGTGAAACGTTTGATCCAAAAGTTGTGGAGGTTGTCTGGTCCTACCGCTTTCCAATTTTGGGTCTCCTTAATCACACGGGTCACATCTACAGTTGATACCGAAGAGTCACTCATCGTGTCGATTTCTGACATTCTCTCCTCCTCCTCCTCCTCCTCCGTAATCCATTTAGCGCTGCTGTTATAATCTCCAGCATTCGACCATAGGGATGACCAGAAATTCTCTACCTCTTATTTTTGCGGTGAATTGCCCATTTGAGTTCCAGGATCGTCAAGATTCCTATAGAACCGTTTCTCATTGGTAACAAATAGCTTGTTCTGTTGCTTTCGTTCGTTCGATTCTTTATATCGACGTATCTCTGTGCCTTTGCCTCAAGTTGTTGCTTTAATGTGTCTAGGATCTCAAGGGGGCTACAGTTCGGAGGATTATACTTTGCATGTTTACTCTTCGTATGGCTCAACATTTTAACACATTGAACAACCTTCTTACCGGTACTTCTATTGCCTGCAACATACTGATGCATTCTTTCGATATTTACTCTCAGTTCATCAACAGACTTTCGTAAACCTATCTCCCAAGCTGGCATCTTCTTCTGTCGACCTGACGTATATTCAGGTCGCCATAATCTACCTCCTGTCACTCGTATCACAGCTATCGCTCCAGCGTAAATTGCAGTCTGAACATGGTTGAAACAATATGATTTCTGGGACAGATGCTGAGAGAGAATATCGTTCATTGTTACAACAGCGGAAGCAAGTTTCTTAGAGCAATGTTGGTTCGCGATCATGGGCCGCTCTATTGGATCAGTCCCTTCAAATTCTATGAGAGCCTTCCCAAATTCATCTTCGAGTTGTTTCCGCACTGGATCTCCGAGTGCTTCCGGCGATATTCTTACATCTTTGTCATCTGAACGATGATCGGTGTGCCATTGTTCATTGACCAAACGAGTACTCTCCTGATAATAATAATAATAATAATAATTATTATTATTATTATTATTATTATTATTATTATTATTATTATATAGAAATGGCTTAGGACATAGCTCTCCATGCAGCGATCATATATATTGAGTAGGGCCTGAGAATCTCCTGCTGTCCAGCCACGGTAAATGACTAAACACACTCGCCCAGACAGCAGGATATTCGTGTTTGAATCCCAACCGTGGTCAAATTTTCAAGTCTTACTCAACAATTTCTTCTTATTATTATTATTAGTCTATTATTACCCCAAGTGCACGACCTCTTCCTTCTCAGTCCTATGCCCAATTCGGCTACTCTCTTAGGTGCGTCAATGACACAGGTCTCAAGTTCGGCCAAACACCGAGTTTAAGACAATTGAGTCCCAACACATAAATGAAACAACAGTAACAACAATGGAAACAACGTAATAGGCTACACACTGATGAAACAGAATGTATATTATTTTTGTTTTCTAAGAAAACAACGGCGCCATTTATGGAACATTAAATGCTTGGATAAACTCATCTACTGTACAAGGTATACCGTAGTGGAAGTACAATATAGCTGTGCCTTAGATCCACCCACACCTTTTCAGTAAACAGAATGAGCCTTGACATTTGCCCTAAGCTAACTTGATGGTATCTTCCGTGAAGAGTTATTGTTTGCCGGAAGCAGTATATTTCCACTGATCCTTGCTGGTTCCTTTGCGACACTACGTAGTATTTCTTAACATGGTAATTAGTTCCTGGTTTGATGAAATTCCCTCATTAATCACTCAAGATGTAACTTTCACCTCAAAAACGTGAGTATTGAGTGTTGGACTGCTAGGAACTTCTAACAACTTAAGCAATATGCCAGGTATTCCATGCTTATCCAATTCGTGCCCATCAGTGAAACCTCAACGCTCGCCATTGAACTGTATCCACTACCCTGTTCAAATGCCCGCAAGCCCAGGGGGATGACAGTTCATAGGGAGCGCGTGGGTCGCGGTAAAGCTCTGCTCTGGATGTTCTGCTAACGAATGAAGAATTAATGTTAGCACTAAGGTTGCGCAGTTGGCACTCATGAACGCTGACATCAAACCCACTGGCGGAAGCGGGAATAGACTGTTTTGATTGATTTTCCTCGTGGTGTTGTTGGTTGTTTTGATTTGTTCGGTATTTTGATTATTTATTTGAATTGAATTGAGAGTCAATCATGCCCCTGCAAGGGAGGAAAAATTGCCAAGCACCGGGATGTAAGAATTATAATGATAGCATAGCGTTTAGAAGAGCAAGTGTGCCGACTCCCGAGTTTGTCGTATCTTTAGTATGGGTAGTTGCTGCGCCCGCCGGTAGATTGCACAGCGGTTGGTTGTGGCTGGCTGGAGACACTTTCTAAGCGCTCGCGAGTTTGAAAACATGGAAATGCTGCCGTGTTTAGTCCTTATTTCTTGGTGTTGAAAAGTGTATGCGATCAAGAAGCGATAGTGAAATAATACATACGTTATGACACTGGTGTGTTTAGTATTTGTAAGCCTTTACACTTATTTCTTTACGTTTGTGCTGTCGAGTGAATTATAACCTGGTAAGATTCGTCAAACAAAACTGTGTAAGTGAATATGCCGTGTTGTTTTGTTCCCGGGTGCCGATCTGGATACGACAAGTCATCTGCAACAGGTAGGCACTTTTTTAGACCTCCAAAAGCCGAAGATGACTTATTTAAATGGGCTAAGGCCATTCCGAGGAAAGACATTAAATTGTCAAGTAAGTCATATGCAGGCTATGAGACAAACATTGCTCCGATAATTTCCTTATAAACACGGACACTTTCATTATAGAAGGAAAGACAGTCGAAATGGCGAGAATGAGATGGAGTTTGAAGCCTGGTGCACTCCCACACTATCTAGCCGGGTATATTGTCAAGCAACTAAGGAAAGGGATCAGCTGTGTGAAGTGTGCAACAACCCTTCAAAGTGAAAAGGCCGTCGGACACAACAGCTGCAACTTTCACTAATATAAAGGACTTTGGCACAATAAATGCCCTTACTTACCTAATTCAACCGTCTGACAGTGTCTTCAACATTCTTTTACAGGTCGAAGTAGTCGTTGAAATGGAATTATCTTCCCTTTCAAATTTGTGGGTTGATATATTTTATGAGTGTTAGGACAGCATTGATGAGATTGTTTTAGGGCCGTGATTTTTTGATGGTGTATGGAACATAAACTGGACCTTATTGGAAAACTCGTTTTTCATTTCATGAAGTGCGCTTTTTCTTTCGTACGAAATAAATTAGGAAAGAGCAGTCAACTTCTAAGTCTGGAAAATCATCGCGTAAGCTGTCCAAAGCTTCGGACAACTGAGAGCTATAAGTTATATGGGTGAGTTTGTCATTATACTGTATTATATTATATTTACTTTATTTGTGCAGTAGTGAATGGTCTGTAGCTTTACAATTTTCACACATTCAGTTACATTTTGACCCCCGTCAGAATGTTTTATTTCCTTATTATATGAACCTATGACGCAATCTGATGTTTCATAATTAACACAACGGACGTTAGCGTTGTATATACTCAGTGCGGAGAATTTTATATTTGAATCATCTTGTCTAATACAACGTAGTGTAAGCTGATAACATTCAGTTACTGAAAAGTAACATTCAACTGCTTGTATTGATACCGTCCTCACTCAGCGCTAGCCGACGCTAGAGCCACCTAGCGGCTGGACCATACAAACTCCACAAGTCGCGTCACTTTCTCTTCTATACGCTATGATGATAGTAAGAACAATACGGCAATTTTCATCTTCCTGGTGTTGACCATGTGTAAAACTAGTGGGCAATATGGACTACTCTCGAATAAAAATATATTGAGAATAAATGTGTGCATTTCATCTCTTGTTTGTTTTCTTACCCATTCTCCTTTGCATTGCAATAAAATTTGTGGTTTAGGGCTACGGGGAGGAGTGGGTGGCAGCCGGCATGCTAGGCAAAAAGTGAGGTTATGGCAATATACTGTGCATTTGGACAGTTTTCTTTATATTCATCGAATATCCCAACAATTCTGTAGAGTAGGAGAGCAATGTTTAATTAGCCTTAAGGTGAATTAAGCTCTAGAACGGCATAACTCTGTCCTTCGTGATAAATCTATTGCCAACATTGATATATATCAAAATGTATTATTTTCCTGTCTGGACGTATATTTCAGCGCCTAGCGAAAAGCGCAGTTATGTTTGTGTTATTTTCATGAATAATCAATAACTCATCAATTACGTGTAATAAAGGCTACTTTCATATGGCTTTTTACTTTTTATGTTGCCAGACTTGCCGGAGCAGTACATAGCCTCAGGCGTTGCTCTTTCTCGGAAATTCTATAACCAAAAGTGACGAATCTCTTATAGTTTATATGATCCTTGCGCAGGCCGACTCGAGGCCGATAAGCTGTGAGTGAGCCGAACGAAGGCTTTATGCGAGAGAGTGATCGGGAAGATAAAACGGGCTATCACGCCGAACACCAATCAGAGCAAGCCTCACTCGTCTGGCAAGGCAGGCAGTGCGTGAAGAAGTTTGACAGCCCGGAGTCGAGCACTGTGCTCGCACTGGGTGCTATTTTGTTAGGTGCAAGTTGGAGAGGTTCGCACTACTTCACTGCTCTGCCTCACCAGACAGGACATGATTATTTTAAATGGACTCCGGTGTAATATCCTGGCGTCATAATGCTGCTCTTGTGAGGGATTTGTCTGCACGGGGGAGATGGGAGGTCATGATGTATTACTTTATAACGGACATGTGTGACTTTTCTTCCCAGAAATCAAGAAACCACCCTTACTATTTACCGTACATGAGTCCCTGTGACTTCGAACTCTTCCCCATTTTATGTTTAGCATAAACTGTATATAAATTATGTGAACGACTTTCTCCATTACAATTTAAGAAAAGCTAAAATGCATTGATGCAAATCAATGTATTTACAAGATTATAAATAAATAAATAAATAAATAAATAATAAATAACCTTTTACGGGCACATCCAGAGAATGAACAACAACAGACTTACAAAGAAGATCTTTGATGTAGTAAACAGCTCAAGCAAGAAAACTAATTAGTATCATGAATAGAGGAGGATGGCAGGTGGGGATCGACAGACAAATGATAGGAGACAGAGGAGAATTCAGAAACAAAATTAAGAAAACAAAATTAAAAGTATATGAAAAGATGAAGACAAGAACATTGTGGACAGAACAAAGGAAACAGGAGCACAGTCAAAGGATCAAGAGATTTTGGGAAGAGAAGAGGAAAAAGGGAGAGAAGTGAAAATTGTATCATCATGAGATATTTAAGTTCAAACACTGTCCATAAGGGCAAAAATGATGCAATACGTTGTGTCATCATAAGATATTTAAGTTCAAATACTGTCCATAAGGGCAAAAATGATGCAATAAGTTGTGTCATCATTAGATATTTAAGTTCAAACACTGTCCATAAGGGCAAAAATGATGCAATAAGAACAATCAATCAATAAATAAATACATAAATAAACAATTGTAAATACAATAAGTGTCTTATAGAGTACCTATCCACCGAACCTAAATTAAGCTAAGAGAGCAGTAGCTCTCATTTGTATGAGAAGTGTCTTATTAAGTCCATAAATAAATCATGTATTTATTTCAGGCATTACATTAAAGACAAGATGAACACATTCCAAAATTCTAAAAATTCTAAGCGTCTACTAGGTGTCAATGACAGTAACGGTATCAATATATTTTCAAAACTTCTCAATTACATTAAAGGAATGTTTGGAAAAACTTCAAATACCATTACTCCCAGGTACAACCAAGCCCATTGCATGGTACAAATGATACAGTCATAACAATATATACAAACACTAGAAAACCGGTTATATCCTATTGATCACATGTCAGCCATTGCCTAATATAAATGCATTATTTTTAAATTAGTAACTACATAGGTAAATTGACATCAAAATTGTACGTAGTGATATGAACTTAATAATTTTAAGAGCTTCCTTATTGACGTTTAATCTAAATGAAATACCATGGTTATTTAATAACTTTATTACCAGTGGCGGTTCTAGAAGCTTAAATCTGGCGGGGGGCAGACATTTTACCGAATTGATCTCATTAGTCTACTTTTTCCTCATTTTTGCAAAATGAGAAAAGTAGGCTAAAACTATCATTGGTAAAAAAAATAGCATATTTCACTGTCACATAAATTTATTCTTCTGTTGCCACTCTGGGCAAACTGGTTCACTATATCAGAAGGGTCGTGAAGTAATTTTCCACTTAATTCTCTTTCAATTGAAAGAATTGCGAAATAGGAAAGCCTCTTTGTTGCCATTGTTGCTCTTAAATAGGATTTTATTCGTTTCACGAGAGAGAAACTGCGCTCAGCAGAAGGAGATGACACAGGAAGAGTCAGCATCAACTTGAAAAATAATAGTAGCTGTGGAAAAGCAACTTCAGTTTTCAGAAGTTCAGAAAAAAAGAATGAGGAAGTGTTTGAATATTTGCCTCTAAATACATTCTTAGCTTAACTGATTTCAGTCTGTAGAACCTTACGGTCTGTGAAGATTAGATTATACTTTTCACAGAATGTGAGAATATATATATTTTAAAATTTAAAAAGTTTTCACTTCTTGGGTTACAGGCATCCATTGCATTGCACACAAAATCATTTTCAGTAAATCTACGCAGTAACTCTTCTACCATGTTGTCTAATATTTCAAAAAGATTTCTTTTACATGTCTCTGATAATGTGACATTTTCCTCTTTTTTCTCCGCAGAGACTGGCATTAATAAAACGTAGTCTGAAAAGTTCTTTGTTGAGACTCTAGATTGCTTATAAACTTTCACGCCTAACGACTGAACAGAGTCACATGTAACCGCCCATAGTTCCTTAAAATAATCATCATTTCGTTTTTCTTGCAACGATTTCACAAGACCATAGATCAATCTATGTGCCCCTCCGAAGTCCACATGTTTTTGTTGTAAGTACATAGAGGCTCTATTGGCAAGCTCGAGAATATCAGAGAAGATTTGTTACACAGACATCACCTTCACTTTCCAAAGCTGTTTCAACAAACCTTTTGCTTCTGCTGCCTCTTTCTTGTTAGCTGACTTTGAAAAATACTCTAGAGCTGCTTCAACTGAAGCAAAACGTTTCTGAAAATACATTACTCCTCTATATTTACATACCCATCACGTGTCACTTTGAAGAAGTATCTCTAAAACACGTTCTCCTGGATGAAGATCACTCTGTATCTCAACAAACTTTTGGTGTCTTACAGTAGATACAGACTGAAAAGCATAAATTGCTTCCAGTAAACCAAAAGTGTCCCCTACCACGTCTACAAACTGGCTTTGAAACGTCCACCAAAACTAAATTTAAGCGATGTGCATAACAATGCACGTAACCACACGGGTTATTGACCTTTTATCGCAATAAACGTTGCACACCGTTTATCTTCCCTGACATAACCGCGGCTCCATCATATGCTTGTCCAATGCACTTACATGGATCGAAACCCACTGAAACAAGGTACTCTAAAGCTGAATTACCTATACTTTCAGCATTCAGTTGAGACAAATGTATAAAACCAATGAAACGCTCCTCTCTAGAATTTTGCCCTACATATCTGACACATACGGACATCTGTTCCACTTTACTAACAACTCTAACTTCATCCAGGATTAAGGAAACATAACCATTGTTATATTTTTTCGTCTCTCCTCCAATATGTTGAACTATTAGCCTATATTAGCTGAGATATCAAGAAATTCATTTTGAGAACCTTTTGATGAGTAAGTTGCATTCTTTGGTAGACTGTTTACTTGTGCTTTCACTTTCTAGTTTAATTACATTTAAAAATTCATCAAAATTCCCTTTATTATTAACACTATCATCATCCGAAACTGTTTGGCGATGACCTCTAATCCCAATGTCTTGCCGAGCACAAAGAAATGCGACTCGGGCCATTGTTGCCACAGCTGAGCGGTTACGCAATATAACCAGTGGTTTCTCGCTTAGCTTCGAAATCACTGTGCCGCTATGTTCACTTACCAGAAAACTGTTTCACTTTACTATTGAAGATTTATAACATTCACTATCAGCATGCTTTGTATGTTTTTCTCATGTTATTTCCCAATTGCAAAATCCAGATTTATTGAAAACATGTTCAGCATGCTTGAATCAGATTGAACGAAATGGCGACACAGAAAACAGCATCTTTGTTCTCAGAGTATTCAATAAATGTATACCTATCAAACCATTTACTGTTAAAACTACTGTTCTTATTGTATAGTAACGTTTGTTTATAAACTGATTTACGTGGTTGGCATGGACCATCATAGATCGATGCACTGATATAAAATGGTACTGGTTCGTCTATATTACAAACAGTTGCACTCACATTTTTGTCACAGACTTGAGGAGATATCGATGCACTTGTATCGCATGGAGGTTTGTCTACATTGGAAACTTCTGAACTTCCATGTCATAAAGTTGGGAAAAGAGTTTAATACTCTTGGTGTATGCACTACGCATTTAAAAAATATTATATTTATACACGATTTTAATTGTGTGTTTAAATTACATATAATAAAATAAATAAATCTTGAAATTGAAAGAAAAATTAACTTAATTAAATGCATTAGTTTGTTTTATATCAGACTAGCTGAAGTACCCGTGCTTCGCTACGCGTCATAAATAAATTAAAATGTGAAGGTGACAGTTAAAACAGGGGATAGGCGAGGTGCTGCGCAGAGGGAGATTAAGGATGGAACATTTTGTCCAACTACACCGCTCGGCGTTGACCGTGTTTTATAGCACAAATTTAGGTTTTACTCGCTAAC
This sequence comes from Meconema thalassinum, assembly GCA_946902985.2. Lineage (NCBI taxonomy): Eukaryota > Metazoa > Arthropoda > Insecta > Orthoptera > Tettigoniidae > Meconema > Meconema thalassinum. The sequence continues at coordinate 223,424,016 of OX336394.1, forward strand.
AGTTGCAGATACCTTTCGGATAGGAATTGTAGTTTTAAACCTCGCATATGTCATCAAAAGTTTGCTATTTCTTAGCGTTCTCTTTTTATTTGAAATGGAAATATGAAAGTTTGATACCAAAGGGTGTAGTGACGTCACTAAAATGGTCGCCATTTTAAATAGTGCAAAGTATTGAAATCAAAAGTAACCTATATGTTAACCAGGAAAATCAGCTACTTCCATGTAAAATTCACGTAAATCGGACCAGTGGTACTTGCGAGATTGAGTAATACACAGACACACACCATCTCAATTTTAGCCTCGCTTCGCTCACGTCATAGTCGTGTCATATTGTTATTCAATGAAATGCAGGTTTAACCCCGTTAACACCCCTTTAGAACCTGAATACCCAAAAATCCCTCCTTAGTAGACGTTTTCGACACACGACAAACATATCCCCAAAATATCATTCTTCTAACATTAATAGTTTTGGTTGGTCGATGAGAGCAAACATCCAAAAATCCTTCCTTAGTGGACGTTTGTCTTCCAGAAGTTCACCCCTCCCCATATGCCCCTTAAATTGCATTTATGAAAACACGGTCGAACACCTATTTATTTTATTTATTTATTCATTTATTTATTTATTTATTTTTAAGCTGATAGATTTACTCCGAATTTCAGACTCCTCCCTATGTCGTTTAAGAGATACACGCTCAGTTAGGAATCTTTCAACCCCCACTTTTCATCCCTTTCACCTCATAATATACACTACATCGAAAAACCATTAGACATGTGTCAGCTTATTTTTAATGATTAGTATATGTGCCAAGTATCACATCCCCAAATGAAACCACTCGTGAGATATTGTTATTCAATGGAAAGCACGTTTACCCCCTTAACACCTCTTTAGAACCTGAATATCCAAAACTCTTTCCTTAGTGGACGTTTTCGACATACAACAAACATATCCCCAAAATTTCATGTTTCTAACTTCAATAATTTTGGCTGGGCGATGATGAGTGAGTGAGTCAGTCAGGACATTTTCTTTCATTTATTTTTGATAATTTCACCCGTCCCCATGAACCCCTTAAATTGGATTTATGAAACAAACGGTCACACACCTATTTACTTATTTAAATCTGTTTTCCCCCTGAGTTTGATGAGTGAGTAAGTGAGTCAATCAGTTAGGACACTTTCTTTCCTGTTTTTTCCCCCATAATTTCACCCCTCTCCAAGGGCCCCTTAAATTGGATTTATGAAAAAACGTTCGAACACCTATTTACTTGTATTTTAAGCTGTTTTTTCCCACCGAATTTCAAACTTCACTACTAAGTCGTTCCAGAGATACACGCTCCGTCAAGAATCCCTCAACCCCCAATTTTCACCCCTTTCACCTCATAATATACACCACATCGATAAACCCTTAGACATATGTCTGATTATTTTTAACGATTAGTTTATATACCGAATATCACATCCCCAAACAAACAACTCATGAGATATCGTTATTCAATGAAATGCACGTTTAACCCCTTGACACGTCTCTAAAACCCGAATAAACAAAAATAATTCCTTAGTTAACGTTTTCGACATACAGCGAACATATTCCCAAAATTTCATGTTTCCAACTTTAATAGTTTTCGCTGGGCGTGATGAGTGAGTGAGTCAGACATGACATTTTCTTTCATTTATTTTACCAGAATTTCACCCCTCCCCATGGGGCCCTTAAATTGGATTGATTAAAAATCGCTTGAACACCTATTAACTTATTTCTTAAGCTGTCTTTTTCCCCTGAGTCAGTCGGTTAGGACACTTTCTCTCCTCTTTATCCCCAGAATTTCACCCCACCCCATTGGCCCCTTAAATTAATTTATGAAAAAACAGTCGAAATCCGATTTACTTACTTTTTAAGCTGATTTTTTTTCGCTGAGTTTCAAATTTCTCGCCTATGTCGTTTAAGAGATAGGCCTACACGCTCCATTAGGAATCCTTAAACCCCCACAGTTCAGCCCTTTCACCTCATAATAATACACCACATCGAAAAACGCTTAGACACATGTCTGCGTATTTTTAATGATTAGTTTATATGCCGAGTATCACATCCACAAATGAAACCACTCGTGAGATATTGATATTCAATGAAATGCAGGTTTAACCCCCTTAAGACCCCTTTAGAACCCGAATATCCAAAAAACCTCCCTTAGTGTACGGTTTTGACATACAACGAACATATCCCCGAAATGTCAAGTTTCCAACTTCAATATTTTTGGCTGGGCGATGATGAGTGAGTGAATGAGTCAGGACATTTCCTTTCATTTTTTTTTTCTTCAGAATTTCACCCCTCCCGATGAACCCCTTCAATTTGATTGAAAAACAAACTGTCGAAAAGCTATTTACTTACTTTAAAGCAGTTTTTTTCCCCTGAGTTTGATGAGTGAGTCAGTCAGTCAATCAGTTAGGACACTCTCTTTTCTGCCCCCCCCCCTCCCAGAATTTTACCCCTCGCCATGGGCCCCTTAAATTGGATTTATGGAAAAGCGGTCAAACACATATTTACTTACTTTTATGCTGATTTTTTTTCCGCTGAGTTTCAAACTCCTCGCCTATGTCGTTTAAGAGATACACGCTCCGTTAGGAATCTTTCAATCCCCACTTTTCACCCCTTTAACCTCATAAACACATCGAAAAACCCTCAGACACGTGTCTTACTTTTTAATGATAAGTTTATATGCCGTGTATCACATCCCCCAATGAAACCAATCGGGAGATATTGTTATTCAATGAAATGCAGGTTTAACCCCCTTAAGACCCCTTTAGAACCTGAATATCCGAAAATCCTCCCTTAGTAGACGGTTTTGACATACAATGAACATATCCCCAAACTGTCATGTTTCTAACTTCAATAATTTTGGCTAGGCGATGATGAGTGAGTTAGTAAGTGAGTAAGTCTGGACATTTTCTTTCAATTTTCTTTTTTCAGAATTTCACCCCTCCCCATGAACTCCTTAAATTTGATTTATGAAAAAAAAACTGTCGAACAGCTATTTACTTAATTTAAAGCAGTTTTTTCCAGTCAGTCAATCAGTTAGGACACTTTCTTTCCTGTCCCCCCCCCCCCCCAGAATTTCATCTCTCCCCATGGGCCCCTTAAATTGGATTTATGAAAAAACTGTCAAACACATATTTACTTCTTTTTTCTGTTGTTTTTTTTTTCGCTGTGTTTCAAACTCCTCGCCTATGTCGTTTAAGAGAGACACGCTCCGTTAAGAATCTTTTAATCCCCACTTTTCACCCCTTTCTCCTCATAATATACACCACATCGAAAAACCCTCAAACACATGTCTTCTTATTTTTAATGATGAGTTTATATGCCGAGTATCACATCCCCCCATGAAACCAATCGGGAGATATTGCTATTCAATTAAATGCAGGTCTACCCCCTTAACACCCCTTTAGAACCTGGATAGCCAAAATTTCTCTCTTAGGGGGCATTTGCGGCCCTTGAGGATGCTGCATACAGATTTCATTCCAATCCGTTCGGTGGTTTCTGAGATTTCGTGATGAATAAATAAATGAATGAGTGAGTGAGTGAGTGAGTGGTATTTGGCATATATATAGTAGAAAGAAGATAGTGTCAAGTCTTTGTTATGCTAAACTCGGTTGACAGTGCTGTGTGAGCAATTGAGTAACTAACGGGATTTCAAGTAAAGATCCTCATTTTCTATACCGGTAGTGCTGAGCGCAATTGGCATCAAGTCGGCCGTGTCTCGACTTGAGCTATGTTGCCATGGAAACTATCTGCCTTGCCATTCCTTTATGAGTATATTTTATGATTTGATTAGCCTGTTTTTGAGTGAAAAAGGGCCGAAATCAGAAGAATGAGAAAGACTATCGAAAATTCATGTAGCCAGCGGTTCCTTCTGGGTCCTAAACTATGTGTATGCAAAATATGGTTGAGATTGGTGGAACGGTGTAGATTTGTATACGGAACCAACATATATACATACATACATACATACATACATACAGACTTTCACTTTTATATATTAGATAAAAGATAAATTGTATCTGTAAATTATCAATTTATTTAGTAACCAAGGAATTTTAAAATAATTATTTCACTAAAATTGGGGGGGGGGGGGAGGGGAGCCGGGCCCCCCGGCCCAGGGCTAGAACCGTCTCTGTTTATTACACCTTAGTCAATAAATTGAATTAATATACTATTTATTCTAGTGTCGGCCACATTATGCCCTCATCAATAATTGGTTTTTAAAAGAAACTATTATAATTGTGAGTAAAGTTTGACTTAATTCCTGTTGCTCCTCTCGGAGCATAGGGATTCCGTGAAACGCTTCCATCGGGTCATGTTGTTTGCCAACCCCTTCACCTCACTCCATGTCTTTCCCATTTGCAGGCATTCTTCCTCGATCGTCCTCTTCCAGGTATTCTTCGGATGACCTCGTTTTCGGGACCCTTGTGGATTCCAATCGAGTGCAGTCTTCCCAATGGCTCTAGCTTCCTTAGGGTGTGACCTATCCATCGCCATTTTCTCTCCTTTATTTGTATATCTATTTCCTGCTGGTTGATTTCCTCCCATAGATCTTCATTTGAGATGATATCCGGCCGTCTTCGATTGATAATGTGTCTCAAGCAACGGTTCAGGAAGACTTGCAGTTGGTCAGTAATCTTCTTGGAGACCTTCCAGGTTTCACAACCATAAAGTAGGACGTACTTAACATTTGTGTTAAAAGGTCGCAGCTTCGTCTTCCTAGAGAGAGTAAAGTTTGAATATATATTATACTTGGATTTTTTTTCTTTGAAAACTTAATACTTCGTCTTCCTAGAGAGAGTAAAGTTTGAATATATATTATACTTGGATTTTTTTTTCTTTGAAAACTTAATAAAAAAATAGATCTAAATAGTTTAAATTTCAGATCTGTAAAAATTATGGGCTTTGAATTGTTGATAATATAAAACAATTTTGTGAAAATGACATATATAAACAGTTGGTGATTGTATATTCTTCGTCTTCGCCTTTTGAGACCACAAAGGATCACTTTAACCAACCATTAGTTCGTCGACTTGTAGGAACTGTACGAGCCTTGCGGTCCTCCCAGTACTTCTTCATGCGTATTGATCGTCTTGCCTTTTCTTGGGTGGAAAATATTCTTGTTGGAATTTTCTTTTTTGTGAGTGGAAAATAAAAAGCCATATTTTTAAGTGTTGTAGTTAAACTTTTCTTGTTTGCAGCATCTTCTGTTGCTAGGCCAGTTTCTTGTAAGTCCTCTCTGATTTCTTTTAACCATCGGCATCCAGTTGTTCTGTTTTTGAAGCAAGATTGCACTGTAGGCTACTTGTTGTTTTAGAAGACGTGAATCTGGCATTCTCATGATGTGCCCAAAGAATCCTAGTATTTTCTTTAGCATGGTATCAGTAATGGGTTCTAGGTTGTTATAGACCATATTGTTAGGTATTATTCGCCATTGCCCATCCTTTTTATATCCCTTATTGATACGAGTTCTTCCAATTCTCCTATCGATCTTCTGTAATCTGTCGGTTTTAGAATGTTCATTTAGATGGAATAATGTTTCTGCTGAGTATGTGGCTTCCAGTTTTATGACTGTATATTATTATAAAAAGACTAAAATATTTTTCTTTAAAAAATATCTTCTGATGATCAATAGGGTGTGATTTCTATAAGTTGAATATACAGTAGGCTCTTTGCGGAGTTGAGCGAAGGTTGGACTGTGTAGACTGTTGAATGTATCTTACTTCTCCAATGGAAATGTTGAAGTGAATTGTCTTTGCCAAAGAACTATTGTTTCGTAATTTATGGTTGGATTTTGACATGTGTTATTGTGTGTTTTGGTTTTCCTTTTGTATTTTACATGGATATGTGAGACGTTTATACTTCGTTAAAATGTTGCTAAGATGCTATTGAAAAAAAAATTCAAATGGTATTAAACAAAACCACCAATAGTCATTAAATATATTATTCTAAGTTGTTTAATATAACAGGACTAGTTTCCACCACAGTGTGGTCATCATCAGCAATCTTAAGTTGTCGGAAAAAACATATAAAGTTGCGAGTAATTGAAACTACATGTATATGGTAATTTTGAGATGCCGTGCTCTTAAAATATTCCATTACTAACGAAATCAGATCTGTTAAACCAAAAACATAACTTTGTAACAGTTCTAAAAAATACAACAAAAATAATCTATCTCTAATTTTAAAAAATTAAAATCATTCCTTGAGTCACAAAATTACACTTGAAATTTAGATCCATTGCACAAGCTTTCCCTGTGCCATAAAGCGAATGATGCGATTAGCAGCCAAAACGTCATCGGCTAATATATGATTGAGCGTATCTTTTAGAAAATAAAGTTTCATCGTAGGTCTGCAAGATCCACACACTCGATTAAAATGTGAGCCATGGTGAATATGGTTCTACAGTCAGTTGTTATGTGTACCAATCATTATTGATGTGCGACATGATAGTGCAGCTGATTGTGGCGAGCTTGCTGCTATAACATAGTCTACACCGGAAGGGCTATCGCGGTTTAAATCCGGGGCATTCCACGGAATTGTTTCCGTTCTTGAATGTGGAATCTGCGGTGTAACGGTGTAAAGAGCGGATGCTCACAGGTTTCTTTAATAGGTTTAGTTTCATCATTGTTCCTACTAATTGTTCCATCCATTCACATCCAATAATTCAGAGTGTATCAGAAATGTCACACCGCCATTTCAGAACATGACCTATGGAAAAAGTGCCCGTCAAAATTTGAAATAGTGAAGTTCATGGCTGTGCTTTGCGGAGATGAATGTAATACTGTATTTTACACCGACATTTGGGTAATTAACATGACGTAAGCTTTCATTGGGCCTGCAGTGATGTTAACTAGAGTAATAATGCCCTATACAACGCTGAAATTGGAACGCAGATAAGAAACATAGAACCAGCCACCATGTTTCAGATTTTGGGGATGTTGATTGCAAAACGGGTCTGAATAAAACTATGTAGCCTAGTTTGTTATGTAAAATAGAACCAACTCCTATCTGTAACGTGCTGCCCTCTAGCAGGATATGAACAAACCACCAAATGTAGAATCTATGTTGCAGTGTCTTGCAATTTTGAGCCAACTTCCTGTGGTAAGTTCAAATGTTTGTTTTGTTAAACTAAACATGTTTATACTCGAGTTTTCTTAATATAAGAGTAGTGTTGTTGATTGAGTCTTCAGTCTTTTGACTGGTTTGATGCAGCTTTCCACGCCTCCCTGTCCTGAGCTAATCGTTTCATCTCTACATAGCTACCACACCCTACATCCGAGGCAATCAGTTTTACATATTCTAACCATGGTCTACCCCTACATTTCTTGTCCTCGACCCTTCCTTCCATAAGTAAGCTTGCTATTCCTGGGTGTCTTAATACGTGTCCTACCAACCTATCTCTTCTCCTCATTAGCAGTCGCCAGAAACATTTCTCCTCTCCCACTCGTCTTAATACCTCTTCATTTGTTACCCTATCTACCCATCTGATCTTCAACATTCTCCTGTAACACCACATTCCAAACGCTTCACGTTTCACTTCCATATAGCGCCACGCTCCAGACAAAAGCTTTCAAAAACGACTTCCTAATACCTAAACCTATATTCGATGTCAACGGATTCTTTATCTTGCCTGAGCCAACCTACTTTTTATATCCCCTATATCACTGGTTATTTTGCTTCCTAAGTAACAGAAGTCTCCTACTTCCTTTAGCTTTTCACCTGCCAATTTGTTGTCCATTTTTCAGTGTAATGAGGTCAAAATCAATTTAAAGCTTTTCAGTCGGTCAACAAAAATATTGTACCCAATTAGGCCTACATTAAGTGGGAAACGAGTATTTATATACCCTAACCTGAAAGAAACATTACATAAGATATTTATCAACAAAATAACACGCCTTTATGTCCAAAATTGGGAGAGCCTCGGCCATTTGCATCTCTTGGCTTCACGATTTACCTGACTGGCGGTTTTGCCTCAAGAGGCTGAGTATATTCACCAGACCCTCAAACCAGAATTAAATTTCTTGTTAGATCCGCTAGGAAAACCCATTTCAATAAGAGATGATAGCCAAGAATTCTAACTACTACTCTATGGGGAGATCGGGAAGAAAGTAATAATAATAATAATGTCATATGGCCTCGGGTGCAGGCTTCGGTGGCATAGTCGGTAGCAAGCTGATCTTCTATGCCCAAGATAGCGGGTTCAAACCCGGCCTAAGCCGTCGGATTTTTTTAAGAGCGTTAAATATCCCTCAGTATGACTTCCTTCGGAGGGGAAGTAAAGCCGTTGGTCTCATGTCATAGATTTATGGCATGTTAAAGAACCTTCCACTAATTACACCTGTGTGAAGCTAAATTGTATAGGTCAAGAATGTAAACAACGCTCTTAGGATCCTACGTTCGTTGCCAAGAGCCGACTGCGGTGGCGTCTAGTAGCTAAGTTCTGAACTAGGCCTAGAAGTCGTTGACGGTGGCGTTTGGCGGCAAAAGTAGGAACTATTTGACAAATTCAAAGTTGCAGTCCTTACTTTAATTAAAAAAATAAATACACACACTAATACAGCCATCACGATTAACACCGGTTATCAGACAGATTCTACACACACCCAAGTTTCACGGGGCTACATGACCGCGTTGTCGCAGCCCCTAAACTGAGGAACCAACCAACCAACCATCGGGTGCCAGGTGCAATCTTTGTTATTTGACGCCCAGAAAGCAGGTTGCATGTCGATTTTTGTCGTTCCTTGGAGCGCTATGAAAGTCAAGGAGGTTAGATATCTAAGCTCCTAGACACTATAGCGCTTTCTAGTAGAGAAAGGAGAAACTTTTTGTGTTGGCAGAAAATCCCGAGATTATTTTCGCTATTATGAACACGGCCTACTGAATTCAGATGGGTTCTTTAACATGCCAACAACGTATGACATTCGTACCGAGATTTGTTTGCCTTTCAAAATTACTTACCACGGCCAGGAGCGAACCTGCAAGGTTGGGGTTGGTAGTCCGACACGATAACCACTCTCCCACCGTGGCAAGCGGGAAGAAAGTGAAAAAGTGTGTGAATTTGTAGCCTACGCGTTTGCTAACATACAGTACCGTGAGCAAACTTCAATTGCAAGTGTTCGAATGACCAAATGCAGTTTGAGCAACCAAAGTGTGTGTGTGTTTTTATTCGCTTTTTTATGCCATAGGACTCCAACCCTTGCTCTTGGATCGAAAGCGCCCTCTGTTGGCTCAGCGTTTGGCTCCGTGTTATACCCACTACCTACCTGCCTTGGTTTTGCCAAGTGGAATGGCTTGCTCTGATTGGTGACCGCCCAGAAACTCGTCACAATATAGCTGCCTCTCTTGTACAGGTGGACACATGATCTCACTGTTCCGCTCCTTAAAACTCTTGTACAGGGAAGCTAGCTCCTTTACACACACACCTGAACAGACCTAAGCTATAGTCTATATCAGGGCCATCCATCATTGCGCTCGGAGAGCACGGCCGCGCTCGGGGAGCACTGGACAGTCAGACTAGCGCTCCTTCCCCTACCACCACTACACTGTGGCAGCGAGGAGACGGACGAGGTTCAGACCGCGCTGACTAGATATGTACGTACAGTCGTGCGGCCGACGGCTCTAGTTGGATTGTTGACATCATATTGATAGGGCTGTTTTCCCGCGAGACAACAAACATACCGCATATACAAATCGAATGGTACTCTGATGTATGGTATGTGCAGAAAACGAACGCAAGTGTTAAGTAAAGAATATTGTGATTTATTCCAAACTAAAATGTAAACATACTTGAGAGGAAAATTCAACAACAAATTGTGTTTTTTTAACACATTAAATCTCTGTGGCACACTGAACATTTGCATGCCCTTTATAAGCTGTACAGAAGAAGGGAATTTCCCATTCTGCTTTAAAGGCTGCTGCTTCAATACTCCCCACTTTCTTTGTATGATGTTCAGTCATGACCACTGCGAAACTGATTTACTTACACGCTGTCAACAAAGCGCATTGGACTAGACTAGCGACTGATGGATCGACTGCTCACTTCAGCGTGCTCAGCCAGCCAAGCTCCTCCCACCACTACCTTCCACCAAAGAGCTCGGAGCACTGGCTTAGAGCGCGGCCGGAGCGCTGTGTGGATGGCCCTGGCCTATATTATGAAAGGAGAACGCTGACAGCTGTCAGAGCCAGCACGTGGGGAAATGCGGCGTTGCCACTGTGACAGGTTATCTCAACGTGCTGTATGTACTTGTTAAACGAGAACCTCTTGACCGATTTTTATGCAGTTTTCACTGTTACCTAAAGGATCTTCTAACCTGTGAAGGAATAAGCAAATGCACGTCAATAGGTACACGGGATAATACAAGGCGCCAGGAAATGTTCTCCGCAGTGCCTACAAGCGTCTGCTAGCATCAGTAGTTACGTTGGCAGCATGGCTGTCGCTTGTATTAAAACAAACAGTAAACGTTGTACTCACCACATCCATTCATAACAGATGCTGGAAGTGCTGATGACACACACGCTCGCTTATTGCAGTACACACTGACGATTTCGACAGCCTACAGCCCACACGTGTGGGATTCACCCTGTCAAGGGCACCGTTCTGCCAACTAAACTGCTAATGTTAGCTCTGGCAGAAGTCGGCAGTCACTGCGGAGAACATTTCCTGGCGCCCTGTAGTAACAGTCAGTGACGATACACACCACGCAAGAACACTGCATCTAGCCATATGCTCGCCGCTATCCATTAGTATACATATTGCAACGCTGCTCGTTGTTACCATGGAGACCGTTATCCCCACTCATCTCCTCTACACTCTTCACCTTTGCAGTTGTTGATATACTGTGTAATCAGTGGTGTCTAGTAGTGTTGGTGTCGCCCGGTGCGGTAACGCATGGTGTCACCCTCACCAATGGACTCCTCCCGTACAAAAACACAAATTTGCCATTAAAATTGTCTTTTTAATTAAATATACCATGCGTTTAGAAGTGCCTTAGAGGGTCTCTTTTTTAGGGGGAGGGGTACTTTTTTTCTTTTGAGGAACTTTGCTGAGGGCTTTTTTCTTTCTTCTTTCCTTTTTTATGCAAACATGTATTGGACCACGGGGTCCCAGCTGAGTCCGGCATTGATCCTACTTATTTGTGCCAGCCTCTATCATATTTCCTGTCGAACTCTCTTGATCAACTCTTGTTCTCTTCCGACCACGATGGTATTAAGGTATCCGAAGGCTTTTCTTTGCCTCCTTTAGGGCATTAGTTAGAAGGCAGGAGATACCTGAAAAGAAAAGAAAAGAAAAGAAGACGTCTTACCTCTAGAAAAAAAAAGGCTGTCAGGAAAGATGAAACAAGAGTCAGTTAATGCGGGAAAAACCCTGGAGGGTAGTATTAAATAATTGAAAATATTTTAAGTAGGCCAATTGACGGAAATCCGAAAACATTTCCATATTAAGCATTAAAAATGGGTTTTGAGGAATGTAGTTTGATTTTGACCATAAAAATGAATTTCAATTTGTTGCCCAGTGTTGAACACAAACCGCCACGTTTATGGTGGTTAGGAACAACTTGCTATTCTTGCAAAATATTCCTTGTAAACAAACTCAGTTAGGTTTTAACAGGAACAAACCACACAATGTTCCTTGATAGAGACGAAAATAGCACATTACTTTATGGGAAGTATGTAAACAAGATAAACTTAGCATTATCAGTACAGTCATCTCTTGATTGATGAGAAGTAGCGAACATTGCCACAGGACGTACAATTTCCATGAACTTTCTGCGTGATCCTCTTCATAATTCATGGTGCCCCAGAGTGAAATTACAACATATGACGTCTCTATTAAGGAAAAATAAGACAAACGGTGTGATGCTTGCTTCAGGTAACGATTGACCTCTAATCTCTCACAAGGAGAGGAAGAACTGTGTGGAACTCGGAACTGAACGAAAAGATATACTACCGGTATATCTGGAATTCTATGCATCCTATGCATTTTTCATGATAATGGGCCTTACTACAGAGGTGAAACGTATAGCGACAAGTCACTAAATCTAGAGGATTCGAGAAGTGGAATTTATTTATTTGTTGATTGATTTATTGATTAATTTATTAATTTATTTATTTATTTATTTATTTATTTATTTATTTATTTATTTGAATGTGTGTTCTCTCAGGATGGTAGTAAAAGAGAATTCAGGTGTAGAAAGGCCAATGAAGTGAGTTTTCAGTTGCGATCTACTGTATTCTGCAAGAATGTAGTGAGCTTAGTGTAGCAAAAAAACTCTTTCTATATTGTTAGAAAATACTTTCTAGAATGTAGATTAAGGCTTCAGGGACCGGAATATTATCCATAATATTATTTTGGGTTTCTGTCATGTTACAACTAATTAAAATATGCTAAAAGTTTCGTTAGGTACCTTCCTTGGGTTGTCAATAGAATACTGTGATCCAATAATGTGTGGAAATGACGTTATAAAATGTAGGAAAGTTCCTCTGTTCGTCAGTAGATGGCTGCCTTGAGCCAACACCAACTACGTACATAGGCGGGGGTGGTGTTGCTTGAGCCGCTGTGTTTGGTTGGTTAGGCAAACAATGTGCCATTTTTGAGTACGAGGGCGGAAAGTGTACTAAACGAAAGAGATAATTTTTAAGAAGTAGATTACATACTCTATAATATATAATAATGTAACTCTTTCGAGAAGCCTCATTTCCCCTTCCCTGTCACTAGACTGGGTCGACCCCGTTCTAGCCTTTAGGCTAGATTTAAATTTCTTGGCAGACCCGGGAATCGAACCCGGATCTCCACGCTGAATGCCAAGAATGCTTGCCACTACACCACGAGGTGGATGAGCTTTTACGCCAGTGGTTCATAACGCCACTATTGTCAGCTCTGTTCAGAGGACGATAATAATATTAATAAAAATAATATTTTTAGCCTATTTTCATTTATGAAAAAATAGGCTTATGAGATCACCTTTTGTCCGTGTATCTGTCTGTGTGTGCGTGTGTGTGTGATTCGTGGGTGTGTGACTCCCCCTCTAATAACTTCTAAACGGTTGGAGCGATTTCTATGAAACTCGGTAAATTCATAGTACTGTTTCGGACGACACCGACCAAGCCCTTCAAATTTTGTTACGTCGCACCAATCCAGCATGGCGGCAGGGCGAAATATTTCATCTGCATTCAATATCTCCGAAACTATTACCGATATCACCCTGGAATTTTGTACGGTAATAAAGTGAACTACTAGAAGTTCACCTATGTTACTTTTGAAAAACTGATAACTACAAAACCAACATGGCGGCCAAGCGAAGTTGCGACTTTTAAATAGTCGTTTCTCGCGATTTAACCAACCAAACGCAATGAAGCTTGGTACAGCATATGTTTATACACATGGTAATGCATCGACATCTAACTTCGTTCAATTGTTTACATAACTTCAAGATGGCGGCTGTGCGAAATATTTCACCGGTATTCTATATCTCTGAAACTATTACCGATATCACCCTGAAATGTTGTACGGAGTTAAAGTGTACTACTGGAAGTTCATCTATGAGACTTTCAAAAACCGGTTAACTACAAAACGAACATGGCGGCCGAGCGAAGTTGAAAGACTTTTCTCGCGATTTAATAATCCAAACGCAATGAAACTTGGTACAGCAAATGTTTATACACATTGTAATTCACTGGTGTTTAATTTAGTTCAATTGTTTACATAACCTCAAATAGCGGCTGTGCGAATTTTAAAATTACGTTTTTATTTCTTGTGTCATAATCATGCGATCGAAGTGAAAGTTTGAATAAAGAACCTACGCAATAATTTTCCTTTAATGGTACATGACTCTATGACCTATACATATAACAATCCAACACGGCGACCTTCCGAAATATTTAGACGGATATCAATATCTACGAATCTATTACAGCAATCAAACTGAATTTTGTTATGTTTATAGGGGCTATGAACAAAAGTTCACCTATAGGACTTTCAATAACCTGGTGATCACAAATCCAACATGGCGGCGACGCGAAGTATAAATATTCACATGGACGTTTCTCGCAATTTAACCATCCGAGTGCAGTGACACTTGGTACAGTAAATCCTTATACAAATGTTAATCCACTAGCATCTAATTTATTTCAATTGTTTCCATAACCAGAAGATGGCAGCTGTGCGAAATTTTAACATCTCGTTTTACTTCTTGTATCCTAATCATGCGATTGAAGTTTGAATACTACACGTACACAATAATCTTCATGTAACATTACATAACTCTAAGTCCTACATATATATAAAAATCCAACATGGCGTCCATCCGCAATATTTAGTCGGTTCTCAATATCTACGAATCTATTACAGCAATCAAACTGAAATTTTGTATGTTGATAGTGGCAATTAACATAAGTAGGATATATGAAAATAGGCTTTAGTTCTTCACGGAACTACTTGTTCTTAATCGCTTATTCTCCCAGCGCGGCTTCACCCAAGGGCTCTGTGGGGGATCATTCCTCTACCGTCGCAAGAACGGTGTCTGGGGGCCGAACACACTTTGTCAGCAGATAGAACTGGGGAGGGTGACAGGCCGATCGACCACTAACTTGAATCTATTCAAGAAGGGATCAGGGAAGAGATTTTGGAAGGAAGTCGACCGTGGACCTGTTGAAAGGAACCGTCCGGCATGTGTGTCTGGTGGTAGAAATGAGAAACCACGAAAACCCTTTTCAGGATGGCCGATGTGGGATTCAAACCCACGCTCTCCCTATGCTATCGAAGCACGAGTTAGCGCGTTTGCATTCAGCTGCTGGGGCAGCTGATAATAATAATAACAATAACAATAATAACAATAATAATAATGTTTTGATACTCAGCTATCTGGTGTAGATCTTTTCAGATTGATTCATCTAGGCAAACTACTCTCCAATTTTTGTTCATTTTAGGGGCTTGAGACATCTTGGTTATCAGCCCCGTATACTTGGATGTGTGTTAAACTATTTGTGTGATAAGCTATGTTTCTGTGGTGACTTTAGTAGCGTGTGTAATAGTAATTATTAGGGTAGGCGATGGGGTAGGTGCAAATATGCTACTACCGCAGCATTTACCTGGAAGAAGTGTGCAAATAATCTGGGAAAAACATCACTCAGGATAGCAGCTATCAGCGCTGAGATTTGAAACACCGCTGGGCTCTCCTTATTTGATTCTCCTTTTGCACTGCCATCTAGAAGAGAATATTGCCACGGTGGGTGAGTGGTTATCGTGTCGGTTTAATTACCTCAAGCTTGCAGGGTTCGCTCCTGGCCATGGTAAGTGATTTTTGAAAGGTGACAAAAATCACGACACGCATGTCATACGATGTTGGCATGTAAAAGAACTCATTTGAATTCAGTAGGCCGTGTTCATAATGGAAAAATTAATCTTGGGATTTTCCGCCAACACAAATTCCTAATTTCTCTACTAGAAAGCGCTATAGTGTCAAGGAGCTTAGGCCTAGATATCTAACCCCCTTGACATTCATAGTGCTCCAAGAAGCAACAAAATTCGACATGCAAGCTGCCCTCTGGGTGTCAAATAACAAATCTTGTACCCAGCACCCGACGCCGTACGATATTATTATTATTAATATTGGGCAACCTGGGGCTAAAAATGTAATAATTTTGATTTGTCGTCGCTATACCTACGATCTTAGTATGAAGAGGCAGACATATTGCCGTTTCTCCACTGAGGGAGATTGCATATTCATTAAATTTGTTATTATTGATTATTTAGTGACTTTACGACATCATGGTCATGTAGCCCCGTGTACTTGGCTGTGTGTAGAATTTGTCTGATAACCTGTGTCATTGTGTATGCTCCGATGGTATGGACATGTGCTGAGAAGAGAGGAGAAATACGTGGGGAAAAGAGTTAGAAATCTAGAAATTGGGGGGTCAAGGAGGAGAAGAAGACCAAAAATGAGGTGAAAAGACAAGGTTGCAGGGGACCTCAGGGAAAAAGGATGGATCAGGGAGAAAGCATAAGATAGACATTTAGGTCTATAATGAAGAGAAGAATCCAGCAAACTAACGTTGATCCTACGTGACGTGGTATAAGGTTGAGATAAAGAAGAAGAAGAAGAAGAAGAAGAAGAAGAAGAAGAAGAAGAAGAATAAGAAAAACCTGTGTCATTGTGAATTGTAATATCAGTACTAGTGTGTGTATTTGTAATTGAGGTAGGATTTGGATAGGAAGCGGTCGTGGCCATAAGTTAGGTACCATCCCGGTATTTGTCTGAAGTAAAAAGTGGGAAAAGACGGAAAACCACTTCCAGGGTGGCTGAGGTAGGAATCGAACCTGTATCTTCTCAGTTTTGCCTCACGAGGCTGAGTGTACCCCTGAAACCAGAACTCAAATTCTTGGCAGAGCCGGAAATCGAATCTGGGCCTCCACGGTGAAAGCCAATAATACTAACCACTACTCAACGAGGCGAACTCAATAAATTTACTCATACAGAAGTGATGAGTACGATGTACCCAGCCCCTTAAAGAAATAAAATATCAACCAGTTTCTCTGGTTTTCTATGAGATCCCATGTGTCGGATCACATGATGCTCTAACTAGGTTAATAAAACATTATATTAAAGTAATGCGATGTTTGTAAGCAGAGCAGAACAGGGGCTATGCTGGACATTCCCACGACAGTACAGTAGGTAGCATGGACCACGGTCAGCGACTCGCATAATTAGCCAGTCTCTGCTCTGGTTTTCATCTTCTACACACTCAGGTAAGCTACAATAGAAGGGTCCCCTTCGTCTAAGTCACCCTTCAAATCTCATGAAACCCCTCGCATAGCGATTAACCCATTTATGGTCAATGGACGTCTTTGTATCTGCCTGGACATTTTAATATCAAGAAGCGTTTCTAAAAAATCGGGACTTTGTTAATCGGTACGGAATATTTTATCTTCAAATATCCTGCGTTCTTTCTTTCTTCCTTTCTTTCATTATTTATTTATTTTTATTCATTTATCTATTTATTTAGTTAGTTATTTGTTAGACTTTATTCTTTCAGGATGGTATTAGGCTAAAGTGTAAAAGAAAATTTTTCGCCGTAGGATATAGTTTGCATACTTGTGCGGAGAACGAATAAGCTTCAGATAATGTTTGGAGTAAATTTGCGGATGTTTTTCAGAATTCAATCCGAACTTGTTGAATAGGCTATTATTTCTAGGACGTGAATGTTTATGACATATCATATTTTTCCGTTTATTATTTTTCATGATAAATGCAAGATGATGATTTAGGCTAACCTCATTCAAATTATGTAGTTAGCACAATTAACACTCCGAACTAAAAAGGGTTGCAATTCTGACTGTATAACATTCATTTTAAACATAGCACAAGACATAAATAGCCTAAGGGAACGACTTTCTACTCAAATGTCTAAAAGTGTTGCTTTAATGAAAATGAAAATCCACAGCCTGCGTCCAGTCTCCGACCGGGTCAGGAATGGAATGAATGAAGACCCCCATCTAGCGGCAAGGATATGAACTGTGCCGGCTACCGAGGCCTGACGCACTCCTCTGGGGCAATGATTAAATGAATGACAGATGAAATGAAATGATAGTGGAGAGTGTTGCTGGAATGAAATTTTGACAGGGAAAACCGGAGTACCCGGAGAAAAACCTGTCTGCCTCCGTTTTGTCCAGCACAGATCCCATATGGAGTGACCGGGATTTGAACCACGGACCCAGTGGTGAGAGGCCAGCGTGCTGCCGCCTAAGCCACGGAGGCTTCTGCTTTAATACTTTATCTAATTAAAAATATTATTATTATTATTATTATTATTATTATTATTATTATTATTATTATTATTATTATTATTAAAAGAAAAGCGCACAATGTGCAAATACATATTTGTACATATGATCAATTATGCTAATGGCAGTTCTATTATTGAGGTTGTCCTCATTTTGCAGTTTTGTGCGTGGTACCTTTCACAATGATCGTTGCACAGGTCACATACACAGTCTTCATTCGGTTGGTGGAAATTCTTGGTTTTGCAGAATCTATAGTGAAATCCATGGGTGGTGTAACGTGTTATTGCGTGTCGTAGTTCGTAATTAGCTTGTTTCCACTCTTCCCGTGGCATCTGTGGAGTAAAAGTCGGACCAAATGGCATTTCGTTTCTCATATAAGGTTCGGCGTGCATTCTCATAGGCTTTGGTGTTTGGTAGGTAAAACTGTATTTTGATGTCGTCGATGAAGTAGTCCTCCTTAGTTAATACATATGTCTACCTTGAAGGGGCAGACATCCCTATGCCTAAAATCCTCTTAAGATATCGGGCCTTGACTTCTTCTATTATCATCAGGTCGCTGAGTGTGAGTTTTTCCCAGGTAATGCTAATCCTATAGGTTGCTATTGGTGATATGGCTGTTCTGAACAGTAGCATTGCTGTACCCAATGATATTTGTTGAGGTTGTTCGATGTGGTAGATGGCTTTTATTGCTGCGGCCGCTCTTTTTTTAACGTGGAAATTGTAGGATGTTAGAGTAGTTTGGAGGGTGACTCCGAGGTACTTGAATTTCGGCACTACTTCTAGTGGTTTGTTGTGCAGAGTCATTGTGTTTTTAAGTGCATGCCTTCCTCCTTTCCTGAAGGTCATCTGCCGGGAAGATTCGGCGACCCCTCTCGCCCATGAACCCCACCTTGGTATCGGCACACAGTCACCAGCCACCTTATTGCGCTAGAGTAAGTAAGTTAGTTATTGAGGTTTTAAGGGGCGAAACTACGAGGTCATCTGTCCCTATATTATTGTAATGCCAGTATTGCGGATACGGGGCGGATGCGGGGTGAATGCGGATAACAAGCGTGCGGATGCGGATAAAGTTTTGTCTAACCGCGCAGGGCTCTACAAATAAGTCAATGCAGTGAGTTTTCAGTTGCGATCTACTGTATTCTGCAAGAAAGAAGTTAGTGTAGCGACAAAATTCTCTCTTCATTGCTGAGTATCATATTTTTCCGTGGCCTAGTGGCTAGGGTTATTAACTGCCATGCCTGAGGTACCGTGTTCAAATACAGTACGGTACTTATTCTGATAAGAAATTCATTTCTGGCCTCATGAGGATTACTGAGAATACGTGGGTTCGATTCCCGTTAGAACAATATTATCGAAGTGAAGTTCGTTGGTTTCCCACTCTTCCTCCAGGCAAGTGCTGAATCAGTACCGAGACTAAGACAATCAGTACCGAAACTAAGACCACAGCCAAATACTTCCAAAATCCTACCTCCAATTACAAATGCACATACACACAGTGGCGGATCCAGGCCTTGAGGGGCCCTGGGCGATATGATAAGCTGGGGCCCACAACAATAGGAAATTAAGAAAATATCAAATCAAATGGAAAATAGTTTGGTAATAATAATAATAAAATAAAGAATAGTTGCAAAATTTTGAATACACATCACTACATTATTTTAATAATATGAAAGAAACCTTTAAGTCCCCTTGAAGAAGATTATGTAAACTATGAAATATTAAAATATTACTTTGCGACTTTTTCCCCGGCTGAAGTCTTCTATTATTTCACTGGAATCTAAACTTGCTAAACGGTCACGGGAGGTCATAGCTGCACTGAAAAAAGGAATATGAATTATAAATTAGTTTGAAAAGTATAATTAATTAATTAAATTTTAAAAATCCATGGCGCGGGACCCCCTGGACCGCGGGGCCCTGGGTGGTCGCCCTCCTCGCCCTCCCCTAGATCCACCCCTGTATACACATTTAAACACTACAACAGAACAGGTTAGTGGACAGATTACACATTCACACACACAAGTAAGTGATGTGAGCCCCAAGTTGTCGTTGTTGTAGTTGATGATGATGATGATGATTTACTTAGGAGCTTTGCGATATAGTGATCATGTAGCCCCACGTAAGTGTGCGTATGGAATCTGTCTCATAACCTGTATCAATGTAATGCCTGTATTAGTGGATGTGTTTGTAATTGAGGCTAAGATTTGGAAGGAGGCTACCGTTGTCTTAAGTTAGGAATTAACCCGGCAATTGCCTGGATCAGATGTGAGAAACCCATTTCTAGAATTAATAAGGAGGAAATAGAAGCCTTCTCTCCTCAGTTTAACCTCAAAATCCGAATGTACCCCCATGCCAACCCTCAACAAGACTTGAATTTCTTCCTAGCATAGCCGGGAATCGAACCCATGGCCTTTAGATCTAGATTCTGTATACGTAGAGCCTCTAATGAATCAATAACAACTGAAAGGTGCCAGTGTACACAAGAGTTGGTTCATATTAGCTATGTAACAGTACACACAGAATGTGGAGTCTTCATGTTTCTCTAGTCCAGGCAGTGGCGGCCGGTAATAAGGGCAGTGTTCCACAACGACCAGACTTCTTTAATTAATACCGTAATAATATTTATAGTAATAAAAGCTGTACGTTTCCTTTTATATGTATAGGAATTCATCATTTTGATCTTTAATAATTCAGGAAATCTTATCGTAAGTTACTGTGAACTGTCTGAGAACGCGAAGCGCGCCAACCGTCTAGGAGCGCTCGTGCGTTTGGTCGTAGCCAGCCCCAAGCACCGACCAGATCTCAATAGTGAAGGGTATGGCAGAGATGCTAGACCGACTAAGTCCTATTCCTACAGTTAACTTGATGGTCGTTGCCCGCTGATTGCAACAATGGAGCCGAGGCGAAGACGGAGACATCGAGATGCTCCGTCAACAGCCTTGCGCGTACCTGTGACTCTCGGGGTTCTTTCTCGCCCTCGTATATAACTTACGTTGTTTTGTTCCCGTGAGGTTTTTCATGTAGACTAACTTAAATCCGATGACAATGTGATGTTCTATGAACTGCAACATTCGTGATGAATGAGGTTCATTCATTTTACCGCGCAATTGAATACAGTTTTATCTGATATCAAGCAGTCTTTTACCCTCCCCCCTCCCCCCATCGCCCCTTAAAATGAAAATAGTGCAACACCCAGAATCAATATCCGCCAGCCGTCACTGAATCCAGGGGTTCTCAAACTATTTATATCGCTCCCCGCTTCTGAAACATGAAATATCTAGTGCCCCCTCCCCCTTTTTTTTTCTTCTTTCCGAAGGAGGGCCAAGCACTATCATGGGTAATGGCGTTACTTGTGTGAGTTTATTGTAAATCGGGCTAACCACTTACACTGAACACGGACTAGAATTCACCTGCTCACTCACTGTCTTTGAACTGACTGCAAAGGCCTGGCTGAAATCGAGTCGACAATGGCAGAAAAAGAAGAATGTATTCTTGTAAGGAAGTGGCAGTCACATTGTCAGCGGCTTATTATCATTAGTGGTTGTTAAGAGTTTGGTAAGGAGATATCGCTGCGGGTGAAAGGGTGCTTTGTGGGAATATTACTCTACACCTTTTCTCAGAATTCCTGCTGGCAGGATCTGCTGATCAGTTCTTGTGAAAAAAGACAGCAAAAGTAAGAGTTGATTGGTTTGGATGGCCGTGGGAGATTCCTATCCATGATAGATTCATGGATATGAGGATAGAATATTTTTTACAAAATTTGAAAAATAAATATAAACTATTTATTGTTACCTAAAGACACTATTTATTTCATTGAAAACTGTACCGGCTTCGGTCACATTGCGACATTCTTCAGCTGGTATATGATGAGTAACTCAGTAGTACCATACCAAAAGTTCACATGGTAAATTTTCCAAAAAACCAGAGCTGTTACAATAAATTATTTATATTGTTTGTTTTTTTTATCTCTGCACAGACCTGGCAAATACACATCAAGAATGTTTATAACCTAACTGATTCAACAAACAGTACATATTTTTCACATACACGTAAGTGTTATTTTTAGCCTACTTTCGATTTTTGCAAAAAATGAAAGTAGACTTATGAGATCAACACAGGGCGAAAAAAGTGTGTCTGTCTGTGTGTGTGTGTATGTGTGTGTGTGTGTGTGTGTGTGTGTGTGTGAGTGTGTGTACTCCGAATGTCTGTCTGTCCCCCCCCCCCCCCCCCCTATCAATTCGAACACGGTGCAACCGAATGGAACGACATTTGGTACAGAGGTAGTACTAACAAAAGGCACCTCAGAGTCATGTTTTATATCGCCGCCATTTTGACGGAAACGTAATGGCGGCCACACAAATGTTCAAAGCTTAAACCAAATTACGATTAACCTTATCATCCGATCTCTACCGAATTTTTCAACAACATACCCTTATAGAGGAAGCATCCTTTGACCAAATGAATAGGTCATTAGCCTAATAGTTTGCGGATGGCGGCCATCTTTGTGTGAAAATCAATTCCCCCTATTAATTCAAACACGGTGAAACCGAATGGAACGAAATTTGGTACAGAGGTAGCACTAGCAAAGGGCATCTCAGTGTCATGTTTTATATCGCCGCCATATTGATAGAAACGTAATGGCGGCCACACAAATGTTCAAAGCTTATGTTAAATTACGACTAACATAACCATCCGATCTCTACCAAACTTTGCAACAACATACCTTTATGGAGGGAGCATCCTTTGACCAATCTCATAGGTCATTCGCCTAATAGTTTGCGGATGGCGGCCATCTTTGTGTCAGAATCGATTACCCCTATTAATTCAAACACGGTGAAACCGAATGGAACGAAATTTGGTACAGAGATAGCACTAGCAAAGGTCATCTCAGTGTTATGATTAATATCGCCGCCACATTGACAGAAACGTAATGGCGGCCACACAAATGTTTAAAGCTTAAATCAAATTACGACTAACATAACCATCCGATCTCTACCAAACTTTGCAACAACATACCTTTATGGAGGGAGCATCCTTTGACCAATCTAATAGGTCATTAGCCTAATAGTTTGCAGATGGCGGCCATCTTTATGTCAAAATTGATTCCCCCTATTAATTCGAACAGGGTGGAACCGAATTAACGAAATTTGGTACAGAGGTAGCACTAGCAAGGGGCACCTCAGTGTCATGTTTTATATCACCGCTATCTTGACGGAAACGTAATCGCGGCCACCCAAATGTTAAAAGCTAAAATGTAATTACGACCAACCTAATAATCTAGTCTCTACCAAATTTTGCAACACCATATCTTTATGTGGGAAACATATTCTGTCCAAACTGCAAGAACATCAGCCCAATAGTTTGCAGATGGTGGCCAAGTATGTGTGCAAATCGATTCCCCCTATCAATTCAAACACGGTGAAACCAAATTGAACGAAATTTGGTACAGAGGTAGCACTGGCAAAGGGCACCTCATATTCATGTTTAATATCCCTATAGCGCGTTGTATTTCAACAAGCTACTACAGCCAACATTCAATCATACTCCTTGAAAAGGACAAAGAGTTATAACAATACCCATGCATTTAGGAGAAAGTAGGCTATATGTTCTTTACTGAACATCTTGTTTTATATATCTTTTCTGTTGTATTCTCATGTTTTTGTTTCTCAGTTTAATTTCTTCTTTTTAGATCTCCTCATTTCTGCGCTGTTTTTCAAGACATTTTTTTGTGTTTAATTTACAAAATTTATTGTAACAGATCTGGTCTTTTGGAAAATTTACTATGTGAACTTTTGGTATGGTACTACTCAGTTACTCATCATTTACCAGCTGAAGAAGGTCACAATGTCTTTAGGTAACAATAAATAGTTTATAATTAACACGACAATAAGGTATCGGGCTATGATCGTCATTTTTATGTTTTATGTCATTCTATAAACATAAATATTTCAATCATAGTCCCCCTCCACTTTGAGGACCTCTGGAGAATCTAATGACACCTTATGTACGCAACATTGTTCCATAGACTACATCAGATTACAAAAGAGGAGAAACGTCTCATCTCCTAATGCCCTCGCTCTTCCTTGATCATTAGCCTATGTCTCGTTTCTCTCTTATTAGGAACGTACACAATCAACGCACAATTAATTTTCAGTGGTAATGAACAACACATCCACAGCTTCCGCATATAACATGCCTTCACCGACACCGCATTGTGGTCGGAGTAAACCACTGATGATAGTGCTCTGTTAAGTGCTTCAGAGGCGAGGCAAACATCTTATAGCCTGCACTGAGATCATTTAACATTCATAGTTATTCTCATTATGAATGCTCGGAAGATACGCAAACAGCCTCTCACTATGTCTTTACTTTTATTTACCGTAATATAGGCTGCAAGGTGTCGCCAAACTTTAGGGTGAAAATTAGTTTAGTTAATTATTGTTGTATTAAGCGGCGGAACAGCGAGGTCATCTGCCCCTATGCGGTAGGTAGAGGACCCGAATAAGCATTTGGAGATAAGGAACACATAAAAATGCAAACATTTTCAAAATTTCGAAATTCAATGTTTTTCAGTCGGTCAACACGATTGTACCCAAATGTAATGGGCAGGGCCCGGATTTTGATGACCTAAAAATGTTTGAAAAATGACCTATAAAATTACTGCCAAAATCCCATAAAATGACCCGAAAACTTTAAAAAATGACCTAAAATTTGAATGGAACTGGCATAATTTCATCACGCGAAAAACGCAAACAGACTACATCATTGTATGTTGAAATGATTTTAATAGGTAGACAATCTAATATAATTTAATTAGTACTAGCCGACCCGTGCGAGAAATCTCGCATGTTCATAAACCACACTTTCCGCAATAGGTTTATAATGAGAGACTTAAGGAGAAAGGTTGTTATGTTTCTTTTTTTATTTCAACCAAATGAATATTTCAGTTAGAATTCCAAGTTCTACGTTGCCTAACTTAAGAAGGCAATCACTGAAAATAGGATCATCAACAGTATTTGCAAATCGCACACTTCTTACAAAAATTGATATTTATGGAATTAGAATGCAATTCGTCACTGATAATGTCAATTGTGTTCTGAGTCCATTGATTGACAGCCTTTCTGTAGCAACACTCACCGGTTATTCGATATTTATGAAATTATACGATTTGAGTACTCATTCCTTTGATTTACTGTTTCTGAAATTCATGCAAAATGATAAAAGAAAGACCTCAGAATGTTAAAATGACATGAAACAGGCGTCACAGTGGCCAAAATGTGAAGTGGACAGCAATTATGGAGCGTATTGTCCTACAGCAACAGTATATGCAAATCGCACACTTCGTACATTTTAAGTACTTATTTAAAGAAATTATAGATATTTATGAAATTAGAGTGCAATTCGTCACTGCTAATGTCTATTCTCTTTCATTTGAATGCCCATTTGTCACGCTCGGTCGCTTGTGAGCGCCGCAGGAGGGATCTATACTACTGAAATAATATATATATAATTTGACATGTACGAGTTAAAATGCATAGACGTTAACCATTATGAATATTTGCACACAGATACTGGTTATTATTTCAGTTTAGTGTGTCTCCTGGAATGTGGATATTCGATGAAATAAGGGTTGAACAAAGTTGTGAAGATTCTCATATCTTCGTATTCATACTCACTTTCAGTTCCGTTAATATCCAGTACCATACGCAAGAAATGCGTCACAAACCATTTAAAAAAAGAAAATGACTCAAAACGTATAAAATATTCTAATAAATTCCATAAAATAACGTCTAATAATGACGCAAAAAGCGAGAATATTACCTAAAAATAACATACTTAGGAAAATGACGAAAAAATTAGTTAATAAATATGCATTTCTGTAATGTGGGAGCCATACACAGGATTTGTTTATAAGTTAACAATGTCTGTGGTGAACCATTTAATAGATGACATGTCATCAGAATCCGGGCCCTGGGGGTTTCCCAAATCCGTAATCCTGAAAAACAAACATACTTGTAGACATTCTTGTACCTCAGAGGTGATAGCTATTAACGCTAGCCTGCGCCACAGGGTGATGTTTTTAAACAGGCAGTTCATGCCCTAATCAATTTCGCCTAAATTTCGACTCGTCCTTTTTGTTTCTGTCAGTAGTATTCAGTGGATGTCTTGTGTTTACATTCCCTCTGTGCTCACCCCTGCTCGAAGAAGGGGATCCTTTTGTAACCCCATAGGTCATTAAGGTAAGATGGAGGGTAGATCCATTCTCTCCTGGTCCAACAATAGTTTGAATTACAATCCAAGCGCCCAAAGAAATTCTGCACGAAGTTAAAAAGTCCTGTCTTTTTTAAGATCGAGCATGGAATTCTTGAGTTTGAAATATGACTCTGTGCCCGAGAAGTACACCGTTGGATCCACCTCCTATCACCCTGGAGGGCCGCGTTCGATTCCCGGCTCTGCCAAGAAATTTAATTCTGGTCTGAGGGCTGGAACGGGGTCCACTCATCTTCATGAGGCAAAACTGAGAAGAGGTGGGATCTATCCTTCCACAGCCATCCTGGAAGAGTTTTTCCGTGGTTTCCCACTTCTACTCCAGGACTGGTTAATAACATAAGGCCACGGCTGCTTCCTTGATAATAAATATACACACTAATACAGCCATCACAATAACACAAGTTATCGGACAAAATTCCACTCTCACCTAAGTACACGGGGCTAAATGACCATGATGTCCAAGCCCCTCAAATGAAACAACAATAGTACAACGTTGGAATCTAATCTTCTACCTTAAAACATTGTCCGTATTCAATAGTACAAGCAAACAAATGAGCATCACAGACAAAAGAATATTAAAGTATGCAAAACTAATTGCAATAAACGTACGAAAAGAATGCTATTGACAGTTTAATTTACGTTGCATTAACTTTAAGCCTGGACATATGTACAGTATATTATCACTAGATTATCCACGCTCCCCTATACATCCCTATTACATCCCCCTCAGTCCCCAGGGAGAACGTCACTGCTATAAACGAAATTAAAGTCACATCGAGGATGTAAACAGCACATCATCCAAGTTGCGCGTATGTCTGCAGCAACGCTAGTAATGGAGGCCTTTAAGAATGAGTTCTCTTTATGTTTTCCTTATAAGGAGTGGTGCTTGGTGCTGCTACGCTTAATGTAATCAGGAATAGTAACGCGTGTTGTTAGGCTACCTCCACTAGTCTGAGATTAAAGAAATTATTTAATAAAATGATACGCCAGATATAAAACAATATTCATTCCAGGATTGGTAGTGATGTTGAGTCTTGCTTCTACAGTATCTCACACTATATAATGGCATCTTAAGTTTCAAAAACACTCTTAAGTCTTGTTTCTACAGTATCTCACACTATATAATGGCATCTTAAGTTTCAAAAACACTCTTAAGTCTTGTTTCTACAGTATCTCACACTATATAATGGCATCTTAAGTTTCATAAACATTTTTAAGTCTTGCTTCTACAATATCTCACACTATATAATGGCATCTTAAGTTTCAAAAACACTCTTAAGTCTTGAATCTACAATATCTCACACTATATAATGGCATCTTAAGTTTCAAAAACACTCTTAAGTCTTGTATCTACAATATCTCACACTATATAATGGCATCTTAAGTTTCAAAAACACTCTTAAGTCTTGTTTCTACAGTATCTCACACTATATAATGGCATCTTAAGTTTCAAAAACACTCTTAAGTCTTGTTTCTACAGTATCTCACACTATATAATGGCATCTTAAGTTTCAAAAACACTCTTAAGTCTTGTTTCTACAGTATCTCACACTATATAATGGCATCTTAAGTTTCAAAAACACTCTTAAGTCTTGTTTCTACAGTATCTCACACTATATAATGGCATCTTAAGTTTCAAAAACACTCTTAAGTCTTGTTTCTACAGTATCTCACACTATATAATGGCATCTTAAGTTTCAAAAACACTCTTAAGTCTTGTTACTACAGTATCTCACACTATATAATGGCATCTTAAGTTTCAAAAACACTCTTAAGTCTTGTTTCTACAGTATCTCACACTATATAATGGCATCTTAAGTTTCAAAAACACTCTTAAGTCTTGTTTCTACAGTATCTCACACTATATAATGGCATCTTAAGTTTCAAAAACACTCTTAAGTCTTGTTTCTACAGTATCTCACACTATATAATGGCATCTTAAGTTTCAAAAACACTCTTAAGTCTTGTTTCTACAGTATCTCACACTATATAATGGCATCTTAAGTTTCAAAAACACTCTTAAGTCTTGTTTCTACAGTATCTCACACTATATAATGGCATCTTAAGTTTCAAAAACACTCTTAAGTCTTGTTTCTACAGTATCTCACACTATATAATGGCATCTTAAGTTTCAAAAACACTCTTAAGTCTTGTTTCTACAGTATCTCACACTATATAATGGCATCTTAAGTTTCAAAAACACTCTTAAGTCTTGTTTCTACAGTATCTCACACTATATAATGGCATCTTAAGTTTCAAAAACACTCTTAAGTCTTGTTTCTACAGTATCTCACACTATATAATGGCATCTTAAGTTTCAAAAACACTCTTAAGTCTTGTTTCTACAGTATCTCACACTATATAATGGCATCTTAAGTTTCAAAAACACTCTTAAGTCTTGTTTCTACAGTATCTCACACTATATAATGGCATCTTAAGTTTCATAAACATTTTTAAGTCTTGCTTCTACAGTATCTCACACTATATAATGGCATCTTAAGTTTCAAAAACACTCTTAAGTCTTGTTTCTACAGTATCTCACACTATATAATGGCATCTTAAGTTTCATAAACATTTTTAAGTCTTGCTTCTACAGTATCTCACACTATATAATGGCATCTTAAGTTTCAAAAACACTCTTAAGTCTTGTTTCTACAGTATCTCACACTATATAATGGCATCTTAAGTTTCAAAAACACTCTTAAGTCTTGTTTCTACAGTATCTCACACTATATAATGGCATCTTAAGTGTCATAAACACTTTTAAGTCTTGCTTCTACAGTATCTCACACTATATAATGGCATCTTAAGTTTCATAAACATTTTTAAGTCTTGCTTCTACAGTATCTTACACTTAATAATGGCATCTTATTTTAAAAACCAGTGCAGTTAAGTATCTACACTATTACACACTATACAATGGCTTCTTATTTTCAAAAACAGTTTTTATTGCTCAGACTTTTACTCGACTCTCAAAGATTGCCCTGTCCATGGGTCAGCAGCTAACTGTTTGCCATGTATCCTCCATGTGCATCAACGTTTCTTTCTTTTATCATTTTAAATGATCTTGTCGACTTCGTCGTTACGCTGGGGTCTGGCGTTACGTTGCGGTGACGGACGGACAGATGCACTGGGGTGTGTGACGTCATAGTACCGCTCGGTGCATGTGTACCCCGACAATCTCTACTTTGTTAGTATAAGACAAAAATCCCCGATTCTTGGATGTCACGGGTAATCTCGAGAACCACTGGATGGATTTTGATGCGGTTTTCACCATTCTGTAAAGGATATCTCGAGGAAAGATTCTGTGGAACATAATTTATGTATGATCAAAGGAAGCCAAGCAGTAACGATTTCAGTGAAAAAGTCGAAAACAAACTTGGCGTTCGTGCGCTTCTTAAGCTTACGCTGGGCAAACCGTTAAAAATATCAATATACTATGAGTGTAAGAATTGGTCAGCATGAAAAGTTACAAAAAAGTCCGCGAGAGCATATGTCTATCTTCCATACATCGCCCACTATAAGTGTTTTTAGACTGGATGGAAGGGGCAAGTCCCCACGCGCTCTGGTGAGCGTGCGGCATCCTGCGCGCTAGATCTTGCTCTGCCCTTGGTTTGCACTTGCCGTTCGCGAGTAATTTGAAACAAGATAAGCAATATAAATATTATGCAGATAATTTTCTAGCATGTCAAGAGTCTTTGGCTTCGAGCGAAGCGAGAAGCCTCCAGCCTTTCTAGCATTTTTTCAGCATTTGTTAGCCTACTTTCGATTTTTGCAAAAAATGAAAGTAGACTTATGAGATCAACACAGGGCGAAAAAAGTGTGTCTGTCTGTGTGTGTGTATGTGTGTGTGTGAGTCTGTGTGTGTGTGTGTGTGTGTGTGTGTCTGTGTGTGTGTGAGTGTGTGTACTCTGAATGTCTGTCCCCCCCTATCAATTCAAACATGGTGAATGCGAATTGAACGAAATTTGGTACAAAGGTAGCACTAGCAAAGGACACCTCAGTGTCATGTTTTATATCGCCGCCATCTTTACTAAAACTGAATGGCGGCCACTCAAACGTTCAAAACGTAAAATCAAATAACGACTAACCAAATCATCCGATCTCTACCAAATTTGGTAACAACATACCTTCGTATAGGATGCGTCTTGTGACCAAACTACAAGGTCGTCCGCCATACCATTTCAGGATGGCGGCCGTGCAAATTATGCAAACTTTATAATCCATATCATGGGACCCACCAGTTCCGATTATCGAGCCGAGAATCGTTTTAACTGTTCTAAAGGAAGAGGCACGTTCGAAATTAAAAGTTTATTTTGTAATACTATAGTGCAGACGTGATTTTGAAAAGCTGAGCCGATTCAGTAATAAGACAAGATGGCAGCGGATATCTTGTGCTTGACTTATATTTCACTAATTTGAGTATTGCATGCAATATAGCGTACTGATACAAAATAAATAAACTTTGTATGAAATGCTTTATATATAAATAATATACTCCAGTGATGAAATCGTTTAGTATAAATCATTATTTGCTAACAAGTTCTATGTAAGTCATTTTAAATAGAACGATATTCGTTGACACAATTAGCTCAGTGGTAGAGCGTTAGCCTATCGCTCAAATGCCTATGGTTCAAACCCGATCAGAGCTAGATTTTTTGCTTGAAATGTTATATGTTTATTGTTTTGTAATGACTCAGATGTTTTAAAATTAAGCGTTATATTGTGCATATTATTGTGTAAAATATATATTTAATTAAAACATAATTCGCCAGCAGATTTACTCGAGACATCTAGCTGCCAAAAAGGTAACTGCACGCCGACATACTTATTAACTTCCAGATTTTATTGAAAAGTTTCTTCTTCTGGCCGCTAGAATGCACTCGCTCTGTTAAGATTATATTGTTCGATATTTCACCACTAGATGTCACGGCTAGTCTACGTGGGGCTCCATTGATTACTATGCCATTGGCATTCTATGCGCATCGAATTTGAAGAATGACAAGATGATACTACGATACATTTTTACTTTTTATTTTAAAGGGTTTGTAACAGCCTATTTTGCGTTACTTGAAAATGTTATTTGAAGTAAAGAACAAAACGATTTCACATAGTAACTGAGTTCAAGCCGTTGGTGTTAGTTCAGGTATTAATTACTACTTTTATTTCAGGCAAATAGCAATCGAAAATATCCACATAGTTTGTATACACACGTCTCTGTAGGGTCATGGAAAGATTTGTTAATTCAATTAGGGTTTTCGATTCCCGGTCAATGCATGTGAGATTTTCGAAGTGAAATGCCATGTCCTGTGGTTCGGATTCCACGTAAAAAGGAGGTCCCGTGGCTCATAATCACAAGATTTGGGTAGTTTATTGGCTGAGGAATAACCCACCCACCAAGGGAAGATGATTAAGAGAAGGAAGTAGATTTGGGATTGGAAGAGAAGGATAGAAAAATAGGAGGAGAGTCCCACAAAATTTATGAATTTAACTTTAAATACACTTAGAGGCAGTTGCCACCGAAAATCCTCTTTCGGATACCTAAAATGAGTAAGGACTTGGTCTAAGCTGACGAGAAACACAGATAGAACTTGGGCTGTTTGCAAGAGAGTGGCTTTCGTATAATCCCTCTCAAGCATATATAAAACTACTATGGGGAAGAGTGCTGGTCTGGCAAGACTGAGAGGAACAAATTTACTGTATGTCTTCTCAAAGAAATTAGGTTTTACAAAGTAATTCGAAGAATGCCAATGATTTAACTCAGGTTTGGTATTTTCGATTTCCAAAATTATGGAGTTCCTGTAAGGGCGACCAAGTGTCTCTAAAAAGGAAAATGATAAAAGATTATGCCTTATTGGGTAATCTTGGTAAATGAACCAATGGTTGCATTGGAAAATGGCTAAGCTTTTACTCAGCGAGGAGCCGGCTAAAAGTTTAGACAAAAAGAAACACTTATTTTTCAGAAAACTGACCATAAGTTTTCGGAGAGAGTCTCCACAAGCAGGTAGCTGGCTTAGCGAGCTTTACTTGCCTTACTGGTCAATTAGAATTAGCTATTAACGCTAAGAAGAACTTTAGTGAGGTGAAAATTAAGAGTTCTTGCTCAAATACAACAAATGGTGAAAGCCCTATTAATGATTTTAATATCATTGAGTGAGGAGAGTCAAGGAAGACAGGATTTTGCCTAAACTTTATATTCGTAAATGAAAAAGCGAAGGGAAAAGATTCATTTATTTTACAATTAGAAGAAGTTTGAGGAAATTAACAATTATGCAATATAATTTTAATAAACATAGTTCATTTGAACTCTTTAACAAATAGGGTCGCAGACCTCTCAACATTAAAAGGTTGCTCCAGGCAATTGACCATTTACAAGGTTTCAAACCTTACATGTTTCTAAAATCTATAAGATTTAAACAAATGAACAATGAAATAATTAAAGCTTAAACGTGAATTGGAGAACAAAGAGTGCACCTTAAGAAATTATGGAGAGAATGTTCTAGAGAAAGTGACAACTTTGAAAATAACAAGAATAACAACATGAAAAATAAGATAGAAGTTCCTACAACTTCTTATATTTATACAGAATTAATATATGAGAATCATACAAAGAGGGCAGGTCACTTACTGTGAAACCTGAAGAAAGTGAAAGGGAAAGTTCTAGACTTCCCAAGTTTGAGCAGGAATCACTCGCCAAATGGGACAGTTTCCATTTCGTGAAACCTGAACATGACTCGCTCAAGAGTTTAAAGAATTGTTTTCCCTGATTATGGGAAAGAAACAACGTGAATTTAAACTTGTATCATACAAGCAATTATGCAGAATTTAATTAATGTTAAACTAGCAAAGTTGGAAGGGCACCTCGTGAGTGACACCTTATAGAAAAGTTTCAATTTTATTAATAATGGTGGTTAGTAGAAGGTTGAGGAAAGATCATTGGGATAAAGGATCAATGTTCATGGCCGTATTTAATATAACCGGACGATCGCGACGCGGTAGAAACATGGAGCAAGCACTGATTATCACTATAGTCTATGAAGAAGGATGCAAAGTTCACTGTAGAAACACTAAAGTTTATGAAAAAGAAAGTTATTGCAATTATGGAAATAACTGATTGCACTATATAGGTGAGAGTCTATTTCTTGAAAAAGTTGTAATTTACAATTAAATGCGCCATAGAATGTTCCAGAGGTTCCAGCGGTGGAAGAAAATTAGCTATTGCAAAAATTTGTAAGAAAGATTCCTCATTTTAAATATCATTGTCCCAAGTGAGCAAAAAACACTTGACGGCAAGACTCGCAGATAGGGTACAAAATCTCGAAGTTTCCAGAACAACCTTAGCAGAAAATGGGGTTGAGAAAATCCAACGGAGGAAATAGCTTTATAATCATAGACAGCGGGTATTAGATAATATCCCACGTAGCGAGAGGATTTTTCATTTGAATAGCTTACGAAAAGCTCTTTTTTAGTACGGTTGGCTTATACAAGCAAAAGCTCAACATGGCAAATCCCACGAAGAATGATTATTGCCCCAAAGTAAATAATTTCACACTGTCTATGAATTATAATTAAAAGCACGTGGAAGTTAAAACCATGAAGATGAGGTTAAAACTTTTAAAATGGTACTTATCTTGATTTCATGTTGAAGTCGAAGTTTCTGTTGAAGATTACTTAGCCAACATGGCGTAGAAGAGGGTGAGCCTCTTGGTTTGAGGAGGCAAGCTCGAGCGGAGCTTTGACTGAACGAGTCAACTGCAGACTGAGAAGTGAGAGCAGCTCAACGGAGCACGAAGGGACCGAGGAAGGGGAAAAGAGTGGGGGGTAGGAGACAAAAGGAGAACATATAAGCATTGCAAACTTTAAAACAAAAAATTAATCTCTTGCTGAGCTGATCTTCTAAGAGTTGATAACAGATGATACTAGCGCAGCATGGTGAGTAAAGAAGTAGACGTAGTCCTCTTGCTCAAGGAGAAAATAGCTGGCGATGGTAACAGGATCTGGTGGCCAAATGGATAAGTAAGTCCTCCAGCACCAGGAAGAGTTGAGGAGCTTCAGAGATTCGCTGCGAGGTGACGCTAGGTGGGTCACAGAAGTTATATATCTAGAACAGACTTATGAAGACATAAGAGATATGCCCAACAAGGAGAAAACAGATGATCACTGTTGGTGTTTGACAAAGAAGAAGGAAGAAATGAACATGCAAAGAGCAATAAAAAATTATATCTCAGGTACCGTGTATTCAAAGAATACACCATACTGGGGGTGAAACACCAACAGAGAGCAAATAAACAGTTACACATTTAAAGGAAGAGGAGCGATCAAAGACAGAGGTCTTGTAATCGAACCGTTAATGGTCAAGACTCTGACCACCCTGACTCTCCCATCTCTTCCAGGGTAACACTTAGTCACTCTACTGGAAGTCCAGACTAGAGGGGGAGAAACATCCCTAACCAAGACCAAGTCCCCCACTTTAATGTCGGGACTGGAAAGAAACCACTTCTGCCTCCGTTGCAAGGAAGTTAAATATTCCAAGTTCCATCTCTTCCAAAAAGAATTACGGAGGGCTTCAAGTTTACGCCAAACAATAGGTAAATTAAAATCCCTGTAAGAATTGGGAAGAGGAGGAGGGGCAGAAAGAGAAGTGCCGATAAGGAAGTGACCAGGGGTGAGTGGAAGTAGGTCATCAAGGTCATTAGAAAGTGGAGTTAAAGGGCGAGAGTTAACAACACCTTCAATCAGAACAGACAGTGAATTGAATTCTTCGTAAGTCAGAATTCGATTACCTAAAACTTTTCTTAAGTGACGTTTAGTGAGCTTTACGCAAGATTCCCACCTACCACCATGATGCGGAGCGTAAGGAGGTATAAAGCGCCATTTGAAACCTTTTGAATAAGAAAAATTAGAGATTTGTTCCATGGCAGGAGAGGAAGTGAGAGCTTTCTTCCATAGGGAAGCTGCGCCCTGAAAGGTGGAAGCGTTATCAGAGAACATCTCAGAAGGAACACCACGCCTAGCAGTGAAACGAGAGACAGCTGATAAAAAATAAGAAGTAGAAGCATTCGTTACTAGTTCCAAGTGGATTGCGCCGGTAACCATGCAAACAAAGAGAGAAACATAAAGCTTACCAAACAATTTACGTTTAGCTTCAGAAGAATTTCGTTGATATTGAAACGGACCCATATAGTCCACACCAGTTAAAGCAAATGGGCGTATAGGAGAAGAGCGAAAAGAGGGCAGATCGCTCATTAATTGAGTATTGATTTTAGGTTTCGCTTTAAAGCAAGGAATGCACTTATGAATTACAGAAGAAACTTCATGAATTCCATTTATAATCCAGTACTTTTCCCTTAAGAGGCAAAGCAGAGTACGTGTACCAACATGAAGATTACGGTAATGAAAGTCACGTATAATTAAGGAAGTTACGTGATGTTTGGAAGGCAAAATAACGGGATGCTTTTTGTCTTCAGAGAGTAAAGATTGCGAGAGCCTTCCACCTACCCTGAGTAACCCATGGTCATCAAGAAACGGGGCTAAAGCACGAAGACGGCTGGATTTGGGAAGATCTCTTTTAGAAGAAAGCAATGACAATTCAGAAGAAAAGGCTTCTTGCTGTGTCAGTTGTAAAATCTTAATGGTAGCGAGATTCAATTCATGATTGGTAAGGTGTGGTTTAGGGAGAAGAGGTTGGTCAACCACAAGATATTTCCATCTAAGGAGATAGGCGACAATCCGTAGTAATTTATGAAAAGAAGAATAGCGGGACAACAAAGGATGAGAAGCGTTGGAAACAAGACACGAAGCAATGGGTAGAGGTACTTTAGCGTCAGGCAAGTTGGAGTTTGTAGCTGGGGGTTTAGAAGGCCATGAGGAAGATTCTTCGATTAGCCACGAGGGCCCATGCCAGTACAATTGGGAAGCTGCCAATTGAGAGGGTAAACAACCACGAGAGATAATATCAGCTGGATTATCCGCACTGGGAACATGCCTCCATTGACATCCAGAAGAAAGAGTTTGAATTTTGGAAACCCTGTTTGCAACAAAAGTTTGCCAGTGAGAGGGGTTCTTGGCGATCCAAGAAAGGGCGATCATGGAATCGCTCCAGAGATAGATTTGCGAGAATTCGACCTTTAATACTTCCCGTAATTTCTTGACAAGTTCTGCAGCCATGAGTGCAGCGCACAGTTCGAGCCTAGGCAAAGTGATAGTTTTAAGAGGAGCGACCTTCGATTTGGCACAAACCAGGTTGGAAACTAGAGATCCATAGAGTGAATCGTGATAAACTAAATATGCACAGCAACCATAAGCTTTTTCGGAACTGTCCGCGAACACATGAAGGAAAAAAAGATGCATTAGAATGAGAGCTGATTAAATTCCTGGGAATTTCAATAAGGGAAAGATCCAGCAAATTGCTGCGAAACGAGAGCCAACGATTAAAAAAAGAAAGAGGGACAGTGTCATCCCATTCACATTTAAGCGACCACAGCTCTTGCATGAAGAGTTTGGCTATAACGATAACTGGGGCAAGGAATTGAAGTGGATCAAAAATTTTTGCAATTTCAGAGAGAATTAGTATTTTTGTATTAGGAAGCTCTTCTGCGAGCGAAACTTTATAGATAAGAGTGTCAGTGCTAGTGCACCAGTGAACTCCTAGAGTTTTTATAGATTCGGAGTTACCACAAATTTCGACAGAAGAAGGATCTACGTCTTCGATGGGAAACTGAGCGAGAAACTCAGGGGAGTTGGAGTTCCACTTATGGAGTGGGAAACCTCCATTCCTTAGTAATGCCTGAAGTTCTAAAGATACAAAAGAAGCTTCCTCCAAAGAGGGGAAGGATTGCAAATAATCGTCAACATAGAATGACGTAGTTAGTGCTTCAGAGGCTTTGGGGTTAAATAAATGACCATCTTGAGAGGCTAGCAAGTGTAGGGATCGAATAGCAAGGAAAGCAGAGGGTTTTAAGCCATAAGTAACCGTTTTCAAGCGAAATACCTTAATGGGCTTACTGGTTTCATCACGCCACAAGATTCTTTGAAGATCTCGTTGTTCTGGTTGAACTAACACTTGACGGTACATCTGTTTTATGTCGGCTATGACAGCTATGGGAAATAATCGAAAGTTTAAGAGTATAGCAAATAAATCTGATTGAATAGCAGGACCAGAATAAAGAGTGTCGTTAAGGCTGTTGCCATTAACGTCGGGTGATGAACCATTAAAAACAACTCGAATTTTATCTTTTACAAGAGGGTTTTTCCACACGGGATGATGATTTAAATAAACCGTTTCAATTGGGGGTTGCAATTCATCATTGGATTTGTTAACAACTTCCATATGATCTAAGCTTTCATACTCATCCATGAAATCAGTGTACTGTTGTTTAACAAAAGGTTCCTTTTTGAATTTGCTCTCGATGGCGAAAAGAGCTTTTCGAGCTTTAGGCTGAGAGTTGATAAGTTTAGGAGGATTATGTAATCTTGGCATTTGAACGACGAACCGGCCATCAGAAGAACGAGTGGTGGTGTTCAAAAAAAGTTGCTCACAGAATTCATTTTCTGAAGAGGTTACATTAGGAGAATCGACATTTTCAAGCCTCCAGAACTGTTCCAGGTCAATATTGGAGAAGTAACATTGCGATGCGGGTTGAGGAGAATAATGGGGAAGTTGCCCTGTGACGATCCATCCAAAATTAGTGTCTCTGGCGACCACGTTTGAGGATAACTTACGAACCTGTTTACGTAGGCAAATCCAGAAAACATTGGCACTAAAGAGTATGTCAATAGGGTTCTGCATATTAAAACAAGGATCGGCTAGCCTTAAATGCGAGGGAATGTTTAACCCTGAAATATCCACAGAGTGACTTGGAGTGTCTTCTCCAATGCTATTAAGAATTAGACAATTAAGTTTAAGAAAGTTGTTTCTATGACAAGTATCTCTTATAGTTAGCTTTGAGAATTGTAAAGCTTGCGATTTTGAGCTGTTGATGCCCGACACGTTGATAGAAGTGGGGTTTACAGGTAGGCCTAGTTTTCTAATCAAGGAATTGGACACAAAATCATGAGTTGCCGCTGAGTCTAGAAGACCGCGTGCACGGACCCAGTTGCCAAAGTTATCCTGAACTTCGATTTGGACAGTAGACAACAATACTTGAGCACTGCGAATGGACTTGGCATTTTGAATGTAAGATGAAGCATTAGAATTGTTAGCACTATCATTTTTCGGCGAAGTAGATGCTGTCGATGACCTTGCCTGATCATGACGATGTAGCAGAGTATGATGAGCCTTTTCACAATGGTAGCAAAGTCTTGTGGACTTACAGTTAGAAGCAGAATGCGTGGGCGCTAGGCAGTTGAAACAATGTTTGTTTTGAGCGACTGATTTTCGTCTGTCATTGACTGACATTTCTTTAAAGGATTTGCAAAGGTATAGGGCATGGGGAACTTTACAAAGTATGCACTTTACAGGTTCGTTTAAACTTTTGCGAGGTTCGCTTTGCGTGTTTAAAACAATAGAGCTAGCAACACGACGTTCACTAGACCTAGTTGGGTAACCAGTGGAGTTTGATTTGAATTTGGATGAGCTGGACCCGGGTTTTTGGGTATTGGACGCTGAGCGTTCACTTTTGGATTTGATGGACATTAATTCGAATTTGGAACTAGGAGATGAAGGTTCACTTTGATTGGCTAGAGCGGTTAAAAGTTGGCATCTAGCGTTTATGAAAGTGACTAAATGCTCGTAAGAGTAGTCGTCTTCTTTAGAAAGTTCAATTTCCCAAGCTTTGAGGGTAGCAGCATCAACTTTAGAGACTACTAAATGTATTAGGAAGGTATCCCAATGTTCAGTAGGTTGATCTAATTGGGACAAAGCTTTAACATGGAGTTGGGTAGTGTCAATTAAAGTACGCAAACTAGTGACGTCATTGTGCTGTGACGCAGGTAGGTTAAATAGAGCCTTCATATGGCGTTGAATACGTAAACGTAAATTTCCATATCTTTCTTTTAATAAATTAAAGGCAATGGGGTAATTTTCGGCACGCAGAGGAAGTGCTTCAACCAACTGCAAAGCTTGACCTCGAAGGATAGATCTCAAGTAATGAAACTTGTAAATGACTTGAATGTCTTCATTGTCATGAACAAGAGAGCAAAATAACTCATAGAAAGAATCCCAAGCAGATTCATCTCCAGAAAAATGGGGTAAATCAATTTTCGGTAAAGTAGGTTTGGGCTTGTGAGTGCCCTCACGGAAAGAAGTTTGGGGTTCGTGAAGGGAACCAAGAACAGAAGCGTCCTTTTTCTGCTCTTCTTCGAGTTGGCGTATTATTTTGAAAGCAGAACCTATGCCTTCGTAATATAAGTTTTCTACTTCGACACGATCTTCTGTTTGATTAAGCATGCAAGTTTCTATTTCAGTTTGAATGTTACAGTAGTTTTCATATGAACGTTCAAAATCCTTTACACGATGTTTCAACAAGTCTAATTGCGCGTCTGAGGGATCTAATTCTTTTATGTACCTTCTGAATCGGGTAATTTGCCCTTTATAGGATGCTCGTTTAGAAGTAAGTTTTTCATCCTTATCCTTATCAGTGGGAGCCATATTAAAGAAGGTAAATGAAAATGTAACTCACGAATCTGTGGAACCTTGGAAATGCTGTCAAGCTGGCAGCAGCGAATGAGTAGAAAGAATGGGACACACCATAGGAGACAGGAGCGGCCTCTTTCCCGTTCACAGGCTTTGCACGATGTGGTTATAGCTGAAATATGCAACACAGATATTAGAAATATGCAAAGTATTGTCAAATGACACTATTTTAAAAAGAAAAAAGAAAAAATGGGCTCTCCCGGGTTTCTGGGACCAAATTTTGGGTAGTTTATTGGCTGAGGAATAACCCACCCACCAAGGGAAGATGATTAAGAGAAGGAAGTAGATTTGGGATTGGAAGAGAAGGATAGAAAAATAGGAGGAGAGTCCCACAAAATTTATGAATTTAACTTTAAATACACTTAGAGGCAGTTGCCACCGAAAATCCTCTTTCGGATACCTAAAATGAGTAAGGACTTGGTCTAAGCTGACGAGAAACACAGATAGAACTTGGGCTGTTTGCAAGAGAGTGGCTTTCGTATAATCCCTCTCAAGCATATATAAAACTACTATGGGGAAGAGTGCTGGTCTGGCAAGACTGAGAGGAACAAATTTACTGTATGTCTTCTCAAAGAAATTAGGTTTTACAAAGTAATTCGAAGAATGCCAATGATTTAACTCAGGTTTGGTATTTTCGATTTCCAAAATTATGGAGTTCCTGTAAGGGCGACCAAGTGTCTCTAAAAAGGAAAATGATAAAAGATTATGCCTTATTGGGTAATCTTGGTAAATGAACCAATGGTTGCATTGGAAAATGGCTAAGCTTTTACTCAGCGAGGAGCCGGCTAAAAGTTTAGACAAAAAGAAACACTTATTTTTCAGAAAACTGACCATAAGTTTTCGGAGAGAGTCTCCACAAGCAGGTAGCTGGCTTAGCGAGCTTTACTTGCCTTACTGGTCAATTAGAATTAGCTATTAACGCTAAGAAGAACTTTAGTGAGGTGAAAATTAAGAGTTCTTGCTCAAATACAACAAATGGTGAAAGCCCTATTAATGATTTTAATATCATTGAGTGAGGAGAGTCAAGGAAGACAGGATTTTGCCTAAACTTTATATTCGTAAATGAAAAAGCGAAGGGAAAAGATTCATTTATTTTACAATTAGAAGAAGTTTGAGGTAATTAACAATTATGCAATATAATTTTAATAAACATAGTTCATTTGAACTCTTTAACAAATAGGGTCGCAGACCTCTCAACATTAAAAGGTTGCTCCAGGCAATTGACCATTTACAAGGTTTCAAACCTTACATGTTTCTAAAATCTATAAGATTTAAACAAATGAACAATGAAATAATTAAAGCTTAAACGTGAATTGGAGAACAAAGAGTGCACCTTAAGAAATTATGGAGAGAATGTTCTAGAGAAAGTGACAACTTTGAAAATAACAAGAATAACAACATGAAAAATAAGATAGAAGTTCCTACAACTTCTTATATTTATACAGAATTAATATATGAGAATCATACAAAGAGGGCAGGTCACTTACTGTGAAACCTGAAGAAAGTGAAAGGGAAAGTTCTAGACTTCCCAAGTTTGAGCAGGAATCACTCGCCAAATGGGACAGTTTCCATTTCGTGAAACCTGAACATGACTCGCTCAAGAGTTTAAAGAATTGTTTTCCCTGATTATGGGAAAGAAACAACGTGAATTTAAACTTGTATCATACAAGCAATTATGCAGAATTTAATTAATGTTAAACTAGCAAAGTTGGAAGGGCACCTCGTGAGTGACACCTTATAGAAAAGTTTCAATTTTATTAATAATGGTGGTTAGTAGAAGGTTGAGGAAAGATCATTGGGATAAAGGATCAATGTTCATGGCCGTATTTAATATAACCGGACGATCGCGACGCGGTAGAAACATGGAGCAAGCACTGATTATCACTATAGTCTATGAAGAAGGATGCAAAGTTCACTGTAGAAACACTAAAGTTTATGAAAAAGAAAGTTATTGCAATTATGGAAATAACTGATTGCACTATATAGGTGAGAGTCTATTTCTTGAAAAAGTTGTAATTTACAATTAAATGCGCCATAGAATGTTCCAGAGGTTCCAGCGGTGGAAGAAAATTAGCTATTGCAAAAATTTGTAAGAAAGATTCCTCATTTTAAATATCATTGTCCCAAGTGAGCAAAAAACACTTGACGGCAAGACTCGCAGATAGGGTACAAAATCTCGAAGTTTCCAGAACAACCTTAGCAGAAAATGGGGTTGAGAAAATCCAACGGAGGAAATAGCTTTATAATCATAGACAGCGGGTATTAGATAATATCCCACGTAGCGAGAGGATTTTTCATTTGAATAGCTTACGAAAAGCTCTTTTTTAGTACGGTTGGCTTATACAAGCAAAAGCTCAACATGGCAAATCCCACGAAGAATGATTATTGCCCCAAAGTAAATAATTTCACACTGTCTATGAATTATAATTAAAAGCACGTGGAAGTTAAAACCATGAAGATGAGGTTAAAACTTTTAAAATGGTACTTATCTTGATTTCATGTTGAAGTCGAAGTTTCTGTTGAAGATTACTTAGCCAACATGGCGTAGAAGAGGGTGAGCCTCTTGGTTTGAGGAGGCAAGCTCGAGCGGAGCTTTGACTGAACGAGTCAACTGCAGACTGAGAAGTGAGAGCAGCTCAACGGAGCACGAAGGGACCGAGGAAGGGGAAAAGAGTGGGGGGTAGGAGACAAAAGGAGAACATATAAGCATTGCAAACTTTAAAA
Source organism: Meconema thalassinum (assembly GCA_946902985.2). NCBI lineage: Eukaryota > Metazoa > Arthropoda > Insecta > Orthoptera > Tettigoniidae > Meconema > Meconema thalassinum. The sequence goes on from OX336394.1 coordinate 223,466,451, forward strand.
CAAAAAATTAATCTCTTGCTGAGCTGATCTTCTAAGAGTTGATAACAGATGATACTAGCGCAGCATGGTGAGTAAAGAAGTAGACGTAGTCCTCTTGCTCAAGGAGAAAATAGCTGGCGATGGTAACAGGATCTGGTGGCCAAATGGATAAGTAAGTCCTCCAGCACCAGGAAGAGTTGAGGAGCTTCAGAGATTCGCTGCGAGGTGACGCTAGGTGGGTCACAGAAGTTATATATCTAGAACAGACTTATGAAGACATAAGAGATATGCCCAACAAGGAGAAAACAGATGATCACTGTTGGTGTTTGACAAAGAAGAAGGAAGAAATGAACATGCAAAGAGCAATAAAAAATTATATCTCAGGTACCGTGTATTCAAAGAATACACCAAGATTCACGGCCACGTAAAACTACAATCTTCCTTCCTTTTTTTTCAATTAGGGTTGTGAAAGCCCTGCACAACCAGACGTGTAAAGACATGCCTCAACTCAAAGTTGGATGTTGCCCACGGCAGGTCGTATATGTAATAATAATAATAATAATAGTAATAATAATATATATATATATATTTTTTTTTTAGGGGAAGAAATGCATTTACGCACAGAGTGTCGGGCTCCTGCTACTGAGTAGCAGACTACCGACTAAAACTCCCCCTTTACTTCTGAACACTAGCCTGGAACCGTTTAGCACATTAAAACAATAATAATAATAATAATAATGTTATTGGTTTTACATCCCTTTTAACTACTGCTGCTTTTAGAGACACCGGGGTGCCGGTATTTTGGCCCGAAGGGGATCTTTAACGTGCCAGTAAATGTACTGACACGGCTCCCTCGCATTTGTGCACTCTCAAATGCCAGCTGACTGCGCCAGGATACGAACCTGCAACCTAGGGCCCAGCAAGCGAGAACGTTACCGCTGAGCCACGCAGCCAGTCCGGTCGATTATGTCTCCAGATCCATAACATTCTTGATATACTTCTTATCTTTCTTTCTTCAATGATGGTAGCAGTTTTTATCTAGATTGTGGCGTTTGGTAGAGGTAAATCGTTTCTATGGCCTTCAACAAAGAATAGTTCTATTATACTCTTTGATAATAACGAGTTATAACTATACTCATACATTTAGGAGAAAGTAGGCTATATGTTCTTTACTGAACATCTTGTTGCATTTAAAATGATATAAAGTCTAGTCTTTCAGACTGATTGTCACTTTTTTCTAACATATAATTACAGAACGAACCTCACTCACTAAGTTAACTGTAATTACAACAAGTTTATACCATATTACTTTTATCTTTTTATACGTATGGCTTTTATGCCGGGAGTGTCCGAGGACATGTTCGGCTCGCCAGAGTTTGTAGCTGCTTCTATGCGGACACCCATGGGGAGAACTACAAGTACCGACCCGTGTGGAGTGTTGTCTGAGGAGGAAAGTGTGAATGTAAGGACGAGGAATTGGAGGATAGCAGCTGTGGCCTATAGTTAAGGACCAACCCCGGCATTTGCCTGGAATGACGATGGGAAACCACAGAAGACCATCTTCACGGTTGCCGGTAGGGGGATTCGAACCTCCTCGCCTCCCAGATGTGAGCGACTGCCTGCAGCCACGCCGTAACGACCACGGCTAACTCGCCCTGTATATTAATTAGTAAATTATCATTGAAGTATTAAAGTCAATTTTCAGTGTTGTCTAAAGTAGGTATTATTAACAGAATGATTTTCAGTCGGCGAACACGATTACATTGGGAGGGGAATAATGAATATTTTATCACCCTAAGCTCCAAAAAGAGAAATATTACATGAACTATTTACACACTTAATTTACACACTTCCTGTGCCAAAAAAAAGGGGAGGGGATAACTTTAAAAATGGGTGTATAAAAAGTGATTTAACATTAATGAACACACTTTTTGTTCCAAGGAGTAGGGGGGAGGGGGAATATTTTTTAATTTCTTTGTACAGAAAGTGTGTTAATTAAGGGAATAAATATTTCATGTAATATTTCTTTCAGGTTAGGGTGATAAAATATTTATTATTCCCCGCCCAATCAAATTGGGTACAGTTGTGTTGTCAAACTGAAAGGCACATTATGTTATCACAAAAAATAATTATTTTGGAAATTAAAAATATTTGTAGGAACACTCATTTTACTGCCTTCAGGCGCAGCGGTAACGTTCTCGCCTGCTGAGCCCAACGTTGCAAGATCGAATCCTGGCGTAGTCAGTTGGCATTCGAGGGTGTGCAAATGAGAGGGAGCTATGCCAGTTGATTTACAAGCACGTTAAAGATCCCGTTAGGGACAAAATTCTGGCAACCCGGCGTCTATAAAAGCCTTAGTAGTTAAAAGGGACGTAAAATGAATAAAAATATTATTATTATCATCATTATTATTATAATCATTTTTGCTGCCGTTTCAGCCATCTACGAACCACGCTTTTTCAACTGTCCTTTGCCATGTATTTGCGCCCGGCTTCTAACGTTCGCCCAGTATTCCCGCATTCGTTTCCTATGCTGTTCCTTCCTCGCTTCAATCCATGTTTTGCCAGTTTTTAGTTTTGGCTTTTCTTGGAATCCATGATGTTCTTGTAGTTTCGCCTTTATTGGAACACGTTTCTGTATATCCTCCTATGTTATCTCCACTTCACGCAGGTCTTTTTCTATTGTCAGTGATCTTTTCTACATTATTATAATCATTGTTATTAAACACTTATTTAAGTCCTAGTGGTTTGATTTAGGTTCAGTGCACTACTAGAAGATAGAACCCTGAAGAAATGAGCATTAACCATGGAATATTACAAGATTTATGGCGGAAACCGTCAAAAATTTGACAATTCTCGTGAATTCTTTTCACACAAACGATCACCTTTCAAACATTTTAATTGTGTCCCATCTCTGGAACTAGAACATACATTTTGATATTTATGTGTACAAAATAATTCTAAAACCTAGATTCATAAAATTAAGCTTATTAAAAAAAACATCTGGTAAGTTCAATCTCCCTCCACCACGTTTTAAAACTAAATACACTACATTTGAAGCGCAGATAGTTCGTGGGAACTTCGGTTACATTTCACACATCCAACCCACCCTGGTCATCTACCTGTGCACCGAACATTGCATGCTCTAGATACGTATAAAACTCAGGTAATCGCCAAAGGGTGAAGATGACCGCGGGTCAGACTGGTCTTGAAGATGACCATTTCTCTACCTGATACAGTTTTTTTACTATGGACAATAGCATGGACCATCTAAAACGTTCTGCTCTACATGCAGGAAGTGGAGGTCACCGTATCACCCTTCTAGATGACCGACTACCGTGCAACCCCTTCCTTCCACTCCAATGCGGACATAAGATGACCATTTCTCTACCTGTTACAATTTTTTTCATTCTAACAAAAGATTGCACTATATAGGAAGTAACTTACAGGTCACCTTCCTGACCGTAGGTCAACCCTCGCCATTGCCCGAGATGACCACCTTTCTACCTGCCATTCGGAACAATATTCTGGACCATGTGAACATGTTATGCTCCACATCATAAGCTGGTCAACCCATCTACCGTACCCTCATCTGACCGAACTACGAGTTGGATGACCAACCCTTTACTATACCTATTCCAATTTATTTTTTACCTGAACGATAATCTGGACCATGTTCCGTGAGAAACACCCCCTCCCCTCCGACATACAGTATTCTGTCTGACCAATGGGCACCGAGAATAGCCAAATGCTTTTACCGTTGAACCCATTCTTTTTTTAACGAATTAATGTAAACCATGGGAATATTTGAGCTTCTGGTGTTGATAGAAAACCCTTCCAGAACTTATTTCTAGCTCCATTAAATATTCAGTCATTCAGAATGGCCTTCTTTTATGATATGACGGTGCTATGATAAATTCTTACAGATTCAACGGTTACGATAGTTCGTTAGGTATCAAGCGCAATTCCTGACCAACCCTTTTGAAGCGAACATTCTTTTTTCTTTCTCTTTTACAGAATAGTCTAGAACTTCATATAAGTATATATTTTCTCGTCCAATACAAAACCGGCGACCGTCTGTGAGTTCTAAGAAGTTCAAATTTTTTATGGTAGTGTTGAGCGACAAGTAACTGCCAAAGAAGTCGTTACGAAGTCTGACTCACTAGTATAGTTGTCTTGAAGCAAGTATTATTCATTTTATGGCAAAGAAAACATTGAATGAGTAATTTAGAATCACCTCAGAAACCATACCTTAAGTGAGCTTTAGAAGAGCAAGTATTTAGGGTATCCCTAAAGAGCTGACAGTTACTGTTACGATTTCATATTTTTTTTTGCAGGCCTTCCCTATGTATAACATTTTAAATTCTATGAACAACATCGAACTTTCCAGACGAAAACTTGTTCTGTCCTTCCCCCACCTTTATTCCACTGCTTGCTATATAATTATATATAAACCATCCCTCCTAGAGCGAATATTCAGTAAGCCCTCAACGAACATGCATGACGCATCATCGAGCATTGACAGCATTTTGAGAATATGTGATCCGTCCCAGCAAATCATGCCACATATCTCCAAAATCATGTTCCTACTTTTTGTTTGTTTGTTTGTTTGTTGTTTGTTGTTGTTGTTGTTGTTGTTGTTGTTGTTGTTGTTGTTGTTGTTGTTGTTGTTGTTGTTGTTGTTGTTGTTGTTGTTGTTGATGATTCATTAGGGGCTTTGCGACATCGTGGTCATGTGGCCCCGTATATTTATGTGTGTGTGTGTGTGTGTGTGTGTGATGTATCTGATAATAAATAACCCCTGGCACTACAGCCAATGAAGGGCCTACGCGTACCAAGCGACCGCTGCCCAGCCATTTGGCCCGCAGATATAGGGTGACGCGTGATCAGCGCATCGGGTCCCCTCGACCGTTAATCTTGGTTTTCGTGATCGGGGCGCTACCTCACTGTCAGACAGCTGCTCAATTGTCCTCACGAGGCTGAGTGCACACCGTTCCAGCCCTCACATCAGTTTCTAAAATCCCTGACGGAGCCGGGAATCGAATCCGGGTGAGAGGTAGGCGCGCTACCCCAACACCACGGGGCCGGCGAAATTTATCCGATAACCTATGTTATTGTGATGGCTGTATTAGTGTTTGTATTAATTGTAATTCAATTGAGGATTGCGAAGGAGGAGGTCGTGGCATCGAGTTAGGAACAATCCCGACCTTTTTTTGGAGTAGAATTGGGAAACCACGGAAAACCACTTCCAGGATGTCTCAGGTAGGAATCGAATACGCCTCTTCTCCGTTTTGCCTCACGAGGCTGAGTGTATTCCGTTCCAGCCCTCAGACCAGAATTAAATTTGTTGGCAGAGCCGGGAATTGACCCCGGGCCTCCGCGGTGACAGCCACTACGCAACGAGTCGGACGCGCAACAATAATAAAAAATAGAAGTTCTTAGATTCAGGTATAGCCTAAGTGATAGCTCCTATATTTTCGATTCTCTTAACAACTTCGTTTGTGGGTAGCTTGTCCCGAGAAACTACAGTGCTTAAGTTTCACTGCTTTTATGACCACCTCGTGGTGTAGTGGCTAGCATTCTTGGCTATTGCTCCGGAGGTCCGGTTTTGATTCCCGGTTCTGCCAGGAAGTTTTAATCTTGTCTGAGGGCAGGAACGGGGTACACTCAGCATCGTGAGGCAAAACTGACAAGAGGTTGCAACATTGCTCTGTATATTCGGCAGTGTGTAGAATATGTCTGATAACCTATGTCACTGTGGTGGCTGTACAAGTGTGTGTATTTGGTACTAGGATTTTTGGGTAGGAGGTTGCCGGGGCATTAGCTTAAGTACCTTGCCAGCATTTGCCTGGAGTAAAAGTGGGAAACTACAGAAATCAACTTTTAGGATGACTGAGGTAACAATCAAACCCACTTCTTTCAAGTTCTGCCTTAAGAGGCTGGCTGTACTCTGGTCCAGTCCTCAGACCACAGGGCTTCCAGACCAAGAATTCTAGTCAGGCCAAACAAATACAATAACTGATTATAAAGCCACTAAATACGGATATGGCTGTCTTATTGTTTAGCATTGTAAATATAATACCGGCCGCGGTGGCCGAGAGCGCTAACACGCTTCTTCATGTCTCGCCGGCATCGGGAGAGCGTGGGTTCGAATCCCACCTCGGCCGTCCTGTAAATGGTTTTCGTGGTTTCCCATTTTCACTACCAGGCAAATGCCGGGACGGTTCCTTTCAATAGGTCCACGGCCGATTTCCTTTCATAATCCCGTCCTGAAAAGAAAAATACACGGCCATTGGCTGCATTAATAAAATTATTATTGTAAATGTATTTATCGAATGTTTATGACCTTGGGATAAGTTTCAAATAACAAGTAGCCTAACAGCGGAGAGGTTCTTGCACAATCTGACACATGAGTGTTGCCCGTCAGAGGCTAACAATACTAGTATTTATTGAAATATTAGAACCCCGAGGAACTCCTCAGCTGGGTTCGGTTTTCCCCATTATTCCAATGCCTCTGGCGTGTGCCCTCTCATCTTTCCCTTTCATATGCCTTTCATGGCTCTATTTCCTTAACAGTCCCTTAATCCTCAATGTATTGTTGAGGTTGCATTACATGACAGAGATTTATTGGCAATAATGAGTAGGAATAGCAAGCTTAGTTATGGAAGGAAGGGTCGAGGACAAGAACTGCAGGGGTAGACCAAGGTTAGAATATGTTAAACAGATTGCCTCGGACGTAGAGTGTGGTAGCTATGTAGAGATGAAACGATTAGCTCAGGACAGGGAGGCATGGAGAGTTGCATCAAACCAGTCAAAATACTGAAGACTCAAACAACAACAACAATGAGTAGGCCTACCATGTATTGAACATGCTCTGGCTCTAAAAACATAAGTTTCACCTTATTTGAATGCCAGCTTTAAAGAGGCCCTGTAGATGGTTCAAAACGGAGTTCCAGGAAAGAATATCTGGATCTCAACCGATGAAACTACGGATGTACTGCTCGAGTCAAAGCTCTGTGAACCTGAGAGGAATGTGGTTTGAGGGACTTCGAAGGAAGGAGAGCCAGGAACGGGAGATAGGAAAGGGAATGAGGAAAGGACCAGAGGCAATGGAAAAAAAAAGGGGGAGAAACCGGACCCAGCTCAGAAATCCCTCGGGCTTGCCAACTCCCGAACTCACCAGCCGTGAGCCCTTGAGGGTGTAGCACAATCCAGGATGCACCACAAGTGGTGAGACTACACACATCCTGCCTCCTTGAGGGCCTTGAACAGAAGGCAGGAGATACGGTGAAAAGAAAACAAGAGGTCTGACCACTCGAAGAATAAGGGATCAGGAAAGATAAGACAAGGGCCAATTAAGGCGGGAAAGTAAAATACCGTACTCCATAGGCCTCGAATACCCTAATACCGTCGGGGTCGGAAAAAAACAAGAGTTGACCAAGGGTCGACAGGAAAGATGATGGAGATGAGCCCGGCACAAGTAAGTGGAAGCAATGCCGAACTCAGCTGGGGTCCCGTGGTCGCCGTGGGCCCCTGGGGGATCTTGAAGTTGGAGAAGATGCAGTAAATCAACTGTTGTAAGCAACAAGACAGAAAAGGAAGTAGTATTAGTGAAAGCGTGAGTGCTAATGTGGACACAGCAAAACTGAAGTACATTCGTGATGATGACCTTCGGGTTCATTTCATTGCCAAGATATGAGTAAGTAAGTTTAGCGACTTATAACGTCAGTTCTGCATTATTGTGAGCAGCTATTGTTTCTTTTGCTCTGCTTTAGATTTAATATCAAACTGGTTAATAACAACAATATTAATGGTGTGGAGATTCCAATATACCACTGAGCTTAAATGGAACGAGAATGGGAAATTCTCAGGACCTAATAAAACACCCTTTGTAAAGGGAGTTCTTTTACATAGTAATCTGTCACAACAAGAAATAGCAGTCAGAGCAGGCATATCTGTGCGTCAATTTTAATTCAGCGATGGAAGATTTTTACTACGAGTCTGTACTGTACGTAGATGAAAGGAGTTGTATACAATAGAATATCACAAGAAATGAAGTTGCTAAATCTAGCCTCAAAATTGCCAAATTGTCAACCCTGAGACACAAACTTTTTATCGTTTATAATATCGTAAATCATGAATATACCTCAAAAATTGAGAAAATAGTCAGTGCTGTTTATAACATAATGACACATACATTACTGACATCAGCATCCAGATATTTATATTTTGGATGGATGGACTCAGTTGAGTATAATATGCATCAGAAGAGCGGTGCAAGGAGCACTCATATTTTATTTATTTATTTATTTATTGTTTCATGTATTTATTTATTTTTTTATTTATTTATTTATTTATTTATTGTGAACTGCCAAAACCTAGCTCCAATGAGCAAAGTGCACAGGCATTAATTTGAATTGCCTGCTTATTAAATGCTATTGGACGTGTTTCATCACTTCATTCACTTTCTGTGGTTTTAGGTGCAGAGTATTATTATTATTATTATTATTATTATTATTATTATTTATTTTGCGCATGCGCTTACACATTCTCAGCATTTGCTGGAAAGAAAACATTTACAATCCCAGATACCGTACATATCACAAGGAGCAAATTCTTGGTGACTGCATTGAGTAGTAGCTTCATATTCCCCTCATTGCTTCAGGCCTGATTGCCCAAGAACAGCCTTACTACGCGACACGTAGAAAGTATGACTGTTTTCTGCATCAGTTTGAAAAGGCCTGGGTCTAATTTCAACGCCGTGAGCGATTCCTTTAAGTTGTTGGGAATCACGCCAGTGCTGGAGATAATAATAGGAACTGTCCTGACTTGTGCCATGTGCCATTGCTTCCTTATCAGTTCTGAAAGCTCTGTGTATTTTGACAGCTTTTCAACATGCTTTGTTAGTATGTTGCCACTGTTTGGGATCGCCACATCTATGAAGGTGGTGTGCTTCATGCATTTGTCAACAAGAACTAAATCAGGTCTGTTGTGCACAGCTGATTGGTCTGTCAATACAGTACGATCCCAGTACAACGTAAAGCTGTCATTTTCCAGTACACTTTCAGGAGCATATTTGTAGTACGGCACTTTCTCTTGGCTCAGCAGTTGAAGTTGTATAGCCAATTCTTGATGGACTATCTTGGCAACAAAATCATGTCTCTTCCTATATTCTGTCCCTGCAAAATGGCGACAACCTGATATAATATGCTGAACAGTCTCAGATGTTGGGCAACCGTATCTGCAATGGTCATCTTGCACAGATGCATCCTTGATTATCAACTTTAGGTAGTTCCTCGTGGGAACAACCTGGTCCTGAATAGCCATCATAAAGCCTTCTGTTTCAGGAAACATCTGCCCAGAAATCAACCAAAAGTTCGACGCTAGCTTGTCGACGTGAGTTTGGATGACTTCATTGGGATGTCTTCCGTGTAGTGGCTTGGACAACCAGGCATTGAATCTATCCAAATCACTGCGCACCTGAATTTGAGTCTCTTGCTGACTTAAGAGTAGTGGAGTTGAATCATCTGCTTCTGTGACAGCCCTGTGCAGCATCGAATGGTTCGATACAGAACAGAAGTATTTTCTTAGCTCATAGATCTGTCGAGCTACTTGGTTGTTTATATCAACAATTCCTCTCCCACCCATATGTCTCGGTAACATGACGAGATATACTAAATGGGGTAGGCAGGACTCCGCAGCCGTGGTGAAGGCAACCTGCCTAGGGGAGGGAAAACCCTGATAACAAACCATAACTGCAGTGTCTGATCCGTAGCGGGCGGCTGCAAACAGCGTCTGTTCTCCATGTTAGGAGCGGCTGAAGATGAACACCTGGCTGTAGGTTAAAAACGCACCCACCCATAATATGGAGAAAATAAATTTAAAAATTAATGAAAGGCCGCTGCCTGAGGTTCGTCAGGGCATGTCTAGAGCCGGCGATGGACATGACAGCAAGCGAATCGTCGGTGGCAGGATGCTGATGAGGCGGGCTCCTGTCGCACAAGAAGATACAGCCCAACAACTACAACAAAGCCAACCAACGTCAAGTGCTTTGCCTGCTGAAAGTGCTGTGCCAGAACCACTTCCGGCACTCACCCAAGCAGGCCTGCCAAGAAAACGCTTAAAATGGTCAATCGCAATGAACGAGAGCATAATGCGCATTTATTATAAGGTGACTCGCATTGGAACAGAACTAACTGGATATAGGCAGAAATTATTATTATTATTATTATTATTATTATTATTATTATTATTATTATTATTATTATTATTATTATTATTATTATTATTATTATTAAATTCTCTGCGTCACAGAGGTACATCATTTCACAATATGGTCCCATCCAGATTCGGCTCGTCACGTTTGCAGGAATGACATCATAAAGTCAGTCGAGATTAGCATTCACCTCTGTGATGAAGATGGCCTTATGGAGCTTGTCTCTAATAAAACTCATACGTGGGCAAGTCTTGTTGAGAAATGCAGATGCTCACCGTAGTCATCTCCTCGGTGAACGAAACTATGCTTGGAAGTTGGACGGAAGTTTCTTTTACCCTCTTGAGGGTGACATCAGAAGAGTGAGGATGGCATGTGAATTTGTTGTTTATTGTTAATTTAAAATGTTATGGACTAGGGACATCTTGGTCATCAGTCAGGTGTACTGTAGGTGTGTATTAGGACTGTACATATTATTCGAATACGGTATTCCGTTAATTCTATTAATTCGGATATCCACAAATTTGAGTAAATTATCCGAATGTTCGAACAATTCCTATGTCCGAATACCGTTTTACTGTGTTAACTGCTAGTAGCCAATCTGTACGGTGACTATACAGTACGTCCCGAAAAAGTCGGGACAGTCTCGATTTAAAGGAGCATGTCGGGCTTGAATATTAATAAAAGTGTCCCGATATTTAAGTTTGATAAAATTAATAACAACTCTCTGAAAAAAATGTGTAATTAAACGAAAAATACGTTATGTTTAGAAATATCCACGACCCTGTCCTAGTTCGTAAAGAATTCAGGCGCATGTAAAGACTTAGTAAGATTTTTTTTGTTATTGTAATCATCAGATGTAAAGTAGGAAACTTAAAAATAAACTTACTAATGTTTTCTTTTTTTCTCACAAACTTGTAAGGTAATTGAATAAATAAGGAAAACACTAAAATAAACTTTGTATTCAATTATCCCTCTATATTGGATTTTTGGTGGATCGATTTTTGTGGAACTTCCTAAAATTAAATTTTGTAAAAGGCCATAACTTAAAAAGCTCTATATGATAAAGTCAAACTATAATCTTTCTATCCTCAAACAATCCTCTCCAACAAGGCTGTACCGATTTTGACTGTCAAAATATGGTCACCGTATCTATATGGGTCAGGGATATGTGACGTAGACTTCCGTCTAAGTGGATCCAGGGGTGTTTTTTCTCGGACAGGACCGATTGCATGGACATTAAGGATCGAGAAAATTACCCAAGATTAATTAAATCCCTAAACATCAAGTTTATTCTTTTAAGAAAACAACCAAATGAGGGGCTGATATTGGTGTTTGCCTCATCAATATATTGCTGTTATTGTTAATTAATTTAAGGGGCTTGGAGCATCTTTGTCATCAGTCCCGTGTACTTAGATGTGCTGAGCTTGTTTGATAATCTGTATTTCTGAGATGACTATAGTAGTGTTTGTAGCTGTACTAGGTACAGTGATGGAGTAGGTGTCCCGAGACTTGAAATAAGGTAGTGTCCGTCACTTTTCTGGACGGAATGCGGGAAAACCCGGGAAACACCCCACTCAGTATAGCCACTGTTAAAGCGGGAATTCGAACCTACGAGCTCCTGACTTGTTGCACCTGCACGCGCGGCCGTGGTGCACGATTTAACGAGCATTGCTACGACGCGGGGTTCTCAACAACACTAGCGTCACCTCGTGGGTTGGCAGTATAATTTAGAGGAGCAGAGATTAAAGTTAAGCAGCAATGGTTCTTGCAGTGATGGAGTGTTATTTATTTATTATTTACCCACGTGGTGAAGACGCCTCTGCTCATCAAGGCGGACTGGGTTCGATGTATGTGTGAAATTTTCGAAGGGGAAAGTCTCGTCCATTGGTTCGGAATTCACGTTAAAATAATGTCCCGGGGCTTATTTTCGCACGGTTAAGAAATTGCTCTTATAACAAATGAAACACTAAACAAGGGGATAAACGCGAACGCACAATACGAAGGCATCTACAGTAGCATCACATAGCTCTCTGTGCGTTGCTGCTCAATGTAGCGGTCTTTCACAATAGTGGCGCTGAAATTGGCGCAAAAGGCATCTACAGTAGCATCACATAGCTCTCTGTGCGTTGCTGCTCAATGTAGCGGTCTTTCACAATAGTGGCGCTGAAATTGGCGCAAAAGGCATCTACAGTAGCATCACATAGCTCTCTGTGCGTTGCTGCTCGATGTAGCGGTCTTTCACAATAGTGGCGCTGAAATTGGCGCAAAAGGCATCTACAGTAGCATCACATAGCTCTCTGTGCGTTGCTGCTCAATGTAGCGGTCTTTCACAATAGTGGCGCTGAAATTGGCGCAAAAGGCACCATGCATTGTTCTTTTTTAACAATAGCTGAGAAGAGCATTTTACTTTCGTGGCATTTGTTACTTCTACAGTATATTCGTACTACATTTCTGAAAAATCTTACTAAAATTTGAAATGTTTTCTATAATAATTTTAAAATTTAAATGCGGGTTTAAAAACATCCTTTATTTTAAATTTTGTATAGCAGTGAAGCACTCATGTGATACAAAAATGTACTGTCAAACTGGGAGCAATATTTGTAATTGACGATGATCAGAATAATCCAGAATGGAGATGATAATGTATATTCAAAAAGGTGTTGAACGCCATGGAATTTAATCGTTTCTTTCTCAGCAATAATTCAACCCATCACAAATTAAGGCTTTGAGCTATTAGGTCCCGTGATGTACTGTTAGTGCCATGTAGATGAAAGCTACAGAATTTGTCCATTTAACGATCTAATATCGGAAAGCCTTCATTTGTATTACTGCGATCGTAAAAATCCAATTCTAGAATTCGAACTATAATCTGTCACTCTGAACATTTGTTTTACGATTACTTTCAATTTCCTCGTAAAGCTCCCGTTGACAGCTCCCTTTTGACGTCGACAGTGAAAAGAGATTTTTATGGCTAACCCTTGTATTTGAAGAAGGGGAAAGGAAGCATGCTCAAACTGTGAAGGTTAGCTGTTGGACGTCGTAACGGACAGAAGGTAGGGGTATTGGGGCTGACCGTATGGCTACCATCTACCTGCAGCAAAAGAACGGACAACGGTCAACCCTTCAAGAATAGCTGACCGTTTAGAAAGGGGTTTTAGGTTCATTTTTTTTCTCGTTCACCAAATCAAATATATGTAGCAGTACAGTAATTTGCAAATTAGACCACGGAGGAGGGGCCTAACATTAAGGTCCACCGAGCTAAGTTCCTGGGAACTGGTCACTGCAAGTCCACCCCGCCAAAAGACGTTGAAAGTACGACGTAGAAAAACAGTTTTTTCTCCACCTGCTTATTTATAGGAGCAGAACGAAACCGTACAAGTTCTTTCATAACGTTTGTCAATGGACCGATTTCTAAACATAGGCCTATGAATATTCACGCCCCGATCTCCATATCAGCGCGTTTTAACACATGCCACGAGAGGCAGTGACGTACAGAGGCGGATCCAATTGGTGGCCAATTGCAATTACGTAGACGTAAATCGGGGGTGACACATGGTGGCAGCTGCCACTCCAATATTTAAAAAAAGAAAAGATGTTTAAAGATACAGAATTTTGAATTTCCGGCACCTATTTAAAGAATCAATCAATGAATATACTCGTATCACCATCTCCCTTACTTTCTTCCCCCACGTTGTATTTTTTCTCTCATCCTTTCGGTTTGTCTGATTCGTTAGCGAGTTTTTGTGTAAATCCACGTTCGACTCTTGCCGAGGAAGCAGACTGCAGTGCATTATTATTATTATTATTATTATTATTATTATTATTATTATTATTATTATTATTATTATTATTATTATTATTATTATTATTATTATTATTATTACCTGCGATCTCGATATGAGCAAATGTGTCACCAGGTAACGCTTGCGCAAATTCGCAGGCTCCATTTCAAGTGAAAGAGAAGTGGATTTTAAGTTAATAGCCTACTAGCTTAAACACTGGTTAAAGACAAAAGTACAAGTTTTAGATATTACAGTACATCTTTTGTATTTATGTTAAATCGCTTATACTCCAAGCTCGGCAGAGGGATCTATCCTCTACCATCGCAAGGACAGTCTAGAAGCTGAACACACTTTGTCAGCAGATACAACTGGGGATGGTGACAGGCCGATCACCCACGTTACGTTAACTTGGGTCTAATTAAGGAAGGGTTAGGGAAGGGAGTCAGCCATGGATCTGTTGAAAGGAACGGTCTCGGCATTTGCCTGGGGGTGAAAATAGAAATACCGTTTCAGGACGGCCAAGGCGGGATTCGAACCCACGCTCTCTGGATGCAAGTGCAGCACGAGGTAGCGCGTTAGCTCTCTCGGCCACCGCGGCCGGTTCAGATATTAGTACGATTGTTTTTGTGTGTTTTTCTTTTATGTTTTTGTGTTCTTGTTTCTTTTTAAAAGAAGTTATAAAACCGATAACCATCTGTACTTTTAGGCTTAGACATTTTTGAAACATTTTAATTAGGACTGCCTCATCTCTAACGAAATTGGGCTCTTAGACTCAGGTTTTAAAGTGTTTTTTTAAGGCCATTTTCAATATCTTTTTGGTTGTAAAAGTATCTCAAAAGGCTTTAAAATCTACAATTTTAATGCTAACTTAATAAGAAAAAACGATTGACCCCCTCCCCCACCCTTGCCCTGGCGTACTCCTGACACCCCCAATAGCGTACTGAATTTATGCCTGTCTTTTTACACAAAGGAGACAGTATGAAAAGTTAAGAAATAAAAGAAATGAACTATAAATAATAATATCGTAACAATAATAATAATCATATTAATAATTGTTGTGTAGTATGCCCCTTATTATTACACTATCTTATGGGGATGATTGAGATGAATATCTATGTCGCGGACAGTTTTTACGGTCGAATGGTTTCAAATCTTATCTTGGGCCGTCCTTGAAGTGGATTTCAGTGATTTCCCATTTCCAGAAAAATGCTGGCACAGTGTCCTCTAATAGGTCAAGTAGTTAAAATAAAATGACTCCGACGACGACAAGACGAAAACAGCAACTGTGTGGCTTTGAAACTAGGTCACCCATATGCATGTACTTCAAATGCGAGTATCATTGACGTACAAGCCACAAATCAGCCGTGAAACAAAAAGGAGTGTATAATTAAGAACTGTCTTATTAGTGTGAACACGCGCAGTAATTGCCGGATGGCCACGAGTGAGTCAAGAACTGGTTCTGTGGATTAGCAGTATAACTCACATCATCCGGAGTGGAGAAATCGCCCGCGGCTCAGCGTTCTGCGGCAGATGGAGATCATTATAACGGCCCGGCGCGTGCCTCAGCACACAGTCTCACCTTGCACCTTGCAGGCCAGATGGACCATCTATTGGACAGCATTTTAACATGCATATATTATTGGGCTGAGGGTTAAGCCAAGATTAGCGTGATACAGAAAGTGTGACGGAGTTTTTCAAAAAATAATAAGACTTAGTAATTGTTCAATTAAACAATTTTATGATTTTTTTTTAATTGTATTTTATTAACAATTTTTTCTAGATGGTAGAACAGAAAAAATTATCATTAAAAAGGAAAACTTATATATTTTTATGTAGCAAACAGTCCTTTTTTTTATTTTTAAAAGATGTGTAGAACTAACAATTTAGAGTACCAGATTCCCCCCGCCCGTCACTTGCGAGGCTTAAAAAAGGCATGAAACTCGCCATTTTGCTTCTAATTTTTTTAAAAATTCCCGGACCCCCTGCTCAATACCCCCAGACCGGTAAGGCCATCCCATATTAATCTGTCCCGATTTCACTCACCAAAAATATGGCAATGCCTAGGTATAGTTCTCTCACTTTCCTCGTTAACGAGCGGCTTGCCTTTGAAAACAAACTGAGTGGATATGTTTACATTCCTTGTTTTCAGGAAGCCAACACATTCCCAGCGCGTGGCACAGTGTTGTCAACTCTCCACCGTAGCCACTGAGAGCATGCCGCGAGTCTAGACAGAACTACGTGCAGCTGTGCAACACTGGACACGTGACACGCAATCTGGCCGCCAGGACCGTATTCTGGACTCCACATGGAGTGCTATTAGTCAAGAACAATCAGCTATTGGTCAGCAGTGAACAATGTCTATTGTCGGCGCGTGCCACTGCCTTACATTTGAGTTGCCGCTCGTTAACGAGGAAAGTGGGAGAACTATACCGTATGTGGTGAAGCTTCAAGGTCGCGGACCAGTATGAGTGGTGGGGAGCTGGAGCAAGGGAGGAATTATCCAACACATAACTGAGTCGAACTCAAGACGATTGCATGCACAGACGAGTGACTACCTTCGCTGTTCCCCCACCACTAATGCGTGGCTGGAAATATCTGCTTATTATCAGAGCGATCAGCTTAACCTTGAAGCCTCACTACATACCGTCCATACTCTACTACCCGCATCTCATATCGTCACTGACTTGCAATACCAAGTATCTGACGATGCTAATGAAAATGAAAATCCACAGCCTGCTTCCAGTCGGGTCAGGGAATGGAATGAATGAAGCCCCATCTAGCGGCGAGGATATGAATTGTGCCGGCTGCCGAAGCCTGACGTACTCCCCTGCGGCAATGATTAAATGAATGACAGATGAAATGAAATGATTGTGGAGAATGTTGTTGGAATTAAATTGTTACAGGGAAAACCGGAGTACCCGGAGAAAAACCTGCCTGCCTCCGATTTGTCCAGCACAAATCACACATGGAATGACCGGGATTTGAACCACGGACCAAGCGGTGAGAGGCCGGCGCGCTGCCGCCTAAGCCACGGAGGCTCTACGACGCTCATCTTTTCCATTATTTTCCTTAGGATTGGTCACGCCTCCCAGGCGTATGACGATGTACGTCCAAGAGAACAATTCACGCTAGGTTCACTTTCCTGCGTGTCCGTACTACAGGAAAATGAACCTTAAATACACTGTACTGTAGGAGTGCATAACTACGCTGAAATATAATTTTCTACAGAACAATGAATTTTAACCGGACGCAGTGACCGCGAGTGCTAACGCGCAAGTATCGGGAGAGCGTGGGTTCAATTCGAACCAAACGCTGGCCATACTGAAACTGGATTTCCGTATTTCCCCTTTTTTCCACCAGACAAACACCGGGACGGTTCCTTTCAACAGATCCACGGCCGACTTCCTTCCCAGTTCCTTTCATGATCACTCCAAGACCCAAGTTAGCGGTCACCTAGGCGATTGGCCTGTCACCATCCCCATTTGTATCTGCTGACAAAGTATGTACAGCTACAAGACACTGTCCTTGCGACGGTAGAGGAATGATCCCTCGCAGTGTCCGTGATTGAAGCCGCGCTGGGAGGATATGAAATTTAAATAGAAACAATGAATTTATGGTTCACCTAACGTGATTTTTTCTGTTTCCACATACGGCTGGAAGTCATGGGCGCCCATAGAGGGGGGGGAGAGGGGGGGCCATGACCCCCCCCCCCCTGGAATCCCAAGAATATTTCTATTGTTCATTGTCACATCAGTTTATTTCATAAATTGAAGTTACTGATAGCTATATGATTAAGATGTAGGGATAATTTCACAGTTGTATTTAACTCAGATGTCGCCTCCGTAGCGTAGCGGTCAGCATAGTTAGCTGCCGTCCCGGAGGTCCTGGGTTCGATTCCCGGCTCTGCCACGAAATTTGAAAAGTGGTATGAGGACTGGAACGGGGTCTACTCAGCCTCGGGTGGCCCAAATGAGTAGAGGGGGTTCGATTCCCACCTCAGCCATCCTCGAAGTGGTTTTCCGAGGTTTCCCACTTCCTCTTCGGGCAAATGCCGGGATGGTACCTACTGTAAGGCCACGGCCGCCTCCTTCCCTCTTCCTTGCCTATCCATCCTGCCCTCCAACCTCACCAGTTGTATCCACTCCGATTAGATGTTCCCAGCTCTAGGACACTGCCCGTAGAGGCGGTAGTGGTGAGTTCCCTCGCTGAGTCCGTGGATTCCACCAACCTGGAGGGTAAACGACTAAGAAGAAGAAGAAGAAGAAGAAGAAGAAGAAGAGTATTTAACTTAGTAATTTGGGAAATCGGTGAACTGGATTAAGATTACCATTTTATTTTTTATTTTATGAACTGCTTGAATATTATTTTTGTCGCTACATGGTGATACAACTATTTTTTATCTGTTTTTAAGAAATGAACATTATGACGATGATACACTAAGAAATGCGAACTTCTATGGACAAAACTCTGAACTAAAAAAAACTATTCCTGCCATTTATGCCATGAAGATAGGCTAATGTAACCAACGGTTTCAGAGCAGCCAAATAATGAATATCACGAAGTAAGAAATGAAACGAAAATTGCGGTGGGGGTACGTCTCATCATCTCATCACCACCTACTGACAGGTGGAAGCTGTGACCAAACCAATTATGAGGGAAATAATGGGAAAGAAGAGCATTGTCAAATACGCGGTATATTAGCGACGATATCCATGATTCAATGTTTCACAGTGTAGCTGAGGAATTGTAACTAATTTAGTATCGGTTCGTCGGAAAGAACAGCTAATTCTATCGGGTTTGCAATTACAGTACAGTATTTCAATGTAAAGCTCTTAGTCTACTGTGCAGAGTGTGTGTGTTTGTTAAGAAAACAAGTAGTTCTGTGAATAACTTCGTGGCATAGTGGTTAGCATTCTTTGAAATCACCTTAGATGTCCGGGTTCGATTCCCAGTTCTGCTAAGAAATATAATTCTTTTCTGAGGGCTGGGACGGGATACACTCAGCCTCATGAGGCAGAACTGAGAACATGTGTGTTCGATTCCCACCTCAGCCATCCTAGAAGTGGTTTTCCGTGGTGTACTACTTCTACTCCAGGCGAATGCTGGAATGATACCTAAATTAAGGCCACAGTCGTCTCCTACCAAAAACTTAGTCCCAGTTACAAAATAGGCTTTACACTTAAGTACAGCCATTAAATTTGAACAGAATATCAGACATATTCCACACACTCCCAACCTCACGGGGCTACATGACCACGTTGGCAAAGAGCCCCTAAATAAATCAACATGAGTGACTAACCCACTTCTTTATCATATCTTGAACCATTTCTTTTTATCTCAGAATGCTTGTCACGACTTCGGAGCGTGATGTTGCAGTGGTCAAGCTGTTTGCCTCTTTACAAGGCGGACTGGGTTCGATTCCTGGTCAATGCATGCGAGATTTTTGAAATGTACTATCACTTCCTGTGGTTCGGATTCAACGTAAAAATGGAGGTCCCGAAGTTCATGACCGCGGGATTAACGGTCACGTAAGACTACAAGCTTCCTTGCTTTCTTCCTATTTTAGAACTATGATGCTGTACCGTCCAACTTCGATATCTCGAAGTGCTTTCGGAGATAGAAATTACTCCGAGATATAGAATTTTGACTTATAGAAGTTCGACTGTAGGCCCTATATAGTGTCGTGTTTATGACCAACATGTGACGAAATATAGGGCAACTATTTAAAATTTGAAACTCAATTTCCAAAACAATTTAGTCATTTTAGGCAATAGGCATGGACATAAAATATTTTCTTAGGGGGCGGGGGGGGGGGGGGGGGGGAATAAACGGTCTGATTACGAAGTTAAAACTTGCCCCATCCTACACCAAAGCTTTCACCGTTCTCGAAGGCGAACATCATCGCCGCTTCACCAACGTCTCCGGAACTTTTCCTTTCCTAATCTAGCCGAGTTTTTCCACTCGCCACGTACAGCAGTGACATTAACATAGTGGGGAAGGGCAAGCAATTCCCGCTCAGCTAGTGAACCTGTAGTCTTTAAAACTATTCACTAGTTTTACTAATCCATCGTTGATGGATTTATAAGAATTATGGTACAGCTAAAGATGTGATTCCTGCCAAGTTCTGGGTCAGAAATGTAGGGTCAGATGACCGAGATGTGTCTCCCCTTAAATCAATTACTACTACCACCAGAGACAATGTCCCATATGTCGTCAAGGAAAGAAAGCGTGCTTGGTTTGCGAGGACTCGCTTTCCTACGAAACGATGCTACTGGAACGTTTCGTCCTGAAAATGGTTTTCGTGGTTTCCCCATTTTCACCACCAGGCAAATGCTGGGATAGTTCCTTGCAACAGGTCCATGGCCAATTCACTTCTAAAAGCCCCCTAACAGTCCTGAAAAAATAATAAATGCCATTGGCTGAATTAATAGAATTACTAAAGTCCTAAAATATTAATTATCAATTTTCAGTCCCATTCCTCCAATTGTTAGGAGGTTTAAGAAGCTGGTCAGGCAGTGTCAACAAAACAAGAAGAAATATTAATTATTTAATATATTATTCTGTTAGAAACCATTTTTCAGTGTTGCCTTTGTAATCGAAATTAATTAATTAATTAATTTATTTATTTATTTATTTATTTATTTATTTATTTATTTATTTATTTATTTATTTATTTATTTATTTATTTATTTATTTATTTATTTATTTATTTATTTATTTATTTATTTATTTATTTATTTATTTATTTATTTATTTATTTATTTATTTATTTATTTATTTATTTATTTATTTATAGCATTTGCGTGCTGTATATTAGCATAGGTATCTCTCTAACAAATTATTCATGTTTAATGTTATGAACTGATCATTCTTCCTTTCATAACCTAATAATTCTAAGCAGAACATTGTATACAAAATACAGGGTGTAAATTACTGAATCACATGGGCACTGGCCAACAAGACCCGTCTGCCTAGCCACAGTTAAGATAATTACAGACTGTCATCAGTCTCCTAGGGGATTTCTTTTGTTATCCCTACATTATCTACCCACCAACGACGGGTATCCAAAAGCTAGCTATAAATTAGACGCTCCATTCATCTAACCTCAACACTTTTGGTTGGTCAACCTTTTAATGTACTTCTTCTTGGCCTGATAAAAATAGATATTATTTTACCGTAATGAAACGCAGATATCATAAGAGGAAGATCAGATAGAATGAAGAAGTATTGGGAGAAGGAGAGCACAAGCATCTAAGAAGTGATTGATCTGACGTACCCCAAAGTGGGTGATTCGAAAAGGAGAAGAGAAAGAAGAAACGCCAATGATCATGAAAGTTGTTAACACCTTGCACCAGACGGCTGTTTAATAATGATACACATGAGTCAATGTCTGCACATTTCGATCGTCCTGTCTCCGTCCTCACACAGGCTAGCCGTCTAGTCTGTCATATCCATCACCCACCAGCACTCAAGAGATGATCGTCTTGTGAGCTGACTCAGGCCAATTTCATGATCATGATTACTAGGGCTCGGATTTTTGGGTAAATAAATATATTTTTTATTTAAATACATATTTTAAGCAGTTTTTCTATAAGTACATAAATTCCTGCTTTTCACTTATTAGCACATAAAAGGACATTTACATTTTTCAAAGTCAGTATGCTAGATCTTTCAGTTCATTGCATTTTTGTTCTGTGTTACTTCAATGGGGAAGAACCTGTGAGCTATCTAATCTTTATGCAGAGCGTATGTCAGCTTGCAACTGTGTTATTCTTAACTTGTCGCCCCGTGCCACTCATTGTGGAAGCCGGGGATTTCCTTATCCATAGTCACATTGCACCACGTGCTAGACCTTCCCCCCATCTACCTGAAACCAGTGCCAGTCACATGCAGTTCATTTCTGGCACTGTGAGGTGTAAGGCAGTTCTACGATGGCTAAAGTAAAAGCAACTACGAGTTATCGTCTGCTACACTGTATTGCAGAATTTACGGATAATTTTACTGCTGATGGGGGCGTTCTGTTCTGCCAACCATGTGGGAAAGCAATCATGGCTGAACAGCGATCTCAAGTTACACAACACCTCAAGGGCAAGAAACATATTGCCGCAGTTTCGAGCAAATTGTTTACATTCACATTAATAAATTATAATAAAATATTTTTACTTTTTTGTCACATATTTCAGGTATTTTTAATACATAAAAAATAAATATTTTCCCGTTTTTGAGCACCTAAAAATCCTAGCCCTAATGATTACAGATCCTAATAAAACTTAGCCAGTCCAATCTTGTACACTTCGTGTGTAACCATAAGAATCGTTCATCAGGTGTGTAAACGCAACTTTTACAAGTGGCCAACTTGATTTGACAAAATGAGACATGAATTAACATTGATATTTTATTTATTATAATTTTATTAATGCAACCAATGGCCATGTACTTTTCTTTTCAGGACGGGTCAGGGAAGTGATATTGGCAGGAAATCGGCCGTGGACCTATTGAAAGGAACCGTCCCGGCATTCGCCTGGTGGTGAAAATGGGAAGCCACGAATACCATTTTCAGGACGGCCGAGGTGGAATTCGAACCCACGCTCTCCCGATGCCAGCGAGGCACGAGATAGTGCTTTAGCGCTCTCGACCACCGCGGCCGGTATCTTTATTTATGAATATCCATTACAGTAAATGGAACCCTATTACACACAGTACATTAGGGTTGTAGTTCGTTACAAAATGAAAAATTAATTACATCATAAATTATGAGATTAATTTTTGAAAAATTAGATGAATGAAAGCTAAAAACTGCTTATAACAACATTTTTTCGTGAATATGTGATCAAGTGGTTTTGAAAATTTCAAGTTGCAGAAATTTAAGTGGCAGTTCAAGATGTATCTGGCTTTACCAAACACAGAGCATTCGAACAACCGGTGATCTATTGTTTGAGGAGAATCACAAAAACAGGAATAACCATCCACAATATTAATTTTAAAACGTTCGAAATAGGATTTAAAACGCCCGTGACCAGTTAAGAATTGAGTAAGTTCAAAATTCTGTACAAACATCTTACACTGCAGCCTACGGTGAAATTGTGGAAAAAATATATTTCTAGTGACAGGTCCTTTTGTAGAACGGGTCCAGTAGTTGTTCCACTTGCTTGTTATGTGACTTCTAATTTGTCTCTGCATAACATATTGGGTACTTGTCATATGAAGCTTGCATATTAGATGCTGCTGCTGTTTTTGCGAGTTGATCCGCTCTTTCGTTTCCAGGAGTTCCGACATGTCCTTGAATCCAGGTGAAACAAATGTGAGAGTTTTGATGAGCTATTGCTCTAATAGTAACAGCAACTGGGTTCATATTGTACTTGTCATTTATTGACCTTAGTGCAGCTTGGGAATCACTGAAAATCTGAGCATTCTTGTTGTTCTTTTTGCACCATTGGACTGCAGAAATTATGGCCCGAAGATCTGCCTGAAAAACGGAACGATTTGAAGACAGTTTATACTGTGATGACAATACCTCAATATGTGTTCTCATAAACTACAAATGCACATCCAACTTTATCAGTTTTGTCGGCATTCGAAAAGAGAGAACCATCCGTGTAAATACAGCAATCGTGTGGGTTCGGGCAGTGATTCAAGACATAATTCTTAAAGACACTTGGATAACCACACTCCAGAAAGTGACACTTTTGTTCTATGACAATGTTCAGAATAGGCGTATTTGATATTTCGTTTTTCTTTAGTAGTGTCAGTTCAGCTTTCCCGACAGCAGTAAGGAACAGTGGCTCAATCCCTGCAATAGCCAGTGCAGCATCAGTGGAGGTTGTACGGTAGGCACGGGAAATTCTGAGTGCGAATCCCCGTTGGATTTGCAGTAATTTTTCCTGGGCCCATTTCTTTTCCAATATGGGGCGGAAGGAAACCACCACAGGTAGATCAAAGGTATAAAAGGCCGTATTATAAATGTTTTAAGTAGGCTACTTCATAATTTAATCCCCAATAAGGTCTACAAACGATGTTTAATCCTTGCAAAAATCTACTAGCTTTAAGTTTTAATCTATTGAAATGGGGCCTAAAGGTCAAATGTTTGTCTAGTATAACTCCCAAGTGCAGCAGGTGATCTTCCAGAATAATGTTTTGTCCACTCATCTTAATTTTTGGTCTACTCAGTTTTCTTCTTCTTGTAACGAACATACCTTTAGTTTTTTTGCGGATTGAAATTCAGTTTATTATCATTACCCCAGTTAAGTAAGGTAAATAATGAAATGTTTGCTCATACGTTCAAATCACGCACATCATCAGCTTAAACTAATAGAAGAGCATCGTCAGCGTAGGCAATAACCCTGCAGCCAGGTGGAAGAGTTAGTTCTAGCAGGCTATCATATAAGATAATCCAGAATCCAGGACTACATGTCGATCCCTGAGGGCATTCCTTATTGATAAATTTTGACGAAACTGCTCTTCCAACCCGAAGTTGTACTTTACGTTTAAAGAAATAGGCTTGGATTAATTCATAAATATCCTTGGGACATAGATTTCTTTTCAGCTGATGCAAAATATTTGGCCACCAGGCGTTATCAAAAGCGCCAGTTATCTTAGAATCACATACTGTAGTCTACTTATAATATTAGAGAATAACACTGATCTACGTATATAAAGCTCAATGCTGGTTTGTCTGTTTGTCTGTTATTTATACAAATCTACACCGTTTCACCGATCTGAACCAAAATTTGTAACCCTCTGGAACCCTGCGGATAACACTGTCTACTTTAAATTTCGGACAGACCACTCCATTCCCTGCATTTAGGCCCTTTGGCACAAATCTACTCAGTTTCACCGATCTGAACGAAATATTACATACTTACCCTTTGGAACCCGACGAGTAACACTACCCACTTGAAATTTCGGTCAGACCACTCCATCCCGTGCATTTAGACCCTTTGGCACAAATCGACACCATTTCATGGATCTGAACAAAATTTTACATAGGCTACTTACCCTTTGGAACCCGACGAGTAACACTGTCTACTTGAAATTTCGGACAGACCACTCCATGCCCTGCATTTAGGCCCTCTGGCACAAATCTACACCGTTTCACCGATCTGAACCAAATTTTGTATGGTGAGTAAAAATGCATGTTACTGATTTTAAGCACGGCATTCTGCCGTATATATGAGCGCCCGGCAACCGTCTACTGAGCCGTCACTGGTGGAGCGCGTGAGGGAAAATGTCCTTGCCAAGCAAATATGTAGACCCTGTATTTATTTTATTTTGTCACTTATCCTCCCAGTTCGGCGTCACCCACGGACTTTGGGAAGGATCAGTCCTCTACCGTCGCAAGGATGATGTCTGGGAGCTGAACACACTTTGTCAGCAGATACAACTGGGTTGGTGACAAGCGACCGCTGACTTGGGTCTAATTATGGAAGGGTCAGGTTTGGGATTTGGGAAGCAAGTCGGCCGTGGACCTGTTGAAAGGAACCGTCCCAGCATATGTCTGGTGGTGAAAACGAGAAACTACAAACCCACGTGAGGAACGAGGACTCTCGGACGCCGTGGTCGGCATATATTATAATTCCAGAAAACGATCAACAGAGGGAGTTAGGAAGAGGGCGATGTGCCTTTTGTACTAGAGAAACGTGAATGTAGAAAAAGGTGTGAGACCACGAGGGATATTATTACAATATAAAACGTTTTCATTCGGTACATTAACCGTTAAATACAGCTATTCTTCGTGAACTTGTCCAACCATTAAATCAGAAATAAATTGCGAAACGTTCAAAATGAATGGCCCAATTATTTTAAAAAAAAGTACTTTATGAGACTTTGGACTTCTGGGCAAAAAGGAAATTAGTATTCCAAGGAACTTTCATTTTTACATGAAATGTATTTGCCGTGCATATTTATTATCTAGCTTATACATAACCTAAAATGTTAAGGACCGCATTTTGTTATTGCGAGTTTGACACAGCTGCCGAACATTTATACCAGTAGGTCTATACACCGATTCTCGGAAAGAAAATTCCAGGGACACAGACTAGCGGTGGATGGATATTCTCATAAAGTGTGCAAGACAAACTACTACCTCTTCCCAAATGATGAGTGTGTTCACTATGTAGTCAACATTGTTCCAGACACCATCTAACCTTGTGCAAGTGGCATAGAATACCAGGTTTTTAATGAACTAGACTGTACGAAGGAACAGTAATTTATTTATTTACAGTATTTACTAGCTATACCCGGCATGCGTTGCAATGCCAATCAAAGACAGAAAGAAAGGAAGATAGTATTAATGTTATTGGTTTTACGTCCCTTTTAATAACTGCGGCTTTTAGAGACACCAGGGTGAAGGAATTTGGGCCTAAAGAGGATCTTTAACGTGCCAGTAAATCTACTGACACGGTCATCTCGCATTTGCGCACCCTCAAATTTCAAATGGCTGCGCCAGGATTCGATCCTGCAACCGTATCCACAGCAGGCGAAAACGTTACCTCTGAGCCATGCAGCCAGCCCAAGAAAGAAAGAAAGAAAGAAAGAAAGAAAGAAAGAAAGAAAGAAGGAAAGAAGTGTTTGAATTGTAATTTCGTTTACTGAAGTGTCTTTAGATAAACAATATTCTTTGTTTATCTGTCTGGTGCGTACCGTATATAAATAAATACGAAGGCTTTCCGACGCGCGGGCACGCCCCATACAGCTGACCATGTGAGAAGCATGGATTTTTTAAATTTTGTCCACACACTTGCAGGGATTGTCAATGAGCTTTGTTGATGGTCATCGCAAATGCGAGTCGCACGGGAAACTGCAAACGTTTGAATAGGAATGGCATATCTGTCGGAATCATTGGGATGCCTGGCAACAGTACATCTTCTCTCTTTTGTTTAAATTTCCCATTTAAAATTGTAGCTTCGATGATGTTGTTCACCATCTTTTTCACTGAAAGCCTGGTACCGTTGAAAAGTTTTGGTGGATTGATGTTTCAGAGAAGATGGATAGGCACTCCCAATATTCAATGTTAAAACGAGTGGCGGCATGCCTGGAAAATCAAGTGAATTCAGGAATTCAGTAGGATAATTGATAACTTCGTCTTGATTCATGACAGTATTGATGGACATATACGTTTTAGTTTCGCCTGGTATTTCTTTTGGAATGCTGCAATTGATGGCATCGACATCGCTGTTTTTGGCTGCTAATATAGCAGGTGCACTGAGCCACCAATGGCGTTTGCAATTCTGTGTGATATTTGGGAAAATGTTCTGAATCAAATCGTCTGGAGTTGCTGTCATTTTACAGAAGTTTGTTGGCAATGTTATTCATTGTGTGGATTCAACGATTGTCATTTTCCCATTCCCAATATCCAACAATTGTTTTGCGAAACGTTCAGCGGATGCATCATGTTGTAGCTGTACATGCATATTGGTTTTCAAAGTCAAAGTTTGTACGTGCTGCCACAAAACTGATGAAATGTGTAGTCTAATAATCTTAAAAAGTAAAACATTTATAAAATTATAAATATGGTACAAAACATGTCGCTCCCTAAAGTTAGGCCTGTGCCTAGGGGCCTATATGTCAATCCGCCTCTGGGTGCAGCTGCAAGATTTTAAAGAAGACATGAAGTGGCAGTCAGTCGGGTTTAAAGGGAAATGAGATACATAGCAGAAATTAAACATTCATAATTATTCCACATAGACCAATGGTTAGAAAATTATATACATTATGGTTCAAGGCGGAACAGATCAATCCCTAGTATTTGAATATGAAGAGGAATGCAGACAATACATGACACATTGAACAGTCTATTGCTTGAATATTTGTAGATACAGTCACTAATTAGAACGCAAGATGAGATGAGACTTTTATTACAGACCATTGTCATAAGATCATCTGAAACCTCTTCTCAGTTGATAGGAAACACGATACCCGAAACACATCGGTATTGCTAGCAATGCGAGAGTCAGACTGTCGGGTGTAACGTTGATGATATCCGATATCAATTGAGGCATACTCACTGAGTGAGTTTTAATGAACATTTCCGTGTAATCACAAGATACAGTATGATGTGAGATATGTTTAATGGACCGACATCGTACGAGGGACAGATTACCTCGCTGTTCGACATCGAATATAGATTTAGGTAATAGGAAGTCACTTTTGAAAGCCTTTGTCTGGATCGTGGCACTCTATGGAAGTGAAACCTGGACCATTGGTGCAGCAGAAAAGAAGAGAATTGAAGCGTTTGAAATGTGGTGTTACAGAAGAATGATGAAGATCAGATGGGTAGATAGGGTTACGAATGAAGAGGTATTAAGACGAGTGGGAGAGGAGAGATGTTTCTGGCAACTGCTAATGAAGAGAAGAGTTAGGTTGGTAGGACACATACTAAGACACCCAGGAATAGCAAACTTAGTTATGGAAGGAAGGGTCGAGGATAAGAACAGTAGGGGTAGACCAAGGTTAGAATATGTTAAACAGATTGCCTCGGATATAGGGTGTGGTAGCTATGTAGAGATGAAACGATTAGCTCAGGACAGGGAAACATGGAGAGCTGCATCAAACCAGTCGAAAGACTGAAGAGTCAAACAACAACAACCACCCCTTAAATCTCCAATACCTAACTAACTAATCGGCATCGTACAAGTCCGAGTGTCGTGACGTTTTGCAGCCCTTAAAAAACATTACAGTACGGTACTCCTCTCCCGGGAATCGAACCAATAATCTTGTGATCATAAGAACGACACTCTACCACCGATCCAAAGAGGAAGCAAATGCTCCGGAGGTCCGGGTTCAATCCCCGGTTCTGCCATGAATTTTAATTCTGTTCTGTGAGGTAAAACTGAGAGGAGGTAGTTTGATTCACGCCGCAACCATCCCGGAAGTGGTTTTCCGTGGCTTACCCCAGTTCTACTCCAAACAAATGCTGGGATGGTTCTTAACTTAAGGCCACAGCCACCTCCTTCTCAATTCGTATCTGAACATGAGTAAGTAACGAGCGGTGAGTCCATGTGCTGCAGCGTGGTTAAGAGGGGAGCAACGTTCACTTATCTTGCTGTTACGGAGATGTTCGCATCGGCTCCTACTGTAACGTAGCAGTATTGCACGTTAGTGTCTCCGACGAGCACAGCAGTACTGACCCCCTCCACTACCTTCGACTTTCCGCTCTCGGGGTTGCTTCACGCACCTTTGCGCCATCAGGTATTAATTGCTGGGTTCTCTTTATCAGTCCAGCCTGGGGTACGAAGTACCCTCAACACTATTAATAAGATGCAAGTTGTGCAAGATCGAGCCTTACGCACGATATCCAATGCTCCGTGGTGCGTGCGTAACGCTCAACTAGACAATGACTACTCGTCAGAGAATTCGTAAGCAGGCAGTCAAAATATACTGAACAGCCACACGTAGCGCCAATCCTCTTATAAACAGGTTGGGTGATTACCAAGCCAGGGGGAACCGCCACAAGCGCCCCCGCATCATTATGATTATACAGTAGAATAACTCTTCCACAAACTATACTATAGCAATCCCTTTACTTTCATTTCTTAAATTAGTTATTTATCCGAGTCCAAAACACATACAAATATGCATATAAATAGCATTAAATTACATTTTTCCAGTGTTCACCTGTTAGAATGGCACAGTCATTAGCTTACATCTAGTCCTGTGTAGGCCTATCACACGGTCTTGGTAACATGCTGCAATTCAGAAGGTGCTCAGAGTCTTGTTTTTCACAACATTTACAAAGTTCTTCAGTACTGTATCCCCACTTCTTCAATTTGCTTTTGCACCGACTCACACCTGTTCTCAGTCTGTTTAGCGTCTTCCAAGATCCGTATTGTAAATGGTAGCCTGCTCCGGCTTTTCCTTCATTTCCCTCGATCCTCCCGGTGATTTTGTTTTCCAAAGTTCAATTCGGAGAGCTTCAGCTGAGGAAGGAATGGATATCGTTAATTGGAGAAAGCTCTTTCTTGACTTTAGCCTAGGTGGATGGACATCAAGTCTATGCATTGGGTGTCTTGGATCTGTTTCTTGCTTTTTCTTCTCAACTTCTGCCGCTACTTGTCTTCTAACTTCTGGAGGATTTTCCTAATGAAATTTTATCTTCAATCTTCCTTTCCTATCTACTTATTTTCGTTCCAAAGAAATTCTTATTTCGACTATCCTATTAAAATTCTGTATTTCAAGTGTTTTAATCCACCAACTAACCAATAGATTCCAAGGTAAACACCTAACACCCCTTAACCAAATGCAGTAGGTCGTAACAGTCTGATATAACTTAGCTCTCAAGGCCTTCGGGCTGACAGGCTAGAAGAGAACGCAAATAAGTCGGCTTTGCTTGCGTAGGGTCAGCACATAAATACGTCTACAAATCGAGCACTAATGAAACAAAAAATGCAATCATAGCAGACTAGCAGAGTAGTATTAGAAATGTAGCTAGGGGTGGAAATCAAAATAGGCTATCCATCAGATCTGGAATTATTAACGATTCAATTTTCCGTGTGTAAAAAATACAGCGCGGGTTAATGATGTTATGTTATTCCCCTGCAGCATAGGTATATAGGTTATAGGTAGCCATGCTTTCAGGTAAAAATCCGTAAGAATCCTAATTTCATAAAAACGAACATCCAATGTCGTCTATCACTAAAGCCCTGCGTGGATGCGAATAACCGCGGATAAACCCGCAGATATCCACAAAAGTTTCCGCTACGCGGATATAGTTTGCATGGCTGTGCGGATAGTGGATAAGCTGCGGATGGTTGGTTCCTCAGTTTAGGGGCTGCGACAACGCGGTCATGTAGCCCCGTGTACTTTGGGTGTGTGTAAAATCTGTCTGATGACCGGTGTTAATTGTGATGGCTGTATTAGTGTGTGTTATCTGTAACTCAGGTAAGGACTGCAGACGATCAATTTCAAGCAGTTCCTACTTTTGCTACCAAATTCTACCGTCAACGACACCTAGCTGTAAACTTGGCTACTAGATGCCACCGCAACCGGCACCTGGCGACGAACGTTGGAACTTAATAGAGCGTTACTCAAATCTAACCTACACATTTAGCTTCAAACAATTGTAGTTAGTTGAAGGTATTTTTTTACATGTCATAAATCTATGATATGGGCCCGCCAGCTTTACTTCCCCTCCGATGGAAGGTATACTGAGGGATTTTAGCGCTCTTTAACAATCCGACGACTTCGGCCACGTCTGAACCCACGATCTTATGTTGGTTGGTTGGTTCCTCAGTTTAGGGGCTGCGACAAAGAGGTCATGTATTAGTGTGTGTATCTGTTTTCAATTCAAGTAAGGACTGCATACATTTAATTTTTCGAGTAGTTCCTACTTTTTCCGCCAATCGCCACCGTCAGCGACTACTAGTTCAGAACCTGGTTACCAGACGCCACTGCAGTCGGCTCCCGGCGACGAAAGTCGGAACCTAACAGCGTTTGTCAAATGTTTAACCTAACCTAATTTAGCTTCACACAGGTGTAATTAGTGGAAGGTTCTTTATCATGCCATAAATCTATGGCATGGGACCGCCGGCTTTACTTCCCCTCCGAAGGAAGCCATAGTGCACGATCTTAGGTATAGAAGCGAAGCATGCTAGCAACTACGCCACCGAAGCCACCAAAAGCTGTGGATAATGTTTGGAGTAAATTTGCGGATAGATTTTATAATACAATCCGAATTTTTTAAATATCATTACTAGGACCCGGATATTTATGAGTATGAAATATCGTTTTTCCGTTATGTTTTTTTTTTATGACAAATGTAAGATGATGATTTAAGCTAGTCTCAATCAAATTATGTCATTAAGCATAGTAAAATTATCACTCCGAACTGAATAGGGTTCTTGTGTTTTAGTTTTGCCTTGGAGAGGGAATTGTATTCAGCGATCAGTAATTGTAGCTGTCTTTGTTAACAGAAAAATGGATAAAAAAAAGTAATTTTGTAAAAAAAAAGTTGCAATTCTTGCTGTATAACAAACATTTGAAAGAAAGCACATGACATATATAACGGATAACCTAGGAGAACGACTTTCTCCTCGAATGCCTAAATATGACGATGAAATACTTTATGCTTTATTTAATAAATGAAAAATATTATTGTAATGCCAGCGGAATCGGATAACAAACGTGCGATCGCGGATGACAGTCGTGCGGATGCGGGGTGGATGCGGATGACAATCGTGCGAATACGGGGGAGGATGCGGATGACGTTTTGTTTATCCGCGCAGGACTCTACCTATCACCATTCGTGCACAATTTATCACTAATGAGACCCCCCTCTTTCGTCAAGGGACCCTTATGTTTCTTCCATGGGGGTTTACCGCTCTGAGAAGAGCACCAAGTCACTGGGCTCATGATTTATTTTTTAATTTTTTGAGCCGATTTTACCCTTCAGGATGGCCTTTCCCACGGACTCAGCGAGGGATCCCACCATTACCGCATCTACGGACAGTCTCCTGGAGCTTGGAACATCTAGTCGAGTTGCGATACAACAGGGGAGGTGGGCCCAGGTGGCTTCACCTGCAAAGCGAACAGGGGCCTCATGAGGGATGGGAAGGGAGGGGAAGATTGGGATGGATAGGCAAGGAAGAGGGAAGGAGGCGGCCGTGGCCTTACAGTAGGTACCATCCCGGCTGGGCTCATGATACTCACAATAACCACTACGGCTATAGCTGCTGGTAAAATATTCATGAGAATAAGTATTTAACATACAGTGCATGACTTAAATTTTAAATAGTCTGTTAAATGTCTCTGCCCGACTCCTCACCTCGTGAACTCCAGCTGCAGGAAACACGCCCGCTTGGCATGGCCTTCTCGAGAGCCGGACGACAGCAATGCAGGAAGAAGAAGGTGACGACCTACAAGCCAACCACTTCACTCCCGATACGAGATCACTTGTTCGATACCACTCATAGGAGTCATAAAACAGACAATATTTTCCCTGTTTATTTCCACAATCATACAATAAATACTTCCTGTTTTATTTTAAATAACAAATAAGGAAATAAGGGTTACAGCAAGGTTATACAGAAATTATCATAGCTTTACTGAGCCATGGCTGGAGTAGCGGCTAGCATTCTTAGCTGTCTCCCAGGAATTCCAGGTTCGATTCCCGGATCTGCCAAGAAATGTAATCCTGGAACAGGGTACACTCATCCTAGCAAGGCATAACTGAGAAGTTGTGGGTTCGATTCTCCCCTCAGCCATCCTAGAAGTGGTTTTCTGTGGTTTTCTAGTTCTACTCCAGGCAAATGCAAATGCTGGTACCTACATTAAGGCCACGGCTACCTCCTTCCCCAACCCTAGTCTAAAATACAAATACACACACTAATACAGCCATCACAATGACATGGGTTATCGGACAAATTCCACACATATGCATACCAAGTACACGAAACTTCATGACCACAATGTTGCAAAGACTCTTTAAAAATATCATCGACAACTATCATGTCAAACGAATACAGATACGTACACGCTCATTTGGAAATTTATCTTATACAGGCTGTTTTAAAAATAAAGGACATAACTTAAGGAACTTATTTATTTCGTATGGCAAAATGATGATACATTGCGGCGAAGAATTCAAAACAAACATTTAACAATAATTAAATACAAGTTTTTCGGGCTTGTAGGCCGTGGTCCAGACTGGATATCTCCCGACGTTTCACCGGAAAGTGCGTCCGGCATTATCAAGGGTTCCGCTCCTTTCCTTGGTCAGCAGTGGACGTTTCACCGGAAACTGCGTCCGGCATTATCAAGGGTTCCGCTCCTTTCCTTGGTCAGCAGTGGAATGACACTGTCGGGAGATATCCTGTCTGGACCACGGCCTACAAGCCCGAAAAACTTGTATTTAATTATGAACGCCGGCCGTGAAAGCCTAATATACACAGTATTTACAAAATAGATTGCAGGTAACAGTTGTGGCACTTAAAACACAATATTCAACCAGTTAACAGCACCATCTGTAGCACTGTGTAGTTCTTGGATGGTTCCCTCAAATCTCCTACTTGGACACTCGAGGGCAACATGTTGAATGGTGTATGGTACATCGGTACAGTCGCAGAACCAGCTTACAGTTCTTCCCCACTTGTGCAGTCAGAAGTTGCATCATCCGTGTTTGTGCGGACCCTGTTCAATGATGTCCATACATTTATCGGCAAATTGAAGGCAGGCGGTTCTCTGCAGGGATCAGTGATTAAGCCAAGATGGTCTAGTTTTGATGCAGCTGATTCTTCACGCCAGGTCTTGTCAACAGCGAAATGCAATGAAATGATCTTCTCCCTCAGTTTCCATCGAGGGTTTCTGGATTTCAATTCAATTTCAATGAATTCTGTAATTATGATCCCATATCTAGACAATGAAAAATCTTATTACAACATAGGTCCAAAAGTGCTTATTTCTCTTTGTTGGTTGGTTCCTCAGTTTAGGGGCTGCAACAACGCGGTCATGTAGCCCCGTGTACTTTGGGTGTGTGTAGAATCTGTCTGATAACCGGTGTTAATTGTGATGGCTGTATTAGTGTGTGTTATCTGTTTTTAATTTCCACAAATGGAGGCTCCAACCAAGTGCAACAAAAACTGAAGTATCATGTTTCCACTTAAACAACAGAATGGCTGATTGTGCAGTTCATGTATCGCTTCAAGGTTCTGTGCTGAGAAATAATGAACACCCTAAATATTTAGGTGTCACTCTGGATCGCACATTATCTTTTCAAAAACATCTTGAAAATACAGCCGCCAAAATTAGAAGCCGGAATAATATCCTGAAAAAGCTTTGTGGAACTACTTGGGGAGCTTCTGCTACAACTCTGAGGTGTTCTGAATTAGGTCTTGTCTTTCCGCTGCTGAATATTGTGCACCAGTTTGGATGAACAGCCCCCATATTAAGATAGTTGATACCAAACTCAATAACACCATGAGACTGATCAGTGGCCTTATTAGATCTACGCCCACTTATTGGCTTCCTGTCCTCAGCAACATCATGCCTCCTGATCTACGCAGGAAAGCTGCCCTGATCCGAGAGTATAAGAAAATTATGAGTAATCCAGCTCTTCCTATTCACTGCGACATCCCTGATCTGAACAGAAACCGACTGAAATCTAGACATCCACCCATAAAATATGCTAGGGATCTCACAGGCAACAATTTTAAGCCGAATATCCAGTGGAGAAATGAATGGAGCACCAACATCAACCTTGAAGATTGGAGTGATTAATTGGAGATAGCGCTGCACCCGGTTTTGACCTGCCAAGAGGAACGTGGACTAACCACGGGGTCTGTGCTGAATCACTCTTCAAATGGGGTTAAATTCCTTCTCCCCAATGTGACTGTGGTGCTCCTTCACAGTCAGTTCACCACATTGTTCACGAATGCCATAGAAGAGGATATCAGGGTAATCGGTCTGACTTCCTGTTGGCAAAACCTACAGCATTGCAATGGATACAGAATTTAGATTTTAAGATATAAGCCTGCCTTGTCATGTGTCCCTGTAAATATGTATATATCAATGTTTATGTGTGTATATATTTATCTTGCATGCTTGTTGTCTGTATGTCATACAATAAATAAATAATAATAAATATAATAAATAATTCAAGAAATGACTGCAGACATTCAATTTTCAAGTAGTTCCTACTTTTGCTACCAAACGCCACCGTCAACGACAACTAGTCCTGAACTTGGTTACTAGATGCCACCGCAGTCGACTCCTGGCGACGAACACAAGCTTCACACAAGTATAATTGGTGGAAGGTTCTTTTACATTCCTGCTTCACTTCCCCTCCGAAGGAAGGCATGCTGAGGGATTTATAACGCTCTTAGATCCATAAGTGCTCGTTTCTCTTTGTTGGTTGGTCAGTTTAGGGGCAGCGACAACGCGGTCATGTGGCCCCATGTACTTTGGGGGTGTGTAGAATCTGTCTGTTTCTCTTTGTATTGAAAATGAAAATCCACAGCCTGCTTCCAGTCTCCTACCGGGTCAGGAATGGAATGAATGAAGCCCCCATCTAGCGGCGAGGATATGAACTGTGCCGGCTGCCGAGGCCTGACGCACTCCTCTGGAGCAATGATTAAATGAATGACAGATGAAATGAAATGATAGTGGAGAGTGTTGCTGGAATGAAATTTTGACAGGGAAAACCGGAGAAAAACCTGTCTGCCTCCGTTCTGTCCAGCACAGATCTCACATGGAGTGACCGGGATTTGAACCACGGACCCAGCGGTGAGAGGCCAGCGTGCTGCCGCCTAAGCCACGGAGGCTTTCTCTTTGTATTATTGAGAATAAATACTCACAATTTGCGCAAAATATAAATGTAAGCTACACTTCAGTTCGTGCAGAAATCGGTGATCGATTCCTATTCTTGATAACGTGGTAGCGTTGACAAGGTTGGTCACAGTGCTCACATACACACGTGAGATTTGGATCATGGTGGGATTTCATCCGACACAGTTTGTGATGGTAGCCGAGAACGGCCATAGAGATCACGAAATGTCGATTTCCTGGTTCGAGTCAGTCCATATTCTGTGCTTGTTTTAGAGTTATGGAGGTGTCTCTATGATCTTCTCACATTTCTCTTCATACCTTGCCACAATTCGATTACACAGGGTTTCTAAGACCGACAACAAAGACTATTACACCAATGATTTTACATAATGACCAGTATTCATGCAGAAGATATACATTTTGACCATCTCCTTTAGACAAGTATAAGATGGTACATATCATAAATACACATCCATAGCTCGGATACCAGACATTCTCAGGCCAGTCTTTTCATTCTCTACAAACGGGAATTACGTTTTGAATTATGACAATTATGTTTGAACACTCTGAATATGTAGTACCGGTATATTATATAAATATTACGTTCTCACATTTTATTGGAGACGGCTTCTTCGCTTAGCGTAACGCATCTAGGTTCTAACCTAATGCTCACAAGACTGCTTGCTATTCATGATTTAAACCCCACGAAAGATTCTTGAACTGGCTCCGTTTCCTATTACAATCTAATATCGACATTTTCAGACCACAAGATGCTCCGGTCCATAAATCTCGCCTCGAAAACGCCTGGTAATGTAAGAACAAATATTTACACTTGATTTCTCAAACGAAACCTGTCCAAGGAACATAGCCTACACACAATGTCACATTGGACAATGAAATCACTACAAATCTCTTTCAGTCCGCAATCAATATTTTCATTTCAATCATAAAACGCTCTTGACTGAATTATCACTTCCACTTGTATAATTTCCAATTTCTTCAAAAATATGTTTTCAGTAGTCTACCATCAAGAGAATTGTTGATTCCGCATTTCCTGATTGATTTCATTTCTTGCATTTTCCCGAGACGTCTTCACACTGGAGCACATTTACCCATTTTTGCCAGTGAAATGTATCCTTCAGACTAGGCCTATATGATGTAGAAACGTTTCAGACTTCCTTGCTAAAAAATAAAAAAAATGTGCATCTTATCGTCCTAAAAATATAGATTTTCATTTTAAAGGAAGGAACCTTGTAGTTTTACGTGACCGTTAATCATGCGAGCAAGTGCCAAGGGACCTCCTTTTTACGTGGAATCCGAACCACAGGTATTTCACTTCGAAAATTTCACATGCATTGACCGGGAATCGAACCCGTTCCACCTTGGTGAGAGGCCAACTTGACCTCTGCGCCACCACGCCCCCAGGATTTTCATTTTTTTCATCCTCATAACAATTCGGTGTCTATAGCTAAGCATTTATATTCTTAAAACAGCAGTGATTAGCAGTGGCATCATAACTCATCGCAGTATTCGACAATCATGTTCACGCTTTCAAAAGAGAGAACCATTATTCGCCATTCATGTGGCAAAAACTCGATCTTTGTTTTAAACAGTCTGGAATTCAGGTACATCGGAAGACTTGTTATGCAAGAAGAAACCTAAAGGGAGCTGGGGTCATCCCATTGATGCTGACTGAGCTGAGGGTTAGAAAGAATTACCTAAGATCAACTTGTTCGGTCCAGCAGGGGTCTGTAAGTTTGAAGTAGTGAGAGTCAAATGTTTATGAAGGAACGTTACCACCTCGGAGTTGAGAGTGAGATCAGAAGAAAATTTTCAAGGTAGTGAGTAACATGTAGGGGTGAGTGGGGGAATTGTGCACACTTAAGCAAGAATCGGTCTTGCGATGATCTCATAATAGTTAACACAACTGCTGTTTATAACAAGGGAGTCTTAGTAACTCTATATTCGATTGCAGAAACAAATTTAATTAAAAAATAAATTTGATGGACGATAATTCAAAATCTCGCAAATATGCATTTGCGCACGATTAATCACCCTGCAGGGCAATCATGCGCATGGGATGAATTTTGGAAAGCCATAGTCTAGTAATACAATGTGAATTGCCTGAAACTTGCATTGTGCAGTAATATTAGAATATTCCAACTGCTTTTTACCATAACATAACAATGCAATGATACTAAAATTCTGCAGTTTTCGATATTCGAGTTGAATATCTTCGTCCCTTCAGCATTAAAGGAGGCAATCCTATTTAGGCTTGTTTCTTCAGGTTGTCTAAACGTTAATGCAGGATTTCTCTTCAAGAACCCATACAACCAATCTTTGCCTGCTAGACCTTTAACTTAGTTGAATTTATAGGCAAACTTATTATCCTCTGCAAACTTGAATGCTAACCGTCTAGGCTCGGTGGCACTGCCATCGACATTACGATGGCAGTGTCGGTGGGCGTTAAGCCGTAAAATAGGCTAATGTTGCCATTGTCAAAAGGTATTCGGATAATTGTGACTCCATTTCCTTGGTAAAAACAGGTTTACGACTTAGACGAGGTGGAGCAAGCCTATTTTGCAGCAACTGCTTTCGTAGGGTTGACTCGGAAATGTTGAAACTTCTCCCCACTTCCCTTATTTTCCTCCCATCATCCCTAATTGCAAGTAGAGTTTTCTGCACATTTTCTGCTGGTTAGGAGATTTTCTCAGTTTTCCGCGTATAATTTCTTGGCACCTGGAGAACAAACACGGAATATTTTGCGATTGATGTCGAGTTGTATTTATCTGTATGTGGGGGAATCGTGCGCATCAATCATATGTGTTTATGAAGTTCGTCTGGTACCAGAAATGTTCTAATAGCGCCATAGCAAAATACTGATGTTATTTCAATAAAACCAGTGCCAAATCTGGTGCTTAACGGATTTTTACATGAAATTTTATCCTATGACAAATAAGTAAATCCTGGAAGCCATGTAATAGTTTTAATAAAGTTAATCAATTTAGATAGGCAATGTTCAGCCTTTCACGTGTCAAGATCAACACTCCAACAGGGGAAGTTCCTGAAATTCTCATTCACATGCATAAGTGCTAAGTAAGCGCAACATGCAGGGGTCAGTGCAAATGCACTTGTACAAAGAATCGACCTATCATCTATTTTCTTCCCAGCTCCCAGGGGATTCCCCAGTTTCATGCGAAGGCAGTTTATGTACTGTCGCTCCCTCACTCTAATGCAGATGTAGGGAGAGTGTTTAGCCAAGTTTAATTGGTGAAAACAAAGCAAAGAAATCGAATGAAAGTTCAAAAATTGCATTCCATTCTGTGAGGGCGATTTGGACTAAAAGCAGAGGGAAAATGCTATCACGACTACGAACTTCCGAAGTATATAATAGTGGCCAAAATTGTAAGTATGCAGAGCTACAGCAGTACCACACCTTCCTGCTCTAAAGATGTAATAACGGTAGCAGGCTCCGCAAGTGAAGAAGACGATTTTTAATGAGAGAAATGTAAGTAAAAAGCCGTTTATATATTTATAATTTTTGGTGTTTTTGTAGTGTTTTGAATCATAGAGTCCAGCTGGTGCTTTTCTGCTGTTTTAAAGCATAGGGTTTAGTTCTTTCCCATTTCAAGATTTGACAACACTGACACCCCAATCTGCTTTTAAAAAACCTAACTCACTGAATCCCGGTGAACTAATCTATTATATTGAAAAATAAATGCATGCAAGCACACAGTAAATACTGCTATTTAAGACTACATTTAATTTTAAATAATTAAATCACAACTGTAAGCGACCCTTTTTATTTGCTGGCTTCATAAAATAACATGCTGCTTGTATATCATGGCTATCACATGGCAACTGACATCAGGCTGCCTGTCCCTATTTGATGGGTAAGATGACAGCTTGAGGGTAGCAATGGACTGAGTTGCTAATTATACTACCAACTCAAAAAACATAGGTGCGCACGATTACCCGCTGTGCACAATTGTCCAACATTCCCTTAAACTATTACCGCCATGTTTAAGATTTTCCCAACCCCAAAATGAATCAAAAAAATTCAAAACAATGAACATCCATGTATAACAAAGCATGAAATTGAAATCAAGAAGTTCCTTTCTTCCTAGTAGTTTTCATTCCATATCAATAGGGGCAGATGACCTATATGTTACGCCCATTAAAACAAGAATCATCACCTCGTTTAACGACGACCCTGGTATTACGGGCGCTATGACCACACCCCGTTATCTCAGTAGGACAAGAAGACTGGGGAGGCCATAAACCCCCCTGCCCTCGCCAGGTAGCGTTATTATATGGCCTACCGTTCACGCTGGACCCTCTCCTCTGGCCTACATTCCCTTCACACAGCGACTGAATGACACAAGCACGACGAGGAGATGAAAGGTGAAAGCATCACATATTCACAATGGTAAGAGGAGAGTCATGAATCACACTGTGCATCCATCTGTCAAATAGTGCAATAAAGGGCTTAACTTTCTTCAATTCTTGCCTAATACAGCTCCAACTACTTCCAACTACTGACTTAAACCTATAGACTTTAACAAAGATACTAAAAAGAATAAGAGAAAGAACCGACAGTGGTAGCTACGTTCGCTGACGCGCAGCGCTAGACCATGGGGCCAAGATATCTGCGAATTCTGTAGACGTGGGTTCAAGCCCCACCATCGGCCGTGCTTAGAATGGTTTTTCGTGGTTTCCCCATTTTCAATTCCAGGCAAATGCTGGGACGGTACCTTCTGACAGGTCACGGCCACTTCCTCCCACATCCTTGCCCAGTTTCATTCACCATCATTCATTTTATTAACTCCTCTCAGGAAGGGCATCCAGCCATAAAAAAACATCCGCCACAAAGACTTTCATCGCATCTCATCCCCAACCCCGTTGGAAAACGGGAATAATAAGGGGTGGACATACTTACTAAAAAATAAGAGAAAAACTGGAAATAAAAATACGGGAAATAAAACAGAGGAAGAGAAATTACTTCAACCCTCAAAGAATGTGGATTGGGGGACTCAGAAGGAAGGAGAGTCAAGAGGGGTTAACTAGACTCAGTTCAGGAATTCCTCGGGGTTGCGAACTTCTGAACTCACCATCCGTGGGCTCTTGTAGGCAGGATAAACACCCCCTGCCTCCTAATGGACATTTTGCAAAAGATAGATTATCATGAAAAGAAAAGAAGAGATCTGATCCCTCAAAAATGTGGATATCAGGAAAGAAAACATAATGACCAATTTACTTACTTACTTACTTACTTACTTACTCCTTGGCACTACAGCCCTTGTAGGGCCTTGACTTACCGGACAATCTCCACCCATTCATCCCTGTTGACTGCTTTGGTTCTCCATCTTCTGACTCCCATCCTTCTCAGATCCTCCTCCACTTATCCAGCCATCTGGTCCTAGGTCTTCCCCGCACACGCCGTCCTCCTGGCTTCCCATTGAAGACCTTCCTTACTACCCTGTTCTCTGTCATTCTTTCTACATGTCCCAACCTACGCAGTCTACTACCCTTTATTTCCACTACTATATCTGGCTTACCATACAACTCTCTTATCTCCATATTATTTCTCATTCGCCAGAATTCACCTTCTTTTACTGGTCCATATACTTTCCTAAGTATTTTCCTTTCCCATCTCCTTAACAATTCCTCATCACCTTGTGTCATGGTCCAAGTCTCCGAAACATTCATCACCACAGGTCTCACTACCGTACGATATACTGTCAGCTTCAGATTTCTACTAAGACTTCTTGATTTAAAAACCTTGCTTAAAGCATAGTAACTCCTATTTCCAGCTGCTAACCTTGCATGTATTTCTTCTCTCATGTCATTGTTTTCAGCTATCATTGACCCTAAATATTTAAAATTTTTACAGCGTTCATATTCTTTCTCATTCAGGTTCACATTTTTCTCTAATTCATTATATTTTCTCCTAGATGTTAGCATATACTTCGTTTTTGACTGATTAATCGTCAATCCAATCTCTGCCCTGTATTCCTCTAATTTCCTTAGCTTCTCTATAAGGACCAATTTAGGAAGGGAAAATAAAGACAGCCTAAGCCTCGATTACACTAATTCTGTCGGAGTTGGAAGAGAACATGAGTTGACCAAGGGAGGTCGACAGGAAATATGAAAGAGAGGATCCAGGCACAAGTAAGTGGAAGCAATGCTCGACTCAGCTGGGGTCCAGCGGTCACCAACCCTCATCCAACTAGTTGTGAGCCTCTGGGGGGTTCTTTAATAAGGTAAATCTTGTGTGTTGGCCTGTACTGTACATTTATTGAAGTACTGTAACTGCATGTCCACCCCTTATTATTCTCGTTTCTACGACATCTGTGATGAGGTGAGATGAGTCTCTAAGTAGCATAAGTGTTTATGGATGGTTGCCCTTCCTGACGCCAACCTCATCAGAGGAGGGGGGGGGATCATACATCGCTCAGTCCGCCCCGTTGCATAGTGGCTAGCGTTCTTGGCTGTCAACGCGGAGACCCAGGTTTGATTCCCGGCTCTGCCAAGAAATTTAATTCTGACCTGAGGGCTGGAATGGGGTTCGATTCATGCCTCAGACATCCTGTAAGTCGTTTTCCGTGGCTTCCCACTTCTACTCCTAACTTAAGGCCACGGTCGCCTCCTTCCTAATCCTCACCTTCATTAGAAATGCATACACTAATAGAGCCATCACAATAACACAAATTATCAGACAAAATTTCACATTCACTCAAGTACACGGGGCTAAATGACCACGATGTACAAGCCTCTCAAATGAAACAACAACAACAACCTACCCTTATTGGCGCTGATCCGATAATTTGGCTTCATATAAGCACCTTGGACTGTCAGTGTGTGTGTTCCATTTATAAAATGCTGACAACTAATATGAGAACCCTGTGAAGGATGGCATGGTTTAATCACCAGGGCCCCACTCTAATGCCGCAATCCGGGAGGTGTTCCTTCTACGAATGTGTTATTGTTTGTTTGTGAATACGGGGGATTATGTTCCAGGTGGATATTTCTGTTTGTGCGGTTACATTAAACCACAGAAC
This sequence comes from Meconema thalassinum, assembly GCA_946902985.2. Lineage (NCBI taxonomy): Eukaryota > Metazoa > Arthropoda > Insecta > Orthoptera > Tettigoniidae > Meconema > Meconema thalassinum. The sequence continues at coordinate 223,509,742 of OX336394.1, forward strand.
GATTTGTTCTACTCTCTGTAGAACCTCCTTCTATCTTGAACTTGAATGTCGCTGCGCTGATACACAAGTCACAGGGAATATTTGAGCAACTTGCCGCCAGAGCGCAGCAACTTCCCTTCTAACGACTCGAATGTACAGCAAATCTCTTCAGCCACGTCAGCACTAGTTTATTTGCCTTGCATTTGGCATATGGTGCAAATTTTGGAGTACGGCATATGAACGCAGGCGAAGATTTACGCCACTGTCAACACACGCCAAAAAAAAGTAACCATAGCAACTTCAGAATTGAGTACAACTTAATGATACTTTTTTTTCTTTCGTGGGAGGGGGCGATAATACTCAACTGTCATCAGAAATATTTACGTCGTATACTAAATTCAATACACAACGTGAATAATTACTGGTGTCGACGTTGCTTTAGACATTTATAATTGACTTTAGAGAATAGCTCCCTCCACGGCATGGCCATGCTCGTTAAATTTTGCTCTACGGCCGCGTAGGCTGCTGCTGCAAGTCCGGGGATCAGCGGCTATTCTCACGAGGCTGAGTGGCCCCCTTACCAGCCCTCAGACCAGAATTAAATTTCTTGGCAGAGCCGGGAATCGAATCCGAACCTCAGGGCCGAGAGCCAAGATCACTGACGGGTACACCAGGAAGTGGACAATGAGGATAGGATAGCAGATTAGCAGCGAGAAGGGAGGTCGAACTGAAGAACGATAGAGAGGAGCCCAGCACATGTAAGTGGATGAAATGTGTTCAACTGTGTTTCTGCGGTCATCAAACCACGTCCTACTATTTGTGAAGCACTGGGGTAAGAACAAATGGCTAGAACTGAAACATGACAAGCAGTTCCGTGAAGAACTATATAGCCTACTTATGTTAATTGCCTCGATCAACATACAAAATTTCAGTTCAATTGCTGTAATAGATTCTTAGATATTGAGAACCGTCCAAATATTTTGGATGGTCGCCTTGTTGGATTTTTATATATGTAGAGTTATGTATTATTATTACATGAAGATTATTGTGTGGGTGTATTTTTCAAACTTCAATCGCATGATTAGGACACAAAAAATAGAAACGAGATTTTATAATTTCGCACAGCCGCCATCTTTTGATTATTAAAACAATTGAAATAAATTAGATATCAGTGGATTAAGATGTGTATAAGCATAAACCGTACCAAGTTTCACTGCGCTCGAATGGTTAAATCGCGAGGAACATCCATTTATATATTTAAATTTCATTTCGCCACCATGTTGGATTTGTGCTCACCAGGTTATTGAAAGTCCCATAGGTGAACTTATGTTTATGGCCTCGATCAACATACAAAATTTCAGTTTGATTGCTGTCATACTTAGTATATTTTGAGAGCCTTCTAAATATTTCGGATGGTCGCCATGTTGGATTTCAATATTAAGCCATAGAGTTATGTACTATTAGATGAGGATTATAGCGTAGGTTCATTATTCAAACGTTGACTTCGATCGCATGATTGGGACACACGAAATAAAAACTTAATTTTAAAATTTCGCACAGCCGCAATCTTGAGGATATGTACACAATGGAACAAAATTAGATGTCAGTGCATTACAATGTGCATAAACATTTACTGTACCGTTCCAAGTTTCACTGGGTTCGGATGGTTAAATCGCGAGAAAAGTCTATTTGAAAGTTTCAACTTTGCTTGGCCGCCAGGTTCGTTTGTAGTTAACAGGTTTTTGAAAGTCACATAGGTGAACTTCTAGTAGTGCCCATTATCACCGTACTTTCAGGATGATATCAGAAATAGTTTCGGAGATAGGCCTATAGAATGCCGGTGAAATATTTCCACAGCCACCATGTTGGATTGGTGAGACGTAATAAAATTTGAAGGGCCCGTTCGGGGTCAGCCAAAATAGTGCTATGACCTTACAGAGTTTCATTGAAATCACTCCAGCCGTTTAGATTTTAATAGGAGAGGACACACACACACGGACAAAAGGTGATCTCATAATCCTTTTTTTTTTTTTCATAAATAAAAATAGACTAAAAATGAGGGATGTGAAAGGAAGTGTGATTAAATATGTAGTCTATTATTTAGTCCGCGAGTATACCGACAGATATCATGACCGTAAATTGTGATAAGACTGAGGAGAGTTTAATGTCACCCCCGCTGTTTGTCTACAGGTTAAAAATATGGAACATTGCACGTGTAGTCATCAATCACGACATAAGTAAGGGAATCTAATCTCTGAAGGTGTTAAAAAGTCCTGACTTAGCAATAATCCGTTCGGGTTGCAGTAGAGTCAAGGTAGCGGCTTCGGTGGCGTAGTAGGTAGCATGCTGAGCTTCTATGCCCAAGATCGCGGGTTCAAACCGGGCCGAAGTCGTCGGATTTTAAGAGCGTTAAAAATCCCTCAGTATGCCTTCCTTCGGAGGGGAAGTAAAGCCGGCGGTCACATGTCATAGATTTATGGCATGTTAAAGAACCTTCCACTAATTGCACCTTTGTGAAGCTAAATTGTATAGGTTAAGAATGTAAACAACGCTCTTAGGTTCTTACGTTCATTGCCAAGAACTGACTGCGGTGGCGTCTAGTAGCTAAGTTCTTAACTAGTAGTCGTTGTCGGTGGCGTTTGGCGGCAAAAGTAGGAACTATTTGAAAAATTCTAAGTTGCAGTCCGTACTTGAAATGAAAATCCACAGCCTGCTTCCAGTCGACCGACCGGGTGAGGGAATGGAATGAATGAAGCCCCCATCTAGCGGCGAGGATACGAACTGTGCCGGCTGCCGAAGCCTGTCGCACTCCCCTGGGGCAATGATTAAATGAATGACAGATGTAATGACATGATAGTGGAGAGTGTTGCTGGAATGAAATGGTGACAGGGAAAACCGTAGTACCCGGAGAAAAACCTGTCTGCCTCCGCTTTGTCCTGCACAAATCTCACATGGAGTGGCCGGGATTTGAAGCAGTCCTTATTTGAATTTTAAAAAAACAGATAACACACACTAATACTTTTCCTCACACGTGTCTCCTTTTTATGATCTACTTTCCTGGCTAAAAGTAGAACAACAAAGAATCCTGCACATATGTACCCTCATCTATCGACTTCTCAATGAAAGTACTCCTCACTATCTTTCTTGTAATTTTCGTTTTCTTTCTTCCTTTCATGATCGTCACACGCGATCTGGATCTATAATTGCAATTCCTCTACATCATTCATCTGCCTTCAGTAACTCTTTCCTCGTGTCAGGAACTAGAATTTGGAATAATTGTCCTCGTGACGTCAGAAATTGTACATCCCTTACAACTTTCAAACGTGCATGTAAAGATTTCCTCTTGAATTCGTAGGCCAACTGGAACAATTTGTGTATGAATGTGTGAGTGAATGACCATAGTATAATTTTGTTAAAAATGTATGTCTTTAAATTGTATAGCTTAGTTAATATCACGCAGTCGTCAATTTAATTTAATTTAATTTTTATTTTATTTTATTCTAGTATTTAAGGTTTTCCTAGTATTTAAGTTTGGTAGGTTAAGAATAACATATGTGAGTATTCATGTAAGTTGCACTGTGTGTGGTTAAGTGTAAGAGAGGGCCTAGAGCCCTAACTTCGCCACAATAAAGGCACCAATAAATAAATAAATACAGTCATCACAATTAACACCGGTTATCGGACAGATTCTACACACACCCAAAGTACACGAGGCTACATGACCGCGTTGTCGCAGCCCCTAAACTGAGGAACCAACCATCCAAGAGTCAAGGCTGGTTTTTTTATTAAACAAATCCAGCTGCCTTACGGAGCTATTGTGCAATAATATAATTTATATGTGCCCCACTCATTCACGCACAATCGATTAATCGTTATTTGTAGCAATTAATCGAATATTCTGCTTCTGTTAAAAGTACCAGCCCTAGTAGGAGTATATTTGATAGTACAGCAATGCACTTCTTAAATACAAGTCTGCTGCATAAACGCGATATAGTGCGTGTCGAAACTTCCGCTTACGAATATTGACCGCAAAGCGCTGATCTGTCCACATTCCTGGGCGACCTCTATGTAGTACCTGTCATGGGAATACTTGAGGTCGCGTGCTCAAGAGCAGCACAATAGACTTGCATACATTCTGGTATTGTATTGTGATCCAAGTTGCGTTCCCCTTAACACAACAATCACTGTCCACCGTTCTCTGTTCTTTGTCACGATCAAGATTTTGTTTAAAATAACTTCCCAATCAGCGTTGCCAATGAAGGTGAAGCTTATGCAACAAAGAACACGCACTGAGAAGAGATGATTATTAGATTCCCTTTTCAAATATTAGTTTTTAGAAGTCTTCAACTTGTTATTATACACATAGTAAACGCAAACGGAATTTCAGTCGTGTTCACAAATACTACGTACCTCAATGTAAGACAGTATTATTGTTTTACTAGCAGTAGTGCCCGGCTTCGCCCGGTGGATTTATTTGTTTTATGGATGATAATGAATACTACTACAGAACTGGAGCGCTCAAGGATAAGGATCGGAAAGCACCAACGCTTATTGCAGCTGATAACCTCAGTATACTGCACTAACACCATCGCCCTTATACAGAGGCATGTTGATAACTGTTTTGAGGGGCCTAATAAATCTTTTTGTGCTAATTACTCCCCGTGACTGCAATTTACAAGCAGCTCGCAATTCTGCACCAGAACACTGATAGGGGCAACGTGATGCAGCCCGCATTACCAGGCAACAATAGACTTAGGTATTATTGAATCTGTTCGGGAGCGCTTGTTCTTCCGACTTACTGATCACAAATCAATCTTTAAGGTTATCTGAGAGATGTAGCCTAATGCTGCATAGCCTAAACTATTCCTCTTGAATCTGGCTATCGTATACAAAAATAATTTTTCAAATCCGACTGGTAGTTCCAGAGATTATCGCGTTTAAACACACAAACAAACAAACTCTTCAGCTTTATTATATTAGTATAGATCCCGCAAAATACTCACTGCTCTCGAACTTTTCAACATACTGTTTGAAATATCTTGGAGAGATCTGCACTCATGCATTGAGTGGAGCTGTAAACTAAGTAGGCCTACAACAGTGCAGAGGATTTAAGGGCCCCTATGAATATTTTTTCTCGGGCCCCCCTTGAAATACTCTTAATTATTACTTTCCTCTACTCGCTATTCTGGAAGAACAATGTCATTTTGAGATAATCATCTGATGCACAGTCATAATTTTAAAGAACCTACAAATCTTATTTCATAGAAAACATTTTAGTATTTAGTTTATGAAATATATTTTGCCAAGTGCACAATGCAATTTGGGAATTTTAATACAGTTAACGTGTATGGGAAATATTTTGCAATTCTATAAGCCTTCACTTTAATTACCAGTAAGTTACGTAATGAAAAATATGTAACATTTTAAAACTCCACATAGTTTGATAACAGATTCAACACTAAATTGTAGTACATTATTGCTAAAGAGTTATAACTCCCAACTCAGAGTCATATATACAGGGCGCCAGGAAATGTTCTCTGCAGTGGCTACGTGCAGCTGCCTGAGGTTGCGTCATCAGTTTAGTTGACAGCACTGTGTCCTTGATAGGGTGAAGGCCACATGTGGTGCGTATAGTTAGATTATTGGAAGAGTGCAACAGTATATTACGAATAGCTGTGGTGAGTGTAAAGTTTACTGTTTGTTTGTTTGTTTGTTATGATACAAGCGACAGCCGTGCTGCCAACGTAATTGGTGACGTAAGCTCTCGCAGCAGCTTGTAGGCACTGCGGAGAACATTCCCTGGCGCCCTGTAGATTTTAATACTCTTCTGGGTTAGAATATTAAAGCGTGTTTTTTGTAATTTTCAGAATCGAGGAACTTCTTTTGCCAAATGAATGGTTTCTGCCAATACTTTAGCATTTTCACATATGCCTCTAAATTGTTCTTCTGCCTCATTTCTCATGATAGTTAAAATTCGGTAACATGGGATATATTCTGCAGAGCTGTAAACAAATCGACATCCTTATTCTGCAAAGCCTCGGACAGATTGTAAGTTACATAGCCATATTATATTTTATTTCAGTAGTATAGATCCCTCCTGCAGCGCTCACAAGTGACCGATCGTGACAAATAAGCATTCAAATGAAAGAGAATAGACAATATCAGTGACGAATTGCACTCTAATTTCATAAATATCAATAACTTCTTAAAAAATGACTTTAAAAATGTACGGAGTGTGCGATTTGCAAATACTATTGCTGTAGGAAACTACGCTCCATAATTGCTGTCCACTTCACATTTTGGCCGCTGTGACGCCTGTTTCCTGTTATTGTAACATTCTGAGGTCTTTCCTTAATCATTTTGCATGGATTTCAGAAACAGTAAATCAAAGGAATGAGTACTCAATCGTATAATTTCATCGAAAAACCGGTGAGTGTTACAGCTAAGCTGAGATGCTCTAACAAGCTGCAATTATGAGTTGTCTAAAACCTTGAAACTAATAAACGTCAATTCTTTTACATGTTTTTCTTCTGCATTCAAATTTCATAAATATAGATTTTTGTAAGAAGTGTGCGATTTGCAAGTACTGGTCTGTAACATGCTTCAACATTCTGTAAATAGTGTTCTATAATCATTTGGTTGAAATAAAAACATAACAATCTTTCACCTTAAGTCTCTCATTATAAACCTATTGGCAAAAGTGTGGTTTATGAACATGCGAGATTTCTCGCACGGGTCCGCTAGTTTTACATAATACAGAAGTAGCTTCAATAAACTGAAACTAACATGCACCAGTTGGTGTATTCTTGGAATACACGGTACGAGAGAATATAAATTTTAATGCTCTTTTCTTGTTCATTTCTTCCTTTTTTTATCAAACACCAACAGTGATCTTCTATTTTCTCTTTGTTGGTCATGTCTCTTATGTTCTTTGTGAGTCTGTTCTAGATATATATCTTCCATGACCCACCTAGCGTCATCTAGCAGCGAATCTCAGAAGCTCCTCAATTCTTCCTGGTGCAAGAGGACTTCCTTATCCATCTGGCCACCAGTTCTCGTTGCCATCGCCAGCTATTATCTCCGTGATCAAGAGAACTTCGTCTACTCTTTCACCCACCAGGCTGTGCTAGTATCGCCTGCTATCAACTCCTTGAAGATCATTTCCTCAAGAGAATTTAAGTTTACAATATTGGTCATGCTTATATGTATTCCTTTTGTCTCCTACCCCCACTCTTTTCCCTTCCTTGGACCCTCCGCGCTTCGCTGAGTGGGTCTCACTTGTAAGTCGGCAGTTGACTTGGTCAGTCAAGGCTCAACCAGAGCCAGTCTCCTCAAACCATGAGGCACTCTCTACATTCTACGCCATGTTGGCACATTAGGTATCCGTCAAAGGGAACTTCATCTTCGCCATGCAACAAAGATAAGTACAGACTGAAGGTTTTAACCTCATCTTCATCGGTTTTAATTCTACATACTTCAATGATCATTTTATAGGCAGTGTGAGATTACTTATTTGGGGCAAAAATCATCCTTCGCGGGATTTGCTATGTTGGGCTTTTGTCTGCCTAAGCCAACCTTAATAAAAAGTAGCTTTTCTTAAGCTATTTAAATGAGAAATCTTCTCACCACGTGGGATATTATCTAATACCCGCTGTCTATAAAATACCGAGCTAGTTCCTCCGCTGGATTAACTTTGGCTCCATTCTTCTATTAGGATCGTCCAGATCCTATACTTTATCTACAAGTTTTGCCGTCATGTATTTTTCACTCACTTGTGAGAATACTATTGAAAATTGAAAAATCTTCCTTCTGAATTAAAGCTCAATAGCTAATTTTTCTTCCACCGTTGGAATGTTCTATGGCGCATTTAATTGTAATACACAACTTTCTCAAGCAATAGACTTTCGCCTATCTAGTGCTACCAGTCCTTTTTCATTATTGCAATAACGTTCTTTGCCATAAACTTTCGTGTTACTACAGTGAACCTTTTCATCCATTTAACAGACTATAGTGATAATTAGTGCTTGTTCAACTTTTCTAAGGGGGCGTGGTGGCTCAGCGGTCTAGCTGTATGCCTCTCACCAAGGCGGTCCGGGTTCGATTCCCGGTCAATGCATGTGAGATTTTCGAAGTGAAATGCCATGTCCTGTGGTTCGGATTCCACGTAAAAAGGAGGTCCCGTGGCTTATAATCACAAGATTCACGGTCACGTAAAACTACAATCTTCCTTCCTTCTTCCTTCAACTTTTCTACCGCGTCGCGATCGTCCGTTTACCTTAAATAAGGCCATGAACATTGATCCTAAATCCCAATTGATCTTTCCTAAACCTTCTACTAACAAACCATATTAATAAAATTGTTACTCTAGATCATTTTCAATGAGGTGTCACTCTAACGAAGTGCCCTTCCATCTTGCTTGTTTATCATCAATTAATTTCTGCATAACCACGTGTTTTATACACGGTTCAAGTTTACATTGTTTCTCCCTTCTAATCAGGGAAAACAAATCTTTCAACTCATGAGTGAGTTATTTCTAGGTTTAACGAAAGGGAAACTGCCCCATTTGTCTCGTGATTCCTACTTGAACATAGGAAGTCTAGAACCTTCCTTTTGTCTTTCTCTTCAGGTTTCACAGTAAGTGACCTGCTCTATTTTGCATAGCTATCATAAAAGTAATTCTGCATAAATATAAGAAGTTATAGGAACTTCTCTTTCATTCTACCTGTTCTCTTTCTTTGTTATTTTGAAGTTGTAACTTTTTCTAAGATAGGTACGCAGAGATTTCTTATAGTACACACCTTGTACTCTATTTATTGTTAAACTTTAATCACCTTAATTGTCTTTAAATTTTGAATTTTTATCTTCGCTATTTTAAATCCTTGCTAGGATTTTATAAAGGTTTGAAACCTAATAAATTGTTAATTGCCTGGCACAAACGTTTAATGTTTTCTGAGGTCTGTGACCCCAAAATTGTTAACCAAATTGAAAATATATATTTGTTAAAGTTATCAACTTCCTTTGAATTGTTAAATAAACTTAAACTTTCTTTTTTTTGATTCATTATTTCTCTGGTACAACGGTTAGGCAAGATCCTGTCTTCCCTGACTCTTCCTAGGTTCATGCCCTCGTTAATACGCAATAAATCTGTTACTATTTGTCTTGTCAGACCATCACCCTTCCCCATAGTAGGCATATGCATGCTTGAGAGGGAATACGCTAAAGCCTTTCTCTGGCAAACCGCCCAAGTCCTAGCTGCGGTTCCCGTCAGCTTCGACCAGGTCCTTACCCACTTTAGGTATCAGAGAGCGGATTTGCGGTGGCAACCGCCTCTAAGTGCATTTAAAGTTAAATTTATAACTTTTGTGGGACTCTCCTCCTATTTCTCCATCCATTTTCTCCAGTCCGAAACCCACCTCCTTTTCTTTATCATCTTCCCTTGATGGTTAGGTTATTCCTCAGCCAATAATCTACCCACCAGTGACGGGCCCTCATTGCTTACGGGCCCCTGTGCATGTGTCCCCCTCCCCACACTACTGACAGATGAACTACAAAATCATGTTGTATAGATATTGAGAATGCATGAATTACCCATCACGAAATGAGTATCCAGGGTCATGTCAGGGTCTTCATTTTTGCTTAGCAAGGCGATACCGCTCGACCTTGGCTGGCTGTCCCCGGCCAATAGCTGGCTGTTGCAGGGTGGCACGCGCGGTCTCCGGTCGTATTCCCACGCTCTTGCTGCGGTAGACGTGAGAGCTCCGAGCTAATTGGGTGTTTTATAAAGCTACTGTGTACTGCATATCGTATTGTATAGTGTATTATTGTGATTGCTAAAATGCCTTATGTGAAATATTCGTTACGTGAACGTACATCTGCACTATACGTACATCAAGAACATGAAATCGTGCACTAGGACAAGATAAAAGTTTCGAGCGAAATTTCCAGGGAGATCTATTCCCATAAATCGGACAATAAAACAACTGGCTAAACGATTCAAACGTTATTTCCTTACCGAAGCTAAATAACCGACAGTAGTGGCTACGCGCGCTAAAGCGCAGCGTTAGGTCATGGGGCCAAGCTCTCTGCTGACTCGGTAGACGCGTGGGTTCGAGCCCCACCGTCGGCCGTCCTTGAAATGGTTTTCCGTGGTTTCCCATTTTCAACACCAGGCTAATGCTGGGACGGTACCTACTGACAGGCCACGGCCGCTTCCTTCCACATCCTTGCCCAGTTTCTTTCGCCTTCATCAATTCCATCTGTCATCCCGACGCGCAGGTCGCCCACGGGCGTCGCCTAGAAAGACCTGACTCGGCCTCCCAGGAGGCCACACGACAAAAAAAAACGAAGCTAAATTAACTGGAGAAACCGGAAACTTCATATGGAGATGCCGATTATGTTTGGCAGCGGATGGGGAACATTTTCAGCATCTACTGTAAACATCGTAAGTAAAAATGCATGATACAGATTTTAAGCATCGTTTTCTGCCGTACATATGCGCGTGCGGCAGCCGGCAACTGAGCCGTCACTGGCGGAGCACGTGAGTGAAAATGTCCTTGCCAAGCAAATATAAAGATGATGATGATGATGATAATTGTTGTTTTAAGGGACCTAGCATCTAGGTTATCGGCCCCTAATGGTTTGGATGATCATGAAAGATGAAAGTGAACCTATAATTAAAACTAACTACAGCTTACAAACTAGAAGAAGAAAAGGAAAAGCAAAGAAGATTAGGGGAAATAAATGCCCTCAACCCTCGAAGAATAGGGATTGAGGGACTTAGAAGCCATGAAAGGCACATAGAAAGGGAAAGATGAGAAGGCCCGCCGCAAAGGCACAAATATAAAGACTATGTACTATCCGCTCATGACCAACCTATTACATTAGGCAGGGAAAATACAGATTTTAAAGTGATCAATTCTGGGGGAGTCCACGGAATATAAAAGCCCATAAGAGCCCGCAGTACACACTTCCTAACTCTGGACGGACTATAGTATCCTAATCATGATCCCAAGATGGGATGGGAAGACGTAGGGTGACCAGACGTCCGGGTAAATCCGGACATGTCCTCCTTATTATCTCTTTGTCCGGGGTCTGGGTGGATTTTTACTTTGTCCTCCTTTTTCGCAAATTTGACCGTAATTTGAAATTATTCCCGTTCTATTGCTCTTTTCCTACTGTAAATACCTTATCTACAGTTGCCAGCAGGTTCGTCGATTTTATCGATTTTTCACTACTGATCATGGGTCGATTCATAAGCGTTAAAATCCTTTAGTAAGCCTTCCTTCGGAGGGGAAGTAAAGCCGGCGGTCCCATGTCATAGATTTATGGCATGTAAAAGATCCTTCCACACACACTAAACATGTGTGGATTTCTAAGTTAGATTTCGTTGTAACGCTCTATCAAAGTTCCAGCGTTCACCACTAGGTATCATTGACATCTGATAGCGAAAGTTGGAACTACTTAAAATTGAACGGAACTTGTAGCTCACCCTAGGGGTGTCCGCTTGAAGCAGCTACAGCCTCTGGCGAACCGAACATGTCCTCGGACACTCCTGTCACTAAAAGACATACGATAAATAAAATAAATAAATAAATAAATAAATAAAATAGTCTATTTGTAGTAAAACATGGGCCAAGTATTTCTGTGAAAGTGAGTCTGTTGATTGTCATTCAGTATATCAGGGCACAATGCAAATGCAGAAAGCGTATTTTTGCTCATTTCAACACAGTGGAATGATGACAGGGGTCGGCTTCGGTGGCGTAGTTGATAGCATGCTGAGCTTCTATGCCAAAGATTGAGGGTTCAAACCCGGCCAAAGTCGTCGGGTTTTTTAAGAGCGCTAAAAATCCCTCAGTATGCCTTCCTTCGGAGGGAAATAAAGTCGGCGGGCCCATGTCACGGATTTATGGCATTAAAGAACCTTCCACTAACTACAATTATGTGAAGCTAAATTTGTAGGTTAGATTTGATTAACGCTCTTAAGTTCCAACGTTCACCGCCAGGTGCCGGTTGCGGTGGCACCTAGTAGCCAAGTTCACAGCTAGGTGTCGTTGAAGGTAGCATTTGGTAACAAAATTAGGAACTACTTGAAATTGATCGTCTGCAGTCCTTACCTGAATTGCAGAAAACACACACTAATACAGCCATCACAATTAACATCGGTTATCAGACAGATTCTACACACACCCAAAGTACACGGGGCTACATGACCGCCCTGTCGCAAGCCCCTAAACTGAGTAACTCACCAACCAATGATGACAGGAATAGGTTGAACCTTGAATCTCTTAAAGGTATGTTGATGGTCCAGTATAATTTAAAAGAATTTTTCTGTGCATCTTTTTACAACTATCTGCTAAGCAAGTAAATTGGATCTTCAGACTAGTGAAAATGAAAATCCACAGCCTGTTTCCAGTCTACCGACCAGGTCAGGAATGGAATGAATGAAGCCCCCTTCTAGCGGCGAGGACATGAACTGTGCCGGCTGCCGAAGCCTGTCGCACTCCTCCGGGGCAGTGATCAAATGAATGACAGATGAAATGAAATGACGGTGGAGAGTGTTGCTGGAATGAAATATTGACAGGGATAACCGGAGTACCCGGAGAAAAACCTGTCTGCCTCCGTTTTGTCCAGCACAGATCTCACATGGAGTGACCGGGATTTGAACCACGGACCAAGCGGTGAGAGGCCGGCGTGCTGCCACCTAAGCCACGGAGGCTTGTATCTTCAGACAAGTACCATTTAGAAAAGTGAGAGGTATGTCTGAATCTTAACACTCATACTTTTCAATGTAAACAACGAACAAGCCATGAACGAATTAGGCTAGAGAGAAATTTAAAAGTAGGAGTAAAGTTTCAAGGTGAAATTATTACAACTCAGAGATTTGCTGACGACATTGCCATTTTATCCGAGTCAACAGAGGATTTGAGTGAGTTCCAAATGGTATGGGCACAGCCTCAAATAAATAATTCATCACGATAAGCAATAAAATTGTTCTAAACAAGATGTTCAGTAAAGAACATATAGCCTACTTTCTCCTAAATGCATGGGTTTTGTTATAACTCTTTGTCCTTTTCAATGAATATAATTGAATGTTGGTTGTAGTAGCTTGTTGAAATACAACGTGCTATAGGGATATTAAACATGAATATGAGGTGCCCTTTGCTAGTGCTACCTCTGTAAAAAATGTCATTCAATTCGGTTTCACCGTGTTTGAATTGATATGGGGAATGGATTTGCACACACACATGGCCGCTATTTGCAAACTATTGGGCTGATGACCTTGTAGTCAGTCATAAGATGCTTTCCACAAACAGGCATGTTGTTGCAAAATCTGGTAGAGATCAAATTATTAGGATGGTCGTAATTTGAGTTAAGCTTTTAACATTTGGGTGGCCGTCATTCCGTTTCCGTCAAGATGGCGGCGATATAAAACATGACACTAAGGTGCCCTTTGCCAGTGCTACCTCTGTATCAAATTTCGTTCCATTCGGTTTCACCGTGTTCGAATTGATAGGGGGAATCGATTTTCACACAAAGATGGCCGCCATCCGCAAAATATTAGGCTAATGACCTATTAGTTTGGTCAAAGGATGCTCCCTCCATAAAGGTATGCTTTTGCAAAATTTGGTAGAGATCGGATGATTAGGTTAGTCGTAATTTGATTTAAGCTTTCAACATTTGTGTGGCTGCCATTACGTTTCCGTCAAGATGGCGGCGATATAAAGCATGACACTGAGGTGCCCTTTGCTAGTACTACGTCTGTATCAAATTTCGTTCCATTCGGTTTCACCATGTTCGAATTAAGAGGAGGAATCAATTTTCACACAAAGATGGCCGCCATCCGCAAACTATTAGGCTGATGACCTATTAGTTTGCTCAAAGGATGCTCCCCCCATATAGGTATGTTGTTTCAAAATTTGGTAGAGATCGGATGATTAGGTTAGTCGTAATTTGATTTAAGCCTTGAACATTTTTGTGGCCGCCATTACGTTTCCGTCAAGATGGCGGCGATATAAAATATGACATTGAGGTGTCCTTTGCTAGTGCTACCTTTGTACCAAATTTGATTCAATTCACGTTCACCGTGTTCGAATTGATAGGGGGGGGACAGACATTCAGAGTACACACACAGACTTACAGACACACATACACACACACAGACAGACACATTTCTTTCGCCCTGTGTTGATCTGATAAGTCTACTTTCATTTTTTGCAAAAATCGAAAGTAGGCTAAAAAATAATGGAATGCAGACGGCAGAAATCAGAAACGCCTATTGGCATCGAACTGTTATGTGAAAAGTTAAAAGGAAGTAGGAGACGTCTGCTACTTGGAAAGCAAAATAAGCAGTGATGGACGAAGCAAAGAGGATATTAAAAAGTAAATTGACACAGGCGTTGAAAGCTTTACTACAACAAAAATATTTTGCTTATGGCTTTTAGTACCGGGAGTGTCCGAGGACATATTCGGCTCGCCAGAGTTTGTAGCTGTTTCCATGTGGACACCCATGGGGGTAAGTTACAAGTGGCCTACCGTAACGTGAGGATGAGATTAAAAGAATGAAGATAAATGAGTAAGTTCAATTTCAAGTAGTTCCAACATTGGCTACCAGAGATGCCACTGTCACTGATACCTAGGGGCGAATGTTGGAACTTGATAGAGCGTTTCTAACTAAATATAACCTACACATTTGGCTACACACAACCAATTGTAGTGGTAGGTTCATTTTCATGCCGTAAATCTATGGCATGGGCCCGCCGGCTTTACTTCCCCTCCTAAGGAAGGCATACTGAAGGATTTTTAATGCTCTTAAATAATCCGGTCGCCTCCGTAGTGTAGCGGTCAGCATGGTTAGCTGCCGACCCGGAGGTCCTGGGTTCGATTCCCGGCTCTGCCACGAAATTTGAAAAGTGGTATGAGGACTGGAACGGGGTCTACTCAGCCTCGGGTGGTCCAAATGAGTAGAGGGGGTTCGATTCCCACCTCAGCCATCCTCGAAGTGGTTTTCCGTGGTTTCCCACTTCGTCTTCGGGCAAATGCCGGGATGGTATCTACTGTAATGCCACGGCCACCTCCTTCCCTCTTCCTAGCCCATCCATCCCTTCCCATCCCTCATGAGGCCCCTGTTCGCTTTGCAGGTGAGGCCGCCTGGGCGAAGTGCTGATCACACCTCCCCAGTTGTATCCATCCCGACCAGATGTTCCAGCTCCAGGACACTGCCCATAGAGGCGGTAGTGGTGGGTTCCCTCGCTGAGTCCGTGGGAACCACCAACCTAGAGGGTAAATTGACTAAATAAAAAAATAAAAATAATCCGACGACTTCAGCCGGGTTTGAACCCGTGATCTTCGGCATAGCATAGCTACCGACTATGCCACCGAAGCCGCTACTACAAAAAAAGGAAGAATGTTGACATCAAATATAGATTTAGGCATTACAAAAACATTTTCGAAAGCCTTTGTATGGGCGCTCTATGAAAGTGAAACTTGGACTGTACGGTACTATAGGTGCAGCAAAAAAGAAGAGAATAGAAGCCAGGGAATGCTTTCCGCTGTGCCTACTTGCTGCCGCGAGAGATAGCGTCACCAGGCACGTTGGCAGCACGGCTGTTGCTTGTATCATAACAAACAAACAGTAAACTTTATACTCACCACAGCCATTCATAACATACTGTTGCACTCTTCCAATAATCTAACTGTACGCACTGACGATTTCGACAGCCAACAGCCCACGCATGTGGCCTTCGCCCTATCAAGGACACCATGCTGCCAACTAAACTGATGACGCAACCTCTCGCAGCTGCACGTAGCCACTGCGGTGAACATTTCCTGGCGCCCTGTAGTAATAGCAAACTTAGTTATGGAAGGAAGGGTCGAGGACAAGAACTGCAGGACTAGACGAAGGTTAGAATATATTTAACAGAATGTAATGGTGCTTGAAACCATTTTCAGTGTTGCCTTAGTAATCGAAATTTGATGTTTATCAGTCGGTCAACACGATTGTGCCCAATTGTGATGGGGTATTCCCTAATCCTGAAAAAAAAAAGACATGAGATTAATAAATACACCTGGATGACCAGTTTCAATCGTCAAGCGATCATCTTCAGATCCATTACACTTAGGCTATTAAATCTATGTCTACAAGTATGGGTGAAAGTACAGGGTCATTATCTATGTGCGCCCCGATAAACACGGCAAGCTAAGCCGGCTGTGACTGGCGTAAATAGCGGGCGCACACACCCTGTTCAGCCGGTGGTTTGCGCGTACTTTCACGCTTTTACCAAACATGTTCAATAATGTGTACTTATAGTGCTCATAGTCGATGCTGAAAATGTCCTCCATCTCTTTCTGATGAAAGAATGTCGGTCAACTCTTTTATTATTTACGGAGCCTGTTTCCTTGAAACGTTTAGCGAGCCTCCTAATAGTACTGGCTTTAGGCACAGGTCTTCCTGGAAACTTGAATCGAAATTTTCGCCTCGTTCCAGAACAAGATTTTCTGCTTTTCATATACAAATTATGGATATACACACATTCGCGCAATGTGAATTGGTGTCTAGGCATGACCAACAATCACAGTAATCACAATACTCACTAAGCGTGCAACACTAACGTCTAAGCTTTGCAGATACAGGTCTTTATGAATGACAAAACATGTGTGAACTAACGATATGAGTCAGCGGAGCGCGCCAACCACCAGCTGAACCGCGTACGCGCACCCATGATCTGCGCCAGTCACAACTGGCTTAGCTTGCAGTGTTTATCAGGGCGCACATAGATGACCTGTTATTTACAATAAGTAGGCCTACACTTATTTAGTTGCAGTATTGTTAAAATAATGCAACTACAGTAGTCAATATTTGTTAGTTATAGTCTATGTGATGTTTTGTTGGTTGGTTGGTTCCTTAGTTTAGGGACTGTGACAACTAGGTAATGTAGTCCCGTGTACTTTGGGTGTGTGTAGAATCTGTCTGATAACCGGTGTTAATTGTGATGGCTGTACTAGTGTGAGTACCTGTTTTTTAATTCAAGTAAGGACTGCAACTTTGAATTTTTCAAATAGTTCTCTACTTTCGCCGCCAAACGCCACCGTCAACGACTACTAGGCCTAGTTCAGAACTTAGCTACTAGACGCCACCGCAGTCGGCTCTTGGCAACGAACGTAGAAACCTAAGAGCGTTGTTTATATTCTTAACCTATACAATTCAGCTTCACACAGGTGTAATTAGTGGAAGGTTCTTTAACATGCCATAAATCTATGACATGGGACCGCCGGCTTTACTTCCCCTCCGAAGGAAGGCATACTGAGGGATTTTTAACGCTCTTAAAAAATCCGATGGCTTCGACCGGGTTTGAACCCGCTATCTTGGGCATAGAAGCTCAGAATGCTACCGACTACGCCACCGAAGCGTGATGTTTTGTTAAGATACTGTAAGTGTTGATTGAATGAATGAAAATCCACAGCCTGCTTCCAGTCTCCGACCGGGTCAGGATTGGAATGAATGAAGCCCCCATCTAGCGGCGAGGATATGGACTGTGCCGGCTGCCGAGGCCTGACGCACTCCTCTGGGGCAATGATTAAATGAATGACAGATGAAATGAAATGATAGTGGAGAGTGATGCAGGGAAAACCGGAGTACCCGGAGAAAAACCTGTCTGCCTCCGTTTTGTCCAGCACAGATCGCACATGGAGTGACCGGGATTTGAACCACGGATCCAGCGGTGAGAGGCCGGCGTGCTGCCGCCTAAGCCACGGAGGCTAGTACTGAAAGTGCTGATTGACCTCCAAATTTGCTTGCTTAGTGGTTGAGTCGTACGCGGTCCTGATGAGAGCAGTTAGCATAGTCACTGTCTGCTCTCAACTGGGAAATCAATCACCACTTTCAATATCTGAACAAAACATCACATAGACTATAACTAACACATATTGACTAGTTGCATTATTTGAACTACTACCGCAAATAAATGAAAATAAAAATCCACAGCCTGCTTCCAGTCGACCGACCGGGTCAGAGAATGGAATAAATGAAGCCCCCATCTAGCGGTGAGGATATTAAGTGTGCCGGCTGCCAAAGCCTGTCGCACTCCCCTGGGGCAATGATCAAACGAATAACAGACGAAATGAAATGATAGTGGAGAGTGTTGCTGGAATGATATTGTGACAGGGAAAACCGGAGTACCCGGGGAAAACCCTGTCTGCCTCCGCTTTGTCCAGCACAAATCCCACATGGAGTGACCGGGATTTGAACCACGGACCCAGCGGTGAGAGCCCGGAGTGCTGCCGCCTACTACCGCAACTAAATAAGTGTGCATATTGTAAATACTATCACCCATACGTGTAATGGATCTGATGATGATCGCTTGACGATGGAAACTGGTCATCCAAGTGTATTGTTTGCCACTGTGGGTGACTGGTTATCATGCTGGTCTACTAACCTCAAGCTTGCAGGTTCGTTCCTGGCCGTGGTAAGTGATTTTTGAAAGGCGGCAAAAATTACGACATGCATGTCATACGATGTTGCATGTTAAAGAACCCATTTGAATTCACTAGGCCGTGTTCATAATGGAAAAATTAATCTCGGGATTTTCCGCCAACACAAAGTTCTTCATTTCTCTACAAGGAAGAGCTATAAAGTCAAGGAGCTTAGATATCTAACCTCCTTGACTTCTATAACGATTCAAGGAACAA
This sequence comes from Meconema thalassinum, assembly GCA_946902985.2. NCBI lineage: Eukaryota > Metazoa > Arthropoda > Insecta > Orthoptera > Tettigoniidae > Meconema > Meconema thalassinum. The sequence goes on from OX336394.1 coordinate 223,528,405, forward strand.
CGAAATTCGACATGCAAGCTGCCCTCTTGGTGTCAAATAACAAAGCTTGCACGCGGCACCCGAGGCCATACGATATTATTATTATTATTATTATCCAAGCATATTTATTAATCTAATGTAGGCCTATTTATTTTCAGGATTGGGGAATAACCCATCACAATTGGGTACAATCATGTTGACCGACTGAAGAACATCAAATTTCGATTAAACAGATTGTCTTGGGTGTAGGATGTGTCAATTTAGAGATGAAACGATTTGCTCAGTACAGGGAGGCATAGAGTCTATAGACTCCGAAGCCGTCGAATTTTTTAAGAGCGTTAAAATCCCTCAGTATGCCTTCCTTCGGAGGTGAAGTAAAGCCGGCGGTCCCATGTCATAGATTTATGGCATGTTAAAGAACCTTCCACTAATTGCACCTGTGTGAAACTAAATTGGATAGGTTAAGTATGAAAACAACGCTCTTAGGTTTCTATGTTCGTTGCCAAGAGCCGACTGCGGTGGTGTCTAGTAGCTAAGTTCTGAACTTGGCCTAGTAATCGTTGACGGTGGCGCTTGGCGGCAAAAGTAGGAACTATTTGAAAAATTCTAAGTTGCAGTATTTATATTTAAAAAAAATACAGATAACACACACTAATACAGTCATCACAATTAACACCGGTTATCAGACAGATTCTACACACACCCGAAGTACACGGGGCTACATGACCACGTTGTCGCAGCCCCTAAACTTAAGAACCAACCAGTCTATAGACTTAAGACTCAAATACTGTAGTGTATGACAATACAATCATGTGTAATTGTATTTTTAGCCTACTTTTCACATTTTGCAAAAATGAGGAAAAAGTAGACTTATGAGATCGATCCGGGAAAATGTGTGTCTCTCTGTCTGTCTGTCTGTCTGTCTGTCTGTCTGCCCTTCTGTCTGTATGTCTGTCTGGCTGTAAGTGTGTCCCCCCCTATCAACTCCTAAACGGCTGCAGCAATCGAAACAAAATTTAGTATGAGTAAAGATGTATACCGGAATATCTCAAGCCCATATTTGAAAATGATGTCAGTGCTACCAACTGCTGAAAAAAACGCATTAGAAATTTGAGCTCCATGTTGGATATCTTGGAAGGTATGCATGGGAGCTGTTCCAAAATTGGCATACATGTATATAATACTATTTCAGTTTAATTTCCAGGATGCTGTACATGACAGTGTTGCCAATATAATTTTAAGCCTTCTGATAAGTTCAATTTTAAATGCATATAACTTCTACACTATCAGTTAGATTTCAACCAAATTTTGTATGTAATATGTGTACATACACAGATATGACTGAGCTTATTCTTAAGAGCCATCAGGACTGCCAACTGTTTATTATTGCCCTCTCTATTTTGTTATCCAAATACCAATATATCAGAAAGTATGCAAGCCGACAGCTTTAAACTATGCACACGTATAGTACCTGACATTTTAGATTAATTTGGAGTAACTTATATACGTCAGTTCTACCAACATGATTCTAAACCTGCTGATAGGACCAATTTTTAAATACTTGTAACTTCTATAGATCAGTTGGATTTCAACCTAATTTCGTATGTGCTATGTGAAACATAACATATATGACTATAAGTATTCATAAGAGCAATCAGGGCTGCCAACTGTTAATAAATGCTGTCTATATTTTTACCCTAATATCAATATATCAGAAAGTATGCAAGCCAACGGCCCTATACTTTGCACACGTATAGCATCTGACATTCTAGGTTAATTTGGAGTAATTAATATAATTCAGTGCTGCCAACATGATTCTATGCCTGCTGATAGGTCCAATTTTAAAATACATGCAACTTCTATACTAAAAAATGGATTTAATCCAAAATTGGCACTGCAAGATATCATAATATTTCAGATTATTTCAGACCAGCACACGCATGACATTGTTGCCAACATGATTTTACGCGTGCTGATAGATCCAATGTCTAACTGCATGTAACGTCCATTGGACTTCAACCAAATTTTGTATTCAGTGCCTTGAGAGATGGAACTAAGAAAATATTCATTCACCATGGCTGCCAATTGTAGTGCTCTATTAGGCCACATTATCCCAGGTATATTTTGAACTAATTAGACATTTCGATATTACCAACTTAATTTCGTCATTATTCTAGATAGGTGCATATACTGTAGATTTATCACTGGCATGAATCGTAATTTTAAGGAAAGTAAGCTCTTTAGTTCGTCCCGGAACTTCTTGTTTATTACCATACTATACATTAAAGGTGAATTATTTTTTATTTTATTTCAAGGCTGTCGATATCATCAAACTTAACATAGTAAAGCACTTACAGTATATACAATATGTCTTTTAATTAGAAAACATGAATTAAATAATAATGTATCTCAGGGAGTAAAATTCTGAAAATAATGTAATCGAATGCAATACAAACTTTGAACGACAATTAAATACTCGAAACCTGAACATTCTAAAATATACTATATCATAGGATTACTACCAAGGAGTGGAAACGCAAACCAAGCTGTATGGGTTACTTAAACACTGTACAAGTGGTATTCGTATATATTTTTTCAAATTGGTCAAAAAATCCAATGGCCCTAAAAGAAAATGCGTAGCCTATAGGCAATTGTGCCCCTGTGCTCGCCCTACAACACTTCTCGTCAAAGTGTCCGTTACAACTCAGTCATCAGCAGAACAGCAGGTTGTGTAGCTGAATTTAAATCTTCCTTTATAACACGCTTGCAGGCAGGTGTTGAGGAATGACGTCATACCGCCATGTGCTGTTCCGCAAGTGTACCCCACTCTCACTATCCCCTACTCTCTCCCAAATCCCCCCCTTTTCACCACTCTGATTTTAAAATAACGTAGAGATTAGTATTAATTATGTCAGTACGATCAAGGGAATAGTTGGTTACCGGCTATTTGATTGTTATAATAGACTAGTAATAATAATAGGCTAATATAGTAATAATAATAATAATATCGTATGGCCTCGGGTGTCAGGTGTAAGCTTTGTTATTTGACACACAGAGTGTAGCTTGCATGTCGAATTTCGTTGTTCCTTGAATTACTATATCAGTCAAGGAGGTTAGATATCTAAGCCCCCTTGAACACTATAGTGCTTTCTAGTAGAGAAATGAGGAACTTTGTGTTGGCGGAAACTCCCGAGATTAATTTTTCCATTATGAACACGGCCTACTGAATTCAAATGGGTTATTTGACACGCCAACATCATATGACATACGTGTCGTAATTTTTGCCGCCTTTCAAAAAGCACTTACCACGGCCAGGAGCGAACCTGCAAGCTTGCGGTTAGTAGACCGACACGATAACCACTCTCCCACCGTGGTAAGCTATAATAATAATAATAATAATAATAATAATAATGCAATAAAAAAGAAAGCAAGTGGATTCAAACCCCTCTTTCGGCCGTGCATTTGAATGGATTTCCGTCGTTTCCCATGCTCAACTCAAGAGTTTTAGGCGGTAGTCTGCTCGACACTATGTGCGTAAATGCATTTCTTCCCCTAAAAAAAAAAATATTATCATTATTATTTATTTAGGATCGTTTCAACCTCCTATGGGTTACGATTACACAACTGTCTTGACTGTTGATGTTCTTTCCTGTTACGCCAATACTCTTTCATTAGTAATAAAAATATTATTGTATAGTAAATTTACATAAAATACAAATCCATCACCAACGGACTCTGCGAGCCAAAGACACTGATGATAGCATTCTCACTATCCCCTACTCTCTCCCAAATCCCCCCTTTTTTCACCACTCTGATTTTAAAATAACGTAGAGATTAGTATTAATTCTGCCAGTACGACCAAGGGAAGTCAGTGAATAGATAAAACCTTACGCACTATAAACTTAAGTTACTTGCTGTACCAAGGAGGACAGTTTTTTGCATTGTTTGCATATGGTTCCTACTCAAGCCAATGTTCTCCTTTGCATTTTCCTAGTCCCTTGTGACTAAACCATTCACATAGACAACTGGGATGACGAAAACGTCCTTTAAGCCTAATACTGTAGGCCTATGTGACTGAGCTCAGCGGCAAGTGGCTGGTATTTGGGCCTTTTTCTCAGCCACCGTATTCTGTAGGTTCTCATTCGAGTGGTACAGCATCGACGATGGTAGTCATGTGTGTTTTCTTATCGAATATCACGAGGTCTGGCCTGATGGCTTCTACAGAACGATCAGTTATTATAGTGGAATCCCATAAGATGTAGGCATTGTCATTGTTCAGAACCGGATCAGGTCTACATTTATAATACGGGACCCCCCTTCACAACAAAACCGTATCGCTGCGCAAACGTTTGATGACTATGTACTTTCGCTACATTGTTATGACACTCCAAGTATCATTATTATTATTATTATTATTATTATTATTATTATTATTATTATTATTATTATTATTATTATTATTATTATTATTATTATTATTTATGTGATGTATGGACTGTAAAAAGAACCTCTGCTCCTATAAAGAGTGATTCTACAGCACATTTCCCTGGAGTGATTCCCACGGGACTGACAAAACACCGCCATGCTGTGCATGCCAACATCAGAACCTGTGTGCGTTGGAGAAAACATTTAGAGCTGTATGGAGCAATCCTCTAACAGAGAGCATTGTGAAGGTTCAATACAATGAAGTTATAGTTTCATTTAGAACACTGGTTCTTAACCGGTGGTCCGCGAGTGCCTCAGGAGTGGTCCGCGGGAGGAAAAGGTCCACCAGCACGTATATAAAAAAGTGGCCAATAAATGGGGATTCCGGAAACGATGTTCGTTGAACTAGAATTGCCCGAATGTATTCGCGGCGATGACTATCAGGTTTGGAATTGAAATGTCGTTAAAATAAGTGTTATTGAGGAAGGGTTACAACTGAGGGGGAGGGGGTCTGTACATGATTGAATTTCAGGTTGAGTGGTCCACAGACTTCTACGGGTTCAGAACCACTGATTTAGAGGCTTGGGCATCGTGATCATGAGTATTTGTCTGATATTGTTATTGTGTCTGTGGTGGCTAGAATTGGAAGGGAGGTGGTCGTGCCTGAAGTCATGAGCGATCACCGACATTTGCCTGGGATAGAAGTGGTTGATGACTGAGATGAGAATCGAACACCTCTCTTTTCAGTTTTGCATTACGAGGCTGAGTGTACCCTGATGCAACCCACAGATTAGATTTAAAACCTTGAAAGAGCTGGAACTAATTTTTGAAAGATTAAAAGAAAATTTATTAAACGTTATTAAAAATCCATTATTAGTGGGAAAGGTAAAAATGAGAGTAAATATTCGTCTAAGCCAGCTGTTCAACAATATGGAATAACTCAGTGTGCATAAATGTTATGGGCTCACCAAGCATCAACCTAAATGTCTTCCGAATCCTCGCCACAGCCCGGACCACTCTTCTGTTGTTCTACATCTCACTGTTAATTTTACGTTTCAATTCCACGGAAATTTTGAAAGCGTAATACGCAGATTTCCTTGTTAGCCGCTAGATGTGGAGAACTACTGCTTAGTCAGTTTCTAGCTTTGGCTTTCATCCTTTCCACTGCGGAAAATATATACGCGCTGTTGAAAGGGGAAAACACAAAATTGATAACATGAATTTAAGAGGTTTTGGAACCTTTGGTTGGTTGGTTGGTTCCTCAATTTAGGGGCTGCGACAACGCGGTCATGTAGCCCCGTGTACTTTGGGTGTGTCTAGAATCTGTCTGATAACCGGTGTTAATTTTGATGACTGTATTAGTGTGTGTTATCTGTTTTCAATTCAAGTGAGGACTGCAGACGTTGAATTTTTTCAAGTAGTTCATACTTTTGCCGCCAAACGCCACCGTCAACGACTACTAGTTCAGAACTTGATTACCAGATGCCACCGCAGTCGGCACCTGGCGACGAACGTCGGAACCTAAGAGCGTTTGTCGAATGTGTAACCTATATATAATTTAGCTTCTCACAGGTGTAATTAGTGGAAGGTTCTTTAACATGCCATAAATCTATGACATGGGACCGCCGGCTTTACTTCCCCTCGAAAGGAAGGCATACTGAGGGATTTTTAACGCTCTTAAAAAATCCGACGACTTCGGCCGGGTTTGACCTTGATTGGCCTTTCCCGATTTGTATGATACGACTTCAAACCAGAAATGTATAGGTACCCCCACCTCTGTTATCACTTTTAATTTCAGTGTTTCTTCACACATTGGTTATGAATAGGGACCGGACATTTATGCACTGAAAGTGATTCAAATATGCATGCAATTATGCACTAAAATGCAGAAAATATTCATTAAATATTGAAAAATATGCCCTTAACTAAGCCAATCTTATTCACACACTTTATACATGTATCAATCACTACAAAAAGAAGCATCACAATATATAATGGATAGTTTTTCAATGTTTTCAGGAGACAAATTACGTCTATTTTAATGGTTTTCAGTGCATAAATACCGACAGCAGTGGCTACGCTGGCTAAAGCGCAGCGTTAGGTCATGGGGCCAAGCTCTCTACTGACTCGGTAGACGCGTGGGTTCGAGCCCCACCGTCGGCCGTCCTTGAAATGGTTTTCCGTGGTTTCCCATTTTCAACACCAGGCAAATGCTGGGACGGTACCTTCTGACAGGCCACGGCCACTTCCCTCCACATCCTTGACCAGTTTCATTCATCTTCATCCATTCCATCTCTCATCCCGACGCGCAGGTCGCCCACGGGCGTCGTATAGAAAGACCTGCACTCGGCCTCTGAGGAGGCCACTCGAAAGAAAAGTGCATAAATGTCCGGTCCCTAGCCATCAGTTGAATAATCACTAAGGTTGGGATGTTTAGGAAAAGTCATATTTTTTTCCTGAGCTCATTTTACCCGAAATCTGAAAAATAAGTCTGAATGACAGGTCCCTTATACGTTTAAAGCAATTTGATGTTGCCTATAAATGCATATTTCGGTTATTTTTATTGTTTTGATCATATTTGGTCATATTTTAGTGATATAAGATCATATTTGGTTATAATTTCAGCATTTTTGTTTAAATTGTGGCGTCGTTAACAAGGTGCGTGTTATCTGCGTCGAGTTTCAAACACAGGATTTCCGAACAGTGTAGTAATTTTTATTTTTTTTTCCTGAAACTGGCAGATAGCAGGTTTAGAAGACCTGATTCCAAGAAGGCGCTCCTCTACGGACTTACGCCGACAGATATCATAAAGCATGCTAATACTTCGTTTTTTTTCTTATGGGAAAACCGAGCAAGAACTGAATGATACTGAATGAATGTTGAAAATTTTAATGTACTTTAGCTCTCTGTCAGTTTGTATGATTAAGTGTGTCTGGTGTATTATCGCTGATCACGTTTTGGCACTTAAGACGTTTACTGTATGTTAGTGATACTCTACCTATCCCAAAAATTCATGTCATATTTCATAGTTTTTTAGGTCATAATTTATAGTTTTTAGGTAATATTCAGCTAGTTTTTAGGGCATATTTCCTTGCATATATTGTACTTCTTTAGGTCTTAAACTACCGAACCCTAATAATCACTATTACCTGACACCCACTGTTTTAAGAATACATTCTGCTCTTCTCACAAGGCATTTTGAGTTAAGGATATGCAGACTAAGAATAAAGTAACACATTAACTGAAGAAACTCCTCACAAAACTAACTCCGGGCTACTGGCTGTCGAGATGGTGAAAGGATTGTCCCACGCCATTCCCTTCTACAAATAGCCAGGCACATTGCGTAAAGTACGAGTACTGTCATCTCGTTATCTGTTTCTCAGAAAATTGCTTATAAGGGATACTGCCATCTGACTCATCTCGCTATCTATTTCTCAGAAAATTGCTTATAAGGGATACTGCCGAGATGGTGAAAGGAATGTCCCACCCCATTGCCTCTTGAAATAACCAGGCAGCATACGTGTGTATCAAACTGTTAGCTAGAAAGTTGCTTATGAGGGATGCCCAACACGCTGGCGAAACCTATTTTGTTCAAGATGTTTTAAAGTATACTTAATTTCAACTGTATGGGCTAAAATATGCTGTTATGTTTAGAATATGCAAAAAAATCCAACAAACTCTCAAAATATGCATTTGCATATGCTCATATACATTTTCAAAAAAAACAGTCCCTAGTTATGATGTAGGCTAATGCAAGGGCACTGAATAAGCTTTCTAAACCTCGTGCTCTTTAAATGGAATATGATGCTCTTGTCACAAGAGCCAAAAAAAAGAGTTCGCGAGCACAACTCCCTTGAGATCCATTCTTCAATTCAAATATTCTGCACGCACAGGAATAATTCTATTTTCATTACCAGTACAATTTTTGACAACAGTATTTTTTAATCTGCAAGAATCATGCTAGCAGTTGTAGCATGCCTGGTGAGCATGGAATCAAACTCAGTCCACCTTGGTGAGAGGCAAGCATCTTAACCACTGTACCATCACGTCCCCATGATGAGGAGAAATTGAATGATGAATACGTAACAAACCCCAATCGCCGAGTCAGAGGAATTAACCGAGATAATCAAGCTGGAAGGCATGTGTACATTGCCTTTGAAAAGCGGGTACCTGGTGCTCTCAGTGAGCTCCTTATGCCCCTTCATTTAATGTAATTTTTGTTTTTGGTGATTTTTTTAGTAATTTTGTTTTTGAATTAGTAAGTTGCACCTTGCTGATACAGGAAGGTCAGCAGTGGGTGCAAAGTTTGTTTGAAGTTATTTTTGTATTTTAATTTATATAAAATGAATTTAGATCAGTGTTTCCCAAACTCTTTTGTGTGTGTACCACTTTAAGAGATGAGAATCTCTCGCGTACCACCTAATGGTTGTGAGATAGGCCTATAGTAACTATAACCATCTTCACACCAAAATATGGATTGTAAATTGTGTTTGTTAGAGTTAGACTGTTAGAGTTAAAGTTCAAATAATGAAAAGTGTGTCCAGTTGTTTTATTATTTATTACAATAAGTATTCAATTCAAACATTCAGAAATGCCACTGTACGAATCATATTATAAATGAACTCTTAATAATTAAACATAAAAACCAAAGTTTAACTAATAACTTCAATGTGAATGGTGAGCTTGAGGATTAGAAGCCAACGTAGAACTTACAGTATGAATGCCTGCTTTCAGAATGCTGAGTCTCAAACGAAGATCGTTTTCCACTGTAAGGAGCCTATTCCGGTATTTATTCTTGAGATAAACAAGTGAAGAAAATGCAGTCTCGCACAAGTAGCCTACGAAGTAGTGAAGGGCAGTAAAAATCTAACTGCTTTGTCAGCTATGTCTGCATAGTATGTACGCCTCTCAACCCAAAGATTCACTAGAGTCATTTTTGAAAAAGTTTGCCTTAGTTGTGAATCACAATTCAATTCATAAAATTGCTCCTTATATCTTTGGCCTTTAAGTCCTCCGGCAACACATCAATGTTTTTATATTTCTATTTTTTATTTTTTTATTTTTTTATTTTTCGTAACATTACCGCGTACCACTGCAGCAGTACGAGCGTACCATCAGTGGTACGCGTACCACAATTTGGGAAACGCTGAATTTTAGATAATTTCTCAACGCGTTGCCGCCATGGCTTTGCCCCTTAGCTCCTGGACATATGAGTCACCATTGAATACGTAGGCTACTTAAATTCCCAGACACGGCCGGGAACCAAACCTGGGACCCTTCGGGCCAAACTATCGCATTGTTAAAGCCCAGCACGGATGCGGATATCCACATTTTTCACCTTTCGGATATAGTTTGCATGACTGTGCGGATAGCGGATAAGCTGCGGATAATGTTTAAAGTAAAATTGCGGATAGTTTTTAGAATAGGCCCTACAAAGTTGAACTGGATTTCTTTTAAATAATTTTAGTTTTTGCTAAGATCTGCGTCTTTCACGTTTCTTGTTATTTCCCTATTTGCTTTCCTTTGGGTTGTATGAGAATAATAGACAAGAGAGAGAAGCCAGTCATGGAAATACTCTCAATTAGTGTTGACTAACCGACAGTAGTGGCTACGCTGGCTAAAGCGCGGCGTTAGGTCATGGGGCCAAGCTCTCTGCTGACTCGGTAGACGCGTGGGTTCGAGCCCCACCGTCGGCTGTCCTTGAAATCGTTTTCCGTGGTTTCCCCATTTTCAACACCAGGCAAATGCTGGGACAGTACCTTCTAACAGGCCACGGCCGCTTCCTTCCACATCCTTGCCCACTTTCATCCATTCATCTCATCTCTCATCCCGACGCGCATGTCGCCCACGGGTGTCGACTAGAAAGACCTGCACTCGGCCTCTCAAGAGGCTACCAAAAAAAAAGTGTTGACTTATACCGAAAAAGATCCTTTATAACTGCGCTTTCCTGCGTGGGTACCTCCAACGACTAAGTAAGTGCTATAATTAGCCACCCGCTGTTGAACTTGGCGTAACTCAGAGGGACAACACTCAGTCAACATTGCCTTGCGACTCACACAACCATAGCCAAGGGGAACGAATTTCTCCTCAAATGTCTAAATGACTTGCTTTAATACGTTATGCTTTACCTAATAAATTAAAATATTATTGTATGTCAGCCGATGTGGATCACAAACAGCGGTGGATGCGGATAACGTTTTGTTCATTCGCGCACGATTCTACGTAGCCTAGACTATAGTACAGTATGTTAACCACTTAGCTACGAGGTCGGACACTCCTAAAATAAAACAACAACAACAACAACAACAACTAAGTATTGTTGCTTTATGAAGGCACACTTATTGTGTTGTTTATCACCACTTGGTGTTGCATAACGAACACAATGGCCAACTCGTTCTCAACGTGCGTCATCTGATTTCAGTAACCAAGTATGGGACCTCACTAGACATCCCTCTACTAAACTTCCATATTTCCGCCTCTAAATATGGAAAATGTTATATATAGGCCTAAAAATAACACCGATGGTTTACCATCCAGTGGTTGGGTGTTGGTTCGATTCCCAACCAAAGGCGTCGCATTTAAAAATGAGGGGGAAAATACACGGCACTGCAAGTTGTAAAAGACCACTGGTATCACTTTTGGAGATTACAAAAAAAGTTATTGCCACGAGTTGTCCAATAGAGCTCTGGTCTCACGATTATTATTAGGCCTATTATTATGATTATTATTAGAGACAGATGCCCTCGTAGTTCCGTCCCTTAAAACAACAATAACTAACTATTATTAGTCTATTATTATTATTATCATTATTATTATTCTTTCTTTTTGCGTTTTGCCCATTATAGAGCGCGCTTGAACTTGTTTTTCGGCTTGATGATATTCGCCTTCCTATCTTCACAAAATCTCTTCATAAAGTCACTGTGCTGCTTCTTCCGTTCTTCTGTCCACTTGGTTCGAGTCCTGCCACTAGTTTTCACCCTAAACTTTTGCTTTGTTACTGCGGTCCTGAAGATTTTGCGGTTTCTCAGAATATTTTCTCCGATGTTCAACTCTTGCAGGTCCTCTCTTGATTCATCCAGCCAGGCTATCCTTGACTTCTGAGAATTTATTACATTGAATAACCTTTTTGTAAGTCTATAATCGTCCATCCTGAAGAGGTGTCCATAAAATGTTAATCGTCTTCTTCGTACAGTGTTGCTGAAACTATCTGTGTGACGGTATAGATCTGAATTTCGTCTTTTAATCCAAATTCCGTTTTCTTGTGTGGGGCCGAATATTTTTCTAAGAATTTTACGTTCTTGCTTTTCTATATTTGCAATTTTAGAATGACTTCCTAAAGCGACGGTTTCTGAAGCATATAGAGCTTCCGGTAGAACAACTGTTTTGTAGTGTTTCAGTTTTGCATTATGTGACATTACTCTTTTATTGTAGTGATCCCATGTTAGTCTGAATGCTCTATGAAGTTTTGAGGCTCTTTCTGTGTTAGCCAAACTGTTCAATCCTGAAGGAAGAATTATTTCTCCAATGTAGGCCTATTTAAAAAATTCTACTTGTGATATTGCTCCATACGCTGTTATTATTATTATTATTATTATAGTTATTATTTTTACATCGCTTTGCCCATTTGTGGAGCGCGATAGAATTTAGGCCTATTTAGCTAGTGATGTTTTTTTCTTCTCCCAAATTCTCTTCATATGGTCACCGGAAAATCTTCCTCCGTTCTTCAGTCCATGAGATTTTGGTCGTGGTAGTCATTTTCTCAGAGAAATTATGGTTGTTGATTATTATTATTATTATTATTATTATTATTATTATTATTATTATTATTATTATTATTATTATTATTATTATTACATCGTTATGCGCATCTCTGGAGCGCGATATAACTTATTTAGCTCATGATGCTGTTTCATTCTCCCAAACTCTCTTCTTCTGGGCACTGAAAATCTTCCTCCGTTTTGGGCCAAAAACCTAGATGTTAGGCCCCTTAAAACAACAATTACCATCATCAACTTCCTCCGTTCTACAGTCCGTGATTTCTTGGTCCTGGTAGACTAGTTATTTTCTCAGAGAAATGATTATATTATTACTATTATTATCACTATTTATAATCGTGTTGGAAGCCATTTTTCAGTGTTACCTTACAGCAGTAAACGAAATTTAAATGATTTTCAGTTGATCAACATGATTGTAGCCTACCCCAATAGCAATGGGTGTTAATTTCCTAAAACTGAAAACAAATACATGAATGAATTAATCTCATTGGGTATAATCGTGTTGACTAACTGAAAAGCATTTCATTTTCGATTATTATGAGTCTATTATTATTATTATTATTATTATTATTTTAAAACAAATAACGTGATGATAAGAAACGTATTAACTGCAATGTCTTAGTGCGTGGAATTTGTCTGAATATCGGTGTTATTGTGATGTATGTAGTAATAATGTGTGTGCTTGTAATCGAGGTTAGATTTGGGAAGGAGACACTCATGGCCTTGAGTCAGGTAACTTTTTCTGGCATTTGCCTGGATTAGAAATGGGATAGGCTATCACGGAAAGTCATTTTTAGGACAGCAGAGATGGCAATCGAATCCCCTCTTCTCAGATTTGCCTCAAGAGGCCATGTATAGCAACCCCCATTCCAATCTTGTGGAGTACAGTTGAACCTGCTTTATTCGTAACTCTGTTCTGCGTATTTCTTATTTGTACGTAATTTCTTTTAGGTCCCGGCAAATTGTAATTTAAAAGCGTGTTAATTTAACCTTATTTATACGTAATCCATGTATACGTAATTCGCTGTTATACGTATGAAGTGTCAGTGAAATACATCTGAGTTTTGCGTAGCCTGATTGTAATTCAATGAGCACGTGTTGTTATAAAAGAAACTACAGTACTGTATTTATGTAGTTTCCTCTTGTCGGCGTAGACGGAAGTAGAGCCGTCGGGTTTCGGTGCTGAAATAGAACACATAGTTTCTGTCTCATGTGGGACATGCTCTAGATTGTCCACACGAAAACAATTCTCAAATTCAAACAAATTTATTTTCTTTTGTTTCCGCGATGAAACCGCCGACTCGGCTGGTAACTTAATCTTTAGCGGCACTGTGAAGGTCAAAAACGACGCAGCTAGAGGAGGAGCGAGATAGAGAGCGAAGGGACCTCGCTCGGTTGGCTTTTGTTACGCCGCCAGTAAGTAAGGGTCTACAATATCACTCTGAAATACTCGGTGTTTTGATTGATATGAGAATTTCTTTCGTGGGAACAATGGACAAGTAAAATGTCCACGGTGCTGGTATCTGGTGTATACTGTTGAACAGTAGTTTTATCGTTCAGTTGCTTTCGATTAGTCATTGAGAATACGAAAATGAAAAGTTATACACTACATGAGAAAGTAAAATTCATACAAGAAGTGGACGCTAATCCGCACAAAACAAAAACTGAAATTGCTTCAGACTTAGGGATTGCTTATACCACGCTATGTACAGTTATAAAAAACAAAAAAACGCTATTTTGGATAAGTTTTATTATTTTAAATGATCTTGTCGACTTCGTCGTTACGCTGAGGTCTGGCGTTAAGTTACGGTGACGGGACGAAATGTATCTAGAATGCACTGAGGTGTGTGACGTCATTGTACGTTGTAGCAGCCAAGTACCAAGAAGGCAGTGCGAGAACAGAGTTTTAAGAAGGCAGTGCGAGAACAATCAAGTAGGCAGTGAAGAAACAAAATAGTATCTTGAAACTCTGTTCTCGCACTGCCTTCTTGGTACTCGGCTGCTAGCATTTAAAATGATATAAAGTCCAGTCTTTCAGACTGACTATCCGTGTCTTTTTAAAACTGGGTTTGAAATCAGCAAAGCGCAGCCGTCAGCAAGAAGGGAGGTACGTAGATTTCGATAAAGCACTTTTCACATGGTTCCAGCAAAAGCGGGCTGCAGCTCTACCAATTAGTGGCGACATGCTGAAGGCAAAGGCGATAGATTTAGCTAAAATGATGAGTATCACTGCTGATTTCAAGGCTTAGTCACGATGGTTGCAAGGATTAAAGATCGTCAAGGAATCACAGGAAGAAAAATTTGCGGTGAATCAAAAGCCGTAGACGAAGTCACGGTGCAACACTGGAAATAAGAGGTTCTGCTGGGTATCATAAGCGATTACCAGCCTACAAACATCTACAATTGTGATGAGGCCGGCTTATTCTACAGTCTCCTTCCTAATAAAACATTAGCTGAAAAAGGTGACTCCTGCCATGGAGGGAAGAAAAATAAAATTGGCGTAACAGTTCTTCTTGCCACCAAAGCAGATGGATCGGACAAACTTCCTCCACTTGTGATAGAAAAATCGAATAATCCGAGGTGTTTTAAGGGTGCGAAAACAAAACCTACGGAATATGAATCCGACATAAATTCTTGGATGACTATGCTTCTAATGGAACAGTGGTTGAAAAAAATGGATCTTCTTCTGGATAGATGTGCAGCACATCCACCTCAAATCGTTCTGGAGAATGTCCGAGTGGAACTTTTCCCTCCTAACTGTACCAGTGTTTTACAACCACTTGATTTGGGCATCATAGCAAATTTCAAAGTGCATTATAAAAGAATGCTGGTTCAACATTTAATAGCACTGAGTGAAGCAGGAAATGAAACTCTCTCCATTAATTTACTACAAGCCATGGACTTTATTTCGGCTGCCTGGAAGCAGGTGTCATCCTCCACAATCAGCAACTGTTTCCGCAAAGCTGGTGTCTTACTGGAAGAGACTGCCTCTAATGATGATTATGGGGACGAAATTATGTCTGACAATGAGCTAACGCTACCGGAGGGTGCAGATTTCGATACTTTTGTGCATTTCGATGATAATCTGGCTGTATGTGGGGTACAACGGGATGAAGAGATTATTGCTGATGTATGCCAACAACGCGGTGGTGACGGACCAGCTACAAGTGATAGTGACAGTGATGGAGATGGAGATGACGACTTGAATCTTGAAACACCTGAACTAAGTGAAGTGTTAAGTGCAATCGATGTGTGTAGGCGTTACATCAGTACGAAAAGTAGTGAAAATGCTTTGAATTCATTACTACGTTTGCAAAAGGAGGTTTATACACTTAATGAAAGAAAAGTGAAACAAGCCAAACTATCTGATTTCTTTAAGGCTGGACCAAGTTCAAAAATAATACAGTACTATATTTTCTGTCTTAATGTATATATTGTTTGCTAGAATTTACACATGTAGGTCTATCCCATTGGTTTTTCTGTAAATATGTCATGTGTTGTGTAAGTCTGATTTTTAAGTAATCCTGAGTTACAAGTAGTGTTTCTTCTTCCCCTTGATATACGTATAAGTCAGGTTCAACTGTATTCATTTCTAGCCGATAGGCCAGAATACATTTTTGACGGCCCCAGGAGGAAGTAATTTATTGTTGATTCATCTTGGGACTTGACAACATCGTGTGCTTGCTTTAGCACTCTAAGATAGTAGTTTCTTGCATTGTTTGCAAGACACTACCCCTTTCCAGGGGCACATGACCACGCTGTTCCGCCTCTTAAAACAACAATAACTAACTACCCATTTCTCCTCACTATCATCATTATAAACAACATTAAACATATCAGCTGTTGTAACTCCTCTTTCGGTCAGCACAAATTTGCCCAATACGACAGGCCGGGTAGACTATAAATAAATAAATAAATAAATAAATAAATAAATAAATAAATAAATAAACACTCTTGAAAATAAAAATACATGAATTAGTTATATCACTATAGGCTAATGGGCAATTTAGGATTACGCGTTTCAACCGTCACTAGGCTGGAAGTTTAAATATATAACCTACACAAATATTTATAAGTGTGGTCTTATTATATTTTGTATAATGTACTTTGTTAATGTTTATATTACGATTCGCATTTTGAATCTCAGTATTTAAGGTTAGTTTGCTTTATAGCCTATAGGTTCGTGAACTACGTATGCCTATTAGGCACGTGTAGCCTATACAAACACACGACGTTCCTATACGAAGGCGTCAAAAACACCTTATCTCCGATCCAGGGAAATTAACAATGCGAAGTTATATTCGCACGACCAGGCCGGGAATCGAACCTTAGACCCTTCGCACTGCTGTAGGCTAAATGCAAGCGTGATATTCTCTTGGCCACGAAACCGGACGGAAACGTGATGAGTTTTGTATTTTGCGGATGGTGTTTACGGCTCAGACCTTTGATGAAGGTTGTATACCAGCATTTGCCTGCAGTTAAACTGAGGAAAGCATATTTGTTGTTGTTGTTGTTGCTGCTGTTGTTGATGATGATGGTTCTTTTAGGGGCATTGCGACATCGTGGTCATGTAGCCCCGTGTATTTGGGCGTATGTAATTTGTCTGATAACCTGTGTTATAGTGATGGCTCTATTAGTGTGTGTATTTGTAACTCAGATTATAGTTGGGAATGAGACGGCCGTGGCCTTAAGTTGGGAACTTTTCCGGTGTTTGGATGAAGTAGAAGTGGGAAACCACGAAAAACCACTTCCAGGATGGCTGAGGTAGGAATCTAACCCGCCTCTTCTCAGTTTTGCCTCACGAGGCTGAGTGTACCCCATTCCAGCCCTCAGACCGGAATTAAATTTCTTGCCAGAGCCGGATATCGAACCCGAGCATCAGCAGTGACAGCCAAGAATGCTAGCCACTACGCAACGAGGCGTACAAAAGCATAGAAAACTGTTTCAAGTAGGCCTATGGCCCATGGGCTCGAATCCATCTGTCTTCCAAATCCATGAACGTTGGTCATCGTGATCAAGTCTTAGGTTAAAAAAAATTGAGTTCGAATTCCACAATGACCAATTTTCCTACTCAACTCCACTATTTTTATTAGGCTAATTATTAGTGTTAATTATCTACTTGACTGATTACGAATTCGCTATCGCAGGGATAAATAAAAGGTGTATTGTTTCCTTACAGTACAAACGTTCGATACTGTAATACCAGGAAAAGTGAGGGAAAATCTCGCTTCGATATTCCCTGGCGCCTTGCATCTCGACGCCCATTTTCCCCCTCCTAGTAGACTCGGCCCCTCCCCCATCCCCCTCCCTACAGTCGCGTGGACCCAGCCTGGGCCAGCGCAAGCAGGTGTCCTCCGGCTGATTCATGCATCCCGACCATTACCAACCTCTCCACAATCACACCAAAGTCAACATTTATCATATTTTACACCAACTAACAACTATACTGTATAATCCATGGGTGTGTGACATTGTGGTCTTTGCCACCGTTTACTTCGTTGGGACTAAGACTAGGAAAGAACCAGCCTTACCAAAACTTGACATAACTTATGCATAATTATGTTGTTGTTGCTAATTTGTTTCAGGGGCTTGGGATATATTGGTCATCAACCACGTGTACTTGGGTGTGTGTTTAATTCGCATGATAACCTATGTTTCTGTGGTGACAGTAGTAGTGTGTGTAACTGTAATATTTACGGTTGGAAATGGGTAAGGTGTCCTGGGACTTGAGGGGAAAACCACCCTCAGGATAGCCGCAGTCAACACCGGGATTCAAACCTCTGATCTACGGACTTGCTGCAACTTCCCATCCTGTCGTGGTAAGTGATTTGAAGCTCACGTCTTCGTAGCGGGGTTTATGCAAATAAACGCGCCCCATAGATTGGTGTAAATCTTCGAAATAGACCCCACATGGGTGTCTTGCATGTCGACCAGTAACGTCATGAGTTGTTATCCTCCGTCGCAATTTTGGACCCATCTACCACTCCTCATCCGTCTTCTTCTCAAACTACAAAAAATCTAACAAGTCTCACTATTTAAAGGTGTGTACAAAAATCAAGCTGAACATAGAGCTTCAAAATTAGATTAAATATTACCAAAATTGCCATCATAATTAAAAATATCTAGAAGATTAGACAGTCTAGTTATAAATGAGATTTAAAAATGCAAGAAACATGCATTTTTGTAACAAACTTTCTCCTGGAGCTCACAACTAGTGGGACGTGCGTTGATATCTTTTGTCCTCTGTAAGAGGCCCTCAAGGAGGCAGGGTGTGATTAACCCAAACAAAATGGTACACCTTGGATAGCGCTACACCCTCAAGAGGTCACAGCTGGTGAGTTCGAGAGTTGGCGACCGAGGGATTCTTGGGCTGGGTCCATTTTTTTCCCTTTTCCCATTGACTTTAGGTGGACCCTCTCCTCTTCTCCTTTCCTAACTGCCTTTCATGGCTCTATTTCTTTCTAATTTCCTCATTTCTCATTCTTCGTGGATTCTCTTTCCTGTCTTTTATTTGTCTTATTCCTTTTTTTATTGTCTAGTAATGTTGTTGTTGATCCTTTTAAGGGCTTTGCTGGTGTGCGTATTTGTAATTGACGTATGATTGCGAAGGTAGCACCTGTGGCCTTATTTTAGGTACCATCTTGGCATTTGACTGGAGTAGAAGTGGGAAACCGCTGATAACCAATTCCAGGATGGCTGAAGTAGGAATCGAACCCGCCTCTTCTCAGTTTTGTCTCACGAGGCAGAGTGTACCCCATTCCAGCCTCAGACCAGAATTAAATGTCTTGGCAGACTCAAGAATGCTAGCCACTACGCAGCGAATTGGACCTTCTAGTAATGTAGGCCCTAAGTTAGTTGTAGTTGTATTTTTTCTTTATTTTTTACTATCACCCAAACCATTAAATGCGGATGAACTAGTTGTTTCACCCCTAAAATAACAATCTCCATCACATCATCGAAATATGAGCTACTTTACAAAATTGGAAAAGTTAATAGGCATCCTTGTCATAAAAATACAGTAGTGCTGTACTCGTAAATTACTAACTTATACATGTAAATCTAAAGATGTACAAAATACCAATTACTGTATTGCCTTTCGAACTAATTCACCATCACACCACCTAACCCGCGCAGTCCGATCAAACTCTCTTCATGACGCTACTGAAGGCAATGATGCAGGTATGGCACCTTATTTCAAGTCCCAGGGCACGTACTTCAATCCTATATCTAATGATTACAGTTACAATATCAAACCAAAAATATATTTTTGGTAGAGCTGGGAATCGTACCTCCCAATTACGCTACCCACAACACGAGGAGTAAGTTATCTTAAGTTCTGAAAGTCGATCTGGGAGACACAAAGAACACTTCTAGGACGGTTGAAGTAGGAATTGAATCCACTTCTACTCAGTTTTGCCTCATGATGCTGAGTGTACCTCCAATCAACCCTCAACCAAGAATTACATTTCTTGGCCGAGGTGGAAATCGGATCTCAGAAGTGACAGTCAAAACCAAGGAAAAGCTTGTAGTTTTATGAGATCGTTATTCTAGACCTCGACTTTTACATGGATTTCGATTCACAGGACGTGATATTTTACTTCGGAAATCTCACATGCATAACCTAGACCGCGAATCGAACCCGGCCTTGGTGAGAGGTTAACCACTGCTACATCACGCCCCAACAGCCAAGAGCGCTAGCCACTACACGACTCAGGCTACGCTACAAATATTATGTTTTTTTTTTCTTTCTCCACGATGCATAAGTTATTTAGAATAATAATTATACTGTACTTCAGAAATGCTGTTACGGGGCTATTTGGAAGGAGATCGTCGTGGCCTTTGGATAGCTACCGTACTTTCCTGGCATTTGTTTCGATTAGAAGTGGAAAACCGAAGCCAGCCCCAAGTTCGATTCCCGGCTCCGTCAGGGCTTTTAAAAACCGACGTAAGGTCTGGAACGGAGTGCACTTAGCCTCGTGAGGACAATTGAGTAGCTGACTGTTAGGCAGGGTCCCGGTCACGGAAACCAAGATTAACGGCTGAGAGTGCTCGATGCGCTGACCCCACACCACTATAGGCCAAATGGCTGGTCAGAGGTCGCTTGGTAAGCCAAGGGCCCTTCATGGGCTGTAGTGCCACGGGGAAACCACGGAAAACTATGCATAGGATGTCTGAGGGGAGAAATCGAACGTAGGCCTTCATCTCCTCAGTTATGTCCATGATACCGAGTGCAGTCTACTCGTTTCAGCACATAAACCAGAATTGAAGATTTTAGAAGAATCGGTAATCGAACCTAGGACTTTTGAGTCAGGACGCATCCCTTTAAGTACCTACTGCAGAAGGCGATTTTTTAGGAGATCACACAACTCCTGGTGTAGCGGCTTGCATACTTGACTGACACCCCGAAGGTCCGGGTTCGATCCCCGGTTCTGCCAAGAAATTTAATTCTGGTGTGAGGACTGGAACGGGGCACACTTAACCTCGTGAGGCGAAACTGAGAAGGGGGTGGGTTCGATTTCCACCTCAGCCATCCTAGAAGTCGTTTTCCGTGGTTTCCCTAGGGCCAGATGACCTCGTAGTTCCGCCCCATAAAACCTCAATAACTAACTCAGTGGTTTCCCACTTCTACTCCAGGTAAATACCGGGATGGTTCCTAACTTAAGGCCATGGCAGCCTTCTCCCCACTTAACACCTTAATTAGCTGGCAGACAAATTTAATGTGTGGAAAAACTAAAAATATTTATTGTTTTCCCACAGGAATTATTTGGGATACCCGGGAGCAGCATGGCTCTTTTGATTTTGACAGAGCATTTAAAGGCCGAAGATTTTCCTGACAGAATGTGCTTTAAAGTGCCGTCACCGTGATATGAACCCCCTGCAGTCCGGGTGAAGGACAAGTGGCTATGGCAGTGTCAACACGCTTTCCCTTGGGAGAATATATAAATAAATAATTAAATAAATAAATAAATAAATAACCCATCAAGGTTCAAATCCCAGCACTGTAGTCTACTAGTACGGTTTTGAGTAAGTATTCTGTAAATTGATAATTATTGCAGCAGCCCTGAACTCCTGTCCGTTTCTAGCATTACCTGCCGATAAAATACTGCTAGTTACTCTGGAGCTTTAAGGTTGGTAGCGCTGATTCCATCTGCCTTTACCTGTCACTGCTGCAACAGCGTATCGCATGATTCTTTCCCCATCCGAGTGTAGCCGAGCGGTCAGTTGAGGAGACCGAGCGCAGCCGAAGGAAGGGATCCCCAGAACGGATCACTCACACATACTCTGTGACAAGATCAGTCAAAACCTGGGCGCTGAGAGAACAACACGTGGAACGCATCTTCCTTTCAATTTTTTTTTTCTCATCTTTTCTCTCCAAGGATCGGTTGTGTAAGATTTTAATTTTCATCTGTCAGCGTGTGATACAGATACATTTACCTGTGTGAAGGTGAAGCAGACTGAACTCCTGAAGATTGTCATGTTGTTCTATTTTTGTTTTCAAATGACAGAGTGAATGTGATGTTCAGTTCGCGATAGTCAAGTAAACTGAGGCATTGTTTTTCTAGAAACGATCAGCATCATTGGAAGATCTCAGGTAGGATGTTGGAATATTATAATTTATTATCTTCAGAGTGTGTTTTAGTGTGAATGTCATTGTTTATTTATTGTGCTAGCGAGTTTGATTAGTGCTTGGCATTCCAAAACCGCAGTGCGGTGACATTCATTCTGCCGCTTGATTTAAGGTTAGGTTTGACTGTTTTCATATTCTCATCTCGACTGGTGATGATATATGGACCTTGGCAGACTCGACCTGTTATATTACAAGCTTGCTCATTCAAGATTACTTATGTGCCGGTTTCAGTTGAATTTAGCGCGTGCTGCGTATCTGGTTGAAGGATCTGTGTTTCACTCATAAATTACACTACGCTTTTAATTAATACCGTGGACTGCACCAGAAAATTATTGCAGTGTTTTTTTTTATTTTACCTTAGCTTACTTGTGTGTTTTTCAATTAATGTACAGGTAAATTTTAAGGAGTAGGCCTACTTGTTCTAAAGGTGATCTTCATTACAAATTGGTCATACATGGGCCTATTAGCCTATATTACTTTCCTAGAATATAGCGGAATGTAATATCGATTTTCATACGAGTTTGATCGTCTTATTGTTCAGGTTATTTATTTTAATATGTGGCTTGAGCTGTACCTGTCATATTGTCAATTTTTATTTTTGTTATTCGAAATACCCACTAAATATATTTTGTATATCAATATTTCTGGTGGAACTTGAACCTCACATTTCTGTATTATTTATTTACTGATGAAATGTGTTCTTATTGTATATTTCTTTGTAGAGGAGCATGTTTCGCATGTCTGAAGGATTTATATTCCCGCCAATCAGAATAATTGTTCTAATAATTTTCATCTTGCACCAGCAGTTATTTACGATATTTTGGTAACTTACGGGCTTGTCATATCGTGACG
Source organism: Meconema thalassinum (assembly GCA_946902985.2). Lineage (NCBI taxonomy): Eukaryota > Metazoa > Arthropoda > Insecta > Orthoptera > Tettigoniidae > Meconema > Meconema thalassinum. Next base: position 223,551,064 of record OX336394.1, read on the forward strand.
GATACAATGGGTGGAAAGTTATGTAAGATAATCTGGGGATACCGTATTTAAAGGAAATTTATTCCAAGTTACATAAATCGATAGTAGCGTAATATATTAGTTTTAATACCGGTACTCGAGTACGGAATGCCAATGTGTGGAGTCTGTAATTCATTGTTTACGGATACAAACGTTTCGTGCTACGAGATCATATTGATTTAATGGCATTACTGAAACTGTACACCACTGGACTCGAGCTTCAGCTCCCAGTTTGTGAGAGGTTATCTTCCAAAGTCATTTGTAATAGCCTATTCTTTATTGTTTATTAAATAGAGGAAACACACAGGTATGTGCTACCATCAGTAAACGATATTATTTGAATATGCCTTTGTGAGACACTTTATTATTGGGGTTGCACTTTGTAACGCTATTAGGGTGAGTTAATATTGACACGGTATAGAATGATGGGGTGTGTGTAGCCATTAACAAGTCAAGTTCCCCTCCACCCTGCTGAGCCGTCTGAAAGGGCCAAGTTGCAGCCTCCATTATCTGGAACAGGGAGGCTTAGCCATTGTTATCATCATGGAGCCCTTTAAATATGTAGTGACTGCTGGTTTAAACCTTTCAAACGTCACGCTTATCCCATTAGCTTCTGAGTTGAGCACTTCTCAAGTGAAGTATCACATATCACGTATTTACTGCAGGCTTAAAAGTAGGCATGATTTGTTGGGAATTAGAGTATTGACACCATTTTTATAGTGTGGTGCAATTCTATAATACCAAAAATAGTCTAGTTATCGAAAACTACTACGGTATCTATGATTAGCCTATATTGTTGTGCGTAGTAGTTGTTTCTTACTTCGTTTAGGCATAGACTAAGATATACCGGTACTGTATCTTGTATAACTTGTGTGTGCCAAATCTGCCTGATAATGTGTTATTGCTATGTCAATAGTAGTGAAATATGAATTATAGACCTGAAACAACGCACTATCTCGTCATTCTCAGTATGTGAAAATTACGCGCTTAAGTTGGCAGATGTTGGAGGCGGGATTCGAACCTCTTTTCTTTGTGTGCTGCAGCCTTCCAATATTCCGCACATGCCGCCTGACAAGCGAGCTACGAAAATGGGTGATGAGTACATAATTTTAGTAGCCTGTTGGCGAACGTAACGGAGTTCTCTTCTCTATACGATGGAAGAGCTATGGATGGCATCTCACCGAAATCGTGAGCGATACTTCGTCATAAACTGAGCAGGAGTTGCAGTGCTTTGTTCGTCAAAACGCTTTCTCCCACACTACTCTGTACTGGTTTACCATATGCCTCAGTCTCCTTCCAAATGTCTTTTTTTTTTTAATATTTGATATACTGAAATAGACTTATAACATTGGACAGTACAGGCACCCATGTCATAGCCCGGGCTCGAACCGGCAACAGACACATCATTCAGTTTCAGAGCCGCACACTCTGACGCTGTGCAGGTGTGGAAGTCTTGTAGAAACAGTGTGTGATTTGTTGATGTTACAGTCTTAAAATGTAGATTATTTCGGCTTTCTGTTTCTTTAAGAGCCATGAAATAATACATGAGATATTAAAAACGATATTTGTAAGTACAGAACATGCTTATTTTTATTGTACAGATGATAGAGTTTGGTTTTTCTTTAAACCTCCTCTTTATTCGCTAGTAGTCGACTAGCTATGGGTTCTCCCTTCAAAATATTTCAGATCTCCTCCAGGTATCTGAACAGGCATCTCATACAGTACGTGTGTCTATTTTCAAAAATATTTAGTTAAATATTTCTAAGCGTCTTGTTTATTATGAATGAAGCACTTTGTTACGGCCCCTTCGGAGCGTTTACAAAAACACGAGATTTTTGCTTATCGCATACAGCCTCATTCCCTATGTGTTAGGATGCAAAGTACATTAAGAGCTTGGGAATCCCGAGGCTGCCTTCGAACGTCAAAAAGGTCTACAATGCTGTTGCCTTGTGATAGAGAGGGGAAAGAGATGAAATCCTCGTCGCTTAGTCAGATCATGCTGTTTTGCGGAATGGAGCTACTATAGCACAAACGTTTTGTTATTGATCTGTTTGCTTGAAAAAGGGGGCATGGAAGCATATATATTCAAAAGGGAATATGTTTATTTAGTAACAATATTGTGAAAAATATTCTAATAGCACGCAGAAACAAACCATTATTTTTTAATGTTCTTTCGAATTGGTTTTTGTTCATTGTCTTCGGAAATTATTTAATTCTGATTAGGCCTACTTTAAATCAATGAAAGGTACCCTAGCCTTCACACAGACACATTCATATGAGTTGTGTCATTGAGGTCATCAGTCACGTTTTGGTTTATAGAATTTGTATTGAAGGAAGGATTTGGAAAGAGGCGGCCGTGTCCTTAAGTTAGTCACCAACCAGGTATTTACGTGGGGTAAAAGTAAGAATCCACGGAAAACCAATCCTAGGCTGGCTGGAATCGAACCTACTTCTTTTCAGTTTTGACACTCACAATGGAGGAGTATGCCATTGTCAAGTGTTATGATCATCTCTTCACCGCCATGATATTCTGGAATCGTTTGAACTTTAAGTTGACCCTTCCCCTGTGGTTGACTCAGCATCTCGAAGCTGAGCCATTGGGAATATTGCTTAGCGCTATCAAGCGAACCACGGAAGTTTAGTCACTGGGCACGGAAAGCCAGCTAGACACTCCTTGAGGCTCGAACTAGGCTTTAACAATCACGACCTGCGCTACTTGTGGAAGAAACAATGAGACAGTTTGGCGCCCGTTGTTTCTATCTCTGTCTATTGTAATCGTATCTTATTGTGTTGAACTTTGGCATTGTTTAGCCAAGAAAAGATTATTATCCAAGAGTTAAACAATGGCAGACGCTTCGAGTCAGTTTACATAAGGTCGATTATGGTAATTTTCATGTAACAGTTCCTATAGATAATATTCTGGCAATTCATTAAAGTTAAATTAATAAATGTAAAACAAAATATTGGAATGCAGCAGAAATAAATCAGAAACCTCTATGGACAACAAATTGGCAGGTGAAACACTAAAGGGGGTAGGAGACTTGTTACTTAGGAAGCAAAATAACCAGTGATGGACGAAGCAAAGAGGATATAAAAAGCATGTTAGCTCAGGCAAGGAAAGCATTTCTACATGAAAGGAATCTGTTGACATCGAATATAGATTTAGGTATTAGGAAGTTATTTGTGAAGGCCTTTGTTTGGAGCGTGGTGAAACTTGGACTATTGGTGCATCAGAAAAGAGGAGAATTGAAGCGTTTGAAATGTGGTGTTAGGAGAATGAAGATCAGATGGGTAGATAGGTTAAAAACCCTGAGGTATTAAGACTAGTGGGAGAGGAGAGATGTTTCTGGTGACTGCTAATGAGGAGAAGAGATAGGTTGGTGGGACACATAGGAGACACCCAGGAATACCAAGCTTAGTTATGGAAGGAAGGGTCGAGGACAAGAACTGTAGACGTAGACCAAGGTTAGAATATGTTAAACATATTGCCTCGGATGTAGGGTGTGGTAGCTATGTAGAGATGCAACGATTAGCTCAGGACAGGGAGGCATGGAGAGCTATATCAAACCAGTCAAAAGACTGAAGACTCAAACAACAACAATATATCTAATTCAGCAGCATAGCGCGCTAAGGCATAGCCCCACGCCAGTGGGGTACTACGATTCGAAGGTCCGAAGTTCGAATTCCGGCGCTGAGGGCGGCCACCATGAGTAAGGCGATCCCCTGGGTTTTTCCATCATTCGTCGGGAAGGACAGCTGAGGACCAGCGTGTGAGGCTCTAAAACTGCGCCATGTGCCTGTTGCCGGTTCGACTCCTGCCGAGGGTGTTTGTGCTGTCATTAACTATAAGTTTATTTTATTGATAGGCAAATTGGAGCTGGTTGCATGGCAGAAAGAAAAAAAAACATCCTTTAGCACCTACCCCAATCCTAAACAATTGTACACTTCAATCCTCCCAATAACGCAGGTTATCAGACACACTCAAGAACATGAGGATGTAGATCAAATGTCCCAAGACCCTCATTGAAGCAACAGCAACATGAATATTCCAATAGGAGTGTTGATTGTAATAATTACTGATGCAAAAACACAGAGATGATTCATTTGCATTTTTATACGACATGTAGAGAAATTAGTTTAAATGACTTATGCGGCGTCAGTGGAAAAGAGAGCAAAATAATAACAACGTGATGTTAGTTCTTAGACTTTTACGGCCGTCTTGAGGTTTTACGTCTGGGTATTCTTGCCGTTAATGTATTAATTTGTAGACCGACGTTTCGCCCTCTACCTTGAAGAGCATTTTCAAGGTACCTAAGTAGATTGTAATGCAGAGATTAAAATGTTGGGCTGATGACCTCACTATCCACCTCAAGTCCGGATGCTCTCCAACATCGTAACAAAATCACCTAACCCAAGTGAATTATTAATTTCGTTCTCGACAGAACAAGCACAAATGCAAAATCGATAGTTGTTCGTTATTAAATACGTGCAATAGTTATTGAATTATACAAACAGTGATCCAAGATTTCATTTTTGATGGATGCCATCGTAGCGTAGTGACTATATCCTAAATACGCCTGATTCATTTACTGTATTACGACGAGCACACAATAGCCTACTTGTAGTCAGTATGCCAATTTTTTGCACGCAGGAAGTACCAATGAAGGAATCATTCCTCTTCTTAATTGTCGGAAACCTTTGCTGTACTAAGCAATTAGGACCAGAAGGCAGAACTACTGGAATTTTTCTTTAGTCTTGGACCAGTTATAGAATTAGACGGCAGGAGGTGAAGTTCTTTCTACTCAATACTGCGTCCGAGGATATCGATCTGTAGATTCACCATTATCCTTCTTGACGAGCCTGGTGAATACATTCTACCTACCTTTACTGCTGTGCGTGGGAAGCCGAAGTTGATTCGATCAATCGCAGGTCATTGCGAATTTCACGTGGTCATTCTGAGTGTGATTTTGCTGCGATATTTCCATATCTACTTGCCAGGTGCCTATATACATTTTTTTAGGCGGGGGGCTGACTATCCTGGAAAATTGTGAATATTCTCAAGGGATTGTCACCGCAAACTACCCACGAAATATCAACCAATATCTTAGAGCATATAACTTTGTGTAATTATTTTAGATAAGAGATAATTGTATAATTCTAAGTTTATATAGCCTACAATGTGGCAATGCAAAAAAGTTGTAAAACACAGCACGCTCTTAACATTTTATACTTAATGAATTTTCTATTATGGCCTATGGAGTATGAATGGCAAATATCTAAAAATGTGTCAATTTATTAAGCAGAAATGTAAACAGTTTTTTTGGTGCAAATTGATCATTTATTTCTCAAAAGTACCGTACTGTGGAATTCTTAGTTTAGCCTCACAAGGCTGAGTGTACCCCGTTCCAGCCCTCAGACCAGAATTAAAATTTCTTGGCTTTGCCGGGAATGGAATTCGGACCAAGAATGTTAGCCACTACACCAGGAGGTATTGAAGTCTAATTTCAATCTTATTATTGTTTATAACTTAGCCAATAAGTTAAGATTTGGATAGGCTACAACCAAATTTACAATTATTATATGCTTTTGCCAAAGCAACACTTTCCTAATCTTTATTGGCTTTTATCAAGGAGAGGAGGGGGGGGGGGCTTGAAGCTCCCACCTTATATAGGCCTACGCCCCTGCTACTTGCCCCACACAAATGTATGGATATTTTATTTTTAAGTCCTGGGACACTTTTCTCAGTCCTAATCCACAGTAAACTGCGTACAGATGCGCAAGTACAGAAACCACAATAGCACATGCTATCAGACACAGTGAGCACACGGACTGATGGCAACTATGTTTGCAGTCCGTAAATGAAGCAGCAGTCACAACATTTTTGTTGTATGCCAATTTTTTGCACGCAGGAAGTACCAATGAAGGAATCATTCATGATCTTCATTGTCGGAAACCTTTGCTGTACTAGCATATTCCTTGAAATGGGATGCTGCCATACCGTCGATTAACCAACAGTCTCCACGGGTTTTCTTCATATTAGAGGCAGATGACCTCGCTGTTCTGACCCTTAAAACAACAATAACTAACTTCATATTTGTGGATTTAAGAATTTCGTTCGCTTTTGATTGTATTAACTGTTTGAAAATATCGTAATCGCTTGAAAACTGGATGAAGGTGTCGAGTTCGCCTGAACTACTGGCTATTAACGATCAGGAAAACATCATTGCTCCAGGCTACCCTGCATACGCCACAGCAGAACTTGGACACCATATTTTTTCCTCATATCTACGACTTGCCCTGGAGGAAAATACTTAATTCACAAAGAATACATTCCCAACAATATTTTAATGAAACCATAACAGACTGTGTAAACATATCCTTCCATCACAGTTGGTGATGACTGCAGGTGTTCTAAATAAACACTAACATCTCTACTTAGTATAAAACAAAGTCCCCGATTCTTGGATGACACGGTTAATCGAGAACCACTGGATGGATTTTGATACGGTTTTCACCTTTCTGTAAATGATATCTTGAGGAAGGTTTCTGTACAAAATAATTTATTTATGATCAAAGGAAGCCAAGCAGTAACGATTTCAGTGAAAACGTCGAAAAAGAAACCTGGCGTCCGTGCGCTTTTTAAGCTTACGCTGAGTAAACCGTTAAAAATATCAATATACTATCAATATACCGTAAGAATTGTTCAGCATGTCCAAACACAACCACTCTTCTCTGAAGATTGTTGGAAGATATAAAAACGTAAAACACTTACAGTACAGTTTCCTTGGAAGTGCAACTCGGCTTTTCTTCATTTCGCCTGTGAACGTTTCGTTTCGCAAAGTACACAGTCAAGTTAAGATTGGACGGAAGGGGGATTTGTGTTTCATGCACCTCGCCATTCTTAAGTTACGTCTGACAAGAATTCGTTGCACATGCATCTCCATGATATGATAAATGATAATCCACAGCCTGCTTCCAGTCTCCGACCGGGTCAGGAATGGAATGAATGAAGCCCCCCCCCCCCCCCCCCCATCTAGCGGCGATGATATGAAGTGTGCTGGCTGCCGAAGCCTGTCGCACTCCTCTGGGGCAATGATTAAATGAATGACAGATGAAATGAAATGGTAGTGGAGAGTGTTGCTGGAATGAAATTGTGACAGGGAAAACCGGAGTACCCGGAGAAAAACCTGTCTGCCACCGTTTTGTCCAGCACAGACCTCACATGGAGTGACCGGGATTTGAACCACGGTCCCAGCGGTGAGAGGCCGGCGTGCTGCCGCCTAAGCCCCGGAGGCTCTGCATCTCCATGATAATATAATTAATAATGCAGTTCATTGACATCGAAAAAAAAAGCGCTTATCACGTAATGCGTTCATAACTGTTCCAGGGCGAAGCCGGGGCGGGTTGCTAGTAAATTTATAAAACTGAATATCCTGCCTTTATAGGCTACAGAACGTCGGAAAGCGTAACCTAGTTTGGAAGCATTAATATAACACATCAAATAGAAGAAAGCACACGTGTAGCGATTGAAACAAAGGTTAAAAACATGCACCAATATTTTTAAAAATGACTCATTTGTTAAAGTTGTTTAAAAGTCTCCGGAGAAAATTATGTTGGATCCTCGAGGAACTTGTTGAGCTATGGGCCAACAACTTCAAACAATGGTGAGTAAAATATAATTTGAAGCTGGCTTTTTCCCCGTCGCTTTGCACACGAAGACCATTTAGAGATTTGAAAATATGTTTATACAAACAAATGAAATGACTTTGCTGGGCGGGCAGTTTCGCGTGAAATCTGCTCGAGCACCAGTGGAGCGCAAATGCTTCTTTCCCTCTTCTGTCTGAGAGGCAGTATTCTCCGAAGTTTCTGGGTTCCTTCTTAACGGATTGAAATAAACCAAGTGCATGGAATTTCTAGAGGCCTGTAAATAATAATGTAACGTTCCTTTTAAATGCTGCGGCTTAAGAGACGCCGAAGCACCAGAACTTCCTGTAATTACTTGCTGACGAATTTCATAATCAATGGGATTTTCAAGTGTCTCTGCCCGTTATAAGTTACTAGCGACTGTTGGAAAATTGCGACTCGGTCAGACTGAGTGGTGGGAGTCGGTTTAGCGTCTGAATTCAAGACAGAGGGCTCAAATTGTGTCAAATGCGACAACGTCGTGTAGGTAAATTTATTGACACGTTCAAGAACCCCTCCAGGGGAGATTCTGGCATCCTGGTGTCTTCAAAGTTGGAGCAGTTAAAAGGGACGTTCAACCGATTAAAATTGCAACAACGAACTAATGCTTATGGACAAATATTACATTCCTATTATACAGTAGGCCTAATAGTAAAACGTTATTTCATGTTGATATATTGGCATTACAGCACGTGTAAAGCAAAGCTTCTTGTCAGTCTTATAAGGGTCAATCTGGATACCTTGAGTATCCCGACGATGGCCAGTTCTGGTTATCTGTGCACAATTGGTCTCCAGTAATTGCTGAGTGACCCTTGCCCCGTCGTGTTGGGCGCGTGGCAGCCAGTTTAATGCTGAGGCCAGCCTTTATATGTCAGAGTGGACAAAACGCACGTACTCTCCCCTAGTCAGCAGTGCACGGCCCGTGCTGTCTTGTGCTGACACGACAACCATCTTGCTCATCCTGGGTAATCGCCTTGTCTTCTTAACCCGAGGTCGATTAGTTGTTCACTATTACACATTGCTTGTTAAAACAAGTTTGCCAGAGCACAACCCTATTCGTTGGATCTACTAGTCTATTATTTCTGAACTGGTCATCAGTAAGATTGGTGGGTGCTTTATTAGGTTACGCGGGAAGTTGATCACTTATGTACTTAATAAGTAATAATTACTCCCTACTATTATTTTGAAGCGACGGAACGTGGTGGTGCTGTGGTCAAGCTGCTTGCCTCTCACCAAGTTGGACCGGGTTCGATTCCCGGCCAATGCACGTGAGCTCTTCGAAGTAAAATATCACGTCTTGTGGTTCTTAATCCACATAAAATGGAGGTCCCATGACTCATGATCATGAGATTAACGGTCAAGTAAAACTACAAGCTTCCTTCCTTTTAACCTTTACAAAAGACTATAGACTATTTGAAAATCATTCCTATGAAATTATTATTATTATTATTATTATTATTATAATAATTATTATTATTATTAGCCTATATGCAAATCCCCACATGACCTACCTACTGTATGATACCCTGTTGAGGAGGCCACACGACAAAAACGGAATGACTGGTTCCGCGCTTGTATTAACAGGATACGGTGCAGGACGGAATTATGTACTGTCCTCGTGCGCTCTTCATTCTGTAGTTTATTGGGTAGCTTCATCGCTCCAAGGTTCTGGTGAAGCTAACAGCGTCCTAAATATTATGCTTTTCCTCGTTCACTCCAGCTAAACGTTAAGATGGTATTGTATTCCAGGCCGCCTAGGGATGTCTTTTCCTATCCAAATATTTACTGTTGCACTGACTTCTAAAGACACCATAATAACACAAGTTGTTAGAAATACCTAGTCACAAACACACCAATGTAACGAATTGATGACCAAGCTATCCATTACAACATCAAAAGAAATGAGTTACGACTCAGTAATTTGCCACGCTTCGCTCTCGTAGAGCATCGAAATCACTTTAGAGAGCAATGGCTCACAGCACGCCACCCTCCGAAATATTCTTTGCGCCCCGCCGATGGTGTTCTGGGGTCACGTGCAGTATTTCTACTGAACCATAAGAAGAGAGAAAGGGAATGGTGATTTTCGTTGCGCAGTGTCAGATTTATTTTGCACTTGGTTGGTTGGTTCCTCAGTTTAGGGGCTGCGACAACGCGGTCATGTAGCCCCGCGTACTTTGGGTGTGTGTAGAATCTGTCTGATAACCGGTGTTAATTGTGATGATTGTAGGCCTATTAGTGTGTGTTATCTGTTTTAATTCAAGTAAGGACTGCAGGCATTGCATTTTTTCAAGTAGTTCCTACTTTTGCCGCCAAACGCTGCCGTCAATGACCAACTAGTTCAGAAATTAGTTACCAAATGCCACCGCAGTCGGCTCTTGACGACGAACGTAGGAACCTAAGAACGTTAGTCAAATGTTTGACCTATATTAATTTAGCTTCAAACAGGTGTAATTAGTGGAAGGTTCTTTAACTTGCCATACATCTATGTCATGGACCGCCGGCTTTACTTCCTCTCCGAAGGAAGGCATACTGAGGGATTTTTAACGTTCTTAAACAATCCGACGACTTCGGCCGGGTTTGAACCCGCGATCTTGGGCATAGAAGCTCAGCATGCTACCAACTACGCCACCGAAGCCGCATTTTGCACTTTAATACGGGGTCTGTTTTAGAACATTGTGCAACAGCACCTCTCATGCCAAGGCAAGTTCCCTCATTGATACTCGCCCGCTAGCCGGTACTTGCATAATGATTAAAGTAAAGACCTTGTATATTATGGTCCCTCCTCCAATTTTATTTAAAGACGATTTTTCAAAATTTAATATCCACGTAATCAAAACTTACCAGGGAAGGGTGTGGAATATTCAATGGCATCGCCTAAAATCACTGCTGCTATACTTAGACTATAGTTGAGATGAGAACTCAGAACTGTATGTTATGCATTCGTCATTCAAGTAGACCCGAATAACTCGACTATTAATCGATATCAATCTACAGTCACCTCGAATATCTTGATTTTCAGATAGGGAGGTATCGCGAAGTTGAGCGTCACAGTTTCAAAGTTCCGGAAGTAGCCTACATTTTTTTTTTTTAGTGGATATGGAATTTGTATGCGCCATGTGGGTGGTGCTTGTTTCCTCAACTTTTAGTTGTAAATTACAGTATTTCATACACGAGCACACTTTTTCGGTATTGTCTTCTTCTTCTTCTTCTTCATTTCCCGTTTCCAGTTCCCTGGGTCGGGTTGCGAATCAAGGACCTCCACAGTTGTCTATCCCTCTACCATTCATTTCCTTCTTTCAATACTTCTTTTTCTTTTACTCCTCTTTTCTCTATGCTTTCCTTACCGTATCTATCCACCTCTTTCTGGGCCTTCCTCGTGGTCTTCTTCCTGGTATTTTCTCCATAAATATTCTTTTTGGTACTCTATATTCTTCCATTCTCATCATATGTCCGTACCACTTCAGCTTACTGGTCTCTATCTTGTCTTGCAGTTTTGGGAACCCAGTTCTCTCCCACATGTCCACATTTCTGATTTTATCCCTCTGTGTCTTCCCAATTATTCCTCTAAGGAACTTGATCTCTGCTTGGATTCGGCTTTCATCGTGGTTTGTTGTGGTCCAAGTACCTGCTGCATATGTCAAAATTGGTGTGTAATACATTGAAAATAGAACTTTCTTGAATTTCTCTGGGACTTCCTGGTTCCATACTAAACCTCTCACGCACTGGTAAAACCCATTAGCTTGTTGGATTCTCTTTCCAATTTCTTCATTTATTGTACCATCTGCTGTGTTGTATTGGACAAAAACCTCGTTCCTTCTTATACGGTATTACAAGCAAATTTGTCAATGTGTTCAGCATTCTAAGCTAAACTACTCGTGTCGGCCAGTGAGCAAGTGTAATTGCGGGAACCAGCGTGCTTTGAGAGGTGCTGTTGTACAATGATCTTAAAGAAACTGTATTAGAGTGCACAATAATTAGAAATGTCTCAAGTCTGTGCAATGCAATTCATCATTTGCATTGTTCAAGAGCATTATAACAGGAATATAGCCAAGTAATTTTTTAACGTACCTGCTGTGCATTCGAATCCAGCTTCGAAAACTCTGTAATATAACGTAGGCCTGCTTAGTACATTATCATGGAAAATAAATAAGTGAAGTTGAACTTGAACATGTTTGTACCCAGGCTACTCAATTTATCTGCGGAGAGAAACTTGCACTTCGAAGACTCAATTTATCTACAGTTGTATGAATAATGGATTAGTATTACTATTGTTTTCAATGGAAATGGACATTGATGATTACTGGCATTCATTATTCTTTTTTCCCAGAAGGTGAAACCTTGATTAATATGTAAGCTTACATGCATGGATAAGTATCCTATCTTCTTTCTGATCAACACACGAAAACGTAAGCTTACTGCTCCGTGGTCCGGTAAATTTCTCTCGTACTAGCGTGTACTCATACCTATTATTTATCGTAAGTTCCTCGTTGTCGGCCTGGTTAAAGATGATTTTATTTTATAGAAACGTAACTTTATGCTCAATTGCGTCTCAATAACTTTCCCTGCCAAGGCGTGGCCTGTCCTGTCCCTAGTGCACACTGGCGTTGGTCCTCTTACCATTTCACTCACCTTATTGGGGCTTTGCGACATTACTCCCTCTTAATTTCTGCAGCAATTATCCAGCCTTTCACAACACTTTTCATTAACCTCTGGTGGTCTGGAAAGTGTGGAGTCATCCGTAACTTTCTGCTCATTTAGCAATTTCAGATAGGCCTACGCCATCTGTGTATAATATGGAAATGCTCAACAACGAACTTCGTTTCATTGCAGTAGCCTATGAAATAGCACTGTATGGTTAGCCTACTTAGCTGGTGTGGCTTCTCCTTTTGAAGGCCATAACTTATCTGTTTAATTTTTCCATAGTACGGTAACGCTTTAACTTAGCTCTGTTATCTTGTGCTTTTAACTTAATTCTGTACAACTCTTATGACGTACTTATAAAATTAAGATGTTTGTGACAGTTATAGGCCTATGGAAGTTCACCAATATTAGAAAATGTATTGTGGTTTACTTTGAATAAAACTTTTTGGATTAACTGAAAATCCAATTTTCCTGACTATGATTGTCGCTGCCCCGTAATTCTTTGCGAAATGCGTTGAGGTCAAATCTTTCAGTGGTGTTTCCTAAGAATCTTGATAATTATTTTAAAAGGATTGGGGATATATTGGCATTACGAGGGTTTGGATATATTTGCTATTTCATATTTTCCTCTGGTTTTCATTTCAGCCTTAGTGTCGAATTAAACACAAGTTGAACGTTTCTGATTACTGTACATCAAGAATATATTTGCATATTTAGGCCATTTTGTTCATTTGGTGGATATTTTTGCGATTTAAGGTCGTATTTTGGTTATATTTGCGAACATGGTCTTATATTCTGTACCTTGAGAATTACAAGAGTAGTCTAACTGATATTTTGGTCTGACGATCAATGTAATATGGCCTTGTGGGAAATTGAGGTTATGCATAGCCTAACCAAGGTATACTTTAGGGGAGGAGATATCAATAAATCACACCAAACCCAATGGCGCTACAGCCCATGAAGGGCCTAGGCCTACCAAGCGACCACTGCGCAGCCATTTGGCCCGCAGGTTATAAGTGACGCGTGGTCAGCGTTGGGTCCCTTCGGCTGTTGATCTTGGTCTCCGTGACCGGGGCACTGCCTCACTGTCAGGCAGCTACTCAATTATTCTCACGAGGCTGAATGTACCCCGTTCCAGCCTTCGCGTCATTCTCTCAAATCCCTGACGGAGCAGGGAAACGAACCCAGGGCCTCCGGGTGCAAGGCAGGCACGCCACCAGAACGCCACGGGGCTGACTCAATAAATCAAACTCATATATTAATACAGTAGCTGAAATTAAGTGATTCCAAATACGTAAACAACACCAGCAACATTTTCTTGTGGCGGGGCAGTCGGCCGTGGGCGGGGTAAGTTACCTCCAGGTCGCACCGCTAGACAGTGCTCGCGTTGTTGTCTCTCGATATCCAGCTGACTGTCCGGTATACTCTACTGTAGTCTATATTTTGGTATTTATTTATTTATCGTATGGCTTTTAGTGCCGGGAGTGTGCGAGGACATGTTCGGCTCGCCTGAGACTGTAGCTGCTTCCAGCGGACACCCTAAAGGGTGGGCTACAAGTTCCGTTCAATTTTCAAGTAGTTCCAACTTTCGCCACCAGATATCAATGATACCTAGTGGTGAACGTTGGAACTTTGATAGAGCGTTCTGACGAAATCTAACCTAACAATTTTGCTTTACACAAGTTTAGTCTGTGAAAGGATCTTTTACATGCCATAAATCTATGACATGGGACCGCCAGATTTACTTCTCCGAAGGAAGGCATACTGAAGGATTTTTAACACTCTTAAAAATCCGACGACTTCGGCCGGGTTTAAACCCGCTATCTTGGGCACAGCAGTTCAGCATGCTACCGACTACGCCACCGAAGCCGCTTTATATTTGGTTAGGACGCAATTCTACTTTAATTCATTGAGAATCGTATTTGTTTATCCACAGGTGTCTTGGTATGGTTATTGTTCCTGGCAGGAGCAAGAGATATGCGTGGAATTAAAACTAGAAGAAGTTGATCCATTTAAGGGCTTTGAGACATCGTGGTCATGTATCCCCGTGTATTTGGGTGTGTGTCAAATTTGCCTGATAACCTTTGAAATTGTGATGGCAGTACTAGCGTGTTTGATTGCCATTGGGGCTAGGTTTTGGGTAAGAGCTGGTCGTGGCCTTAATTTAGGTATCCATACCGGCTCTTGCTGAGAGTAGCAGTGGGAAACCTGGGAAAACGATGAATGTTACCTCTGCGCCACACGAACTGCACAAAAAGGAAATAATGGAAATCAACACAGACCAACAAAGATTGTTTTTCGAATTGGATTTTCAAGACCGTATTGATGCCAAATGGAGTCTTTCGGCTACTAGGCCGTGTATTTATTGTACTCTACATCTACATGGCTTGTATGTTCTGTGCAGTACGCAAGCCTGAAAAACTATCAAATCATCACAAACTTCATAAATAGTTATGGGGGATGCTTGCTAACGGCGCTCTTGTCCCCAGGATGTTCTCTTAACTTGATTTCGTTGTTCTCTATTCATATTTTTGCTCTGTACCGTTATTATGGTCATAAAATGAACATAATTAATGCATTTCGTGTCACTGATTGCTTTGTAATGCTTGGACGAGTCACAGCTGTTCTATTAACAGCGTGTTTCTTAGAGAAATGGTGCCTAAAGCGACTGGCCAGTACTGGACTACTTAATTGGTGTAGCCTACAATAAATACACAGTAGTTAATGATTGCCCCTGTGTGTAAGAGTTGTATTGCTAACTATAAAAAATAGCCGTCGTTGGTGGCAGGCGGACGAAATGTCCTGGGCTGATTCTCTATCGCCCCGCGGAAAATTGGTTCTTTCACACCGCAACTCTCACTCCTAGCTCAGTTGGCAAAAGGTTTGTTTTTATATTTACCATAACGTTCTGCTCCCCTACAGAATCGCTCAAATATGATATGGAGATTTAAACCTTTTCTAAGGCCATCTCGTGGCGCAGTGGCATAGCCTTCTTGGCTGTCACCCCTGAGGTCCGCATTCGTTTCCCGGCTCTGCCAATAAATTTCATTCTGGTCTGAGAGCTGAAACGGGGTACATTCAGCTTCATGAGACAGAACTGGTAAGAGGTGGGATCAATTAACATCACAGGCATCGTACAAGTGGTTTTCCGCGGTTTCCTCACTTCTACTCCAAGGAAATGGTTCCGAACCTAAGGCCACGGTCGTCTCTTGTCCAATCCTATTCCCATTTAAAATTACACACATCACAGTAACACAGGTTATCAGACTTTTCACACCCTTCCGAAATACAATGGGCTACATGATCACGATATTGCATAGTCCTTAAATGAAACATCATCAACAACAATAAACTTTTTCTGAAGAACACTATCTGTTTATGAAAACGGGGGCCACCTTGTGGTGTTGCGGCTAGCATGCTCGGCGTCTCCCAAGAGGTCCGGGTTCGATTCCGGCTCTGACAGGAAATTTTATTCTGGTCTGAGGATTGGAACGGGGTACACTCAGCCTCAAGCCAAAACTAAAAAGAGGTGGGTTTGATTTCCAGCTTGGAAGTGGTTTTGCGTGATTTCCCACGCCTAGGACTACTCCAGACAAATGACGGGATGGTTCGTAACTTCTAGCCTTAGCCGTTTCTTTCCCAACCCTCACATCACTTACAAATACACACACTAATAGGGCTACAGCTATCACACCACGACAGGTTATCAGACAAATTCCAAACACACCCGCGTTCACGGGGCTGCATCACCACGATGTCACAAAGCCCCTAAATAAATCAATGGCAACACAGGTTTATGGAAATGACATCCAAATCCAGTTTTATGAAAGAAAGATAGACACCAAGATTCGATCCTGCAGCCTTGGGTACAGCAGGCAAGAACGTTAACGTTGCGCCACGCAGTCAGACTGAGTAGGATTTGTTTGATATCCTGTGGTATCAGCAGTAGTGTGTGTGTAATTGAGGCTAGTATTGGGAAAGAGTTGGGTGGAAATACACACTTGTAAGTCACTGAACCAATGTAACAATGTTCAGATTCTGATCAATCACACAATGAACGAAACTTCCTGTCGGTAAGAGGACATAATATTCCCGTACCTCTCACAGTGAAACACGTCACCCGGTGTTTGGAAACAAGGGCATTTCCTTGCTTCTGATAAGATGACGCAGACAGCCGGCACAATGAGCATATGAATGTAAACTTCATCTTGCTCTGTTTATGGAACTCAACACCAGGCAGGAAGATGAATCAACGCAGATGGCCTCAAAATCATATCAGAAGTGAAACACGTTAAATTCTTGATGACAGATCGGTAAACTAATTTATTTGTTCTATGTAGAGATCGAAATTTACGCCAAGATATATTTATTAGTTAATTTATTTATCTCAATCAATACCGACTACTCGCTAAAGCGCAGCGCTAGGCCATGGGGCCACGCTATCTGCGGACGTGGTAGACGTAGGTTCGAGCCCCGCCGTGCCGTCGGTGGTCCTTGAAATGGTTTTTCGTGGTTTCCCCATTTTAAACTGTAGGAAAATGCTGGGACGGTACCTCATAACAGGCCATGGCCACTTCCTTCCAATTCCTTGCCCAGTTTAATTCATTTCATCTCTCATTAACTCCTATAATAAGGTTGGCGTCAGGCAGGGCATCCGTCCGTAAAAACCACCCGCAACATAGCCTTTCATCGCATTTCATCACCCAACCCTGTAAAAAACGGGAATAATAAGGGGTAGACATACATTTATCTCAATCAATGTGACAGTCATGTATTACTAGACTGTGTGTTATGCTTGTCCCATTCCTGGAGTATTTAGTTCGACTCTCGACTCCAATGTTAGCTCCTTATTTTAGGTCTTAGGGTGCATAATCCACTCCTAGAGCCATTTACAATATTTATAGGCTATGCATAGCCCTGCCAGATACAGCAACAACACATACTATTCCACACCTCTGCAGTAGTGTTGTTTAATTTTAGGATTTAGATATCGTGGTAATTTCAGCCCCGTGTATTTGATGTGTGTGTGTGTGTGTGTAGAAATGTTTCCGATAACCTGTGTTATTGTGGTCTCTATATTAGTGTTTATTTGTAATTGCGGCTAGAATATGGAAGGAGGTGGCCGTGGCGTTAAGCTATAAGCATCTTGGCTTTTGCCTTGAGTAGAAATAAGTAACAACGGAAAACAACTTCTGGAATGGATGAGGTGGGAATCGAATCCACACACTACTCAGTTTCCTCACGAAGTTGAGTGAGCCCTATTCCAGCCCTCAGATCATAATTGCATTTCTTGGAATGGCCGGGAATCGAATCTAGGTACTTTCGGACCGGCATCTGGCAACATCGTGGTCATGTAACCCCGTGTCATTGTAATGGCTGTAGTAGTGTGTGTATTAGTGATTGAGGCTAGGGGTTGGAAGGAGGCAACCGTGGCCATAATTTAGGATTCATTCCGGCATTTGTCTGGAGTAGAAGTGAAAAACCGCGGAAAACAACTTCTAGGACAGCTGAGATGGGAATCGAACCCATCTCTTCGTCGGTTTACTTCACGAGGCTGAGTGTACCCCGTTTTAATCCTCACACGAGCATTACATTTCTTGGCAGAGGGAATCGAGCCTAGGACATCTGGATCTGAAGTTTCAATACGTACCTCGTGATGTTTCTTTTTTGTTGTTGTTGTTGTTGTTGTTGTTAAATTGTGGCAGTCTTCTTGTTGGGGTACGATTCTTTTAGATTTCATGCATGGAAGTAGGCTACACGGTGATGATGGCCGAGATGTCTCTAGTACTGAAGCGAAGCGACAACTACAAATCTCTACTGAATAGGGTGAAGAAAACACCACTATAGTATAATCTCGCCGTTGCGACAAGTGTCCGGAAGGTCAACTCGTGACATGATGTAATGGGAAGCTGGAACTTTTTTTTATCTTTAGCGGAGTCGTGCGGTGAGATGCTATTTGCTCCCGATAAGCCTTACTTGCATGTGTCACCTCGTCTCAGGCGAACTAGCCTACTCGGAATTCGTCTTTCATATGGAAAGAATTCAGGGAATCCTGCGTCCTAATCACCCATAGCAACGACATTCCCTATTGTCCATTCTTTCCAACATCATTGGCCATAGGATACAGCACCAGCGGTTACTACTTATTCCTACTGCAGTATATAAAATATTAGCAATGCCCTGCCCGTCGTTGACGAGCTCCCCCAGGGGCTCACATCTTGCGGGACGTGGGTTGGCGACCACGGGACCCCAGCTAAGTCCGGCATTGCTTCCACTTACTTGTTCCAGACTCCTCTCAGTCTTCTTTCCTGTCGACCTCCTTTGGTCAACTCTTGTTCTTTTCCGACCCAGACGGTATTAGGGTATCCGAGGCCAAGGGAGTATTTTACTTTCCCCCCTTAATTGGCCCTTGTCTCCTCTTTCCTAATCCCTCCTTCTTCGAGGGGTCAGACCTCTTGTTTTCTTTTCATTATATTTCCTTTTCTCTTTAAGATTCCCGCACTGTTTTTGTTACTTGGCGTAAGTATTTTCAACCAAAACCGCATTTCGCAATAATTTTAAATCTCAATTGCATTTTGTGTGGTGGGCATTTTGCAAGTATTTTGATTCTCAATTGCATTTTGTGGGTATTTTAATCTAAATTACATTTTGTCAAGTATTTTCAATCTAAATTGCATTTTGTAAGTATTGTCAATCCAAATGTGTAGTTTGAATCTACCGTACATTTATTTACCGTACATTTTGTAAGCATTTTCAATTTCAATTGCATTTTGTAAGTATTTTGAACCTCAATTGCATTTTGTACATATTTTCGATCTCATTTGCATTTTGTAAGTATTTCGACTCTGCGTTGCATTTTGTACGTATTTTGAACCTAGCCTACATTTTGTGCGTATTTTTCAATCTAATAATTTTGTGAATCTTTTCGTTCTAAATTCCCTTTTGTAAGAACATTTTGTGAGCTGTTTCAATCTGAGTTCCTTTTTGTAAGTATTTTCCGTCTCACTTAATTTTCGTTCTGGTTTCCATATCATTGTCATTTTCGCTATCACCCAGATCATTAGGGGCCGATAACCTATCAATTATCATCCTCATCGTTGATGAGCACATAAAGTAGAGAAAGGCAGTTTAAAGCTCTACAGGAGGCGTTCTCAACCTGCTGCTCGCGAACACCACCGTGCTCTTTAAATTAAATTTGGTGCTCTCGTCGTACGAGCCAAAGTGTGCTCGAGCGCATAAGCTCCCCTGAGATCCATTCTTCAATTCAAATTTGTTGCACGAACTGGAATAATAGTGTTTTCATGACTAGTTTTCACAGTCATAAATTTAATAATTTTGTGAAATACAGTAGTACTTTCTAATCTACAGTAAAAATAATAATAATAATATATATATCCCTGATTATGAGTACCGGTAACACGAAAGATGCTGATTTGACTTGACTGTCCACACGTAAATATTATCATATCTGCATGAATCAAGCAAGCAGTTGCCGCATGCCTTGTGAGCGGTGAGTCCCTAGCTATTTCAGCACTTCAGGGGGAGAGAGAGGCAGTAAAAGCAAGGGGAGGTGCATGCTTGTTGCATTATTATTTATTTATATTAAGAGAATTCTACCAATAAATGTGAGGCGTTAAGCAAATAACTAGGGGGCTGCGTGGCGCAGTCGGTAGAGCTGAGCTGAAAGGGAGTGGGTTCGATCCCCACCCAGGTAGTGGATTTTAGAAACAAAGCTAGGCCTACCACTTTCGGAAACGCAAATGGCCCTGGGTTTCACTCTGCCTACACCAGAAACGAGTACCAGGGTAATTGCTGGGAGCAAAGACGGCCGGGCGTGGAGCTGGCAACTCCATCCCATCTAGTGCCGATGTCACAAAAAGTGGAAGCCTCTACCTTCCACTGCTCCCATGGTATCCATGGCCTGTACGGAGTTGGCTTTGCTTTGCTTTTGTTAAGCAAATAACTCTATCAACTTTTTTTTAGTTCTTCTTGGTGTTCCAATAGGCTTTCATTCTTTCCGAAAAGGCTCGTTTTCGTTCTTCCGACCACTTTGGTCTGTACTGTTATGGTTTTTGGTTGTTCTGATGTAACTTCCCATTTGTTTACTTTGTGTCGAAGGTGTCCCTTTCTGAAATGTCTGTTGAACTTATACTTGCGCTTTTGAGGTCCTTTCGAAGTTCTTCTAGCCAAGGTGATGAATTCTTGAGTGAGGTTACATAATCCATTATTATCCTTTTCGACAATCGATTTTCTGGAAGTCTAGTGAGATGACCAAAGAATTTAATTCGTCTTTTCTTATCAATTTCGATAATTGAATACTGTTCTGTTGTTTTTATTGATTGTAGCCTGTAACCATCTTGGATATATCTTGCTCCTAAGACATTATTATTATTATTATTATTACATTCGATTTAATGGTGATCGGGTACTTGGTATGGCATTAAGGTGGTGCTCGCAGTCTCTGAAAGGTTGAGAATGTCTGCTCTAGAGCAGTGTTTCCCAAACTTTTTGTGTGTGTACCACTTTAAGGGATGGCAATCTCTCGCGTACCACCTAATGGTTGGGAGACTTAGTAACCATAACCCCCATCACACCAAAAGATGGATTGTAAATATTGTTTGTTAGAGATAGACTGTTAGACTTAAAGTTCAAATAATAAAATGTGTGTCATTGCAATAAGTATTCGATTCAAACATTCAGAAATGACACTGTACAAATAACATTAATAAAAGAACTCGTAATAATTAAACATAAAAAAAAAACAAAGTTCAACTAACAACTTCAATGTGAAATGTGAGCTTGAAGATTAGAAGCCAACTTAGGAATGTCTGGTTTAAGATTGCTGAGTCTCAAACGAAGATAGTATTCCACTGTAAGGAGCCTATTCCGGTATTTATTCTTGGGATAAACGAGCGAAGAAAATGCAGTCTCACACAAGTACGAAATAGTGAAAGGCAGTAAAAATATAACTGTCAGCTATGTCTGCATGGTCTGTACGCCTCTCAACCCAATAGTTCACAAGAGCCATTTTTGAAAACGTTTGCCTTCATTGTGTATCACAATTCAATTCATAAAACTGCTCCTTGTCTTTGGCCTTAAAGTCCTCCGGCAACACACTAATGTTTTTATATTTTTTGTTTTATATTTTATATTTTTATATTTTTCGTACCGTATCTAATATGTTTTATGTTTTTCGTAACATCAGCGCCTACCACTGCAGCAGCACGAGCGTACCACCAGTGGTACGCGCACCACAGTTTGGGAAACGCTGCTCTAGAGGATGCACGACACCACTTTCTTATATGTACTGACTCTTTGAGTTCGTTGCAGTCAATTGCTTCACGTTTTCCGCGACATCCGTTAGTGCAGCGAATCCACGACCGTCTATCCGGGATGTGCAGCGCTGACACTCGAATCACCTTACTGTGGCTTCCGAGCCACATGGGAATTGTGGGAAATGAGTTGGCGGATCAAGCTGCAAAAGAGGCGGCATTACTAAAAACTATAGGCCAATGGAGGGATCAGCTAGAGATATTCGCTCTCTGTTTCTCTGACTAGTACTGATATTCTGGGAGAGTCAGTGGCTAGCTGATCCAATGACCAGTCAAGTGAGAGCGATCAAGGGAACTACACGCCTGTGGTGGAGCTCTCTCCGGTCACGGAGGGAGTCAGTCATTTGGAATGAAAGATTACCTTTATTAAATCAACTATTCTAAACATCCTAACAAGATTACACACAATATTCACTGAATGATGTTGTCCCTTTGCGCCATGTCGTTTTATGATACTTGGTACACCTTTCGTTGCGTACTACACGTGTACATTTGTCTTTCGGGGTATGGTAAGATCTGGTTAAGCAAATCTTATGATGGAAGCCATGAATAGCGAGTCTCGCTATTACATGCCTTTGTTCTTGATTCTCATCGGGCCACGTTCTGTCCATCATGACGTCAGTGATATAGGAGTCCGACATTTTGTACCGACTAAAGATAGGTCATGCAAGTTCCACCCACTCGTACCTACCTGTGGAGCCGTTTTCACCGTGGCCTACATTTTAACCGAGTAGCCTATGTGGATTTTGTTGTACTACGAAGAAACCTTGGTCTTCAAAATGAGGGCTGGAGTAGGTTGCATTCAGCTTCGTGGGGACACGTGAGTAGATGTCTGATTCGAGAGACTGCGACCCTGGATAAAAAAAAGAAAGAAAGCTTGTAGTTTTACGTAACCGTTAATCTTGCGTTCATGAGCCAAGGGACCTCCATTTGTACGCTGAATTCGAACCACGGGTCATGGTATTTCACTTCAAAAATTTCACATGCATTGACGAGGAATCGAACCCTTGGTGTGAGGCAAGCAGCTCGACCACTGCACCTCCCCACGACCCTAGACAAGAATGATCATTCTACGAATGTATTCATGCGATTTATTGTGAATACCACCGACAGCAGTGGCTCAGCTGGCTAAAGCGCAGCGTTAGATCATGGGACCAAGCTCTCGGCTGACTCGGTAGACGCGTGGGTTCGAGCCCCACCGTCCGCCGTCCTTGAAATGGTTTTCCGTAGTTTCCCCATTTTCAACACCAAGCAAATGCTGGGATGGTACCTTCTGATAGGCCACGGCCGATTCCTTCCACATCCTTGCCCAGTTTCATTCATCTTCATCCATTCCATCTCTCATCCTGACGCGCAGGTCGCCCACGGGCGTCGAATAGAAAGAATTGCACTCGGCCTCTCGAGAGGCCACACGATTTAAAAAATGTGAATACCGAGAAAATAGGCGAGGTGACTCAGCAAGATTGCCAAGAATGCAAGGTGTGAAATTTTAGACAGAGATATGTAACTTACGTGCAATCTGAGAAGTGATACAAAGAAGGGAAGAAATGCTGTGATTGTATCGTCTGAGCTACGGGGAAGTAGGTGATGAGCGCCAGGTAGCCACATACGTGCGGAGCAAGATAAACTCGGGAGATGCTGGAGGCTATTTGAATGGCACGCACGATACGGGAAACACGATAAAGAGATTACTGTGCATTGCAAAGTAGAAACAAGCCGTCAGTTGAAGCTACGACCGAGGAAATCGGAATATTAAGTAGAACTGTAAAACGTTTTCCAATTTCTATTTGGCTTGAGCAGGGATTCAAACTGACAGCATAATTGGCATTGCGTTCATATGACTAAGGAGAGGTTCCGGGTTCTATTCTTGGCCTGAAATACGCTGTACTCTGAATTCGGCGTATTTAATGTTGTTCCTTAAGTGTCTGGACGGTACATTACAATAGGCTACGCCTGACCGCTTCCTTTGAAATGCTTGATCAAATCCATTATCTTAATTAATTAAATCTCTGATTAACTCCTTTGGGGGCTGATAACCTCACTATTCCACCCCGTAAAACAATAATAACTAGCATAACTCCTTGGATTATATTGGTGCCAGGAAGGTTTTTTTTTTCCTCTGACCCTCCAGGACCTATCAAGTCCCGGGGAACCTACCCCTTTTCCGACCATGATTAGTTACACACTCTACTATAGTCACCACAGAAACATAGGTTATCAGATAAATTGAGCACACACTTTCGTACACGGGGCTAATGGCCAAGATGTCACAATCATCTAAAACGAATTAGCAACAACAGCTTTCATTAGCAAGCAAATTCTTCGTATCCTTGACTACTCAGACACCTTCTTATAGTGCCAAGGATGAATTCTGGATGGGATGAAAGTTTATTCGGTTGTTTAATATTAGTTTGATTGATTTATATGTAAGTTATAGCTGTTTATAATGTAGATCATCGGCTCCAAGAGAGGAGATACACGAGTCCTTTTCCCTCGAAGGAGTAGGCCTATCATGAAAGATGAAATCGAAAGACTACCTGGCGTTCGCAAACAAGTTTTGACGAAACGAGGTCAAAATGGAAATATGAACGTGATGGACCTGTCGCATGTGGTTGTAACGTATTTCTGATCAGTTATGAGGTCTCTGGTGGATGGGTACAGGGAACGTTTTTAGCTGGTTCTATCTGAAAAGTGTTCGCATCTGATAATTTTTTTCAGGTCGTGAGAATGTGATATCTAAGCTTAGAATTCATTTCTGTGTTTTAACTACAGTATGTGGAAAACTATTTTCAGCTCTGCGCCACTTGATGTTATGTCTCACGGTGAGACGTAGTCGTCTGCCTTGGCAGTCGGACGTGTCACTTGTCAAGTGGAGGAGGTCGTGTTATGTCACCCACAAGGACATCGCATTTTCTCTCGTCCTGTTCGTAGCTCCATTCCTAACTTCTTTGCGACTAATTCAGGAGAGTTATTGGTTTTCTTGTTTGTTTGTTTGTTTGTTTGTTTGTTTAGCGTATGGCTTTTCGTGCCGGGAGTGTCCGAGGACATGTTCGGCTCGCCAGTTTTGTGGCTGCTTCGAGACGGACACCCAATGGGTGAGCTACAAGTACCGTTGGGGAGGAAAGTGGGAATGTATGAACGAGGAGTTGGAAGGTAGCGGCTGTGGCCTATAGTTAGGGACCAACCCCGGCATTTGCCTGGAAGGAAGATGGGAAACCACAGAAGACCACCTTCAAGGTTGCCGGCGGGGGGATTCGAACCTCCTCGCCTCCCGGATGTGAGCGACTGCCAGCAGTCATGCCGTAACGACCACGGCTAACTCACCCGGTGGTTTTCTGGTAATCGTGTGTGATACACGTTCTTGCGTGAGACATCACTTTCGTCTTAGCAGTTCTCTTATGCTAGTCTACTACTGTGTGTTTTTATGTCATTGTGCTGTCATCAATATTGTAACTGTAATGATTAAGGTCTAGTATTGTAATAGGTGCCTCGAAAATCAAAGATTTCCTGCTCTGTGGTAAAACGCGGAAGAGAACCCTCACTCAGGACATTGTCAGCACAGGAATTCCAATTTCGGAACTCCAAATGAACTGCGCGAATACGTTGAAATCATCTCTTTATTTTAAAAGAAAATATTGAAAAAAATATCTTAAGATGTTGATTTTCCACCACATGAAACAACTATCATCACCTCCATCGCTTACGTTATTCTTCTCTCCATTTACCAATGCAACTTGCCAAAGAGGTAGTACGATAAGTGAATTTTATAATTACACAACACCGTCCCTGATTTTTAAGTCCTGAAATGCTGACCCATATCAACTCCCTTTACATAAAAAGCGCTATTTTATAAAGGCCTGCATTGATAAATTATTAATTTGCTGAATCCAAGATAAGGAAAGAGAAACTTAACAAATTTTACACTTCACTATGGAAGGAAGGAAACAAGCTTGTAGTTTACACGTGACCAATCTAGCGATCATGAGCCACGAAACCTCCTCTTAACGTTGAATTCGAACCACGGGACGTGGCATTTCACCTTGAACATTCCACATGCATAACTGGGAATCAAACCAGGGCCAGTGCCTTAGTGGAAGGCAAGCAGCATGGCGCACATCACGGCCCCTCAGTGTGAAAGGATATAATGATAATAATAATAATAATAATTAGTTTTACGTCCCTCTTAATTACTGCGGCTTTTAGAGACGCCGGGGTGCAGGTATATTGCCCCGTGGGGGATCTTTAACGTCCCAGTAAATCTACTGGCACTGCTCCCTCGCATTTGCGCAGACTCAGGTGCCAACTGACTGCACCAGGATTCGATCCAGCAACTTTGGGCACAACAGGCGAGAACAACGCAGCTAGTCAATATGAAAGGAATTGAGCCTACATGACATAGGTAAATGCACTGTTCTGAGACTATCCCACCAAGATTCGTTTATTTTCTTTGTAATCTTCTCACTAACCACTTTTTTTTAGAATAGTAATTTTACTACACTAAGTGACATTCTCATTGAATTTGAAAGAAAAAAACCTCATCATTTCCATGGAGGCCTACGTCAAATTCCAATAATTCGACATCACCGCCACCTATGGTACAAAGACATAACTATGAATTATTCTCAGAAAGTCAATTATTCATTAACTTCTCAGAAGAAACCATTGCCAAGGGAACGGGCCTGGGAGAATTAGGCGGGAAAAGAAGAGCCTGGCAAAAAATGATCAAAACATTTGGGAGATACCATCCTTTCTCCCCCCCCCCCCCCCACTCCCCCTCCACATCCGCCCATGAAAAACGTATAGATCCAGTACAGATTGAGAAGACCTCTATAAAGATTTGTTATGTGCGTGTGAAAATACTTTCGCGTCGCCAGCATTCTTCTCATTTTTGTAAAGTAATCCATCTGACTCGTAAAGTGAGGAGCTTGTGTGTGCTGAAGATAGTTTTGTCACAGTGGGAAGTATTCAATAAGGAACAAAGCCTGGGGACTGTTACGTAACTGTTGCGTGTCTAGAAATCTGTGCACCTTGAAGCGAAGTTGACAAAAACGAGGAGACCTCCCACATCATTGTTTAGCAGTCCCAGGTTCCGATATGTGCCTCTGATCATCTCCTTCCCATCTTAGTGCATCAAATTAGTGTCAACAATTCTAATGGTAAAACTCATGTAGCCCACTGACGTGGTTTAAATCTTGCAAACTGACACCACATGAGTGACATGCATGCCAGCCATACCGTTCCAGAACCGCAAACCATAATTACGTTTCTAGGCAGGAACAGGAATCGAACCTGGACCTATGAGGTGGTAGCTAACCACTAAACCACGAGGAAAAATGGTTGTAAATTATCAGGACGTAAGAGTGCCGGTTTGAAGTAAATCCTTGAAATACTCCCATATTTTTAAACTATTTTCCACAATCATTCAGACAAATCCCAGGCTGTATATCATGTCCTGGGGCACCTACACAATCCTAGGCTCTAATAATTATAGTTGTTGTTGTTGTGTGAGTCTTCAGTCTTTTGACTGGTTTGATGCAGCTCTCCATGCCCCCTGTCCTGAGCTAATCGTTTCATCTCTAAATAGCTAACACACCCTACATCCGAGGCAATCTGTTAAACATATTCTAACCTTGGTCTACCCCTACAGTTCTTGTCCTCGACCCTTCCTTCCATAACTAAGCTTGCTATTCCTGGGTGTCTTAGTATGTGTCCTACCAACCTATCTCTTCTCTTCATTAGCAGTCGCCAGAAACATCTCTCCTTTCCCACTCGTCTTAATACCTCTTCGTTTGTAACCCTATCTACCCATCTGATCTTCATCATTCTCCTGTAACACCACATTTCAAATGCATCAATTCTCCTCTTTTCTGCTGCACCAATAGTCCAAGTTTCATTTCCATAGAGCGCCACGCTCCAGACAAAGGCTTTCAAAAATGACTTCCTGTTACCTAAATCTATATTCGATGTCAACAGATTCCTTTTTTGTAGAAATGCTTTCCTTGCCTGAGCCAACCTACTTTTTATATCCTCTTCGCTTCGTCCATCACTGGTTATTTTGCTTCCTAAGTAACAGAAGTCTCCTACTTCCTTCAGCTTTTCACCTGCCAATTTGATCTCCATAGAGGATTCTGATTTATTTCGGGTGCATTCCATTATTTTTGTTTTACATTTATTAATTTTCATCATGAATTACTTCCGTAAGACGGAATCCATACCATTCAAAAACTCATTCAAATCCTCAGGCTTGTCGGCCAAGATGACGATGTCATCAGCAAATCTCAGAGTTGAAATTATTTCTCCTTGAATCTTCACTCCCACTTTAAATATTTCTCAAATTTCCTTCATTGCTTGTTCAATGTAAAGATTGAAAGTATGGGCGATAAGTTGCAGCCTTGCCTTACACCTTTCTGAATACCAGCTTCTCTCTCATGTCCTTCAGCTCGAATGACTGCTGTCTGGTTTTTGTATAGATTTTATATCACCCTCCTATCCCTGTACTTTATTCCAATAGATTTCAAAATGTCAAACAATTTAGTCCAATCAACGTTATCAAAAGCCTTTTCTAAGTCTACAAATGCCATGAACGTTCTCTTATCTTTCCTTATTCTACCTTCCAAAATCAGCCTAAGACTAAGTACAGCTTCCCTTGTTCCTACATTTCTCCTGAAACCAAACTGGTCTTCACCCAACTCCGTTTCTATCTGGCTTTCAATCCTCTTGTAAATTATTCAAGACAGGATCTTTGAAGCATGAGTAATCACGCTGATTGTACGGTAATCTTCACATCTGTCAGCTCCCACTTTCTTTGGTATACGGATGATAACATTCTTCTTGAAATCAGGGGGTACCTCACCTGTCTCATAAATCCTACACACCAAGTGAAATAATCTGATCAAACGTTCATCTCCTATGCAGCGTAGCAACTCAATCGGTATATCATCTATGCCTGGTGCTTTGTTCCTGCCTAAGTCCTCTAATGCTCTGTTAAATTCTGATCTCAATATTAAATCTCCTTTTGCATCCTCATCAATTTCCTCCTCCCTTTCCATTACATGATTCTCAAACTTCTTTCCCTTATACAAGCACTCTATGTAAGCTTTCCATCTCTCAACCTTTTCTTCCCTATCTGTTAGAGGCTTTCCATTTGTGTCCTTAATATTACAGCACTTAGTCTTCTTTTCCCCAAAAGTATTCTTAATCTTTCGATAAGCTGTGTCTACTTTTCCTAATTTCAGACAATTTTCTATACCTGCACATTTCTCTTTCAACCATTCTTCTTTCGCTTCCTTGCTCTTCTTGTTAACCTCATTTCTCAGACCTCTGTATTCTGCTTTCCCCTTTTCATCTCTTACATTCTTGTGTTTCCACCTTTCATCCATTAATTCCAGTGTATCCTGAGTGATCCACGGTTTTCTACCTATTCTTTCTTTCCTACCAATGTTTTCTTCTGCGGATTTTGTTATTTCATTCTTCAAAAGTGGCCATTCGTCTGCAATTGAAGTTTGTTAAGGGTTTTTCATTAGTCCTTCCTTTATACTCTTCTTGAATCTTTCGTTTACATCCTTTACATTCAGTCTGTCTATTGCCCACCTTTTTGGCTTTTGACTTTTCTTCAGTTTCTTCAGCTTTAATCTGCATTTCATTACAACCAGATTGTGGTCAGAGTTTATGTCAGCACCGGGATATGTTTTACAATCCAAAATCTGGTTTCGAAACCTCTGCTTGACCATAATGAAGTCGATTTGGTAACGCCCTATATCTCCTGGTCTCATTCATGTGTATATTCTTCTATTGTGGTTATTGAATAAGGTGTTAGCTATGACCAACTCATGTTCGGTGCAGAATTCCATCAGCCTGCTTCCTCGATCATTCCTTTCACCTAATCCGAAATCTCCTACTATCTTCCCTTCTCTCCCTTTTCCTACCACAGCATTCCAATCTCCCATTACTATAACATTTTCATCACCTTTGATATACCTCAGAATTTCATCTATTTCTTCGTAGACCTTTTCAACATCCTCATCATCAGCTTGACTGGTAGGCATATAGACTTGAACCACTGTGGTGCACGTAGGCTTAGTATTGATTTTTGCTACAATAATCCGTTCACTGTATTGCTCATAATATTCCACCCGCTGTCCAAGTTTCCTACTTAATATGAGACCAACCCCTGCTTGGCCATTGTTTGATTTATTGCTAATGACCCTATAGTCTCCTGATCAAAAGTCCTGTTCTTCCTGCCAGCGCATTTCACTAATCCCAACCAAATCCAACCTCAACCTATCCATTTCCCTTTCTAAGTTTTCTAACTTTCCTCTTCCTAGCAGACTTCTAACATTCCACGCTCCGATCCGTAGAATGTCAGATTTCCTCTTTGTCACTTCTGTGATGTTAACCCCCTCTCGAGTAGTCCCCACCCGGAGATCCGAACGGGGGACTAGTTTACCTCCGGATTGAAATTTTACAAGGGAGGAGGCCATCATCACATGTAATTATGCATAGAGAGGTGCATATCCTCGGGAATAGCATTACGGCTGTAGTTTCCCGTTGCCTTCAGCCGTGCAGCAGGACGCAGTGTAGCCATTAGTTGGCTTATATTATCAATATCTTAACCGTCTATTAGACTAATAAAGAATTGATTTATTCTAAAAGGCTGCTACTCCCTTTCAGAATATGTAAAGAGAAATTCTACTACAAAATACTAACCTTCTACTAACAATTAAATACCAAAATTCCACTAACAACAAATACTACCACTAAAACAAGTCTGTCACCAGGCACACTCACATGCACCCTCACCAGACACACTCACACACCACAGTCTAATAGAACAATGGCATATATCTAATAAACAAATTAACTTCATTATAGTAGCCTATGTATTTTTACCTCGTGCAATTTCCGTGTTTAGGAGATATAGGAATTATGTGAGAAGAATCTATAGCCTTTGTGGCGAATGATTTTTACGAGAGACAACTGAAGACAATGTCCCCCATTTGAAGTTACCATCCCAGCATTTATCTGGAGTTGAAAATGAGAAATCACACAATGCTATTTCAAGGAAGGTCGTCGCGACGGTGGGATTCGAACCCACTCATCTCCCTAGTGTGGATCTAACAAGGCCCTATCAGCATTAAAAGGTCCAGGCTGAGCCGATTGCTACCACCACCACCTCCACTACTGTAGCTGTCGACTCTCTATTTACCCGTGCACGTTTGGACAGGAATCACCAGACAACCTGGGTGGCGGAGTGGTTCGTTCCCGCGACATTCAAAATTCGGGACTTTCTCTGGCTGTATGAGTGGCTTTATTTATTTTATTTTTATGTTATCCCCCCTATATTATTCTGCTAAGGTCCCATTTCGGTTTTGTACCGAAAATAAGGTCCTGTTAACACCAACCTACACATATAGGGTACCTACAGGTTTCGCATAACCCCAGGTGTGCCCGAAACGCACTCACTTCCTCTTTAAATGCCTCACAATTAAATCAATACCTTAACAAATGTACATTTACAATGGGAGCACCGTAACATGGCGAGGCTGCCGCTAGAGCGCAGGGCAGCGCGGCGGCAGCCATCTGGCGGGAGCGCGGCGTACTGCTAGGTGAGCCTGCCGCTAGAGTGCAGGGCAGTGCGGCGGCGGCAGCCATCTGGCGGGAGCTTGGCGTACTGCTAGCTGAGGAGTGTCTCAGCAGATGGTTCCGGTGTGGTCTCGCCAAGACTTTCTTTAGGGTTCAATCCTTTGCAAATGTAAAATTGCTGTAGAAGAAACTCCCGAGCAAACAATAACCGATGAATTCGTTGTAACATCGAATATTGTCTACAAAGAGGAGCTGTGACAAGTACAAAACACTGTTCTACATAATTCTTTGTGTTCTCATGTTCGTATGCCGTTTAACAACAATAAATAGCCTACATTTCTTCAATATTTAAAACTTCGTTCTCCCACATTCTTCCCTACTATCCCATAAACCTACATTAACGTTGCGAAAGCTCGCGCTAGTGTTATTTTATTTGACTAAAGTCTCAATCCAACAAACTAATTAGGCCTACATTTACTTTGATACAGTCACCATAGTAGCATATGTTATCGGATGAGTTCCTCATACCGAGGTACAGAAATCACAAATACATGGGGCTGATGGCCAAAATGACCCTTACTTCTATTTAAAGTAGCAACAACAACTACTACATCTGGCGGGCTGCTCAAGTTCAAATTACTGTAGCTACACTGGTGTGATATGTATCAGTGGGTTGAGGAAAAGAATTCGGCAAGAGAAAGCTTGAATAATGCAGGAGTGTTAACACGCGACGTCTGCGGACTGCTGATTGTTAAGTACATTAAATGAGACGTAACCATCAAGAGGAAAACATGGTTCATGTGGTGTTCGTAGTCTGATCCTTCCGACAATCTCAATGTTAACTTACCGTTCCTTAACCATACATGCTACGACGCCTACCATCAGATGACCATATACATTATCATGCGTTAATGACGGTTCTAGACAGGTCCCTTTTGCCTCCTTGGTGGCGGTGATTGTTGTTCTAAAGAGCGAAACATCTAGGTCACCTGCCTCTGATGTTAGGGATGGTAATAAAACATAATTACTACTAACCTAATAGAACTAACTATTGGCCATCGGGGTAAGAAGAGAAGTTGACCAAGGGAGGACGACAGGAAATACGAAGTAGAGGAACCCGGCACAAGTAAATGGAAGCAGTGTCGAATTCAGCTGGGAACCGTGGTCGCCAATTACCTTCTTGGCTTTATGATACGATATAGGGGCGTGGTGGCGCAGCGGTCAAGCTGCTGGCC
This sequence comes from Meconema thalassinum, assembly GCA_946902985.2. Classification (NCBI taxonomy): domain Eukaryota; kingdom Metazoa; phylum Arthropoda; class Insecta; order Orthoptera; family Tettigoniidae; genus Meconema; species Meconema thalassinum. The sequence goes on from OX336394.1 coordinate 223,583,555, forward strand.
TCTCTCCACGGCGGATCGGGCCCGATTCCGATCAATACATGTGAGATTTTCAAAGTGAAATGCCATGTCCTGTGATTCGGATTCCACATAAAAAGGGAGGTCCCGTGGCTTATGATCTCGAGACTAACGGTCACGTAAAATTACAATCATCCTTTCTTTTTATGATACGATGTCATTAATATATAGAAAATAATATTACTGTTATCTAATAACAGATGTCCCAACAGTTAGTACTGGGGTATAGTAGTCTAATGTATGCTTCAAATAGCAAGATTCATTAATCATCAAGAGCTCTCTAGTTAGGAATGGCGTGGTGCCCTCAAGTTGTAAGAGTTATCCCAGGGAGCTAAACTCTGTCGACATTGTCATAATAACCATCCCTCACCTTTTGAAATTCTGCCCGTAGAATGATACTCTTGTAAGTGCCGGACATCACAGAATTCGCTCCATGCTGGCAATAGCTTGAAGGATTCCAGCATGTTTGTGTATTATGAAGAAGTTCACGATATTTCCACAACTGGCAGGACCCGTCGTATAGACGACAAATTAAAGCGTGGCTACGTAGTCAGCCCCCACTATAATTAATTAAAGGGTTGATACTCACGAGTCTTAACCATAAGAGATAGCGGCAATTAATACCTGATGACGCGAACCCTTGAGCGATGAGGGGAAAGGAGGATAAGGAAGGTAGTGGAGGGGGTTACTGCCGCCGTGCTCCTGGGAGACTCACTAACGTGCAGTACAGTTGCTGTTAAAGTAGGAGCCGATGTATTTCTGTACCAACGAGCGAAGTGGACATTCCTCTTCTGGGGGCGTGGTGGGGCAGCGGTCAAGCTGTTTGCCTCTCACCAAGGTCGACCGGGTTCGATTCCCAATCAATGCATGTGAGATTTTCGAAGTGAAATGCCATACCCTGTGGTTCGTATTCCAAGGCTGTCTCCTTACTCATGAACGCACGATTAACGGTCAGGTTAAACTACTAGCTTCCTTCCATTTGCGTTGAACATTCTCCTCAATTAATAACGCTGTAGCACATGGCCTCGGTCACATACGAATCTCTTTCCGTATGTATGTACCATCAGATAATAATTTAATAATAATAATAATAATAATGTTATTGGTTTTACGTCCCTTTTAACTGCTCTGACTTTTTTTCATAATAATTTAAGTATAGACAAAGAGAAGAAGACCAACCATATTCTGACCATCTCATACTATTTCGGGAAATACGAATACCACCTCGAGAGTGATAGCATTTATGGTAGGAGTCACAGGAACAATTACATCCTTCTTCGTCAACGTCTGCGAGAGATGAAAACAAAGAGTGATGTACAAGTCATACTGTTACTCTCACAGCGCTGAAAGGATCCGTTAGAAATCATTTACAGTCTTCTATTAATCACTGAAACATTAATCACTCAAACATTGTACCTCATAGTTGTTGACGATCCCTACGGATATGAATAGTATTCTGGATTATTGTGGTCTCCTGTGATTTCAGGCGTCTAGCAAAATACAAATCTCTTAACTAGTTAGCGATGTAATTGGACTAAATTGATTTTTACTCCAAATGATTTGATAGACATTTCCTAGAAATTACACGGTTCCCTCATGAATCAGTCTATGTACTGGAGAGATGGTTTATTTATTTTAGAATTACAGTGCATAGAATTGGAAAGCCCTATTTGATGTATGATACATAATCTGCTCTCTTACAGAGAAACACAGCAAGTTCAACAATGATTAACTTATTTTACTGCATTTTAACAAACTACATTTACGCCACCGAGTTTTGCCGGTGTCCTTGAGATCTCGCTCATTGAAGTCATTGAAGAGAGCCTAGCAGTCTAGGAAGAGCTCACTGGAAGCGCTGCTGGTCAGCAGTGAAGCACACAACTCGTGGTTTTACCCATAATTTTGTCAGCCGGCCAAGTTCTCTGCGTGACTAACAATTTACATATCAGCGCGAATGCTCCAGGATTTGAGGCTCGCAGATTCTCTGGTATCGTAATGCGCATCTATGGGCCACCGGCACAAAACGGTGGCGTGAAGTCTACGCATAATTCACACTTAATCAACATTAAAATAATGTAAATGCATGATGCGTTTGCCACTATCTCGTAACCCTCTTTAATTGTCACATATTAACAGAGAAGAGAGACGAGGAAACAAGCTAATTTACCTAGTAATCTCTCTGTGTGTATAATTATATGTTTCTGTGAAAATTACATCGGATACTTCATATTAGTGAAAATAACAAAGAAATAAGAATGAAGTCAATACACTTGCATTGACAATCGTTATCAACCGAATAACTATTTTCTTCTATTAAATCTTAAGCACTAGGCTACCGGTACTTTGAAAATAGATTCGTGTTCCCTGCGATGCTTGCTTGGAAAATGTCCGACGATTCCAAAATGAAATGGTGGCAATGCTTTGCAAATACATCTCTTGGTCTCATCTTTGTAACCATAGATGTAGCAATTTTTCTCTCAATTGGTAGCACCAGTAATAAGCTATTAATTGGGTCCTATCACGAAATGGGAAGACGCTGTGTGGTGGACATATCCTGTGCCTCGCCGGGCCCCTATTGTGTATTCGGAGTGGAGGAAGTGGGCTGTGGATTGGCGTCCTGGCGGAAACCACAGTGCATCCCGTTTGTCCTCTTCTCAGCTTCCTTAGAGACACATCTTGCTCAGACCAGATAAGAACAGCATTTAACTTTCGAGATGAAGGGCCCTCTTGAAGTCACTTTTGAATTTGTTTTTGATGCTTAAGGGCGCAAACTATATGGTGTCGGCCTCTTATTGTTGGATGAACGTTGCATTTAGAAAGTAGGACAATAATATCCTATGGTTATTGAAGCCTTGAAATAGCTGCAATAATAATAATAATAATAATATCGTCACAGAGTGATACTCCAACATCGAGTCAGATTTCCGCAAGCGACGAATGAGATTCTACGGCCACATTATGAGACTGAATGTCGACCAACTAACAAAAAAGAGTTTGACTTACTTACGGAAACTTAAAGTCACAACAGTCTGGGGTACCAAAGTCCAAATTGATCTCGAAAGTGCCAACATCACACCAATAGACATAGACGATCGAATGATATTCCGACATAAGATCAACAGTTGGGAAGTCACATATGAAGATCGACCAAGGAGACCAGTGAAAGGATGGGCGGAGGAACGTCGAGTTCGACACAGTGAGATGATGAAGGAGTTCAGGATGAACAAGAAGAACAGTATCAGATCATAATTTGCTTAATGTGATCATTTGGGTCTAAACAATGTAAATAAATAAATAATATCGTATGGCCTCGATTGCGAGTTTTGTTATTTGACGCCCAGAGGGCAGCTTGCATGTCGAATTTTGACATTCATTGGAACGTTATGAAAATCAGGGAGGTTAGATATCTAAGCTCCTTGACACTATGGCGCTTTCTAGTAGAGAAAGGGGGAACTTTGTTGGCGGAAAATCCCGAGATTAATTTTGCCACTATGAACACAGCCTACTGAATTCAAATGAGTTCTTTAACTTGCCAACAACCTATGACATGCATGCCGTGATTTTTGCCGCCTTAAAAAAACTTACCACGGCCAGGAGCGAACCTGCAAGCTTGGAATTGGTAGTCCGACACGATAACCACTCGCCCACCGTGGCAAGCTATAATAATAATAATAATATTAAGAGGATGAACTCTAAATTGGCTATATTAATTTTTACTCCAAATGATTTTATATTCATTTCTTAGAAATTACACGGTGTTCCAGTGAATATTACATTCGATACTTCATAATAATGAAAATTATAATAATACCGGTAAGTTAATAGCCTTTCTAAGTTCTGTGTGTTTTAAAGATACCATATTTTAAGTCAATATAAATACTGGTCTTGATGGGCGCCCAGCGAGCGTCTCAGTCTCTGAACTTTGTGATGCGCAGTTGAGGTGTGGATGCGATATTACGCAGTGGATTTGACAAGTGGAAGATACAGGTCCGTGACCCGATGTACTGTATGTGAAAGGGCCTGCAAGTATGTGGTACACTACATTCTGGGGACAACGGACGTCACGAAGTGCGTGCGCATTGTTCTCGATGGCCGCAATTGGGCCACGGCAATGATGCCATCATTGTCCAACCTTGGTCACACAGGAGGCTCAGGTGGTCTGTCTTTTGTCTTCGATCAAGAGAGAGAGACCCCCTCCATTGCAGATTCTATCTGCCGCGCCAACGCACAGGTGTTGTTACGCGTTTATGCAACAGCATCCTTCAGATGCCTCTGGAATCTCTCTCCAACTAATGTGTTCGACCTTGATTTGTGACTTATCTTCAAGATGTGGTTAGTTTGTTACGAAAACATCTTTTGTCTCTCTTCTCGGTGTCATTGCTTTTTAATTTCTTCCGATTGCGTATCATTTTGAACCACATGGTCCTCAATGGCTTGTCCTGGCCGAGGATTGGAGGCATCCACGTAGAACTAGTGGCGAAGTGACACATTTCTTCCCGTGTTTAACCCTCAGTAATCGTCGTGACACTTAGGAACATACCTGGTGTTGTGAGGTCCGGGGAACCCCATTTGTTTAAAGCTGAATAAGGTTTTCAGTTTCTGAAAAATGCCATTGCTTCGACACTGTTGTGTTCAATTTATTATTAGTATAATCATTCAACCGAATTTCAATAAGAAATAACTCATTTGGCTAGTTGTTGAAATATTTTTTAAATATCATACAGCTTATGTCCACTTCAATCTAGTATGTCATAAATATTCAAATGAACTGCTTAAAGGCTTGCATCATATGTACAGGGCGCCAGGAAATGTTCTCCGCAATGCCTACCAGTGTCTGCGAGAGCTAGCTTCAGTAGTCACGTTGGCAGCGCGGCTGTCGCTTGTGTTAAAACAAACAAACAAACAAACAGAAAACGTTGTACTCACCACAGCCATTCATAACAGATGCTGGAAGTGCTGATGACACACACGCTCACTTATTGCAGTACACACTGACGATTTCGACAGCCTACAACCCACACGTGTGGGATTCACCCTGTCAAGGACACGGTGCGTCCTTCCAACCTATCTCCTCCCTTCATTAGCAGTCGCCAGAAACATCTCTCCTCTCCCACTCGCCTTAATACCTCTTCGTTTGTAACCCTATCTACCCATCTGATCTTCATTATTCTCCTGTAACACCACATTTCAAACGCTTCAATTCTCCTCTTTTCTGCTGCACCAATAGTCCAAGTTTCACTTCCAAAGAGCGCCACGCTCCAGACAAAGGCTTTCAAAAATTACTTCCTAATACCTAGATCCAGTGCTTGATTTGTAAAATAAGAGGTTCCGGTACTGTGGGCTACCGGGTGATGGTGAGAGGGGGATGGGAGCTTTATGGAATATTGAAATATAGAGTTCTAAAAACGATATTTTTACGCTTTTCTGAACACCTTTAAAAATTAATCAGTTGACAAAATAGCAATCTAATTTTGATTGCAATTTTAAATTAAATTGAGACTGCTGTAGCAAGATTTTTCTTACAATAGCCGTTGGCCTATATTAAATTTTAATGTAGGCCAACTAGGCTACCATTCAAACAATGTACATTATTTCAATGTATTTTTTTACGTAATTTAAAAGATTAGATACATTCGGTTTGAAAATACACACTTGTTCACCAACAATCTTTTATTTCTGGTTTTATAATTTTGTCTTTACATCTTCATGAAATAATTATTTATTATAAAAGGTACTGTACTTAAACATGATTTACCTCACAGTTTATAAAATTGTTCAAAGTTTAGAAAATATTTCGTTGTATGTGCCTCCTCTTTCTCTCACCTTGCTGTTAGTATCCAGAGCGTGCCGTCCCCGAAACAGCCAAGATTCCACGTACTTTGAAGTACAGTCGGGTCAAAGACCAAGTTGACCTTGACTTACAACTAACGTTCCACATTTCTAAAAATTATGTTATACATTCGACTTTTCTCCCGATCAGAGGTTTCGGTACGGCGCGGCGTACCGGTGCGTACCGTCACAAATCTAGCCCTGCCTAGAACTATATTCGATGTCAACAAATTCCTTTTTTTGTAGAAATGCTTTCCTTGCCTGAGCCAACCTACTTTTTATATCCTCTTTGCTTCGTCCATCACTGGTTATTTTGCTTCCTACGTAACAGAATTCTACTACTTCCTTCAGCTTTTCACCTGCCAATTTGATGTCCATATAGGTTTCTGTTTTCTTTCGGCTGCATTCCAATATTTTTGTTTTACATTTATTCATTTTCATATGAATTATTTCTTCAAGACGGAGTCCATACCATTCAAAAACTCATTCAAATCCTCAGGCGTGTCGGCCATGATGACGATGTCATTAGCAAATCTCCGAGTTGAAATTATTTCTCCTTGAATCTTCACTCCCACTTTAAATTTTTCTCCAATTTCCTTAATTGCTTGTTCAATGTCAAGATTGAAAAGTATGGGTGATAAGTTGCTGCCTTGCCTTACACCTTTCTGAATACCAGCTTCTCTCCCATGTCCTTCAGCTCAAATGACTGCTGTCTGGTTTCTGTGTAGATTGTAGATCAGCCTCCTATCGCTGTACTTTATTCCAATCGTTTTCAAATTTCAAACAATTTAGTCCCATCAACGTTATCAAAAGCCTTTTCTAAGTCTACAAATGGCATGAACGTTCTCTTATCTTTCCTTATTCCCCCCCCCCATTATGCTTTATTTTATCTTTGTTTCTAAGTTTACAGTTTTATAATTATTCGAACATTTGAATGATTCGACTCATTCGTTAACTGACTGAATAGTTGGGTTATTTTACTAGTGCGGATATTTCGAAATTCGAAATTATTTGAACAATATTGGTATATGTGGATGTTCGAATAGGTTAATAGGTGAGGCCGGAAGGAACTGCGCTGTTAGTAAAAAGAGTGGTTTGTGATTGGTGTACGAGTGATTGGTGATGATCACGTACTGAATGTAGTCGTGCGGTAGGTGCAGCTCATTTAGGGCTGAAGGCTTGGCACATTGTCCTGCGGGGGAAATCCTTCGGACTTCCCCAGCGAATCCTTCCTCTCGGTCATTTCCCAGAAGTGCGAGGCAAAATGATCCCAGGACATTGTTATTGCCACCCACAAGCATGCTATCATAGTGGCTTGTTGATCATTTACTGACAAGTAGTTGCGTAGTATCCTCCTCGCAACTAACTCTTCTGCTGCTGCTGCTGCTACTGCAGGTAAGATTTTATAGCTTACAACGTGTATGCGTATTATAGGTTAACTGAACTAGTTATTTCGTACACACTGACGTGGATAAAGATACTTCAGTCTTTTTTTAATGTATTGTGACATTTTATGCAGATGCCATGTAATGCATTGGGTTTAACATTCTGAGTAAAGGTGTATTGTAAATCATTCTCGTCCAAGGTGAACTGTTTTTAAGTATGTGAGAATGATGAATGATTTCAAAGCTTGATTGTAGGAAGTAGCGAGGAGACGGAGATTGTTTGCTTGACAACGAACCAGTCCAGGATAAGGAATTGCTCAGGGAATCCAATCTCGTTTCTTTGATGTCCGATGCCTATTGGTCAAATTTAGTTCTCTTCCGACCCCGACATTATTTGATGATTTTCGGTCGCCTTGTTTCCTGCAGCTTTTCTAGCTGATATGCCAACCCACAAAGCTCTGGAACTGAAAGTTGAGTTTAGTCCGATCTTGGGAATGAATGATTGGGTTTGTTGCATTTAAAGTAGGCTCTGTCCTTTTTAAGTAAATGCGTATTCGTGACTAGATTAATGACGGTGTAATCTTTCTAATATAGTGAGTCTCATTAATTCCATACTGTAGCTCGCTGATAGGGTGGATATCAGTCAGACTACCATAAACATTATTATTAGATCTGAGCTGTTTAGGCAATTCAAAATAGGCGGACAAATAGCCTCTTAAAACGCGTAAAATAGGCACTACAGTATTATTCGGCTTCGGTGGCGTAGTCAGTAGCATGCTAAACTGCTATGCCCAAGCTTGTGGGTTCAAACCCGGCCGAAGTCGTCGAATTTTTAAGAGCGTTAAAAATCTCTCTGTATGCCTTCTTTCGGAGGGGAAGTAAAGCTGGCGGTCCCATGTCATAGATTTATGGCATGATAAAGAACCTTCCACTAATTACACTTGTGTGAAGCTAAATTATAGGTTATCTTTGAGTAACGCTCTTAGGTTCCAACGTTCGTCGCCAGGAACCGACTGTGGTGGCATCTAGTAATCAAGTTCAGAACTAGTTGGTCATTGAGGGTGGCGTTTGGTAACAAAAGTCGGAGCTACTTGAAAATCGAAAGTATGCAGTCTTTACTTGAATTAAAAACAGATAATACACATTAATACAGCCATCATAATTAACACCGGTTATCGGACAGATTCTACACACACCCAAGTACACGGGACTACATGACCGCGTTGTCGCAGCCCCTAAACCGACGAACCAACCAACCAAAATTATTTATCTTTGAATAATTGAATTTATAAAGAAAATACACACATTTTACATAAAATCTGTGTTCTAATTTTATTGTTATAAAGGAATCTGTCTTTTCATGGGCTTTCTCCTTTCTGATGCAAATGTCAGTAATTCCTACAGATGACATGGATACTAGCTGCAACTAACTTACTGTGTTATGGAAAGCCAATGAAGTGACTCGCAGTGGAACATTTTCATCAGACTGACTCAAGAATCTCGTAAGTATGAGCAGCTTCCGCGAAGGTCGTGTGTTGCTGGACCAGTTGACTCGTGTTGCAAGAACTAACTCTCATCCTCACGTGGATATGTCTCAAGATGATGTGCGTACAACATCGCTGACGTACAGTCGATTACTGGTAGTGGGTGAACTAGAGGTCGTTTCCTTATTCCTTACCTTATCCTTGAGAGTGGGTGGTTTATTTATAGTACTTGCGATATATATTCGCAATGTGTCCAAAACTCATTATTGTATGTAGGAATGTATGTATGTATGTATGTATTCATGTTATACGACCCCTACGAATAGATTTTAGCTGTATTTAAGTAGCGAAAAAAATGAGAACTTGGCTCATAATGCAAACTTCTTCGTTCTCTGCAAAATAACTGCAATATTCTTGATGTTCTAAAAAAAATAGTGGTTAGTTGTAACTCTTCAGTGGATCAACACTAATTTGCCCAATGATGGGGCAGGGGTACAATGTATAAAATAGGTCTATAAAATAATAAATAATAATAAATATGTAAATAAACACTCTTGTAAAAGATCTACATGCATTAGGCTAGTTATGATCGCTATTAATAATGGGGAAATTTAGAATTATGCGTTTTGACCGTCAAGCGATCATCATCTGATCCTGATCACTGGGATTTACAAATACTCATTATACTAAGTATAATAAAACCACACAGATTAATATATTTTGTAAATACTAACCAATAAAGCCAGGTTGCATGGGTCGGCTATTTATTATTATTATTATTAATATTATTACTTGTCGTCTGTGCCCGGCACCATTCTTTTTAGTGGGGATACCTCTTCCTTTGCCTCTCCCGCCTCACTGTTCTTTTGAGAAATATAAATGTCCGCATTTTTTTAGCCTACTTCCGATTTTTGCAAAAAATGAAAGTAGACTTATGAGATCACTACAGGGCGAAAAAAAAGTGTGTCTGTGTGTGTGTATGTGTGTGCGTGAGTCTGTGTGTGTGTGAGTGTGAGTGTGTGTACTCTGAATGTCTGCCCCCCCCCCCTATCAATTCGAACACGGTGAGCGCAAATTGAACGAAATTTGGTACAAAGGTAGCACTAGCAAAGGACACCTCAGTGTCATGTTTTATATTGCCGCCATCTTGACGGAAACGTAATGGCGGCCACACAAATGTTCAAAGCTTAAATCAAATTACGACTAACTTAATCATCCGATCTCTACCAAATTTTGCAACAACATACCTTTATGGAGGCAGCATCCTTTGACCAAACTAATAGGTCATCAGCCTAATAGTTTGCGGATGGCGGCCATCTTTGTGTGAAAATGGATTGCCCCTATTAATTCGAACACGGTGAAACCGAATGGAACGAAATTTGGTACAGAGGTAGTACTAGCAAAGGGCACCCCAGTGTCATGTTTTATATCGCCGCCATCTTGACGGAAACGCAATGGCGGCCACACAAATGTTCAAAGCTTAAATCAAATTACGACTAACCTAATCATCCGATCTCTACCAAATTTTGCAACAACATACCTTTATGGAGGGAGCATCCTTTGACAAATCTAATAGGACATTAGCCTAATAGTTTGCGGATGGCGGCCATCTTTGTGTCAAAATCGATTCCCCCTATCAATTAGAACACGGTGAAACCGAATGGAACGAAATTTGGTACAGAGGTAGCACTAGCACCTCAGTGTCATGTTTTATATCGCCGCTATCTTGACGGAAACGTAATGGCGGTCACACAAATATTCAAAGCTTATATCAAATTACGACTAACCTAATCATCCGATCTCTACCAAATTTTGCAACAACATACCTTTATGAAGGGAGCATCCTTTGACAAATCTAATAGGTCATTAGCCTAATAGTTTGCGGATGGCGGCCATCTTTATGTCAAAATCGATTACCCCTATTAATTCGAACACGGTGAAACCGAATGGAATGAAATTTGGTACAGAGGTAGCACTAGCAAAGGGCACCTCAGTGTCATGTTTTATATCACCGCCATCTTGACGGAAACGTAATGGCGGCCACACAAATGATCAAAGCTTAAATCAAATTACGACTAACCTAATCATCCGATCTCTACCAAATTTTGCAACAACATACCTTTATGGAGGAAGCATCCTTTGACAAATCTAATAGGTCATTAGCCTAATAGTTTGCGGATGGCGGCCATCTTTGTGTCAAAATCGATTACCCCTATTAATTCGAACACGGTGAAACCGAATGGAATGAAATTTGGTACAGAGGTAGCACTAGCAAAGGGCACCTCAGTGTCATGTTTTATATCGCCGCCATCTTGACGGAAACGTAATGGCGGCCACACAAATATTCAAAACTTAAATCAAATTACGATTAACCTAATCATCCGATCTCTACCAAATTTTGCATCAACATACCATTATGGAGGGAGCATCCTTTGACCAAACTAATAGGTCATTAGCCTAATATTTTGCGGATGGAGGCCAACTTTGTGTGAAAATCGATTCCCCCTATTAATTCGAACACGGTGAAACCCAATGGAACGAAATTTGGTACAGAGGTAGCACTAGAAAAGGCCACCTCAGTGTCGTGTTTTATATCACCGCCATCTTGACGGAAACGTAATCGCGGCCACCCAAATGTTAAAGGCTAAAATGTAATTACGACCAACCTAATAATCTAGTCTCTACCAAATTTTGCAACAACAAATCTTTATTTGGGAAGCATATTCTGACCAAACTGCAAGATCATCAGCCCAATAGTTTGCAGATGGTGGCCAAGTATGTGTGCAAATCGATTCCCCCTATCAATTCAAACACGGTGAAACCGAATTGAACGAAATTTGGTACAGAGGTAGCACTAGCAAAAGGCACCTCAGTGTCATGTTTTATATCGCCGCCATCTTGACGGAAACGGAATGATGGCCACCCAAATGTTAAAAGCTTAAATCAAATTTCGACCATCCTAATAATTTGATCTCTACCGGATTTTGCAACAACATGCCTTTTTGTGGAAAGCATCTTATGACTGACTACAAGGTCATCAGCCCAATAGTTTGCAAATAGCGGCCATGTATGTGTGCAAATCCATTCCCCGGATCAATTCAAACACGGTGAAACCGAATTGAATGAATTTTTTTACAGAGGTAGCACTAGCAAAGGGCACCTCATATTCATGTTTAATATCCCTATAGCACGTTGTATTTCAACAAGCTACTACAACCTACATTCAATTATACTCCTTGAAAAGGACAAAGATTTATAACAATACCCATGCATTTAGGAGAAAGTAGGCTATATGTTCTTTACTGAACATCTTGTTTCTATGATGAATTATGTTTCCAGCAGAGGAGTCGGGGATTGGGAACAACCTCTAGTTAACAAATGAGGGTACAAAATTAATAGTCCCCCAGTAACGTTAACGGGGCTACAACCACATATTTTAGAATGCAAAATCAGTGGCTAAATCATTGTGAACCATCATTTCCGGATTGCCATTTCACAAAATTAATTCAATTTTCCTATGGATCATTTTGTACGGAAAATATGGTATACAATCCAGTGAAATTAAGATTTTTCTGGAAGCACTTATCTTATTTTCTGTTGACTTAGTCTACCATAATTCTCATAAAGAAAACAACGTAATACTTTGCACAATACATCGCTGTATTTTCTTGTCTGTGTTGTATTGTGTAATGTTGGATCCTTTATTTTTAGTTGCATTTGCTACAGATATAGTTGTTGTTCTTTTGGGGGATTTGCGTCATCGTGGTCATGTAGCCACGTGTACGTGGGTGTGTGTAGAATGTGTCTGATGACCTGTGGCACTGAGCTGTCTGTACTAGTACAGTTATACTTTACAGCATCATGTATATGTGGTTTTCTCAAACAAACAAATATTATGTGTGGACTTGAAATATTGGGAGAAATTTTCGAGGGAGACCCCCTCCAGGCACGTTCACCTCACTGTAGGCTCGCGATGTTGCTAAGAACAGAAAGCGTGTCTCCAAGAAGCCCTACATGGTTCTATAAACCCTTTCCCCTGTCCTGGAGTTCACAATATGAGCACGACTACCAGGGATTAGTCCACTTACTCGTGCCAGTTACTTCTCTATCTCCAGCAGCGTAGCCGGGTGTGGTGTGATTCGCGCCTCATAACTGCAATAGGAAACTGTTCGGAGATCCGAAATTCATATCCGGTACTGACAGCGGCCATCCTACGTATTGTTTCCTTTCCGGGGTTTTCGTACGAATGCCGGGATGGTACGGTTTCTCATTTCAAGTCCCGGGGCACAAACCCCAATTCTTGGCCATCATAAAGGCAGTTGCACATGTTAACTGCAGTCAACATATAAACACATGTTATTAGAAAAATTCATTACACACCTAAACATTCATTACACACCTAAGTATACGGGGCTGGTGACCCTAATTGAAGTCAGCCCGCAGGCTAGTCCCTCGAAACGTACCCCTGTAGATTATGTGAATAGTAACCCACAAAATCACAAGACAGCGTTATATGAAGCGTACTAAGTAAGCTAAAGAATAACTTGCCATTGCTTTCCTCAGTAAATCAGTACAGCAGTTGCTGTTGCTTCATTAGGAGCTGTGCGACATTGTGGTCATGTACTTGGGAGTGTGTAGAACCTGTCTGATAACCTATTTCACTGTGATGTCTGTACTAGTATCAGTACAGTAGGACTAACCCTATGAGTAGAACCGTTCACAGTGTTCAAGGCACTTAATGGTGCGAGTTCTTAAAACTCGCTTCATCCACTGAAATAAGTGTTCTTCAAATGATAAAGAAATCCAAGTACGGTACTGTACTTAACGTAGACTTATATTTCAGTGAATGAGTCAATTGAGAAGGTAGCACATACGTGGGGATGAATTTAGCCTTCGATAAATAAATGCAGCCACTATTTAAAACAAAATCTTCGCTCACCCTGTATATTTTCTGCCGCCTATGTACACTATTCGGGCGACACTACTGTTGATGCTGCCTTTAATATTTAATTAAACTTTCAGATTTATAAAGATTTTGAAACCATCGGCACAGCTTAACAACATAAATATTTGTGGTTGTTCACATTAATTGCTTCCTGTTTGGAAAGCAAGGTTGCGGACAACAGCCATAGTCCTTCTTCTCTGAACTCTGTTGATAGTTAAGACATTTCATCATTCAATCGTGCATCATCCAAGTTAGTGGCATTTTCGAGGAAGCTATCTGTGATGATGACAGATAGCCTGAGGATTTGTCGTAGATACATTTCCATGTAATCATTTATAAACTTGATGTCTACATTAATTTCATCAGAGATTCCCGATATTGCGTGGCAGTTGCATTGAGGAAGTGCAATTGAAACGTCCTTGCAGATCCAGTGAGGCAGATTCTTTTGATTCAAGCACGTTTCCTCGTGTGCCACAACTCCTTTAGTATATTCGTGTTTACATGATTCCTGGGGCACGCAGATATAGGTATTGAATGGGAGGTAATGGATTGCATATTTTCACCTTTTACCCAGGGTAATCTCCAGTGGCGCAATTAGAATTTGCTTCTGGAGAGGGCTGAGTGGAGTCAAAATTAGATCGGGCAAAATTAGACATAATCACTAATACTGTATGTGAATGTAAATATTCGATGCCAAAAAATCAAAAATCGTGTTTGATTTTGATATGTTGTATTTTCACCTATCAATATGCAAAAGTTCAAAAATTTAAGCAAGGAACATAGCTCATTTCAAAAACTCTTATGTACGAAACGCAGTGAATATAGGCTACACCAACTACTGTACTACAAGAATATAATTTATATCTGAGATACTGTTAACGTTAAAAGGTTTCTTTCACTCTCCTGTAAACTGTCGATTTGAAGACTTGAGACGTTTCATTCTTTTGGCATCGAATAATAGATTACTAACTATAAAGCAAACTTACTACAATGCAAGTTGGTATTAAACTATAAAGTACTTTTTTGGGGGAGGATTCTTCGCGAAATCATCTGGGATTTTCTTCTCCCGAACATTGAGTAAACATTAGGTAGTTAGTTATTGTTGTTTTAAGGGGCGGAACTACGAGGTAATCTTCCCCACATTGATAGCCCAAAGTTCCCAAACATTGTTTAACTTAACACAGTAATACAACAACACAATATTATTCACTTTCCAAAATGACACTACACTGTACTATCACTCACACTCTGACAACTGATGTTCATTTGGAAATGACTGAGGAAAGAATCAGTCTGGTCCGTCTCTGGTTGACTGAACTGCTCATTCAGTAAGAATCATCAAGGGCTTTTGATGACCATCAAAACGGTCAAGTTGCTGTGCATGGGGGCACATCATGAGAGGCAAATATTATGAATTTCAGATGAACTCGACTGATACCTTGCAGAGTCGCTGTCGCATGCGTATGTTGGAAATGATGTGCCTTCGAGTGGTGGCATACCTGGCTCAAGGGCTATCGCACCCGCCTAGTGGATTCGAATTACGTCCCGAGGGCGTCCATAGTTTTCAATGTATCCATCTGTAAACAAAATAACGAGATTCATTAGTATTAGTTCATAAATACAAATTAATGTTAATTTAAGTTAACTCCGGAGTCCATGAGATATTTGAAGGTAAGCAATATTGGTGTGGTCAGTTTTTGGAAGGATGATCGTGCACAATTGACTGGTTCAAGCCCAGGCTTGTTCCTCTGCAGAAACGCCCGCTTTCTATTTTTATTTGAATCTTAGTTCCATGGTATGTCAGTTAAATAATAACTACGGTGGTTCTCGGAAGAGTAAGTGTGGGAAGTACTGTGCTAAATATTTGTTGGGATTTTTCCTGGTATAGCAGGCTGTTCTCCAAAGAATAGGAAAGGAGAGGGTTGCTAGCCTGTTTTCGGGCGAGTGTCATTGTTTGCTATTCTAGGACGGGATAGAACTCATTATCATCACTTGCTGTATCTGCTGTGTTATCGTGGAGGACTGTTACTTTTCCTTGTGATGGACTCTCCTTTTGTTCTCTTCCATTGGTCTTACCAGAGTGCGCTGAAGTATTCTTTCCTCTTTAAGATTTTCCTGGTCTATCAGTAATCATTTATTCCAATACGGGGGTTTCCCTCTCGTGTGAGATGTCTCGATTCAGGAGTAAAACAAATTTATTGTGTAGGAATAAAATGTCTGCGAGCTACATACTTCTCTCAGTCTAATTATTCAACTCAAGATGAGTGTCATGTTTTGCTGGTATAAACATACCTAGGAGGTATATTCAGTTCAACAGGCAGAGCTAATGCAGAGAGTCAAATAGTGTTGAGGTTTATCCATTAAGGGCGGATATCAGAGCAGATGATACATCTAAGATCAAATTCCTTTTCGATCTAACAGTGAATGCTTTACAGTTTTGTTGGAGAATCATGTAGAGAACAAGAACATTATGGTCAACAACGCAGTGTACTTGCTGGATGTGTTAAACTGTGTTATTTTGATGTTTGTCTATGTGTGCATTAATGGCTACTGTATATTTGGGAACGGTATCCCCGATATTTGAAATAATATTTTCATAAGGATTTCATATAGCATCTTCCTTTGTATTAAAATATATTTCCGCGGTTTTTCCAGTCCTGGAATACACGTAGGGTTTTTACTCCATTTTGATCATATCAAATGTAGGCTTAAGAGATCAGCTTGTGTGAGTGTGTTCGTTGGTCTGTGTGTGGATGGGTCCCCTCCCCCTTTAAACTTTGATTGGGTGGATTGATTTCATAGAAACTTGATAAGGACTTAATAGTAACCTGTCTGAACCCCGACTGTATCTTTTAAAAGTTCCATAAGTGTCTTAATCCAACATGGCGGCCGCGGCAAATTTTTCACCAGGACTCTACATCTCCAAAACTACTGATGCATCCAATCTCAAATTTTGTACGGTGATAAAATACCATAATAAGCACAACACCAACATTATGTGGTTGGTTCCTCAGTTTAATAATTTTATTAATGCAGCCAATGGCCATGTATTTTTCTTTTCAGGACGGGTCAGGGAAGGGATTATGAAAGGAAATCGGCCGTGGACCTATTGAAAGGAACAGTCCCGGCATTTGCCTGGTAGTGAATATTGGAAACCACGAAAACCATTTTCAGGACGGCCGAGGTGGGATTCGAACCCACGCTCTCTCGATGGCAGCGAGACACGAGGTAGCGCGTTAGGGCTCTCGGCCACCGCGACAGGTGGCTCCTCAGTTTAAGGGCTGCGATAACGTGGCCACGTAGCCCCGCGTACCCCGCGTACTTTGGGTGTGTATAGATTTATTTATTTAGCGTATGGCTTCCAGTGCCGGGAGTGTCCGAGGACATATTCGGCTCGCCAGAATGTGTAGCTGCTTCAATGCGGACACCCATGGGGTGAGCTACAAGTTTCTGTTCAATTTCAAGTAGTTCCAACTTTCCCTACCAGATGTCACTGAAACCTAGTGGTGAACGTTGGATCATTGATAGAGCGTTTCAACGAAATCTAACCTGAAAATTTAGCTTCACACAAGTTTAGTTAGTGTAAAATTCTTTTACATGCCACACATCTATGACATGGGACCGCAGGCTTTACTTCCCCTCCGAAGGAAGGCATATTAAAGGATTTTAACACACTTAAAATATCCGACGACTTCGGCCGGGTTTGAACCGCGATCTAGGTCATAGAAACTCAGCATGATACCGACTACGCCACCGAAGCCGCTGTGTAGAATCTGTTTGATAATAGGTGTTAATTGTGATGACTGTATTAGTGTGTGTTATCTGTAATTCAGGTATGGACTGCAGACGATCAATATCAAGTAGTTCCTACTTTCACTACCAAATACTACCGTCAATGACACCTAGCTGTGAATTTGGGTACTAGATGCCACCACAACTGGCACTTGGTGGCGAAAGTTGGAACTTATAGAGCGTTTATCAAATCTAACCTACAAATTTAGCTTGATACAATATTGTAGTTATTGGAAGGTTCTTTTATATGCCATAAATCTATGACATGGGCCCTCCGGCCTGACTTCCCCCTCCGAACGGAGGCATACTGAGGGATTTTTAATGCTCTTATTGTAGGCCATAGAATTATGTAGACTACTATTAGATGACGATTATTGCGTAGGTTCATTAATCACACGTTGACTTCGATCGCATGATTAGGACACAGGAAATAAAACTTAATTTTTAAATTTCGCACAGCCGTCATCTTTTGGTTATGAAAACAATTCAAATAAATTAGATGCCAGTGGATTAAAATTTGTATAAGCATACACCGTACCGTACATCGCGAGAAACGTCCATTTACATATTTACATTTCGCGTCAGCGCCATGTTGGATTGGTGCTCACCAGGTTATTCAAAGTCCCATAGGTCAACTTATGTTTATAGCCTATATCAAATTACAACATTTCAGATTGAATACTGTCATAGATTAATAGATATTGAGAACCGTCTAAATATTTCAAATACTGTAGTCTAGTCGCCATGTTGGAGTTTTATATATGTATTAGACGACGATTATTCCGTAGGTTCATTATTCAAACGTTGACTTCGATCGCATGATTAGGACACGAGAAGTTCAAACTTAATTTTTAAATTTCGCACAGCCGCCATCTTCAGTTTATGTAAACTATTGAACTAAATTAGATTTCAGTGCATTACAATGTGTGTCAACATTTGCTGTACCAAGTTTCACTGCGTTCTGATGGTTAAATCGCGAGAAAAGTCTATTTAAATGTTTCAACTTCGCTTGGCCGCCATGTTCGTTTTGTAGTTAACATGTTTTTAAAAGTCACATAGGTGAACTTTTAGTAGTGCCCTTTATCACCGTACAAAATTTCAGGGTGATAGGGTATCAGAAATGGTTTCGGAGATATAGAATGCCGGTTAAATATTTCGCACAGCTGCCATGTTGGATTGATGAGATGTAATATAATTTGAAGAGCACGGTCGGTGTCGGCCAAAATAGTACTATGACCTTACCGAGTTTCATTGAAATCGCTCGAGCCGTTTAGACATAGACACACACACGCATACACATGCGCACACACACACGCACGGACAAAGGGTGATCTCATAAGCCAATTTTTTTCATAAATGAAAATTGGCTAAAAATGGCTTTGAACACGATAACTTATTTCTGAAGGTTAATGGGTCTTTTTCGGGCCCATTGACTTAGTCACTTTAAGATCAAGGAACGTTCTAAGCCAGAAAATACATTTTTTAGCCTATTTTCAATTTTGAAAAAATAGGCTTATGAGATCACCTTTTGTCCGTATGTGTGTGTGATTCGTGTGTGTCCCCCCCCCCCCCCGTAATAAAATCTAAACGGTAGGAGCGATTTCAATGAAACTCGGTAAGTTCATAGCACTATTCCGGGCGACCTCGACCGTGCCCTTCAAATTTTGTTACGACTCACCAATACAACATGGCGGCTGTGCGAAATATTTCACCAGCATTCAATATCTTCGAAACTATTACCGATATTACCCTGACATTTTCTATGGTGATAGAGGGAACTACTATAAGTTCACTTATGTGACCTTTGAAAACCTGGTAACTACAAAACCAACATGGCGGCCAAGCGAATTTGCGACTTTTAAATAGACGTTTCTCGCGATTTGACCAACCAAACGCAATGAAACTTGGTACAGAATATGTTTATATACATTTTAATGCACCGACATCTAACTTCGTGCAATTGTTTACATAATCACAAGATGGCGGATGTGCGAAATATTTCACCGGCATTCTATATCTCTGAAACTATTAGCGGTATCTCCCTAAAACTTTGTACGGAGATGAAGGGCACTACTGGAAGTCCATCTATAAGACTTTCAAAAACCGGTTAACTACAAAACGAACATGGCGGCCAAGCGAATTTGAAAATTTTAAATAGACCTTTCTCGCGATTTAATGTTCCAAGCGCACTGAAACCTGGTACAGGAAATATTTATACACATTGTAATCCACTGGTATCTAATTTAGTTCAATTGTTTAGATAACCTCAAGATGGCGTCAGTGCGAATTTTAAAATTAAGTTTTTATTTCTTGTGATGTAGTCATGCGATCGAAGTGAAAGTTTGAATATGAACCTACGCAATAATTTTCCTTTAATGGTACATGACTCTATGGCCTATACATTTAACATCCAACATGGCGACCATCCGAAATATTTAGACGATACTGAATATCTACGAATCTATTTAGCAATCAAACTGTATTTTTTAATGTTCATAGGGGTTATGAACTTAAGTTCACCTATAGGACTTTAAATAACCTGGTGATTACAAATCCAACATGGCGGTAACGCAAATTATAAATATTCACATGGACGTTTCTCGCAATTTAACCATCCGCGTGCAGTGAAACTTGGTACAGTAAATCCTTATACGAATGTTAATCCACTGGCATCTAATTTATTTCAATTGTTTCCATAACCTCAAGATGGCAGCTGTGAAAATTTTTAAAATCTCCTTGTTACTTCTTGTGACCTAATTATGCGATTGAAGTTTGAATACTACACGTTCACAATAATCTGCATGTAACAGTATATAACTCTAGGACCTACATATATAAAATCCAACATGGCCACCATCCGAAATATTTAGTCGGTTCTCAATATCTACGAATCTATTACAGCAATCAAACTGAAATTGTGTATGTTGATAGTGGCAATTAACATAAGTAAGATATATGAAAATAGGCTCTATAGTTCTTCACGGAACTACTTGTTAAATACTAGTTCCTGATGGTTTATTTTTAATTTCAACTGCAGACGTTGCCGGTAGTGAATTGAATGTGTTTGACCCAGCCAGTGAGGGTTTGGCTCACGGTCTGAGAGGTCGCGATGCCGCAATACGAAGTCCAGGGCACGCAACTCGACACCGCTTGTTCACATTCCAGACGTGAGCTATGCGGTAAGATGGTACCGCAACCCCCACTCCAAGAAACCAAAACATTTACAACATTGTGAACCTTCCCGCCAAAACAGGAGTCGCAGATCATTGTTGTGTAACTCATCAGATGGCCACTGTTAGCTCAACTTACGACATACAATAACAGCATGCAATAGATCACATTGCAGAGCGACACAACAAAATTCCAAGCTTGCCACATCACATCATATGTGCGATAATATTATAAATCAACTTCCGCTCACTTATGTAGGAACATATCCAGCTGACATAATCATCACACATCTGTTAATACTGAACATACACTTACGTTAGGGTACAATTAAATTAATGATTGGCAGAGACTTGCAAAATTCGCGCGAATTTTACATGGATATGCCTTTGGGCTGAGGATCTATCTGGGATTGGTTGGTTCCTTAGTATAGGGGCTGCGACCACGCGGTCGTGTATCCCCGTGTACTTTGGGTGTGTGTAGAATCTGTCTGATAACTGGAGTTAATTGTTGTGGCTGTTTTAGTGTGTGATATATATTTTAATTCAAGCAAGGACTGCAGACAATAATTTCAAGTAGTCCTAGTTCCTACTTTTGCTACCAAATGCTACCGTCCACGACACCTAGCTGCAAACTTGGCTAGTAGATGTCTTCTGAACCAGCACCTGGCGACGAACGTTGGAACTTGAGAATATTAATCAAATCTAACCTACAAATTTTGCTTCACACAATTGAAGTTAGTTGAAGGTTCTTTTACATGCCATAAATGCATCACATGGGCCTGCCGACTTTACTTCCCCTCCGAAGGAAGGCATACTGAGTGATTTTTAACGCTCTTAAAAAATCCAACGACTTCGGCCTGGTTTGATCCCATGATCTTGGGAATAGAAGCTCAGAATGCCACCAACTACCCCACCGAAGCCGCCTATATCTGGGATTAGCGTGGACACTTTTGCGTTGCCATATTTCCGACACCTCGTTACCCTGGCGACAAGTAAAGGAAGGAAGCTTATAGTTTTACGTGACCGTTAATCTCACGATTTGTCCGGTTTCGGTGGCGTAGTTGGTAGCTTGCTGAGCTTCTATGTCGAAGATAGCGGGTTCAAACCCGGCTGAAGTCGTCGGATTTTGTAAGAGCGTTAAAAATCCCTCAGTATGCCTTACTTCGGAGGGGAAGTAAAGCCGGCGGTCCGCTGTCATAGATTTATGGCAGGTAAAGGAACCTTCCACTAACTACAATTGTGTGAAACTAAATGTGTAGGTTAGATCTGATTAACGCTCTATAAGTTCCAACGTTCGTCGCCAGGTGCCGGTTGTGGTGGTAACGAGTAGCTAGATTCAATGCTACACTAATAATACAGTCATCACAATTAACACCGGTTATTTGACAGATTCTACACATAACCAAAGTACACGGGGCTACATGACCCCTAAACTGAGGAACCAACCAATCGTATGATCATGAGCTACGCGACGTCTATTTTTACATGGAATCCGAACCACGGGACGTGATATTTCAGTTCGAAAACTTCACTTGCATTGACCGGAAATGGAACCCGAACTGGTGAGAAGCACGCAGCTTGACCACTGCACCACCACGCTCCCATGGCAGCAGACTTAGTTCCCACTCATTGAAGTGTGCGCGATCACCACTACAGGTCGAGAGTGGTGCTCACAATACGAATAGACGAATACAATCATATCCATGATTCTGTAACACTATAATTTCCTTTTCGCATTTCTTTCTAAGGATAGTTGGTCTATTTAAACCTTTTTTTTTTTTGCCTTGCATTAGGACACTTATGACCTGTAAGTTGGCAACTTGTAATAAATAATTGTTGTGACAAAACGTCGGAAAGTGCAGACTGCATAAGATATCAAATATTGGGACTCGTAGCCCAGTCGGTAGAGACTCTGAGCTTCTAACTGAAAGGGAGTGTGTTCGATTCTCATGGCCGAGCATGGAGCTGATAACTCCATATCCTCTAAGTGCCGATGTCGCGAGGGGTGGAGGCCTCTACCTTCCACTGTTCCATGGGCTTCCATGACTTGTATCGAGTTGACTTGGCTAGCTTATTAATATGGGCCTACTCGTACTTTTGGACTTACCACCAAGCGGCGGCCATTGCCTTAATTTTGGTGTTATCCCGGCATTTTCCTGGTTTACGATTGGGAAAGACGGAAAGCCACATCCAGGATGGCTGAGGTGGGTATCGAACCCACCTCTTCTCAGTTTTTCCTCACGAGGTTGAGTGTACCCCGTCCTAGCCCTCAGGGCAGAATTAAATTTCTTGGCACTGTTCTTGAGCCTCGAAGATTTAACAGAACATTAAATTAGGTCTGTTGAGAGAGAGGAGATATATTCCTGGTTTCTGACCCATGGACCAAGCTTCCCCTGGTTATCTTGAAGATTATTGACCCAGGAGCAGAAGCAGGTGGGTGGTCCACTTAGCACTTGATGTGCTTCCTTGCGGATGGTTATAAACACCATGCAAGGTATCATATAAAACAGAGGGAGACGTTGGGAAACAAATTTCCATAAGTGCATCTTAAAATTTGTAAGGATGGACCCGGTGAATGTCAATTTCTAGGTTGTTAATACTAGCCTCGAGATTAAAACCTATGAGTTCCACTGTACAACTGGTGTTCCTCTCTTGGCGCAATAGCGTGATAAGCCAATAGGCTTACTACGTTATTATCCTTAGTAAGTTGATTTCATTGTATCAAGCGTTATTATAGCTTACGACGGTGGGCGAGTGGTTATCGTGTCGGACTGCCAATACCAAGCTTGCAGGTTCGCTCCTGGCCGTGGTAAGTGATTTTTGAAAAGCGACAAAAATCACGATACGCATGCCATACGATGTTGGCATACTAAAGAACCAATTTGAATTCAAAAGGCTTTGTTCATAATAGCAATTAATCTCGGTATTTTCCGCCAACACTAAGTTCCTCATTTCTCTACTAGAAAGCGCTATAGAGTCAAGGAGCTTAGATATCTAACCTCGACATACATAGCGCTTCAAGGAGCGACAAAATTCGACATGCAAGTTGCCCTCTGGGCATCAATTAACAAAGCTTTCACCCGGCACCACAGGCCATACTTGATCCTATAAAAACCATCAAACTACCTGGATTCCATCTCCCTCGAGCTGTCTGGTCCCATCTCAACAGAATTCGATGTGGCACTGCTCGAACTAGAGCAGCCTTACATCAGTGGGATTGGATAGACTCGCCTCGTTGTGAATGTGGATATGAAGTGCAAACCATCATGCACATCGTGCAGGAATGCCCTCTCATGTACTCTGGGACCTCTGAAGAGCTCCATGCAGCCACTCCACAAGCTCTTGAATGGATTCAAGACCAGGCAGCTCATATATGAAGGGTCCTAATGCTGAACATTGTTTATTTTGTAAGTTGATATATATCTATTAATTACTGTCTACCGACAGTAGTGGCTACGCGAGCTAAAGCGCTGCGTTAGGTCAAGGGGCCAAGCTCTCTGTTGACTCGGTAGACGCGTGGGTTCGAGCCCCACCGTCGGCTGTCCTTGAAATGGTTTTCCGTGGTTTCCCATTTTCAACACCAGGAAAATGCTGGGACAGTACCTTCTGACAGGCCACGGCCGCTTCCTTCCACATCCTTGCCAAGTTTCATTCATCTTCATCCATTCCATCTCTCATCCCGACGCGCAGGTCGCCCACGGGCGTCGACTAGAAAGACCTGCACTCGGCCTCTCAGGAGGCTACACGACAAAAAAAATTACTGTCTTGTATGCATCATACGCTATATAAATAAATAATAATAATTATTATTAAGTGTTATTATAGTCCCCTCTCTGCCTATGATTCGCTATAGGTTTAAGATACCATGCGTGTTAAATCGCTCTCTACGACCAGGGTGTGAAGCTGCAGCAAGTCCGGAGATAGAAGGTTCGAATCCTGGCCCTGACAGCGGCTATGGTTTTTCCACACTCCCTCCAGGAAAATGCCGGAATAGTACCTCATTTCAAGTCCCGGGGCACCTAGCCCATTCCCGACCCTATAATTACATTTACACACACTACTACAGTCACCACAAAACCACATATTATCAAACAAATCGAATGCACACCCAAGTACACGGGTATGATCACCAACATGTCCCAAGCCCCAAAAAATAATTAACAACAACCATATCGTGCGAAGACGTGGACTTGTTTCGAAATTCCGCGCAATTACCCAAGTTTCTTTTCATCTCGACTCCGGTAAGGAAGAGTCCGAGTAGATGTTGCACTGTTCTGTAGTTGGCTATTGACCAAGATACTAGTTACTGATTGACGCATTAAAACACACATGTTGACTTGTTCAATTTCCCAGGTAAGTCCTCGACACAAAGCGGTAATGTTACTTCCTGAACAGCGTGAATATTAATTGGTGATTTTGTTTTCAAGGAGCTGTAGAAATAAACAAATTGAACAGTCTCCAATCACCATTTTATTAAAAGCTCGTTGTGTGACTCAGTTGGATGGGATGCTTGGCTCGTGTAAACATTTCTATGAATTCTATTCTAGTCCATTAGCATTTAAGTATGTATAAAAGCGAGACGTCCACGTCAGTGGATACATTGGTAATTTACCCTCCCAGAGCAAAATTCAGACATCCCGGTATGGCGTCTTTAGTATCACTGCTGTTAAAAGGAACGTTAAATGCTTATAATGACACCATAACAACTTCTGGAATGACATCATAGTTTTTTGATCAAATATATAAGGCCCATACTCGTTATGGATGAAATTGACGATTTTTTTAAAAATCTTGCACTGTTGATGATACTCGAAGAGCGTGGTAAACTTAACAGTAAATTAAGCCTGTTGGGAGAGAAAGAGACCCACTAGTCTCTGACGTTGACACCAATTAGAGGGTTTTGGTCATCAACAATAACTATCCAGCACCTCAAATCAGAATTTCTTGGCAGAACTGGAAAGAAACGTGGCTGAGTGGACCTCGTTCCAGCCCTCAGATCAGAATTAAATTCCTTGACATAGCCTGGAATTGAGTTCTGACCTCCACGGTGACAGCAAAGAATGCAACTCACTTCGTCACGTGGTGGACAATCTTCTTGATTATTGTAAAAAATATACCTCCGTGACACCAATTAGGGGGTTTTGGTCTTCAACAATAACTATCCAGCACCTCAAATCAGAATTTCTTGGCTGAACTGGAAAGAAACGAGGCTGAGTGGACTGCGTCCCAGCCTTCAGACCAGAATGTAATTTCTTGACATAGCCTGGAATTAAATTCTGACCTCCGCGGGTACAGCCAAAATTGCAACTCACTTCATCACGTGGTGGACAATTTTCTTGATTACGGTATTGTAAAAAATATACCAGTCGTTTTTGCTGCATTTGATACTGAATACTGAATTGTACTTTCTATCGCATTCTGATCCTGATTTCTCTGGTATGATAAGCGAGTGACATTGTTACTAACCTTAGACGCTGTTGTTGTTGGATTTGTTTATTAATTTAAAGGGCTGTGGATAACTTGGCCATTATCCCGTGTTGGATTTGCCTGATAACCTGTGTTTCTCTATACGCGTGTGTAAATAATTGGTGTAGACGCCCCGGAACTTGAAATAAGGGACCATCCCGGGATTTGCTTGGAGGGAGTGAGGAAAAAACGAGGAAAAACACACTAAAGGCGACCACTGTCAGTTTTGAATGGTAGAGACAATGTTTGAAGTGATGATTATTATGAGATTCTTCCTCTCTAATCTCATTCGTAAGTGAAGAATGGACGTCTAATTTATGTGTAGTTCTATAATTTGTCATATTTTACAGACAAATCTCAATAAAATGATTGAAGATAACTTCTCTCTTCGTTCACGGCTTCGAAGATGCCCAGGAGTGTTCTTGTAGAGTAAATAAAGATATTTCCTTATTTTTGTCTATCAGGAAAATCTTGGGAGCTTTCCTAATACATCTTTTAAAGGCTAACTAATAATTACCGTACGAGGAAAGTAACGGCAAGATTCCTCGCAGGGAATCGAGCTGCTGGGTGAAAACCCAACTCTGAAGATGGACTTGGGATAGCTCTCTAGTGGTATTAACCTTTCAAGATACAAGTGCTGCTGTACTTGGCTGCGCCACCGTTTGTTGTTGATAGCAGCAGGAGCCTTGCGGGACGATGTGGGGGACACAGCGATGACGGCGTACCGTCTGGGCACAAGTCAACTAGCATTTTGCGCGCCAATTATTGTGTAAGGTCGTCGTCGGCTGATACTCTTGTCGGATTATTAATTTTCTCTCCTGCAATTCTTCAATATCTATTCAGGCATGGATGCCTTTGGTGGCTTATCAAACCAATCCAGGCATGAAACAGTCGATCTCATTGGTTGCTAGGTTGGATGCTGCAAAAGGAGCTGGGAGTTCTCAATACCGGTACGCTTGCAGATATTTAAATTGCCTGCCACTACCTGTGGGTGAATCGTTCATGTGACGTGCCTACAGAAATACAAACATGGCCTGCGAAAACATCCCTAAAAAGAGGTAGCTATATTGTTAAAGCCACTGCCTTAGAAGTTTGGTGGAGGGGAAGGTTTTTCTTTCTGCCTGCTTATCCGCGATAAGAATCGTCCGTCGGATGGCTTTAGTTAGTAAGTATAATAAATAAATAATTACTCCTCCTTAGAAGACGTCGCAAAGTGATGGATTTATGGCGCAACGGTTACGAGATGAGGCCGGGATAATTAGCGAAGGGATGGATGTTGGGGGTACTAACGTCTTCTTCCTGGTCGGCCAGCTGGCGGGCATAGTGTTAGGAGAACCGGTCTGGTCCTAACTCGGCCCTCCAGCTTTTTGCTACCTTTATTTAACAGGGGAGACAGATAATCCTTACAACAACATGAAGCCTTCATGGTGGCCACCAGTTTCAATTTCCTGTCCGTACTCTTCTAAAATAACGTTTCATTTCCACTCAAGTGTGTTTTAGTTCCTATTTAGGCAGATATCTTAGCAGTTAGGCTTTTTAACAATGTTATATTCAACATTTTATTCAGTGGTAGAATTGTATACATTCTAGACCATGTTGTGTGAAATCGGTTTATGCTCTCTGGGAAGTAGTTGTGATATTTTTTTACGTCAACCACCATACCTTTTTTCTTCACGAGATGTAGCCTAATTGTATTGGTCCTTCTCTTATTTGCCATTTCATGAGACATTTTATCACATTAAAGAAGCCACGAAAACCTTTTCAGTATTAGCAACCTAATGGCATTGGAAGCCATTTTTCGGTGTTGCCCCTTAAAACAACAATTATCATCATCATCTTTTCAGTCGGTCAACACGAGTATACCCAAATTACATTAATTAATCTGATGTAATGTTTTTCAGGTGTAGGTAATAACACCCATTGTAATTTGGGTAGGCTAGAATTGTGTTGACCGACTGAAAAGCATTTACATTTAATGAATAACTTACTGCAAACAACATTATCACACAATAACGTAGGTGGGTTAATTATCGCGTTGTCCCCAGTCTCTAAGAAGTAGCCTACAGCAACAAATTCTCAAACATGTTTCAGTGCAGGTCTATATTATTCATTGTAATCGAAGATCTAAATTTGAACTAGGGACCGTCATTTGTTGTTTGTGGTTGTTGATTAATGTAGGAGCCTTGCGACATCGTGTTTATGTAGCCTCGTATACCTAAGTGTGTGTGAGGAATCTTTCGGATAACTGGTGTCATTGTGATGGATACAGTAGTGTGTGTATTTGTGACTGAGAATAGGATTTGGAAGGAGATGGCCGTAACCTTAAGTTCAGAACCATCCCAGCATTTGTCTGGAATAGAAGTGGTGGGCACGGCAAAACACTCGAAGGACAGCTGAGGTGGAAATCGAACCAGTCTCTTCTCAGTTTCGCCTCATGAGCCAACTCTTAGACCAGAATTAAATTTCTTGGCAGAGCCGAGAAGCGAACCCAGGGCGTTTGGATCCAGAATCTCAACATGTACCCCCCCCCCCCCCCCCGAAACTACAGAAGGCTACGCATGTTTCATTTGTGAGAGGTTTTGGGATTAGAATGATTTTCTTAAAATCTACCCATTAAATGTTTTGAGTTAGTATAGCAACCAGTCAGTTATACTGAGCTTAGTCGTGTGATAGTCTTCATAAAGCTCTCAGATGAGAACATTTACAGCGTTCCTGTGCTATCGTGTCTCCTGCGATCCGAACTATGGCGTAACTTCGTGCTTGACGTGACACATTTGCATTACAGCGCTCTGTAGAGAAGTCTTCGTGGTAAGGAATGGAATGCAATGCATCTCAGACTTCTCGAAGTATTGTAATATATTATTATGAAATACTTCTTAAATGTCTTTTTCTGGTTATGCGAACGAGGACTCTGTGAAAGGTAGTGTAGTGGACTACTACTCTAGTCTAAACTTACACGTATGTACTGTAAATCGTTAGCTTTTTTTTTATAAATTGGCGCGCGTAACAATAATCATAATTTCATACAAGCACCTTATGTCCAGTCTATTTCTCCCGTCCAGGCTCGATGGTGTTGCTTAAGTCTTCAGTCTTTTGACTGGTTTGATGCAGCTCACCATGCCTGCCTGTCCTGAGCTAATCGTTTCATCTCTACATAGCTACCACACCCTACATCCGAGGCAATCTGTTTAACATATTCTAACCTTGGTCTACCCCTACAGTTCTTGTCCTCGACCCTTCCTTCCATAACTAAGCTTGCTATTCCTGGGTGTCTTAGTATGCGTCCTACTAACCTATCTCTTCTTCATTAGCAGTCGCCGGAAACATCTCTCCTCTCCCACTCGTCTTAATACCTCTTCGTTTGTAACCCTCTCTATCCATCTGATCTTCATCATTCTCCTGTAACACCACATTTCAAATGCTTCAATTCTCCTTTTTTCTGCTGCACCAATAGTCCAAGTTTCACTTCCATAGAGCGCCACGCTCCAGACAAAGGCTTTCAAAAAATGTCTTCCTAATACCTAAATCTATATTCGATGTCAACAGATTCCTTTTTTGTAGAAATGCTTTCCTTGCCTGAGTCAACCTACTTTTTATATCCTCTTTGCTTCGTCCATCACTGGTTATTTTGCTTCCTAAGTAACAGAAGTCTCCTACTTCCTTCAGCTTTTCACCTGCCAATTTGATGTCCATAGAGGTTTCTGATTTATTTCGGCTGCATTCCAGTATTTTTGTTTTACATTTATTAATTTTCATCATGAATTCATTCCTGAAGACGGAGTCCATACCATTCAAAAACTCATTCAAATCCTCAGGCGTGTCGATGGTGTAGCACTGAAAAAGTCGTTAGGGTCACCTGGGTACGCTCTTAGTTTACAATCTTCGACAATGTGCCTGATGGTCTGGTTCGATGTACCGCAATCACAGCAAGGGTTTGGCAGCTTCCCCCACCTGTGCTGGTTGCACGCACAAACGCCATGCTCGATAACAGCGTAGGCTACGGTACAAACAAACAAACAAACAAACATGTTATCTTAGAGGTAACACATGAGCCAATGTGCAAAAACGAAATGTCGTCATACAGCAATGAAAATACCACACCATGCAATATGCAAACTTTTTTTTGACCTGTGTATATCTAAATGGGCTACTTGTTTATGTATGTACGAGTATTTCTCTCCCTTACTATTCCCGTTTCTACGGGTTTTCAATATAGCAAATAGTTTTTACCGGCCGGGTGCCCGTCCTACTCCAACCTCATCATTGGGTTAATGCGAGTTGAGATGGATGAAACGGGGCAATTGATTTGAACATTGAATTGAAAGGAAGTAGCCGTGGCCTGCTAGAAGGTACCATCCTGATATTTAACCTGCATCTGGAAATGGGGAACCACATTTCAATGAAGGTGGGGTTCGAACCTTCTCGTCTTCCGAGAGCCCCATAGTCCTGCGCCTGATGATGATGATGATGATGATGATGATGATAATTGTTGTTTTAAGGGGCCTAACATCTAGGTTATCGGCCCCTAATGGGTTGGGTGATCGTGAAGTTGTAAATGAAATGCAAACTATAACTAAAAACTAACTACTTACTTATATACTAGAAGAAGAAATGGAAAACAAAAGGAGAAGAAAGCAAATAAACGACAGGAGGAAAAGAAATGCCCTCAATCCTTGAAGAATGCGGATTGAGGGACTTGGAAGGAAGGAGAGCCATGAAAGGCAGATAGGAAAGTGAAAGAGGAGAGGGTCCTCCCCACAGGTAAGGGACAAAAGGGGGAAACCGGACCCAGCTCAGGAATCCCTCGGGGTCGCCGACTCCCGAACTCACCAGCCGTGAGCCCCTGAGGGTGTAGCAATATCCAGGGTGCACCAGAAATGGTGGGGCTACATACACCCTGCCTCCTTGAGGGCCTTGAGCAGAAGGCAGGAGATAACAGGGAAAGAAAAAGAAGGCTGACCCCTCACAGAAGGAGGGTATCAGAAAAGATGACAAGAGCCAATTAAGGCGGGAAAGGAAGAGACTCCCTAGGCCTCGGATACCCTAATACCGTCGGGGTCGGAAGAGAACAAGAATTGACCAAGTGAGGTCGACTGGAAAGAAGACGGAGAGGAGCCCGGCACAAGTAAGTGGAAGCAATGCCAGACTCAGCTGGGGCCCCGTGGTCGCCAGCCCACGTCCCATTAGATGTGAGCCCCTGGGGCGACCTCCTGCGCCTGAATGCGTGTAGCTACCCTGATTGGTTTTATGGGGTTTTACAACTGCCTTCAATCCTCAGAAAGTATTTTCGAGAAACCTTGTCTACAATGAACGCTCAGTCTCATTCTACCCATCAGTGATGAGTAGGGACCGGATTGTTACGTTTTTACATTTTTTCCCTTACTTCTAAATTCAAAAATACTTCAATACTTTTCCGAATCGCACTCGAGTCATATTCATGAATTCTGTAGTACCAAAAAAAAAAAACCTGAATGATATGCGAGTAGGCTTAGGCTACATAAATATACCTAATTGCAGATTTGTTCTGTTTATTGTAGGCCCTAGTATATTTGAATTTTGAGTCCATTAAAAGTAAACCTGAAGATAGTGTTTATTCCTGGCTCTAGTTGATTGAGAGAAATCCTACCTGTACCTGCTCGAAAATTCAGATATTTTCAGCACTTTTCAGCTTATATCCTATTATTTGGTTATTTACTAGAGCCTCCGTGGCTTAGGCGGTAGCATGCCAGCCTCTCACCGCTGGATCCGTGGTTCAAATCTCGGTCACTCCATGTGAGATTTGTGCTGGACAAAGCGGAGGCAGACAGGTTTTTCTCCGGGTACTCCGGTTTTCCCTGTCATAAATTTCGTTCCAGCAACACTCTCCACTATCATTTCATTTCATCTGCCATTCATTTAATCATTGCCCCAGGGGAGTGCGACAGGCTTCGGCAGCCGGCACAGTTCATATCCTCGCCGCTAGATGGAGGCTTCATTCATTCCATTCCCTGACCCGGTCGGTCGACTGGAAACAGGCTGTGGATTTTCATTTCATTTGGTTATTTACTGTCAGGAAAGTGGGGATAAATCTCTTAAGATTTCCAAGAATACCTCAATAACACAGGTTATCAGACAAATTATTCATCTACTGTACATACACACACACATACCCAAGTACACGGAGCTAAATGATCACGATGTCCAAGTACCTCAATTGAAACAACTGTTTCTTTCTTTCTTTCTTTCTTTCTTTCTTCACATTGAAGCTGGTGTAATTGGCATGACGCTTAACATGCTCCCCCATTGTTGTCTCACAGTGGCACTTGTTCTGCCCCTGTGTTGATGGAGTGGTCATCCGGTCCAGTCTGGTCCGGCACGAGCCAGCGAGATGTGTGCCAACTACCCCTTGCCTTGCGCCATGCAGGAAGTCAAGTGAGTGATGGAGACTGGTCCAGCAAGATCTGCCAGCCTGCCTGCTTCACGGGTCAAAGGCTGCTCCGCTCGTGCCAGGGCTGTGTCAGACGTGTTGGTCATCAAAAAACACCTGTCATGCTCTTCCTTGTTGGCTCATGATCCATAGTTCCGTGAAGAACTAAGCAGCCTATTATCAAATATCCTACTTATATTCATGACCTCTATCAACATACAAATTTTCAGTTTGATTGCTGTAATAGATTACCGGTACTGGATATTGAGAGCCGTATAAATATTTTGGATGGTCGCAGTTGTAGAATTATATATGTAGGCTAGGCCATAGAGTTATGTACTATTTCATGAAGATCATTGCGTAGGTGTATTATTCAAACTTCAATCGCATGATTAGGACAATAGATATAAAAACGAGATTTTAAAATTTCGCGCAGCCGCCATCTTTTGATTATTAAAACAATTGAAATAAATTAGATATCAGTGGATTAAGATGTGTATAAGCATTTACCGTACCAAGTTTCACTGCGCTCGGATGGTTAAATCGCGAGAAACGTCCATTTAAACATTTAAATTTCGCGTCTCTGCCATGTTGGATTTGTACTCACCAGGTTATTGAAAGTTCTATACGTGAACTTATGCTCATAGCCTCTATGAACATAAAAAAATATCAGTTTGATTGCTGTAATAGATTGG
Source organism: Meconema thalassinum (assembly GCA_946902985.2). Taxonomy (NCBI): domain Eukaryota; kingdom Metazoa; phylum Arthropoda; class Insecta; order Orthoptera; family Tettigoniidae; genus Meconema; species Meconema thalassinum. The sequence continues at coordinate 223,616,742 of OX336394.1, forward strand.
TCGATATTGAGAACGGTCTAAATATTTCGAATTGTCGCCATGTTGGATTGTTATATGTATAGGCCATAGAGTTCTCTACCATTAAATGAAAATTGTTGCGCAGGTTCATTATTCAAACTTTCACTTTGATCGCATGATTACGATACAAGAAATAAAAACGTAATTTTAAAGTTTCGCACAGCCGCCATCTTGAGGTTATGTAAACAATTGAACTAAATTAGATGCCAGTACATTACAGTGTGTATAATCATTTACAGTATCATATTTCACTGCGCTCAGATGGTTAAATCGCGAGAAAAGTCTATTTAAATGTTTCAAATTCGCTTAGCCGTCATGTTCGTTTTGTATTAACAGGTTTTTGAAAGTCACTTAAGTGAACTTCTAGTAGTGCCCTTTATCACCGTACAAAATTTCAAGGTGTTCTGAGCAATAGTTTCGGAGAATGCCGGTGAAATATTTCGCACAGCCGCCATGTTGGATTGGTGAGACGTAATAAAATTTGAAGGCACGGTCGGGCGGACAAAATAGTACTATGACCGTACCGAGTTTCATTAAAATTGCTCTAGCCGTTTAGATGTTATTAGGGACACACACACACACACATAGGCCTACACACAAACGTACAGAATGTTATCTTATAAGCCTAATTTTTTAATAAATGAAAATGGGCTAAAAATGAGGGTTTGAATGTTCGCTGAGAGAGTGGGATTTTTGAAGGGTAGGAAAAATATCCACGCCACGTCCTCGGAAGTTGACTCGTTAAAGACCTTTCGAATGTCGTAGAATTCAACTTTCTGTGTTAGGTGGCAGTGGAAAGTGGAAAAGATCTGGATCAGGTACCTGGGGCCGTTTGATTAATATGGTATAACACGGTACAAAAACCTTGAGGAGGTTATGAGTAAGCACTGCACGACGCAGATGACCATGATGTCCCACGCCTCTAAACGTGACAAGAACTCCATCAATGCGAGGCTTGTGGTTTATTAATGTTTCATTGGCATCGTTTCTGATTTACCGGAAGAGGACGTTTTGTTTAAGCAAGCGAACTGGTATTTGAATAGGTTGGGCAGTTTAGGGCTGTACATCTTTTGTAATTAAATGGGTCATCACCACAGCGTTTTAGTCGATATTATTCTTGAACGATTTTATACATCTCGCTTGGCAAGGAAAACTACAATAGTCTGCTTTAAGTGGCATGCAGTCCATCCCTCCTTCACCCCTCCCCGAATGAAAGACTTATTTGCTATATTGCTGATAAACCGATTATGTATTTGCCGGAGGACTTATACAGTAATATGAAGGATTTAAAAAAAACATCTCTGTCCTCCCTGTTCGGCTTCATCCACGGATTCTGCGACGGATCATTCCTCTACTGTCGCAAGGACGGCGTCTTGGAGCGGGACACACTTTAGCAGCAGATACAACTGGGGATGGTGTCAGGCCGATCGCCCAGTCGACCGCTAAGTTGGGTCTAATTAAGGAAGGGTCAGGTAGACTAAGGGATTGTGGAAGGAACCGACCCGGCATTTGCCTGGAGGTGAAAATGGGAAACCACGAAATTCATTTACAGGACGGCCGAGGTGGAATTCGAACCCTCGCGCTCCCAATGCCAGCGAGGCATGAGCTAGCGCGTTAGCGCACTGAGTTTTGAGATCAATAAGCATGGAGGATTACGAAAATGGTGACTCGACTTCATGCAAACACTGATTCAAGATTTCTTTCCTTCGTGGGCAATGCAATCGGACAGTATATTATGGATGCGAGCATCTCCTCCGGCCCATTGGACAGCGTTTGTTTATTTATTTTCAACCTGATTTTATTTGACGTCCGTCTCCATTTTCTCCTCTTCAGCTCTGCCAGTATCTTGTAAGCAGGGTTGACTGGGGCAGTCCCGTTTTATATCTAGTCTACTGCATGTTCGGACCGTCCCGTTGGTCACAAGCAAATGGAAGCATATATCCTGTTTTTAAAGATGGACTTTTCTTGTTTCTGTTTCGAGTATGTTCTCTTTATTATTATTATTATTATTATTATTATTATTATTAGATTATCATTATTAGTAAAATGTGTGTCGAATTGAAAGCGATCATGCACACACTAGAGTTTTTTTGGTACTAATCTACGGTCATTTGCCAATCTTCTGAGTTTTTTGATTTTCTGTTCAATACGTTAACCAACATGATTGCAGGTTGACCACTATAAACTACATACGTGTTAACTTCCGTATTGAAATCTATTTCAAGATGAACTGGCTTATTTTACTTTAACTGTTGTTAATTCATTTAAGGGGCTTGGGGCATCTTGGTCATCAGCCCCGTGTAGTTAGGTGTGTTGTACTTGTCTGATAACCTGTACTCCTGTGATGACTGTGGTAGCCTACTAGTAGTGTGTGTTACTACTGTATTAGGGACAGGGATGGATAGGTGCCCCGAGACTGGAAGTAAGGTACTATCCCGGCATTTGCCTTGAGGCAGTGTGGAAAACCCCTGGGGAAGAACCACATTTAGGATAGCCGCTGTCAGAGCAGGGATTCAAACCTGCGATGTCCGGACTTTGCTGCTGCTACCATGGTGGCTACCACCCCATCCTTGTCCATAATACAGCTACACACACTACTACAGGCATCGCATCAATACAGGCTATCAGACGAGTTTAACACACAACCAACTACACGGGACTGACGACCATGTCCCCAGCATCTGAAATGAAATAACAAATAGACTCTATTTCTCTAAGTTTGACTCAAAAATTCATTCTGGTGGTTAGTTAATAATTGCATTTGCAGATTAAAACCGTGTAACTGGTGTAAGGCACTTGACTTGCTCCCCACATAATAGTCTCACAGTGGTACTTGTTCTGCGCTCCTGATAATGTAGTGGTCATCCGGTCCAGTCTAGTCTGACACGAGCCAGTGAGATGTGTGTCAACTACCCCTTGCCTTGCGCCATACAGGAAGCAAAGTGAGTGATGGAGACTGGTCCAGCAAGATGTGCATGCCTGCTTCATAGGTCAAAGGCTGCTCGGCTCGTGAAGGGGTTAAGTACCTTGTTGGTCATCTAAAAGCACCTGTCATCTCTCATCGGCGGAGAAACAGAACACGCGACTGCGGAAAGAAAGAACAGTAGGTTCTTCAGAGGAATCTGAGCTCTTTTCTACGGAATACTAAAGCGTTCTCCCCCCCCCCCCCCCTCCCTACTCTGCCTTAACTATCTTGATTAGTGATCACATAGTGGGGTGGTGGCTAGCATTCTTAACTGTCGCACCTGCGGTGTGGGTTCGATTCCCGACTTTGCCAAGAAGATTGGAACGGGATAAATTACGCCTCAGGCGGCAAAACTTTGGACAGATGGACTGCGAATACCACCTCAGCCAACCTAGAATGGTGTTCAAAGGCTTCTCATTTTTACTCCAGACAAATACTTCCTATAATCTCACTCAAAAGACTTTAGTCTTTCTATGAAACTTTAACATTTTATTTTTTTAGTTTGCTCAGAATAAAAATGGAAATAATGACGCTTAAATAATTAATTAATTAATAATGTGAAAATATGCGAGATTCATTTTGTTGCAGAAGGTTTAACACCCACATTAAAAAAAGAAAACTCCAAAAATTCCTATAAACACGGGAGATATCAGAGAAACGGTGAAGGTCAGCACAAAACAAGAACCAACTTTGAAAAAATTGATAAAAATAATTATCATTTGAATTTTAAATTTTTTTAACTTTGCTTCTAATAGCAAGGTGTGTGTGTTTCCTTGGATATGTATATCATTGTTGTACAAGATTTGTGGCAGGCACAGTTATAATATTAAAATCGTTATTGTTGTGACTCCTTGAGCTGTATGTGCCCCCTTAAGCCACGACCGCCTCCTTCCCGATCCTAGTTGTTACAAAATGTAGGCTACATACCATTTCAGACACCATAATGACATGGCTTTTCAGGCAAATTCCACACACAACGTTCGTCGCCAGGTGCTTGTTGCGGTGGCATCTAGTAGCCAAGTTCACAGCTAGGTGTTTTTGACGGTAGCATTTGGTAGCAAAAGTAGGAACTACTTGAAATTGATCGTCTGCAGTCCTGAATTACAGATAACACACACCAATACAGCCATCACAATTAACACTGGTTATCAGACAAATTCAACACACATCGAAAGTACACGGGGCAACATGACCGCGTTGTCGCAGCCCCTAAACTAAGGAACCAACCAACCTAAAAAATCAAAGCTGTGATGGCGTCATTGAACCTGTCTGCTAGTTATTATCAGTATTGATAACCCTGATTTGCAATAATTCCCCAAGAAGTAGGCTACTCAATCGTCACTAGATACTCATGTTATCAATAAAATGTAGCCTATATTTTTGTTGCCGCTAACACAGTTTAAATAGTTGCCAAGTCCCTATCCAACAATATGATATTTAACATATTTTTCCTCAGATGACCTCGTAGTTCCGCCCCTCAAAACAACAATAACTAATTTTGCCGCCAAAACTTTCGGAAAATTTGCTAGATCTAACGACAAGTTTGCAAAACCGATTATTAATGATTGTGATACAAGGGATTGTTAGTTAGTTAGTTAGTTAGTTAGTTAGTTAGTTATTAGAGTTTTAAGGGACGGAACAGCTAGGTCATCTGTCCCAAACAAGGGATTGTTGTCGTTCATCTTGGAATATAATAAAATTATGGCATCAGATGGCGTCAAATCTTATCATTTCGAACTCGAAGAAGACAATCCAATTACTGCCGATTTTATCATTATTATTATTTACGTGAAATATCACGTGTGGTGGTTTTGATTCCACATGAAAAGGTAGTCCTGTGACTTATCATGGCGAGATAAACGTATACATAAAATTACAAGCTGTTTGTGTGTATGTGTGTATAATTCACCCCAACCCAACTCCCCGTGACCCGCCGATTGAGAAACACTGCTATTCACGTCGTGAGAGTAGGGATAATATTAAATGGTAATGGTGTCCCCGTTGTTGGACGGAAGGTCATATCACAGCACCAGGTGCCGTGGTCGTTGGCTCGGACGCGGCCCGGTATGCATACCCGAGTGTGGGAGATGGCAAACCTCTGGAGGGATGCTGGACACGTCTTGGGGTCATCCGCCTCCAGCCAAACACTGCCAACAGCCAGCAGCTACGCAGGCCAGGAAGTGCGAGAGCGTTCGCATCTAGAGCAACACCTACTATTGCCGGTACAATTCAATGAGCATATCTTGAAGGCCCGGTAATTGAAACAGGTAGCCTGTAATGAATATCACAGAAAACTCAGGAAGTTATAGGAGGTACTGTAAATAGAATAACACGCTAGGGCTCTTCTCTGGTTACGCAGAAGTCTATGGCGTCAGAGGTGGAACTCTTTCTGTAGCCAGCTAATGGAAATGCTCTGTTGGAGCTATGGCGCTTATTTTTTTTGTGGTCAGGGGAAGAAAAGTTCGAAATGTCTGCGCTTCATGCAAGATCAACTGGGTGGTCATCCATTCTAGGAATATGCGAATACCTCGTGCTGTGGCTAGCATTCACTTTATTAGTATACTAATTACCAATACCAATCATTAATGCCAACCTTACATCCTGCATTGCTATTGTATTAGTAGTCTACCTAAAAATATGAATCAAGTTTTACATTATGTGACCTATTATTTAAAATCATGCTTCATTTACTGTTATTGCGACTGGAACTTGTGTTTATTTCTTGTTAACAATTTCTTCTTTTTTTAAATTTTAATTTTCAATTTTTAATTTTCGATTTTTATTTTGTATTCTAATGTATATTTATTTTATATTTTAATGTATTTCATGTATTATCTGCGTATAAAAAATGTTTGCTTCTGAAATTGGGGCACTGCCCTGTTGTGGCAATAAATAAATAAAAAAAATAATTTCATGGCTGTCATCCTTGAGGTCCAGGCTCGATTCCCGGCTCAGCCAAGAGCTTTAATTCTGGTATAATGGCTCGAACTGGTTACACTCAGCTTCGGGAGGCAGAACTGAGAAGAGCTATGGGCTTGATTTTCACGTCATCCATCCTATAATAGTTTTCCGTGGCATCCCACTTCTACTCCAGGCAAGCACCGGGTTGATTCCTAACCTAAGGCTATGGCCTCATCCTTCCCAGCTCGACAGGCGTTAGGGTCCCAAGCTTAAACCGACTGTTAACTTTCTTTTCACGCAATATGAAACATATTGTAGCCATTCCAACTGACTGGATCTCTCAAAAATCCTACTAGAATTATTCTAGCATAACGGTAAGTACAATTAAAAACTAAACCCTATAGTATTTGCTACGTATCACAAAGGATACTAAAAAGATAGTAAAATGACATTTTTAACAAAATCGCATCGAAGCGGAAACCACAACGAACGTTAAGACCCCAGAGGCCTCAACTCAACGTAAATAAACCCACGCGTTGTAAACGGGGATCATCATCGTTAATGCGGGACTGAATGAGTCAATAATATTGATTCGTTTTTCCAGGAAGCAGTCGAACACAAACATGATCTATAGGCTACAGAGCATATACTGTAGATGGGGTGAACACACGATGTCATAATATTTAGCCCCTTATATCCACATACATCTTTGTGTATGTCTACCCCTTATTTTCCTGTTTTGCAATAATATCAATAATAATAATAATAATGTATGTATGTCTTCCCCTTATTATTCCCGTTTTTCCAACGGGGTCGGGGATGAGATGAGATGGAAGTCTATGTGGCGATGGTTTTTACGGCCGGATGCCCTTCCTGACGCCAACCTCATGAGAGGAGTTAATGAAGGATGAAATGAATGATGGTGAATGAAACTGGGCAAGGATGTGGAAGGAAGCGGCCGTGGCCTGTCAGAAGGTACCGTCCCAGCATTTGCCTGGTGTTGAAAATGGGAAACCACGGAAAACCATTTCAAGGACGGCCGACGGTGGGGCTCGAACCCACGCGTCTACCGAGTCAGCAGAGAGCTTGGCCCCATGACCTAATGCTGCGCGTTAGCCAGCGTAGCCACTACTGTCGGTAATAATAATAATAATAATAATAATAATAATAATAATAATAATAATAATACTTGTTTTACGTCCCTCTCAACTATGGCGGCTTTTAGAGATGCCGGAATTTTGCCCGTAAATCTACTGATACTATACCCCCTTATTTGATCCTGCAAACTTGGGAACAGCAGGCGTGAACGTTACCGCTGAGCCACTTTTCCCGTTTACAACGGGTACGGGGTCGGGGATGAGATGCGATGAAAGCTATGTAGTGGGAAGTGTTTACGACCGGATGCCCTTCCTGACACCAACCTCATGAGAGGAGTTAATGAGAGATGAAGTCAATGAACATGAATGAAACTGGACAAGGATGCGGCCGTGGCATGTTAGAAGGTAGACTACCGTCCCAGCATTTGCCTGGAGTTGGAAATGGGAAACTAATCCACATACATCTGTGCTTCTATGATATTATTTTGGGTTTGATTTTTCAAAACGACCTGTAGCATTTACAAATGTTGTTGACTGACCTAATCTTTGAGGATTGAATCTCTTTGTTAGCCATTATACTGTAGTATGCTGTAAGCTATTAAGGACAGGAAAGTTCCGGAAGTAAGTTATTAATTCTGTTGTATGTCTCGTGTCAGGTTACTTCTCGTCTGTTTGATGGCTGAAGGAGGTATATTATGCAATAGGCCTATGCAAACGGCGCCGTTCTTCTCGGTTTCATCTTTTCCTGGTAAAGTTCCTATTAAGTTTACTTCATGAAAATTCAGCAATCTATCGCTTCTAGCTTTCCGTTTGTAAATTCGTCACGTCTAAAGTCTATTCGCCGAGTCGAGACGGTGCCCCTGGCTACCCGGACAGTGAAACACGCCCAGTTCACGTCATCTAGTCTGCCGGACAGGGGTAGCCAAGAAGCTCCGAGATAATTAGTCATGCCATAGCCCTAAAAAAGACAAGACTTGCTGCACTTACGTTAGTGCTGTGCTGCGCTGTATACTGTTGCCTGTCATAAGCAGTTAAGAACTTATTAATTAATTAAATAATTACATAAACGAACAATAAATGAACTGCGCTGTAGCATGTAACCGATAAGTCAGCCCGCTTCACTTGTAGGCTATACACAGCACTGTAGTTGGCGTACGTTCAACAGGCACAGCTCTATGCACCCTTTGCCGGCAGCCCGGTAATCACGTGTACAACTGTGTTCACTTCCACTATCTGGACTCGGCGAACAGACTTAAGTTTTACTTATTGATTTGTGTTTCTGCATGCAATATTGTTTGCCGCCTCCTGTAATCTCGGGGTGCGTATTGAGACTCCGAATCCAGAGGTCTTGAGTTCGATTCCCAGCTCTGCCAAGAAATATAATTCTGGTCTAAGGGTTGAAACGGGGTACACTCAAAACCGAAAAGAGGTGGGTTCGATTACCACCACAGCTGTTCTAGAAGTGTTTTTCCTTTGTTTCCCCACTTCTGTTTCAAACAAATGCTGGAATGGTTTCTAACCTTAGGCCACGGCACCTCCTACAAATCTCTAGCCTGAATTGCAAATGCTGACACTAATTCTACACCCACACATGGGGGGGGGGGGGGGGGCTTCATGACCACGATATAGCAAGGCACCTAAATGAATAATATAACAACATCAATACAATATTGTTTATAGCCTTAGTTAAATTAAATCCTACCTATCAATAAATAGGGAGTTTTTTTTGTGGATTTAATTTTTCCTTCAGAGTTTATTGAATTATTTACTTGCTACGGCGATGTTATATTGAATTTATTATCCCCCTCCCAGGTTTTCAGACAAATTGAACCCACGCCTAAGTTCATGCCCCAAGCCCCAAAACTAATTAATTTATATGTGAAGTTTTGAAGCGATTTTCTTTCAGTATTGCCTGTACTAACTGGCATCTTTTTCAGTCGGCCAACATGCTTTTGCCACGTTTTGTTACTACTTTTTGAGAGGATCTTCTTCTCTTAGCCCTGGAATCAGTAGCAAAATAATCTAGTTGCTTTAAAAATGAAATCGGGCCTATGCAAATAGTTTATCTACATTCTGAAGGCAGCTGATTGTGGAATGCTAGGAAGTGATATGCATAGGCCTACGTCGTGCATGGCTTGACAACTGAGTGACTGACGTGCGTCTTACTTTCTCGAGTATGGTGGGGTTTATTAATCAGAGGTTACACCTGTTTCCCATGTAGCTATTCCTGTGTGAACAGCGGAGTGGAAATTTGGATCTTCATCCAGGTACTTGTTACATAGTATTCATTTCTATAGAAAAATGAGGCAAACTTAAGTACCGGTACCTCATGAATACTACTTCGTACGCGAGATGCAATTAAAAGTTCTCATTTATGGATCATTAGGCCTATAATAATAATAATAATAATAATAATAATAATAATAATAATATTAATACATTATTATCATTATAATTATTATTAATGTCTTGATTGGTGACGAAGCTAGGACTCCTGGCCCTCTCTTACACTGAACTACATAGTAGCCTGGGGGATAATTATGATGAACGAAAATAGCACAATAGGCTACATTCCATATATTCTAACCCATCTCCACAATTAATTCCCTATTCATTAATTACCTAGGGAACTATTTTAAACTAGAGTAGTTTTAATAGTACTGTATATACATTCACTCAGTCATACATAATTCACTCATGCAGTTTTCTAATAACCTATAGGAGGTATTACATTGAATTTTAAGGGTCGTATTTCAGGGTTCGATCGCAATTTTACCCTGAAGATATGGGCTTTTTTTTATACAAATACCGGTAATTGAAAATAGCCTACACCTAATTAACGCATCGTCGAATTGATCTCCAGTCCAGAGATCGTCGATGAAGGCAAGAAGTCGAAGATCTTATTTCTCTTGCAGTCTTATGAGAAAATGTTTTTGGTTGAATTCTACATAGTCTCACCTTAAAATATAAAAATGAAATATTGTTGTTATTTCATTTGAGGTGCTTGAACATTATTATTTAGCCCCGTGTACTTGTGTGTGTAGAATTTTTCTGATATGTAGTAGGGTGTGTATTTGTAATTCAGGTGAGGTTTGGGAAGGAGGCGGCCGTGGCCTTAAGTTAGGATCCATCCCAGCATTTATCTGGAGTAGAAGTGGAAAATGACGGAATACCACTTTCAGAATGGCTAAGGTGGGAATCGAACTCACCTTTCCTAAGTTTTACCTCACCAGGCTGGGTGTACCCCGTTCCAGGCATCAGACCGAAATTAAATTTCTTGGCAGAGCTGGGAATCAAACCCGGACCTCCAGGTAACATTATACTGTATTATCTACTTAACCATCTCATAATTATCCGCATTAAATTCTCCATTCAGAGAAAGAGCTGTGTTTTTTGTTGGGATGAATTCCAAATGTGTTTCTCCTCCGCACTCCCTTATATCTCAAATAATTTACTCTGGATTATACCTCCTCTCCCAAAAGAAGGCTCTACACGAAGAATCGTGATTATTTAAAGAAAAACATTTCCTTTTGTTATACCTTGATTGAAAGTTTGTGTTTTCGTTTTCTAAAATTGTTCTCTGATATCTTACGTGAACTTCTGTTGATATCATTTCATCACTGATATAAGTATGCATCCTGAAACTATCAATTCCAAGCAAGACTCATGTGATTTTACAGTACAATTAGTGTAGTAACTAGCTCAAATAAAAGCTCGTCCAATCTGATTACGTAGCCATGTTATTATTATTATTATTATTATTATTATTATTACTATCATTAATTATAGCAATAAGATGTACAATAGTCATGGTTTTAATAGGCCTGCTGCAAAAATGATGCAATCCATAATCATAATTGAGTTTCAGTAATCATTAGGTAAATGATTATGAGTGGATGGAAATTGAGCAAAATCTTGTTTCTAACTGTACTAAATAAGTATAGGCTACCGACGCTTGGCGGATAATTTAATGGCAGATGGTAGCTCAGACATCTTGAGGGAGGGGGGACGGCACCTAACTGGTACAAGAGTAACACCCGGCTGTCAAACTTGTCTTGGACAAGTCCAACTACAAAGGTATGAAGTTTGTCGGATCAAAGTGTCTCTTCTATTGTCTCGCCCAGTATTCGACTTCCTACCACAGCGGACGCAATTGAAAACTAACCATAAAAGAGTAGGCCTACTGGAATACTCATCCTGTTTTGATCAATTCCCTCACAAAGATTTGTCCCTAAATGAATTGATGGTGTATCAAGAGGAAGTTTGATCATATCGTTGACTTTCTAAATTTGCTTGATTTATTAATGGTCAAAATTTGAGTCGCGAATAGGAAGATTCCTTTGTTGGTTAATTGTATTTGGTTAATTGTATTTATCATTAAATAACTTTGATTTATTTATTTATTTATTCTTTCTATGTGTTCTTTTTGAGAATAAGAAGATTCATAGGTATAAAACAATTATGTTCCTTCTTGGCATACTTAGTTTAAATATGCATGCATCAATGAAGAGAACTGAAAGAAAAATGAAAATTTCAAATAAAAGCATGAAAATATACATAGGCTATAAACCATTGAAGATTCCTGAACAAATTTGAAAACAACCTTAAAAAAGGTGTACAAATTAAAACTAAAGAAAAGATGGTGATAGCAAACTTGCTGTTTTTGCAGGTTGTATGAGTGCCAGGACCAAATCTCTACTTAGTATAAAACAAAGTCCCCGCTTCTTGGATGTTTCGGGTAATCTCGAGAACGATTGGATGAATGTTGATGTGGTTTTCATCATTCTGTAAAGGATTTCTTGAGGAAGGTTTCTGTTGAAAATAATTTATTTATGACCAAAGGAAGTCGAGCAGTAACGATTTCAGTGAAAAAGTCGAAAATTAAAAACCTACAGTCCATGCGCTTTTAAGCTTAACGCTGGGTAAACCTTGAACAATATCTATATACTATGACTGTAAGAATTGTTCAGTATGAAAAGTTCTACAAAAAAGTCAGTGACAGCATATCTCTATCTTCAATACATCGCCCACTATCCTAAGTGTTTTAACGTTTTCATTTCTTCCAACAATGTCTTCTAGCTTCTAGACAGTTACGAGCTAGCTAGCGAGTGAGCCTATCACTCCAGACACTTTCGAGTCGTGTCGAGTTAAAGAGTTCAGAGGAGTGGATGTGTTTGGAGTTTCCCTGGAAGTGCAACTGGGCTTTTCTTCATCTCACCTGGGAACGTTTCGTACCACAGAATACGCAGTCAAGTTTAGATTGAGCGGAATGGGGATTAGTGTCTCATGCACCTCGCCATTCTTAAATTACGTCTGCTAAGAATTCGTTGCACATGTTATCTCCATGATAATATAATTAATAGTCGACTTAAACCCATCATGACGAGTTCATTGAAATTTAAAAAAAAAACCAGCTTATCACGTAACAATGAAACTCAGCAACACATAATTCGACACGAGAGAGACAAAAGACTTCACAAAGACAAGGGAGTCATCCCCACAAGTTTCTTTGACACAGGGAAGAAATGTTCATGGTTTGTGGCCCGATAAAGAGAATTCTGCTATGAATTATGATTCATCTATAAGTATATGTGATACTTCAGTTTCCGGGGAAAGCCGGGGCGGGTTGCTTAGTGTAAAAGCGATAATATTTTAACTAAGGTTGAATAAGAATGATAGCTTATCAGAAGCAAAGCTAATGTTAAATATTAATGCTAACATTGGAAGCGACTGTGATTCGAACCCGTCATTCAGCTTCACTGGCATTGGTGTGAGAATGTGACTCGATCGTGATGATGATGATAATAATAATAATACTACTAATAATAAATACTATCGTATGGCCTCTGATGCCGGGTGCAAGCTTTCTTAATTGACGCCCAGAGGGCAGCTTGCATGTCGAATTTTATCGCTCCTTGGAGCTCTATGAAAGTCATGGTGGTTAGATATCTAAGCTCCTTGACACTATAGCGCATTCTAGTAGAGAAAGGAGGAACTTTTTGTGTTGGCGGAAAGTCCCGAGATTAATGTGGGCATTATGAACACGGCCTACTGAATTCAAATGGGTTCTTTAACATGCCAACAACGCATGACATGCGTGTCGTGATTTTTGTCGCGTTTCAAAATTCACTTACCACGGCCAGGAACTAGTTGACAATCATCAATTTTCAGACCTCCCAAACAGAACCTGGACGAAGGAGTGCAGAAAGTGCCATAGCGATACGATGAAGAGATTTTGGGAGAACAAGAAAGCAAGATCAGATAGATGGGTCCAATCGCGCTCCTTAGGTGGACATAACAATGTAAAATAATAGGATGATTTGGTTTTACGTCCCGTTTAAACATTGGCTTTTAGAGACGCCGGGGTGCGGGAATTTTTCCCTGAATGGGATCTTGAACGTGCCAGTAATTCTACTGACAAGGCTGCCTTGCATTTGCGCACCCTTGCATGCCAACTGACTGCGCCAGGATTCGATCCTACAACCTTGGGCACACTCAATCCCGAGTGCTGTATTCTATGTCATCTTAATTAATGTAATCCCCACGCCAGATTGAGTTTGACCTGCCTGATAAACCTTCCACCATCAACGGCTCATTGTTGGAGGCGGTATAAAACATTTGTTTCCTTACACTGTGAAGTAATCTTCACACTTTCGTGTGTTTTTAAAAATATCCGCGGTTAATTGGAGTGTTTTCTCTGTAAGGTTTTTAACGTTCCATCTTATTACTTTGAGTATCATTCCTGAAATAGTTCCTCACTCTCGCTTATGTAATGTCGTCTTGTCATTATACAGAAATTGATGTAGCAGCTTCCTTGGGCGCTGAGGCGAAACTAACATGCATCTGTACTCACACACGTTCAGCAAGTGACTGTGTTCACAGGGGACATCAGAAACCTTGAGGCTAACCCACTTGGCTGTGCTTAACACAAGGCTGTTTGCATGGAATTAATGTTAATTAAGTTTTAGGGATTTTGAATATCTTGGACATACTTGTGAGTGAATTGAACTATCTTGATAACCTGTGTTACTGTGGTGACCATAATAACGTGTATGTACTAGGATTGGTGTAGATGCGCCGGGTCTTGAAAGAAGGTATAGACTAGCATCCACGCATTTGCCTAGAAGGGGTGTGGAAAAATTGGAGTATAACACACTCGGGATGTCCACTGTAAGTGCCGGGATTCGAATATACAATCTCCGGACTTCTAGCTTCCCCTTTGCAGTGGTGATGCGCGACTTAACGCACACGACTATGCTACAGGGCAGAGTAACATTCACACGTCGTGGTGTAGTGCCTGGCACTCTTGGCTGTCCTCCCGGAGGTCCGGGTTTGATTCCCGACTCTAGCAAGAAATTCAATTCTGATCTGAGGGCTGGAACGGGGTAGCCTACACTCAGTCTCGTGAGGCAAAACTAAGAAGAATGGGTTCGATTCACATCTCAGCCATCCTGGAAGTGGTTTTCCGTGGTTTACCATTTCTACTCCAGAAACATGCCGAGATGGTTCCTAACTTAAGGCCATGGCTGCCTCCTTCCCAATCCTCATTTGAATTAGGCTACAAATACACACAATACTACAGACACCACAATAAAACATAGCCTATTATCAGACAGATTCTACACACGCACCCCAAGTACACGGGGCTACATGACCACAACGTCGCAAAGCCTCTTAATGAAACATATATCCTGCGCCCACTATCCAGTCAAGTACTGTTTCACGGTAGTCGGACCAAGTTACCTGTGTCGCTCGTTAGAAACGATTTGTAAGCGATTGTGTAGCTTTTATCGTCGTGTCGTGACGGACAGTGCATGCGAAGTAGCCAGTATTTTAGGAGACATTCGATTGAAGTGATTGTTTCCTAAGAAGCCTCGATGTCTTGCCAGCGCAGCGGCCCGTCCTCCGCATCGTGGCTGGGAATGGACCAGCAGACGCCCATGATATAGATTCTAGAAATAAGGTGATTATTAGGGTTTGAATGTTTAACAAAAAGACCTTCAAGACCTAAAAAGTATAGGATATGCAAGCAAATTTACCCTAAAAGATTGCTGAATATGACCTATAACGGGTAAATATGACCCATGCATTTTAGGGATGTGTAGCAAGTATTGGAGTAGTAGGCTACTAACATTAAATGTGATAATATAGCAGATCACGCCAACTGATAAGAGCTACAATATCAAAGCCGAACTGGACGTGAGAGAACTGGGAGTTTCTTTGTTTACTAACTGCTCTGCGCTAAATTTGTCTCCTATGGCGGCATTTTACTCGATGAAACATCCGTACAGAAGCTTTTTCTCGGAATCAGGTCTTCTCCTGTTGTCTGTTCCGCGAATACACAGGGTATATATCTACTGCACCATTTACACATTCCGTGTTTGAAACTCAAAATATGACGAAATATGGCTTTAGGGTCTATATCACTAAAATGAGCAAATTATATGCCAAAATAAAATTGCATTAAACGGGGCCAGGGACCCTTCATTCGCACTTGTTATTCACATTTCCGGTAAAATATGCACAGGAAAAATAATATGACTTTTACCTAAGTTCCGAATCTTAGTGATCATTATTTTGTGATAATAATGTTTCAATTAATTTTTGAAATTTCGTGTTTTTGTACGGATATTTATTTATTCATTTTATTTATTTATTAAAAAATAACAGCAGAACTCCTGAAAGAAAATGCAGGCTTATTAAGGTAAAGAAGTAATTTCAGAATATTGTTGGCTCACATCGGTGAGAATGTACAGTAAATTAGCTGCTCCTTTGAATACGTAAGAAATTGGAAGTTTCAGTCTGTATTCGATAATGCCGGTGTCATATTATCATAATATAGCCGTGGGTAGCCGTTAAGAGGATGTAGGCTGATTGTGATGTATGTAGCTATTGTTTGTGGTAGCCATTTTCCGGGCGATCACCCTCCCCTAACCCTCACCGCACCGCGCCTCAATTGATTAGCCTGACTTCACTTCACCCCCGTGGCCACAGGGGCAATCAGGCGCGACGAGATTGTCTCGGCACCAGTAAGTCAGCAGGGGAAACATCCTCACGTCCATTAGCTTGCTGTTCCCAGATAAACACCCCAGCTACTGGTGGCTAGCGGGACACCCAAATCTTGCACTCTCACCAACGACAGATTCAGATTTCAGAGCAGTACAATATTTTGGGGAGCAGAGCTTTTCTTATCCAAAGTAAACTCTAAATCTCAGAATATATACGTAATCGTCATTTTAACCTCTAAAGCTCAGAAATTGTGGCTTTATAAACTGTCAAACTAGAGACAGCTCGAAATGATCACGAAACTTTTCTTGCAGTGGGTTTGTTATGTGCCTCTTTTGGTTTTACATTCCTAAAACCTGCACTCAATCAGGGTGCAGTCAGCCAATTCAGTTGCTGATTTATATGTGGAATACTATGCTTGAATATGTCGTCATGATGTCCAAATGAGACTGGTTGCAGTCGTCCTTGTACAGTATATGGATGGTCCTCTGAGGCCGAAGAGTATTTCTTTAAATGAATATCGTGGTCAGCAGTTCCGTGAACTTGCTGTGGTGTCTTTGTCACTGTGTGTAACTGGAATTGACTTGATCTTAATGTCAGGATAATAATAATAATAATAATAATAATAATAGCCAAGGCATAATGGAAAACTGGAGACCAAGGAAAGGAAGATACTGATGAAAATCCTGGGTCCAGTCAAAGAACACGGCGAGTTCCAAAGACGCCACAACCTTGAGTTGTACACACACGTATAGAAAATAACTGACGTGATGAGGAAAAGGAGGATTTCTTTTTATGGGCATAACCCGAATGAAATCAACACTGCTATCCAACCGAATTTTTGCTTTTCTCCGTGAGAAAAGGACAAAGGGGGCCTGGTTCAGTGAAGTAGAGAAAAATCTGTTGGAGACTGGAATAACATGTGAAGATATCCAGGAGTGTGGTCCACTTAGGGAAAAACTTCAAAAACATCGGAGTTTTCGACTTAAGCCAAAACTAAAAACCGGGAAGGCGTGGACGACAGAGAGAAAGGTGCAACATCGATTGCGAATGAAACAGTACTGGTCCAACATTAAAATGCAGAAGAAGCAGTTGACATGACGTGGTCCTTAGTTGGCCGTAACGAAGGACGAAGAAGAAGTAATAATAATATTAGTGATAATAATGTCCATCAAAAAAGAAAAGATTGCTTTTCTACGGGCACATCTTCCTTACTTATGTCTGATGATCTACTGCGCCCATTCACTTCACAAAGCCAAAGACAAACAATTGGAGATGGTTCCAAAAAATGTGGGAAAGACCTTAGGCCTATACGAATTGGTATTCCAGAAAAGAAAATCCACGGCAGATTTGAATTTCGAGAAATTATTAAAATCTATCAGGATTTTAAAGTGGAATCCGAGTTCAGAAGACGGAGAGGGCCTCTACCAGAAGCACGAATGTAGACACTGATCGATGAACTTATGAAATACTGGGAGGATGTCAGGGCGGGTAGAAGAACAATTGATTGTTAACATGCAGTCCATAGAGGCTCAATTTAAATGTAAAAAGTGAATAAATATTAATTTTACATCCCTTTTTGGTTGGTTGGTTCTTAAGTTTAGGGGTTGCGACAACGCGTTCATGTAGCCCCGTGTACTTTGGGTGTGTGTAGAATCTGTCTGATAACCTGTGTTAATTGTGATGACTCTATTAGTGTGTGTTATCTGTTTTTTTTTTAATTTAAGTACTGCAACTTAGAATTTTTCAAATAGTTCCTACTTTTGCCGCCAAGCGCCACCGTCAATGATTACTAGGCCAAGTTCAGAACTTAGCTACTAGACGCCACCGCAGTCGGCTCTTGGCAACGAACGTAGAAACCTAAGAGCGTTGTTTACATTCTTAACCTATCCAATTTAGCTTCACACAGGTGCAATTAGTGGAAGGTCCTTTAACATGCCATAAATCTATGACATGGGACCGCCGGCTTTACTTCCCCTCCGAAGGAAGGCATACTGAGGGATTTTTAACGCTCTTGAAAAATCCGACGGCTTCGGCCGGATTTGAACCCGCTATCTTGGGCATAGAAGCTCAGCATGCTACCGACTACGCCACCGAAGCCGCCCATCCCTTTTTAAAACTTGGCTTTCAGAGATGCGGAGGTACCGGAATTTTTGGTCCGAGGGGGATTTCTAACGTGCCAAGAAAAAGTATGGTTGGTTGGTTCCTCAATTTAGGAGCTGCGACAACGCGGTAATGTAGCACCGTGTACTTTGGGTGTGTGTAGAATATGTCTGATAACCGACGTTAATTTTGATGGCTGTATTAGTGTGTGTTATCTGTTTTTAATTAAAGTAAGAACTGCAAACATTCCATTTTCAAGTAGTTCCAACTATTGCTACCAAACGCCACCGCCAATGACCAACTAGTTCTGAACTTTGTTACTAGATGCTACCGCAGTCGGCTCCTGGCGATGAACGTTGGAACCTAAGAGCGTTAGTCAAATAACCTATAATTTAGCTTCACACAGGTCTAATTAGTGGAAGGTTCTTGATCATGCCATAAATCTATGACATGTGACCGCCGGCTTTACTTCCCCTCCGAAGGAAGGTATACTGATGGATTTTTAACGCTCTTAAAAATCCGACGACTTTGGCCGGGTTTGAACCCGCGATCTTGGGTATAGAAGCTCAGCATACTACCAACTACGCCACCGAAGCCGCTAAGAAAAAGTATCATCACAGATTTGGCAGTCGTTAGCCGGAAATGAATCTGTAAAAATTGTGCTCTGGCACTGTGATAAGAATTCCGGGACCCCCACTGTGTGGCCTCTCAGCCACAATGTGAGTCACGGCAGTGGGTAATGTCAGCAGGTAGTGTTGAGAGGGAAAGCCGACCTGGGTGGAGACACACAACTGAGTAGTGTGATTCCTCTTGGTGGTCATGAGAGCAGCATCTCTGCACTCCGGCGGGCGCTGGCCCGTAACACTGAAGAGGAGACGTGGGTGACGGGCCGTGAAGCGAGGCGAGAACCGGCCAAGTCGCCACAAGGTGCCAGCTACTGCTCAACCTGCTTTGTCCACTCTGTCCGACGTTTAGAACATCCCTCTCACGTTTAGTTGTTTATTTTAGGAGCTGCGACATCGTGTTCGTATAGCCCCGTGTATTTGGATGCGTGTGGAATTTGTGTGATAGCCTGTGTTATTGTGTTGACTAGCTTGCCACGGTGGGTGAGTGGTCCACGTGTCGGTCTACTAACCCCAAGCTTGCAGGTTCGTTCCTGGCCGTGGTAAGTGATTTTTGAAAGGCGGCAACAATTACGACACCATGTCATACGATGTTGGCATGTCAAAGAACCCATTTGAATTCAGTAGGCCGTGTTCATAATAGCAAAATTAATCTCGGGAGTTTCCGCCAACATAAAGTTCCTCATTTCTCTTCTAGAAAGCGCTATAGTGTTCAAGGAGCTTAGTTATCTAACCTCCTTGACTTTCATAGTGCTTCGAGGAACAACGAAATTCGACATGCAAGCTACCCTTTGGGTGTCAAATAACAAAGCTTGCACCAGGCACCCGAGGCCATACGATATTATTATTGTGTTGACTGTACTAGTGTGTTTTCTTGTAAATTGGGGCATGGGCGCCCTTAGGATTCTTTTTCCAGGGGGGGGGGGGGGGATTAAAATATTTTTCATTTCATTACCTAACCTGTCACTAGTTGACGATGAGACGTTTCATTTCTTACTTGCTTGGTGATATTCATTATTTGGCTGCTCTGAAACCATTGGGTGCATTATCTTTATGGAATGAATGGGTGGAATAGTTTTTTAGTTCAGAGTTTTTGTCCATCGCTTTTCTATGTAAATCATCGTCATGATGTTAATTTCTTAAAAATGGGTAAAAAAAAAGTAGTTGTATCACCATTTATCGACATAAATGAAAATAAAGCAGTTTATTAAAATGGTAATGTTAATCCAGTTCGCCGATTTTCTAAATAACTGGAGATATTTCCAAATAATCCCAAATTACTAAGTAACATAAAACTGTGAAATTATCCCTACATGTAAATCATTTAACTATTAGTAACTTCAATTTATGAAATAAACTGGTGTGAGAATGAACAATCGAAATATTTTCGGGATTCCAAGGAGGGGGGCTCCTTGCCCCCTTCCCCTCTGCGGGCGCCTATGAATTGGGGATAGGATTGGGAAGGAAAAAGGGGAAGCTTTTAGTTTTACGTGACCGCTAATCATGCGATCATGAGCCACGGGACCTCCTTTTTACGTGGAAACCGAACCACAGGACACGGCATTTCACTTCGAGAAGGATTGGGAAAGGCCATAACGCCTGTACTATACTAGCTTTGGCTACCAACTGTCAAGTAGCATTACAAATGCTGTGTCTCCAAGTAATCTGGAAACATGGTGACTTCGAAAAATTAGTGGTGGCAGTGATTCAGCCTGTCTGTTCGGTAGTCAGCCCGAAGGCTGGTTGGATCCTCAAAAAGTACCGCCGTTAGGTTATGTGGGTCGATACTCACAAAAACCCAAAGCAGGCCTATATTGAGGCGTACTAGGCAAGATGAGGGGTGAGGTAGTTTGCCATTGCTTTCCTCACTGAGTCAGAACAGCAGTACTAACTCTATGAGTTTCACAGCATCCACAGGCACTGACTGTGCCCTGAATGGCATTGCCATTACACCACCCATACCTCAGTAGCTTCCATACAATCACAGCTATGAGTGAGACTGAGACATCGGTGAACAGCCACATTTTACTCTAGCCTGTGCCAACAGACAAATTCAAATGTACTGAATTCATCAAGAGATGGCAAACAGGCCAAGTGATTCAGCCAGACAACAAGAAATAACTCTAAATTATCATGTTTGTAGTGATGAAGGACAGCAAAACATGTTCGTCAGATTAGCGACATTGTACTTATGATGACGATGGGATTAACTTCATACGTGTGTGAATTATGTTGTGAGATGCTTGCACGGGTCATGAGGATTCGTTTAATGAAATGGGAAGTACGCGGTCGCGGTGTCAAAGAGCGACGAGAGAGGAGAACCTCTTCCGGTGAGTCGTGAGAGAGCCAGGCGGTGACTGCACGGTCATTAAATAAAGATTAAGTGATGGTGTTTATCGTGTTCCAGCTATCCGGGTGGGTCTCAGTCCATCACGTGATAAGAGGATCCTCTTCTGTCGTGAAGGGGTGATGATTTCCTCTGATGAATCTCCTACAAACTACTGTAAATATAGAAACGTAGGTTATAACATAAATATTACATTGCCTGGACCCGGAGTGGTAATGTCGAACTGTTTTTGTCCACTTATGTAGACAAAGGAATGCAAGGTTATTACCAGGTCGTCCACCTCCTGGTGTAGTGACTAGCGTTATTAGCTGTCGGTCCAGGTTCGATCCCCAACTCTGCCGAGTAATTTAATGCTGGTCTGAGGGCTGGAACGGGGTACTCTCAGCCTCGTTAGGCAAAACTGAGAACATGTGGGTTCGATTCTCATCTCAGCAATCCTGGAAGTGGTTTTCCATTGTTTCCCACTTCCACTCCAGTTAAATGCTGGGATGGTTCCTAACGTAAGGCCACGGTCGCCACCTTACTAATCCTTGCCTTAATTACAAGCACAAGGAAAAAATTCTATACACACCCAAGTACACGGGGCTCAATGATCACAATATTCAAGCTCCCCAAAGGAAATAACAACTCTTGTTATCTCACCAAGGTGGGCCGGGTTCGATTCTCGGTCAATGCATGAGAGATAGTGAAAAGTCATGTCTTGTGGTTCGGATTCCACGTAAAAAGGAGGTCTCATGGCTCATGATCGCAAGATTAACGGTCACGTAAAACTAAAAACTTGCTTTTTAACAACTCTTATCAGGTCGGGGATGAGATGCGATATATTTCTTATGTATTGCATGGGTTTTAAGGCCGGATGCTTTTCCTGACGCTTAGTCTAACTCGTGAGAGGAGTTAATGAGAGATGAACTAAACGGTGATGAATGAAACTCAACACGAAATTTGAAGGATGCAGCCGTGGCTTACTGGAAGGTACCTCCCAGTTATTTGCTTGGAAGTTTTTAAAAAGAGACCACCGGACACCATTTCAAGGACGACTGACGATGGGATTCAAACCCACTCGTCCCCGGAGCAGCCTTAGCTCGTGCCTTAGCGCCTGTAGCTGCTGCGGACGATTCATTTGTGACCCAGTACGGAATTGAAAACAGGATTTCTGGGCATCCTGTGCTTCGCGGCGCACCCTTACAGGTAGACAGGAAGGGACTGACTGGTCCATCCGTGTGATGCTGCAGGCGCTTTATCTGCTGCGGGACCCCTCTCTCACCTCGAAGCGAGAAGATACACGACCTTGCTGGTCTTTTAAACTCAGTACAGCTCCTGAATGTGACGTGACTAATGGGTATTGGAACGATACACTGGAACAAATGCTATCGATCCCTATGCGTCTGTTCCTTTATTTCGCTACTTTTTTTTTGTAAATTCGAGTAGAGTGCCTCGATTTCGGGAAGATGTTATGTTTCTTTTTTTTCTAATTCACTAGTAGTCATAAAATATGTCGGCTAGTAAATAATTATGAACGGATAGCGAGGGTTCATTTTTTCTATTATTGGTACAAGAATCGTTTTAAACGTTTTCCGCCTGTGTTAAATCATAACTGGATACAACTGGGCTGGTGTTCTTACCAGACCTTTTCTTGCTATATTTCCGCTTCCTGCTGTTGATTTTAACTCACGATTGCTCTATTAGTATATCTTATCAGACATTACTTCCGATGTGGTGAAGCTGGGTTATTCCAGCACATGATCTCATATGATCT
Source organism: Meconema thalassinum (assembly GCA_946902985.2). Classification (NCBI taxonomy): domain Eukaryota; kingdom Metazoa; phylum Arthropoda; class Insecta; order Orthoptera; family Tettigoniidae; genus Meconema; species Meconema thalassinum. The sequence goes on from OX336394.1 coordinate 223,639,558, forward strand.
CTCTCTTGAGACTAGCAGTCAGCTGCAGCAGCTTTGTAGCTCTCATTCTAACTTCGCGTATGAGTGTTGTTAATTCATTTTAAGGGCTTGGGACATCTTGGTCATCAGTCCCGTGCAGTTGAATTTGTCTGATAACCTGTATTAATGTGATGACTGTAGTAGTGTGTGTCGCTGTGTTAGGAACAGGGATGGAGTGGGTACTCCGGGACTTGAAATAAAGTACTATCTGGGCTATCTGGAGGGTGTGTGGAAAATCCACAATCAGGATAGCCGCTGTCAGTGCCGGGTTTCGAACCTATGATCTCCGGACTTGCTGCAGCGGCCCGCGCGGTCGTTGTGCACGATTTAACGAGCACGAATACGACGGTAGGCTACGAGTATCATAGGTTGTCGATGATAAGCAGTGCGTGCTATCTCCTTGTGAATCTAGTGTCTTCAGCGGTATTTGAACTTGAGTCCTCGGGCCCTAACCACTTATGCCGTATTGTGTATAGCTGCACCCCAGTGAATATGAGTATTATAATTCAAATGAAAGAGGGTTATGAAAAGGATGCTCAGTAGGGGACCGATCCTTCTATGAAGTGTCGAGTGAATATTGCCTTGCGAGCTGCCAGAGATCCTAATTATCATACCGATGTTCAGGACAGTAAATGTTTATAATATTCTATTGTGCCACACACCAATTCCCCCACTTGATTCTCCCTTTACTGTTGGCAGTATCATATAATACGGGGGTTTTATATATCAATAAGAGCCGCTCATCGACAAGTCAATTGCATGAAATCTTTATAATCTAGTAAGTTCTTAAAGTTGTTTCGGGAAGCGTGCTAGCGCAGTGGCTTCCCTGCTAATCGTTCACCCAGTCATCCGAGGCTCGATTCCCAGTGACAGTGAGGGGGAATTTTCACTGGGAATTCGCGTGGCGTCAGAAAGGGCATCCGGCCTAAAATACCCGGCCAATACTCAAATGAACCAGGTTGGATCCGGTGACCCCGAACAAGTAGCTATAAGCCGCAGACAGTTTTTTTTTGGAGTTGTTTCTTTTAGTGTTTTGCGATTTCGTAACCATCAGCCGCGTATATTTGGGTGTTTGTACATTCTGTTTAAACATGTGTTATTGTGGTATCAGTGTGTGTACTTGTAATAGAGCTATGACTGAGAACGCTCCTCTTTTCAATTCTTCCTCTCCCCGTAAGTTTCTTGGCAGAGCCGGGAATCTAACCCGGACCTCTGGAGTGACAGCCAAGAATGCTAGCCGCTGCACCACGAGGTGGTTGGTCAATGAGAATATAAGGGGTCGATTTTCACCTCAGCCTTCATAGAAGTGGTCCGCCGTGGTTTCTTACTCCTACTGTAGGCAAATGCCGAGATAGTACCTGTGTGAGACAGATCTATTAATTCAACATACAGTACTGTATCATGACTCAAAATAATATTTAATCGATTTAATGAAAATAAGTTTCCGAATTTCCACAATCATCCGCCAGGGGAGGAACTACGCTTACTCTAGGGTTACGGAAGTGTCACATACGCCCACTTATACCCAGGCAAATTATTATGGAACGATTGCTTAAGAACACAGTTGCTTCCTTCTCTATCCTAGCTCTAATGAATGACAAATATTTTACGAAGTGCATACACAACAATAACAAGTCTTATCACATACTTTTTATAAGCTGCTCGTCTTCGAGCTATATTTTCTTCTGTTCTTCGTTATAAACCAAAGTGAAACTAAATACTTACAAAAGTGGTAAGAGTTGTAGCAATGACCGGACTGTTCAATTCAGTGCTAGTGTTTAAAAGTCGCTACGCTTATTTGAAATGGTTGACAGTTATTGACCGTTCCTTCAGACAGCTGAAACTCGATTATCTGATAGACCACGGAAGTTTAAGGTCCCTTTATCTCAAGGAAGTTGATCAGCGCTCCTGACTTGGCTCCTGTTTTGTGTCGCTATGTGGAATGACCAACGTTCCGTTCCACGTGATGCACATTAGGTGTTACGGAAGGTGCCCATTTATGCGGGTGGTCTACGGTATTCTTGTGCTGTACCGTACTATCACATGCTTGCTTATTCCAGTCACGTTTGTATCATCTCTGGGCTCGTGTTTCTCAAGTACATGAGTACCAATGTTGTTAAATCCCCCGTTCTGCATCAATAAGCCATATCCATACGAGTCCTATCGCCTCAATTGAGCTATGATCGTTCACGGATAGGTTTGGGCGTTGTACCAATTTAACTCTTAACACATTCATGGGTTGTAGATGAAAGGATCTTTAACTTGGAAGTTACAAAACATGATTAGGTGCCCGATCAGGCAAATTGAAGGAGACACTCTGAATTGAACTGCTTGCCACGGTGGGTGGGTGGTTATCGTGTCGGATTACTAACCCCAAGCTTGCTGGTTCACTCCTGGCCGCGGTAAGTGATTTTTGAAAGGCGGCAACAATCACGACACGCATGTCATACGATGTTGGCATGTTAAAGAACCCATTTGAATTCAGTAGTCTGTGTTCATAACAGCAAAATTAATCTCGGGATTTTCCGCCAACACAAAGTTCCTAATTTCTCTACTAGAAAGCGCTATAGGGTCAAGGAGCTTAGATACTGTATATAACCTCCGTGACTTTCATATTGCTTCAAGGAACAACAAAATTCGACATGCAAGCTGCCCTCTGGGTGTCAAATAATAAAGCTTGCACCCGGCAACCGAGGCCGTACGATATTATTATTATTATTATTATTATTATTATTATTATTATTATTATTATTATTGAACTGGTCGTTGTTTAATACAATTAATATTGTTGCTTACAGTCGGTCAACAGAAAATAATTCCAATTAGAGAAAATACGTGAAAAAAATGAAATAAATTACCTGTGATTAAGATTTATATATACACATCAAAGAAAGTTTTGCATATACTTACCACATCGAGCGGCGGTGGTACAAAACTTCCAGGAGTCCGCCATTTCATGAATGGAATGGCCTGCGATGTCGCCGGACATGAACTGTGTCGATTATGTCTGGGATATGCTGAAGCGTGCTATTGCTCGGGGCCCACGTCCTCCCATAACCCGCTAAGAGATCATGGAGGCCGCCGTCAAAGAGTGGGATCGCCTGCCTCAAGAAGACCTGGGCAACTTGATCTGTGGTATGCCACGGTGAATAAGAGCACTGCCGGACGCCCGTAGTAGTCATGTTCCTTATTGAAACGTCACAGGATGGCAAGATTACAACGCATATCAGTCCCTGTTTGAGCCTCCGTGGCTTAGGCGGCAGCACGCCGGCCTCTCACCGCTGTGTCCGTGGTTCAAATCTCGGTCACTCCATGTGAGATCTGTGCTGGACAAAACGGAGGCAGACAGATTTTTCTCCGGGTACTCCGGTTTTCCCTGTCAAAATTTCATTCCAGCAACACTCTCCACTATCATTTCATTTCATCTGTCATTCATGTAATCATTGCCCCAGAGGAGTGCGACAGGCTTCGGCAGCCGGCACAGTTCATATCCTCGCCGCTAGATGGGGGCTTCATTCATTCCATTCCTGACCCGGTCGGAGACTGGAAGCAGGCTGTGGATTTTCATTTTCATCAGTCCCCGTTTAACAGGCCAAGTGTCTTCCTGTTTGTAATTTTCTTTTCACACATGAATAAAGTCGGCAGGAATGGTCAGAATGCCGTCTCTTTTGTAATAATCTCGCCCACAATCCCACATACGCTCTGCATCATGGCAAACAAATGTTATGCAAAACTTTTTTTGATGTGTGTGTGTGAGTATATTGTTGCGGACTATTGAAGAAGAAACTCTTACATGTAATTTATTTCAGTTTTTTCCCCCACATATTTCCAGTAATTGGAATTATTTTGTTTTGACCGACTGAAAGCGAGAATATTATTTGTTAAAGAAAAATGACTTCAAAGCTATCTTTGTTCAATACAGCAATACTAAAAAAAAAAAAAAAATCTTCTTCTTCTTCTTTTTTTTCAAATGCCATGCCCTCTCAGGGCGTTGGCGATTCAGTAGCATTATCTGTTTTTTTTTGTCCATAGCTCTTCTGAACAGTTCGAGTATTGTCACTCCAAACCACTGGCTTAAGTTGTCGAGCCACGATATCTTCCTTCGGCCCGGACCACGTTTACCATTAATTTTCCCTTGGAGTATTAATTGAAGGAGTTGGTATTTACTGTTTCACATTATATGACCAAAGTATTCTAGCTTTCTTCTCTTGATGGTATTGAGAATTTCAGGTTATTTGTTCGTACGCTGCAAAACTTCTACAGTGGTAATTTTGGCCGTCCAGGGTATCTTCAGCATCCTTCGGTACGTCCACATTTCAAATGCTTGTAGCTTCTTGCACATGGTTTCAGTTAATGTCCATGCTTCGACGCCGTAGAGTAGAATGCTGAAAATGTAATATCTGAGGAGTCGTGTCCGTAAAAAGTACTGTATTAAATTACCTTGGCAGTGAACATTACATCTTTTTTTGTTGCCTCCTTAGGGAGCTAAGAAGTGATACATAGCAAGTAGTTGCTATCCTACTTGGGGTCTAGACGAGGTGTACCAACGTATTCTGGTGAAACCCCAACAAACACGGTAGCCTATAATACCTAGAAACATTTGCTGCATTAAATTACCCCGGCGGTGAAATCTAAAACATTCCAACCTTTTTGAACTGGTCTTGTTTAAAAGTCATCATTTCGGCCATTTTCATATTTGTTGTGGTTTATAAATTACATGGGTAGACCTAGAAATTACGTGCAACACCGACTGTATGATATAGCGACTATAAAATGAAGAAAGGAAGGAGGGAAGGTTGTAGTTTTATGTGACCGTTAATCGTACCACACGACGTGATATTTCACTTCGAAAAGCTCACATGCATTGACAGGGAATTGAACCCTTTCCGCCTTGATGAGAGGCAAGCAGCTTGACCACTGCACCATCACGCCCCATAGCGATTGTATATCAATATTTATAATTAACAAGCTGTACCCGGCATGCGTTGCAATGCCAATCAAAGAACGTGTTGGCGTTGAAAATCTGTTTCTTGAAGTGCTTTTGGATACACAACATGTTAACTGCCTCTAAGCTATCGTTAAATGGATTTTCTAATTTAGAACCATTCGTGGGAGCGTGCACAACAACTTTCAAAAGTTTCATCGCTGTCACTCATTTGTTGAATCAACTCGTACGCTACCTATTGTGAAATGGATTTACTAAGTCGAAACCCTTCCCTGGCGTGTACACAATAACTCATCAATGATTCATCGCAATCGGATGAATGGTATATGCACGTATACGGGGTTTTGTTTAAACGATTCGTGCGCTGTCACTCATTTGTTGAATCTACTCGTGCGCTACCTATTGAGAAATGTATTACTAAGTCGAAGCCCTTCCCTGGCGTGTACACAATAGCTCATCAAGGTTTCATCGCAATCGAAGAATGTTATATGAACGCAATAGGGGATTTTGTTGAAACGCTTCGCGCGTCGTCACCCATTTGTTGCATCTACTCTTGCGCTACTTATTGTGAAATGGATTTACTAAGTCCCCTTCCCTGGCGGGTACACAATAACTGATCAATGTTTCATCGCAATCGGATGAATAGTATATGAACGCATACCTGATTTTGTTTAAACGATTCGCACCCCGTCACTCATTTGTTGAATCTACTCGTGCGCTACCTACTGTAAAATGTATTTACTAAGTTAGAAACCGTCACGTAAGTGTCCACAACATCTCACCCAAGTTTCATCGCTATCGGACTAATGGGATATGAAGACATAGGGGACTGTATTGAAACGTTCCGCGTGTCATCGTTCATTTGTCGAATCTACTCGTGTGCTACCTACTGTGAAATGTATTTACTAAGCCAGAAACCTTCCTTGGAGTGTCCACCATATTTCACCCAAGTTTCACCGCTAACGGCAGAATGGTATATGACCTTATACGGGACTTTGTTGAAACGCTTCGCGCGTCGTCCCTCATTTGTTGAATCAACTTGTGCGCTGCATATTGTATAGGGGATTTACTAAGCCAGAAATTTTTCCATGACGTGTACACAACATCTCACCCAAGTTTCATAGCTACGGACGAATGTTACATGTATTCATACGGGACTTGGTTGAAACGCTTCGCGTGTCGTCGCTCATTTGTTGATTCTACTCTTGCGCTACATATTGTAATATGGATGTACTCAGCCAGAAACCTTCCCTGGAGTGTACACACCATCTCACCCAAGTTTCATCGCAATCGGATGAACGGTATGCGAACGTATACGGGACGTTGTCGAAACGCTTCGCGCGTAGTCACTCATTTGTTGAACATAAACGTGCGCTTCGTATTGTAAAATGGATTTACTTAGCCAGAAACCTTTCCTGGAGTGTACACAACAATTCACCAAACATTTATCACTATCAGACGAATGGTAGCCTATATGACTTTATACGGGACTTTATTGAAACGCTTCGCGTGTCATCGCTCATTTGTTGAATCTACTGGTGCGCTACCTAGTGTAAAATGTATGTACTAAGCCAGAAACCTTCCCTGGAGTGTACACAACATCTCACCCAAGTTTCATCGCTATTGGATGAATGGTATATGAAATTATATGGGACTTTGTTGAAACGCTTCGCGCGTCGTCGCTCATTTGTTGATTCTACTCGTGCTCTACCTATTTTTAAAGGGATTTACTGAGCTGGAAACCTTCCCTGGAGTGCACACAAAATCTCAGCCTAGTTTCATCGCTATCGGATGAATGGTATATGAACGCAAACGTGACTTTGTTGAAATGCTTCGCGCGTCGTAGCTCATTTGTTGAATCTACTCGTGCGCTGCCTATTGTAAAATGGATGTACTAAGCCAGAAAATTTCCCTGCAGTGTACACAACATTTGACGCAAGTTTCATAGCTATCGGACGAATGGTATATGAATGCACACGGGACTTTGTTGAAACGCTGTGCGTGTCGTCGCTCATTTGTTGAATCTACTCGTGCGCTATCTACTGTGAAATGTATTCACTAATTTTGAAACCTTCACGTAAGTGTACACAACATCTCACCCAAGTTTCATCGCTATCGGACGAATGGTATATGAACACATACGGGACTTTGTTGAAATGCTTCGCGCATCGTCGCTCATTTGTTGAATCTACGCGTGCGCTGCCTATTGTAATATGGATTTACTAAGTCAGAAACCTTCCTTGGAGTGTACTCAACATCTCACCCAAGTTTCATCGCAATCGGACGAATGGTATATGAACGCATAGGAGACATACCCACAGACAGACAAACTATCACGTAACATTGATTTATATATATATAGATTGAAACATATAATGCAGTGTCGTTACATGGTGGAAACTTTTAATTTCCTTATGCGATGTTTTGATTTGTTGCCAATTTTTGTGCGGTAAATGCACTGTACTAATAAGGACTGTATGAACTATATATGTAGGCGTGATTAATTTATTCTCAAGACTATTTTAGGGATGAATCTAATGATTTGACCACATCTGGAACACGATGTTCCCAGACCTTTTTAAAAAGGTATCTATAACAGCAAATTGTTTTTGCGAATAAGATTCCGGTACCTTGTTTGTGCCAGTGTCCTCGTGATGTATTCTTTCCCTTACTGCTGATCTCACGTTCCCTGGCTTGTATGGGTTCATATTCGCGCTGTGCGTAGAATAGGTCTTTGTTTACCTTTACGCGTGATCATAATGGAGACATTACCTAAAATTATACTAGATCTATAGCCTATATGTACAGCCTCCGTGGCTTAGGCGGCAGCACGCCGGCCTCTCACCGCTGGGTCCGTGGTTAAAATCCCGGTCACTCCATGTGAGATCTGTGCTGGACAAAACGGAGGCAGACAGGTTTTTCTCCGGGTACTCCGGTTTTCCCTGTCAACATTTCATTCCAGCAACACTCTCCACTATCATTTCATTTCATCTGTCATTCATTTAATCATTGCCCCAGAGGAGTGCGTCAGGCCTCGGCAGCCGGCACAGTTCATATCCTCGCCGCTAGATAGGGGCTTCATTCATTCCATTCCTGACCCGGTCGGAGACTGGAAGCAGGCTGTGGATTTTTTTCTATAGCCTATATGACAATCCAAATTTTCCAGTGAACATTGACTCAACGACTTGCTCGTTTTTGAAGGATAAATTTATTGTTTCTCCGCAATTTTTGTTTATTTTTATAATTATTAGGTTTATTTAATTTTGTGTTTTATTAATTTTCGGTCTTTTCAAATTTAGGTATCCACCTCTAAATTTTAAATTCAATTCCAAATTTGTATACTTAAATCTGTGTTAAGAGGGGCAGATGACCTCGTAGTTCCACCCCTTAAAACAACAATAACTAACAATAGGCTAATAACTAACGTATAGGCTATATGGACGGGAGATGAAGACCAGCCATAAGGAAACTATGAGTTGGAATAACAACGGCCACAGCGTGGTTTCTTCCTACGACAGTACTTATAGAAGCATTCTATTGCATAATGACTAACTCATTTCACTTTTGTCTTCCTCCTTGAATACACAGATGAACACTATTACTGCGTATTAATGCAGCTAATGGCCATGTAGGCCACTTTTCTTTTCAGGACGGGTCAAGGAAGGGACATTCGAAGGAAATCGGCCGTGGACCTACACAAAGGAACCGTCCTGGCATTTGCCTGGTGGTGAAAAGGGGAAATCACGAAAACCATTTTCAGGACTGGCATTCGAACCCACGCTCTCCCGATGCTAACGTGGTCGGTATTATGTTCCTTTATACACCCCTCTTGGTGTGATACATGGTCACCCTTGAATGTGTTCGCGCAGCTAGATGATCGTGGAGGCTGCGAGCCCTTTTCGCAGGTAGTGAGCAAAAAGCGCGACAGCTCCCCGTGCCATCCGCTGAACGGGACAGTACAGCAAAAAGCGCTTCCTTTCAATAGATAAGCTGCTGGCATATTGTGATTTACAAAGTTTCTCTCTACCTTCTCATTGCATCAATTAAGTGTTGTGCTCTCACCACAGTCCTGAGGAAAGTCTCGGCGATGGAGAGTGTTCAGGGATCCTGGGGCTAAGAAGAAGGAAGTTTTTAGTCTTGCGTGACCTTGAGCTGCAGGACCTCCATTTTAACGTGGAATACGAATCACGGTTTCCCATCTTCCTTCCAGGCAAATGCCGGGGTCGGTCCCTAACTATAGGCCACAGCCGCTACCTTCCAACTCCTAGTCCTTACATTCAAACTTTCCTCCCCAGACAACACTCCACACGTGACGGTACTTGTAGCTCAACCTATGGGTGTCCGCATAGAAGCAGCTACAAACTGGCGAACCGAACATGTCCTCGGACACTCCCGGCAGTAAAAGCCATCCGCTAAAAATAAAAAATAAATTAAAAACCCCCACATAAAATATTCTCCATGTGATGTTATATGTTAGTTTTTTGTGGTTTTTTGAAAGTAAATAAAATTAATGTTTTTCTTTCCAGGGACGCCTTCTACTATCCAATGTCGCTACGGTATCTACAGTATTGACGACCCAGAGAGGGTGAAGTCAACACCGTTGTTCCAGTACCAGACAGGCAATTGGTGGGTAAATATTAGCTTATCGGACTGAATAAATAAATAAGTAAATGAATGAATGAATGAATGAATGAATGAATGAATAGATGGATGGATTTTCCACAAGTTTCTACAGGTATGCCTCATCTAGTTAGCACCACTGATTATGATTAGATCCCGAAGAGCCAACAAATTGCGGGGATGCTGAATTCGGCGTTTTACCTGTTGTCCCGAACAGTCCCACGCATTCCAGGTTAAAATAGGGTGATTTAGTGGGCCAGTCGTGGTGCGACAAGGTGTCTATGTATTCGTCAAACCAGTCATGGTGAACTGAAGTGCAGGCCCAAGTCTTGGTACAAACCCACTCCCCCCGTGACATCTCAGAACCACCCCCGACCTGAATTGCACCCTGCACACACTACTGATTAAACACCTCCACCCCCCTCCGTAACATCTCAAAACCACCCCCGGCCTGAATTGCATCCTGCACACACCACTGGTTAAACACCTCATTGGACAGCCAGTGCAATCGATGTTTTGCGTTATTTAACAAGTAGTTCCGTGAAGAACTATACAGCCTATTTTCATATATCCTACTCATGCTAATTACCACTATCAACATACAAAATTTCAGTTTGATTGCTGTAATAGATTCATAGTTATTCAGAGCCGTCTAAATATTTCGGATGGTCGCCATGTTGGATTGCTAAATGTATAGGCCATAGAGTCATGTACCATTAAAGGAAAATTATTGCGTAGGTTCATTATTCAAACTTTCACTTCGATCGCATGGTTACGACACAAGAAATAAAAACTTAATTTTAAAATTCGCACAGCCGCCATCTTGAGGTTATGTAAACAATTGAACTAAATTAGATACCAGTGCATTACAATGTGTATAAACATTTCCTGTACCAGATTTCATTGCGTTAGGAACATTAAATCGCGAGAATGGTCTATTTAAAATTTTTAAATTCGCTTGGCCGCCATGTTCGTTTTGTAGTTAACCGGTTTTTGAAAGTCTTATAGATGAATTTCCAGTAGTACCCTGTATCTCCGTACATAATTTCAGGATGATACCGCTAATAGTTTCAGATATATAGAATTCCGGTGAAATACTTCGCACATCCACCATCTTGTGGTTATGTAAACAATTGAACGAAGTTAGATGTCGGTGCATTACAATGTGTATAAACATATACTGTACCAAGTTTTATTGCATTTGGTTGGTTAAATCGCGAGAAACGTCTATTTAAAAGTCGTGAATTCGCGTGGCCGCCATGTTGGTTTTGTAGTTACAAATTTTTCAAAAGTCACATAGGTGAACTTCTAGTAGTTTCCTTTATCGCCGTAATAAATTCCAGGGTTATATCGGGAATAGTTTCGGAGATATTGAATGCTGGTGAAATACTTCGCACAGCCGCCATGTTGGATTGGTGAGACTTAACGAAATTTGAAGGGCACGGTCGGGGTCGCCCGGAATAGTGCTATGAATCTACCGAGTTTCATTGAAATAGCTCCAGCCGTTTAGAAGTTATTAGGGGGGCACAAACCCTCTCTCTCACACACACACACACACACGGACAAAAGGTGATCTCATAAGCCTATTTTTTAAAAATTGAAAATAGGCTAAAAACAGCCATAATCGCAATTCGTCGCGTCACACTAGACACCTCCAGTTAGCTACTGTCTCTTCCTGTGTTGTTTTGCCCATTAAAGACGTGCGCTTGAAGGCTGGTGGACACACTACTGTAGTTCACTGCCATGGACATATGCCAGCGGTGACGTATTACATGACCGCCTGGTAGCGGTGCACCTCCACCTATAACTATTTTTTTTGTTAATACGGATTTCTTCAGTATCATTCTAGCTGCTGTACTTTCTCCATCATGTCAACTTCTTTACAGAAATATTGCACCAAGTTTTGCTATTTTTGTAAAGCTTTTTGTATAGATTGTTCGGCAGCTAATTATAAGTGTCAGGACTAAATAAAAAGCAATAAGAAAGAGGCGAACGGCGGGGGACGGTTGATGTATTTCAGAGAGCATTCAGTAAGAGAAATTTGTGTTCTCAGAATGATTGGTACAGATTGTATCTGTGTCTCCGGCATGCGTAACAGAAGTGCTAATTATGTGGTTGACTGCGTTTGGAGCCATTACATATATAAAAAAAAGAATGTGGGCATAATGGGCCTAAAACTGCTTCGGTGGCTTAGTCGGAAGCATGCTGAACTGCCATGCCGGAGATCTCGGGTTCAACCCCGGCTGAAGTCGTCGGATTTTTATGATCGTTAAAATCCTTGACTAGGCCTATGCCTTTCTTCGGAGGGGGAGTAAAGCCGATGGGCCCATGGCATGTAAAAGAACCTACCACTACAAGTATTGGTGATGTGTAGCTAAATTTGTAGGTTATTTGGTTAGAAACGCTCTATCAAGGTCCAACGTTCGCCGCTAGGTGTCAATGACAGTGGCATCTCTAGTTGCCAAAGTTGGAACTACTTGAAATTGGACTTGATGGGGAGCCTACGGGCGTTCAATTTACCCCGCTATGGCCATTGGCTGCAATTCAAATATAATAATGGGCCTCTGTGGTACTGCGGGATACTGACCAATGACTGTCTTCCTTTGGACTGTGCTGGGTGTCAAACATTCTACGTACCTAACTAGCCCCAAGAGTGCTACCTTACGCATCAGAGGGCTGCTTAGTAGTTCTCATGAGGCTGAGTTAACTCTGTTCCAACACGGTAATACGAGTATTACCAGTATTTCAGTTAAGACTGCACAATTCAGAAAAATAATCAAATGATGACGTTTCTGGAAACAATTCGTGATAAGTTGGCCATTATTATTATTATTATTATTATTATTATTATTTTAATCAGCTGTCTGATCCGATTTTGTTGCATCTTGTCCACCTTGTGGTGTAGTAACTAGTATTCTTGGCTGTCACGCATTTCAAGAAATTTAATTTTGGTCTGAGGGCTGGAACGGGGTACTCCAGGCAAATGCCGAGATGATTCCTAACGCCAGGTCAATGCCGCCTCCTTCCCAATCCTAGCCCCAAATACAAATACAAATACACTAATACAGTCATCACAATGACATAGGTTAGCTTCAGGTTTGGTTACTGTGTTATAATGTCTTAATTTAACATTTCGGGATATTAATTTTTTGTTATATCTGTTCCAGATAATTCAGGTCTTCTGTAATTTTGAAATTCTCTCTTTATTTGCTTCACGGTTCAATCCGTATGGCTGAATTACTTCTCCTAAATACTTGAATTTATTTACTTGTTGAATTTTGCCAAATGTAGTCTAAAAGTTGCTCATCTAGATAACGAGAGGACCCTTCAAAGTATTGATTTTGCATATGATATTTAAAGCCCGGTCTTAGCTGCAATTTCGTGAAGTTTATCAAGAGCCTTAACTGCCTCTAGTCCAGGCTGTTCCAAATCCACGAGTTCGAGTATGCGTACTCGCGAGTACTCAGCAGTGATGCTCGGAGCACGGTTGGGGAGGGACTGGGGGTGATAGCCAATACATCACTGGGCGAAGGTCATAGTACAAGTTCATGCGCTTCCTGCCAATCTTGATGTATTCACCGCACAGTGGCGGCAACCCCCCACAGCAGAGCTGTATTGCATGTTGCAGGTTTACTCACGGAAGGCGGCGAGTACTCGGCAGCTCACAGACGAGCTGCTCGGATGGAACAGCCTGCTCTAGTCTATTGTTAGAAAGAACAGCCAGATCATCTGCGAAAGCCAAACACTGCAGATGAATTCTGTTTTTGATTAGTCGGCCAATAGTTATTCCTTTTGTTTAATTTTCCCATGTTCTGATGACTTTCTCCAGCACAAGATTGAATAATAACCGAGATAGTCCGTCTCCTTGTCGAAGGCCTATGTTAATATGAAAAGGATTAGAAAGTTCACCTTGAAATTTAACTTTTGAAGTTGTGGCTGTCAGTGTCTGCTTAATTAATTATCTTGTTTTCCTGCTAAATTTAAATTCTTCTAGAATGTCGAACAGAGTGTGACGGTCAACCGAGTCGTAAGCTTTCTTGAAATCCACAAACGTGATCACTGTTTGCCTGGTTTTACGAATTTGCAGGATGGTTTTGAGACTGAGAATTTGTTCTGTACATGACCTGCCCTTCCTAAACCCTGCCTGATATTCGCCAGTTAGGTGTTCTGTCTGTTTTTCAAGTCTCGTGAGTAAGGCTTTAAAAAGAATATTATATGCAAGTGGTAGTAAGAATATACCTCTGTATGATATCTGTTTTATCCCCCTTTTTATTTTTTTGGGTGAATCAGGGCACACTTCCAGTCATCAGGGATTTTCTCCGAATTCCAGATATCTTCAAGAATTACGTGAACTTTCTGAGCTATGCTTTCTCCTCCTAATTTCAACATTTCAGCGATTATACCATCCTCCCCTGGGGCCTTGTTACTGATCATTACACAAACTGCTTACTGCTCGAGTCTAAGCTGCGTGGACCTGAGAGGAATGTGCATCGCAGACTATCAGTAGTGGTGGTGACGAGTGATGAGGTTTCTCGGTCCTTGCGTAGTAACAGAAGCAAATACATTAGTCGGTGACTCAGTTACTCATTCCCAACGCCACACTAGTTTCAGAAAAGACCCATGTTAGCAGTATTGGAATAGACGAGAATGTCAGGTAACACGGCGGGCTGTCGACTGGCTTCTCAATTCTCGCCTGCTCCTACCTTGCCTCTGCCCTTCATCCCGCAAGTTCACAGAGCTTGGAACCGAGCAGTACTAGGTGTTGGGTAGCTTGATATTTGTTCAGCAAATGTTTTGTAGAAGTTTCTTGTATTATTTTTCTTGAAATTTTGATCTATTTCTGTCAGTCTGTTTTTTTTAATCATATTTTCGTTTTTCCGATCTGATTGTTTTTGAGGTTTCTTTCTGGCTTTGATGAACTCATGCCAGTTTAGGTCTATTTTATCGGAACTCCACCTTTGCCAGACTTGAATTATAAGTTCTACGGCCTTGTCACAGACGTCGTTCCACCACCTGTGTTTGCGTTTTCGAGGGAGAACACCAATATTCTGGAAAGCCCTTACAAGGGTATCTTTTAATTTTATCCAATTTCATGGAGTTTGGTTGAAGATATTGGCAACGAAATTGCTTGAATTTAGTTTAAGAAGTTCCGGATCAATTCTTGGATTTCTAGCTGGTCTGAGTTTGGGTCTGTCAGGTTGAAATTTAACTTTGATTAAAGACAAGTGGTGATCGCAATCAATGATTCCCTTCTTTAGTTTATCATTTAGAATTTCTTTCTGGTTTATTTCACAAATGGCCACGTGGTCTATTTGAAACTCCCCTAAGTGGAAATTTGGGGATTTCCAGGTTGTTTTCTTGTGTGGAAGGGCCAGGAAATGAGTCGACATCAATTTTAGCTCAAAATTCTCGCAGAAGCCTACAGTATTAACCTTTCTCCGGTTTTGTTGGTACTTGAGTGAGCAGGGTAGAGTCTTACAGTGGTTCTATTTTTCTTTTCTTACCAATTTGTGCGTTGAAATCTCCTACCAGAATTTTAACATGATGTTTTGGAATTCTTGCTGTATTATTATTATTATTATTATTATTATTATTATTATTATTAGACCTATGTTTAGATATGAAATTATCCATATCTGAAACAAATTGGTCCTTATTGCCAGTTTAATTGAAATCTAAATGGATTTTAAATAAAATCATCAATAATCAATACGTATATTATTATTTTAATGTAGTAGCAGTAGTTTCGACCACAGTGCGATCATCATCAGCAATCTTAACAAGTTGTTGGAAAAAACTATTAAAGATAAAGTTGCTAGTAATTGAATATTGATTATTTCTACTGGATTATGCTGTTGGTCAGCATCAAATTTGTTCCCTGTCTGAAGATAAACTTAATAATATCAAAACTGTGAAAGATTTGTATTTAAGGATTATCCTTAAGAAACTATTTAAATAACTAAAAATCTCAAAAGTACGACATAGTTACTATTATTATTATCATCATCATCATCATCGCCATAATCGTCAACACCCGGAAATCGAATTCATCTTTGCTTATTGGTCCATTATTGATCAGTAATGCGCTGATCTAATGCACCTATGTGCGTACCCCGGAACTGGTACAGCCGTGCTGATGGATGATGATCGTAGTAGATTTTATTAAAAGTTCAGCTGGCTGTTGAATCTTGCTTTGACATTTTTTCTGCATTCCTAGGATCAGCATCGTCTTGTCCAGCTGGACCAGCTAAAGCACGCTGCCCCACTTAGAGTGAGATAACCAGCACAAATCTCGCTGATATTAGGTCTGCTTGTGTTTGTCTTCAACAAGTGCTTCGTGAGATGATTTCTTGCTGCTCTTGTGTCAGCAGTAATGCATCACAAAGGAAGTGGCAGGTAAGCTTCTGGATCTGCAAGTACTTAATCAAGTCCTTGAATTCATCCCCACCTGTTTGAGAAGAAAGTATTGCTGTAATCAACCGGATGTTTCTTGTCATCTAGGCTGATTTAAAGATCCAACTTGAGCTGGCCTTGTTTGTGATACGTGGCCCTTTATTGCATTCTTTTTGTTTAGACAGCAAATGTTGAAGACGAACATGCTAAATGGCTTCGGCTGACATCTCGGAAAGATACTGCGATATGAGAGATATTCGAGTAACACTAGGGACAAATTGATGCAAATGACCTCGTTGTATCGTCTCTTAGAAGATTAGAACAGCTCCTCATCTACATCAGTGATAGGCCTACTGTAGGCTATATTATGAATACCAGTGATTCGGCTTATTCAAATACGATCCTGATCGTGAATAAATAAATTACTTACCGTAATTTATTTAAATTAAATGTGTGTCTACCCCTTATTATTCCCGTTTTCCATCGGTGTCGGGGAGGAGATACGGTGAAAGCCTTGTTTTTTTACGGCCGGATTCCCTTCCTGACGCCAACCTCATGAGAGGAATTAATAAGAGCCTATTTTCATTTATGAAAAAAATAGGCTTATGAGATCACCTTTCGTCCGTGTGTGTATGTGTGTGCGTCCGTGTGTGTGTGTGTCCTAATAACTTCTAAACGGCTGGAGCGATTTCAATGAAACTCGGTAAGGTCATAGTACTATTTCGTCCGACCCCGACCATGCCCTTCAAATTTTATTACGTCTCACCAATCCAACATGCCGGCTGTGTGAAATCTTTCACCGGTATTCTATATCTCCGAAACTATTACTCATCAGTCATCACTCTGAAATATCGTACTAGACGTTCATCTGTGTGACTTTTGGAAACATGGTAACTACAAAGCGAAGCTGAAACGTTTAAGTAGACGTTCTTCGTGATTTAACCATCCTGACGCAGTGAAACTTGGTACAGCAAATGACTATACAAATTCCAATGCACTAACATCTAATTTAGTTCAATGGTTTACATAACCTCAAGATGGCGGCTGTGCGAAATATTAAAATTAAGTTTTTATTTCTTGTGTTCTAATCATGCTATTGAAATCAACGTTTTAATAATGAACGCACACATTAATCCTCATCTAATAGTACATAACTCTATGGCCTACACATATTAAAATCCAACATGGCGACCATTGAAAATATTTAGACGGTTCTCAATATCTATTAATCTATGACAGCAATCAGACTGAAATTGTGTATGTGTAGCCTTTAGAGGCTATAAACATAAGTTCACATATGTGACGTTCAATAACCTGGTGAGCACAAATACAACATGCCAACGACGCGAAATTTAAATATTCAAATGGACGTTTCTCGCGATTTAACCATCCGAGTGCAGTGAAACTTGGTACGGTGTATTCTTTTATAAATTTTAATCCACTGGCATCTAATTAATTTAAATTATTTTCATAACCACAAGATGGCGGCTGAGTGAAATTTTAAAATCTCGTTTTTATTTCGTGTGTCCTAATCATGCGATTGAAGTTTGAATAAAACACCTACACAATAATCTTCATGTAATAGTACATAACTTAGTCTAAGGCCTATGTATAAAAATCCAACATGGTGACCATCCGAAATATTTAGAGGGTTGTCAATATCTACGAATCTATTACAGCAATCAAACTGAACATTTGTATGTTGATAGATGCAATTAATATAAGTAGAATATATGAAAATAGGCTACTTAGTTCTTCACGAACTACTTGTTTATGTCTTCATCATACATTTCATCATCACGGCGTGCCGGTCGCCTACGGGCGTTAACTCTATAGTCCTGTACTATGCCTCCCAGGAGGTCACACATCATGATTATAATAACACACCAGCGAATATTGGCAAATGATACTCACAAGAAGTTCATAAAATTCCATGACCTTGTAATCCCCATCAGCCATAAAAATTAATTGCGGTTAATTTAATTAATTATTTGTCTTCAACAACCCGTTTAACTGTAATGGTTTTACAGCCTCACGAGTCCAAGAATTTTGCCATGTGCCAGTCAATCTGATGTATCGGTACGTGTTTCATGTAGGCTATTTAAATATCTCACAATGACTACCACATGTTCAAGGATTCATTCCCGTAACCTTGTAATGAACGTCAAGTTAATTGCGCCATACAGTTCCCTAAATGAAACAACACGAAATAATACGCATATTCATCGCAACCCTGAGTAGTTTTCCATAATTGTATTCTGGTACAAGATTCTGTTGATGCGTAGTGAATCTATGACGACGTGCAAGGGGAGAGGAAGGAGGACTAACAGTAGAAGCAGAGGTGATGCAGTGGTCAAGCTGGCTTGCTTCTCACTAAGGCGGATTAGGTTCGATTCCCCCTGAATGCATGTGAGGTTTTCGAAGTGAAATAATTATCACGTCCTGTGGTTCCGATTCCACGTAAAAATGTAGGTCCCGTGGCTCATGATCGCGAGATTAACAGTCAAGTATAACTACAAGCTTCTTTTAACAGTAAAAACAGCTAGAAATTCAGCCAGTTCTTAATTTCACTCTGTTGTTGTTGTTGTTGTTGTTGATTCATGTAGGGGCTTTGGGGCACCGTGGTTTTATAGCCCCGTGTAGTCTACATGGGTCTGTGTGGAATCTGTTTGAAAGTCTGTTGCATTGGGTGAACTAGGAGTTTTGGGTAGGAGGTGGCCGTGGCTTTCAGTAAGTACCATGGAAATTTGGGAAGGAAAAGTGTTTGTGGCTTTGAGTTTGAAATCATCCCGGCATCATTTCACTCTGGAACTAGAATATTTGTTGCTATTCGTCTTAAGGGTTTGGATCGTCCTGGTCACCAGCCCCGTTTACTTGAGTGTGTGTACAGTTTTGTTAGTCTGATAACCTATATATCTATGGTGACTGTAGTAGCGTCTGTGTAAGTGTTAATACTAGGGTTGTGGACGGGGTAGGAACCCTGGGATTATCCTGGCATTAGCCGGAGGAGAGAGAGAGAGAGAGAGAGTGGAAAACTTCAAAGAAGTGCCGCATTCAGGATAGCCGTTGTCAACGCCGGGTTTCGAACCTCCAATTTCTGGATTTGCTGAAGCTCACCAATGCGGTCATGTGTAGTCTACAATTTACCGTGGGTGGCTACACCTGGAATATTTGAAGATGGGAACTGATCATAAGGTAGAATCAATTTACGGAAGTAATTCTTAAAGGAGGAGGTTGCTACCACAGCATCACTAATTGCTGACACACTGCCACTGAGCCGGGTTATATACTTCGCTGGCTCCCCTGGCTGGCGGCTCATTCCGATTGGGACGTAGTGCGACAAACACTCCTTGACGCTCTGCAACAAACAGCGCAGCGGTAAGTAACCAAGCCATAATATTCTCTCCCTTCAAGTGTTATATTTGTTGTTGGTGATTGATGTAGGGGGTTTGCGACATCCTGGTCCTGTGATACGATGTCGCAATTCCAACAATAAGCGACAAAAACGACAACTCAAGAAATAGGAATGTAACACGATATTGTTAAGTAAACAATACAGGACCAAACTGTGGGTTCAAATCCCGGCTCAGGCAGCGTTGTTTGAAGATGCTTCAATCGTGAAACCCGTGTCAGTAGTTTTAAAATTTAAAGATCTTTTTGAGGGCAACATTGAGGTACTCCGGCGTTTCTACCACCGCATACTATTATTATTATTATTATTATTATTCTCTTGTACTGTATATAGGCTGTGTCTATTGCCACAGAAGGCGAGAAACGATCATCAACGGCATTTTAATGCAAATTGATGATCTATTTCAGCTTTGTGGTGGAAAGGTTTAAAAACTTTTGAACTGTTGAGCCCGTGGTAAGAATGTCAGATTTTTAGCCTACTTTCCACATTTTGTAAAAATGAGGAAAGATTAGACTTATGAGATCGATCCTGGCAAATGTGTGTAGGCCTAAACGACTACAGCTATCGAAACCAAATTTAGTATGGGTAAAGACCTATACCTGAATATTTCACGGCCATATTTGACTGTCGGGACTGTAGGGTGGATGTTACCAGACCTCCCACTTGAAACACTGCAGCAGTTCGCTCGTTTGGTGGACCTAGCACCATGTGACTTTCATCTGTTCGGTAAGCTCAAAACGGAGCTCGGTGGTCGACGTTTCCAGACCGATGAGGAGGTGAAGGCCGCTGTCTCCGTTTGGTTGCAGAACGCTGGAGGAACTTTCTATACATCCGGCATCGACAAGTTGGTTGTGCGATCGCAGAAATGTTTGGAGTCTCTTGGAAACTATGTGGAAAAGTGACGTTACATTGTTATGTCGTTATAGGCGTGTTGCTGTTGTATAGGTGGTGTAATAAATGGCCATAACTGGGAAGTGCAACTTATTTTTGATCCACCTTCGTATGTCACTGTACTGATCCAGTGCTATCATCAGTGTATTTGGCTCGCAAGGAGTTTGATGGCGATGGTTTTGTATTTTTATATGAATTTCATATGTAATACTAATAATAATAACAATAATGTCTGTTTCTAACGGAGCCTCCGTGGCTTAGGCGGCAGCACGCCGGTCTCTCACCGCTGGGTCCGTGGTTCAAATCCCGGTCACTCCATGTAAGATCTGTGCTGGACAAAACGGAGGCAGACAGGTTTTTCTCCGGGTACTCCGGTTTTCCCTGTCACAATTTCATTCCAGCAACACTCTCCACTATCATTTCATTTCATCTGTCATTCATTTAATCATTGCCCCAGAGGAGTGCGTCAGGCCTCGGCAGCCGGCACAGTCCATATCCTCGCCGCTAGATGGGGGGCTTCATTCATTCCATTCCTGACCCGGTCGGTGACTGGAAGCAGGCTGTGGATTTTCATTTTCTAACGGTGAACATTTGGCTACGCGAAGGTAAGATGCCCTCCTGAATGGTTGGTTAGGCTACGCTCCTGAAAACACACATTACTCAGCCTATAGGTATGCCCTTTAACATGATAGAGATGGGCTGCAGTGGATGCCGCGGGATTGAATGGACTATTGTCTCATTGTGTAACCGTTATTGATTTCCGACCGTGAATAATAGAATATCATCGTTTGTTTATCAGAGTTGCAACTTGACCGTAAAGATATCCGACAAGAAACATCTTCATACGTCACTTCCTGTTTATAGGTCTGTCTTAAAGAAGCGTGTTGTCATGTTTCCTACAATGAAGCTGGATAGAACTACTATAAATTCACTGACCATGATACCTCATTGCGGGGTTTGGACATTGTGATAATCAGCTCCGCATACTTGGGTATGTGTAGATTTTGTGGTTGGTTGGTTCCTTAGTTTAGGGGCAGCGACAACCCGGTCATGTAGCCCCATGCACTTTGGGTGTGTGTAGATTTTTCTGATAACCGGTTTTAATTGTGATGGCTGTATTAGTGTGTGTTATCTGTGATTTAGGTAAGGACTGCATTCGATCAATTTTCAAGTAGTTCATACTTTTACCACCAAATGCTACCGTCCACGACATCTAGCTGCGGACTTGGCTACTAGATGCCATCACAGTGAACCTGGTGGAGAACGTTGGAACTAATATAGCATTATCATTATCTAACCTACAAATTTTGGCTTCACACAAGTGTAGTTAGTGGAAGGTTCTTTTACATGCCATAAATCTTTGACATGAGCCCGCTGGCTTTACTTCCCCTCCGACGGAAGGCATACTGAGGGGAATTTTTATCGTTCTTAAAGAAGCCGACGACTTCGGCCGGGTATGAACCCACGACCTTGGGCATAGAAGTAGATTTTGTGTGATAGCCTGTGTTGGTGTGATATCTGAGGCAGTGTGTGTATTAATTGTAATTAAGGCAAGGATTGGAAACGAGGTGACCGTTACCTTAAGCTTTGAACCATCCCGGCATTTGCCTGGAGTAGAAGTGGAAAACCTTGGATCATCACTTCTAGAATGGCTGTGGTAGGAATTGGATCCACCTCTCCTTAGTTTTGCGTCACGACTGATTGTAACCAACTCTTGGACAAGAATTAAATTTATTGGCAGAGCCAGGAATCGAACCCGTATTACAGGGGATCCTGAACTTGGAAGACAATTTGGTTCGAAACCAATCATCGGCCACTCTTTCACATATCCTAGTTTTCCGTGGTTTGTCATTTCATTTCCAAGCAAGTGCTGTGACTGTGCTTCTTTCAAGATTACGGCAATTCCTTCCCGATATTATCCCCAATAACAAATAGACCTACATGTTTTGAAAAAAAAAAAAAAAAAAAAAGAAAAACAGAAATTTAAAATAACTAAATGAATACATGCATACGTACATACATAAATAAATACATAAATTAAGGAAGAAAGAAAATAAGAAAGAAATAAGTACATAAATAATTAGACTTAGCCTACACAATACATAAATACATGAATGAGTACATAAATAAGTAGACTACATAAATGCATAAATAAGTAAATAGCTAAATAAAGAAAGAACGAAAGAAAGAAGGAAATAGCTATCATATCCCTACTTTTTGGTATGCAAATCCATAGCGGAAGTGTTTAAACGTAGGACATGTGTTTTCATTAAAACGCCACAAGGTTCTATTGTTTGGCCCTCTATAAGATTTTAAAACATAGGAGTGGTACCGCTAGCTCAAAACAGCATCCCAGTAGCTGGCACGATCTCTGAAGAAAGAAAACAGCTCAACAAAAGTATCGTGAGGACGTGATCTGAATACATCATAGCGTAGGTTATGTGTGCGCTTTTCTTTAGTGTAATTAGGGCACAGATCTGGCAGCAGCATTGTTTTCTGTAGCGTACTTGCTTAATTTACGTGAGGTGTGAAGATATAGCGGTCAAGGTGGACCAGATTTGATTCCCAGTTAATAATGCACGTGAGATTTTCGAGGTAAAGAAAAGGAAGGAAGCTTTTAATTTTACGTGACCGCTAATCATGCGATCATGAACCACGGGGCCTCTTTTTTACTTGGAATCCGAACCACAGGACATGTCATTTCACTTCGAAAATCTCACATTCATTGAACGGAAATCGAACCCGGCCTCCTTGGTTAGAGGCCAGCAGCTTGATCACTGCGCCACCACGCCCCATGGTAAAGAAAAGTCACGTCCAAAGGTTAGCATTCTACGTAAAAAGGAGGTTGTTTATGATCGCGAGATTAACAGTCACGTAAAACAGGGCTGTGCAGGTGAACAGCTAACGGAGGTTATTCTCAGACTAACTTTCAAATTGTTGCTTTTGTAATTTGATGGAGGGGTTTGCCACATCATTGATATCAGCCCCTTACATTTTGGTATGTGACAGAGGTGCCAACTATTACGGATTTCACCTCACGATTACGGCGTTACGGTCAAAGGGGAAATTATTACGGAAAAGTTACAAGATGTCTACCGGTAACGAAAAATAACGAAAGTAACGAAAAAGTTGCTAATTTTCAAACAGGTAACGATAGTAACTTAAAGTAGCTATTTTTTATGTCTGGATAGTTGGAGGTAACGACAATTCGCCGAGGTCGGTTTAAATCATTTAAACTCGCGCCACTAGGCTCACAGATTGGGATGGAGCAAGTTTCACGCAAGCGCCGCCGATTGCGTAAGCTATATTTCCCCGTGCACGACCTCAAGGAAATGCATACTGAGGATACCTTGAGTGGTACACATCGGTTCAACGTCTATTTTCGGCATCAAGAGGAATTTTTAGTTTTGTGTGATATTTTTCTGTGTTATTGGGAAACCTGACTTTCAGCGAGACGTTTATTCGCGAAAACTTCCGAAACTTGGAGACTATCTGAAATAAAATATAATATAAGGGATTACTGATAACCCATTTCAAAGGTTGGCATCTCTGATGTGATGGAATCTGTCTGATAACCTGTGTTTATGTACTATCTGTACTAGTGTGTGTATTAGGGGTGGGGGTTTGGATTGGGAAGAAGGTGGTCGTGGCTTAAAATTAGGCACCATCTTGGTATTTAGATGTGGAAAACCATTTCTAGGATGGTTGACGTGGGGAACGAACCCAACTCTGCATCTCTCAGAATAGAGTATAATTTTTTGACACAACTGGCAATCGATCCTGGGACTTCAGGAATGGCAACCGGTCCGAATTCCAATCATTTTGGAATCGAACTCTAGACCATCAAAACATACCCCTATAGAGTAATTTGTGGTATCTTGTTCCATTGTTGAGATAATGAATGGTCTCGCATTTCGCGCCAGCGCTGGAGGCTGGAAGGGCAGATGGTGCCAGCTGGGAGACGTGTTGCGTGCTGTGGTCCAGACAGCTGCCTACTGCCGGCTGTCTCTAAGGACATTTGACGTGGCTGACTATGGATGCTGGTATGAATACACCTGCTCGTCTTCTGCTGCCCTGTCGACCTTATGTTCTCTTCCTCAACTATCTAGATACTTAGTTCCAAGACTGCTATAAGAAGCTGTAGCAAGTCCGGAGACCAAGGATTCAAATACCGGCGTGACAACGATCATCCAAGCAAATTGTGGGAATTGTACCCTGTTTCAGTTCCCAGACACCTACCTCAATCCTAGTTAGCACCTCATGGTGTGACGTCTGGCGTTCTTGGATGTCGCCCAGGAGGTCTGGGTTTGATTTCCGGCTCTGCTTAGAAATTTTAATTCTGGTGGTCTGAAACGGGGTACACTCTGCCTTGTGAGACAAAACTGAAAAGGGGAGGGTTCGATTCCCACCTCAACCATCCTGGGAAAGATTTCCGTGGATTTCCTCCACTTCTATTCCAGGCAAATGCTGGGATTGTTCCTAACATAAGGTCACGGCCGCCTTCTTCCCAATCCTATCCCCAATTTGGAAATACACTTACTAGTAGCCTATAGCCATCACAATAACTCAGGTTATCACACCAATTCCACACACACACACACACACAAATACACGGGGCTATTTAGTCCCCAGTTATTGCAATTTTAGTTGGACATTGTGGTCATTTAGCTTCGTGTACATGGGTGCGTGGGGAGAATTTGTCTGATAACCTGTGTTATTGTGGTGTCTGTAATTAAGGTGAGCATTGGGAAGTAGGCAGCCAAGGCCTTAAGTTAGTGAACCTTACCGGCATTTGCCTGGAGTAAAAGTTAGAAACCACGGAAAAACACTTCCTGGATGGCTCAGGTGCGATTCTGAACTCACATCTTCTCAGTTTTGACTCACCAGGCTGAGTGAAACCCATTCCAGCCCTCAAACGAGAAATAAATTTCTTAGCAGAGCCGGGAATCGAACCCGAACCTATGATGTGACAGCCAATAATGCTAGTTGCTACACCGCAAGGTGGTTATTACAATTTTACTTCCAACTATAGTCATCGCATAACACCGATTCTTGGCCAAGTGGATAGAGTGCTGGATATTGGTCCGAGAGGTACTGGGTTTGATTCTCGACCAGGTTCATGGAAGATTAACTTTGTATGGTTGATTCCCTATGCTCGGAGACGGGTGTTTCTGACATCATCATTCATTTCATCCTCATTAATATGCGCATTTGCCTAGGGTGTTGACTCGAAAGAGCGGTCCCACATGCCATTGTTATGAATAGGATAATAGGGACACATTTTTATTAAAGTATTATTTAAGAAAGCTAGAGTAGAACAACACTGCACTGGAATGTCAGCAGCACGTAGCCAGGGAGGCATTCCTTTGGGTATCGTGGTAATGAAGTGTACTGATGGACACATATTGATGATGATTGGGAAAGGGCAGTGAACGTCCTCCGACCGGAAATTACTCTCCTAGTGACAAGAAATTCACCGTAACGGTATAGCCCTATTTATATCCAAACTAGGCTTCTGAGAACGAAAGCGTGTCTCTCCTCTGGTCCTCAGGCCAAATTCTGCAACACAAGTCTCCGTCGTTTTAGCCTATTTTCATCATATGGAATAAAGGTTTAGTCTATGAGATCACGTTTTGTCCGCGTGTATAGGTGTGTAATGAGTTTGATTGGTTGGAGCTATTTCAATAAAACTTAGCAAGGACTAACTACTATCCCGTCTGACCGTGCCTTTTTCAAATTTCAATAAGGGTCACCAATCCAACATGGCAACCGCTCGAAATATTTCACTGTTTTTCATTATCATTCTGAATTTTTGTATGCTGATATAGGACTATAAGAAACACAAGCTACACGGTGACCACGTGAAATTCAATTACTTAATGGCTTTTCTGGCGACTTAATCTTCTGACTACAGTGAAACTTCACATTGTAAATCTTTATAGGACAGAATATTGAGGATATTTAATTTTTTTATTTTTATTTAATTTTAAATATTTTAGCATAATATAGAGGAAAGTCGCCATATATGGAATAGTCACCTAATATGGAATACCGTAATATTTCGAATTGCGTGGTTGGTAGATCTCCCTTTCCTGTCAGTGCTTGCGTGTGACGTCATTGTATTCCCGAGGTCACTGAGCGAGACGACTCTGCTGTGCTTGGTTGGTTGGTTATCTGCTGAAGTTTGAATCTTCCGTCTTTGAGATTTTGTGAGGTATGCACTCATTGCATTATTGTATGCCTTTATTATCGGGTATTATTCTTATCCTAGGAGGCAAATTATAGTGTATGTGCTACGCTATTAGCTATATGTAGTTGTTAATCCTTACGTTTATTTTCTTTTCCGTTGCGCATCCTTGAAATCAACATGGCCAAGTTCCCAATATGGAATACTTGGGGTCCGCAATATGGAATAGTATTCCATATTTGGCTCCTCATTCCTGTCACTTTATTTGTATGAATATTTTTCAATTATTTGTACAATTTTTCTAGGTCATGTAAGGTGAAAGACTTAAGAGGAAACGGTGGAACTCGGATGCCATGAAACAAGCTATTTTTGCGGTACGAGAAAAGAAAATGGGATATAAAAAGCGGCTGAACAATTCAATGTACCTTGAACTACTTTCATCAGGCTGTATTCCATGAAGGATGTTGAACCCAAGGATGCAGTACAGGCCGCACTTGGAAGACGTCCGATTCTTCCCCGTAATATAGAAAAGCAACTCGTAGAGTACCTGAAAATCATGGACGCAAGATTTTTGGTCTCTCTATGAGTGACGTGAAACAACTTGCATTTCAACTAGCACAGGCAAACACCATACCTCATCCGTTTTCCAAGGAACGAGAAATAGCGGGCAAAAAATGGCTTAAACTCTTTTTATCTCGCCTTAGAAACGAAATATCGTTACGAACACCCACAGGAACATTTTTGCCTAAGTGAAAGGATTTAATAAGGAAGCTGTGTTCTATTTCTTTGACCTACTAGACCGTGAGTTCGATAAACATCATTATGCTGCTGACAGGGTGTTCAATGTAGATGAGACTGGTTTGTCGATCGTCCAGTCGAAGGTCCCTAAATGATTGCAGCGATTTGTGTGTGATTTCTGTAAATAAGCTACTAATCACATGAACTTCATTAAGTATTCCATATTTGGAGCCGTCTTGTTTATTATGTAAAATGTAACTTTCTTACAAAAATATTTCTAATTACTTCCACATAATATATTCAGCTTAGCATTATATGACATTCTTTGTATAAGTAATTCCTAGAAATGATACACATTTGAAAACATTTTTAATTCAATCAATTATTTCAATATCAGCAAAAATATAAATGGTATTCCATATTTGGCGACTTTCCTCTAATTATTATTAGTTTAAATTTTTGTTTTCATTAACATTTTAATGTTTATATTTATTTTTAAATTGTAATTTTCATATTATTTTTATAATCTTAAAAGTAAGATAATAAAATTATTATAATTTCAAAATTTATAAGATTATTTATTCTTATTTTTTTTAAACTATATTCGTTTTAATTCTGCTTTTTACTATCATATTTTTTAAAT
Source organism: Meconema thalassinum (assembly GCA_946902985.2). Classification (NCBI taxonomy): domain Eukaryota; kingdom Metazoa; phylum Arthropoda; class Insecta; order Orthoptera; family Tettigoniidae; genus Meconema; species Meconema thalassinum. Next base: position 223,667,405 of record OX336394.1, read on the forward strand.
TTTCAATTTCAAATTAATATTTCTTTAATCACCTTCGATCAAGGAGGTGAAGAGATAATATTTGATTTTCAGAAATATTAACACTTCCACAAGAAAATATCGCTGAAAGATTCAACCATCATCATCTTTGACAATAAGCTTATTATAAATTTTCCTTTTATAGTAGGTGGTAAATGTAGAGACCACTAACCTATAAAGGGCTAAGGAATGTGTACTCTTGAGCATGTGAATGTTGTTGTTGTTGTTGTTGTTGTTGTTTGAGTCTTCAGTCTTTTGTCTGGTTTGATGCAGCTCTCATGCCTCCTTGTCCTGAGCTAATCGTTTCATCTCTACATAGCTACCACACCCTACATCCGAGGCAACCTGTTTACCATATCTAACCTTGGTCTACCCTTACACTTCTTATCCTCGACCCTTCCTTCCATAACTAAGCTTGCTATTCCCGGGTGTCTTAGTATGTGTCCTACCAACCTATCTCTTCTCTTCATTAGCAGTCGCCTGAAACATCTCTCCTCTCCCCTTCGTTTGTAACCCTATTTACCCATCTGATCTTCATAATTCTCCTGTAACACCACATTTCAAACGCATGTGAAGTGTGTCCATTTTTAGGTATCATTATACTAAGCATTTCTTGTTTTGTGGCAAGGCCCTGCCTGCATGGCTAAGATTCTTGAAACGTGCAAAACGTAACTAATTCTGAACTGGATGATCACAATAGGATGATATTTTGAGGTTAGAAAATTTAGAAAATTAATACAAATTCTAACAAAGGTGGCTTCGGTGGCGTAGTTGGTAGCATGCTGAGCTTCACTGCCCAAGATCCCGGGTTCAAACCCGGCCGAAGTCGTCGCACTTTTTAAGAGCATTAAAAATCCCTCAGTATGCCCTCCTTCGGAGGGAAAGTAAAGCTGGCGGGCCCAGGTCATAGATTTATGGCATATAAAAGAACCTTCCACTAACTACAATTGTGTGAAGCTAAATTTCTAGGTTAGATTTGATTAACGCTCTATAAGTCCCAACGTTCGTCGCCAGGTGCTGGTTGCGGTGGCATCTAGTAGACAAGTTCGCAACTAGGTGTCATTGACGGTAGCATTTGGTAGCAAAAGTAGGAAGTAATTGAAATTGATCGTCTGCAGTCCTTACCTGAAGTATAGTTAGCACACACTAATACAGCCATCACAATTAACACCGGTTATCAGACAGATTCTACACACACCCAAAGTTCACGGGGCTACTACATGGCTGCGTTGTCGCAGCCCCTAAACTCAGGAAACAACCAACCAACCAAACAAATTATAACAAAAGAACATTCCGAAAGAAAAGTAACATTTGTTTATTCAGGAAAACTTATCTCAGTTGCTTTTCAATCAAGAGAAGAGCTAACTTCAGAATGTTAACAAACTGTATTTAATTCATTAATATTGGAATAGAATCGAAGAAAATATATCCCAACCAACTTACCGTACTTATTTTTAAATTAATTTTTATGGATTATATTTTTTTCTTGGCTTGCTAATATCCGAAAGTTATTATAGGCTAACATTCTGAAGTTAACTATTCTCAGTACAGGGTCTTTCATATAAAGTAAGAACGCTGAGCGGCGGTTTTGTTATCCGCTCTTATTATTTATTTATTTATTTGTTTATTTATCGTATGGCTTTTAGTGCCGGGAGTGTCCGAGGACATGTTCGGCTCGCCTGAGTCTGTAGCTGCTTCCAGCGGACACCCTAAAGGGCGAGCTACAAGTTCCGTTCAATTTCAAGTAGTTCCAACTTTCGCCACCAGATATCAATGATACCTAGTGGTGAACGTTGGAACTTTGATAGAGCGTCCTGACGAAATCTAACCTAACAATTTTGCTTTACACAAGTTTAGTCTGTGGAAGGATCTTTTACATGCCATAAATCTATGACATGGGACCACCGGCTTAACTTCCCCTCCGAAGGAAGGCATACTGAAGGATTTTAACGCTCTTAAAAAATCAGATGACTTCGGCCGGGTTTGAACCCGCTATCTTGGGCACAGCAGTTCAGCATGCTACCGACTACGCTGCGGTGGCTTTGGCCGAGCTTGTGGCGCGCCGTGGCCCCCTGATTTAAGCGTATGTACAATCCTATATGAAATATTTCCTTATAAAAGATGATGGAAGTGTCGTCCTTCTTGGGTTATACAGGCATTGTATCTGGTAACCACATTCTGGCCGACGCGAGTGAGTTCTGCCACTGTAATGTTTCTGATTAAGGGCAGATGACCTCGTAGCTCCGCCCCTTAAAACAACAATAACTAATAACTATAATGTCTCTGATCTTTTATTTTATATCATTTATTGAGCACTGAGTCAGTAGTGTCAAACTTATTTTCAATTACGTGAATGTGTGCTAGTGAAGGTGGTACTCCATCAGGAAATTGCTGAACAAATGCATCACGTATCCGCCGAGCCGACTCGTACTTAAAATAAGTTTTACATACAAAAATACGATGTTGTAATGATAACTGTCTCACCATGTTAGCATCTGAGGTTCAGACTGGTGACTGAACACCTGCACGTTTATTGCAAGGTCAAGTATATACTATGCGCGCGCTTTCTACAGCAGGGGGCCGTGGGCCGCTACAAGCTCGGCCAAGGCCACTGCAGCAGCGAATAACAAATCCTCCGCTCGCCGTTCTCACTTTATATGAAAGACCCTGTATGTGAAAATCTTAATAGAGCATTCCCGCGATTTCAGAAATATATTTCCTGCTTCTGAGTTGCGCAATACATTGAACAGGGGGAGGGGGGTTAATATATTTTGGACGTACACTTAGGGAGGGGGATCTTAAGAATTTTTACAACGTGTCACAATGGGGGGAGGGGGTTACTTTTTACTATTACTTTTTTGCGAAAGTGTTTGGATGACCCCTTGCGGAAACTGGTCAATATATGTGAGATTTTCGAAGTCAAGTGCCATGTTCTGTAGTTCCACGTAAAAAGGCTCATGATCGTGAGATTAACAGCCACGTAAAACTACAAGCTTCCTTTGATTCTTCCTTCCTTGCAGAATTTCTCTGGCTCTGATGATATAAACATAATGGGTATTTACATTTTATGTTTTCTTAATACGTACGGTACGTAGATTCAGGTACAGTGGCACGTGGCTAATTCGAACTTCTATAATTTTCGAAATCTTCTTTAATTCGAATTTTTCTCTTGGTCCCTAGCATTTTATATACAATCAATGCTAAATATCGTGGTTAATTCGAATTATATTTTGGATAATTCGAAGCTTTTAGTATAAAAAGCCGATCGGACACCAAACAGGTAAGTTCCCGAAAAAACTGTTCCGAGTGCAGCCCAAGCAACAAACCACATCACAGGACTTCGGCGCTTTTTTTTAAGTAGAAATGACGTAAGTGATTCTGTTTTCTGTTCTTCTAATTTGTTAGATTCTTTTGTGATTGCTGAGAGACTTAATTGTAGGAAACAGGTATGAATCTCAAACTTTTTTGAAAAACAGTAGATTTCTCAAAGACTTTAACTAGATTTTTGGATTACTACTGTCGTTAAATAGGTGAATAGTACATTTTTGTTTTATTTTCCATTTGAAACTTTTAGGTTATTTACGATACAGCCATTATAATGCACCGTTGTCTGTTAATCTGCTTTGTGGAACGTAAATCATTATGTAAACGTAATACAATATATTTTCTCTACCCTTTTCAAATAACTTTCTTAATTCCAATTTTTGGATAATTTGAATTTGTTTACTGGTCCCTTGAGGTTCGAATTATTCAAGTTCCACTGTACTTGGAATAATGGCCTATCAGAAAATGTCAAATTTGTTTGGAGATTAAATTGAGTGAATTTGTCTCGAGCCACCAGGGCTGCATCCTCACTTGAGGCCTGGGAAATGCTCAAATTGCTCCACCTCGCAGTCGATCATGGCAGGCTGTGTAGCCAGTCGGAGCCAAGCGAGGCTCGTATGTCAAACAGAGCTGTCATATCGCAGCGTTATCGGGTGCGGATCATCAGCTACCAGACTACAGTACCTGCCTGCGAGATGAATCACTCGCAGAGCGTGCCTTTCTCTTCAAGCCTTCGCGGAATGCAGCAAGCGCTCTCTTCCTCATTAACATCATCTTTATTATCCTCGACTCCCAGAGGTGATGTGACACTGAGTCAGCCCTTTAACAAGAGGATGTCAATAATAATTAATGTTATTGGTTTAACGTCAGTAGTGGCTACGCTGGCTAACGCTCAGCATTAGGTCATGGGGCCAAGCTCTCTGCTGACTCGGTAGACGCGTGGGTTCGAGCCCCACCATCGGCCGTCCTTGAAATGGTTTTCCGTGGTTTCCCATTTTCAACACCAGGCAAATGCTGGGACGGTACCTTCTGACAGGCCACGACCGCTTCCTTCCACATCCTTGCCCAGTTTCATTCACCATCATTCATTTCATCTCTCATTAACTCCTCTCATGAGGTTGGCGGCAGGAAGGGCATCCGGCCGTAAAAACCATCGCCACAAAGACTTCCATCGCATCTCATCCCCGACCCCGTTGGAAAACGGGAATAATAAGGGGTAGACATACAATACAATTGGTTTAACGTCCCTTTTAACTACTGCGGATTTTAGAGACGCCAGAGTGCCGGTTTCGCCCCGAAGGGGATCTTTAACGGGCCAGTAAATCTACTGACACGGCTCCCTCACATTTGCGCACCCTCAAATGCCAACTGACTGCGCCATGATTCGATCCTGCAACCTTGGGAACAGCAGGCTAGAACGTTACCGCTGAGCCACGCAGCCAGTAAGGATGTCAATAATAATAATAATAATAATAATAATAATAATGGTTTAGTTACGATGACTGGGAAAATTCAAATGAGAACCTTGGCTAGAGAAAATACCACAGCCAATGCAGATAATACTTGTATAGCTAAAAAAAAGGAAGCTTCTAGTTTAACGTGACCGTTAATCTTGAGATCATGAGCCACGGGACCTCCGTTTTACGTGGAATCCGAACCACAGGACATGGCATTTCACTTCGAAAATCTCACATGCATTGACCGGGAATCGAACCCGGACCGCCTTGGTGAGAGGCATACAGCTAGACCGCTGAGCCACCACGCCCCCAATACTTGTATAGCCTATAAGATAAGGCCATTTTATAGGTGAAGTGCAGTAGGGGGATGGAAGAGGAACATCTACCGTGCTGTAATGTCCAGGGTTCTAACTCAAACAACACTTCCCTTGTAGTGAACCAAGAATTTGGTTCATAAATGTTTCCGAACTTAAATATGTGTACAGAATTTGTATATAGGGTGTGGTAGCTATGTAGAGATGAAACTATTAGCACAGGACAGGGAGGCATGGAGGGCTGCACCAAACCAGTCAAAAGACTGAAGACTCAAACAACAACTAAATACGATGTAATGAATAGGGCTAGGATTTTTAGGTGCTAAAAATAGGGAAACTATTTATTTTTTATGTATTAAAAATACCTGAAATATGTGACAAAGAAGTAAAAATATTTAATTATAATTTAGTTTATGAATGTGAATATAAACAATATGCAGTACTCACGAATGCTATGTCTCACTGACTGCTGAAGCATTACAATACACAACGAGATACATCTTCAGGCTGTCCATCACAAATGACCGACGATTATCACGAAACACTTATTCTGATGCGCGAAACTGCGGCTATATGTTTCTTGCCCTTTGGTGTTGTGTAACTTGAGATCGCTGTTCAGCCTTGATTGCTTTCCCACATGGTTGGCGGAACAGAACGCCCCCGTCAGAAGAAAATTATCTTTAAATTCTGCAACAGACGATAATTAGTAGTTGTTTTTACTTTAGGCATCGTAGAATTGCCATACACTTCACAGTGCCAGAAACGAACTGCATGCGAGTGACACTGGTTCCAGGTATCTAGGGGAGGGGGAAGTCTAGCACGTGGTGCAATATGGCTATGGGCAAGTAAATCCCCAGCTTCCACAGTGAGTGGCACGGGGCGACAAGTTAAGAATAACTCAGTTGCAAGCTGACATACGCTCTGCATGAATATTAGAGACTTATAAGGTTCTTCCCCGTTGAAGTAACACAGAACAAAAATGCAATAAACTGAAAGAACTACTGTAGCTAGCATACGGTACTGATTTTAAAATGTAAATATTATGTCTTTTTATGTGCTAATAAGTGAAAAGCAGGAATGTATGTATTTATAGACAAAATGCTTAAAATATGTAATTAATTAAAACATATGTATTTACCTAAAAATCGAGCCCTAGTAATGAAACACCAAGCATAAAAATGAAACAATAATTGGCAGGCAGAAATAGTCTGCCGAGGTGGGATTCGAACTGCCTAAAATTGGTAATTTCAACCAAGGTGAAGCATTCTATCCCCTACGCCACCGTCACACATTGTACATTGTTCATAGATCCATGTAACGTAACTTAATAGCATGTACGTAATACCGCCGAGAATTCCCCCTCCCCCTTGAACCTTTGTTACGAAATCTGTCTTAATCGCTGTGCTGCTATTAAAATAATACATTCTTAGGTTCAGCTGGAATCAGGAGATAGTCAAGCTATTCCATCACTGTGGCGCTGGGCACCGTCTAGCGGTTGAAAATTGAACTTCGCTAATTTTCATTACTACTTCAGCTTGTCCAGGGGAATGATCTTGGTGAAATAAAATTTTTCAATTACCGTACTGTAATTTAATACATGGGTGGCAAAATCAAGGCAGTTGGGACTTAATGGATATTGCGTAACGTGCATAATGTCTCAAGCGAACATACGTCATCGTGGCACGATTACTTATCAAGATATTTCAGTTTTAGTAAAAGGTGAAATTTGACCTTGATGCAATGATATATTTGCAATGATTTTATTACATCTATACTAATATAATAAAGCTGAAGAGTTTGTGTGTTTAACCGCTCTAATCTCGGGAGCTACCAGTCGGATTCGAAAAATTCTTTTTGTATATGATAGCCAGATTCAAGAGGATAGGCTATAAAGCATTATGTTGCACCTCTCAGGTAACCATCAAGATTGAATTTTGTTCAGCAAGTCTGAAGAAAAAAAGGAAGCTTGTAGTTTAACGTGACCGTTAATCTCGCGATCATAAGCCACGGGACCTCCGTTTTACGTGGAATCCGAACCACAGGACATGGCATTTCAAGTCTGAAGAACAAGCGCTCCCGAACAGCTTCAATAATACCTACAAGTCTATTGTTGCCTGGTAATGCGGGCTGCATCACGTCGCCCCTACCAGTGTTCTGGTGCAGAATTGCGAGTTGCTTATAAATTGTAGTCACGGGGAGTAATTAGTGCAAAAAAAATCCTAGGCCCCTTAAAACAGTTATCTTCATGACAATAGTATGCCTCTGTATAAAGGCGATGGGTGTTGGTGCAGTATACTGAGGTTATCAGCTGCAATAAGCGTTGGTGCTTTCCGATCCTTATTCTTGAGCGCTCCAGTTCTGTAGTAGTATTCATTATCATCCATAGAACAAATAAATCCACCGGGCGAAGCCGGGCACTACTGCTAGTAGATGATATAATGAAGTAAGTTGGGGTTCAATGGATAATGCATGACGTGCATCGTGTCGCAATGCCAACAAACGCCGTCGTAGCACTATTATTTGTCAAGATATTAGCCTAAAGTTTTAGTAAATAGTGAAATTTCTTCCTAATTAATTTAAAATATAATAATAAATGTAGGAGAGTTGATGGAATATGGAAGCTTGCAGGATGTATCATCCCTACACAATGGCTCTGAAGTCTAGAATACATAAACCTTATCTTCACAGATGTGCTTGTATTTTCATCTGCCCAGTCATGTTCTCTTCTCGGAAAGCAAACACCTCCAATAATTCTGAGAATCACTACGGTTATGTTTCATAATGTCGGGAATTCGGAATATGAATACAGTCTCCAGGTAGTCTATCATCGTTTCACGTCCTGTGAACTCCTGCTAACGAGAGTGACAAATAATGTAATGGGAGATAGGTTGTTAGAAAATCGCTCTAGCTCTAGCTTCATACGACTCGAATGGCGTGGAATATTCGCTCCTTTCAAAATCCGACTTCCTCGGCAGTGGATATAAGCCCCTAGTTGGTCCTAAAGTACAGCATTGTTGTGCCAGAATCCAATTTACTAAAAAGGGAACATGATTTTATGTCTGTTTGTTCTACCGCAAAGATCAACCGCTATAAAACGTGTAACGGATGCTGGTGGCAGGTATGATGTAAATGGTTTCGAAATGGGTTCTCCTAAGAGGCACTTTATAATATCTTGAATGTCTGTGAACACGTGATCAGTCTTGGTGATAGCCTCAGGACCAGTCCATTAACTCGTATACAATGATCACACCTTCCGTGTACGATAGTGACAGAAGGCAGATAAAAGAAAGGAAAAAAAAACGTATTTTCTTGGGGGAGTCAGATCTCGAAGCTTGAATAATCTGTGGTGCAACTGCACGACTTAATAAGATTGTGAATAATAATTATTATTATTATTTTAGTCTATTATTATTATTATTGTTATTTCGCTATCGTTTTCCCCTCCAGGGTTGACTTTTCCCACGGACTAAGCGAGGGATCCCACCTCTACCGCCACTGAGGGCAGTGTCCTGGAGCTTGAGACTCTGAGTCAGGGGTACAACTGGGGTGTGTAACCGGCACTATGCCAGGCGCCCTCACCTGCAAAGCGAACAGAGGGCCTGATGAAGGGATGGGATGAGTGGGACGGTTAGGCAAGGAAGTGGGAAGGAGGCGGCCGTGGCTTTACAGTAGGAACCATCCAGGCATTTGCCCGAAGACTAAGTGGGAAACCACGGAAAACCACTTCGAGGATGGCTGAGGTGGGAATCGAACCCCCTCTACTCATTTGGGCCACCGAGGCTGAGTAGACCCCGTTCCAGTCCTCATACCACTTTTCAAATTTCGTGGCCGAGCCGGGAATCGAACCCAGGACCTCCGGGGCTGCAGCTAACCATGCTGACCGCTACGCTACGGAGGCGACTATTATTATTATTATTATTATTTTAGGACGTTATGCCCAACTAAGGAGCGTGATTCAACCTATATTTCACAGATTAATTTGTATTAGCTTTAATCTCTTCACAAAATCTCTTCATTCTCTGACTATGATTTTTCTTCCTTTTTGCTGTCCATTAAGTGTTGGCTCTCATCTTGGGGTGATGTTTGTTCACCAACAATCTGAATCTAGGCCTGTCCTATAACATAATATGTTACCTTGACTTTTTGAAGGTCATTTTCTATTTCTTATTGCGCTCTAACCATCTACTCAACTTGGTCTATCATATTTCTATACAATATCATCCATGATTCACCCAAGTGGTAGGAAACATGTTCCTGATTATCCAATCACAAATTTAACTGTCAATACTGTTATGACTTTTAGATGAATTCCAAAAATTGAGGGGCAGATGACCTCGCTGTTCTGCCTCTTAAACCAAGAGTGATCATTATCTAAGAATTGACAGATTATCGTGTTGGAAGCTATTTTTCAGCGTTGCCTTAGTAATCTGATTTAAAGCTTTTCAGTTGGTCACATTTCGAATTTGACAGTTAATGTTACCAGCCAAATACAAATATTTTATAGATATGCTCCCAACGTATGGGTTCAACCGTAAAGTAACCAATGAATGTATCTGCTTATGGATGTCAGAAACTGTTCTATTGGGAATGTAGCAATTTCTCCCGAAGCTTCTCTTGTTCGGAGCCTCGTCACGGCCGGAATGACATCGCTATTTCTGGAGATGAACTTGGAGAAAGTACGCTCCTAACGGACTTCTGGCAAGGGCTGTCCACATTTAAAATTAATGAAGTGATGATACGGTCTCAGACCAGTGTAGGTTCTTGGAACGTCACCCTGAACCAGATAGGACTCGGTCGAGTTTTGAGAACATGACACAGGGGATTTCAAGGAATATTCCGTTGTACATTCTGTAGCTCTAACATAGGCGTAGACAAGCCCGTACCCCCAAGTAAAAGCGATGGTTTGCCTGATGACCTCAAGTTTACAATTATGCTTATTTCTACGTGCCCACCTCTTGGTGCAGTGTCTAGCATTCTTGGCTGTCACCCTGGAGGTCCGGGTTCAATTACCAACTCTGCCAAAAAAATGTAATTCTGGTCCGAGGATTGGAAAGGGTTATTTTTTTATTAGAGAAAATGTAAGGTATTAGTTTTCATACCAATATACTTAGTCATCTTGAGACCTGTTATGCACATGGAGTAGTTCAGTAGGCTATATTGGTTCAGCTGTTTTACTCGTGGAGACTTATTGTAGTAGTGGACACAGCTCATTTGAGACATGTCTATTCTACACTCATGGATAAAACAGACTCACGACAATGGTAGAGGGGGAAAGACAAATATTTTTAACCATAATCATACGTTTTCCGAGCGTCTAATGAAGGTTCATATGGAATAACCTTTAAAACTCCTGATAGATAGACAACCCTTCCGTCACCGAACATTAATGTGCCTGAACGAACGCTGAATGTAATCGGTGTTGTTTCCTCCTTCCAGTGAAAACTCCATCCTCAGGTAGGCTACACACTAATGCAGAAGTTTACTTACGTTTGCGTTGGATATGTATGCGTGCTCATACCGCCCGGGTTCGATTCCCGGGTCTGCCAAGCAATTTAATTATAGACTAAGGGTTGGAACGGAGTACACTCAGCCCCGTGAGGCAAAACTGAGAAAAGGTGGGGGTAGATTCCAACCTCAGCCATCTTAAATGTGGTTTTCCGAGGTTTCCCCACTTCTACTCCAGGAGAATGCCGTGGTTGTTCCTAACTTAAGGCCATGGCCGCCTCCTTCCCAATCCTCACCTAAATTACAAATACACACACTAATACAGCCATTACAATAACTCAGGTTATCAGATAAAATTCCACACACACGAGGACTGTATGACCACGATGTACAAGCCCCTCAAATGAAACAACAACAGATTTCCGTTCTTTATTTTCTTAACATTGAGGTAGATGATATTGCGTAATTGTGTGTCGTGGTACAGGTGGAGGAAGATGCTATCAGGATGTGGTGTATGAAAACAAAAGGGACAGTAGATGCGAGCGTGTCTGTGCGTCACGCCTTGTGCGTGCTGAGCGTGCGTATGTATGTGTCTTCCTTCCGCGTGCCTCAGACGTGGGGCGTCCACTAAGCTGCGTCTCCACCAGGACACTACACAGTCATTGGACCGCAGCGCAGCGTATTCGCAAAATACAGTCGAACTTTTATAAGTCGAACTTCTGTATCTCGAAGTAACTTGAATTTCTCTGCGAAGTTCTACACAATTTATGTATCGTGTTTTTTTTCTATAATTCGAAGTTCTATAATATGAATATTTCGATAACTCTAATGATATTTTGTACCCCAGACATGAAATATGTGCCTTTATTTATTCCGAAGTTGGGGTGAAAATGCACTTGAATTAGGTTCTTTAGTCGTGACATGGGAAGCCTCCGTGGCTTAGGCAGCAGCACGCCGGCCTCTCACCGCTGGGCCTGTGATAATATGATAATAGAACCCCGTATTTCATGAATTTCTATATCTCAAATTTTTGATAGCTCGAAGTAATTTCTATCTCCGCGAGCACTTTGAGATATCGGAAGTTCGACTGTACAATGGGCTAGAACCAGGAGAGTGGCTATCGGGTGGGTTTGCGTTGGCACGTGCTCCTCTGTCCACCCCCTAAATTATTTTGTATTGTTAAATCAACTTGTCTGCATGTCTATTAGGTAGTCAGCCCGCAGGCTGACCGGATTCTCAAAAATTACCACCATAGGTTATGTGGATAGAACCAACAACAACTCAGGGCCGCGCTATATTGTGTCGTACTAGGCATAGCGAGGAGTGAGCTAGTTTGGCTCTGCTTTCCTCATAGCTAAGCCCAGGAAGTTCATGCAAAATAACATTTTTGCATATTTTTGCATATTTTTTTTGCATATTTTTCATATTTTGGTTATTTTGGCACAATGCATCATATTCTTCTCCTTTTCCTGTTTAAGTACATATATCTGCTTGAGAAGGGCGTATATTCTAATTTTCTATTGTTTTGAAGCGCTTTTTGTTACTTTAAGTCTTGTATTTTGATTCGGACTCCGAGAGTCTATCACAGATTAATTTAGAAATTATTTTAATACCTAGTACGTTTCAATCCTTTTTTGCAAGTTAATATGAATAATTTTTTTGCAAGTTAATATGAATTATTTTTATTCAGCATTCACTATGTAAATATTGTAAAATTATTTTCATTAAATAAAATCAATGGCTATTAATATTGTATATCAGTTACACTTAAAAATAAACACAATAAAATAATTATTGATGGTCAACACCGCTTGAAGTTCCATAAAATGGCATTTCCTACAATTTAGAACTGTTTCTTAGTTGAGATATTTTAAAAATTTGGTAGTTATATGTAGTCGCCTCCGTAGCGTAGCGGTCAGCGTGGTTAGCTGCCGCCCCGGAGGTCCTGGGTTCGATTCCCGGCTCTGCCACGAAATTTGAAAAGTGGTCTGAGGACTGGAACGGGGCCTACTCAGCATCGGGTGGTCCAAATGATTAGAGGGGGTTCGATTCCCACCTCAGCCATCCTCGAAGTGGTTTTCCTTAAGTTAGTAAATATCCCAGCATTTTCCTGGAATATAAGTGTGTGTGCGTGGGGGGAGGCACGGAAAACCACTTCCAGGATGGCTGACTTGGGAATTTAGTCCTCCACTTGTAATTTTTGCCTCACGAGGCTGAGTGTAGCCCGTATTATAATTTCTTGGTAGAGCCAGGTATCGAACCTGGACTTCCGGGGTGACAGCCAAGAACGCTAGCCGCTACACCACGAGATAGTCTGCTAAACTTGTGGTATGTGTCTTATTCTCTCTGCAATTATTGTTTCAGACGAGGTAGCCAGGAAATTTGAAACATTAATTATTAAAAGTCTCAAGCTTGACTGACGACATTGGGTGGGCCAAAGAGACGCCCTGCCATAGTCGATAAGATGCGGCGGTGCTGTGCGCACGCGCGGTACCGCTGGAGCTGGGAGGCGCAGACTCCGCCCCGGGACGCCGCCGTTCAATGGGTGCCAGCCTCACGGCACGGCGTCCTCTCTCTCACTCTCTCCCTCTGCATCCTACCCGCAGGACCAACACCGCAACACAATCACTTACATTGATAACACAAACTCTTTTATACTGTATTGATTGGCACGCTGCAATACACTGGCACAAACCATTCCAATTGAAAATTGTTCTCAACGTATCCAATAATTTGCTTCATTACAGTATTTCCTTTTCTAGCATACGCAAGAAGCGGAGGACAAAAGAGGGCATTCGCCTCACTTCACTATTTGAAAACTTCCTATTCTTTAGTTACTAGGTACGCTCAAACTTTAAAAGAAAAAGGTGATATGTTCCATTTTTCTTTAAATTTGGGCTATTCCTTTATGTTAAAATATTATGGAATTAGTTAGGGCCTGCTATAAGAATATAAATTCATCTGACCTTACGTGTCAAATAGAGGACCTTACCTTGCCCCTCCCCACCTTGAAAATGTTTACCCTCTTCCCTACAACAACCAGCCAACGCCCACGTATGCTAACTAATCTTATGTTGTTTCATTTTGGGGCTCCGGACATCATGATTATTAGTTTCGTGTATTTGAGGGTATGTGTGGAAAATACTTGATAAGCGGTATTATTGTGTATGTTCTTGCTATTGGGGATAGGGTTGAGTAGGAGCATACTTGACCTTTAGTTAGGTACCCTTTTCTATCTCTCAGACGATAATTTATACCCTTGGCATAGCTGTAATCAAACCCGATCCTCCACGGTGACAGCCAAGAATGTTTACCACTACGCAACCTCAATTCGAACCCATCTCCCTCCCAAAGATTATAAGATTTTTCTTTCGCATTTTTTAACAGAAACGTCCTTTGTAGGAACAAAATTAATCGTTTGAAAAACTATTGATATATTTAGTTCTGAAAACAGCTTTTGGTCTATTGTGAAGGATTTCTTGGTTGATAACAATTTCTTGTAATTATTGTGTTATTTCTACAAGTCATTTGTTGTGGTTTTTCGTAGATATTATTATTATTATTATTATTATTATTATTATTATTATTTATTCAATTCACCATTACAAACATGGGTTACTCTAAAGCACGGGTTAAACCAAGTGCTTTACAACAATACATACAATCTATAATACAAACTATAATACATACATATCATGTATATACAAAATATAGAGTTCGTTATCACTCATTCACTGGCCAGGAAGGATCGCACAATATTGCATGTGGACAATAGGACAGAATGCTGCATACTCTTGTAGATGGTCGGCGGAAGATCCATTTCCTTCAGAGTCTTGCGGAGTGTGTGAGGTATGAGGCCGTTGATTGACATGATTACAGGCACTATCCGGACGCAGTTCATCTTCCATATCCTCTTGATTTCCTCTGCAAGCTGTCTATACTTGGTGATTTTTTAATTGTGTTTCCGTTCGATGTTGGTGTCGTTGGGGACTGCTATGTCTATTATAAATGTAGTGGCATCAACCTTATTTACTATTATGATGTCTGGTCGATTGTGATCTATTGTTTTGTCCGTCACAATACCAGTGTCCCAATATATTTTACACAATTCATTTTCATGGAGGGATGGTGGATGATACTTGTTGTAAGGGATATACTCCACAGTTAATTTATATTTCTGTGCGAGTGCTTGATGAATGATGCCTGCAACCTGATAGTGCCGTCTTGTATATTCAAGTGATGCTAGTATTGGGCAACCTGCAGTGACATGGTCAATGGTCTCGAGATGAATGGCGCATCGCCTGCATTTGTCTGAAATTACACTGGTATCTTTGATGATGCATTTCTTATAATTTTTTGTAGCAATGACTTGATCTTGGATGGCAATTGCGAATCCCTCTGTTTCTCCAAATAGTCGACCACTTTGTAACCACATACACGATGCGTTTTTATCAATACTCTGTTGGGTTAGGTTGCTGTAGTCTTTTCCATGGAGGGTCTTATCTCCCCATGCCTTTTCTTTTTCATGTAAGTGTAGTTGCTGGCTGATAAGATCATCAGAGGTTGTACGAAGGTTCAGTACAGTGTGCTTATCAGCACTTATTATTATTATTATTATTATTATTATTATTTAGAAGGTTGAACTGGTAACCTCAGCATTCACCGCCACTCTTCCTGTAGCAGGCAGCCTCTCTCTTATCTCATCCCCGCTTATCTCTCATGTGTTATCTTCGTGTTCCCTGCATCACCTCGGGGTTATTCTAGTTTACACTCGGCTGTCTAATTTACCAGCTTTGGTGTCCGATGTCTAGTTCCGATCTACCCACCCAGTTTTGTACTGTATATATCCACGACCTACGTACGTTATCGTACAAAGCCATAGGTAGTTGTTGTTGATTGATTTATAGGCTGTGCGACATCGTGCTCATGTAGCCCCGTGTACATGGGTGTCTGTGTGTTAAATTTTGTATGATAACCTGCCCGTTAATGTTCTCCTCTGCCGTGTCCAAGGTTGCAAGATCGAATCCCAGCGTTGTCAGTTGACATTTGAGGGTCCACAAATGTGAGGAAGCCGTGTCAGTAGATTTACTGGTACGTTTAAGATCCCTTTCGGGGAAAAATTCCGGCACCTCGGCGTCTCTAAAAGTTAAATTAGTTAAGAGGTACGTAAAATCAATACAGTATCATTATAATTAAATTCTAAACACACCCAAGTATCGGGTCTAAATGGCCACTATGTAAACAACAACGACAACAGTGTTGTGCCGTGTCCCAAGTTTGGTATTGCATGTCTTGTCCAATCCAATCCCCAATGGAAGAAAGAAAGCTGCTGCTTTCTCCTGAACACATTGCTAGGATGCACACACGCATGGCAATCTGGTCAGCGGAACACTATATGAGCAGTTCCATTCCGGTATCGCGGTCAATATGTCTCCCTAATAGATGGTTATCAGGTTCGAATAAAGATGGTCTCTTTCCTAAATTTGGATATGGCCGTCCCAGATTCCATAATTTGCATACAAAGAGTTTTGAATAGAATCATTTAGACCTACGTCTGCTTGGGGTGGGACCCTTTTTGTGTGTGTGTAATTTTCCTGCCGGTCTGCGAGTCTCGTCGTTTACGGTGCCTAAGGTTGCAGGATCGAATCCGGTCCCTGTTGGTTGCCATTTAAAGGAAGCGGGTCCCATTTCTGTTTCTTAGCTTAAAAACAGTCATCATCATCATTATTATTAAAGGCTAAGTCTTGTCGCTGCAGCCACATTTGACGGTTTTCTCCTAGTCTCTTCATCCTGCCATAAGAACCACAAGCCAGTTCTCCGATGGAGCTCTTGATGTACGATATTCTTGGACGTCCCATAGGTTTCTTTCCCAATACTTTGCCACGGACCCTGCGAGGGATCATTCATCTACCGTTCAAGGAGGTTGTCGGGAGCTGAACAAACCATGTCAGGAGATACAACTGAGGATGGTGACAGGTCGATCGCCCAGGCGACCGCTAATTTGGGTCTAATTAAGGAAGAGTCAGAGAAGGGATTTTGGACGGAAGTCGGCCGTGGCCCTGAAAGGAACCGTCCCGGCATTTGCTTGGTGGTGAAAATGGGAAACAATGGAAACAATTTTCAGGGCGACCGAGGTGGGATTCGAACGCACGCTCTCCCGATGCCAGCGACGCGCGAGCTAGCGTGTTAGCGTTCTCGGCCACCGTGGTCAGTTTCTGATAAATGTGATATATAATTTATATGGAATAGACTATTCTTTTACAAATTAACTTCGTTTTTGAACTCATGTCCAGAGAACATTTATCTTGCTTCTTCTACGTTTTGACTCACGAGCCCTCAGACCAGAATTAAATTTATTGGCAGAGGCGGGAATTGAACCCGGGCCTCCGCGGCGACAGCCAAGAATGCTGACAACAACGCAACGAGGCGGACCCAGGTCTATTAGAAGGTACCGTCCCGGCACATGATAGGAATGTTAAATGGTAAACCATAAAAAATCATTTCACGGCCGGCCGATGATGGGGCTTCGAACCCACCTGTCCACTAACTTCGCTGATAGTTTGACCCCATGGCCTTGCGCCTTAGGGGGCGTAGCTACCGCTGTTGGTAGGCAGTTGAGATGATGACAATAATAATAATAATGTAATAATTTTGATGTTATGAATTCAATGTCTCTTTAAAGTGCTATGGTGGGTGCTGGAATATTTCTCTAGATTTATTTGTTGAGCGTATGGCTTTTAGTGCCGGGAGTGTCCGAGGACATGTTCGGCTTGCCAGAGTTTGTAGCTGCTTCTATGCAGACACCCATGGGGTGAGCTACAAGTACCATCGCGTGTGGATGAGATGAAATGAATGAATATGAATGAGCAAGTTCAATTTCATGTAGTTCCAACTTTAGCTACCAGATGCCACCTAGAGATGGACGTTGGAACTTGATTGAGCGTTTCTAGCGAAATATAACCTACAAATTTAGCTACACACTAGATAGGGGCTTCATTCATTCCATTCCTGACCCGGTCGGAGACTGGAAGCAGGCTGTGGATTTTCATTTTCACTACCAATTGTAGTGGTAGGTTCTTTTATATGCCATAAATCTATGACATGGGCCCGCCGGCTTTACTTCCCCTCCTAAGGAAGGCATACTGAAGGATTTTAACGCTCTTAAAAAATTGACGACTTCGGTCGGGCTTGAACCCGCGATCTTGGGCATAGCAGTTCAGCATGCTCACTATGCCACCGAAGCCGCTATTTCTCTAGAAGGGGATATTAACGTTCCAGTTAATCCAATGACACGAGTCTCTTGTCATCTAAAACCCCCTAAAATACCAATAGACTGAGCCGGGATTCGATTCCACAAGCTTGGGCAATTTCGCCTCAACCGACGATTTAATATCTGATGGCCCGACCGATGGGACTTTTACAGTATTACAGTAGTCATTAGGAGCTAGTCTGATTGGCTAAGATGTTCTTGTTATTGATGCTAACACTGTGATTGAGGTCACTGTCCACCACTTACTTGAGTAGAACTGGAAGGTGCACTAACTTGACGGTACAATTAAGGTCTGCTGGAAATAGCAGGGAGAAGAGGTGAGTCCCGCTTCAGCGACTTCACTTCCGGTGAGTCCAAGACTCGGACACTGTTCTGCACTCTGCCCAAAGCAGTCACCTCCAGTTCACCTGTGTACCGCCCCCAGTGAAACTGACATTCTTTTTTCCTCTTCTTGCCTACTGACTTAGTCAGACAGCATGTAAGAGGAGAGTAACAAACTTATAGATCTAATAATGCTTGTTATAGTACAGATATCGACGTCTAGCTGTGCACTTGACCTTGATAGCTTTTAGTAGTGGTAAGAGCGGGGTGTAGAATGGTGCGGGGAGCGTGATGAATACTTGCCTACCTGAGAACATTGACTTGCGTGACAGTTGGTTCTCACAATCAGACACAGACATGCTTAGCGTGGCAAATGTTTTTCGCTTCAGTAGTATGGTCTACCGGGCGAGTGGGATGGGAACATCACGGGCTTCAAATTACCAATCGCGATAATACTTTGCATACATGTTGGTCAGATATATGGCAAACAACTGCGAAGGTAGTTAATTCCCCAAATTAATTGGGGACATCTCTAGCGAGGTCGTTATTTGAGACCACCTCGTGGTGTAGCGGATAGCATGCTTGGCTTTCGCCCCGGAGGTGCGGGTTTGATACCTGGCTTTGCCAATAATTTTGATTCTGGTCTGAGGGCTGGAACGTAGTCTCGTGAGGCAAAACTGAGAAGGGGTGGGTTCGATTCCCACCTCAGCCATCTTGGTTGCTTCCTACTCAAATCCTATCTTAATCACAAATACACACACTAGTACATAAATCACAGTAACACAGGTTATCAGACAAATTCTACATACACACAGGTACTCGGGGCTAAAAGACCACAACGTCGCAAAGCCATTAAACGAATCAACATCAACAACGATATTTTTTTTGCATAGCCAAAGTGGTAGAAATGTGGTAAGATTTCCGCAAACATTTGTCTTGTCCCTCACGCGTTGTATGGGCTAGTGGTGGAAAAGAGGTCAGAACAATCTGAAAGAAAGAAAGAAAGAAAGAAAGAAAGAAAGAAAGAAAGAGGGAAAAATTATGCCAGTCAGAATATGGCGGCCGTTTGTTACGTTTTCTCATTTTAGTTAGAGGGAAACTTCCTTGGGTAGACCTACTGAACTCAAGAGTACCAGCAGCTTTTTTCAACAATTTCGACTTATTCAAGAAATATATTTTAAAAAATCAGTAGCCTACAACAGAATTAGAAATTTCAAAATATGTAATGGTATTCCTCATAAAAATCTGTTTTCAAGTCGTGGACTCAAACACCGGCCACTTGAGGTGGGAAGTCAACAAAATAATAGACCTTTGCACTATTAATTAACTATAATGCTTAATAGGTTTTAATCTCAAGAACAGGGACAAATTATCTAGGTGTTACGTCTCCTTAAAATAACAATTACCACCACCAAACGTAAGAATATACAATTTCGAGATATAAGCTTTAGGACGCTCAAGTAAGTTTCCGCGTTGTTTTTTTTTAGGTAGCAGTGGGAAACGAAAGGTTTGGAATTGGTGCGTACAACGCCTCGATGTCACTACTTCTAAGAATATACCAATTTCTTGAGGCAGGTGTGTTACTTGGATTGAAGAATTCGATCTTTGTATCTGTGGGGGCGAGTCCTGGACCTCTTTGGAAACATTTTCCGGGCCATCGTTTTGTTAAAGTTGAGAACCACTCCCATCTCAGTGTGTTGTAATCTTGTGAGAGAGTGATACAAGACTTGAGATTTATCTCCTACCTTTCGTCTTCTCTGAACTAATGGACATCGAGTGAGGACCTACCTCTGCTAAGTTGCAACATAGACCTTGGCGCCCGAAACATTGTCTGTCTCGCCATCACTCCTCTTAGAGACGTTCTCGTCAAATTCTTTCTCTTTCTTCAGAGCCCTTTCACCTGTAAGTAGGGAGTAAGAAATCATCTCTGTCGTCCTAATAATTGAATAATGGGTGATTGTCGCTCGCCTTTAGGCTACACAGCAAACCCTTGGAACCCGCAATGATTCTATATCTCTGCTTTAATTGTCTCGTTATCCCTTTTTTTCACCCTGGAAGTGGTTTTCCGTGGTTTCCCACTTCTACTCCAGGAACATGCTGGGATGGTACCTAACGTAAGGTCTCGGCCGCTTCCTGTTCAAATCCTACCTCGATTACAAATACACATACAAATACATACATCTCAGTAACACAGGTTAACAGACAGATTTTACACACCCAAGCACACTGGGCTACATGACCACGATGTCACAAAATCCTTAACACCCAAGCACTCGGGGCTACAGGACCACGATGTCGCAAAATCCTTTACACACCCAAGCACACGGGGCTACATGGCCACGATGTCGCAAAACCCCTAAAAGAAACTACAACAATCTGTTTAACATAATTCTAACCTTGGTCTACCCCTCCAGTTCTTGTCTTCGACCCTACGTAAGTTTGCTATTCCTGGGTGTTTTAGTATAGCCTCTGTGTCCTACCAACCTATCTCTTTTCTAAATTAAGTTGCATCAACTAAATGTAACTGACTCTCTTGCAGAACGAGCCGATTGAGTGGGCCAGTTGAGACTCAATCGTTTCTTTACTCGGGACTGTAAGGAATTACTGCTGATTCTTATCTACTAGCCTACCAGAAAAAAGGCGACGAAGATATCAACATATCAGATAGATTAGAGGAATATTGGCTGAGATTCTGGGTAAACATTTTCCATGGCCTTTACTGAAACGTACAGAACGCGAAGAACTTACTTGGAGGGGAAGGGCAAATAATATAATGTAGATGTTTATTTTTTTAGGGGCCTTACGACATCGTGGCCATGTAGCTCCGTGTACATGGGTGTGTGCGGAATTTTTGTCTGATAACCTGTCTTATTGTGATGGCTGTATTAGTGTGTGTGTATTTGTAATTCTGGTGAGGATTGGGAACGAGACGGCCGTGGCCTTAAGTTAGGAATTATACCGGAATTTGCCTGGAGTAGAAGGGGGAGGGGGAACCACGGAAAACTACTTTCAGGATGGCTGAGGTGGGAATTGAACCCACCTCGTCTCAGTTTTACCTCGTGAGGCTGAGCCCTCAGACCATAATTAAATTTCGTTGGAAGAGCCGGGAATCGAACCGGGACCTCCGGGACGACAGCCAAACTTGTGTGGTGGCCACAATAATAATATACGGCTTGAAAATCGTAGTCTGGGGGAATTTGGTTCGAGCTGTTGTTGTTTGATTTAGGGGTTTGGACCTCGTGATCATTTCAGCTCAATGTAAGTGTGTAAAATTTGTTTAATAACCTGTGTTATTGTACAAGTGTGTGTATTTGTAATTGGGATGATTATTGGGAAGGAGGCGGTCGTAACCTGAAGTTAGGAACCATCCCGGTATTCGCTTGGAGTAAAAGTAGGAAACGACGGAAAGCCACTTCCGGGATGGATGAGGTGGGAATCGAACCTACCTCGTCTCAGTTTTGCCTCACGAACCTTGGTGTACTTCGTTACGACCCTCAGAACAAAATGACATTTCTTGGCAGAGCCGGGAATTGAACCCAGACCTCTTCCGTGACAACCAAAAACGTTAGGCACTTTTTTACTTTCGTATGGCCTCGGGTGCCGGGTGCAAGCTTTGTTATTTGACACCCTGAGGGTAGCTTGCATGCCGAATTTTGTTGTTCCTTGAAGCACTATGAAAGTCAGGGAGGTTAGATATCTAAGCTCCTTGACACTATAGCGCTCTCTAGTAGAGAAATGAGGAACTTTGTGCTGGCGGAAACTCCCGAGATTAATTTTGCCATTATGAACACGGCCTACTGAATTCAAATGGATTCTTTAACATGCCAACAACGTAGACTATGATATGCGTATCGTGATTTTGGCCGCCTTTCAAAAATCACTTACCACGACCAGAAGTGAACCTGCAAGCTTGGAGTTAGTAATCCGACACGATAACCACTCACCCACCGTGGTACGGAGAAAAGAACAGAAGGAGAATAGTTTATCTACTTTAAAACTTTCTTGTTCGCTAACTCGTTTGAGGGGAATCGGGTGAATATTTGAAGAACGTTGATTTGTGCTGTTACTCCTTATTAATCCACTACTTTTCCCCTTGGGAGACCTTATAGCAAGGTTGCACAGTAAATGAATAAAATGACAATTATTTAATTTCAAATTGGTGTACCGTAGGGTATTCATAATTATTATAATGTTAGGCTATTGTACGTCCCTTTTAACTACTGCGGATTTTATAGACGTCGGAGTGCCGGAATTTTCCCCCGAAGGGGATCTCTAACGTGAATCTACTGACACGGCCTCCTCGCATTTGCGCATCCTCAAATGCGGACTGACTGCGCCAGGATTCGAACCTATGTGAAAGAATATTAGCATGTATTCCTGTGTAGCGAGTGAGTTTATTGGCCGGACGCCCTTCCAGTACCAACCCTATGAGATGAGTTAATGAGAGATGAATTAAATGAAACGGGGCAAGGAGTTGGAAGGAAGCAGCCCTGGCTTTTTGGATGGTACCATCCCAGCATTTGACTGGAATTGAAAATGGAAATTTACGGAAAAACAGTATTAATTTGCTCAATTCCTCCTGGTGCCAAACTCATTTGGATCCCCTTTCTCCGTGCCGGAATGCGTATTCCGGGAGTAACGGTGCTCCTTGACTAGGGAGCTATTTGATTCCCCTTTGTGCCTACTAGAAGGCATAGTCCGAAATTTTTTTTAAAAAAAAACTGGTTGGTGTTTGAGGAGAAACCGGAAGCGATTTTGTCCTTCTTAGACGCATATCGTGCATGAATGTCTTGTGACCACGGGCCTTGCTTTGTAAATGTTGTACTGCAGTAGTTGTCCAGTTAATACACACACCATTCTCCTGACACGGGGCACTGGTTCCATACCTGCGGCCTATTGTCCCAGAGGTCAGCAAGGTTAACAACGAGAAAATGATGCCGTCTTTGACACGCCTTGAGTACAACATTGCCTCCGCTGCTTTACCTGCATATTTAAATGGTCTTTATCTGCGTGTGCGGATTTACCGAAGATACAGTACTTAACGGAATTTCTTCTGCTAGGGTTGACTTAAATGGATGTCATACGATGATTTATAGCTTACTGTAAGAAGTATGCTCATTATTTATCGTGTCGCAATTTCTTTAAGCTTCTAAATTTTTAAGAAAATTACGATATATAGTGAATAGCTGTGATTTGGTGGGGCGTTGAGATGATGCTTATATGAATGTTCTGTCACCGCGGAGGCCCGGGTTGGATTCCTGGCTCTGCCAAGAAATTTAATTCTGGTCTGAGGGCTGGAACGGGGTACACTCAGCCTCGTGAGGCAGAACTGAGAACAGGAGGGTTCGATTCCTACCTCAGCCAGCTTGGAAGAGGTTTTCCGTGGTTTCCCACGTCTACTCCAGGCAAATACCGGGATGGTTCCTAAATTGAGACCAGGGACACCTCCATCCCAATCATCATCTGAATTACAAATACACACACTAATACAGCCATCTCAATTGCACAGGTTATCAGACAAATTTCACACACGCATACCCAAGTACACGGGGCTACATGGCCACGATGTCGCCAAGTCCCTAAATTATTCAACAACAACAACTATATGATTGTTAATGTATTTTGGGGTTTTGCTCAACAAAGTTCCTCAGCCTCGTGAGGCAAATCTGAGAAGAGATGGATTCGTCGCCTGTTGTACCGAAGGTTGCAGGATCGAATCCTGGTGAAATCAGTTGGCACTTGAGGGAGCCGTGTCAGTGGGTTTACTGGCACTTTAAATATCTTCTTTGGGACAAAATTCTGGCACTCCGGTGCCTCTAAAAGCCACAGTAGTTGAAAGGGACATAAAACCAACAACATTATTAGAAGTGGATTCGATTCCCTCTTCAGTCGTTCTACAAGTGGGTTTGCCGTGATCTCCAAATTCTACTTAGGCAAATTACAATTAGACATATTGCTACAGACACCACATTAACGCAGGTTATCAGGTAAATTATTCATCCAATTATTGATTGATTTATTAATCATTAATCTATTTATTTATACACTTACCCAAGTACACGGGGCTGAAATTACCATGATGTCTTAATCTCATAAATAAAACAACAATAGAGGTCATCAACTCGTATAGCCTGCGGGTTGATTTTCTTTTGTTTTAATTTGTAAGTTATTCATTTTTAAGATTTTCTAACCTCAAGATATAATAATGTGGTTATCATCCACTTTCTGTACGTTACAACATTAGCCATGGCCATCTACAAAAAAGAAAATGCTTAGTGTAGCCTAATGATGCCTGAAAAAGTACACAATATCCTTAATGAGACCAATTCTAATAATTTGTTTTACTTTCTGTTTCTGAAATGTGGTGGAAGAAGGAAATTCTCCTAGGCACCTTTTAACAAGCAATTTGCATGTGAATGTACCTAGTTCGACCAGTAGGCGACACTTCAGCCGTGCGCCGTCCGCCGTGCCGTGGCAGGTTTGACTGGACGGACCAGGCGCGTGTTGGTATTGCGAGTACAGGTTGACATGCGTGGTACTTTCCAAACATTTCAAGTTTTGATACTATTACTTTTGAAGCTTCATGCATCATGCCATTCGGGCAGGCATGCATCATGCCATACAGGCAGGACTTCACCAACACAATTACAGTTCGCATATAAATGTGTAGGTGTTCATTGAAGATATTCACTGACGCAGTAGCGTCGTTAGGAATATTATTCTTGTGCACGTGAAAGACTATATTCGTTTTACCCAAAAGTACGAATTGACACTTCTGTTCCGAGTCCTCGGCGCGATGCACGGATTTTTCCTCGTGGTGTAGTGACTAGCATTGCTGGCTGTCACTGCGGAGGTGCTCGATTCCCGGCTCTGACAAGAAACTAAATTCTGTTCTGAGGGCTGGAACGGGCTACACTTAACCTCATTAGACTCAACCATCCTAGTAGTGTCTTTCTGTTTCTTTTTCCTTTCTACTCTGGGTAAAAGCCGCCCCCGTTCCCAATCCCAGCCCCAATGTACGAATACACAAACGAATACCGCCATTACAATAACACAGGCTATCAGACAAATTCCACACACACCCAAGTACACGGGAAATTATGACCACGATGTCGCAAAGCCTCTAAACGAATCCAACACCGATTTCTAGCAATGCCATCAAAATACATTGTGGGGTATGTGTGCTGGGAAGGGGTACACTCAGCCTCATGAGGCTGAACAGAAAAGAGGTGGGTTCGACTCTTTCCTCAGCCATCCTAGAAGTGGGCCTCAGCCATTCTTAGAAGTTGTTTTCCGTGGTAACCCACGTTTACTACAGGAACCTGCAGGAACGGTACCTAAATTTAGGCCTTTAGGCCGAGGTCGCCTCCTATCCAAATCCTAGACCGAATTTCAAATACACACAAGTGCAGCCGTCACAATGATGCAGGTTATCAGACACACACACCTAAGTACACGGGGATACATGATCAAGGTGTTGCAAATGCCTTTATATCAGGCGTTCTCAACCTTTTTGAGACTGTGAGCACAACCTTCATGCCATCCAAGTATTATTATTATTATTATTATTATTATTATTATTATTATTATTATTATTATTATTATTATATTCGTTCAGCCCCCTAAGGAGCACGTGGAACCATTAAATAGCACTGGAATTCATCTTTTTGAACTTCTTATTCGCCCAAAATTTCTTAATTCTTTCACTCTGGGCCTGCCGTCTTTCTTGTGTCCATGAGTTTTGGAGTTTCAAGCTTTTCTCGGATGGATTCTTGGGTGCAAATTTGTGGGTGTTGATCTTTTGTCTGTATGTAGTCATTGGATCAATGTCGACTTTATGTATCTACTAGCCAGCGAATTTTGGTTTGTCGGTTCCCATTGATAAGAAATATTTTCTTAGTCAGACGTGAACCATCCATTCGTGTTAAATGTCCATAAAATTCCATACGCCGTTTGCGTGCGACTGAAGAAAATCGTTCATTTAATGCATTATTATTATTATTATTCTTGCTTCGTTACGGCCAACTAAGGACCACGCCATGTCAACTGTTTCGTCTGCATTTTAATGTTGGCCCAGTACTCTTTCATTCCCAATCGATGTTGCACCTTTCTCTCCGTCGTCCACGTCTTCTCGTTTTTTAGTTTCGGCTTAGGTTGGAAACCCCGATTATTATTATTTTCTTTAACTTCTCATAAATATGGTACAACTCAGTCTACAAGATATGAATTTGGCAATCAAGTATCCTGTAAACCTTACTGAGATGGAAATGCCCAACAATATGGCACGTATCCTACCTTCTGTATTCTAGCAATGAGGTGTTTCATTTGCAGTTCCTCAAAAGCCATTACCAGCGTCTTTGGAACAATATATTTGTGTGTGTGTTTGAGTCTTCAGTCTTTTGACTGGTTTGATGCAGCTCTCCATGACTCCCTGCCCTGAGCTAATCGTTTCATCTCTACATAGCTACCACACCCTACATCCGAGGCAATCTGTTTAACATATTCTAACCTTGGTTTACCCCTACAGTTCTTTTCCTCGACCCTTCCTTCCATAACTAAGTTTGCTATTCCTGGGTGTCTTAGTATGTGTCCTACCAACCTATCTCTTCTCTTCATTAGCAGTCGCCAGAAACATCTCTTCTCTGCCACTAGTCTTAATACCGCTTTGTTTGTAACCCTATCTACCCATCTGATCTTCATCATTCTCCTGTAAGGGGACGTGGTGGCTCAGCGGTCTAGCTGTATGCCTCTCACCAAGGCGGTCAGGGTTCGATTCCCGGTCAATGCATGTGAGATTTTCGAAGTGAAATGCCATGTCCTGTGGTTTGGATTCCACGTTAAAAGGAGGTCCCGTGGCTCATGATCTCAAAATTAACGGTCACGTTAAACTACAAGCTTCCTTTGCTTTTTCATTCTCCTGTAACACCACATTTCAAACGCTTCAATTCTCCATTTTTCTGCTGCACCAATAGTCCAAGATTCACTTCCATAGAGCGCCACGCTCCAGACAAAGGTCTTCAAAAATGACTTCCTAACACCTAAATCTATATTCGATGTCAACAGATTCCTTTTCTGTAGAAATGCTTTCCTTGCCTGAGCTAACCTACTTTTTATATCCACTGCTTCGTCCATCACTGGTTATTTTGCTTCCTAAGTAACAGAAGTCTCCTACTTCCTTTAGTTTTTCACCTGCCAATTTGATGTCCATAGAGGATTCTGATTTATTTCGGCTGCATTCCAATATTTTTGTTTTACAATATTTTTAACATAATATAAAATTTAACACAAAATGACACGCTTTTATGTACAACAATAGGGGTGCTTTTGTACATAAAAGCGTGTTATTTTGTGTTAAATATCTTATATACGGTAATATTTGTTATGAGAAGTTAAAGAAAATAATAATAATAATCGGGGTTTCCAACCTAAGCCGAAACTAAAAAACGAGAAGACGTGGACGACGGAGAGAAAGGTGCAACATCGATTGGGAATGAAAGAGTACTGGGCCAACATACCTAATATAACTGGGCACAATTTGTGTTGACCGACTGGAAAGCTTTCTTTAATAGAACTGGGCAACACTGAATAAATTGCTTCTCTGACTTCAATTGGGTCCTTATTGACAATCAAGTCTAATTAAATTTATACCATTTGGTATTTAATTTTCCTATAACAGGCCTTCTCAATTGGATCTCCGCCGAGAGATTTCTGCAGGCCCGCCATGAAAAGCAAGAAAAATTAAGTTTGAATGATTCGAAGAAATGTATTGGTTCTAACTCTTACAGGTTAGATCCCTTCTTGTTTTCAAATTACCGCTTTTCTAAAGACGAAATAATTGCTATTGTGACTTCGGATGCTTGACCTATATTCTGCATTCTTTTTTTTTTTTACTTCTGACCCCCCGAGAACCTTAAATAATCGTAAAATTAATCTATGTGGCCTTCCAGAAAATTCTTCTAATGTGATGTTGCGAGGAGGTAAAACAACACTAAATGCATTGTTCTACGAAACGGTACATGTTTCATATGACTGGTGAGCCCGTCTTAAAGAAGATAATAAAATGGACCAATCTTTTGCTGGCGCAGCGACGATATTATAAGTCTACACAGAGTTGTGTTCGGTTTTCCAGCTTCCCCTGCGTACCTCGTTGTAGGCAGGCCCGCGTAACAACCTACTCCGGGGCTACTGCCAGACCTCGTCGAGATTCGTGTCTTCCTTTCCTCTGCCAAAACATTCGAACGAGTATCTGTATTATATGTTACCTCTTTTTGGGCCGATTGCGTGGTATAGCGGTAAGATTCTCGCCTGTTGCTGTGTCCAAGGTTGTGGGGTTGAATTCCAGTGTAGTCAGTTGGCATTTTAGGATGCTTAAATGTGAGGGAACCGTGTCAATAAATTTACTGGCACGTTAATGACCCTCTTCAGGACAAACTTCCAGCATCCAGGCGTCTATATAAAAGCCGATGTAGTTAAAAGGGACGTAAAACTCATAACATTATTATTATTAATTCGCTTTGCTTTTTCTATTCGTATATTTTATTGCTTTGAGAACGACAGCTTAATAATTGTCCGCCCAATATATTTAGGCCCCCGTTAAGGTCTTGACGAGCTGATCTACACATATGATGCCTTCCCATAATCTCTCTATTCTATAAAAGACAAATATTACTTGTTCATCGCAACATATCGAAAACGTCTGGACCTGAAACCTCACAATTATACACGGAGGCTCCTTTAAGTTCATAGACAAGGGTTAGGATATTTCACTGAGTTGAAATTCTAAGGGGTGGTAAGTAGGGCGTTGTAAATATAGATTCTTTCCGAAATAACTGTTGGCCTAGGCGTGAAAATTTTGGTTGGTTTCTTATGGCTGTAATGCAACTTCTGAAATTCCAGCGCGCGCTCTATAGAAACACATATCCGAATCATCGCGAATTCCAAATTAGTGAGGTTTCATTGTAATTGGCATTCGGAGCATTTCCATGAATTTTTCTTTAACTTTAAATGTTTTGAATTCTTTTATTATATTCGGTGTGGGCAATTTAGAACTACAATGGATCTATAGTACTAAATATGATATACCGTACCACAGGTATTTACTTATTTGGTCGGCCCATAAGTTACATAACCATAACTCGATCATTACTGCTCCTGATTAAAGGAATAGATGCTTATTCGTGTGATCGTTTTATTTCATTCTTTATTCCTTCGCTATAATATGTACACAGGTAGACTACATGATTAAGGATTGCGTATTTTTTCCTGCTGAGATACGTTTTTCAAATAGGCTATACTGTATTCTATAGCCTAATTTGGATTTACACTAAATCAGACAAGCTTCATTTCGAATTAGTCGGTATTAGTGAAGTTTTACTGTATCCAAGTTACTCGCAGGTGTGTAGAGTCCTTATTAAATTAGGTTGTGCTCGTAAAAGTGAAGAGGATGCGGGGAGACGTATTGCTGTGCGCGGCTACTTTGTTTAACAAGGGGGAGATAAGAAGTGGGGGGAGAAAGGAAGCGCGCTAATTGCTTAGTGGTCAGAGCAATATTTAACTCATGTAGGTCGTTTGCATAAGGGCAGACTATGTCTTATAGTTACTTGTATAGTCACTTTCACATTCGTGACTCATTCTAGAAGATGTTTCTTATCCACAGTGTATTTATCAATTTTAATAATAATAATAATAATAATAATAATAATAATAATTTCAATTTATTTTTTAAGTATTGATCTTACATTTGTGATATGTCTCACGAATCTGACGGAAAATCCAGTACAATACAAGAGTTGATGAAAAAGAGATGGTTGGTTGGTTCTTAAGTTTAGGGGCTGCGACAACGCGGTCATGTAGTCCCGTGTACTTTGGGTGTGTGTAGACTCTGTCTGATAACCGGTGTTAATTGTGATGGAAAAAGAGATGTTACTTTCTTAATTGTATTTATTAATTTTATATTTATTTTATGATTTTATTTTTTAAAATACATATATATAATTTATTTAACAGATTAGAGGTGATCATGAGAAAATAATATATGTAAATAAATAAAAAACAAAAAGTTAATAATACTACTACTACTAATAATAGGGGTTTGACGTCCCTTTTAATAATTTCTGTTATAGAGAAATTTATTGTGAAGAGACTTAGTGACTATGTATCGGCAGTTATTGTATTTTTAATTATTATTATTATTATTATTATTATTATTATTATTATTATTACATAGTAAATATAAAAATGCCTTGCGAGAAATTCAGGATTATACAGGACATACTGTAGGCAGATTTCGTTCTGAATTCACTGGAAAAAGATAGCTTACATTTTCTAATGCATACCTGAAAATACTGTAGAGTATCTTTCCAACCGTAACTTTGTACCATTACTGTTGTCTACAATATTTGAGAAAGATAGAATACGTTAAGTTGTGTTGACGTTTCATAGTACAACGTTGAAAGCATATCCAGAGTCAAGTTTTCGATCTCTGACCAGTCAAGGGAAAATGAAAATGAGGTTTGCAAGAAGTTCCTGGATCTACGCTGGTATAGCGGTACCAGTACCTTGTCAGGAGAGGTAACGTCCTGCGGCCAGGTCAGCGAGTATGTGTATGGTGTTACCTCTGGCGGGAAGTGGCGGCAAGTGGCCGGCGTCGACCACCCACGATCGATAATTAAATTGATAATGTCGAGACCAGAGCCACAACACGGTCTCCCCGGCAACGCCTGTTGTTTGGGTAAAGTGCCTTGCTGATGGTGTTGCCATGGCGACCGTTAGTACAACATCTCTTCCACGAATTCTCGGATGGGGGGAAAACTTTCGAGTTAACGACGGGGCTTGGGATATACCTCTCTAGAATTATGATAAATAGCTAAGGACTCTGAAAGTGAGCTTGTCATAATATCAATCATTGATAAGATTGACTGGCAATTGTAAATGCATGCTTAGAAATGTGGTTCAGCGCGCTTTGTGCAACTTAAGTCACGGATTAGGGGCAGATGACCTCGTTGTTTGCCCCTTAAAACATCCATAACTGGTTGGTTGGTTGGTTCTTAAGTTTAGGGGCTGCGACAACGCGGTCATGTAGCCCCGTGTACTTTGGGTGTGTGTAGAATCTGTCTGATAACCGGTGTTAATTGTGATGACTGTATTAGTGTGTGTTATCTGTTTTTTAATTTAAGTACTGCAACTTAGAATTTTTCAAATAGTTCCTACTTTTGCCGCCAAGCGCCACCGTCAACGATTACTAGGCCAAGTTCAGAACTTAGCTACTAGACACCACCGCAGTCGGCTCTTGGCAACGAACATAGAAACCTAAGAGCGTTTTTACATACTTAACCTATCCAATTTAACTTCACACAGGTGCAATTAGTGGAAGGTTCTTTAACATGCCTTAAATCTATGACATGGGACCGCCGGCTTTACTTCCCCTCCGCATCCATAACTATCTAATTAACTAAGGTCACGGCCTTTGGCTTCTTTGCCTGCCAATATGATTAATATTTTACGTAGGATGGACAGCTGTACACATATTTGACTCTCAAGGTTGCATACATTGACCCAGTAGTGAATAATAATAATAATAATAATAATAATAATAATAATAATAATAACATAATAATAATAATAATAATAAGAGTCTTCAGCTGGAATTTTGCCGCGTGGAAGATGCACGGTCAAAAATCCCATTTTGCCACTAATGCTTAGCGTATTAGCGTAAATATTTAAGTCATTGCTATAAATAGGTTTCCTCACGGGTTGTTGCTTATACTAAAAAATTCATTTTATTAATGCAGCCAATGGCCATGTACTTTTCTTTTCAGGACGGGTCAGGGAAAGAAATCACTAAGTTATTCTTAGTCCAAGATTTAAACAAAACACAAACTAGTATACATTTTGTAATCACATTGAAAACAATAATAATAATACAAGGCGCCCGGGAATGTTCTCCGCAGTGGCTACGTGCCGCTGCGAGTGGTTGCGTCACCAGTTTAGTTGGCAGCACAGTGTCCTTGATAGGGCGAAGGCCACTTGTGTGGGCTGTGGGCTGTCCAATTCGTCAGTGTGTATTACACTAAGCCAGCATGTGTGTCATCTGCACTTGTAGCATCAGTTCTGAATGAATGGCTGTGGTGAGAATTAAGTTTACTGTTTGTTATGATACAAGCGACAGCCGTGCAGCCAACGTAGTTGGTGACGTAATCTCTCGCAGCAGCTTGTAGGCACTGCGGAGAACATTCCCTGGCGCACTGTAGTACATTGCCTGTAGCCCATATTATAAATAAGTACATACATACATACATACATACATACATACATACATACATACATACATACATACATAAAACAGTATGCAAACTCTGATGCAGATTCTAATCTGGTGAAAAAATACCTGTCTACTTGAGCCATTAATTTTTCATTTCTCTCTTTGTTGTCGTTATTTCTCCCTATTTTTCGTTCGTCGGGTAATGTGAGGGTGTGTTTGCGTAGAATAAATAAGAGAAGAGCTTGAATATTGAACAGATAGTGATGGCAAGGCAGCACTAACCTTGCGCTAATGAGCCTACTGGACGCGGTCACGCACAAAAGCCATTTGGACTGGGATCACCATGGTAACCCGTGTGCTCTGACGGGACGCGCACAGTGGCTCCTGGGCTGTCACCAAGGGTCATGCTCGATCGACTAAAATTCTAATATTAGTCTTATCAGTTCTTGACCAAACGGGGATGTCTGCTATTAGGCCCTGTTATGAGCAATGCTGACAACCCATACAGATGTTGAGTAGAGAGTTTATTTTGTTGTTGTTGTTAATGATGTTCATAAGAGTAGACTACGGTTGTGAAGATGTAATGACTATAGCTCAGATTTTTAGGTGCTAAAAATCGGGAAAATATTTATTTTTTATGTATTAAAATACCTGAAACATGTGACAAAAAAGTAAAAATATTTAATTATAATTTAGTTTATTAATATGAATATAAACAATATGCAGTACTCACGAATGCAGTTTATTACTAACTTACTGAAAAATTACAATACACAAGGAGATACAAGTAGTCCATTATCGCGAAACACACTTCTGAAGGTGCGAAACTGCGGCAATATGTTTCTAGCCCTTGAGGTGTTGTGTAACTTGAGATCGCTGTTCAGCCTTGATTGCTTTCTCACATGGTTGGCAGAACATAACGCCCCTATCAGAAGTAAAATTATCTTTAAATTCTGCTACAGACGATAACTTGTAGTTGCTTTTATTTTAAGCATCGTCGAAGTGCCTTGAACTTCACAGTGCCAGAAATTAACTGCATGTTCCAGATAGCTGGGGGGAGGGGGAGGTTTAGCACTTGGTGCAATATGGCTATGGACAAGGAAATCTCCGGCTTCCACAGTGAGTGGCACGGGGCAATAAGATAAGAAAAACACAGCTGCAAGCTGGCATACGCTCTTCATGATGAATAGATAGCTCACAGGGTTTTTTTCGTTAAAATAACACTGAACAAAAATGCAATAAACTGAAAGATACTGATTTAAAAAATGTAAATATTATGTCTTTTTATGTGCTAATAAGTGAAAAGCAGGAATTTATGTAATAATAGAAAAAATGTTTAAAATATGTATTTACATAAAAAATATTTATTTACCTAAAAATTCGAGCCCTAGTAATGACCAAAGAGAGCACGTTGTCTTAAAATACCTGCAGATGTATGTTAAAATTAACGTCCCAAATAGATGGTATATTGGCAATCATCCTAGAAGAATTGCTGAGTTTTAACGTCTCAAGTAGCTCAAAAAGACGTTTTGTCCTCTGTTATGAAGGACAGTGGAAACGGGCTTTGTGTCACCATGATAATGCAGGCAAATTGTAGTGTACCACGCGCACTGCCTGGCGGTATGCGATCGAAGCGCTATTCGTTGTCAACTTGGCCTGTATCCTAGCAACGAATATGGCATCAAAGACAAAATCCAATCCCGCCCATCTCTCTGACGCATTATTCAAATGCCGACCGCAAGTACACTCTCGTGCATTGACAATAACTGAACTGAGCGCCCAGGAGAAATGTTTGAAAATCAGACACTCATTCAAATTATCTTTTTAAAGATATTGAGAGATATACTGTATATATAGCCTATTGGTTGTTTGCTATTAGGATATGGCTCAACGAGAAAAATAACAAGGAAATAAATAGAAATTTAGTACATTTTGATCACCGGGACAACAAATATACAATAATGATGTCCAATATTCGCCGCAGGATCTCTCGTTAATATATGATTTTTGTAGGTCAGATATTCCTTGCAATCTATTTTTAAGATTTACATGATATTAGCACACAATCATAAAGTTGGGTATAATAATTCTGAGAAATAGGGAGATTAGGAGGAATTAGTCAGACGTGGCCATATTATTATTAAACATAGTGTTCTATGTTAGTTTTTCAGATCATCATCAGCTTCTAAAGGCTAAAAGCCTTGTCGTTGCAGCCATTTTTTACGGTCTTCAGCAGTTCTCTTCATATTGGCATACGAGTCACATTCCATTTCCTTGACAATGTTCTTGAGATACGATTGCCTTGGTCGTTCCCTTTGGGTTTTCCCCCAATTTTTTCTTCTTCAAAGATTACCTGGAGGAGAGTGTCATGTCTTAGTATGTGTCCCATGCATTTTGCTTTCCTTTCTTGATGGTGTTCAACAGGCAATGATTCTCCTGAATTTTGTTCAGAACAAGCTCATTTTTCTCTCTTTCTATCCAGCTTGTTCGGGTCATTCGTCTTCAAAACCACATTTCAGCTGCCTCAAGTTTTGTTTCTTCTCTTTTCCCAAGTGTCCATGTTTCACAACCATAGGTCAACACACTCCAAACGAATGTCTTAAGAAATGACTTCCTTATCTTCAGATAGAGAAATTAATTCTGAAGCAGTATGTTAAGGATTCATTTTAAAACCTTTATATTTTGATTTAAGTGTATTCCTTGAAATGTTTTTGTATATTTCGGGTGCATTTGAACAACAACAACAAAAACACGTCGGAAGTAAATAAAAACCAATAAATTAGAAAGTGCCACTTTTTTACCTCAATTTTTTTTTACTACGAGGGAAGTGGAAAAATGTTCTATCAAGACGCTTGAAGAGGATCCGCACTCTTCCAAGTGTGTGGGATTCTTACCCACTAAAAAACCACACCCTTTCCATCCTGGAACCGCTCTCGCATTACTTCAGGACGGTGGACAGGGATGAATGCTTATGGTATAAATTAGTATCGTAGGTCGCTGTACACCTGAGCACTATCGTACTGCTCTGGATGATTATCGGTAGGAATTATTACAGAACAATGTTTGGTTGATCGAGAACAAAACGGGGAAAACCAATACGGCCATTCCTGTTTCCAGCTCGAATAGTAGATCTATGTACTTCTGTCGAGAAGTTAACCCTAGATGCAATGCTGAACGAGGCTTTTGTTGTTAATTCACTATAGAGGATTGGGACATCTTGATCATCAGCCCCGTGTAGTTGGGTATTTTGCCTGTATTTATGTGATGACTAATAGTGTGTGTGACTATATTAGTACTTGCCCGGCATTTGCTTTGCGGTAGTGTGGTAAAACCCGGAGGAAAAACACACAATGCTGAAAGAAATCTAACCTTTGGTCTTAGCTGGTGGAAGGGGTAATCGTGATTCGAAGAATCATGAGATACGAGCTAGGAGGCTAGCAAGTGACAGGAATAGAATTAAGAGCAATTACGTGTCCTAGTCATCGTGGACGACATCCGTCATTTGTCAAAGCGGAGGGAGGATAATTATTCAGTGCTAGAGAGGTTTCGTGACGCTGCAATAGGCAATCACGCGTGCCACATCGCCCCGCCGCGTCGCGCCGACCGGTGGAAACGAGCGAAACTTTGTTTTGGGGAGGGGACAGAAAATGGATGTCCAAGCGTCTGGTTACCATGGCGACGCCAACATATACACAAAACACTTGCCGCCGCAGAGACAAAAAAGAGAGGAGAGAGAGACCGCGTCACGCTGGTCAGCCCACCGACCCTCTTTGTGTTTCTTTGTGTGGACTAGTGATGGGGTATATCACTATCACAAAATAGGTCATTGTTTGTGTATTTACACTATCTAGATCAGGGGTCTTACTGATGGGCCTCATTTAAACTAGCAGAAGATGCGCGGGTCACATAACCGTTTCCGATAATTGAGCATATTTTTTAAATTTTATTAATGCAGCCAATGTACATTTATTTTATTTTCAGGACGGGTCAGGAAAGGGATTTTGGAAGGAAATCGGCCGTGGACCTATTGAAAGGAACCGTCCCGGCATTTGCTTTGTGGGATTCAAACCCACGCTCTCTCGAAGCCAGCGAGGCTCGAGCTAGCGCGCTAGAACTCTCCGCCACCGTGGTCGGTTATTAGAGCATATTTTTGAAACACGCAAATAACAGCCATTATTTAGATCATGGGACCCCCTCCTAGTTGAGTCCGGCATTGCTTCCTCATATTAGTGTTGGGCTTCTCTCTTTCATCATTGCTGTTGACCTCCTTTGGTCAACTCTTGTTTTGTTCCGACCCCGAATTAGGATATTCGAGGCTTAGGGTGTCTTTGATATTCCTGTCTTAATAGGCCCTTGTTTTTTCTCTCTCCATATGGATTACTCTCATTTTCCAATGGGGGCAGACCTCTTATTTTTCTTTTCATGGTAATCTCCTACCTTCTACAAAAGCCCTAAAGGAGGCTGTGTGTGTGTGTGTGTGTGTCTCCCCACCACCATGGTGCATTCTGGATAGAGCTACACTCTCATGGGCTCACGGCTGGTGAGTTTGGGAGTTGGGGACACCGAGGAATTCCTGAGCTGAGTTCGGTCTGTCTCCTTTTCCCATTGACTTTGGGACGGACCCTTTCGTCTTTCTCTTTCCTATATGCCTTTCGTACCTCTACTTCCTTCACAGTCCCTCAATCCGCATTGTTCGAAGGTTAAGAGCATATCTTTTCCTGTCTTTTTTATTTATCCTTTTATTTTCATTTCTTCTTCTAGTAAGTAGGAGTCATTAGTTAATAGTAGTTATAGTTTTTATCTTCATTCTCATTTCTTATTATTAACTTATAATTAGCGAGGCTCCGTGGCTTAGGCGGCAGCACGCCGGCCTCTCACCGCTGGGTCCATGGTTCAAATCCCGGTCACTCCATGTGAGATCTGTGCTGGACAAAACGGAGTCAGACAGGTTTTTCTCCGGGTACTCCGGTTTTCCCTGCCACAATTTCATTCCAGCAACACTCTCCACTATCATTTCATTTTATCTGTCATTCATTTAATCATTGCCCCAGAGGAGTGCGTCAGGCCTCGACAGCCGGCACAGTTCAAATCCTCGCCGCTAGATGGGGGCTTCATTCATTCCATTCCTGACCCGGTCGGAGACTGGAAGCAGGCTGTGGATTTTCATTTTCAACTTATAATTAGGGGCAGATGACCTAGACGTTTTGTCCCTTTAAACAAATCCCCTCCACCAGCAGCCATTTATAGACTGTTAATTTTCATCCAGAGAGGGGAGTATGATTGTGCAGTGTTATAGCTGATTGCCTCTCACCAAGGAGCACCGGTTTCGATTCCCGGTTAATGCATGTGAGATTCTCGAAGTGAAATATCATATCCTGTAAAAATGTAGGCCCCGTGGCTCATGGTCGTGAGATTAACGGTTGCGTAAAACTACAAGCTTTCTTTCCTTTTTTTGCGTGTGTCAAATAACCGATATAGCAATTAAGAAAATTCAAATTATGAGTAGAACCGATAATCTCAAATGCATTTTTTTTACATTAAGGTGACGCCATGCCTCTTTTTCCTGTAACTCCCATATTAACAGATACTCCCTAATGGGACTGTGAAGTCAGCCTGTTAGTAGGAGTTACTGGTATGCAGTGTAATGGGATGTAGTTCTTGACTCTTAACGTCGATTTATATTGAAGATGACGCTTTGATAAGTAGGTCTGGGTCTGTGTAAAGCATTGTACAAGAGTGGATTATGTTGCAAAATTAATTGATAATTTAAAAATAATAACTTCAACAAGTTTCAATTAGAATCATTTTGAAATTGTTCGATGTGCTTTAATTCCATTTAAGTCGTCCGCGTCACTTCAGTCGAACATACAATTTCTCAGATTATGCTTTATACTTTTGAACGACGAGTCCTTCTCCAGGTTTAGATCAGGGGCTCTCGAACTTTTTCTGCCCCTCCCCCCCTCTGAAACATCTAGCGGTCCCCCCCCCCCCTCACTCTTATTCTTCTTTTCATTCTTAGGCACTTTTCATTGGTTACTTCACACAAAACAAAAACGGATCACAAGATCTACAGTATTTGCACCTGTCTAATTACTGCAACTAACAGTTACAATAATAATAATAATAAAATAATAACACACAATTTACTATTCCTATAGCACATCAAAGTTCAACAACTTTTTGTAAAAAGAATTCATGCATTTATATTACTCCAAGGTGTTGAGAGTTAACTATTTCTCCTTGATTATAAAAGAAAGAAAAAATGCTGCATGCGCAGTTATTGGAATTGAAAGAAGAATGATTTCACTAATCAGCTCTTTAGCTCTGGCACCTGTGTTGCTTTTAGTTCAATAATGTTTTTCATATTTGAAATATCGTGACTTAAGCGTCTCAGAATTCCTGCTGGCAGGATCTACTGGTCAGTTCTTGTGAAATAAGACAGCAAACGAGTTTGAGTCTTGAATGGTCGTGGGATAGGTTCATGGATATGAGGATAGCAATATTTGTTACAGAATATGAAATATAAATATTTCAATCAGAACCGGTGCCCCCTTTTATCACTCTCTGCGCCCGCCTTAGCCCCCTCCCCACTTTGACGACCTCTGGTCCACACCTTTATGTGGAAACACATTTGCCATAGTGGCGTGGTTGCGTCGGTAAGTTTAGTCCCATCTTTGAAAACTCTGCTATCACAGTAATTTTCACTCTCTATGGAGAAAGATTAAATCTATACCTCAATTTGTAAGCGGAAGCGTTAGTCGCTTACTAGTCGGTGCTCAGTTCCAGTATAATAAGCAGTGCTGGTAGCCGGGTTCTCGTATGTTCGCAGTACTC
The DNA here is from genome assembly GCA_946902985.2 of Meconema thalassinum. Classification (NCBI taxonomy): domain Eukaryota; kingdom Metazoa; phylum Arthropoda; class Insecta; order Orthoptera; family Tettigoniidae; genus Meconema; species Meconema thalassinum. Next base: position 223,706,648 of record OX336394.1, read on the forward strand.
TGTACCGACTTGTTGCTCTGCGCATGTCTGATGGCCCGAGTGCAAGCCTCTCATTGGTCCAACGCCGAGAATGTCCCGGGATTGGATCAATCCAGCTCTTCTTTCATCTCCACACTTTTTCATTTTCGAAAGTATAGCTTCTATATGGCTTACCATCCGTTTTTTTTTCTCCTCCGTCTGTTTGTATATTCTCGGTGAAATTCAAAATCAATGTCCGCCGCTTGCATTATTTAGCTGACACCTTGATAGGGGTAAGTCAGAAAGGGGGAATCCACCCCTTGTATTTCCTTTACAATCATCTATATTCGTCTGTGTTCTCCTTCAGCTCTTTTATCCAAAGTTAACAAGACAGGGCACAATATAAAATGGAGGCTTGAATATCACTAACATGAATATGTTAACGTGGATTTCAACATCTCAGTGTTATAATAGTACATTATGCAACGGGCCTATAATGGCAATAAATAAGACACGAGTATGTTTATAAAACGATATAATTTCCATACGAGTGTCTTAATTGCCATACTTATAATTATAACTTTATTATATGTTCTAACAAAAATATTCATAAATATCTGTCGAAAACAACAATAACTGGCTGACAGATGCTGTCGGTTGAATTCTTCTTCTTGGGAATTGTATGGGCTCAGCATTTGACCTCTACCCAATAACTAATCCCAAAGCTTTGAAACATTGTTTATCCTGAAGTAACACTAACAGATAGCGCACAGGTACTCTGTTGGAGCATTTTGCTCAAATTACACAAAATAGGATGTTACAAACGCTTTAAAATTTAAATGTATCGTATTTTCAACTAGTTATTCTTCAAATTCGATGCGTATAAAATGTTAACGGAAGGAAAATCAATTGAGTCCCAAATAAAACAGTTATGACATCTGGCGGAAAAGTTTCGCGTAAGAAATCTATTTACTGAACAGAGAGCTGGATTATAATTTCCGTGGAACTAATGTCATACGCCTGCCTCCTCCATGACGTTCTGGCGTGTTTGTGTCAACAACAGCATTCACAAAAATTGTCGGCGAAATCTTACGAATGTGTAGAAATTGGAGTTGCGGTTATTAAGGTACAGTGCTATTTCTTTTGCAATATTGGCCAGTTTGCTTATGCATTGTAACTACAATGGTTGGTCCAATATAGGCTTCATTGTCAACTTTCAAATCATGTAATTCATGTCCGACATGTTGGATTTTGAGTGCATGTCAGAAGCTATCGTTACCTAATTGGTAAATGAATGAAAATATTGAGCTCTGATTGGTTGGAAAATATGTGTTATAATGAAAAGTGGTACTTAAAATGACCCCATTATAATACAGTTTTCTGACATAGTCTATAATAATTATGTAGCCTACATATCGACATTGTCGAACATTAAAAAAAACTTCTATCATAATTTTCTTATTGCTTTATTTTTAATGGTTGTCATATTTTGACGTGTTATCCGCTTTGGTCTGCTCATCGGTTTTCTAAATTTCAGGTAGCCTAGCATTATGTGCATCAGAAATCCTGATCATTGGAGGCAGATCACTCACTAAAAAATTAGAAAAACAAGAAAGGAAAATCCGTAGGTAGACCTTTGGCCCAGTGGGCATAGAGGGAGGTCTCACGAGTTATACCAACATTCCGAGAAAATATTAGAAACCAGTGATGGACGAAGCATAGAGGATAGAAAAAGTAGGTTAGCACTCGCAAGGAAAACATTTCTACAGAAAAGGAATCTGTTGACATCGAATATAGATTTACGTATTAGGAAGTCATTTTTGAAGGCCTTGGTCTGGAGCGTGGCACTCTATGGAAGTGAAACTTGGATTGTTGCAGCAGCAGAAGAGGAGAATTGCAGCGTTTTAAATGTGGTGTTACAGGAGAATGATGAAGATCAGTGGGTAGACAGGGTTTCGAATGAAGAGGTATTAAGACGAGTGGGAGCGGAGAGATGCTTGTGGCGACTGCTAATGAAGAGAAGGGATAGGTTGGTAGGACACAAACTAAGACACCCTAGGAATAACAAACTTAAATATAGAAGGAAGTGTCGAGGCTAAGAACTGTAGGGGTAGACCAAGGTTAGAATATGTTAAACTGCCTCGGTTGTAAGGTGTGGTAGCTATGTAGAGATGAAACGATTAGCTCAGGACAGGGAAGCATGGAGAGCTGCATCAAACAAGTCGAAAGACTGAAGACTCCCAAACAACAACAACAACAACAACAACATTACGTAGAAAAACATTATTGAAATTTTATGGTCATAGGCCTACTCAATGCGATGGATTTCACTCACGCATAGTAAGTAGGCATCACAAGGCTCATGGCCACGATTTTCTAAGATTGTAAAGTGGCTGATAGGGTCGAAAATCGGAGGTCTGGGTTCGATTCACACCTCAGCCATCCTGGAAGTGGTTTTCCGTGGGTTTCCACTTCTACTCCGGGCAATTGTCGGGATGGTTCCTAATTTAAGGCCACGGCCATCTCCTTCCCAATCCTCACCTAAATTACAAATACACACACTACTCCTGCCGACTGGCTGCGTGGCTCAGCCGTAATATTCTCGCCTGCTGTGCCCAAGGTTGCAGGATCGGATCCTGGTGCAGTGTTGGAGGATGCGCAAAGGTGGCCGTGTCAGTAGATTTACTGGCACGTTAAAGATCCCCTTCGGGGTGAAATTCCGGCACTCCGGCGTCTCTAAAAGACGCAGTAGTTAAAAGTACGTGAAACCAATAACTTTATTATTATTATTATTATTATTATTTTATTATTACAGCTATCACAATAACACAGGTTATGAGACAAATTCTATATTCACACACCCATGAACACGGGACTAAATGACCACGATGTCCAAGCCTCTCAAACGAAACAGCAACGGCGTTATGAAAACGATCACCCTCCACCAAATCATTTAGTAACTATCTACGTCTCGTGTACTCCTGGTGCAATAACCATATTTGTAGCACCACATGATAATAATGCTAATGATAACAATGGGAAAAAGACCACATCATCACTTCCCATCTCCCCCTAGCAGAACAGAAAAAAGGAAATGTTATTTCTCAATCACGTGCCATGGTTGAGCCACCCTCCCTATTAAACGAAACGTGCGGCCTGGTGGACGGCATGGCAGGTGACGATGTGTTTGCCTCTGTGCGGAGCCGTCGTCATGGCAACCAACTGAGCGTTGATCAATACACAGGTGAGGCTGCTGTGGTGCTGCTGCATAAAACATAAGCTCTGCGCTCACCTGCGCTCAACCGCGCTCCACCCAGCCTGCCCGCGCACCGAGACCACTTTATCGTTATTGTTATTATTATTATTAGCACTGTCGATCGGGATAGTAACATGAGTTAAGGCGCTTGGCCAGGCGTTCTAACCCTTTCTGAGACTGTAAGCGCGGCGGCTACGGTAGCTTAGTTGGTAGCAAGCTGAGCTTCTATGCCCAAGATCGTGGGTTCAAACCCGGCCGAAGTCGTCGGATTTTTTAAGACTGTTAAAAGTCCCTCAGTATGCTTTCCTTCGGAGGGGAAGTAAAGCCGGCGGGCCCATGTCATAAATTTATGGTAGGTAAAAGGACTTTCCACTACCTACAACTATGTGAAGCTAAAATTTGTAGGTTAGATTTGTTTAACGCTATAGGTTCCAACGTTCGTCGCCAGGTGCTGGTTTCGGTGGCATCTAGTAGACAAATTCAGAGCTAGGTGTCGTTGACGGTAGTATTTGGTGGCAAAAGTAGGAACTACTTGAAATTTATCGTCTGCAGTCCGTCCCTACCTGAATTACAGATAACACACACTACTACAGCCATCACAATTAAGACCGGTTATCAGACAAATTCTACACACACCCAAAGTACACGGGGCTACATGACCGGGTTGTCGCAGCCCCTAAACTGAGGTACCAAGCAACCAGACTGTAAGCGTCACACTCATGCCATACCAACTATCCGAGCACCATTAAAACGAATATAATAATAATAGTCTAATAATAATAATAATACTAATACACTTGACTAATAATAGTCTAATAATATTACAACAATAATTTTCTGAGAAAATGAATGCCCACCAATAAACCAAGGGCTGAGAAACGAAGGAAGATTTTTCAGTGCCCAAATGAAGAGATTTTGGAAGAAGAGAAAATTTCAGCTAAATAAGTTCAATCGTACTCCACAGATGGGCTTAACAATGAAAAATAATAATAATACAAGCAAGCGGCTCTATTTCCTTTTCCTATTTCTATCTCTCCTTTTCCTATCTCCTATGCTGAAATAGCTAGGGATTCACCCCTCACTGCTGCAACTGCTTGCATTAATGCAGATAAGATACTCGTACATTTACGTGTGGACAGCCCAGTTGGACCAGCATATTTCATGTTACTCATAAAACAGGGATGTCCAATTATTTTTACTGTGATACATTTTCTGACAGTCCAAATTTGTAATGATAACACTGCTATTCCGGTTCGCGCAACGGAATTTGAATTTAAGAAAGGATCTCAGGGGAGCTTGTACTCGCGAGCACCTTTTGGTTCGTATGGCAAGAGCACCAAATTTCATTTAAAGAGCCCCGTGGTGCTCGCGAGCACCAGGTTCAGAAAGCCTGCGCTAGGCCATGGGGACAGAACTCGGGAGACGAGTAGGCCGTCGGTGGTCGGCCGTCCTTGAAATGATTTTCTATGGTTTCCCATTTTCATTTCCAACCAAATTCCGGAACGGTACCTTCAAATAGGCCACGGCTACTTCGTTCCCATTCCTTGCCCAATTTGATTCATCTTCATTCATTTCATCTGTCATTAATTTCTCTGATGGAGTCAGGAAAGGCATCAAGCCGTAAACAAAAATTTAAAAAAATATCACCACTTAGAAACAACCCAACGAATTCTTTTAAGCATGGGAACCATCCCCGACGTAGTCGAAAGTAGGCTACATAAGTTGCTTTAAATGTGAAAAAAAAAACCTGTTACTCTAAGCCGAAAACGATATTATAATATTAATAATTTATTATTTATGTGATTTACGCCCACATTGGAGCACTTAAATCAAACCAAATACATTTAAGTAATCCAGAAATTGACAGGGAATTTTGTTGTCATCATTTTCCACCTCTCCCAAAACCTCTTCATTCTGGCTGATCCTTCTTCATCAGATTATGCATATAGTTTTCGTTGCTTAGTTTTTAGTGTAAAACTTAGGCTATATGTTTGTTCCTCAAAATGCTTTTTGCTCTCTATTTGTAATTTGTTGCATTGAAATATCCATTGTAATAGTAATAATAATAATAATAATAATAATAGGTTCACCAGCTATATGGAAATTGCATGCCATTCGCCGCTATGTCAGGCAGCACTGTAAAGGAAGGAAGGAAGGAAGGTTATAGTTTTACGTGGCCGTTATCTCCGGATCTTGAGCCACAGACTGCCTTTTTACGAGGAATCTGAACCACAGTAGGGCTACGTGACATTTCGCTTCGAAAATCTCACTTGCATAATCTGGGAATCGAACTTGGTCCGCCTTGGTAAGAGGCAAGCAGATGTTAGGCTACGGGTTTAACGTATCTTTTAATTGTTATGGTTTTAGACACCCCGGGGGTACCTGAAAAATTGTCATGGAGAAGTTCTTTAGCGTGCTGGTAAATCTACCGACGAGAGTTTGTCGAATTTAAACACCCTTAAATGCCATTGGACAGAGCCGAATTCGAACTCTTGTTCTTGAGGTTTGATGCCAACGCTTTTAAGCAACTGTGCTACACCATGATTATTGGGAATTAAAGGGCATCTGTTTTATTTTAATTACGGTACTTAATTAATTACAGATTTCATTATAGGCCTACTCGTGATAAGGAACCATGCTATGCCATTAATTTAATTTTGTGGGGTTGGGAAAATTTGGTCATCAGCCACGATTTGTTGAGATGGAAGTTCCAAGCTATTGTGTGAGTAATGTTTGACAAGGATGACGTGTTTACCGTGGTCCAGACCCGGCGTCGCGACGTGGGCTACTGACGCCTGCACTCGCGTGACGCATGGCCGGAGCCTTCCTTTCCTAGTGATACCTGGAAAAGCAATTGGGGTAACATACCGCTTTCTTCATTACCATGTCCATGACCTCTGGCCAATTTATTACCTTATAATACAATAGCCAAATTATATTATTATTGTTCAAAGTTAATTAAATCTTCAACACAACCTAGAATTAGCGTATGCACGGTGTCTTCCTTACTACGTGATACTGGAAAAACAATTGGATTTTGAGTGGCCACGGTTGAAATTATAATTTCGATTATTAAGAAAATTGTATCAATTATTGTTGAACACCTAAACGAATTCTCTAAGTGATTGTAAACGTTTAAATTAAATATTATTTTGATTTCATTAGCAAAATCCAGTATTTCTCCAATCAAGTATTGGCGCGATGTTCATCAGGAGCTTATTTTTTATTTTTTATGTACGGTACTGTAAGTTCTAAGGCCACATTGATCTCCTAGATAGTAGAAGACAAGCGTAACGTACTTAAAACGAAACTTTTCCTCAGATGTATAAAAATAATTAAGGTACAACATTTACTATAAAACAATCCACTTATCATTTTGTTTCTTTTGTGGGCTCTTTAGATACTCAGATACGATAAAGCCGGAGACCGGACGGTTTGTTTAGTTACACGGCGCTCCGCTAGGTAGTGAATAAGCCGGTATTATATCAAGAGATTCACGCTTTCATCGCTAGGTACCGCCACCATCCACGAGAGTCGGTTGTAATCCTTCTTTCCACTTGATGCATTTCATTATTTTCCCAGTGTAGTTTTGTTTCGTTCTCAGAAACTATCGTTCTTACGCTGAAGTTACATAAAGACGTATTATCATATATAAGACTGCAATTTATCCAGCGCCCATAGACAGGATAAATACATTCTACTTTAAACCTCGGAGGGAATTACGTTATTATAATACATTATTATTATTATTACAGTACGCGCCGGTTTCATCAACCTTCGTTAAAGATTTAAAGGCACGTTAAAGTAATTTTGTTGCCAGTAACTTTGTTTGATGAAACACTAGTTTGTTAACATTTAGATATAATTAGCCTACATTAACGTGCCGTTAGATATTTAACGAAAGTTGGTGAAACCGGCGCTACATCTTTTCTTTTTAATGTTAGCACCTCGGAAAACAGGGTAAAAGGAGTACTAGCAATAGGTTGTATAGCCTATCTATATGTCATGACTTGAACTATATTTTGGTCATTTCATTCCTTTGCAAAGAATTATTGGCTGTGGAGTTAAATATTCATTTCGAAACCTTACGTCAGTTTTATAGTAAGGTACCTAAAATTGCCTACTTTTAGTGATAGGTGACAATTTATAAAACAAGCGGACCCTTCTGACAACTCTCGTATGTGTATAAACCACTTTATTGGTATACGAGTACTTTGGGAAAATGCCTGAGAAGATTGTGAAGCTTGTGAAGCTTGTGAAGCAGGAAAAAAAGAGGCATTCCTCTAACCGTAATGGAAGGAGTAAAAATAATTCAATAAATCCAGAAGGACCCGAAGAAAGTACTTGGGAAGATTGGGAATGTCGCAAGACAAAAGTTGGAACGCGGAATCCGGGATGGTGATAGAGACTGTGCTACGTGGAGAGGAGCAGGTACTACAAAGAACTGTAGCCCCAGCAAACTGGATCTCTAAAGTATACTCCACTTACATCTTGTAAGACGGAGAGAACCATTTCCAGATTCAAGAGCATTTTAGTGAAAGAAGAGTACCGGTGTCCTTTGTTTAGACAATTTGGAGAAATCGTTTCATTCATTCATTCATTCGATGGTGATTGATAAAATGAATGGATTAGCACATCAAAAGGCATGAGAAAAATAACCAATTTTGGACAACAATAAAAATGACACCAGTGGCTGTGTATGAATGCTCTTGTGGCCTCCGAATAGGCCGAATGCAGGTCTTTCTAGTTGACGCTCGTGGGCGACCTGCGCGTCGTAATGAGGATGAAATGATGACGAAGACGTCACATTACCCTGATGGCTCGACCAGGAATCGAACCCGGGGCACTTCGAGCCAAAGCCTAGTGCGCTAACAAAACCACGGAGCCGGACAGTGGCTGTGAAAGTGCCTACCCGTATTCCAAGAAATGTTGTCTGCTTATTTTTTAAATTGTTATTGCCTACAAATCACAATTCTATGACATGACCTCAAAAGTTCGAGATTAACGGGTCTGGGGCGCCGAATTAGGAGGTCAGTAAATTAACAACCAGTATTACTAAATCAACTCTTTTATAGCCAAATCTAGCGTTTTCTAGACCCTTGGCATTAGTTTAAATTACTTTTCAGGGGTGGATCGAAAATCATTACCATAGAGGGAATTTTCTGTAAAATACACAGGATTGCTCTATCAGCCAAGCAGTAATTTTCCTTTCCGCAAGAGATCACACTGGGTAGCACGTCGATAGAAGATCAAGAGACACCGGACTGAGTACGGCACTGCAGTAAGTTGTAAGTTGTCCTGTACGGCCTATCCACGGTTGCGGGCATCAAAAGATTCTTAAGTGCGAGAGACCCATGCCAGTAGATTCACTGCCACTTTAATGACTCTGTCCGGGGTAAAATTTTGTCATTTTATAATTAGGGCAACTTAAGTGGGTGTAAATGTGGGCAAAAAGTAATACGTAAAGGATTAAATAGGGAAATGTTTCATTAATTTCATTGTTTGACAGTCGCAAAAAGAGGTGGAGGAAATTTGGAAAAATGCTTAGTGCTAAAAAGCATGTGATTGATTATGTTCGTTATGTGTCTGAGGTGGGGGTGGAAATAAGGGAATCCATTTGTTTCTTAGAATTCAGCTCGCTTAGTTTTTTAAATTGATCGGTTTTGTATCATTTTCAGATTGTAATATGTTTTTAATAAGAACGTAGCAGTGCAAATAATTTACGTTCCCCTGTTTATAAACGAGAAAATAGATACACAAAATTAACACTCTAGATCCCTAACCACCGAACAATGAAGTTCAATAATTTTTTTGTTTGTACCGCCTCACGCCTTCTTCGATTTATATAAGTTTGTCAAGCACTGCAGCTCTCAAAAGTCGTCTTTTATCCTGCTTCTTGGAGCTGTATACCTCTCACATCTGTTTACTGCAATATGTTAAAAGGTTATTTTTATGCAATTAATTTTATAACATAAGGACAATAGCAGACATGAATAAGTTAATATATTTCTTGTATATGGTGTTGATTTTTCGGGCTGATGCCTACAGGGCCTGTATGCACTCTTTTGTGTATAATTTTCTATAATTTATGTTTTATTATTTATATTGTGAATGTTGTATGAAACGTATTTTATAATATTTTTAAATTTAACTAGTTGATTATGATATGATACGCTATGTAATATGATCTTAACTTAATGTAGCCTGTTGTGTGTTTATACTTTTTGATATTTGTTACTATATTTATAAGCCCTAATCCTATTGTATGTAGGGCCCTACTGTAAATGAGCTGTGTCGCCGTGAAATAAAATCAAAATCAAATAAAATCTTACTGTAATGCATACATTTCTTGTTAATTTCTATTCTTTTTGTGAAGAAAATGCCGACCAATGGTGCGTAATTGCTATATATCATCACATTGTATTCATGTTTTTGTTGATTGTATTGTGTACTGCGTTGCAAGGAGGTAAAAGAAAATGACGGAAAGAAGACATCCTGGCGGAATGACGCCACAGGCGGGGGCGGTATGGTGTGATCGGAAGTGAGCAGAAATCCGGTTCACCGGTCTTAGACCGGTTAAGGAACTTAGATGCGTCACTGAATCAAGCAGACGTGCTTAGATCCATCAGCATTGGCATAACCCTACATTACTCTCGTTGTGACTCTTCATCATGCTGAAGATCAGACAGATACTGGACCTCACTTTCTCAACCATTTGGTATTATAATATGCTATGCACTCCCACGAATATCTCTTGTATCTGGTTGTTTACAGATACTGTCGTTTGGGAGGGGTATCACTGACTAGTAATTCTGTTCTGAGGGCTGGGACAGGGGTACACTCAGCCTCGTGAGGCAAAACTTAGAGGAGGTAGGTTGGATACCCACCTCAGCTTCTTCCCCAGGCAAATGCCGGGATGGACGCCTCCTTACCAATTATCACCCAAAATACAAATACACACACTAATGCGTTTCTGATGGCTGTATTAATGTGTGTATTTGTAATTCAGGGGAGGATTGGGAAGAACGCGGCCGTGGCCTTAAGTTAGGAATTTGCTTGGAGTAGATTTGGGGAAACCACGGAATTCCACTTCCAGGATGGCTGAGGTGGTAATCGAATCCACCTCTTCTCAGTTTATGCCTCATGAAGCTGAGTGTACCCCGTTCCAGCCCTCAAGCTAGAATTATTTTTTGGCAGAGCCGGAGATCGAACCCGGGACCCCGAGGGGGACAGCCAAGAATTCTAGCCGCTACACCAGGAAGTGGACTCGAATTACAGCTTCTGGTCATGGAGGCTGAATCTGAATTTCTTCATTGTACTTGGTTTTAACCTACATGGTGCGTAGGCCTACATAACTGGTAAATGTGTTGTAGTAGCCTATAACTTTCGGAATTAGTTAAATCGGCTTACTCGGTGGATTTTTGGAAATTTATAAGATTGTTTTGTGGCTGTCGTTCCGCGTGATCGTATGTTATATCAATCCTGTATCATGCTAATTGCTGTCCGAAAATTCGGGAAATTTGTTAAAATAAAAAACCAACAAATATAGGCATACTTTTGGAGATATGCTCGTATGCTATGAAAAATATTTTTCTCAAAGGTTCAATATAATTCTAGCATACGAGTGTACTGTATATTTAATCCGGACCTCGAGATGCCCATTTACTGTGTTGCCAAACCGAATGTGTGAACCTCTAGAGAAGTGTAGCCTTGACAGAGCAAGTGGGAGAAGGAAGTGATGGACTCCTCTGTATTGTATTGGTCCCACGAGCACTTGTTCAGAAACTCGAGTCTTCAACCCCCCACCGTGTGTCCTTTTGCGTCAATCATAACGTTATACTCATTGTAATTCTGACCACTCATTCTTTACATAATGCCAGTGACGACTCAAGAACTACTCTTATATGCCAGCACTAAACGATAAAGAGAAAGGCCCATTAATGTTGCTTGCAAAAAAAAAAGACTTTAGCGTATACGTCAGTGACCAATACCAAAGTATAAGAATACAGAAATTTTAACTAATCACAGCTGCATATCGCTACAATTTTATAGTTTTTTTGGGTGCATTTGCACTGACTCAATGGATAATTAAAAATCTTTGAAGCTATTTCTTCATATTTGCCTTATTGACGATTGATATTGCTACTTTTCAGTCGGTCAACACAATCACAATTACCGGGAAATGCAAGACACAACCAGAAAAAAATACATGGATTGGTTTTTTAGTGTTGGCACCTTAGTTATAACTGGATTAATAACTCACTTAGATGGTTCCAAGTTTCACAGGCCCTCGATGTAGTCCCCACCGTTGCGTACAACGGGTTCCCAGCGATGCGGAAGTCGTTGGATCCCGTTGGCACTGCCCAATCTATTGATGGTACGAAGAGAGCGCTCGGAAGCCTGCTTAACGTCTTCAATGGTACGGAAGCGCTGCCATACTGTTTCCCGAGGGCAAAACGTTAATGCGGCGTACTATTATTCGTTTCTGCAAGACCATCTCCGAGGAGCTCTGAGAAGGAAACGGCGCCACCATATGGTTACACCGCCCATCGTTCTGCATGACAATGCTAGGGCACACACAGCAGGCGTTGTGTCGGCATTGTTGGATCGCTGGGGCTGTGAGGTCCTCTATCGCCCCCCCCCCCCCCCCCATATTCTCCCGACATCAGTCCCTGCGACTATGATCTCATCCCCAAGATGAAGATGACAATGACGTTAAGCAGGCTGCCGAGCGCTCTCTTCGTATCATCAATAGACTGGGCAGTGCCAGCGGGATCCAACGACTTCCGTATCGCTGGGAATACGTTGTACGCAACGGTGGGGGACTACTTCGAGTTGTGAAACTTGGAACCATCTAAGTGAGTTATTAATCCAGTTATAACTAAGGTGCCAAAACTAAAAAACCAACCCATGTACATGTGATTAAAAATATTTGTACGAAGTGCACAAGAAGGAAAAAACTGACTTACAGGTTGACATGTTTCGCTTGTCAAGCGAGAATCATCAGAACTTTTAAGTTCAAATCTACAGGCCAAATTAAGTGTACAAGACACTAGACTACTAGATCCCACAATGTCAACCACGAAATGGAAAGAACGGTCTTCGAACACCAACCCTGATAAGATCGTCAGGATTATTTAAGATTCCGCCAATCTTATTAATCTAAGTTTACCATGCAATTTTCGTAATAATAAAATCGTTTTCTAGTAATCTATTTTGAGTGACGAAGCCTCAAATGAGATAGTCTACGTATTTCGGTGAGACCTCTTCTTCACATTCTTTCAAACATTTGCCTGCCTCCTTCAGGTGTAAGAATTCTCGCCGCCATTCATTTCCTCCGGTCAGAGATTCAGTGATGGCACTTCCCAAAGCCACATCCTTCCGCTGTTCTTTGCGTTGAAAGCGTCACATATGTTTCTGGAACTTGGACGACGTACTTACCTGATCTGTCAGATTTAAAACAGATTTGTTTACCATCGCATGTTCCTTGAAGATAACGCATTATACTGTAGGTCTTGTAAGAAAAATGTACTTTAAAATTCAGGCGGTCTCTTCCTGTTGTTACCTGTACTGTTCAGTTTAAATACATTCATAAATAAATTTCATTTTCTATGCCATTTGAGTGCGTTCGTAGAATGCTTTTCGATATTTTCGTTTGTGTAGAGAACTACAGTACGGTAGGCTACATCTAGGCTCAGATAATGGTAATGATAATGCAGAAGTACAGGATGGACGAGTGCAAATACTCTAGCCCCTAAGCAACGACAACACCAACAGCTGACTGCAACCTAAGGACTGCCTAAGGAACGAATTGATCTAATTTCACTATATCTCTTTAATTTAAACTTTTTATTTTTATCTATTATTAAACTATTATTTTATTAGTCTACCAACAAAAGAAAGAAATAATTTGTCAGTTGTTTAGTTGCGATTCTATAGTAAGTATTTACATATTTTAAATACGTTTCGCTACAGAACAGATGTCCGTTGTTCTTTTATTGTATTCTTCTGAGAATTTTAGATGAGAAGAGCAATTTAAGTTCTCCGTGATCACTTTATTTTTCAAGTTATTCGAATATGGTTATTTAATGACAATAGGTTTTTACGTTTTATGGCAGTTCTGGTAGATGAATTTCATCATCACCATCTATCTACCAGGTTGGAAATCAGGAGTTCGAACTCAGTTGAATGCAGGAAAGGGGGTGGATGGGAAAGAAGTCATCAATGCCATTCCATAACATGTAAACTGGTCAAGAATACTAGTTAGTGTCTACGACGCTCTTTGAAGAATATGCCGGGGCTAGGTTTGCTGGGAAATGTGGAAGTAATCTTACTGGTTTTTAAACGTATTCTTCCTCTGCACGAGATCCTGCTGCAGAACTTCGGACTTTCTAAACTCGTGATTCCTTTCTTTTTTAAAATTTATTTTTGAAATTGTAGAGCAGAGGTACAATCTTGGCTAAAGTAATAAGGCAGTATGGAGTGACTGTAGTACCAGGCTGCCACTCGCCCCAGATAAGGCATCAGCCAGCAGATGACGTGGCAGCATCACGAGGTGCAGGCAGGTTACATACATGTCACGCGAGGTAATACAGTACAGTATGTAATAAGCTACATCACTCAAAGCTGAATGCAACATCAACTAGCTAAGCCACAGAAATGTAATAATCTCATTTTACTCTCTCAATATAAGTTACTGCTTCCTACTTTTAGTGATACCGGTATTATTATTATTATTATTATTTTATATTGTCTAGATTATGCAATACCTCACAATTTAATTTTCTGAAATACAGGTATTTTTGTTAAATGTGTCGATCCTTGATAATAAAATCATATAAAGATTTTTTTTTTCAAATTTTAAGTAAATCTTCCAATAAGTCTTCTTACACATTAACATCGAATACCGTTGGCCTACTTTATCACTAAAAACACAAATTATCTCAAATACTACGGGAACTATTCGTATGAGAATGAAATAGAACCAGGGGAAGTTGTCTCCTATCAGGTAAACCTTATTATTATTATTATTATTATTATTATTATTATTATAGAGCTACGCTCGCTAACGCGCAGCACTAGGCCATGGGGCCAAGCTCTCTGTGAACTCGTGGTAGACGTGGGTTCGAGCCCCACCAGTAGCCGTCCTCGAAATGGTCTTCCGTGGTTTCTCCGTTGTCAACTCCAGGCAAATGCTGGGACGGTACCTTCTGACAGGCCACGGCTGCTTCCTTCCACATCCTTGCCCAGTTACATTCACTATCATTCATGTCATCTCTCATTAACTCCTCTCATGAGGTTGGCGTCAGGAAGGGCACCCGGCCGTAAAAATCCACCCGCCACACAGTCTTTCATCGCATCTCATCCTCGACCCTGTTGGAAAACGGGGATAATAAGGGGTGACATACATACATTATAATAGAGCAATACTAACCTCTATCGCAGGTGGGTACAGCTAAGGGTCAGTATGTGTGAGGCCTTGAAAATTCGCGTTGCGTCTGTCCGCCACACCTCTCAGATATGTCATTCCGAAATGACTTGCAATCATACACCACTCTCGTTTTCAACGGCTCAATAAACTGTTATTTGCACAATTAAATAAACTTATGTGAAATCCCTCGGCAATAAAGGAACACTGATAAATAACTAGTCCTTTTCATCACATATTGTGGATGTAAGCTAGATGGCATGTTCTTCTTAATAACACACAGTGTAATGGAAAATGTGAGTTGAACTTGAGACTCGAAACCTTATCCCATGGGATCTGGGTAGGTGTGCGTTCCTATTACATATTAGAAACGACTCTTGCCCAAGGAAGGCTCAATCATAACTAGATGCAGTAGCTAACTTCTGGTCTTTATGTCTGTCTGTCTGTCTGTCTGTCTGTCTGTCTGTCTGCTGACAAAATACCGAGATATCTGTGATCTCAGTTGATTATGACAGCTCTAGAAAGAATGGCCAGAACATTCTTACTGGTTCATTTGAAATACACAAAACATTTACCAATGTTAATGCTGTTGTGGCCGCTTTGAAATACCATTTACTATATCTAGAAACAGAGATAAGCCAACGGCCATACCATGTTGAATACACCGGTTCTCGTCCGAAACAGAGATAAAATCCATTTTTTAGTACTCTTAAACGTGTTTCATACTCTAACTAGCACTCATTTTACAAAATATCTATGCAATTATTTGAGAGGGATTTTCTTGAATTTTAGCCCATATATACAGTATATGCATCTTTCTTTGGATGTTTTGTATAGCAAGGAAAAACAAAAAGTCTTCACAACTCCTATAGGCTGATACAGGAAATGTTTGTCTTATTTTTAAAAGGACAATGACGCGGTAATATTTTTCACACCTCACGAAAGCAGCGGTCTTGTTGTAGGATATGAATCACTATATTTTTCAGATTGTCCAATACCGTACCTCAGAATTTAATTTTTTGAAATAACTTTTTTGTTGGTTGTTTTTGTTGTTTTGTTTTCGCTGTAGCCGTTATCAATTTTTCGTTAAATATGACAATCCTCGACAATAAATACATCTTAAGAATTTTGCAAAATTTTAAGTACGGTAAATCTTCCAAGTAAGTTATGAAATTATCTTTTAATTTGCAATGAAAATCATATTTTTTTGGGAGAAGACTATAAACGTTCAACGAACAGTACTTTTCCTACCTGTGTCGTTTGCACATTAACTTCGAATACATTTTCACTAAAACCTAAATTATCTCAAAACTACTATTTGTATGCGAATAGAAACAGAAACAGAGGAAGATAAGTTCTACTAGGCATATCTTATAAAAAACATTTTCTGAAGATGGCTTAGTGTGTGTAAAACCCTCTAAAATTATTTACTTTGTCCAACTCACTTTGTTAGTGTCTTTATTTGAGAATTTCTTGTTTGTATATATGTTACGCTTCAAATGTGGTGGTTTGGAGGACGTTATCGAAAAATAAGGAAGTAGTTTTGTGTTGTTTCCTACGAAACGGACACGGTTTCCTGCAGTTGTGCGTCACCCGTCTACGCGAATGCAGCGTCTCGCGCCGCATTGTCTGGCTTGAGCCTCTGTTGGTTAGGCCACCCAGATTACACTCCCTGTGCTTCGCTATGGCCGACAGGTGACGTGTCTCCTATGTCCGGCGTCAGTTCCTGTTCATATCTGCTACATCACATTCAGATTTGTAATACTTCCATTTCATTTTTCTTTACTACAACTCCTCGACGTAGCCATGTGCATGAATCGTTCACCAATACTGCGATGGGGACCTGCAACAATCCGCAGATTGGAAGTTCGAATCTTGACGCTGACAGCGGCTATTCTGAGTGTAGTTTTTCTATGGGGTTTTCCACACTCCCTCCAGTCAAATGCCGAGACATTACCTTACATCAAGTCCCAGGACACCTATCACAGAGGCTGTGGCCCTTTTCTACCGGTTCAATGCCATCCAGAATGCAATAAAATCCTGACGACCTTGTGGTGTAGAGGCTAGCATTCTTGGCTGACGTCCTGGAGGTCTGAGTTAGATTCCCGGCTCTGCCAAGAAATAAAATCTGGTATGAAGGCTGAAACGGGGTAATCTCAGCCTCGTGAGGTGAAGCTGAGATTAGGTGGGTTCGATTCCCACATCAGCCATTCTGATTTTCGTTGGTTTCCCACTTCTCCAGGTGAATGCCGGGATGGTTCCTAAAATAAGGCCACGGCCGTCTCCTTCCAATCCTCACCTAAATTACAAATACACACACTAATACTGCCATCACAACAAACAGAAGGTATCAGAAAAAATTCCATACACACCCAAGTACACGGGGCTAAATTATGCAACAGCATCCCACACGAGTGTCCACAATCTGAAGCAAGTAAAAATAAGCGTTTTTTAAGAAAAGTATTATTTTTTGTTTGTTTTGTTTATTAGTTTATTTTTGAGCAGAAATATTGTATGCATTCATAAACCTAAGAATAATTGAATGTGCAAGTTTTGAGTTATAATAGAAAGAGTCCAAACCTTATTCTTTTAATGACATCAGAGTATTTAATTATCGCTTTCACACAATTTTATTTACTTTTTACGGTGTACTATGTGTGACGAGCATCGCTGATCGGGCAGTTACTTCTTTGAATAAAAACTGTCAATTCATGGAAGACTGTTGCATCAGCTAGTTGGGTTCTGACCGGCAGGATGTGTTTCTATTGTTCCTTTACCTCCCACGCTGTTGCTACGAGAAGAAACGAGATGAGTTAAAAGGACATAGGATGACCCCGGTGGGTAGGCTGATCAAGACGTCGTGGGTTTTATCCCCGCCCAGTTAGGGACTCATGAAAACCAAAAGAATAAGGGAACCAGCTAACAAGGGAAAAGGAAAGAATCTAGCCTCACTCCTCCTTTTCTTATTTTTTCTTCGGCGGACAAGGGAAGAGTCTTCTCGAAATGCGCATTTCGTTGGGCACTGCACACTGGGCACGACCACGAGGCCTCAGGTGAGTCATGCATTTCTTTCACCTTTCCAGTCGACCACCTTTGGTAGACTCTTGTTCTCTTCCGATTCGGACACTCCCTTTATTTCCTTTACGTCCGCCTCGTTGCATAGTGGCTAGCACACTTGGCTGTCACCGCGGGGGCCCGGGTTTGTTTTCCGGCTCTGTCAAGAAATGTAGTTCTGGTCTGAGGGCTGGAACGGGGTACACTCAGCCTTGTGAGGTGAAACTGAAAAGAGGCGGGTTCTATTCCCACCTCAACCATCTTGGAAGTAGTTTTCCGCGGTTTCCCACTTTTAATCCAGGTGAATGCCGGGATGGGTCCTAAATTAAGGCCTTGGCCGCCTCCTTCCCAATCCTCATCTGAATCATAAATACACACACTAATACAGCCATCGCAGTAACACAGGTTATCAGACAAATTTCACACCCACCCAAATAAATTACACGGGCTGTGCGACCACGATGTCGCAAATCCCCTCAAGAAACAACTATTTCATAGTGACATTTTCTTCTCTTTCCATCTGTTTTCAACCCTTTTTCTAGGCTACAATTTATTTGTAAGCTAGATAATAGTTAACAATAATAATGATTATAATGATAGCAATAAGGTCTAATGATGATGATTATTATTATTATTATTATTATTATTATGGCCATCCTCATCATTAGAGGCCGATAACTTAGATGTTGGTGGTGGTATAGGCCTAGTTGTTTTAAGAGGTGGAACTCGAGGATATCTGCCTCTAAACCTAATGTTAGTTCTCTTCAAGCTTATTATAATCATCCTTCTTTTTTATTTTGCGTCATTCTTGTGATCGTTTCAAATTGATGAACTAAAATCATCGCCATAATTAGCATTCATACTCACTTTCATTTATGCACTTCAATCGTCGTACAGCTCCTTCCCAAGCTTTGTGATTACAGTATTTCTTCAGTCTCTCCGTAGCCATGATTGCCGACCCAAGAGTCCTACAGGCCAAGGATTCTCAATTTGTTTTAAAATCGTACCTCTAAGTCATGACTAATTTTCTATTGTGCCCCCACTATATATATATATTTTTTTTTTTTTTTTTCAAAATAAAGGTTGAAAGTTACTGACATAACAAATAATAGTAATATTAAAAATGTGGTGTAGTAGCCTATTTATTAAATAATTCAAATGTCCTTTTCTTTTCATTTATCCTGCATTGCAGGGTCTGCTTTCTTGCACCTTTGCTTCCATTTCTGCCGGTCTTTGGCGCTCCTAGGTAGAACATTCACCGTGCGCATGTCTTCCCGTAAGGTGTCGAGCCAGCGCTTCCCTGGTCGTCCTCGCCGACTACGGCCTTCAGGACACAAATCTAGTGCAATTTTCGCAACTGATGAATTGTTGCTGCGTAACACATGGCCATACCATGTTTTGGTATCGTTAACGTCAGTTAAAAAAAAGCTTAATCATTACAGTTTCAATGAAACCTTTTAAAAATGTTTAAAATAATGAAAAAATGTATTGACTTGCACTTTCTTATCTTCAAAATTAAATACATAGACTGCTTCGATTTGCGAGCGAGGAAATAAAATAATGCCACTTATTACATTGATGTTTTAAGTTATTTATGTCCAACAAGAATGAATGTCGCAACTTAGTATTCCGCAACATTAACAGTCACAAACGTATTACCGTATGGTTGGTTTATTGAAATCTCTTATATAAAAACAAGTGTCCTGACTGACTGACTCATCATCGCCCAGCCAAAACTATTAAAGTTAGAAACATGAAATTTTGGGGATATGTTCGTGGTAAGTCGAAAACGCGCACTAAGAAAGGATTTTTGGATATTCAGGTTCTAAAGGTGTCTTAAGGGGGTACACATGCATTTCATTGAATAGCAATATCTCCGGCTTGGTTTCATTGAGGGACGTGATACTCGGCATATAAACGTATCATTAAAAATAAGAAGACACGTGTCTGAGGGTTTTTCGATGTGGTGTATATTATGAGGTGAAAGGGGTGAAACGTGGGGGTTGAAGGGTTCCTAACGGAGCGTGTATCTCTTAAACGACATAGGCGAGGAGTTTGAAACTCAGCGGAAAAAAATCAGCTTAAAAAATAAGTAAATAGGTGTTTGACCGTTTTTTCATAAATCGAATTTAAGGGGCCCATGGGGAGGGGTGAAATTCTGGGGGGAATAAACAGGAAAGAAAGTTTCCTTACTGCTTGACTGACTGACTCACTCCTCAAACTCATGGGGAAAAAACCTGCTTAAAAATAAGTAAATAGGTGTTCGACAGTTTTTTTCATAACCCCAATGTAAGGGGTTCATGGGGAGGGGTGAAATTCTGAAAAAAGAAATTTGAAAGAATAAGTCCTGAATCACTCACCATCCCCAGCCAAAATTATTGAAATTAGAAACATGACATTTGGAGGATATGATCATTGTATGTCAATACCGTCCATTAAGGGAGGATTTTCAGATATTCAGGTTCTAAAAGGGTCTTAAGGGGGTTAAACCAGCATTTCGTAGAATAACAATAACTCCCGATTGGTTTCATTGGGGGATGTGATACTCGGCATATAAACTCATCATTAAAGGTATGAAGAAAGATGTCTGAGGGTTTTTCGATATGGTGTATATTATAAGGTGAAAGGGGGTGAAAAGTGGGGTTTGAAGAATTCCTAACGGAGTGTGTATCTCTTAAACGACATAGGTGAGGATTTTCAAACTCAGCGGAAAAAATCAGCTTAAAATATAAGTAAATAGGTGTTAGACCGTTTTTTCATAAATTCAATTTAAGGGGCCCACGGGGAGGGTGAAATTCTGGGGGGGGGGGGGGGAACAGGTAATATGTAAAATTATACATGGCCTATGTTGTAGACAATAACACATTACATCTTATTTGTCTCTTGCTATTTCATCATACGACGAATATTTAGGGAGTTATTAATCATTTTTTACTTTTTGGACGGAATTTTCTAAGTCCCAGGAATGACAAAAAAATTGATTCGAATTAAATTTCAAAAAATAGCTTTTTTAATACTTTAATTATATTTTTCACGTCTTTTAGGGTCCGAAACCAACATGATATTTTGATGTTTTTTTTTCGTCCCATGCATTTTTGGTTTCAGGTGATAGAATTATTTTCCACTAGGACCGATGCTTATTCAGTTTCTAAAGGGGTGTTAAGGGGGTACTCCTGCATTTCATTGAATAACAATATCTCCGGATTGCTTTCATTGGGGGATTTGATACTCGGCATATTAACTCATCATTAAAAATAAGAAGATAAGAGTCTGAGGGTTTTTCGATGTGGTGTATATTATGAGGTGAAAGGGGTGAAAAGTGGGGGTTGAAGGTTTCCTAACCGAGCGTGTATCTCTTAAACGACATAGGCGAGGAGTTTGGAACTCAGCGGAAAAAAATCAGCATAAAAAATAACAAAATAGGTGTTTGACCGTTCTTTCATAAATCCAATATAAGGGGCCCATGGGGAGGGGTGAAAATATGGGGGGGGGACGTAATATGCCTGAGTGTAAAATTATACATGGCCTATGCTGTAGACAATAACACATTACATATTTTTCGTCTCTTGCTATTTCATCATACGACGAATACTTAGGGAGTTATTAATGATTTTGTACTTGCCGGGTACGCCTCTTTATATCGCTGCCTTGGGTTTTTGTGGGTATCTACCCACATAACCTAACGGCGGTGCTTTTTGAGAATCCAACCAGCCTTCGGGCTGACCACCTAACAGACAGACTTTTTGGCCGGAATTTTCTAAGTCCCAGGAATGACATAAAAATTGATTCGAATGAAATTTCGAAAAATAGTTTTTTTTAATACTTTCATTATATTTTTCACGTCTTTTAGGGTCCGAAACCAACATGATATTTTGATGTTTTTTTTCGTCCCATGCATTTTTGGTTTCAGGTGATAGAATTATTTTCCACTAGGACCGATGCTTATCTATTATATAAAACTAAGTGTCCTGACTGACTGACTGACTCATCATCGCCCAGCCAAAACTATTAAAGCTAGAAACATGAAATTTTGGGAATATGTTCGTTGTAAGTCGAAAACGCCCACTAAGGAAGGGTTTTTGGATATTCAGTTTCTAAAGGGGTGTTAAGGGGGTACACCTGCATTTCATTGAATAACAATATGACACGACTATGACGCGAGCGAAGCCGCGGGTACCTGCTAGTCAAATATAATTGTCAACTTCCATTGTTGAGAATGATTCACAGAGTCATGTGTTGAGGTAGAAATGCGGAATCCCCCAATGCAGCAAAGCCGATGGTAAACCTGTGGTAGTGTAGTAGAAATACAGTAGGCTACTGTAGTGCTGCGTTAGGTATTAAGCTATGTTCCTAAATCAAAGGAGAAAGTTCACATTATATACCTCGAAAACTGATCGCAACGTTTGGTTCTTTTGCCAATTTCTCAATAAGAATCGTTCCCGTACCTCCTGGAAAACGTGCGGGTACGCGTACCACAGTTTGAGAATCACTGCTATAGGCTACTTGTCAAGCTTAAATTAGCGCTCTCTTTGATCACACAATATTGTGTCACTGACTTTTGTGTCATCATGTTTATAATATTGCCATCCTGTTCGTAAATTCATGAGTTTGCAACATTTTGCCATTCCATTTCTTTCCTGTAACCTCTTTTCCTGAAGAGTAGCCTGTGAAAGAATCACTCTTTTCTGTTTCAGGAAGGCGATGTGTCAGCAGCGCCCAGTGTTGCGATAGTTCCGTCCATCACAATTAGCAGCAGCAGCTATGCAAGATATGGCAACAATGCAGCATCATTCAATCACATCCCCTGCCCCGGCTAATACTCAAGGTAGGTGTGTGACTAGAACATTGGATGAATTAATGGTGTGGACTAGGAAGTGGTTGTTTTATAGCTCACATTTTTTTTACCGAGGGCCGATAACCTAGATGTTAGGCCCCTTTAAACAACAACAACAACAATTATAATCATCCAACGTTGAGATGGCAGCGAGGGCAGCTGCTCGTGTCCAGAGATCTTAGGTTCGAATCCCGTCGCTGGCAGCGGCTATCCTGAGTGTGGTTTTTCTCCGAGTTTTTCCACATTCCCTCCAGGCAAATGCCGGGATAGTACCTTATTTAAAGTTTCCAGGTATTTACGTAATCCTTGTCCCTCATTATCCACACTACTACAGTCATCACAGTCATGCAAACTACCAGACAAGTTCCACACACACCCAACTACACGGGCCTGATGACTAAGATGTCCCAAGACCCTCAAATGAATTTTCAACAGCAACATTCCTGAATTGAAGTGTAAAAGGACAGACCTCGATTGGGGCATTTTTTTGAAAACTTCGCGCGTGTTGAATTTACAAAAGAAAGAATTGCTAGGACAGCTTTTTGTGTCATCGGGCTATTTTCACACTCGTGTACAGAAGCCTTTGGTCCGGCTGATCACGTGATTGGCTTCCCGCAGATCGATAACATAACCCATTTGGTCCTATCCTGTCTCTGAAGCGACAAACAGGAAACCAGGACTTCCAACTATAGACGGTAATCTCCGTGAGTGTCGTTGAGGTGACTTTGCACGCGCAACAAAGCTGATCAATTCTTGAAATACACTCTTGTGTAAATGATCCAGCGAAAGAGATAGTGTAACGATGAACTGTACAGTATAGTAAGACGGAAAAGGGTAATTGATAAATATTTTACTGGGTATGGGTATAAAGACACGATAAACACCTTGCTGAATATTTTGTGGACCCGTGCTGACTTTGCTAATGAAATATGAGTTAAAACTTTTCCATCTTGCAGCACCTAAATAGGAACAAAACTTATTATAGTACATGTTCCGGACAATGTTTTGTCCTTCTCCAGCCATAAGAAATCATTCAAGTACAATAACCGCTACAAAAGATCGATTTCACTAACACTTCTCTTATAAAAATTACAATGAGCACACACAGTCGAACTTCGATATCTCGAAGTGCTTTCGAGCTATCGAAAAATCGAGATATAGAAATACATGAAAAAAGGGTTCTATTATCATAACTACATGAATAGTCAACTGTTGCTACTGTTTTTTACCCGCTTGCTCTCACTGTCTGAGGTGCACATTGACCTTAACCCGTCTTCCAGACAGAAATACACAGTCCAGATGCCCTACACAACTGAATCCATATTGCAATTCCCATGTCACACCTAAAGAACCTAATTCAACTGCATTTTCACCCCAACTTCGGAATAAAGACACCTTTTTATGTCTGAGTAACAAAATATAATTCGAGTTATCGAAATATTCGATTAATAGAACTTTGAATTATAGAAAAAAAAACATGACATACATAGCGTAGGGGAATCTAAACGCAGGGGCAAACTGAATAGGCAACCCGCTATACAGCTAGATCCCTCTCATCTCTCTACTGTTATTTTTGTCCTAGGGACCTAGGACTTGTTTTAGGGGCTAGAGGGGGGTAAAGACCTTTAATTTAAGTCAAACACACTACTTTGTATAATTCTTAGTTTCCAAAATAGGCCTATAGGCTACTTTCAAAATTAACTTTTTCGGAAGAAATGTATAAAATATCATGTTTTGTTCTAACAATGGACACAGAGACCTTTCGTTTAATCCGGCGGTCCCATGTCATAGATTTATGGCATGTACAAGATCCTTCCACAGACTAAACTTGTGTGAAGCTAAGTTTCTAGGTTAGATTTCGTTGGAACTCTCTATCAAAGTTCCAACGTTCACCACTAGGTATTATTGACATCTGGTAGTGAAAGTTGGAACTACTTGAAATTGAACGGAACTTGTAGTTCACCCTATGGGTGTCAGCTAGAAGCAGCTACAGCCTTTGGCGAGCGGAACATATCCTCGGAGACTCCTGGCACTAAAAGCCATATGATAAATAAATAAGCGTAGAATTTCGCCGGGAGATTGAAACAACTTCGAGATATAGAAGTTCGACTTATAGAAATTTGACTGTGATTTGGTTAGCAAATATTTAAATATGAGAATTGATTTTCTTTAGTCATTGGAAACTACCACTCTCGGTGGAAGAGATTCATGAAAGCAACATTGGACGCCTCCACTGACTGGTTCAAATGTGCGTTATGTAAATGTACAGTAGTGTCTGTACTAGTTTTGTGTATTTACTGTATATCTACGCTTAGGATTGTGAAGGAGACATCCTTAATCTTAAGTTGACTACAATCCCAGCAACTGCCTGGGGAACCCACTCACCTCTTCTCAGGTGGCCTCTGGAGGCTGAATGAACCCCTTTTCACATCCCAAACCAGGACCTCATGAATAACAGCCAATTTAAATAATGGGGAACCCAGAATTGTCCTTCTTGATTTCTCTTCTCTCTATTATAAATGGCGTGGGATTCAGTCACTCTCATAGTTCCAAGACTTGCTCAAAACATTGTTAGCTGGTTTTCGGAATGTATGCTACACGTGAAGCAGGTTGATAGTCTTACTTACTCAGGGCCCCATTAGTTGTACCTCTTGACGGTTCATGGAACAAACCGGGCAGTCGGGTAGTTCTAGCTGCCTAAGCACAACGAGGGCCAGACCTCAGAAGATGTTCAAGATGCCACTCCTATTCCATAATGACTGGCATCTCGAGTGCTAGAACCAGCCTCTCAGCCTCGTGAGGTAGAACTGGGAAGAGGTGGGTTTGATTCCCACCTCAGACATTCTAGAAGTGAATTTCCGTGGTTTAACCACCAGGCAAACGTTGGGATGGTGCCTAACTTAAGACCACGATTGCTTCCTACCCAATCCTAGCCCACTCAAAAAATACACACTAGTACTTTCTACGACTTTTTCCCAGTTAATTGGGGTCGACGGAGCCAACCAGGCTCATTTTTTGGTTTTGGTCGGGGATTTATGGCCGGATGCCCTTCCTGACACCACGTGATTTTTCAGTTTAAAAGTCCATCCCGCTGTCACCGGGATTCGAACCGCGGCTGTCCGGGTAAAAGGCGAGCAGCTAAACCACTGCGCCATCACGCTCCCCAAATACACACTAGTACAACCATCACAATGACACAGGTTATCAGACAAATTCCTCACACACCCAAGTACACGGGGCTACACAACTACGATGTCGCAAATTCCCTTAAAGATTAACAATAACAGACCTCTTAGATTAGAAGATGCCCAGTTGTCCTGCTTGGGGCTGCCTGCGTGGCGCAGCGGTAGCGTTCTCGCCTGCTGTTCCCAAGGTTACAGGATCAAATCATGGCGGAATCAGATGGCATTATGGGTGTTTAAATGCGAAGGAACTTTGATTTACTGGCACGTTTAAGATCCCCTTCGAGGAAAAATTCCGGCACCCCGGCGTCGTCTCTAAAAGCCCCAGTAATTTAAAGGGACGTGAAAGCAATGACATTATTATTTCCTCCCTGGGTGATGGGAGTTGAGCGATATTCCCAGGTCCCTACTCTATGGGAAGTATGGAAACGATTAGTGTGGGTTGTGCTTACCACGATCATATCCTGGATCTAGTTGGCTGAGAGAAAAACAAGGGCGACAGATAAGATGGAGTGTTTCCCCGACCACATGTCCGATCAGCTTCCTTTCCCGGTCCGGACACATCAGGCCGTCAGTCCGCGCCAAGTCCACACCTACATGGCTAAGTGCGCCTCGCTTTGCTGTTCACCAAGGAAGATTGCTCGATTGCGACGACGCGCGTTCCGTCTACGAGTGCGTTTTAAGGTACTATATTTATATAATATATTCTTGACATTATAAACTATTTATTTTCGCCTAAAGTCAATATTTATTTCATTGAAAACCGTACCGGTTTCGGTCACATTGCAACCATCTTCAGCTGGTATATGATGAGTAGTAGACTACTATATCTCAAGTTCACATAGTAAAATTTTCCAAAAATCCAGTTTTTTTTTGTAATCTGGGCCAAGTATGTTGTGAAGAATATTACTCTCTTTTGTTTATTGTTGTTGTTAATAATTCTTAGGGCATCCTGACCATCAGCCCCGTGTAGTTGGGTGTATGTGATAACCTGTACTTATATGATGACTGTAGCGTTTGTGTAACTGTCTTAGGGACAGGGATGGGGTTGGTGCCCCGAGACTTGAGTACGGTGCTATCCCGGCATTTGTTTAGAGGGGTTGTGGAAAAATCCGGGGAATAAAAACACACAGAAAAGCCGCTAACAGCGTCGGGATTCGAACCAGCGATGTTTCGACATACTGCAGCTACCCTTGCGGTCGTACTGCACAATTTAACGAGCACAGCTACGCCGTGAGACTTAAATGCTCTTTTAAGTCTTCACTTAGCGAGCGCACATTTCCGAGAGAGCATAAGCCATTATTATTATTATTATTATTATTTATTTATTTATTTATTTATTTATTTATTTATTTAGTATGTTTCGACCCATACAGGATCACATAAAGCAAGTTATGATCTGTTGCTGTTATTTCTCTTGTTCTTCCAGAATTCTTTCATCATGTCGCTATGTTTAGCTCGACGTTCGTCAGTCCATTTTCCCCTAGGTCTGCTGGGCTCATCTTCTGATGCAGCTTCCCAAGTGTAGATCTTATGTCTGAATGTTTTGCGGTCTTCGATATCTGTGGGTGTGATGTTGGCGTTATTGAGATCAGTTTGGACTTGTTTAATCCAAACCGTTGTCGTCTTTAATTTTTGTGAGTACATCAATATTTTCTTTGTTAATCGGTTGTCATCTAGCCTCATAATGTGTCCATAAAATTTCAAGCGTCGTTTACGGAAATCGGTTTCAATATTTGAATATTTTTCTGTGATCTTGTGCGATTGTAAACGATATCCTTCATCTGTAAGTCTTGGGCCAAGAATTTTTCGGATGATTTTCCTTTCAGCTTTCTTGATGTTTTCAAGATCCCATTTATAATTGAGGTTTAAGGTCTCACTGGCGTAGAGTGTTTCGGGTTTGATGACCGTCGCGTAATGTCGAATTTTAGTGTTAATGCTCATGCATTTTTTGTTGCAGATTATTATTATTATTATTATTATTATTATTATTATTATTATTATTACGGTATGTTTTTCCTCAATACATTTGTATGTTTATAAAGAAAAGAACTTCGGTGTCGCAAAAGGCACAATAAGTCTTTTTCACATAATCTGTGATAGCCTATCCCATTATTATTATTTTTTTAAATCGAGTTTACCCTCCAGGGTGGTGGCTCCCATGGACTCAGCGAGGGAACTCACCCCTACCGCCATTTTTCAGGCAGTGTCCTAGAGGTGGGAAACATTTAATCGGAGTGGATACAACTGGTGAGGTGAGATTAGCACCTCGCCCAGGCGGCCTCATGAGGGAAGGGAATGGAAGGTCAGGATGGATAGGCAAGGAAGAGGGAAGGAGGCGACCGTGGCCTTACAGGAGGTACCATCCCGGCATTTGCCCGAAGACGAAGTGGGAAACCACAAAAACCACTTCGAGGATGGCTGAGGGGGGAATTGAACCCCCTGCCACCCAGGAGGTCTGAGGTTCGATTCCCGGCTCTGCCACAAAATTTGAAAAGTGGTATGAGGACTGGAATGGGGTCTACTCAGCCTCGGGTGGTTCTAACCTCAGCCATCCTTGAAGTGGTTTTCCGTGGTTTCCCACTTCGTCTTCGGGAAAATGCCGGGATGGTTCCTACTGTGAGGCCACGGCCGCCTTCTTCCCTCTTCCTTGTCTATCCATCCCAATCTTCCCTCCCTCATGAGGTAAGGCTGCCTGGGTGAAGTGCTGATCACACCAGTTGTATCCACTCCGACCAAGGGTTCCCAGCTCTAGGACACTACCTGGAAAGGCAGTAGTGGTGAGTTCCCTAGCTGAGTCCGTGGGAAACAGCAACCTGGAGGGTCAAATTACTAAAAGAAAAAGTAAACATTATAATTAGATTGTTCTAGTGCATGCTCAATTTGTTATCGAAATTTGTTAATTTCGTTATTATTATTATTATTATTGTATACACGTGCATATACACTTTTGCTCACGTAATTCACAAACCTTGAAGACAAAACAAACCTAAATTTGAATTGTGAATCGTATTACAATCACCTTTGACGAGCTACTGTACAATAGTAGTAACATCTACATTATTGAAAATTTAAACCACAACACAGTGATCAGGATCTGATGATGGCCACTTGAGGGTCAAAACGCGTAATCCTAAATTGCCCCATTTAACAGTGATAATTTTTCCATGAGTGCATTTTTAGCCTATTTTCAATTTTGAAAAAATAGGCTTATGAGATCACCTTTTGTCCGTGTGTGTGTGTGTGCGTGTGTGTGTGATTCGTGTGTGTGTGTCCCCCCTAATAAAATCTAAACGGCAGGAGCGATTTCTATGAAACTCGGAAAGTTCATAGCACTATTCCCGGCGACCTCGACCGTTCCCTTCAAATTTTGTTACGACTCACCAATCTAACATGGCGGCTGTGCGAAATATTTCACCAGCATTCAATATCTCCGAAACTATTACCGATATTACCCTGACATTTTCTATGGTGATAGAGGGAACTACTATAAGTTCACTTATGTGACTTTTGAAAACATGGTAATTACAAAACCAACATGGCGGCCAAGCGAATTTGCGACTTTTAAATAGACGTTTCTCGCGATTTGACCAACCAAACGCAATGCAACTTGGTACAGTATATGTTTATATACATTGTAATGCACCGACATCTAACTTCGTTCAATTGTTTACATAATAACAAGATGGCGGATGTGCAAAATATTTCACCGGCATTCTATATCTCTGAAACTATTAGCGGTATCTCCCTAAAATTTTGTACGGAGATAAAGGGCACTACTGGAAGTCCATCTATAAGATTTTCAAAAACCGGTTAACTACAAAACGAACATGGCGGCCAAGCGAATTTGAACATTTTAAATAGACCTTTCTCGCGATTTAATGTTCCAAGCGCACTGAAACCTGGTACAGGAAATATTTATACACATTGTAATCCACTGGTATCTAATTTAGTTCAATTGTTTACATAACCTCAAGATGGCGGCAGTGCGAATTTTAAAATTAAGTTTTTATTTCTTGTGATGTAGTCATGCGATCGAAGTGAAAGTTTGAATAATGAACCTACGCAATAATTTTCCTTTAATGGTACATGACTCTATGGCCTATACATTTTACAATCCAACATGGCGACCATCCGAAATATTTAGACGATACTGAATATCTACGAATCTATTTAACAATCAAACTGCATTTTTTAATGTTCATAGGGGCTATGAACTTAAGTTCACCTATAGGACTTTAAATAACCTGGTGATCACAAATCCAACATGGCGGTGACGCGAATTATAAATATTCACATGGACGTTTCTCGCAATTTATCCATCCGCGTGCAGTGAAACTTGGTACAGTAAATCTTTATCCGAATGTTAATCCACTGGCATCTAATTTATTTCAATTGTTTCCATAACCTCAAGATGGCAGCTGTGAAAATTTTTAAATCTCCTTGTTTTTTCTTGTGTCCTAATTATGCGATTGAAGTCTGAATGCTACACGTACACAATAATCTGCATGTAACAGTACATAACTCTAGGACCTACATATATAAAATCCAACATGGCGACCATCCGAAATATTTAGTCGGTTCTCAATATCTACGAATCTATTATAGCAATCAAACTGAAATTGTGTATGTTGATAGAGGCAATTAACATAAGTAGGATATATGAAAATAGGCTGTATAGTTCTTCACGGAACTACTTGTTTGTATTGTTATAAACTCACCGGCAAAAAAAACAACAAAAACAACAACAAAAAAACACACACACACTCGCAGCACTTAAACAAGAACTGAACACTTAAAAACTGGTATTTCCACCCCTAGCACGAATCACATCGCGTAACCACTCGGCCATACTTGCGATGATTTGTAAAATGCGTTCCCACTCCTCATGCAGCATCACCAGAAGTTGCTGGAGAGTCTCAGGAGCACGTTGCCGAACATTTCTGGCCAACATATCCCAAACATGTTCAATTGGATTGAGATCAGGGCTCCTAGCTGGCCAGTCCAGTGCGTAGATTCCAACCACATGCAGGTACTGCTGGACACATCGAGCAGTGTGTGCTCGTGCGTTGTCGTGCATCAGGCGAAATTCATCCCCGACAAATGGAGCAAATGGTAAAACATGGTTTTCAAGGACTTCCATGATGTACCGGTCAGCTGTGAGAGTCCCATTCTCAATTGGGTAAAGTTCAGTCCTGGCATCCATACTGGCCCAGGCCCAGGCCATGACAGAACCCCCATCGAATGCAGTCCTGGAGGAAAAATTTACAGGAGAAAACCTTCCTCCAACCCCCCTCCACTCTTTCTCTTCCGTCAGGCCGTCGCTTTCGTCTGTGAAGAGAACGGCCTGCCATTGCTGTTGTTTAAAAATCAAGTGTTGCATTTTTTTTTGCCGGTGAGTGTATTTATATCTTGTACCCAGCCCCTTCATTGGCCAAAATCGTGTTGACCGACTTAAGAGCTACAAATGACTATTTTGTATAGGCAACACTGAAAAAGAGTGGCTTTAAATCTCTACATTTTGTGTATAATATCTTTAATTATGGTATGCTGAAGATCACGGTGTGACATATTTTAAACAGGTGATGTCTTGTGTTTCAGATTCATCCATAGATCCATTATTGAAGACTAACTGTGACCGCGAGATGCATCACGAAACATCTCGAACTGGTGCTGAGAACTACGAAGAGGTCCCGAAGGAGGAGGAGGAAGAGCAGGAGGAAGAGGAGGAGGATGAGAATACTGTTCCTAAGGAAGATCTGGTGGACCAGGAAGACGATGCTGAGTCTGGGATGCGCTATGTCTGTCCCATCTGTGAGGCTATCCTGCTGTCGCAACATGACTTCACTTTGCACATCCGTTCCCATAACAACGACACTGTGGATGATGGCTCAACTCCTCCCTCATCAACGTGCGCCAAAGGCTACTCGTGTCGAATCTGTGGCAAGGTCCTGAGTTCGTCTTCATCACTAGACCGTCACGTCCTGGTGCATTCTGGTGAACGACCATTTAAGTGTAGTATATGTGGTGTTGCTTTCACAACTAACGGCAACATGCATCGCCACATGCGTAAACATGGTGCCTCGAAACCTGAGAACTACGAGAGTGACGGCAGCACAGATAGTGGTGGTTCTCTCAATCTACCTACCACCATCTGCACTGTGCCCAAGAAACGCAAGGACTGTCTGTCAGAGCCATGGTCACCACCAACTAGTGATGGTAGCGGGAAGAGAAAAACGACCTCCGATGTTTTGGACATGAATAGTAGTGAAAAGCGACGTGTGAAGAGTGAAAGTACTAGCAGTAGTGAGGGAAGTCAACGCCTTCAATGCCCTGTGTGTGATCGTGATGAGTTTAGTTCCGTCCAAAGTCTGGAGGCACACTTGGATCTGTCTCACCCTGAGTATGGAGGAACTGGAGCAGGCATTGTTCGATGTGGAATCTGCGATGCTTCGTTTAAATCACAAAGAGAACTGAGTTTGCATCGTTTCATGGTTCACAGAGATGCATCTCCAGCATCTAGGCCTGTTATGGGATTCAAAGATCTCACTTTTGTAGATTTTAGCAGTCAAAAGTTTCCATACATTGCTCGTGCTTTGTGTGAAAGAAGTCTCCATCGGCCTACCAGTGCATTTCATCGATTCCAGTGTGATGTGTGTGGTCGGGCCTTTCCTTGTGGTAGCGCTCTGGCCATCCATCGTGCTGCATGCGCTACAGCGCCTACACCTTACCGCCGATCACTGGACTTCGATGAACAGAACGACACCCCCACGGACCTCACCAGCCATCGTCATCTTATCCGTAGTAATACTGAATCAGAAGAAGAAGTAGAAGAACGGAAAAGGGAAGACTTCTTTGCTGGGCTTGATTTGCGAAACAAAACTATTTCTCCTTCATCACCTCGGTTTGGTGAACGGAGAGGTGAGGAGAAGTTTGAAAGTGGTCTTTACTTCAATACTCTGAGTAGTGGAGCAGGAAAAGATCTAGCAGATATTCAGAGTATTCTGTCTGTCACATCAGGGTCAAGTATGCT
Source organism: Meconema thalassinum (assembly GCA_946902985.2). NCBI lineage: Eukaryota > Metazoa > Arthropoda > Insecta > Orthoptera > Tettigoniidae > Meconema > Meconema thalassinum. Next base: position 223,739,393 of record OX336394.1, read on the forward strand.
GCAGGACTTATCAGGGGGCCCTGGAGCAGGAGAGGAAGAGCAACAGGACTGTTTTGCTGTTGAATTTCGACGTATGAAACAAAAGGGCGAGTTTCCTTGTCGGCTATGTCCGGCGGTGTTTCCCAATTTACGAGCGCTCAAGGGCCATAACAGGGCACATCTTTCCACAGGATCTGGTCCCTTCCAATGCAACATGTGTTCATATTCACATGGAGATAAGGCAGTTCTGGTTCGACATATGCGAACACACAATGGTGACCGACCTTATGAGTGTGCATTGTGTAACTATGCCTTTACAACCAAAGCTAATTGTGAGCGACACCTGCGCAATCGCCATTCTAAAGTTACCCGTGATGATGTGAAGAAGTCTATCATTTATCACCCATCTCAGGATCCTACCAATGAGCCTGATAATATACCATCAGTACCCCCATCACCAGCACCACCATCTGTCAAGAGAGCCCTTGTCTTTGGTCATGATGAAGAGTCACATTCATCCCGCTGGGATACACAAGAAGTGGCGACTATGACAAATTTAACCAGTGAAGATGGCGATGATCGAATGGGTGATACTACAGATCTAAGTGCTGATGAAACTACTGACAACGAAGATGTTCTTCACCAGAGAACAAACATCGAAACCCTAGTCAATCTTACCAAAAATAATAAAAGTGCTTTTACCAAATTATCTCCTCCTACACTTGAAAACCAAAGAACTACCAGCGAAAGCAGTTTGCGTCATGTAGGCCTATCCAGTGTTAACTGTTATGCTCAAGAAGTGAACTCGCCCTTAGACCTTAGCATGGATGCTCTAGACCTTAGTAAAAAGAGAGATACAACCCCAATAAAAGATGAGGAAGATGACTCTGTCCCTCAGGATCTATCCAAGAAGAGCAATATAGAGTACAACAATAATAACAAAAAGCCAGCTGTCTTTATGTCAGCTACTGCCAAGAGTGAAGCACCAATGTATGGGAACAATGTTGGGCCAAAGCTTGATGTTGCAACAGCTGCTTATTACGCTAGCCATCACCTTAGCCCACTTTTCCTTAACAATAATGGATACTCTTTCCACCATGCCCAGGGACCATTTCCAGTACATCCATACTTTATTTCAACACCAAGTGCTACTCCATCTCCGCATCCTCTCTTTCCCCCATCAACCAACATGCAGGAAATAGCAGAGATGAAAGAACGTCTGCAAAAAGAGCTTATCCGTGGACTACAGCTCACATCAGGTGGATCATTACTGGACAATCTTACCGGAACTGACCGTCTTCAAACATATCATCAGCAAGCTTTTGCAGACATGGCACGTAAAAAAGATATAAAGCAAGAGGTAAAGGAGTCCATACCAATAATTGACAAAGTTGTATCAAAACCATTATCATCTTCACCAATGCCAAACATTAATAATAATAATAATAACATCAACATTATTAATAATAATAATAACAGTAACAATAATAAAGCCATTCGTGATCGTGATACTTCCAGTTCTGTGAAAATGGTGATTAAAAATGGAGTGTTAATGCCCAAACAGAAACAGAGACGCTATCGTACCGAGCGCCCTTTCGCCTGTGAGCATTGTTCTGCGAGATTCACTCTTCGCTCCAATATGGAGCGTCATGTAAAACAACAACATCCACAATTCTGGAGTCAGCGTCAACGTGGTGGAAGTACCTCCTTAACGGGCATTGGCCGCCGTATTCAGCCACCTTTGGTGCATGAAGATAAACCAACACCACCTCCTGTAATCACCGTCTCACCACCTGATGGGGATCCTCGAGTCGAAGATGAAGACAACAACAATGGTAGCAAAACATTTATCTCAGATGAGGTTCGTCTGGCTATCGCTCAGCAACTCAAATCCAAGTTGACTACTCCGTCAGACAGAACAGATCGGATGGAGGATGAGGAAGATGGAGGTGATTTGGTTATTGATGAAGATAAGACAGTCGACGAGGAGACTGCTGTCATCCCATCCTCGGACATTCTACATCGACCCATGCTGACAACCCCTGATCGCAAGGATGAGGGCGGAGTGGATCTTGCAAGTGTTTCACGCTTACTGGACAATGCTTCGACTCAGACCTTCCAGCAGTATTTCCGTTTAACCCAGGATGTGGAGGAATTTGGCCGAGGGGAAGGCAGTGAAGAGGATGAGGAAGGATTGGTAGCTGGAAGCAACAGTGAAGGCAATAACTCTGGCAGTGACGAAAACAGGTTAGAATTACTTCCATTTAATTGTATTTCAGTTCTCACTTATCAGATATGAATTGCTTAATCAAGGTTGTCATCTGAAGTTGTATGCATATGAAAACTGTAAGGATGCTTGTAATTTTGCATGACTGTTAATATTAATGTTGCGATCATGAGCCAGGGTCCTCCATTTTTACGTGGAATCCGAACCTCTGCATGTGATACGGGGCGCCAGGGAATGTTCTCCGCAGTGACTACAAGCTGCTGCGAGAGATTATGTAACCAGTTATGTTGGCAGCATGGCTGTCGCTTGTATCATAACAAACAAACAGTAAACTTTATACTCACCACAGCCATTCATAACATACTGTTGCACTCTTCCAATAATCTAACTATACACACTGACGATTTCGACGCCCCACAGCCCACACATGTGGCCTTCACCCTATCAAGGACACAGTGCTGCCAACTAAACTGATGACGCAACCTCTCACAGCTGCACGTAGCCACTGTGGAGAACATTTCCTGGCACCCTTACTTCAGAAATCTCACATGCATTGGCTGGGAATCAAGCAGGTTACCCACTGCACTATCATGCTCATAATGGGCTAAAGAGAAGTTCGGAATATTTTGAACATGGCCTCATCCATTCCATTGCATCATACATACTTTATTTATTACGCTGCCAACTTTTCAGTTGATAAGAAACTGACACAAGAAAAAGAAACACTGTATGTATTAGAACCCTATTAACAACTTAGCGTATACAAACAATTATTCAAAATCTGTTTACATGACAAAACTTAAATACGGTACTGTATATTTTCATTGATTATTTGCAAAAGAAACAATCACTGTATATAAATATTTTCTATTTGAATCACTCATAGTTGAAATGCAAGCATCCTTAAGAAATAAGATAAAATAAGAATACTATTACCTTTTTATATTTTAAATCTGTTTAATGCCTTAGCTACACAATTCTTTATTGGTGTGTCATTATTTTGTTGATGTTAAGGATTGACATCACTAACCCACTTTACTAACAGTGCATTCCATCTATTTTCTGGTTAGAGGTCTTGCAAGGGTGAGCTTTACTTTTGAAGGTATTCTGACATGCTTGCTACACTTTTCACATGAAATGTAAGACATTTTGGTAAAAAGGCTGATACATGGACAAGCATCCTGAACAGCTGAAAGTCCATGCTAAAAGTACACGATTGGCAGCTCCCCGATTTACCATCTGCACTTTTAACAGCTAATTATGGAATGAATGTAACCAATTGGCAATTTTCTGGATAGGGGTATAAAGGAACAGTTTAAGGTAAACTACTGTATCTGCAGGATGATTATTTTGCTGAAGAACAACTGCCAGTTCACCAAACATGCTCCATCAAAACACATTCACTATATACTCCACATGATGGTGATTCAATTTAAGGTGTGATCTCAAATTGCCATTAACATGTGTGTGCTTCTAACTTTTTTTTACACCTGTGTATCAAAAGATTTCACATTAGTTGCAATAAAACATTCCATATTTTCTTTTCACATCTTAGGCCCGTTCTTACAATCTCCGGTTAAATCTTTCCTGGCACTTTTACAGCAAGTTTACTTGAACTTGGATTCTTACAATGCCCAGTTAGCAACAAACTCACAGTAAAATAAGCCTTAACCGGCAGTAAACTTTACCGCAGGATTCTCCTCCCGTAAACTGCTTACTGCCTGATTTTCTATTATGATAGTTTCATATTTATCCATTTTTTACAGGTCTTATACAACCTGTCAATGCTTCAAACTTTTGAGCTATTTTTTCCCATGTCCTACACTTTCGTTCCCATATAACAACATGGGACTTCTTTTCTCGATTACTGAACTCTTCTTTTCCTTCATCTTGATGAGGACTTTCTCTTCTGATGGAGAGAAATAAGTCTGCCTTTTCCTCTTCACGCCTTTATTAAACTCATTCCGAGATAATTGCCCAGATTCCATTTCAATGTTTCTCTTTATAAATGTAAACACATGAATAATCAAAACGAACAGATTACGCCAACAACACAGATCAAGGAATTTAAAATATATATTTATTATTTACTCCCTGACGTAGATCCACTCATGCCAACTCTTGGGAGGTATCACAAAAATCTGCAAATCCAACCAGGAATATGTACCAACTGTTGTAAATTACGTGCTGATCTGCTAACCTTCCGTAAACATTAACCGGAACATCGTTCAAGAAAGATTGAATGTTTACAGGGACTTGACTCCGACCGTAAAGCCTACTGCCAGTTAGAGTTTACAGTCACTTTACTGGAGATGTTAAGAACGGGCCTTAGACAGCATGTGCAGTTTTTTTCTCTTTCAGTTTTAACATCTATTGACTTTTGTTAACAAAAGAAAGGAACTATATTTTTTCTGTTGCTTAACTTGATCTTTTTTCTTATTTTACAGGTCGGAGTCAGACACTGCCAACGGAGGCAAGAAGAAGAGTGCCTATTCATTGGCACCAAACCGAGTGTCATGTCCATATTGCATGCGCAAGTTCCCTTGGTCTTCATCCTTGCGCCGCCATGTCCTCACACATACAGGCCAGAAGCCATACAAATGCCCTCACTGTCCACTGCTCTTCACCACGAAGAGTAACTGCGACCGTCACCTACTGAGGAAGCATGGAGGTACCAACAACAACAACAACAACAGTAACACTAATAATAACAGTAACAATCATAATAGCGCTGGGAACAGCACTGCTGGGTCAAGCAGCGATACATCTCCTGCGACGACTGCATCTGTGACCACACCTACAGCGTCTAGTTATACCATGCGCAATGTTCCCGAGCGCCCATATAAGTGCAACCACTGCCCCAGTTCGACCTTCTCCACGCAGAGTAACCTGAGGAAGCATGTAGCGACCAAACATGGTGGTTCTAGCCCCACTAGTCCCTTACCACCCGGGGTGATCGCAGGACCTCTGGATTCCAGCATTCTCAGCACAGGCGGAAACAGTCACTGTGGGGGGGATGAAAGCCATGGTAGTGGAGGTGAAGTTATGGACGCAAGCCGGATAGTGCCAACAACAGCCAGCATGGAATCGAGTGAGCCAATGGAAGAACCAGTGTTAACAATTCCCAAAGAGCCCCATGTTGTGCCACCTCCTCCTCCTTCCTCTGCACCTGCCATCCCCTCTGCTGCAACGTCTGAACTACCATTTAAATGCCATCTCTGTGAGGGTGGATTTGCAGATCGGCAAGATGCGCTGGAACATATTCGAGAAATGCACTGTGCAGAATATGAACTACTTATGTCAAAGGGTGCCCTGGAAGCAGCTCCCGAGGACAACAACAACATCCATGCTTCAGCTTCTGCCGTCCCTGGAAGCCATGAAGATGGGGGTGATGAGAGTTTGGAGCAGCTCCGTGGCAAGTTTCCCGACTATGCCAATAGAAAGGTAAGCTGCTTCATTTGCATATGTTATCTCTTTAAGTAAAGTTCTGTCCAAGCATTTTGAATTATTAGGTTTTGTATTTCTCATAGGTATAATTCGCACTAAAACAAAACTTTCCCAGAAAATATGGAACAACAATGATTCAGTACAAACATTAATAATGTACACTATTAATATCACAAGAAATTTAGGCAATTTGCCATAATAAGGTGTTCAATACAATATGTAGAGGAATTTATTTTAGTTCCTTAAAGATCGCAGAACTGTAACAAAAGTTACCCAATTAGAAAAATCAAGTTAATATATTAGACGAGAATTTTTATTTATGTTCGACAATGTCTAAATGTAGACATTATGTGTCAGAAAACTGTATCATAATGAAGCTCATTATAATGCTAATTTTCATTATGAAACAGTTTCTCCCACCAATCAGAGCTCAAGAAACAGTTTTGTGACCAATTAGGTAAGGATACCTTCGCGCATGCTCTCAAAATCCAACATATTTCTGTGTTGGTAAGCAAAGTGAATGGTCTCTGCATTCGGAGTGCCTTGACCCATGCATGTGCTCTGTTCAGTCAGCAAAGCCAGCGCTGCCCTGTTCATTAACTGAATCTCACAGATATTTATGAATATTTATATTAAAACATATAATAAAGTTATAAGTATCGTCAAACATCAACAGTCGTATGCAACTCGCCTATAATGATAATTAAGACACTCGTATGGAAATTATAAAACTCGCTTACGCCCATTTTATAAACATACTCGTGTCTTAATTATTGCCATTATAGGCTCGTTGCATAATGAACTATTACAAAACTATAATTTTGCAGTGGTCACAAGTGCAACATATTGATTTGAAAGAGATGAAATAATAACAATAGCCATTAAAGAAATCATCAAATGTTTTTTCATAATGTACATTTCTAAGTAGTTTTTATATATATTTTTTATAGTTTTGGTCTTCTAAAATGATAAGGGGTTTTGTAAAATATATTGTAGAAAAATGAAATATTATTTTGGTTTAAGCAAAAATTAATTACTAAGCTAAACAAAATCAAAGCAAGAAAAGGTTCATTATGTAAATACTTGCTAATAATATCAGCTGAGGAAGTTGAGTTTACCTCACTGAAACATGCACTGTTAAATAACTTACAATAAAAGTATTGATTGGCTGAAATGTTGATTACTATTATTAACACCATATTAGTACATTATGCAACAAGCCTATAATGGCAATAATTAAGACACAAGTATGTTTATAAAATCGCTCGCTTTATAATTTCCATATGAGTGTCTTAATTACCATTATAGGCGAGTTGCATACAACTGTTTATGTTCGACGATAATTATAACTATTTTATGTTCGAACATAAATATCTGTCAAGATTTCGCCAGTTACACATGGGACGCAGAGAATATCATGGCCTCCTGGAACCCCACTATGACACTAGAAGCCACACAGTGAAATTTAAAATTGAAGGCCATAGAAGTCAGCGCAGGTGCGATGCTATCCTTACCTAATTGGTCACACAACTGTTTTTAGCCTATTTTCAATTTTGAAAAAATAGGCTTATGAGATCACCTTTTGTCCGTGTGTGTGTGCGTGCGTGTGTGTGTGATTCGTGTGTGTGTGTCCCCCTAATAAAATCTAAACGGCAGGAGCGATTTCAATGAAACTCGGAAAGTTCATAGCACTATTCCCGGCGACCTCGACCGTGTCCTTCAAATTTTGTTACGACTCACCAATCCAACATGGCGGCTGTGCGAAATATTTCACCAGCATTCAATATCTCCGAAACTATTACCGATATTACCCTGACATTTTCTCTGGTGATAGAGGGAACTACTATAAGTTCACTTATGTGAATTTTGAAAACCTGGTAACTACAAAACCAACATGGCGGCCAAGCGAATTTGCGACTTTTAAATAGACGTTTCTCGCGATTTGACCAATCAAACGCAATGAAACTTGGTACAGTATATGTTTATATACATTGTAATGCACCGACATCAAACTTCGTTCAATTGTTTACATAATCACAAGATGGCGGATGTGCGAAATATTTCACCGGCATTCTATATCTCTGAAACTATTAGCGGTATCTCCCTAAAATTTTGTACGGAGATAGAGGGCACTACTGGAAGTCCATCTATAAGACTTTCAAAAACCGGTTAACTACAAAACGAACATGGCGGCCATGCGAATTTGAACATTTTAAATAGACCTTTCTCGCGATTTAATGTTCCAAGCGCACTGAAACTTGGTACAGGAAATATTTATACACATTGTAATCCACTGGTATCTAATATAGTTCAATTGTTTACATAACCTCAAGATGGCGGCAGTGCGAATTTTAAAATTAAGTTTTTATTTCTTGTGATGTAGTCATGCGATCAAAGTGAAAGTTTGAATAATGAACCTACGCAATAATTTTCCTTTAATGGTACATGACTCTATGGCCTATACATTTAACAATTCAACATGGCGACCATCCGAAATATTTAGACGATACTGAATATCTACGAATCTATTTTAGCAATCAAACTGCTTTTTTTTAATGTTCATAGGGGCTATGAACTTAAGTTCACCTATAGGACTTTAAATAACTTGGTGTTCACAAATCCAACATGGCGGTGACGCGAATTATAAATATTCACATGGACGTTTCTCGCAATTTAACCATCCGCGAGCAGTGAAACTTGGTACAGTAAATCTTTATCCGAATGTTAATCCACTGGCATCTAATTTATTTCAATTGTTTCCATAACCTCAAGATGGCAGCTGTGAAAATTTTTTAAATCTCCTTGTTTTTTCTTGTGTCCTAATTATGCGATTGAAGTTTGAATACTACACGTTCACAATAATCTGCATGTAACAGTACATAACTCTAGGACCTACATATATAAAATCCAACACGGCGACCATCCGAAATATTTAGTCGGTTCTCAATATCTACGAATCTATTACAGCAATCAAACTGAAATTGTGTATGTTGATAGTGGCAATTAACATAAATAGGATATATGAAAATAGGCTGTATAGTTCTTCACGGAACTACTTGTTTGAGCTCTGATTGGTGGGAGAAACTGTTTCATAATGACAAATACCGTTATAATGACCCTCATTATGATACAGTTTTCTGACATACAATATTTACATTTCAACATCGTCAATCATAAAATTATACAGTATAACATATTAGCATTTATCCCGTTTAAGGCCTACAATGATTACACTTTGTTTCATAAAATAAGATGCTTGCTTTCACTTTATTGATCAGTCTATGACAATACCTAGCAGTACAGAAAGGTGAAATTTATTTGGAAAACACTCAGCTGTTTCTTCTTCTGTATATGGTTCATCAGGGGCATTTCAATTCATTATGCTTTTCATCCTTTGGGAGCAAAAAGATACCTCAATGATTCTATCAAAGTGTAAGAAAACTTGTTTGGGATAAGGAAGTACCAAGGAAAAGCAAGGAGGTAATGTATCAAGTGTACTATGTACCCATATTGACCTATGCAGCTGAGACTTGGACCTTGACAAGCAGGCAAGAGAGTAGAATCCAAGCCAGTGAAATGAAATTCCTAAGAAGTATGATAGGAAAGACAAGGAAAGACAAAGTGAGGAATGAAGATGTTAGGAAGGAAGTTGGGATGGGAAAACTAAATGAGAGAATTGAGAAGAATAAACTAAGGTGGTTTGGATATGTAAAGAGGATGGAGGAAAATAGAATACCAAGACAGATGCTGGAGGCAAAGTACAAGGGTAAGAGAGCAAGGGGAAGACCTAGAACAAGGTGGATCGATTCAGTGAAGAACAGCGTGAGAAAAAGAAATCTGGACTGGGACAAGATTGTGGAAGAAGAATTGTGGAAGGAAAGAGGAAAGTGGAGAAGTGCCATAAATACCCCGACCCGGCAGGAGCTGGATAAGAGGAAATGATGATGATGATGATGATAAAGTACTCGGACTAGTTTTGACCACAGTGTCTTCATCATTAGGAAATTGAACAAGTTGTCATAAGAAACTATTAAAAAATAAAGTTGCATGTAATTGAATGTTGATTATTTATATTGAATTATGCTGTTGGTTAGCATCATATTTGTTCTGTGTCTGAAGATAAAACTTAAAGTACAGTGTATTATTTCCTCCGATACTTCAATTAATTTCAAATAATTTCATTCCTGTTATTGAAAATATAAAATAACTTTGTAACAGATCTGATTTCGATAGTCTTCTTCTTCTTCCTCGCCTTTTCCCGTTATGCGGGGTCGGCTTTCTTAATCCTGAGGCAGCAGTCGTTTCGCTGTAAAGCATCATCAGCAGATAGACCGAACTACATAATTTTCCGGTCTTCGCATAACATGTGAATATTTTAGGAGCATTTCAAAAATACAACATACCGGTAGTTATTTTCATAGTTTTTTACAGATAATCCTTACATACATACAAATCCATCTTCAGTCACAGAACAAATTTGATGTCGGGAAGGACAAATTCAAGTAAGTGGAGCATAGATGAGGGTATTAAAATTCATTTGGTCATTTAAAACTAATGAAGGATCCTGGCAGACAATCGCCAGATTCGTTTGCTGTTTATCACATGTGCTTTGTCTCTGTGATTTACGACACCCTTGCTGTCTAGATTTTCACTGGTCTCCATTTTGTCTGAGGTATACTATTTAATATTTTTATATTTGTTATATTAGTTACTCAATCTCAATGTCGAAAGGCAAGACCGGTTGGAATGAAAGTTTAATTATAAAGTGGGAGTTTTAGTCGACCCAAGATGAGTGGAGTCCTATATAGCTTACAATCAGCTGATTAGAACAACTGAAGCACCAAACATTTTGTACACTATTCCACGAGCATTACTATTAGGAAGATGCTTTAATTTATACAGGTCTTGTAAATATTTATCTGATTACTTGTTAGCAGAATTTTCATATTTTTCACATCGGTGGAACTTCTTATTTGAACTTGAGATATTCCTGCAATTTCCTGTGAATAATACACTTACCCAGTATAATGTTATTTGCTGGCGGTTTGCCCTTTTTATAAAGTGACTTAAATTTTTATTTCTTGCTCCATTTTCTTCCTTTCGTATCTTACATATTGTTTTCTTACTTTAGCCAGTATAGGCAATACCATGTTCTATAGCATTTGTAACAGGTATTTTCACACCTTCTATCTTTTCTCTATCACTTAATAACATTAGAAATAACACACAGAGCTTGTTCATGGATAACTTTGTTTCCTTTACGCTCCAGCACTAGTGCATTAAGATGCTACGTAACCCAGCTGACAACTGAACTGTATGGTATTTCTGTGCAGTGCGCTTAAGTCACTGTGCTAACTCATATCTACTCGCCTCAATTGGATAATACGAACTGTATTTATTTGTTAACAAAAATATAACAGATCATAGCAGAGAACTCGCTATGTCAGCCTTCCCTCTCCTAAATTCAATTTTTGTCAGTATACCACCATTTTGTGAGAATATCATAAACATATACTGTATATAAGAAAATGTGGATGCAAATGCACTAAATAACATAAGGGGCCAGTGCTTTGTTGTAATAGATTTACCTCTCTTTTTCATTTTTAGTGCAAATAACAATGTTTTTCAGGTCAGATTTTGGGTGTACCTTTGCTGTCATTTACTAATACATCATTTGGTTCTATTGTAGGTGATGTGTGCATTTTGCTTGCGCCGTTTCTGGTCAGCGGAAGACCTGAGGCGTCACATGCGCACGCACACTGGTGAACGGCCGTTTAGCTGTGATATCTGTCGGCGTCGGTTTACCCTCAAGCATAGCATGCTGCGGCATCGTAAAAAGCACACAATGGGGACACCACCTGCAGATGACGCATCATCTGCCATGAGTGGAGACGACGAACCATCCGAGACTCCTGTACTCATTTCGGCATCAGCATCGGCAGTACCTGCATCATCGACACTACCACCTCCACCACCACCAGCTGTTGTTAACCACAACAACAATACCATCATATCTGCTATACATAGCAACAAGCACCGAATCCTCATTGAAAAAAATGTGGAGGACGAGACTGACCTTATAGGCAACCTCTTAGGTATCCAAGATAAGTCCATCATCGACAAAGTCCTACAGTCAAAGTCTGCTGACGATGCTGCTAAACTACTTGGTGTGAAGAATGGCAGCCACTAGCAAGTCATAGTAATTTCTCAGAATGGAGTGCTTTTGTCTTAGTTCAAAATCGTTACATAAAACATTCGGGGCACGACTGCTCAAATTACTGTTTTAACGTAGCAGTGCAGCTTTGTAAATTCCAAAGTTCTGTTCTGACCAAAAACTTTGAGCAGAACTCTGTGGGTAGAATCATCAAGTTTCTGCCATGTCAATTATGGATATATGAGTGTTGTTTTTCAGTTGTTATTATTTATGATCAAATATTGATAGACCAAGTCTAAAGAATTCTTAGTGGATAAACTGCAACTCTCCAACAGGATTCTAGAATTACATTTCATGAAAAGAGTATGGACTTGCACATCTCTGTCTGATAATGTAGAATTGAGGTGAACTTTAGAGCGTGTAGCTGAAAGCTAGAAAATTGAATGAAAGTAAGAAAATCTGCAGCTGACTTGAACTTTGTTTTGGAAGTGAAGAGTTAGTATTGTAGAATATGGTTGTGTTAAAAAAGAAAGCTTATGTTCATAAAATATTTAAGATGGGTGCCCTAGTCAGCCTTGTAGCAGCATGGCGTAACACAATATGAATTGGGAGAGTTAGATATTCCAGGGTAAACATAGAGATCAATCGCAATAATAAGTGCATGCGGTTTTATTACCCAATATGAGATCGTTTTTAGTGTTCAAATCTTAAAATCAATAAATAATTTTTTAAAATCTAATCATGGAGATATACCGGGTTATTGTGTGAATGTTGTTTGCAAACAATTTGCACAAGGCTGTATTTTGTGTGTATGTGTGTGTATGTGTGTGATTCACCAAATCTTTATGCATATCACGGTTGTGTTACCAAATCATCCCACAAGTAGTTTAGAATAAGATTTTTCTTAACCCTTGCTTAGAGTACGGTATATATGAAATGAGCAGAAATGAAATTCTTTAAACTATTACCTCCTTTTTCTCTTCGTTATCTTCCTCAGTGCTTTGGCTGATATCAGGAAGGAAGTGTGTGTTTTTGAAATATCTAAAGGTATTTGCAATTGTTACATAGGATATTTATTTGTCAGTATTTGATTGGAATGTACATAGGTTTGTATAGAATGTAAGTAATGTCAGTATCAACACAGTCATTTTAGACATTGGTATTTTTCTCCCTTCTTTCTCAACTAATCAACGAACATGTCTTAATATAGTGCCTCATGAAAAATTATAGTAATACATTTCTAGAATAAGAATGAAATCAGATATTTGTAAGGATTTAGTAGGCAGTCTGTAAAATCTCTCACTTGCTGCCAAATTAGTACTTCAATTTGGAAAAGGATTAAGATACCAGTACTGTACTTACATTATGTTGAACATATCATATATTTTTCTTTGTTAATGAATTGAAAGGAAACCAAAGAAATTTATTGTTCTGTATACTATTTCAGTAACAAAGATTGTGCTCCGCATAGCAATATTATTGTTCTAAAGATGTTGTATATATTGGCAGTTGCTAAATTTAATTTCTATAATTAAATTATAAATCAATGATATGGAATATAATAAAAAGCAGAGGTAAGAATTGAGCAAAATTTGTATAATTTTGTTTCTAATCCTCCAAAATTTGTCTAATTTTGTTTCTAATCCTCATGTGGTTGTTACAAGTTTTTGATTAATTCATTATAGTTCTTCATTTCTACAGTTTCCTTTAACTGGATTTTTAGTTTTGAAGTTCACCCCCAAATCAATGCTGTTTTTCAATGTGGCAACAGTACTTAAGATGTTGGATCTCTTGGCTTACAAGACTTAAAATGAGGCAGTCATTATCTCAAATTTTTATAAGGTATCATTTCTGCCTTGTATGAAAGTGTAAATAAACCAATTATATCTATATTATAAGGTTTTTGAATGTGTGGATTGATTTTTCTTGCATTTGAAAAGTTTGTGAAACAATGTTTTGTGGATTTCTCACCAAGAGTTGGTAGTGATTTTGATGATCTGCAGTGTGAAGAGTTTTACTTTTATTGACTCAATGACATAAGAATATTAAAGAATCCATTAAGATTAAATTTTTAAATTAAAACTTTTTTCTAATACATAATATTTATTATTGATTTGTTTGTAAATTAATTTATTTTTTAATGCAACGATTTATTTACATTGAGAAACGTTCTATTCTATTAAAATAAACTAGCAGTGCTTCAGGGACTTGTATCTGCGTCAGAAGCATGTGTAAGTAATGGACTGAATACATTCCAAAGGTAATTATATCTCTTGTTCTTTGAAATATGAGATGTACTTATGAGAAACCCATTTGTTTGAAGAAGAAAGAGGATGTGTTGTTTGTGCTTTTCTTTCATAATTTTAAAATCCTCTTTCATTCATGATGGGTGTAAAACCAAAGGGAATCATCAGATTGTTTTGTGACACTTTTATGTAACCAAATTATTTTTGGTTGGAGTTTAAATTTCATAAGTTTATTTGCTTTATTTATTACTTGTTGATCATATTTTGTAATATAATACATGATTTTTCTTTTCATGTAAAAATTCTATATCTTCTTCACAGCAAATTATATTCAGTAAACAAGTTACTGTGTATTAGTCACTTTATTTATTTTGAAATACAACGATTCTGATGACAATCAATACTATTCTTTCTTATACACCACTGAAATATTCATTGATATGAATACCATACTACTTGGTTTGTATCTTACAAGATTGAGTAAGTACTGTTATTAAGTAACAGATACCAACCGGCAGCTAGCTCTGCACTTGCCCATCCCTCTCCTGCATACTGCTAGAGCGTAAAATATTTGCCATGTTAAGCTTGGACTGTTAATGTCTGCGGGGGAACATGCTACTGGAGCATGTGTCAACGTTCTCAGAGAGGGAAGTATTTGGCACAATTCCTGCACCGATCCACACCCCTCTCCTACTGCTGAGCTCCCAAGGTCGAGTGCACAGCTAGTCACGGGGATCTGTACCAAAAATAGTAAAAGGTTTACAGTTATAACTCAGCAATTCTTCTAGGTTTGTGCCGTGTCTTGTGTGGGGTTTCGCCTAGGACACCAAGCTGGCTCATCGGCGGGTTCGTTACTCCTGTGGGGGTCCGGGCGGGGACACCAAGAGCCCACCGATGAGCCAGCTTAGTGTCCTAGGCGAAACCCCACACAAGACACGGCACAAACCTAGAAGAATTGCTGAGTTTTAATTCACCAGCTGTGAAAGACAATATACCATCTTTTTACAGTTATAGTTACTTACAGTCAAATATTTTGACTAATTGATCCTGTTAGCTCAAAGTAGTATTGCCAACATTTCGCACCAGTGTACCTGTACCTTTGAGCTCGTCAGTTGGTATGATACACCTCATCAAGATGCTGGCTAGTACATGTTGCGATGCCATGAGCAGTGTCAATGTCCTATGATAGCTGTGCTCCCTTCATTAAAAAATTAGCCCGCCAATGCTTTTCACATTTAAATAATCAGTTTCCCAAAGGACCCAGGATATTTTTTACTCTGAGCTTAAGCAGGGGAAAATCACTGGTGATACTGGTTTGAGCTTCTTCATTTCCCGGTCCCAGTGATCTGGGACGGGGTGTGAATCAAGGACCTCCATACTTTCTGTCTCTCCACCACTCGCGTCCTTCTTCCAGTGTATCTTCCACTTTCACTCCTCTTTTCACAATGCTCTCTCTCACTGTATCCATCCACCTTATCCTCGGCCTTCCACTTTGGTGCTTACCGTGACTTTCGCTTCAGGACTCTGTCTTCTCCCATTCACATCATATGTCCATACCATTTTAGTCTACTGGTCTCACTCTTGTCTTGCAACTTTGAAAATCCTGTTGTTTTCCCTAATCTCCTTTTTTCTGATTTTGTCTCTGCATGACTTTCCAATTATACCTCTAAGGAACTTCATCTCTGCTGCCTGGATTCTACTTTCATCCCGTTTAGTTGTTATCCATGTGCCTGATGCATACGTCAATATAGGCGTGTAATATGTTGAATACAAGATTTTTTACATTTCTCGGGAACTTCCTGGTTCCACATCAGACCCTTCACACTCTGGTAAAACCCATTTGCTTGTTGGATCCTCTTACCAATTTCCTCACTTATCCCTCCATCGTCTGTGAAGACACTCCCTAAGTAATTGAAGCTTTTCACAACCTCTAATGGTTTTCCATCTACTGCAATATTCCCCTTACCATCTCGCACATTTCTTTTCATCACTAGGCTACCGTCTAACTCTTCACCACACTGATTTTGATTCCATGCTCTTCTATCTCCTGGTTCCAAACATTAACTCGTTCTTGAACTTCCAACTCATCATCCCCCCATATCACTATGTCATCAGCAAAGGCCTTAGTCCCTTTACCTTCCATTCTCCTTTTCACTTGTTTGAGCTAACTGGAGCTAAGGGATCAATTTTTAACAATATTTAAAATTTGATACTGTTGGAATAACTGTTTCCCGAAGAATGCAGGATATTACTTGATATGAATGAGCATAGTAATAATAATAGTAAGCTATGAAAAATACTATGGTTGGGTCTTTTGATAAAATTGTTCCGTATGGACTTACATATATATATATTTCCTGAAGGACATCCGCCCGGCATTCCGGGAGACCATAAAGATCCAGAATACAGTGTAGGTACATTGTTGGCTCTACAGTACATAAGTCATTACGATATACCATATAAATGGTTATGTAGCATGTTGAGTGATGCTCTCAATACGCCCAAGCAGATCTTCTCAAGATCATTCTCGATGATACCAAGCTTCTTGAGGATATCCACGACGAACTTATAAGATGTTCCACGAGCTCCGAATAGAAGGCCATTCACTTTCCATGCATTTTTAGGTAAGTTATATCTCTCACTCAAGTGAGGTATGCATGGTCGGTAAATAGCCTCTTTCTCCTCGTTGACTCGTACGGCTTGCAGAATGTCCACTTCCATTCGTACCGTGGGGTCCAGGACCAAACCCCTTCCATTCTTCCTGTCAATGGCAACGATATCTGCTCTACGGTGACTACCATTTTCCGAAATGCAGTGCACTTCCTCATAAACTTCCCATTTCAATTTCCTCAGGGAAGTGGCAATTGATGATCGAACTCGGTGATGGCGGGAATTTCGTAACAGTTCTCCTTTAGAACATTGGCCCAGGACATGTCCTAGCGTCTCTGGTTGGTCACATCCTGGTTGTCGGCATAGGGTTGTGTGCTGACTTCTCCCCGGCACAGCTCTCACCGCTGAGATGTTGCAAGACATTTTGATGGCATTCGTCCATTCAGAGCACGATAAGCCTTTTCTGTTATTTATCCACGAGTTGTTCTTAGGATGTTGTTCATAAACTTCCACTCCTTTACCTTTATGAGGAAGTCTGCACCAAGCTTCAAATGACCGTTTCCGAAGCTCATTTCGTACCCAACGTCCTGATTTTGATTCTGTGCAATCACTAGTTGGAAAATTAAAATATTGAAGAATTTCTTTCTTTTCCCCGTCAAGATTTCGACAAATATCTAAATGAACATCTTCCACTCTGAGTAACTTTTGAACTATATTAAAATGCTGTATATATGCTTCCCATTCAACCTTAACTAAACCCAGCCCCCGAACATTCCTGGATGCATACAACATATCATTGGGACAGTCATGTGGTAACCCAATGATTTCTTTGATAGTTGATCGCAAAAGTTTATCAACATCGACCAGAAAACTTGATGGAATTTTATTTAACGGTGTACTCTGTATTGTATAAATCAGACTTGGCCAAATGTATTGATTAATTATGTTTAACTTTTGGTCTGGTTTTAGTAAACAAGAAACTGTGAGAGAATTCAAGTCTTTTTCTAAACTATTTATCAACTTGCTCTTGTCAAACACAATTTCATCTTCAAAAGTTATTCCCAGATATTTTATGGTTTCCCCAGATTTTACACATGTCAAAGCAGTATTTCCTAGTGTCACAGCACTTCTCTGACAAAGGTTCCCTTCTTTAATATTGATAATTCTGCATTTTGAAGGATTCATGGAAAGACCCATAGCAGATAAACTATTAACGGCGGTATTTAAGAGTTCCTGCGCCGAAGCTTCATCTTTCGCCACTAATACAATATCATCCGCAAACGCTAAGGCTGAAACATTTTCAACGTCAGATGACAGCTGATACCCATACTCTTGAATGATCTCCTGATCTGTGAGTTCTTTGATAGTATAATCTATTGCCAGGTTGAATAAAGCAGGTGAGATTGGAGATCCCTGAGCGACGCCTTTCCTAAGCTCTATGCTCACTGTTTTATTAATACCACATTCAACTTTGATACTATTTCCTAAAATAAGGTCGATTACTAAATCTCGCAAGTTGTTTGGCATATTTACTCGATTAATGCACCGCTTAAGATGTTCATGGCCAATATTATCATATGCCTTTGAAACATCCAGGAACACCACACAGCAGCTAGTTTTCTTTGTTTTAGCATTCCTGAGGCAACCATTAATAATTGAGGTATTAACATGTGTACCAGGGAGATGATGTACGGAGAACTCTACGAATGAACGTAGTCGCCTGTCAATCACTTTTTCTATAATACGTCTGATTACTGAATATATGGTGATAGGTCTCCAGTTACTTATTTCTTCAGCACATCCTCCTTTGTGGAGAAGTACTGTTCTTCCTGTTTTGAATATATCGGGGCATTTCCTAAATTTGAGCATAGCGTTTGCAAGGAAACTCAACACTTTTGATGTTTTAAGTTCCTTCACAGCTCTGATAATTACTCGGTCAGGACCAGCTGCTGTATCTGCTCGTACTCTGGCAAGAGCTGAATTAATTTCAGAATCTTCAATTTCAATGTCTTCCTCTGTACAAACGGCTTCTGTTGGTTGCAAGTGTGTTAATTCATTCTCTTTTCCAAATAAATCTTGAAAGTGTTCAAAAACTGTGGATACAGGAATTCTACATTCTGTGCCATTTTGATTATTCATAATCATGCGTACGACTTTGCGCCTTTGATTGAAATACTGATATTGCGCTACTTCATACTGATATTTTGTCCTAGTTTTGTCTCTTCTTCGCTTTGTTAACCTTGATGGATTTTTCGTTTTAGAATATGTAGTTGTATGACCCCCCTGTCGTTTTCTCCGCGCATTATAATAGCGAATAGCTGGATGTTTGGGTCCTGAGAGCGAACTGATTGCGTCAGCCAAGAATTCCGTTAGCTCAACACTAACTGTCTCAAACGCTTGAATATCACCTTTAGTTATGACGTCCGTGAATTTTCGTTCAAATTCCTTTATAGCATCTAATTTGGAATCTAATGCAGCCACATCTTCGCTATTAGCGCTAGTTGATACATGATCAATTTCTTCATCCAGCAAGTGACTGCCACCTCCATCGGATTTATGCAAACTTTGATCTGAGCTCTTATATTTTGACGTTAAACCTCTACGATAAACCTCTGGATGTGCTTTACTTACATGAATTGCAACAGATTTAAACGTCTTTCCACAAATATCACAGGTATTGACTCGAGTAGCACTATTTGGGCGACGTGAATCAGAGTTTTGAGTCAGGTTAAATGTGTTTTTGTCTGACATTTCAACATTAAATACTGCTACTCCAGAAATACTATACGGTAATATAATCTTCAATCATCAGTTTTCCGTTCCCTGCGTATATTTATACAGAAAAAAACAACAAAGTCCATATGGATCAAATATCGGTAAATAGCACCTTAATCAGCATCCAATAACCTAGTTGTTTAACCTACAAATCGCAGCCATAACCATAACCTTATATATTTGTCCATTGATTGTCTTCAGGAAAGATCTACCAACATATAGATGCGCGCGGGTACTAGACATCAGGAGTCTTAGGCATCAAGGTGGCTGTGGAATTTCACGATCATTAACGCTAGGAACTACGAAATATCCAATCAATGTCAAACAACATGGCTGCTATTTGTGATATCGAAACACAAATACAAATTGATTCAACCACCCCAAAAAAAATAACACCAATCCGCAAGATAACATGCACTATCACAGGAACAAACACCAACAATCCTTGAATGCATGCGATGATCCCTAAAAAAAGATACGAAATACCATCAAAAGGCAAATCTGCGGCACCACATTGCAACCTAGGTCTTATCACGGCCTTCTATATATGTATTTTATTTCCACCTAGTCAATACTTTCTAATACAAGTTCAATTTCGTACCCTTCTTCAACACTAACAAAATGTAAACCAAGCACCAAATCGTGCTATCAAGGATAAGAACATTATAAGAAACAGCTAAATTAGGTGAAATGTAAACTGTCCTGGGTAACTTTTGTTGAAATGAACACTCTTCTTGCTGAATTTGCATATCTTCTTGTAGAGAAATATTGTTCTTATAAACAACTTGTTCATTATACTATTGTTAAAACTTGTTAAAAAGTCCTGTCAGAGAGCATTTTAGAGAACAGATAGCCGAGCCTTTGTGGCTTAATTTGGAGGAAGAACGTGGCCATTTATGAGTGGATTTGATATTTTAGCCTAGCAGGCTTGGGGATATTATTTAAAAAAATCTTTTGAAGGGGTCTTGGCACTTCTGTTTTTTAACTGCTGTATTGGTAATATTTTTTGGATTCTGTCATCTATTGTAAATATCTTCTCCCACATAATTGTTGACATAGATTTAAAGCCTTAGATGTGTATAAAATGTGGGCAAACTCCCTCTTGATTTGTAAAATACACTACCAATACGTCCTATTGGCCTTGAGCCATGAGGAAGGGTTGGAAATTGAACTTGGCACAATTGTACACAGTTTCATAACTTGTACTGTAAAGTATTGACTAGGTGAAAAGAAAATAGATTTAAAGCCTTAGATGTGTGTAAAATGTGGGCAAACTCCCTCTTGAATTGTAAAATGCACTACCAATACGTCCTATTGGCCTTGAGCCATGAGGAAGGGTTGGAAATTGAACTTGGCACAATTGTACACAGTTTCATAACTTGTACTGTATTAGTGTAAGGGCACACAGGAAGCGGCGCGGGGCGGGGCGGGGCGGGGTGGGTCGGGCCGGGCCGGGATGAATAAAATACGTACTGAGCTATGGGACCGCACAAACAACAGCGATTTGAAGTGGGCCGGACCGGGGCGATGCGGCGCGGGTCAAATTGGAACAGTCTAGTTTGTTTTCCTGAGGCGGGTAGACGCGGGCTGCACGTTGCATCATGGACGGTGAGCTACTTATTAATGAAGTATTTGCTAGACCACCGATTTGGCAGTCTAGTTACAAGCATTATCACAACAGAGGTGTGATTGAGAAGCTGTGGGATGAAATAGGAAGAGCAATGAATACAACAAGAAAGTATAATTCGTATATTTTGTAAAACAACACAGAATACTGGAATGGTTATATATGTTGATGTTGGAATATTTATAAAGAAATCGTTTTCAATTCCAACTACTATGGTTTATGCAATAATTATATAACATGATACAATCATTTAACCATACTTTCAGACACTATAGTCTCCCTTTAAAAGTCTTTGTGTTTTTAAATAGTTGGAAAATTTATCACGGATCTCCTGTGCTGGAGATGTGTATCTGTTATTTCTCCTATGTCTGTGTAGAGGTGCATTAAAACGCAATTCTCTGAATGCGGGGTCATTTTCACCATCTTTGTCCCTCACAACATTGTGAAGAACACAAGCACACTTTATTATTGTTATGGATATAACCAAATGTTGAGATTGACATTCTCGTGTAACGTACGAAGTGATGCTCGTGCCTTCTTAAAACTGGAAACAAGTGATGATACTCCCCATAATTGGCTCTCCCCAAATACACTTCATTCACCCACTCGATCCTCTGCCGTCGTTTCAAAAATGTAAATTTCAAAAAGTTATTTTCACAGAGGATACTTGTTCGTGCAGCGTCATATTGTTGACTGCCGCCTGTACGATGTCGCGTCCTGTGTGTGCAATACCCGCGCAGACGACGTGCCGCCCCGCCCCGCCCCGCGTCCCGTGTGTCCTCACACTTAGAAAGTATTGACTAGGTGAAAAGAAAATTCATGTATTATGAATTGATCATAATACATTTTCAAAAAAATATCCTGGAGCCTTTGGGAAAGAGTTGGTCCAATATGGATAGCCTTCGTGGGCTAATTTTTGGATAAAGGAAGCATTGCTCATGATATAATAGTAGCCTTGCTGTGGCCTTCCCACTAGCCAGGCGTCTTGGTGAGGTGTACCATACCAACTGACGAGCCCAATGGTACACTTTTTAACCAACCACTTGCATGACCTTAAAGTCAAGATCTGGAACACTGAGGAGATCCCACCAGATTTTCAAAACTCACTGCTAGTTGCCATCTTCAAGAAGGGTGACAGAGCAGACTGTGGGAACTATTGTGGAATTTTGCACTGGATACTAGCAAACTACTAAGAAGTATGATAGGAAAGACAGAGTGAGGAATGAAGATGTTAGGAAGGAAGTTGGGATGGGAAAACTAAATGAGAGAATTGAGAAGAATAAACTAAGGTGGTTTGGACATGTAAAGAGGATGGAGGAAAATAGAATACCAAGACAGATGCTGGAGGCAAAGTGAGAGGGTAAGAGAGCAAGAGGAAGACCTAGAACAAGGTGGATCGATTCAGTGAAGAAGAGCGTAAGAAAAAGAAATCTGGACTGGAACAAGATCGTGGAAGAAGAATTGTGGAAGGAAAGAGGAATGTGGAGAAGTGCCATAAATACCCCGACCCGGCAGGAGCTGGATAAGGGGAAATGATGATGATGATGATGACTAGCAAACCGTATCACACCACTGGCAGAAGAAATTCTACAAGGTCATTATCTATGTGCCCCCCGATAAACACGACAAGCTAAGCCAGCTGTGACTGGCACAGATCGCAGGCGCATGTTTGCAGGTTCAGCCGGTGGTCGGCACACACTTTTACCCAACATACTCAATAATGTGAACTTACAGTACTCATAGCCGGTGCTGAAAATGTCCTCCCTCTCTTGTAACCACACCTAACATCTTCTGATGAATGAATGGACAACATTCCGAAGTTCCACAGCAATGATGGCTTCGATTTCATCTCTTATGTACTGTTTAAGTTCATCAATCGAATGTGGATTTTTTCTATACACCCTACCTATTAGTGTTTCCCACACATAAAAGTCACAGATTGTTGAATCCGGGCTTCGTGGAGGGGTATGTTCCAATCTTTCGCCAATATCGTCTAATTTTTGTTCGGTAAGACCACAGCGTTGTGTGTCAACTCTTTCATTATTTACGGAGCCTGTTTCCTTGAATCGTTTAGCGAACCTCCTAATTGTACTGGCATTAGGCACAGGTCTTCCTGGAAACTTGATTCGAAATTTTCGTCTTGTTTCAGAAAAAGATTTTCTGCTTTTCTTATACGAATTATGGATATACACAAGGTCACGCAATGTGAATTGGTGTCTAGGCATGACTAACAATCACAGTTATCACAATACTCACTAAACGTGCAACACTAACATCTAAGCTTGGCAGATACACGTTCATATGAATGACAAAACACATGTGAACTAACGATATGAGCGCGCCAACCACCGGCTGAACAGCGTACGCGCACCCGAGATCTGCGCCAATCACAGCTGGCTTAGCTTGCCGTGTTTATCGGGGAGCACATAGATAATGACCCTGTACCTGAAACCCAATGTGGATTTAGGCCAAACAGAAGCATGGTGGATATGATCTTCACAGCAATACAACTACAAGAAAAATGTCATGAATAGGGCAAACTTCTTTACTTGGCTTTATAGATCTTGTGAAGGCATTTGATCCTGTAGTCCGTGATACTCATTGGAAAATCCTTGCCCTCCATGGTTGTCCATCAAGGTTCATAACAATTTTAAGACTACTACATGGCAATTTAACAGCTACAGTGATCAGAAATTGAAGTACAGGAAAACTTTCGAAGTTAGGACTGGTGTGAAACAGGGCTGCGTGATAGCACCAACTCTCTTCTCCATATACACTGAAGAAAATGGAAATTGCAACACCCAGAAGGAGTGGTGCTAATATTGCTACAATTGAACATGCAGGATGAGTGTTCGGTTGTGATTCGATGATTACACTTTCAGGTCCCTCTGACCGCAAGTTTGGACAACAATCAATACAGGATGTGCCCACCACGAGCTGCAATACATTGATGAATTCATCAAGGCATGGAGTCAATAAGGCCCTGGATCGCTTCCTGAGGAATTGTGGCCCATGCTTGCTGCACTGCACGGGTCAGTTGTTCCAGAGTTGTGGGTGGCTGAGGACGGTTGGCCAGTTGTCGACCCATCATGTCCCACACATGCTCAATAGGACTGAGGTCCGGGGATCTGGCGGGCCATTCTATGGTTGTGATGTTGTGGAGAGCTTCTCTGGAGATGCGTGCAGTGTGAACTCGGGCACTGTCCTGCTGAAACATCCCATTAGCAATGTTCGCCATCATAGGGACAACCACTGGATTGAGTACCCTATCAATGTACTGTCGAGCAGTCATAGTGCCCTCAACAAGCACTAATTGTGATTTCACATTAAAGCCAATAGCTCTCCAGACCATAATGCTTGGTGTTGGTCCTGTGTGCCTCTCGACAATAAGGTCTGGGCGGTCCCTCTCCCCGGTACGTCGGCTGACACGATTCCGGTGATCACTGCGGGCAAGACAGAAGCACGATTCATCACTAAAGACGACCCTATGCCATTCGTCGACCCACGTCGATCGTTCTCGACACCAGGCCAGCCTTAAATGTCGCTGTTGTGGGGTCATTGGAACACCTTCTGCAGGGACACGGGATCGTAAGCCAGCTGCACGCAGGCGATTACCAACTGTTTGTTGTGTAACGTGGGGTGCCACAGCTGCTCGAATTTGCGCTGCTGTTGCATGGGTTTCCATCCGGGCCATCCGAATGATGCAGTGATCCTCTCTCACAGTTGTCTGTCGCGCTCGGCCTGTGCCAGGTCTACGAGTGTGGGTACCATCATTTGACCACTGCTGCCATACACGTTGTACTGTAGATGCCTGTCGGCCAACACATGCAGCGACAGTCCTTAGCGATAATCCAGACTCACACCTGTGGCGGATCCAGAGGTTCAATCTAGGAGTTCAGAGTAGCAACAGAAAATATGTAATATATAAAATTACTAAATTTGTATTTAATCTACACACACTACACATAACATCCAACCACCAGATTTTATAATTCTACAAGAAATTCATTATATTAAAATGGTTTATTGGTTTCAGTTTCAAGGAAAAGGAAGCTTGTAGTTTTACGTGACCGTTAATCGTGTGATCATGAGCCACAGGCCAGTTTCAAGTCATTGTCATTATGTAAAAAGAAAACTTTTTAATTCTACAGAATATGTAAATTTCCGCATTTTAATGCACATTACACAATCATTTGCAATCATAGTGACTATCTGAAGGCAATATACAAGTCTACTACACAAAATGTTACAAGATATGTACATAGTACCAACATTGTCAGTCACTGAGTCACTACTAGTCACATTGGGTATATATATATATATACAAAAACAATTGTATTGAATACTGATTGGGATTCCATTTGGTGACTATCCTAGGCAAAATACATCCCTATTACAAAATAAAATCCAGGCGATCATTCGTTTTCTCCCTTTAGAGAAACGTTCTAGAACTTTTTCAACGTCAACATTTATATCACGGTGAACAAATAACAGACACAAACCATTCAACCTTTCCTCTGTCATTCGCGTTCATAGCCATGATTTAACAAGTTGCAGGCTGCTAAAAGATCTCTCTGCACTTGCAACACTGTTGATGTAATGATTATATTAAGTGTTGCCATTACATACTATATGATAACAAACATTGACCACATTCATGAATGCAGGCAATACAGCAAAGATTTTCCTTGCAGTGCAGTTTGGAGAAACAATCATTTTTATTGGCAATATCAATGTAGCAGACAACTGGTTTTTCGGGAGGGGAGGGGCACTTGCTCCTGGTGTCCCCCTCTGGATCCGCCACTGCCTCACACAGCCCAATTATCTGAGCCCTCTCAAACGGCAACAGTTGTTGATAGCGTGCTCTTCTCTGTCGTCGAGGCATGTTTGACGGGGAACACTTCACTGCACAGACTGCAAGTCAACTACGCTACACCAGAGTCCGTATACTGGAGTTGATTCCTCCGCGACCAATCACATGGGGAGACCTGTAGCAACAATCCAATGGGTCTGAAACTTTGATTGTTTACATACCTACACGTTCCATATCTTGAAAATCAACACAAACGACCAATGCCTACATGGTGTTGCAATTTCCATTTTCTTCAGTGTACATTCGTATCAACAATTCTGCAGCTAGTGGAAGGACAGATTCCACCTGGTATACAAATCACATAATGCATGGATGGCAAGCTATTCAATCTATCCAGGCTCAAAGCTAGAACAAGAACATGAATATCATCCGTTTTAGAGCTTCAGTATGCAGATGATAATGCTATATTTTCACAATCAGAAGAAGATCTTCAATCTATACTGAATTCTTTCACTGAGGCATATCGCAAATTAGGACTCAAACTGAACTATCAGAAATCAAAAGTTTTATACTAACCTGCTCCTGGCAACATTGCAGAAGCCCCTAACCTAATAGTCAACAGACAACCTCTTCAGAATGTTGAATGCTTCCCGTATCTTGGAAGCCACCTCTCTTCTAAAGCTAATATTGATTCAGAGATCCTTCATCGTCTGCAATGCGCTGGATCAGCATTTGGAAAGCTTCGAACGAGAGTCTTCAACAAGACATATCTTTTAAAGGAGTTGTATGAAAAATGAATGCGTTAGCCATCATCTGTAGGCTCCTTGACTATCCCAAAGTACTATAATGCAGTTATTTAAGAAGTGGAGAAACACAGGCTCTGTACCTGACAAGGAGAGGCAGTGTCCTAAACAAGCTCTCACCAAGGTGTAGCTTCAAGATATCTGAGCTGGGATGGAAATGGGACTGACAAATATTGCTCTGACAGCTCTCCCAAGTTTCTGCATGTGAAACACTCAAGGTAAGAATTAACTTTCATTACAGAATTTTGATTTTGTCAGCTATTACTACCAGCTCCCCTGGAAGTGAGGATTCATTGGGGTTCTTCACACTGGCTGCCACGCAACAGATGCGAGCATCGGTGAAAGTTGCATAGTGCTAGGTTCTGGCCTCCCTGTATAATGGAATGGTCGAAGCCTCCGGAAGATTTGAGTTGGGAGAGGTGCTAGCGGTGCACAGTCTGGATTGGAGGGGGGGAGGGCATGGTTTGATGAAGTTTATTATATTTACAACTTCGTCAAAAGTACTGTTAGAGTGGAAAGCACTTAAGAAGGTGGGCAAGAGAGCATTCTGCTCATGGTGACACAGAGTCATTAACTGCGATGTCGCCAGACTGGCTCTCTATCTTTCACTGCCCACACTAGGCCTGTCACTCACCCAGCTGTTCCCTCCTCACATTTGGCAACGTGCCACGAACTGCACTCATGTAAGAGAAGTGACCAACTGTTCCTATTGGTTGGGAACCAGGACATAACCAGGCTGTGATCACATTCAGCTCTTGTTGCACACTGAGATACATTTGCTCTCCTGTGGAGAGGTTTGCAAAGTCATATCTCGGGTGTTGGACTATCTTAATATGTTTTTCTAACTTTGGCTTGTAATTTACATGTCAGTAATTCATGATCGATCCACAGTCTGCACCAGGCCAAGTTTTTGCTGCTATAATGGAACTTCGCCACCTTCTAGACCCAATTATGTAATCAATGTGATTCCTGTATTTTCCATCAGAAGATGTCCAGGTATACAGCCGACGTTTTGGTTGCTTAAAACATGTGTTGGTAATGGAAAGGTTATTAGATTCACAGAAACTGATAAGTCGCTCTCCAGGCTCATTTCATTCACCTAAGCCATAAAGACCCACTACATTTCCCTCTTTGCCTCTCCCAACTTTAGCATTCCAATCAACAATCAGAAGTAATATATCTTGTCTGCATGTCTTATCCATAGCTGCTTGAACCTGAGCATAGAATACATCAACATCATTGTCATCAGCCTCAGTTGTTGTGGCATATACCAGTATTATGGTCATATTAAAAGGTTGCCCTTTGAACCTTATGGACATCACTCGATCACACATGACGTCGTATCCCAGAACAGTTCTAGTTGATCGCTGGTTTATTACAAAGGCCACACCTTTCTCTCTCTGTTCCTCGTGACCTGAGTAATATATTATGTGTTCTCCTGATTTGAACTGACCAAATACACTCCATCGTAGTTCGGTAATTCCTAAGATATCAATATTCAACCCGTGGGGGTTTGCCTGTTCCTCTATCGGGCGCGTCCCAGGTGGCGGATAGGGGGGCTCGCCGGACTTGTCCGGAGGGTTTGAGGGAAATAAAATACCTCTCGCGGACCAAAAACAGGCCCCTTGCCAGGGTTATGGTGAAGCTACGTTAGGCCTAGCAAGCCAGTAGTGGATATGAAACTGCTTTTAAAACGGGAACGGGCCTCGGAATGGACAGATCTAAAGGAAGCAGACCTGGCTATGGAAATGGACTACGAATCGGAACTTTGAATATAACGACATTGACGGGAAGAGTGGAGGAGGTTGTGGATATGATGGAGAGGAGAAAACTGGATGTACTCGGACTGGCAGAGACCAGATGGAGAGGGGAAGGAAGAAAAGAACTGAGAAATGGCTTGCAGCTATACTGGATAGGAAATGAGGAGGGGAAGAGAAATGGAGTGGGAATGGTGGTGAGAGAAGGGCTGAGGGAGGAAGTAAAGAGGGTAAGTGATAGAATAATTAGAGCCCGAATCACTGTGAAAGGTAGAAACCTGGACATTCTGCAAGTCTATGCACCACAGGTGGGATGCACAGAAGGCGAGAAGGACGAGTTTGAAGAGGAGTTGCAGAAGCAGTTAGTGGGGAGACCTGATAGTCATGGGAGACCTAAATGCCCATGTCGGAACTGATAGAAGAGGTTTTGAGGAAGTGATTGGTGGTGAAGGATGGGGAAACAGGAATAAGGAAGGAGAGAGATTGTTGGAACTGTGCAAGATAAATGGGCTAATGGTTGGAAACACATGGTACAAGAAGAGAGAGAGCCATAAAATTACTTGGTACAGCAGGGATTTGACTAGGAAATCAGTGGTGGACTATGAGATACAACGTGGCGGATATGTAAAAGGTTTATATTCTAAACGTAAGCAAAATTAAGAAATTACGCAGGTTTACCGAGGATTACGCGAGTGACTAAAGTGTTAAATATTGTGTGAACAGTGTAGATAAAATACGTAGGAGAAAGACAATACATAACTTGTTAAAAGAGAAGACATATAACATTTAATATCATGACGGTCAACTGTGCTCCATGCGGCAAAAAGATCAAGAACAATCAGCAGGCTGTAGGATGTGATGGTGAGTGTGGACGCTGGTTTCATGTAACATGCATGAAAATGAGTAAAAACACGTACCAACAATTCCGGAAAGATGATACTTTCAAATGGTCATGCAATCGTGAAGACTGCCTCCCGCAACCTAACCTCAAAGAGGTTATGGCATCTTTCTCCCAGAAACTTGAGGAATCCCTTTCGGCGATGAGAGAAGAAAACCACGAGGTAAGAAAACTAGCAACTTTCTTATCAGAAAAGTATGATGAACTCCACCGGGAAATTGAAACTCTGAAGAAAGAGAGAAAAACCGTCAAGGACGCAGAAATGTCAGCATCTAGAGCTATCAATGAATTGGAGGAACTAAAACAGTACCAGCGCAAGAACAACTTGATAGTGTATGGAATACCCACTGAAAGAGAGGAGGATGTATTTCACAAAATCTCGGACATTGGCAAGACGTTAGGAGTTGAAATCACCAGGGCAAACATAGACGCAGCTCACCGCCTCCCGTCAACAAATCCTGGGCCTCAACCGATAATTGTGAAATTTAATAATAGGTGGAAGAAGGAAGAGATTCTCATTAGCAGAAGACAAAAGAAGACCCTGGAGACGAGTGAAATTGGTTACAGTGTTGGTGGTAATATATATATCAATGAACACCTGACCCCAAGAAACGAAACCATCGCCAAAAAGTGCCGTGAATTGAGACAACAGGGAAAAATCTTTGCAATGTGGGTCAGAGACTGCAAAATATACATTTGGAAAAATCAAAATGGACCCTCAAAGCTTATATCAAGTGCTGAAATACTGGATTCACTCGCCCTCTCAAACTAAAATCTATGGAATAGTAAGATATCTACTAAGTATTATCCCATATGGAACTAGAATTACAGAAATTAAACTTTTTAGGTAATGCAAATAATAATACACTAGAATTAACCGAGTGTAACTGTAATACACTTAGCGATTATTATAAAATTAAGGACAGTAAACAGATAATAACCGATACCAGTACACTAAAATGCGTACACATAAATGCACATAGCATAAAAAACAAGTTCGATGATATCCAAATAATGTTAGACAGAATCAAAGGTGTAGATGTCCTAGCAATCTCAGAAAATTGGTTAACAGAACAAACAAAAATGTTTTTCAATATTAAGGAATATATTGCTTATCACATAGTTAGAAAGCAAACTGGAGGGGGAGTATCTTTGTATATTTCAAACAAATGTAGCAGTACCCTTGTAAAGGAAATAAATTCCACCCACAGCATACTGCACATTACTGTGAGAAAAGGCCATCAAGAATACAATATAATCACTGCTTATAACCCTCATAAAAGCAACATTCCACACTTTCTAACTGATCTCGAAGTAATTATTAGTTCTTACTCAACGAATCCTGTTATAATACTAGGTGATATGAATATCGATCTATTATTTGGGGACAGATATACTAGTAGTTATATTAACCTAGTCAAATCATACGGTCTAGTCTTATGTAATACAAAATATCCAACTCGTGTAACACAAACTAGCTCTACTCTAATTGATCATGTATTGGTGAACGACTGTGACAAAATATGTAATGTCTATAATATTGATAATGATTTGAGTGAGAAACAAAAAGATAAACAGGAACTCAATATGTGATGATAGGCCAATAGAAAAGGATAAAATAAACTACAAAAAACTTAATAAATATTTAATAACTCAAGAATTTGTATGCAATGAAACTAACATCAATGACTACTACAATAAATTCTGTGATTTTATTAATAAAGGAATAGAAGCCTGTACTGTGAAATATACGAATAAGGAGCCAAGTGCCCCACCAATAAAACCCTGGATCACACAAGATCTTTTAGCACTAATACACAGGAAAGAGATATATAAAAAAACCAAAGTTAAAAATCCATCTGCAGAAATTTTAGAAGAATATAAAATTATTAATAATTTAATAATTTAATAAGATGCGCTCGAAAGAGCATTACTTAACCTACATAATACACGAAAATATAATTCTAAATACAATTTGATCTTACAATGCTATTTAGTTTTCACTGTAGTCTCTGATGGATTTAGTTCTTTTTACACACTTAGTTAAGTGATAACGGTCACATCTCTTGTCACACAACGAACATACGCAATCATCATCTGGCTGGTGAAAACCCTGAGTTAAGCAGATCTTATGGTGAAAACCATGAGTTGCAAGTCTCGTTACCACATGTCTTAGATCCTGTCCTGCCTCCGTCCATTGCCTATCCATCATTGCACTAGTGCTATAAAAATCAGGGTCAATGTCATTTCTCTTCCTCCGCCACAGTTCGAGATGCGCTTGGTAAGGGCCGGTAGATGGCAGCGTGAATTGCAGTCTCAGGTCTTCCAAGAAGAAGCTTTCCCTGGCTAATTCGTATACAATCCTTGAGGGTGCATAAATCCCAACTCCCAAAGCACTCTTCAGATATCGTGATTTAACACTTTCTAAACGTTTGAAATCGCTACTCGAAAGCTTATCCCATATTAATTCTATTCCATATGAGGCAATTGGAGTTATTACTGTTTTGAACAATGACATTGCAGTGGGCAAAGAAAGTTGTCGGATATTTTTAATTCGATGAGTGGCTTTCGTAGCTGCTGAAGCCCTTTCCTGAGTGTGTATCCTGTAGGACGACAGTGTCGTTTGTAGATATATTCCTAAATACCGGAAATTATTTACTACTCTTAGCATATCTCCTGGCAGAGTTAAATGATCATCCAACGCCAGTTTGCCTCCTTTTCTAAAAGTCATGTGCACTGTTTTTTCTTTGTTGATCACTAAACTGTTTTCGTCAGCCCATAATTCAAGTTTCTGAAGAGCGGCACGCAGATCACTTATGCAATGTGAACCTAGAGCCATGTCGTCGGCGTACATGATAAGTTTCACTGTTGGGTAGTCTTGGACGGTGTTAATAATGTCAGCTGTCAAGATGTTAAAAAGTAGGGGACTCATAGGATCGCCCTGAAGTACGCCATTTGTCTGACGGACCTTTTCAGACAGAACTACACCGTCATTTAAAATGACATAGTTGTATGCTAGGATTACCTCAACTATTCTCGCTAGGGGGTTAGAGTTTCCTAGCATCCCTTTAAGTTTATTTATGAGGATATTCCTGTCTATCAAGTCAAAAGCTTTACGATAGTCTATGAAGACCACGTGAAATTTCCCTTTCTTATGCCTCAGAGCCTGTTCCACTTCTTCTTGTAGTAATGCCACTGCTTGTAGAGTACTCCGTCCTTCTCGAAAGCCGAATTGACAATCTGGTATGTACATATCCACCTCCTTGGCTAGTCTTTTTGTTAAAATTTTAGAGAAAATCTTGAATATCGTGGGCTCTAGTACTATTCCTCTGTAGAGTTGGGATCTTCAGTGTTTCCTTTCCCCTTGTACAGAATTGTCATTTGGGCCGTTCTCCAGCTTACAGGAATGACTCCTGTATACAAGCACTTATTAAATAGGTCTGTCCAGATGGGCAGAAGCAGATCTTGTGTCTCTTTTATAGAGACATAAAATTATTAGCAACCAAGTTACAAAACTTAAGAGAAACCTACAAAGAAACTACTTTGACCAAAAAATTCAAAATGCAAATAATCAGAGGGAAGTGTGGAGTGTTGTTAATGAGATGTTAAATAGGCCAAAGAAGGGGAAAAATGAAATTGTCAAACTTATAGTCGATGGCACAAATGTTGAAAAAAAGGAAAATATATGTGATGAAATTAATAAATATTATGTCAATATTGCTAACAGTATATGGGAAAATCAAGGAAACGGTTCTACCTCGGACATTGCAAGCTATAAAAATACTACTAGCACCAGAGGCGTAGCGCTCTAATACGCCGATACGCCGGGCGTTCCCTGATTTAAAAATTAGAATGAGTATTCATTTAAGAGTAAAATATAACATTGTTTTTATTTTATATAAATGCGGCGTTAGCATATTACATGGCGCTACGTTATTTTATTTCCGCCCCCCTACCCACATATAGACTAATTAGTCTTAGCTCGGCTGCGGCTTTGCTTTCTTGGCTTCATTCAACGTACGCCAGAGCTTCTTGGCGTCAAGAGGTATGGGATCACCCTGGCCAGGCCACGTTGCAGCGCATGCGCGAGTTCATCCTGCTTCCCGGAAGAGAAGTGCTGCCGTACGCTGGCGTTTGGCGGGTGTCAGCTTTGAATGATCTGTTCTCTTACACTACAGTAGCCCAATTGCTGCGCTAGTGCTAGTTTAGAGCGAACTGTAGAAGTGCAGTTTCTTTTAATTGTGCGTGTGTGTGTTTAATGCTGCCAATATGACTGAAGTAAGTTCACCTGACTCTAATGTTATTATTTTTCTAAAGGCAACTTCTTTGAGCATTTAATTTTAAAAGCTGTAGAACGCCAGTCTTCAAAACACCATTTGTTACATTGTGCAGCCTTTCATCTGCTGGGTAAAAATCGCATTGAGCATGAACAGCGATGTGAATTAAAAACAAAATGACCAATGCCAGATTTATCAATTAAAGAAGTTGGTAAAAAACTCACACGGAGTTTTCAGTTTTCTTGGTATGACAGGTTTTCCTGGCTAACTTTGTGTGTTAAAAAATGTTTTGTTACGTTTACCTAATGTTTGGGGCGAAAGATACTGAATGGTGCACAGAATGAATTTCGGACCTGAGTAATTTAATTTTAAAAGCTGTAGAACGCCAGTCTTCAAAACACCATTTGTTACATTGTGCAGCCTTTCATCTGCTAGGTAAAACTCGCATTGAGCATGAATTATCTGAAACTGCTCGACTACAAGCAGTAAAACATAATGAGACCGTGTCTTCAAACAGGCAGTATTTGCGACGACTCAATCTGTAGTATTTCTCAGTACACAAAAACTAGCCTTCCGTGGGCATAGAGAAGATGAAAGTTAAAGGGAATTATTTGCAATTGTTGAATCTGCTCGCTCAAAATGAATCGATAGTTAGAGACCATTTACAGTCATCATCAGTATTGAAAGGAACATCTCCAGACATTCAAAATGACTTGATAGAAGTTACAACAATTGCATTATATGAAGAAATAAAATCAGAAATAAATGAAGCCCCCTTTCTCTCCATACAAGCGGATGAGATATTAAACGTATCGTGTAAGAGTCAGATGAGCATAATATTTAGATATTATGTGGATGATAGAATAGAGGAGAGATTCGTCGGCTTTTATGACGTTTCCAGCTTCGGGATTGTAGGAAGTCGTGCACAAAGTTTTACTATACTAGGAAGTAAATGGAGAAAAAGTCGTAAGCCATAGGCTACATACAATGACGCAATTGTAATGCCAGGCAGAAAAGGAGTAGTTCAAAAGCTAGTTAAACAGTTTCGCCCATAAGCTCTTTTCGTCCATTGTTACGCCCACCTATTAAATTTGGTATTTCTACATCGCTCAAAAACAATAAAACAGGCTAGTTTGTTTGTCTGTGCCTTGACTGCTTTTCACAGTTATTTCAGCAAGTCTTCTAAAAGGACAGTTTTGTGTAACTTGCCATAATGAGATAGAGGCTGTCGTCAAAAGCATAGAACACTTATGAAATGAAGTTTTCACTGACAGATGTGTTCAAATAAGCATCCAGTTGAATGAAAACGTAATGTATGATGGCAAGAAATAGAAAACTTTGAGAGTGCTGACTTTTGAAATAAGTTAGTAGATTCACTAACAGCTCAAATGAATAGTAGATTTGAAGATCTTACTCATCTAAATTTCATTGAGTTAGTACAAGAAAGGAAGTTTAAAGAATACACCGAAACATTCGCCCAGAGCAAATTAGATATTTTGGTAAAACATTATCCATTCTTTAATGTTAACTAATTACTAAATGAACTTCACATTGTTTATGCAGATCAGACAAAGCATTTAGCTCCAAAAATCTTTTAAAATATTTTGTTACGATCGGTCTTGACTCCATCTATCAGGAAGTAACTACACTACTACGCTTAGTACTGACTATTCCAACTACTACAGCTAGTAGTGAACGCAGCATGAGCACGCTGAAAAGAATTAAAATCAACCTTAGAAATTCTATGAGCAATAGTCTCTTGTCGTGTTTAAATTCATTGGCTATTGAAAAACAGTAATTAGGTGAGCTTTCATCAGAGCCCGCATTTCTTGAACACTTCATAGAAATTTTCGCAGAAAAGAAGAAAAGACGAATGGAGCTGATGTACAAGACTGTTTGAGGTAGGCCCTATGTGACACTATCTTTCATATTGGCTTTATGATCTGTCCCTTAGTTTAACGGTCGTTATAAACTTTGGCGTCCCCAACTCAAAAGTTCACGCTACGCCACTGACTAGCACTAAGACAATCTTTATGTTACCTACTGATGCTAATGAAATACAATCAATTATAAACTCCCTAAAACACAAAAACAATATAAGTGAGGACAACACTACTAATGTCATGCTACAATTGTGTCTTGAGGGCCTTACACCATATCTTGTCAAAATAATAAATCTTTCACTGATGACTGGTATATTCCCCGATGCCTGTAAAGTCTCTAGGGTGGTCCCGATCTACAAAAAAGGAGACAAAACCCACCCATCAAATTACAGACCCATTAATATTATATCTGCCATCAGCAAGGTTCTAGAAAGCGTTGTTAAACGAAGACTTATGAATTTCTTCATGAAAAATGATTACTTTGCAAACTGCCAATATGGGTTTATTCCAAATAGAGGAGCTGATAGTGCTATATTTGAAGTAGTAACTGATGTAGAAAAGGCATTAGATGAAAACAAACTAGCTGCTGGTGTACTAATTGACCTTCAAAAAGCATTCGATCTGGTTAACCATAAGATTCTCCTTAATAAACTAGAATTTGCAGGCATCAGAGGAGTGGCACATGATTGGTTCAAGAACTACCTCACTAACAGAAAACAATATGTTGCAATCGATAATGTAAAAGGATCTCAAATGAGAATTGACACAGGAGTACCTCAAGGTTCTGTCTTAGGACCAATTCTTTTCTTGGCCTATATTAATGATATAGTATTATTAGAATTGAAAGGCAAGCTTAAACTATTTGCAGATGATATTTTTATACTCTATCTGGGAACATCTGAACAGGAAATTATGCTAAATATTAATTATAATCTCAATAAGCTGGTGGATTGGTTGAGAGCACACAAAATGGTTATCAATATCACTAAAACAAAATATTTATTCTTCCATAAACCATCATACAAGATTGAGACCACAAACATAGTCAACATAGCCAACAAAGAAATAGAAAGGGTTAAATCGGCAACATACTTAGGTATCACACTAGATAGTACACTAACCTGGGAAAATCATGTAGAAAATGTAAAACATAAAATCAGCCCTTTAATTGGTATTATTTTCAGATTAAGATATAGCTGTCTTACTAGCCAACAATTGAAAAATATATACTTTGCTCTGATACATTCACATCTAATGTACATGGATTTCATATGGGGATATTGTAAGAAGGAGCTGATAAAAGAACTTGAGATACTCCAGAAACGTGCTATAAAATCTATCTTTGGACTTCCTTGGCTCACACCCTCAAATGAATTATACTCAAGAACTAAAATTATGCCACTGCAAAAACAAATAGCTATGTCAGCAACAGTATTTGTATACAAATTAGAAAACAAATTGATACACACACACATCCATTTTACCCATGCAAATGACATTCATCATTATGCAACAAGAGGAGTAAATCAAATATTCACCAGCCATTCCCAATCCATTAAATTTGGAACTAAAGGAATTATGTCCTCTATAATAAAAGAATACAACTCGCTACCATTAGGCATAAGGGAAAGTTTCTCTATAAAAACATTTAAGAGGAAAACAAAAGACTTCCTATTAAGGAATGAATAGCCCATGTACAATAGCCTTAAGCAATGCAATGTATCATACCGAATTATCTCTGTAAAGTTAGTCACTAGCAATCTAATATAAGTTACTATTAAATTAAACAATAATGTTACAAAAATTATATATATGCCATGCTGTAACTATGTTACTTGATTGTCCCTAACACGAGCTCAGGCTCATTGGGACCTATGTAAATAAATAAATAAATAAATAAATAAAAATATTCTATGCGGGAAGGAGACAAAGAAGAGTATCACGGATATAAGGGTAATACCTTCAGAAGCCCTGGACAGTGACCACCGTCTGCTGGTCGCCAAGGTGAGAGGACTGAAGGAAAAGTGGAGAACTGAAAACCAAGAAAGAAGAATAAGGACATGGAAGCTGAAGGAGGATGGAAATAAGGAGAAGTTCCAGATATTAGTGAGGAACAAATTACCGAAGGATGATCCGAAAACAGGTGAAGAAGAATGGAATAGGTTCAAGGACGTGTTGGTAGAAGCAGCGGAAGTCGTGTGTGGCAGAACTAGTGGAAAGAAAAGGTGGAAGGAAACACAATGGTGGAACCCCAGAACTAAGGAAGCAGTGAAAAAGAAAAATGAAGCATTCAGGAAATGGTTCCAACAGAGGACAGACAGAACAAGAGAAGAATACCAAGAGCGGAAGAAAGAAGCAGGAGAAGTAGTGAAGGAAGAGAAAGAGAAATGGCTGGAGAAATGGACAGAAATGATGGAGGAGGACTGTGATGGCAGTAAGAAAGTGTTGTATGGAATGATAAAGGCAAAGAGAAGAGATACAGGGGAAAATGTCAGAATGGTGGACAGGAATGGAAAGGAGGTCGAAAATATGGAAGAAGTAAAGGTTATCTGGAGAGAATACTTCAAGGAACTCCTAAATCCAACTAAAACCAGCGTAGTGGACATTGTGGAGGAAGAAACAGACAGTGACCAAGACATTTCAGAGAAGGAATTGACATGGAAAGAAGTGGAGGAAGCATTAAAGAAGATGAAAGGGGGAAAGGCACCGGGAATAGACGAAGTGAGTGTGGAGATGGTGAGAGCAGCAGGGGTGATAGGAACACAGTGGCTCTTTCGAGTAATGAAAGTGATATGGAGGGAGAAGAAAATACCAGAGGACTGGAAAAGAGGGATAATAATACCCATATTTAAAAAGGGAAGTAGGAAGGAATGCAAGAACTACAGGGGAATTACACTCATGTGCCACTGCGCCAAAATATTTGAGAAGGTACTGGAGAGAAGAATTCGGACAGACGTTGAAGATGGGCTGAGGGAAGAACAGTATGGATTCAGGCCAGGAAGGTCAACAGTTGACCTCATCTTTGCAGTAAGACAGCTACAAGAACACCATTATGAATATGTACCTTCTTGGATATTGAGAAAGCATATGTTAGTATTAATAGAAACAAGGTATGGGAAGCAATGAGAGCAAAAGTAGTGAACAAGGAGACAGTGGCAAGAGTGAAAGCAATGTACGAGGGAAGCAAAAGCTGTGTAAAGGTGGGAAGAGAGAGAACGGAATGGTTTCAACTGGAGAGTGGTCTGAAACAGGGAAGTGCCCTCTCACCCCTGTTATTTATAGTGGTGATGGATGAAATCATACGAAAAGTGGTAAATAGCATTGGGGAAAGGAAAATGAAGGCAATGTTGTTTGCTGATGACCTTCTGGTATGGGGAGAGGATGAGGAAGAAGTACAAGAGCAATTAGATGAGTGGGAGAAGGTAGTGTTATCATATGGGATGAAGTTCTCAGCACAAAAGAGTGAAGTGGTCATCACAACGAGGAAGAAGAACAGACTGGATATGGGCATAACACTTGGAGGACAGCAGTTGCAGAAAGTAGAATGCTTCAAGTACTTGGGAAGCATAATTGAAGAAAAGGGAGGCAATAGGATGGAAATAAATGAGCGGGGAAGGTGCGCAGATGGATTTTTCAAGAGTGTTAGGGGGATGATATGGAATAAAGATGTACCACAAAAATGTAAAGGAATCATCTACAAGACCTACTTTGTGCCAATTTTGACATATGGTTCAGAAACATGGGTGATGAAGGAAA
Organism: Meconema thalassinum; assembly: GCA_946902985.2. Taxonomy (NCBI): domain Eukaryota; kingdom Metazoa; phylum Arthropoda; class Insecta; order Orthoptera; family Tettigoniidae; genus Meconema; species Meconema thalassinum. The sequence continues at coordinate 223,778,645 of OX336394.1, forward strand.
GGGACAAGAATAAAGTACGAGCAGTGGAGATGAAGTTCCAGAGGAGTAGGGTAGGAGTGACAAGAATGGACAGAGTAAGGAATGAGAGAGTCAGGGAGATGGTAAGAGAGGAACCATTGCTAAATAGAATAGAGCGATCTAGGTTACAATGGTATGGACATGTGAGGAGGATGCAAGAGGAGAGGATACCGAAGAAGATGTTTGGAATGGAAATGACGGGAAGGAGGCCAAGGGGAAGACCAAGGGACAGATGGACAAAAGGAGTTAAGAAGAGTGTGGAGGAAAGAGGAGTGTGCTGGGACACAGTAAATGACGAGAGATGGTGGATGGACAGGAAACGATGGAGAGGCTTATGTTCCAAGCAGACCCGACCAGCGGTTGGAAACTGCTCAAGATGATGATGATGATCAATATTCAAGCGGATCATCTCATCTTTTACAATTTCTAATTTACCTTGATACATACATACATACTCCGCACATTCCATGTGCCCACAAATAATTTATCCATGCAACTGCGGATTCTCATTTCTTGAGTGGCAGCATCAGCAGCATTTGCCGCATCATCAACATCACCAGTATTCTGAAAGATCTGAAGCTCTTCCCCAGTAGCATATTGAGTGCCTTCCAACCTGAGGGTCTCATCTTCTGGCACAATACCATCATAATTTCCGTCAGTCATATTCCATGCAGTTTTCTTTACGAAAGTGGTTTACCATTGCCTTCTCTCTCACGCAGTAGAGTCTTTTCCATTGTCATAAAATGATCATCTGCCGCAGACATTCTCGTAACTGCTGCTGCCCAGTATAGGAGTCGCAGTCGCCCCTAACCTCGGGTACAGACTCTGCTTTATGGATTTTGGGGGCATTTCCACCACCCAGGGGACCCAGGGACTCATCCACCAGAACCTGTTGGTCCTCATAGGGAGCTGAGTTATACCGCTCAGCACTCGACGTTAGCAGTTTTTACAGCTGGTTGCCAAACCAGCTAATCCTCCTCCTTTCGCATTCCAAACTTGGTACTGGATCATTAGCCACGGGACCTCCTTTTTATGTGGAATCCAAACCACAGGACATGTCATTTCACTTCGAAAATCTCACATGCATTGACTGTGAATCAAACCCGGTCCACCTCGGTGAGAGGCCAACAGCTTGCTGCTGCACCATCATGCCCCCCAAGTGATGAGTTATATATACTTTTTAAAGAATGGCAATGAAAACTATTACTGAACTGATACATCATCATCATCAGCTTCTAAAGGCTAAAAGCCTTGTCGTTGCAGCCATTTCTTACGATCTTCAGCAGTTCTCTTCATATTGACATACGAATCACATTCCATTTCCTTGACAATGTTCTTGAGATACGATTGTCTTGGTAGTCCCCTTGGTTTCTTCCCCAAAAATTTTCCTTCAAAAATGACCTGGAGGAGAGTGTCATGTCTGAGTACGTGTCCCATGAATTTTGATTTCCTTTTCTTGATGGTGTTCAACAGGCATCGATTCTCTTGAATTTGGTTCAGAACAAGCTCATTTCTCTTTCTTTCCACCCAGCTTGTTCGGGTCATTCGTCTCCAAAACCACATTTCAGCTGCCTCAAGTTTTGATTCTTCTCTTTTCCCCAGTGTCCATGTTTCACAACCATAGGTCAACACACTCCAAACAAAGGTCTTGAGAAATGACTTCCTTATCTTCAAGTTGAGGTGCTCATTGAGCAGCAAATTCTTCTTATTTTGAAAGGCTTTCTTCGCCAACACTATTCTTTTCTTAATTTCTGAGATGCATCTGTTGTCATAATTAATCACACTTCCCAAATAGCAAAATTCCGTTACTTGTTCAATGGCACTATCATTTAACATTATATTAGCTAAAATTGATTGTTTCTTTTTATCAAACACCATTAATTTTGTCTTCCGAGAATTAACTCTTAGCCCGAATTTTCCTAAGGATTTCTGAAAAATGTTTAACATTCTATTTATTTCACATGCAGAGTTTGCTAAAAGTGCAATATCATCTGCAAAGCGAATGCTATGAACCTGTACTCCATTAAATTTTAATCCTTTTGTTTTCTCTTTTAATGCATTTACTGCAGCTTCTATATAGATATTAAAGAGATATGGTGATAGAGGACAACCCTGCCTTACACCTCTTCTAATTTTTGCTTCTCTTTTATTGCCATTAACTGTTATTTCTGTAGTTTGATTTTTATATAAGTTCAGAATAAGGCGCCTGTCTTTCCAGTCAATCCCGACTTTGGCCAATGTAAGAAATAAGGTTTTCCAATTAACATTATCAAATGCCTTTTCTATATCAATGAATACTATATAGGTTTTTCGATTAACTTCCAGTCTTCTTTCTAAAATCTGACGTAATGCTAGGATAGCCTCCCTAGTCCCTTTCCTTGTTCTAAATCCATACTGATCACTATCCAGATGTTGTTCAATTTTCTTGCTTAGTCTCTCTTTGATTATTATCAATAAAATCTTTGATGCATGTGAAAGAATGGCTAAAGTTCTATAATTAGAACATTCACAAGCATTTCCTTTCTTGGGTAGTGTGATTGTTCGACTTTTAATAAAATCAGGAGGTACAATTCCGTCCTCATAGCATTTAGTAATGATTTGAAAAAGGCATTCCTTAATGCTTACATCACAAAATTTTAAGAGCTCTGCAGGAATGTTATCTACACCAGTTGCTTTATTTCCTTTCAGTTTAGTGAGTGCTGCATAAAACTCTGCTTTAGTTATAGTTGGACCTTTATCATCTTCTTCAATTAGTTCTTCATCTTCTATATAACCACTATTGTCAGTAATATCTGGTCCATCATACAAATCTTCAAGGTATTCCTTCCATCGCTTACATACCTTATCATTTTCAAACAATAGCTTCCCTTTGGAATCCTTAACTACGTTGCTTGTAATGCGTTGCTGATAGCTCAAAGATTTCACTTTAAAATAAGCTTTGTCAGGTTTCCCATTCTTCAGGTCATCCTCAATATCCATGCATACCTGCTTCATCCAATTTTCTTTCTCCTTGCGACATTTCGTTGTTATTTGATTCTTTAGAGACTTATACGCTTGAGTGTCTATATTTCTAAATTTGTTCCTTTCTTCAATAAGCTCCAGGATTTCCTGGGTCATCCATTTCTTCTTCGGTTCCAATTTTCTTTTGCCTAGTACTTCTGTTGCGGCAGTTTCTAAGCCATTTCTTATATCATCCCATCCTAAATTCTCATCCTTAACCAATTTGCTAACATCTTTAAATTTTTGTACTACATTAGGATCCTGAAGCTTATTTAAACACCATCTCTTTTGTCTAAATGTTTTATTCCTCTTGAACCTTATATCACATTTAGCTGCAACTAGGATATGATCACTATCAATTTCCGCCCCAGGGTAACTATGGCTGGCTTTCACTTGGTTCCTATATCTTTGTTTAACTATGATGTAGTCAATTTGCAACCTTCTTCTATCTCCAGGTGCTATCCAGGTGTAACGTCTTCTCTTAGGAACTTCGTAACAGGTATTAGTTATTACCATCTCATGTTGCTCACAGAATTCCAGTAATCTTTCTCCTCTCACATTGACATCACCCATGCCAAACTTACCAGCATATTTAACATCATTATGAGAGCCTACGGAAGCATTAAAATCACCCATTAAAATAATGTTTGAATTCTCCTTTACTATGTCAAACAATTCTTCTATTTGATCATACATTTCTTCAATTTCTTCATCATCAGCATTTGAAGTGGGGAAATATGTTTGTATTATCACCAAATCAACTGGAATTGCTTTTACTTGTATCATTAGAATTCTGTCACTAATGTGATAAGTGTTGACTACGTTGTGAGTCCTTTTTCCTCTTAATACAATCGCTACACCACTATTTCCGGCTTTGGTATTGCCTGCGTGGATTATCCTGAAGTCATCAGAAATGAAGTCTCCATTTCCTGCCCATCTAGTTTCACACATTCCCAGGACATCTAGATTCTTCTTAATCATAGAGTTTTTTACCTCCTCAAGCCGTCCAGGTTGTAGAAGAGTTCTTACGTTCCATGTACCAACAGTGAATTTGCAATTGTCATTGCGAGGGTTTCGTTGAATGACGACCGAAGAGGCCTCGCTACTGTTTCCTCTCTTGCCGGATCTTGGTTTCCGATTCCCATGATCAGTAGAATCACAATCAATAGAGAAACTCATCATGGCTGCTATACATGGGATATCCTAGGATCTTTAATGGAGTGGTTTCCCGTTGCCTTCTCCATTCTATGCCGTTGGCCACCTAGTAGCTCTTCCGCCTTTAGGAGCAGTTTCCCCCTCCAAGGACAAGAGAGTGCCCTTCTTCTACCCGCTCATCCGCCCTCCGAAGAAACCGTTGGCACTTGATAAAAGTGGTCGCCTTTTCCCGGGCGACGTTCGGTGCCTGATATATGTCCAATATACGGACATATACCTTTTGCTCTATTAACCCGAGCACTGGGTTGCCTCCTCCACCATCTGCACTGTACCAAAGGACTCCTTCTCCACCGCAGGTGCTGTTGAGGTCTTCACTCATATCCCAGAGCAGGGCCCTCCATATTTATAGCCCCTGGAGAGAGGGTGTCTCAGTATTCTAAAGCCCCCAAGAATTGGGCTACCTGTTGGTCCGCGGGCTCTATTGGAGGGTATTCGAACCAACCCTACCGTTACTGTAGGGGCCCCCTATCCGCCACCTGGGGACGCGCCCTCTAGGGGTTGCAGGTTCCCCCGAGGGGAACTGATACATCAAACTTAAAAAACAAGATGTTCAGCAAAGAACATATAGCCTACTTTCTCCTAAATGTATGGGTATATTTATAACTCTTTGTCCTCATCCCTAAAACCACCTCTACCACCATGTAGTGTTTGTTTTCTTTTATATTGATAATTAGCCAGTAAGTGTCAAAATCAATATTATATACTTTATGATGATTGAATAACAAAACTACTAACTTATTGTAATGCATTCACGTCCGTTAATCTCTATATTAAGCCAGCCTGCAAACTTAAGGATCTATCGTTTTGGGTACCTTCCCCTTAAAAAATCCGCGCCAATCAAAGTAGGTTGGTGCTGCGACCTAGCAGTGAATTCATATTTATCTAGTACGCCTCTGGGTGTTCAACGAGTAGGCAGTTTAAAGTAGCCAGGAGGGAGGCGATCCAACTGGCAGTGTTTAATGATAGAGCGTACAGTCACTCGTCCTGCTAGAAGGACCTTCCGGAAGTACTTTTGTACACAGCGGTGCGTCCTTCCAGCAGGACTTTGGACCCTTATGGCAAATGTTTGAACTGGCCTTCCAGCAGGACGCGTCCTTCCGGCAGTACTTTGGGTTATCAGAGCGTAATAATATTGCAGTTCTGGTACTGGGCAAACAATAAAAGTCTGTAAATATTCTAAAATATTCAATATGACTCATATTGACTAATACAATAACTGTCTCTTAACAACATATTGACTCTAAAATATATAAACGTATAAAGTATAAACGTGTTTTCTTATAGTACAGAGACTAAATAAATGTATGAGCGACGGCGCGTCCATCACTCGAGAATAAATAAATTTAAAAAAGCCTAGTTGTGTTTTTGTCAATATCCCACTGCACAGTTGCACAACTACACGTAATTTAAACTACAGTACCATGACATTTACTGATATCATAATTACTAGCAAATAACGAGCGACTCCATGCATCTCCGCTGTTTGGAGCATCGAAATAGGTAGCAAAAACATAAACACAGTCACCATTACGTATAATCGCCGCCATTACTGAACGGTCAGAGCTACCAACTTCAGACTTGCATGCGCTGATTCGTTACATTTCCCTCTATATAATGGAAAAAAGAACGGTTTTGCCAGCAGGACGCTTCGTCCTCATATAAGCAATTGAATTACGTACTCAAATGAGGACCTAACTTCCTGCCGGCAGTGCCTTGTACGTTCTATCATTAAAGGTAATCGGAGCGCGATCGTGGCTAATAGTCGAACTACCAGAATTACAAAATTGCCATACTTTAGGAGGCCAGGTATTGACACAGCGGTATATTTGGAACAATACTACCCACATAACCCACAAGAGGACAGCACCATACAGAGACATTAAGAAGGCTGTGGTTGATAACAACGTGTATCTAATTCTTCTATTCCCCTTTTCGTAATGTCTTCTGTTTATGTGCAATGCTGGGACTGTGATTTTATTAATAAACGAGTGTATACATTAGCCTCCCCTTTGAGCTAAATTACATTTTATTCAGTATCTGTGAAAAGAGCTTGTGCACATCATTTGTAAAAGAATTCAAGAAAAAAAAAAAAGTCAACTGTAGCAGTATTCGATCCCCACTCAACTGCGTGACAGGCTAACACGCTAGGCCAGAGCTAAACATATCCGTAACATCATGGCGATCTTAACTGATATATTAGATTCAACCTGTTGGCAAATAATGACTTGAAATAAACTATTTCTTCACTGCAGTACATCTTCATTATAGATCATTTCATACAAAGTTTATATTATTGTATCAGTAGGGTATATCGCATACAACATACTAAAACTACTGAAATATAAGACAGGCTCATGAGGACAGCTGCCATCTTGTCGTGTGGCAGATACAGCTCAGCTCTTTTAAGCCAGTCATACAGAATAATATTATAATATTAAATTATAATAAATAACGGATCACGACCTTCAGGATAGCTTAAACCACCCTAGGCTTGATAATCTGAATTGGTGGGTCTTAAGCTATTGATTATAATGGTTGCATAATTCACACGGCCACCATCCTGAAATGGCAAGGCCGATGACCTTGAAATTTGGGTGAAAGACGCGTCCTATATAAAGGTATGTTGTCACCAAATTTGGTAGAGATCGGTTGATTAGTTTAGCCGTAATTTGAGTTTACGTTTTGAACGTTTGAGTGGCCGCCATTCAGTTTTGGTAAAGATGGCGGCGATATAAAGTATGACACTGAGGTGCCCTATGCTAGAGCTACCTCTGTACCAAATTTCGTTCAATTCGGTTTCACCGTGTTCGAATTGATAGGGGGGGACAGACATTCAGAGTACACTCACTCACACACACACACACACACACACACTCACACACACACATACACACAGACAGACACAATTTTTCGCCCTGTGTTGATCTCATAAGTCTACTTTCATTTTTTGCAAAAATCGGAAGTAGGCTAATAATAGAAAAAAAAAATTAAATATCACAGTAGAGGAAGACTTTTTGTGGTGGTTACAAGTAGAGCCGGACAAAAAGCTCTTGAGTTCCGATTAGTCTCGTTGGACGAGAATGAAGAACAAAAATGCTGGTATTACCGGTAATGTGGGCTTGATAACGATAATTCTCGATATTCTCGCTCGTTGTCGCTTGGGCAATATGGTGCTCCCTGAAGGCACTGAGGCTTGTTGTATAAGGATTGAATGGAAATTGTTCATTCCATTGACTGGGGTCTGCGAATTGGAAGAATCCACTCAACTTCAACGGTATCATATTAATAGACTATAGTGAGCATATCATCCTAATAACATATTGAAGGAAATTTTGATCATCAATCGGAATTATTTGGTCATTAAATTTCAGCAAAAGAAAATTCTATTTGACGTGTACATATCAAGATTTTCTCGTAATCGAACCTGAAAATTCATGCACTCGCTATATGTTGGTGGAATTTGTGTGATGACCTTATTATGATAGATGTACTAATGTGTGTATTTGTAAATTGGGGATAGGATTGGGAAGGAGGTGGCCGTGGCCTTGTGTTAGGGACCATCCCAGTATTTGCCTGGAATACAAGTGGGGGAAACCACGGAAGACCTTTTCGAGGATGGCAGAGGTGGGAATTGAACCCTACTCAGTTTTGCCTCACGAGGCTGAATGTACCCCGTTCCAGCACCCACTCCAGGAATTTGAACCTGGACCTCCGACAGTCGAGAATACTAGTCTCTACACCACAAGGTGGTCTACTTTACTTTAATTACTTTCATAAAAGGGTAAATACGTGTTTCTAAGGTTGCATACTATTGTGATAAATAGTAATAATGATAAATAAATATTACGGATGACAACTTCTCTTATCAACTTAGGAACACATTAATCATATCCTCAATTTACAAATACACGCTCTAGTACAGCCATCATAATAACACAGGTTATCACACAAAATTACACAAACCCACACCCAAATATACACGGCTATATGACCACGATATTGCAGCCTGCAAAATAAGCAACAACAACATAACACAAAGTAATAAACATACATTTTGTCTTCATTTATGGGAATCTTAACGACTTGAGCTATAATCTATGCCTGAGATCAATTACAAAGTACACGGGGCTAGATGACTGCGTTGTCGCGGCTCCTAAACTGAGGAACCAACCAACCAGCTGTCAATTAGAAAGTCCGGAAAGAGAAGGTAATATTCACCGTGCTGTTCCCTTCTTAAATTTATGTCATGAATCCAATTTTTTTTTTTTTTTTTCTGGCTACTTCACAGGCTAAAGCTATAGCTATAATTTTCCCCTCCTCATCGGAAGAATATGAACTCTTCATTACTATTCTCACAGTGGTGTTCCAAGACTGGATTGATGGAAACTGACGCAATGTGCGGCTGGCGAACTGATGTGAATGGATACGAGAGAAACGGAACTGAAGCAAACTGAATGGAACGGAGGCAGTGTGCTTCCAGTTTAATGCAGTGGAATAACTATAGAGGGTGATCAGGGTATCAATCACCCCCAGAGTCAAATAATGAAAATATGTAATTTGATGAAGTTTTTAATTTTTAATTTTATGCGAGTGTTGGCCAACAACAACTGTGACAGAACGTCGCTTAGGCGTTATGGTGTGATCGCTCTAACCCATAAACAACATGTATACAGGTGTTCTTTATTTTCCGCAAACTTGCGATATATCTGGTTCATCTTATAAAGGATCATTTCACGGCTACTTCTCCGTTATTTAAAGATATAAATATTTTCTATTAAACAATTACATTCACTACGACATGTAGAATCTCGTATTTTATAACAACCGCATCCATTCGATACCAAACAATAATTTAATAAAAGAATTTTAACCAAAGCGTGTATATATCCAGTCACCGCCACCTAGATCCTTGTCAGTTTCTTAACAATGCGTTTGTTCGACGTTATACCGTGTCGCTCCTAAGTAGGTTACGCTTCATATAGAACACAAGGCCATTAGGCAACAGCCTGGTTACTAACTTCCACTCTACAAATGGGCACTTTCCGATTAAATTAACATGAGATACAACTATACATAACAATTAACAATGATGAGGAGTGTCTGTGCAGATCCAAGATCTGTCACATGGAGACTAAGATGTTGCGATGGACATCGGGTGTCACCAAATTGGATCATGTTTCCAATGACAACATCAGGAAACGGTTTCGGTTGTACCAATCAGTGACAAGATGCGGGAGTGCCGTCAGCATTGGTTTGGGCATGTTCTACGAGCGGAAGCGGACACAAATTGCAAAAGACTGGCTACACTATACAAGTCGTCGGCAAGAGACCTAAGGGAAGACCGAAGCAACGCTGGTATGATACGCTACAAGAACCAACACCCTCATCCTGACATGGCCCAAGACAGAAACAAATGGCGACAACGTATCCACATAGCGGACCCTGCAGCAAGGCGGGACAAACGCTAAGGAAGAAGATGAAGTTTTTAATTTTTAATAAAACCAATCTTCGGATTGATGACAAATGATTGAATTGTGTTGGAAAGCATTTCTTATCATTTGTGTAACATTTTAGTGTTACCCTAACTTAACACTTAGTGAATGAGCAAAATGGTCAACTGTTCCGTTAGCCAGAGTGGTGACAATGAGATGGGTTTGGCACTCTATCTCCTCATTCCTTTCCAAAATATACACATCTTGTTAGTATACGAGTGTATGTGCCATTTTGAGAAGCGAATCATATTGTGTTATGTTGTATAGCTGTTTTAAGTTAAACTTTATATGGGAACTAGTTTATTGATATCCATTCAATGTCAGGGAATGGAAAGGGCCAGATGATTTCGCAAAGAAAATTGGATTTTATAATTTAATATCAAGAAAATTGTTAATTCTTGAGCATTTGCACATTGATAAGTGCAAATACAACATAATAAATGCTAGTCTGAGCCCTCGCTTCTCCCAATGTAATTTTGACTCGGCTCATCCCCCTCTAGAAGCAAACCCTAGTAACGCCACTGGTATAATGGACGTAGCATCCAGGTCAATTGCCCCTAACAATAATGATAATGATAATAGTAAATAAGTTCCTTAGGGACAAGAAACGAGTGCTACTAAACATGGCTGTGCCAGCATTTGTTGATATGGCAGCTGAAGTCTTGCAGGACGAGGAGAGGACACAGCGATGACGGAGTGCAGTCACCACATAAGTCACGCAGCATTCCGCACACTACTTGTATTAGACACAAGTTACATTGTGAACAAAAGTTGGATGCTTTTCAGTCAGTCAACACGAATGTACCCAAATGAGATGGGTTATTCCCTAATCCTTAAAAAAATTACATGAGATTAATAAATACACTTGGATGATCAGTTTCGATCGTCTAGCGATCATCGTCAGATCCATTACACTTGGGCTATAAAATCACTTGATGATCGAAACTGGTCTTCCAAGTGTATTTATTAATCTCATGTAATTAGGGAATTCTTCTTCCTCTTTATGTGCCGCCTCCGCGTCGAAGATTGGCGATCATCATTGCAATCCTTTCTCTCAAGGTTGCCGTTCGAAACAGAGATGCTGAGTCAAGTTCAAATCACTCCTGCAAATTCTTGAGCCATACCATTCATGTGTGTTCCTGATCGTTTTGTAACTGCACAGCCAAGCATAACAGGAGCTCATGTCACCACTGAGAGTAAAATGATGACTGAGGCTACTGTAGCTGGTTCACATCCTACCCATGTGCCTGTACTGTCAACCAAGCAGCCTGACAGCTTGACACAAGTAAACAAAGAATAGTTCCCACCTTCTCCACTGGCACTCGTATCTTGGAAGGCTAATACCCTGACATTCCTAGTAGCCCACACCCTCTTCTCAAATCCTTGTCTAACCTTATCCTAGAAGTGCTTTTTTTTTGGTGATTTCCCAAGGTAATTTCAGGTCATAACTGTTTCCTTCCCAATTTAGATCCCTATTACAAGCACATGCAATAGCATGGCTATCAGATAGATTCCACACACATTCAAGTACGTGGGCTGATGATCACAAAGTTGCAAGCCCCAAATGAAACAACATTAAATTGCTCAGGCAGCTTTGTTAAAAGGTTATTCACCACTGTTCTGTCACGTTAAATATGTGTTCTGCAAGAGAGGAGCCTCATTCTCTACCCGTTTCTTGCATCCAGAATAATCCCCAAATTAAGATGAGAAACACCAGTGGCATTGATGGCTCCAACTTGAAAAATGTAACAAGCATTTTTGTTATTATTAAAAGTACCGACAGTGGTGGCTATGCTCACTAAAGCACAGCATTTGGCTATGGGGCCAAGCTCTCTGCTGACTCAGTAGACATGGGTTCAAGCCCCACCATCGGCCGTCCTTGAAATGGTTTTCCATGGTTTCCCATTTTCAACTCCAGGCAAATGTTGGAACGGTACCTTCTGACAGGCCACGGCCGCTTCTTTCCACATCCTTGCCCACTTTCATCCATTCATCTCATCTCTCATTCTGACGCGCAGGTCGCCTATAGGCGTCGACTAGAAAGACCTGAACTCGGCCTCTCAGGCGGCCACACAACAAAAAAGAAAAAAAACTGTTGAAAGTAGCAATGTTACAGTAAAATAGTTAACCCCTCGTTACCATAAATGCAACTTTCACTGGTGCTCGTGTCTGCCACGTGACTGCCACGTGACTGCCATGTGACTGCCAGTTCTGGTAGTTGACCGACAGTACGGCCTCGAGGGCAATGTATAACACACCATCTGTCTGACCTTCATGGTTCAGCAATTGAGTGAGTTTATAGGAATTTGTCAGATGTGTGATAGCAGTAATGCTGATGCAGCTGATATGTCTGGTCTCGTCAAGACATATCTTTTAAAGAAGAAGTTGTATAAAAAATGAATGCGTTATGCGTTAATTTAGCCATCATTTTTTCCCCCTTTTCCCCAGAATTCTTATTTATTGGTAAACAAATGACCTACAGTATGTATCATTAGTTTTACATCTCTGAATGAAATAAAATATTAGTCACTTTTCTTAAAACGTTCACTTAAAGAGTTCGCCAGAAGTTCTCCACTCATGATCTGAACCATTGTAATCATTTCTTGCATATCCATATTCCCCATTAGTGTCTTATAACCTGAAGTTATAAATATTGACTGTAGACTCCTTGACTAACAAAAAGTACCATAGTGCAGTTAATTAAGAAGTGGAGAAAGACAGACTCTGTAACTGACAAGGAGAAGCAGTGTCCTAAACAAGCTCTCACCAAGGTGTAGCTGCAAGACATCTGAGCTGGGATGGAAATGGGACTGAAAAATATTGCTCTGGCAGCTCTCCAAAGAATGTAGCATCATATCTCAAGATTCTGCATGTGAAACACTCAAGGTAGGAATGAACTTTCATTACAGAATTTTGGTTTGGTCAGCTATTACTACCAGCTCCCCTGGAAGTGGGGATTCATTAGGGTTCTTCACACTGGCTGCCATGCAACAGAAGCGAGCATCGGTGAAAGTTGCTTAGTGCTAGGTTCTGACCTCCCTGTATAATGGAAAGGTCAAAGCCTCCGGAAGATTTTAGTTGGGAGAGGTGCTAGCGGTGCAAAGCCTGGATTGGAGGAGGGGGGGGGGGGGCATGTTTTGATGAAGTTAATTATTTTTACAACTTCATCAAAAGTATTGTTAGAGTGGAAAGCACATAAGAAGGTGGGCAAGAGAACATTCTGCTCATGGTGAGACAGTCATTAACTGCGATGTCGCTAGACTGTCTCTCTATCTTTCTCTGCCCACACTAGGCCTGTCACTCACCCAGTGGCAATGTGCCACTAACTACACTCATGTAAGAGAAGCGACCAACTGTTCCTATTGGTTGGGAACCACGACATATCCCAACTGTGATCACATACAGCTCTTGTTGCACACTGAGATACGATTGCTCTCCTGAGGAAAGGTTCTTGAGAGATGTTTTGCACACAGAAATGAAATGTTTCTGTTAGATGAACAGCTAAACCAAACTACACTATGCAGATTATTACTGGTACAATTAGGTCCACACCTGTTTCTGGCTACCTGTCCTTAGCTGTATTCCACTTCCTATGCTGAGAAGAAAGAATATCCTCCTGAGAGAATATAACAAAATCAGCAACAACCAACAATTGCAAATCCATGAGGACATACCTGCCATCCAAATCAACAGACTCCGCTCCAGACATCCTGCAATCAGAACACCAATCAACCTGGCAAACCATAATTTCAATCTTCATGAAGCCTGTGCACAAGAATGGTATAATAATACACCACCAGAGCTACATAGTTTTCTCCAAAGCAACATCAAATCATGGGAACTTGATTTGCCCCGTAGGACATGATGTACTTTGAATAGGATACGTACCAACCATGGGAGATGGGTGATCTTTTTCACAAATGGGGAGAGATCGCCTCTTCTGGGTGCACATGTGCACATGTCAGACAATCAGACATATAGTCGAAGAACTTGTTTTGTGGAAACCAATTGGACTTTTTGCATACTACAGCAAATACGATTGACCATGTCAATAATTTATCTGTAAATTTGTAAATCTTGTATATATTTTTCTTTGTGTTCCAAAAGTGATGTGTAAATGCCATATGATTAATAATAATAATAATCTCAAATCTACTTAACAATTTTGATTGGCTTTAGTTAATTAATTTTTGTTGTTTTAAGGCATGAGTTATAGATTAAAACCTGCGTGAATATCAGCAAACTTTCACGTCATGTGGATATAGTTTGCATGGCTGTGCGGATAGCGGATAAGCTGCGGATAATGTTTGGAGTAAATTTGTGGATAGTTTTTGGAATACAATCCGAACTTGTTGAATATCATTACTATGACCCGGATGTTTATCATAGTTTTCCTTTATGTTCTTTTCATGACAAATGTAAGATGATGATTTAAGCTAATCTCATTCAAATTATGTCATTAAGCACAATTAACACTCCGAACTGAAAAGGGTTGCAATTCTGGCTGTGTAACATCCATTTCAAACAGCACATGGCTTACACAGCCTAGGGGAACGACTTTCTCTGCAAATGTCTAAATGTGTTGCTTTAATATTTTATGCTTTATGTAATTAAATATATTATTTTAATGACAGTAGATTTGGATAATAAACATTCGGATGCGGGGCGGCTGCAGATAACATTATGTTTATCCGCACAGGGGCAGTGGCGGATCCAGAGATTCACCTCGGAAGGGGCACTGTAGAATTTCAGAGTAGCTACAGAAAATATGTACAGTAATTAAATTATTAAATTTGTATTTAATCTACACACACTACACATAACATCCAAACACCAGCACATTACACAGTCAAATATGTATTAAAAACATTTGTAATCATAGTGACTATCTGTAGACAATATACAAGTCTACTAAACAAATGTTACAAGATATGTACATAGTACCAACATTGTCAGTCACTGAGTCACTAGGCCTACTAGTCACATAAATATAAATACAAAAAACAATTGTATTGAATACTTCTATTTGGTGACTATCCTAGGCAAAACACATGAAAAATGAAAATCCACAGCCTGCTTCCAGTCTCCGACCGGGTCAGGAACGGAATGAATGAAGCCCCTATCTAGCGGCGAGGATATGGACTGTGCCGGCTGCCGAGGCCTGACGCACTCCTCTGGGGCAATGATTAAATGAATGACAAATGAAATGATAGTGGAGAGTGTTACTGGAATGAAACTTTGACAGGGAAAACCGGAGTACCGGGAGAAAAACCTGTCTGCCTCCGTTTTGTCCAGCACAGATCTCACATGGAGTGACCGGGATTTGAACCACGGACCCAGCGTTGAGAGGCCGGCGTGCTGCCGCCTAAGCCACGGAGGCTTTCTAGGCAAAACACATGCCTATTACAAAATAAAATCCAGGCGATCATTCGTTTACCCTCTTTAGAGAAACGTTCTAGAACTTTATCAACGTCAACATTTATATCACGGCGAACAATTAACAGACACGAGCCATTCAAACTTTCCTCTGTCATTCGCGTTAGTAGCCATGATTTACCAAGTTGCAGGCTGCTAAAAGATCTCTCTGCACTTGCAACACTGTCGATGTAGCGATTATATTAACAGTGTTGCCATTACATACTATATGATAGCAAACATTGACCACATTTATGAATGGAGGCAATACAGCAAAGATTTTACTTGCAGTGCAGTTTGGAGAGACAATAATTTTTATCGGCAATATCAATGTAGCAGACAACTGGTTTTTCGGAGGGGGGGGGGGGGGAACTTGCCCCTGGTGCCCCCCTCTGGATCCGCTACTGCACAGGGCTCTAGTTATAGAATCATCTGCAAGTATCATTATTTGATTTAAGAAATGTTTATTTAGCTTTTTAATTATCAGTTCTTTTTTTTTATTCCAATAGGTGGGAAGGGTTTCTAACCCCTGGTAACACCCCTCCCTGGCTATGCCACTGGGTGAGAGACTGAAAGAGTTTGATTTAGACAGGATGCAGTTCCATAAGGTGTGAACTTTACACAGTGAAAGAATTGGCAAAATAACATTTATTTAACAAACTACCTAAACAATCTAACATTTGAAGTCGATACGTGTTTATGAATCTGGTCTTCAACAATACATTGAAATGAAAGAAGTATCTTAATAAGCTTTATATATTATAAGCAATGCAAGGAAG
Source organism: Meconema thalassinum (assembly GCA_946902985.2). Taxonomy (NCBI): domain Eukaryota; kingdom Metazoa; phylum Arthropoda; class Insecta; order Orthoptera; family Tettigoniidae; genus Meconema; species Meconema thalassinum. The sequence goes on from OX336394.1 coordinate 223,794,564, forward strand.
TAATTTTGTATCTTAATATCCAGTGACAACAGAATACAGCTTGAATTAAATAACCGTATTCAGAAATCAAGTCTATTTAATTCTAGCAAGTTCCATATCTACTCTGGAATAAGCAAGTGCTACTAGGATCAAAACAAACTCTGTTTCGAACATACTTTGTCCCTATATTGACTTATGGGTTGGAAACATGCACAACTACCAAAAAAGATGACAGCAGACTTCAGGCTTCAGAAATGAAGTTTCTAAGAAGCATGCTTCAAAAAACTAGGAAAGACAAAGTTAGAAATGAGAAGATTAGAGAACAAGCTGGAATAAATCAGTCCCTGAAGGAGACCATAACTAGGGCATGTTTGCAATGGTTTGGTCACGCCAAACATATGACAGAAGGAAGAATTGCAAAACAATGGTTGCATACTGAGTGTTGTGTTGGCAGCAAGCACAAGAGTGTAGTGCAGTATCTTTGACATAGTCTTTGATATCAGTGAAGTTCAGTGTCAAAAACAATATGGTGTGTATCGTGTGAATTGTGAATCTTTCCACAACAAATAATAAAATATGCTTTCACAGTCTCGTCTCAACCACGTTACGAAACACTTCAGTCAGCAGTGGAAGTACTCGCCTGTGTGTTGGGCTCAGACATTTTGTGGTGTTGGGAGGTAGTAGTAGTTAGTGTGATTAGCTTTCCCACAGACTACAGGTTAGTGTCCTTTTGTTTTTTCTTGTGTCGCCAACATGGGTGAGGCCAGTGGTGGCCCACTACCCTTGTTAAATGTGAGTATCCCTGAAAATGTCATTATCGATAACGAGGTCTCTATGGAGCACATGTTTGTCGTGGATAACCCTGAGATCATGAAGTCGGGAGTCTCGCCGACTACGCCCGTAGTGAATACCACTGTGCCTAAAACTAATCTAGCAGCACAACATCGTTATAATGACCGTCATCGCGGTCCTTACATAGTTTTTGTACAGTCCGTGGATCAGAACTTGGGCAATCTGCACCCCATGGCCTTGGGACGTTTATTTTTTGAGAAACAAATTCCAGGCATCAAGGGAATACAAAAAAAGGGTCGCAACCGCGTGCAGGTACAATTTGCAACTTCGGCCATGGCCAACTCTTTTTTAACACACCCCCTTCTCATTGAACGAAATTTATCTGCCTTTATTCCATCCGCAAATGTGCAACGTGTAGGTCTTATACGTGGAGTCGATCTATCGCTTACCCACGAGGAAATCATACGTTACATGGACTCTCCCGCCCCTGTGGCACGGGTCCAATGCCTTAACCGGAAAAAAATGATTGATGATAAGCTCGAAACGTTACCAACAGGTACAGTGAAAATCTTTTTTGATACACAAGATTTGCCCACTTATGTATGCATTTTTAATGTCATGTTGGAAGTAACCTTATTTATTTTCAATCCCATCCGTTGCCAAAAATGCCAAAGGTACGGCCATGTTCAATTACATTGTCGTGCCAGGGAACCTCGATGTGGCAAATGCGCCCTGGGCCACCTCACATCTGACTGCAAGGCAGTTATATTCAAATGCGCCAACTGTCAAGACAACCACCCGGCAGGAGCAGCGAGATGTGAAACACACATTCAGCAAGTAGCTATTAAACGTCAAATGTGCATTGACAATAAATCTTATAGTGAAATCGTCAACCAACATCAAAAAGAGTTTAATCCGTTAACGCTACCGCACCAATTCCCCCCACTAGCGCCCCCAACTGAATCACGACCAATTGATCCTCCTCGAAAGCGAAAATTCACCGAAACGGTTCATAAATCACCCAGGTCTATCACCCCCCTTGGGTATGATCGACAAGGGTACCTTAATATTGTGGCCACGCCATCCACTTCCAGCATGAGTTTTCCCCCATCGGCCCCTATTGAAGAAGTGGCTGGAAGCGTCTCGCACCCTCCAGCGGCCCCGAACTCGAATGACACCACCCGCATCATCCTCGCCGAATTCCGGCAATTAATGGACCTTTTAGGTCACAATGTACAATGGAGCCATTGTGTAAAAAATTTATTCGAAAAAATAATCCCGTTGTTACCCCCTCTTGCCCCCGTTGATCGTCCGTCGTCTGATAATCGTTAACATGATGTATTTTTTTGTCCTGTATGAGGGTACTCCAGTGGAATTGCCGGAGTATTGTCAACAAACGTCATGAATTATTGCTTTTAATAGAAGAATTTCATCCGGATATAATTTTCCTCCAGGAAACGTGGCTATATTCTCATACGCGTTTTAATATTAATGACTATCATGCCATACGTCACGATGGCCCAGGTTATCGTGGCATATGTACTTTAATTAAACAACATCTCCCCTTCGCGCAGCTACAGTGTGATTTTATCCTACCTTCTATGGATATTCAAATGTTACAAATAAACAATCGTCTATTCACACACTTATATTGCCCACCGAATATTCAAGGTACTCAACGACAATGGTATTTATTTTTTCGTTATGCCGGCCAGTTAAAACACCACACTATTCTAGGAGATTTTAATGCACATCACCCAGCATGGGGCAGTGGAAGAGTTAATCCAAAAGGCCGCCATGTACAGCACGCAGTCACTTCACATCAACTCCTACTTTTAAATGATGGATCTCCAACCCGCTTAACCCCGCCGAATAGTCCCTCTAGTGCGGTTGATTTAACTATCACCACGTTAGACCAGGCACACCACATGACATGGCAAACGATTCCCGATTTGCATCAAAGTGACCATTACCCTATTCTGATCTATTATGGCTCTAGTACTTCCATCCCACACGCACCCACAATGTGCTCACTCAAACGACCGACCCATGGTATTGATTATGTCTTATTTTCTAATTATTTGCAAGATCATCTCACGCTGAAAAATCGTACCCCTTGGTCTGCTTATGCTATCTTGACCAATGTCATTGATGCATATATAATTATTTATCATTCTAGGACGACACCCACCCCTCATACTAACAAACGCACCCATCGCCCGCCTTGGTGGGATCAAGAATGTTTCCTGTGGGTTAAGAAACGCAACGCAGCACTCAAACGGCTTCGAAAGAATTTTAATCCTTCTAATTACTTCAGTTATAAAAGAATATGTGCGTCTATTCAACAACATTTTAATCGCAAACGACGTGCTGCATGGCGTACGTTTATTTCTACTTTTAGCAGTCATACCACGCTCCGCACACTATGGTCCACGATAAAAAAAATGTCGAATGTAGTCACGGGGCCCCCCATGCGATTCCTCAACACGCAGGGTTATGAAACCTTTTATCGGAACCTCACCCCTGATTCCGTAGCTCCATGTTTTTCCCCCAACCCTTATTGCGAATCCCCGAAATTCTTGACTTTGTTACTCCCCATCTCATCTACAGAGATCTGGCAAGTTACACATGGAAAGAAATCTACACGGCCAGGTCTTGATGCGGTGACATATCGCATGATTGAGGCTTTTCCCCCGCGAGCCCTGACAATCATGTTGAATCTATACAATTCCATTCTGCTATCAGGTATAATCCCCGAAGACTGGAATCGTTTCGAAGTACTCCCAATACTCAAGCCTAAAGCCGATGCGAAGGACCCCCATAATTATCGCGGCATAATGTTGAGTTCTTGCCTTCGAAAAGTGCTTCAAAAAATTCTACTTCGACGTTTACAATGGTGTTTAGAATATTACGATGCTCTCCCCAAAACTCAATATGCCTTTATTAAAAAACGTAGCACTAATGACGCACTGAATATTTTTCTCACTGACTTATTATTGGCGAAAGGACGAAAACAACATACTATAGCCATATTTTTGGACATTAAGGGAGCTTACGATTCGGTAGACCCCTACATTTTATTACAAATATTATATACCCATCGTTACCCATTAATATTTCTCAGCATTATCCATAATTTCCTAGTACGTAGACGTATATATTTATGCACAGGTAATGCGGTACTTAACAATAGATATACGTCGCAGGGTCTGCCCCAAGGCGATATTTTAAGTGGTATGTTATACGCCCTTTATACTGGATCCCTGGAAACGGTCATACTTCCGCATGCCAGATTGATTCAATTTGCCGATGCCATATTAATATATGCCACTAGATCTAATCTCAACACTTGCAGGGAAGATTTACATTCGGCACTATCACATGCACATCAGTGGTTCACAGACCACGGCTTAGTAACGTCACAAACGAAAAACGCGGCTATGATTTTTACCCATAAACGCCTATATGACACGTCGCCGGTAGTATATCAACAAGGCCAAATTGAAGTTGTTCGGGTAGTCAAATATTTAGGTTTGTACATTGATGATAAACTTACTGGGCAACATCATCTAAGTCACATTACGCAAAAATTAGAACCTAAATTCCCAGTGTTCAAGGCTCTCACCCAACGCTCATGGGGCGCCGCGCCGGCGGTTTTATTGACGGTATATAAAAATATTTTCCGCTCGGTATTAGACTATGGGAGCGCCTTTTTTGACATTATGACACCTACTCGCTTAATCCAGATGGACCGGTTACAATACCGAGCCTTGCGCATCATCATCGGAGCTCTCCCATCTACACCCACACAGGCTTTATTGGTGGAGACTGGCGAAATACCACTCGCTTTACGACGTCAGTACTCGTGCGCTAAATATATATTACAGAAAATGTCACTGTCCCACAATCCCCTATTAAACAAATTACGCCTTTTAGATGAATATTACCAACGCCATCTCTTATCTCACGATCGTCTTCCCGCGCTTTTAACTATGTATCGCCGTCTCTGTCCGTATAGACAGATGATCGTACAAACACGTCTCAACCCAGTGTACACCATCTCATATCAGGTTCACAGACATCACCCACACATCCTCCAGACTAGTCTCCCCCAACTCACGAAAACGTTTAAATCACACCCCCATATCATTTCCCGTACATTCCAAGATATTATTAGTCACTATCCTCAACATACCCTGTTTTACACAGATGGTTCAAAACTAGCCCACCCACCTCGCGTGGGTGCAGCTTTTTTCGCCCCGTCATTACAAGTTGCACGTAAATATGCATTACCCTCTCACACTACAATCTTTACGGCTGAAATCTTTGCCCTTCGTCAGGCTTGTATTTACATCAAACAACAGAGTCTGTCTCACGTAATCATATGTACTGATTCGCAAAGTGTCATCCTCGCCATTCAAAACATTATCGAATCTGATAATTGGTTTTTACTTAATTTAGCCCAACAATTGTATGAAATAGAAATGGCAGGAACTAACGTCATCTTAACTTGGATCCCAGGACATTCACATATCTATGGCAATGTTCAGGTTGATATTTTAGCTAAAGAAGCTGCAATGGGCCAGGGGACACGTAGGGGAAATGTGCCTAAAATGACATACCATTTTTATTTTTTGCTCGTTCTCTTAAACTTTTATTAAGAATTTGTTTTTCACACATGTTTTAGAATCATTGACAGAATATCTTCTCAAAAACGGTCAACAACCATCAAATATAATACTATACTATACACAAGAAAATAAATTGAAAAATGTACCAACGTGTCATTTTATCCCTACTGTTTGGGTAAAATGACATACGTTTCACCATGTATATACAAAAAGTGAAGACACTAAACAAAATCCTCAACAAGTTCTTATTATGCCTTTACAAATGGTTCTATGGCTTACAAAGGTCACACACAAAATGTTTAATCCTTGCAGGAACACCAGCACACTCACTGTGAGCCCACATCTTGCATCTAGCACACTTAATCCATGATTCTCCTGGCCTAGAATGTGAGAAAATATCATTGCAGTAAATGCAAACACAGTCGTCATCATCTTCATCTGCACAGGGGTCTGAGTTATAGGCTTCTGCGCTGCTGAACTCGATTCTTTTCCGAGCTCTTCTAGTTGATCGGCGTTCCTCAGCTAATTTCTTCTGGTGTTCTTTATCTTCTAGAAGTTTTATATTGGGGACTGCTGTTTAGGAGGCCTGAAGAACCCTGGGTAGTTTTACGTTTCTTTGGGAAACATAACCCTGCTGTAGGAACTGGGGAAAGTTCATGAACTGATATGTTGAGTCTATTGTCTGATTTGGGAGTCCGAAGGCTGGTCGTGGGAGCAGATTTCTCTTCAGGTGTTGAAGAAGCATGCAAATCATGAGAACATCCCGGAATACTTTCCTCTTGACATTCATTATTCAATAAGCCTACAGTGGGGGATGGAATTTGGTCAGTCTCTACAAATGTAGGTCTATCAGTTGTCTGAGCCGGGGCAAACAAATTGTTCTTCAATAACGTCAGGATTTAATGGCCAAAGTCCTGACTTAGCAAATCCGCTCTTAGCATTAGCCACACTTGCTGCTTTCCCATATGCATTGGCAAAGAGCTCACTGATTTGATATTGAGTGACTATTCGACCAGGGTGGGTTTTCAGCCACTTTGAAACTTCTTGATTATAATAGGTCTTCATGGGACCAAAAAATTACACGTCTAATGGCTGAAGTCGGTGAGTGCAGTGGGGTGGTAGGCAAAGTAGAAACACTCCATTTTCTTTAGCATATTTCAGCACCTCAACATGTTTGTGGCTCGAGTGACCATCAACAATGAGCAACACTTTATCTTCTTTGTTTGCCTTAACAAAATTAATAAAATGCTGTAACCACTTGAGGAAAACTTCTCCAGTCATCCATCCACTTTCATGCGCAATGCCTAGAGTTCCCATTGGTGCTCCATCGATCAATTCCTGTTTCCAGTTTTTCCTGGGGAAGATTAAAGCCGGAGGGACAAAGTTTCCTGCAGGGTTCATACACGCAACCATTGTAACATGCATCCCCCTCTCAGCGCTTGTAAGTGCCCCCACTTGCTTTTTCCCAGTCGTTGCAAAAATCTTCTGAGGATTATGTACAGTTGAGAGAGCAGACTCATCAACATTATAGATTCTTTCAGGCGATATTCCTTCTTTATTTAGGATATCTTCACAAACCTTGTAAAATTTATCGACTTGAGGTTTATTGAACCCCATCGCACGAGCTGCAAAAGTAGCTTCTGGCTTCCTTAGAGATAAGTCTGGATTGCGACTCCGAAAACCTTTCAGCCAGTCCCAGCCAGCCATTTTCTTCTCCTTATTAAATCTGTGGGGTATACCATTTTGTTCTGCAAGCTGGTATGCTAGTTTCCTTACTTCTGTGCATGTCATGCCAAACAGACGAGATTATAGCAGCTTTAAGTGACTGACTATTTCCTGCTCTAATTCTTTTTCAAATGTCGACTGGAACCTGCCTAATCCTTTGCCTACACCCATAATTTGTTTGTTTCGATTTCTGGCACGCCTTCTTAAAGTCGCCTGCGGTACACCAAATTGTTTGGCAGCTCTAAACCAGCCCATTTCCTCATTGTTCACAGCATCGATGGCCCTTTGCATGGCTTGTTCATCCCATGACTGGCGTGTAGTCTTTCTGATATACGTCCCTACCATCTGCAAAAGAAACAGTACATATAATGAGAATTGGATGCCCGCTTATGTTGAAAATACATTCTAAGAATGCTACTTAAATATTTGTAAACATGGAAGAAGAAAGGCACTTAATCTTCTTAGGCCAATATATAAGGGTAAAATGACATAGTATGTCATTTTATCCTTACTAATGGTATGTCGTTTTACCCTAGAGTGCACCTTGTAACAGAGTGAGAGGTTATGCCAAGAATAACAAAGCCATGAGACTAACGTCAATACCAATAGAAGCGTTGAACAACCTATAATACTATTTGTATATTCTTATAACAAAAGGAACTTACCGCTAACAGCAAAGTCGCATCTAAAATGGAACACAAAAATATTCTAGCAACCTTCTTTTCACTTTTTGTTCACTGACTTTCAACACGTTTGATATTCAAGCCCGCCATTTGCAGAATACAGTTTAGCCAACTTCCGCATATGATAGAGCATTCAAAATAAACGACACTAGCGCCATTTACGAGAAAAAGCCACTATGTCGTTTTACCTGAGTATGTCATTTTAGGCACTTTTCCCCTATGGATATGGCTCTCCCATATACTGAACTTCTGTCACATATATATGAACTCATCATCCAAGAATGGCGCCAGCAGTGGAGGGAATATGTACGTAAACACTCAACACCCTATACATATATTCAATCCTCGATACCGGTTCAGCCGTGGTTCATGCAAGGGTCCTATACTCGACGTCACATCACTACTATCATTAGAATGCGATTCAATCATGCTGTCACCCCTGCTTATCTTCATAACATTAATGCTCGTGCTTCTCCTGTTTGTGATGCCTGCAGTCACTACCAAGGAGATCTTCCTCACATACTTTTTCAATGTCCACAGTATGATACACAGCGCTTTAAAATGTACGCTTCTCTTTTTTCCCTGGGTTTTCAATTACCACTCAATTTGACGACTTTGTTGCATACTCCGGCGGTCCCGCTGGTTGATATCCTCACTAAGTTTTTATGTGACATTCGAGTTATTTTATAAATTTCACCTTTTTTGTGATCCGGTCTTGTTTGTGTACATGTAATTGCCAGTCACCAAGATGGATCACTTCGGTGTGAAGATTTGTACCTTTGTGTCCCCTGTGTTTCCTGATATTTTTGTAGTTAGAAATTGTCAGATGATGTTACCCCGTGTTTTCTTCCCTATCATAGATCCTCAATTTATCCTTGATGTTTTGTACTTGGCGTTTATTGGTCTTTTACTGCCCAACACACGGGCAGTACCCGTATTGCCATTGGGCGAAGCGCATGTGTGCCCAGTAAAAAGAAGAAGAAGAAGAAGAAGAAAAATATGCATTCTAGAGGAGTCTATGTGATTTATTAAGAAGTGAACCTAACATTTTATGGCGACCAGTGACACGATTCATTCATAGTAAAAGGCTCCCGTGAAGAAAGAAGATGGAAAGACTCGCTAAAGAAAGAACCGTAAAGCGGCGGTTATTTACGCGCTCACACAATCAACTAATGGCGTTGTTAGAAGATGATCAAACTGAAACGGAAAAAGTGCAAGTGCAACTTGAAATCCTTCAAGAAAAGTATGATGATATCTCTAATTTAGATGGATTAATATTTCAACAGATGATAGACGACGAGTGTGAGGATGACGAAATAGAAACGGAATGTGAATCAGCTGATGATTACAAACACAAATTCCTTAGCTGTAGAACAAAAGCAACACGTTTTATGAATCCCGTTGTTTCCATTACCCCTCCACAAAGTGTAGTGAATGACAATGTTTGTGATAAAAAGAAATATAGACTTCCAAGAATAGAATTTAAGAAATTTTCTGGTGAAATAATTGATTGGTTATATTTTTGGAGCCAGTTCCGTAAAATTCACGAGGATGAGGACATTGGGAAGGAAGATAAATTCCAATATTTAATTCAGGCTATGACAGAAGGTTCCAGAGCATATGAATTAGTTACTAGTTTTCCTCCAACTGCCGAGAATTATGACAAAGCTATAGAGAGTCTTCAAGCTCGATTTGGTAGAGAGGACTTGCAGGTGGAAGTTTATGTTCGTGAATTGCTCAAACTAGTATTGACGAATGCAGTCAATTCCAAAGAAAGGCCAACACTGAGTAGCTTGTATGATAAATTAGAGTCACATCTCAGATCGCTGGAAAGTTTAGGCGTTACTACAGAAAAATGTACTGCAATGCTGTATCCCCTAATTGAATCATCTTTGCCAGAAGACCTATTAAGAGCATGGCAGAGGAATACTTCCTTCAGGTGTGATTCCGTATCCAAAGATCGTTTGCAGCAGCTTATGGCTTTTCTTCAAAATGAAGTAGTAAGTGAAGAAAGAATTTCATTGGCTATGAAAGGGTTTAGTATTAGCACATCCCAAGGATCTAAGATTAAGGGAGACAAGAAACCAAGGGATGTCATTGAACCAAATATACCTACTGCTTCTGCTTTGTTTGCTGATGTTTCTAAGAGACAGGAGTGTCTTTTTTGTCTTAAACCTCATTCGAGCCCAGAGTGCATTAAAGCTCAAAAAATGACTGTAGGGGAGAAAAGGAAAATCTTAACTGATAAACACTGTTGCTTCAATTGTTTAAAGAAGGGCCATGCAAGTAGAGCTTGTAAATCGATTGTCAGGTGCATTGTTTGTGGTGGTAAACATGTGGTATTAATGTGTTATAAGCTCCGTGACAAAGAAAATGAAAGTGTGTCCAAACAGAATTACGAGGGAGACAGGAATTTGGTTCTCCAGGATGGCAATAATGTGGATAAGGCTTTAGCTAATGTGTCTTGTTCTCCTGAGGTGTACTTGCAAACCCTGGCAGTTGTCGTTAAAGGAAAGGGTAAACAAAAAACTGTACGAGCTGTCATTGATACTGGGTCTACTAAATCCTACATTGCACGTGACCTAGCCGAAGAAATGGGGTATCAGTCAATCAGGAAGGAAACGTTAATACATTCCTTGTTTGGTGGAGTACGTTCTCGAGAAGCAAAACACGACTGTTACAGAATAAGTTTAAAGCGATTGGAGGGAAACTATTCCAAGGAGCTGGAAGTTTTAAGCCAAGAGATTATTTGTAAAGATGTCCCATGTATTAAGAATGGTTCTTGGAGTGAGGAGATAAGGGATCTGAAAATATGTTTAACTGATGTACTAGAGCGAGGGCCTGTGCAGATTCTGATTGGGGCCGATAAGGCAGGTGAACTGCTCACTGGGAGGAAACATCAACTAAAATGTGGCCTAGTTTTGGTGGAGACTTTCCTAGGGTGGACACTAATGGGAAAAGTCATAGGTAACAAGGCCCAAAGGGATTCGGCATCATTATTAGTGTCATCATTGTTTTCCCAACATACAAGAATTTCTGATCTCTGGGACTTAGAAATTCTTGGAATTACTGACCCTGTTGTGAAAGAATCTATCGTCGAGAGGAATGAGCGTGTTAGAAATAACTTCCTTGAGACTGCACGACTGAATGAAGATAACAGATATGAAGTGTGTCTGCCTTGGAGTGAACAACATCCACCTCTCCCTGACAACAGAGAAATTGCTCAGCACAGATTAGAAATCACTACAAAGAAACTACAAGCTGAACAACATTATCAGGAGTACGATAATGTCTTACGAAGTTGGTTGGAGCAAGGAATCATCGAGAGGGTACCTGAAGAAGAACTGAAGAATAGTGGACACTATCTACCTCACCGACCTGTCTTCAAAGAAAACAGCACCACCAAGATCAGGCCTGTTTTTGATGCCTCGGCGAAGCAGAGAAACGCTCCATCTCTGAACGAATGTATTGAAAAAGGGCCTAACTTCATAGAGTTGATCCCTAGTGCGCTACTGAAGTTCAGAGAAAATGAGATCGGTGTGACGGCTGATGTAGAAAAAGCATTTCTTCAAATAAGTGTCAATCCTAGAGACCGTGATTTTCTGAGATTCCTTTGGTGGGAGGAGGAATGTACAGGGAAGGTAGAAGTGTTCCGTCACAATAGAGTTGTCTTTGGACTTGCATGTTCTCCGTTCCTATTGTCGGCAACCATCAAACTCCACTTGAACGAGTTGAAGAGACAAACAGTCGATAATAGTTCCTACTCAACTTCAGCAATAGAAAGATTGGAAGAATGTTTTTATGTGGATAACTGTGCTATTAGTGTTAACAACAGAAATGACCTTCATTCATTCATGCGAGAGGCAAGCATAATAATGGATAAGGCATCTTTCAATCTCCGAGGGTGGGAGTATTCTCAGGATGGTACAGCTGAAAATCTTACTCATGTGCTAGGGCTCATTTGGAATAAAGGAGAAGATACCATTGAACTGAATCTAACTCATGTTAACGATTTCAAATATGATGTAATCACTAAAAGAGCTATACTAGGAGCTGCACATAAGGTGTTTGACCCTATTGGCTTCGCATGTCCGGTATTTCTCTGTCCAAAATTAATCTTGCAAGAACTATGGGCCACTGACTTGGGTTGGGACACCAGAGTAGACGAAACAACAAAGAGAAGATTCATGAAGTGGTTGGCAGAACTACCTCAGCTGTCTGAGATTAAGATTCCTAGATGTTTGATCGGTAGTGTCCAGTCGGTTGAAGATATATCTCTTCACGTGTTCTGCGACGCCAGTCAAACTGCGTATGCTGCAGTTATATTCTTGCGAATACAGAGGGTTGACAATATAGAGTTACGATTTGTACAAGCTAAGACAAGAGTGGCACCCAAGAAGAGTATCACCATACCACGCCTGGAATTATTAGCAGCTACAATAGGGGTTCGACTAGTGACGTCAGTACTGCCAACATTAACTGCAAAAGAAATCGTTACTTATTATTGGAGTGACTCGTCGACTGTGTTGTCCTGGATCAAGTTAGACGAACCTTGGGGGACCTTCGTGTGGAACAGAGTGCAAGAAATTCGAAGACTGTCCAGAATAGAACAGTGGCGTCATGTTCCAGGAACCATGAATCCGGCTGACCTGGCATCAAGGGGATGTAGCACAAAACAGTTACTTCAACAGAGATGGTGGGAAGGGCCAAAATGGCTAAAACAATCCACTACACAATGGCCTAGCCCCGAAATTTCAACAAACGATGATGAAGTCTTCCAAGAAAGAAAAAAGAAAGTCAACACTATGACGGTGTTAGAAGACAAGTCCAATACCCAAGAATGGCACCTTGACTATTTCTCAAGTTTCCGTAGAACAGTTCGTATGATAGGATGGATCTTGAGGTTTCTGCATAATTGTCGACAGAAAAATAATAGAAGAACTACCGAACTATCCATTGAAGAAACCACAGAAGCAGAAAAAGTCGTGATGAAGTTCATACAGAAGGAGTGTTTTGTTGATGAAAAGGATGAAAGATTCAACTCACTATGTGTTTTCATGGATGATGAGGGAGTGATGAGACTGAAAACAAAAATTATATCTCGCAAAGATGATTATGCTTTCCGTTGTCCTGCTATCCTTCCTGCGAAGCATACAGCGGTTCACGCTCTCATTAGGGAGAAGCACAAAGACTTATGTCATGCTGGAACCCAGATTCTGCTCAGTGGGCTCAGACAGAAATATTGGATCCTTGGAGGAAGGAGAACGGTGAAGGGTGCAATTAAAACATGTGTTGTCTGCAGGAGGTACCATGGAAAACATCTTGAAGCAGAACAAACTCATCTCCCCATAGACAGAGTAAGAGAAGCCTCAATTTTTGAAATAACAGGGGTCGACTTTGCCGGGCCTCTGATTTTGAAAGGTGGAGAGAAAGCCTGGGTCTGTCTATTCACGTGTGCGGTTTTTCGTGCAGTACACCTGGAGCTAGTAACATCTTTGGCTACTGCAACATTCCTCGAAGCTTTTCGGCGCTTCGTGTCCAGACGTGGAAGGCCAATGATTGTCTATAGTGACAATGGGACAAACTTTCAAGGCACCTGCAATATGTTGGAGACAATTCAGTGGGATAAAATTGTTGAATATAGTTCTGTACACCAAATAAAATGGAAATTCAATCCTCCCACTGCAGCATGGTGGGGAGGATGGTGGGAGAGGCTGATTGGTGTCCTCAAACAAATGCTCAGGAAAGTTCTGGGAAAGTCATGTCTGTCGTACCAAGAAATGATGACTGTTCTGTGTGACATTGAAGCTGTCATGAATTCACGACCACTTACTTACCTGTCCAATGATGGAGAAGACTTGATGGCTATCACCCCTGCAATGTTCCTACAGGAAGTGAAGGAGATTGGAATGCCCGATATCGACATGATCGAGGACATAAAACTTGACAGAAGATTCAGGTACAGACAGAAAGTAAAGGAAACATTAAGGGTAAGATTCAGGAATGAATATCTTGGACAGCTAATACAGAAGAACCACATTAGGAAAAGTCATCACAAACCCTGTGTAGGTGAAGTAGTACTGGTAGCCAGTGACAACACGAAGAGACTAGACTGGCCGCTGGCAAGAGTGACGGAGGTCATCCCTGGCAAAGGTGGTGTCGTGAGAGTTGTTCGCTTGGCGACTACAAAAGGAGAGCTACTGAGGCCAGTACAGAGGGTGTATCCACTTGAAGTGACATCTGGAGAAAATCATGCTTTAAGGCTGCAAGTTGAGCGGAATGAAAATGAGAAGAAGGAGAAAAATCCAAAGACGGTTAAATCATCTACTAATACTTCTGATCTCATCAAAACCAGTAGTGGGAGAGTGGTGGTTAAACCAAAGAGATATTTTGAGTGACTTATTTATTTCTGTGTTCATTTATTTTGTGAAAATATATGTGTTATGTTATTTTATTGTTTTGTTGAGTTGTTTCCACAACTCAAGGTGGGAGAATGTTGTGTTGGCAGCAAGCACAAGAGTGTAGTGCAGTATCTTTGACATAGTCTTTGATATCAGTGAAGTTCAGTGTCAAAAACAATATGGTGTGTATCGTGTGAATTGTGAATCTTTCCACAACAAATAATAAAATATGCATTCTAGAGGAGTCTATGTGATTTATTAAGAAGTGAACCTAACACTGAGATTACTGGAAAGAGACCTGTTGGAAGATCTAGTTAGGCAGTATTAACAAGCTCAAGAAGCCCCTAAAGACTTCGAGCGCTTAAAGAGGACTCATAAGTTTATGCGAGGTGGGGAAGAGATTGGTCATTAATAGTTGAGATCGTCCTTTACAATTGGCATACATTATCAGCCGGCTCATGACACAAACTAATTAAACCAAGTTATGCTTTAAGTAGCAACAACAGATGGCGCAGAAAAGCACATGGACGTAGTGTTTAGTAACCTAGTACACAGAACAACAAGTAGATACCACCACTGGTGGTAGGCTTTGAAGCTAGTTAGTTAGTTAGTTAGTTAGTTAGTTATATAGTTAGTTAGATATTGTTGTTTTAAGGGGCGGAACTACGAGGTCATCTGCCCCTCTTAACACAGATTAAAGAATACAAATTTGGAATTGAATTTAAAATTTTGAGGTGGACACCTAAATTTAAAAAGACCAAAATTTAATAAAACAAAAACAAAAAATTAAATAAAAATCATAAAAATAAACAAAAATTATGGAAAAACAAAACATTATCATTCAAAAACGAGCAATTCGTTGAGTCAATGTTCACTGGAGAATTAAATTGCTGGCCCTAACCCACTCTCACTTATAAAGCAGATAACGCGATCAGCAGACACCGCGTCATCGGCTAATATAAGTTTGAGTGTCATCTGCAAACCAAGGTTTCTTCGTAAGTCAGCAAGATCCACACACTCGGTGAAAATGTGGGCCACGGTGAAAACCGCTCCACAGGTACAAAGTGGGGGGTCTTCCCTTCTCATCAGATATGAGTGGGTGGATCGTGTATGACCTATCATTAGCCTACACAATATGACGGACTCTCTCCGTGACCGGAAAGAGCTCCGCCACACGCGAGTAGTTCCCTTAATCACTCTCAGTTTACTGGGCAGTGGGTCAGCTAGACACTGACTCTCCCAAAAAGGCTTTGAAGCTAACGGATCTTGTAGTATTCAGTCCGAATAGGGCATAAACGAGAATGGACGCTACATAAAGTCAAGTTTCTAAGATAAGTTGACATAACCTTATTCTATTCTAGTGCAGTGTATCATTTGTGTATTCGTATTCGAAGAGATATCCACTTAATAATCTATACTCCGTTCCGTCTTTTCAATACTTGTTGTATTTACAAGATGTTATCACTGGTACGGTACATGCTTCGGACACTGTTGTGTCCTTCCTCAGCCAGAATACATATTAAAACACTTATAAGCAAAAACATACATCCAAACACATGCAATTCATTGAATAGACCAAGATGTCTCATTGTCCATGCACCTGGATAAATTGTCCCATTCTATAACTATCAAAACATGACAATTTTGATGGTTATATATATATATTTCCACAAGGACATCCGCCCGGCATTCCGGGAGACCATAAAGATCCAGAATACTATACAGTGTAGGTACGGTACATTGTTGGCTCTACAGTACATAATATACATTACGATACACCATATAAATGGTTATGTGGCATGTTGATTGAAGCTCTCAATATGCCCAAGCAGATCTTCTCAAGATCATCCTCGATGATGCCAAGCTTCTTGAGGATACCCACGACGAACTTGTAAGATGTTCTACGCGCTCCGAATAGAAGGCCATTCACTTTCCATGCATTTTTAGTTAAGTTATATCTCTCACTCAAGTGAGGTATGCATGGTCGGTAAATAGCCTCTTTTTCCTCGTTGACTCGTACGGCTTGCGGAATGTCCACTTCCATTCGTACCGTGGGGTCCAGGACCAAACCCCTTCCGTTCTTCCTGTCAATGGCAACGATATCTGCTCTACGGTGACTACCAGTTTCCGAAATGCAGTGCACTTCCTCATAAACTTCCCATTTCAATTTCCTCAGGGAAGTGGCAATTGATGATCGAACTCTGTGATGGCGGGAATTTCGTAACAGTTCTCCTTTAGAACATTGGCCCAGGACATGTCCTGGCGACTCTGGTTGGTCACCTCCTGGTTGTCGGCATAGGGTTGTGTGCTGACTTCTCCATGTTGGACAAATCCATGTGCCATGTTTGTTACGATTAAAACTGTTCAACTTGATAAAAACTTGCTTGATATATGTTGTGGGGGTCCTATAGTACTAACACATTAAAACATAGAATTGACGTGTAGTTACACTTATTACATTTGGTCACTGGTTGGCACTTAGTTACATTTTGCACACACCGTGTTAAAGTAGTTCAACTTTAGGGATTCATATGTGGTAATATTGATAAAGACGGAAAAGTGACTTATATTGAGTGGAATCCTTTGGGCGTCAGATGCTTCTATCTGAATGGCCAATGTTGCAAGTCCCTGATGTTATGTGCCTTTGTAAAGTAATTTTGAGATACCCTTAGTGACCCATCGTCGTGGAGTGGCGAATAAGTCAACCGGGATGTTAGGGAAGAGAGATGTGACTAGGTCGCCGCTCGGGCTGCAGCCCGACCTAGTCAGTCACAGGTCATTAACAAGAAATTTGAAGAGAACTTTATTGTAGGTGAGGAGGAGGAAGTGGCGGAGTGAGGTAGGATCGGGGCACTGCTTGACGGCATTCAAGGTCAGTGTCCAGCGTGTCAACAAGTACGTCGCCCTTGTACAGCTTTCACGTACCGAAACTGAAGATTTTATATTTTTGTTAGTTCAAATTTTCATCTGCCTGCCCCTTGGTGTTGGGGTAGCGCGCCTGCCTCTCACCTGGAGGTCCCGGGTTAGATTCCTGGCTCCGTCAGAGATTATTAGAAACTGACGTGAGGGCTGGAACGGAGTGCACTCAGCCTCGTAGGGACGATTGAGTAGCTGTCTGACAGTGAGGCAGCGCCCTGGTCACGAAAATCAAGATTAACTGCCGAGGGGATCCGATGCGCTGACCATGCGTCACCCCAATAACTGCAGGCCAAATGGCTGGGTAGCGGTCACTTGGTAGACCTAGGCCCTTCATGGGCTGTAGTGCCAGGGGTTATTTATAATTTTCAACTTGGATTTATGGAAAATTCAAACTATCGAGACTCGAAATATTGAAACTCTACTGTACTACCTTTTATGAAACTTCAGGGCACAAGTTTTGCCCATGTAACGAAAACTGCCTTCGGCAGCCGACGATAAGGTCACAGCATCAGGGCTGGCATGCGAAACGAAATGTATTATCAATTTAATTTAGCGTCGCGAAATGAAATTGTTCAATGAAATAACATTTCGCTCCTGGCGCGAAATGATATTCGTTACAGACTTTTAATTTCGCTCCTGGCGCGAAATTATATTCATTACTGACTTTTAATTTAGCTCCCGGCGCTAAATGAAATTCGTTACAGACTTTTAATTTCGCTCCTGGCACGAAATTAAATTCATTACAGACTTTTAATTTCGCTCCTGACCCGAAATAAAATTCGTTCCAGACTTTTAATTTCGCTCCTGGCGCGAAATAAAATTTGTTAACGACCATCAATTTCGTTCCCGGTATGTTATCCCCTCCCCCCCCCCCCCCCCCCCTCCCTTCCCCGGCCTGAAATTAAAATGCATGGAACATTTCATTTTGTGTCTGAAATGAAATCTGTTTCTTTTCTTCCCCGAAATCCTTATTTGTCCCCGCGTCCTACACCTAGCCACCATCTACATTCGTCCCTACCACCCCATCCCCAAAGACTTCATTACCCACGTGTCTGAAGTCTTCCCCCATTTCATTCTAATTGCCGACCTCAACCTTCATTCCCGTTCGGCCCTAGAACTTCATAACCTAGATATCTACCTACTTCACATCGACGCCACCCTCGTCCTTTTCCCAGAATCTACCCGTCCTTCCTCCAATACCACCCCGACGCAGTCATTGCTCATAACTCCCTCCTCCATCTGTTTGATGTGTCTGTCTTGGCCCTCAAAGGAGGTGATCATGCCCCCCATTTTACTTTATTTTATTTTGCTTTATTTTGTTTTGTTTATTTTTTATTTTTTACTTTATTTCGTTTTATTTTGTTTCAAATTGTCTTGTTTTTTGGTTTTGTTTTATTTTGTTTTTATTTTGTTTTGTTTTATTTTGATTTCCCAGAAAACAAATACAAAACCAAAAACACAAAACATGGAGTAAAATGTAAAATTCAAACACAAAAGCAAAAGCAGAATAAAAAAGAAACACAAAGCAGAAAGCAAAATTCAAAAACAGCAAAAGCAGAAAACAAACACAAAACCAAAACAAAAAAGACGAAGCAGGAAGCAAAAGCAGAACACAAAAAACAAAAGCAAAATCATAAAACAAGAAACATAAAGCAAAAAGCAAAATTCAAAAAAGCAAAAGCAGAAAACAAACACAAAACAAAAGCAAAAAAGACGAAGCAAAAAGCAAAATTCAAAAACAAAAGCAAAAGCAGAAAACAAAAAACAAATAACATAAAGCAAAATTCAAAAAAGTAAAAGCAGAACACAAACACAAAACCAAGAAAGAAAAGCAATAAGTCAAATTCAAAAGCAAAAGCACAAAGCAAACACAAAAACACCAACCAAAAGTAGAAAACAACAAACACAAAAGATACGTGAGGCAAAGTCCAGAGAAACGTTTCTCATGAAAATGATCCTTATTCACAAGTGGATTAAAAGAGTTTAGTAACTTGACGACTCATTTGCATTTGACTGTTGGCACAGGCTATAGTAAAATGTGGCTTTTCACCGCTGTCTCAGTCTTACACATGGCTGTGATTATATGGAAGCTACTGAGGTATGGGTGTGCTTAATAATGACATTCAGGGCACAGTCAGTGCCTGTGGATGCTGTGAAGGGTTCTACTCATAGGGATAGTACTGCTGTTCTGACTCAGTGAGGAAAGCAATGGCAAACTACCTCACCCCTCATTTTGTCTAGTACGCCCCACTATAGCGCTGCCTCGAGTTTTTGTGGGTAACCCACATAACCTACTGGCGGTACTTTTCGAGGATCCAACCAGCCTTCGGGCTGACTACCTAACAGACAGACGTCAGGACTTTGAACATCGAACAGAACATTATTTAACTCTCGAAACGAATATACTGTATTTTAATTTCAACAACGAAATTAAATGTTTCATGCATTTTAAATACACGTCGGAGAGCGAAACTTAATGCCGTTTGGGAATTTTATTTCGCCTCGGGAGCGAAATTAAAAGTCTGTAACGAATTTTATTTCGCGCCGGGAGCGAAATTATAAGTCTGGAACTAAATAAATTTCGCGCCGAGAGCGAAATTATAAGTCAGGAACGAAATTAATATCGCGCCTGGAGCGAAATTAAAAGTGTGGAACGAAATTAATTTCGCGCCGGAAGCGAAATTAAAAGTGTGGAACGAAATTAATTTCGCGCCGGGAGCGAAATTATAAGTCTGGAACTAAATTAATTTCGCGCCGGGAGCGAAATTAAAAGTCTGGAACGAAATTAATTTCGCTTCGAATTAAGTTTCGCTTTGATTTAATTACGCGCCGACAATCATTATCATATAAGGTTTTGAATATTCCCAAAGGGAATATGATGTAGTTTCCATTTGAGCGGATGAATTATCAATAAATGATAAAAATGGTCCGGTTAGCTCAAACAATGCCAGCGTTTCGCCCCAGTGTGCCGTTGGGCTCGTCAGTTGGTACAGACACGCCTACCAATACGCGTGGCTAGCACATACTGAGAAAGCCATGCGAGACACAAAATACAAACAGTATTGACGTCACGAGCATGCCAATGTGCTACGGGAGTCAAACTCCCTTCCATAAAAACAAAAGCCTTACCTTGGCAATCCAAATAAGGTTTTGAATATTCCCAAAGGGAATATGATGTAGTTTCCATTTGAGCGGATGAATTATCAATAAATGATAAAAATGGTCCGGTTAGCTCAAACAATGCCAGCGTTTCGCCCCAGTGTGCCGTTGGGGAGTTGGAAGGGAGTTTGACTCCCGTAGCACATTGGCATGCTCGTGACGTCAATACTGTTTGTATTTTGTGTCTTGCATGGCTTTCTCAGTATGTGCTAGCCACGCGTATTGGTAGGCGTGTCTGTACCAACTGACGAGCCCAACGGCACACTGGGGCGAAACGCTGGCATTGTTTGAGCTAACCGGACCATTTTTATCATTTATTGATAAATCATTATCATTTCGCTCCCGAATAACGCGCTCACGGCAAAATTAAATTATTTTCGCCCCCACAGCCATGAATTTAATTTCGCATGCCAACCCTGCACAGCATTGCACAACGACCATATTTTTCTCAGCAGGGAAAGTAAATCTCTGAAAAATTAAAGTTGCTCATTCTTTTCATCTCATGTTCATAAGAATTGAGAGTTTTGTCCTTTTAATAACTAAAGAAACCCAATACTACAGTGAACTCCCCTGGAAAAGCGAAGTTCACCAACACAATACTGTTGGGGGCCATAGGGACCCCACACCCCCCTTTGGGACCCTACGCAACCCCCGAGAAGGAGATAGCCCCACAACACTGGATCTACACTCAGACTTCTATAATTAATCCAACTACAACTACCCAACAAATACATCTACAATCCGGCCAACATCATACACCCTTTCGTCCCATAAAACATCCCCCCGGCTAATTCAAGAGCCCCAACAGTACATTTCCACAGACACTAAGCTGGCACGGGAACCACAACTGTTGACCAACACTTACATCACATTCAAAACAAACACACAAAGAACTAGGCTGCAACCCAGCTACATTGGGAAATGCTGACACAGCGACCGGGGAAGTCTTATAAGGATCGACTCCGGAGGGCCAACTGTCTATCTTTGGCCGAAGGCTCTATTTGTCTGTGCAGCGACATCTCACCAGTAGGTAAGTGTGGTCTCAGAATCCTAAACATCTGCAATTGTACTCCTTCCACATTTCACCCCAATTGTCTAAATTATAACAAATTATATTGTGTTACACTGTCCCAAAGTAAAGGGACACAATCCATTACATTTCTGGTCTAATAAACCATTGACCAGCACTACTACACATTAATTGTCACTGTCATCATTACACTTGTCTTTACGTCCTGACTCCCTACCCGATACCTTAATCTGCCAGAGTCATTAGTCATAGAACCGCTGTGTAAGCGACACAATCCTTTTTCATTGCCACAGCTCTGAAGTACTTGATCGCGTGCCTGACGAGCGCCGCACTGCGCGCTCAGCAAATAGTTGACTTGCACTCCAATAGCACTTGCACAGCAGACTAGGAGATCACTGCCATTAGTGCATCCCCTAAATCTGCGACCCCCAATTACCTAGAGCTCCTCCCAATCGCTCCAACGCCCTCTCATACACACATTCGGAGCTTCAGCAATTTCGGTGAAGCTCACGATAATTAGACACATCCCCTAAACTCACCCCCCGTATTCCTTGTTTTAACTACCCCCATTCAGGATACCGAACAATACAATTGCACTGCTCGAGCAAATACCTGGTTTCTGCAGTGACTGGTATGGTACAAATGCTAGACCCAGAAACTCCTACCCAGCAGTTACCTCCACCGGAGTGGCAGATGACCTCGCTGTTCTTTCCTTTAAAACAATCTCCACCAGTTGCTGTATGGCTCGAGTAACGACCAGACCTCAACAGTGATTTTCTTGACATATAGCCCTACTCCCCATATTGCCCTTCCTTGCTTAAAGATAGCTTTGAGGTGATTGGGTTGAGAAATTTCTGTGTTGTTGAAGGTAAGATGGCGTTTTTCAGCAGTGCGACGGCGGAAACAGGAACATTTGATATGGATATATTGGGATTTGTGGGGATTCATTTGGATATGCCAATGATTACACATGGTACATATGGCAAGGATCACTTTTTCGCATCGCAAGGTCAACGCTCATGCTAGCCAGGTCTGAAGGAGGCCTTGATCTAATCGATGTCCAGACTAAAAGCAAAGTGCTCTTCATATTACGTAATTTAAAACTGATCAAGAGGCAGAAGACTGCAGGTCAAATAACTTCTTACTCTCACTGTGTAAACTTGAAGAGATTAAGAAACCACCAGCATTCTATGATATTCACCACCATCCGCCTCATGCACGGTACTTGCGATGTGAAATGAGTTACGGTACATTCCTCATGATCTCCTCTAATCCACGGACCGGACGTTACAGCAAAGAAAATTTATAAACATGTGCTCATCCAGCAGTATCAAGCCCCAAAAATCGTCCAGACAGCTATGTTGGTGAACTGGTCCCGAGTCTGGAAGAACGTCTCAAATCGTATTCTCCCTCCCATATCATGTGATGCTTGGTAGAAGGTAATCCACGATATCATTCCAACAAACAGCAAACTCCATCACATTCATACGCAGGATAGTGACGTGTGTAGTTTCTGTAGGGTGTCAAGGGATACAATCCAGCATAGATTGTCACATTGTGACATCACACAACATGTGTGGAATTAATTTCACTTGAAATTGCAGTGTGTTATAAAATCAATCCCAGATCTATATTGAGCCCGAATGGATTATCCGGCCTGCATTTAGATTGAGACCATCTTCGTTAAAAAAACACTGTTGTTCTCCTTTTGGGATGCTATGTGCACTGTGCGTTCCAAGCCAAAAGACCTTTTACTACACAAGACATAATTTCAGATATCAGTTTCAGTGTATGGAAAGCCCTCACTTCTCCCAAGGAGAAGAAATATATTGGAAGGTATATTAATCAAATTGAAGATCCATTTTAAACAGTATTTACGGAGAGGCTTGATCTCAGTTATAAACAAATAATCACTACTGTATGTGAAATAAAGTTGATTGGTTTTATTTTAATCCTTTGCACGGGATCAACTCGGTGTATCTAGGCGGCAGCAGTGTTACCTGATGGCTGGATTCGCTGCAATTTGACAGATCCCAACATAAACAAATGCATGAATGAGGAGACGCTGACTGCTGTAAGACTCATGCAAAATGAATGTTTGGCATCGTCTGGAACTGCTGGAGGTTAACAATAATACCATTGGGGATGGAGGAGACTTTACCCATCTGAAAATTAATTCTAATAATTTCAAGATATGTGAAGTGATGCTTTATAATATCAATCTTAACAGTAGACGCGGGGCATAGCCATCATAGTTTCGGTCAGGCGCAAATAATTTTTTCGATGCCCGTGGCCGACCAATTTACCATTTCTGATCAATTTGTTTTTCACCAGCCAAATATTTTTTTGACCAATCTAATCATTTTTGCGGCTCTCAGACAATCCTCAGACAAGATAGAAATCATTTTGCACCCGTGTCATTCAGCGTTTTACAGGTCTCCTCCTCTACCTGAATGTTTATAATGGGCAATTCTATAGGTCTTCTCTTCATCTCCTTTTCCTCCTCAAATAACAGGTCTTCATCAGTCGCTTGGTAGGTTTCATTTATGACATTCCCTGGGATGCTGCTTCAAATCAAATCTACCACCGAATCTAAATTGACAGATGTGATGAGAAATGTGCTATTGTAATTAATTATTCTTTTGTCCTCCACAATTTTTCATAATGTCATTCACTCAGTCTTTTGGAAGCCATGTTATGAATATTCATCTTTTGATTCTGTATAATCTATTCAAATAAAACAATAAAACTGCATGAAAAAAAAGAAAGAAAAAAAAGGTGCTTTTGGACATAGGACTGAAGGATATGGGAGCGATGAACTAAGGCTAGAATGGTAAGGTCGTCGGTGTATCAGTAGAGGTGGAGAGGATAAGAAGGAGGAGGAATATCGCAAGTATAGATGATGTACAGAAGAGGGGAAAGGGGATTACCTTGCAAAACTCTGACAGTAAGGGGAAAAGTGAAAGAGGGGCACCTTGGATGAAAATTTGAGCCGTTCAGTGATAGAGAAGATTCGCAAGGAAACAAACATACTGTAGGTGAGAGGCACAGGGAGATGGAGCAGTTTATATAGAAGGCCGGGAAACCAGATTTTATCAAAAGCCTTTTCAACATCGAAAAATAGGAGAAGGGCATGTTTATTGTTGGGAGAGGAGAAGTATGATTCAAAGGAGGCTACTATGGGAGAGATGGTCATGGGTAGAGAAGTTGGGACGAAAACCAGCCTTTTTGCGAATGGAGGAGGTGTAACGAGTGAAGGTAAGGGTAGAGACGTTTGGGGAAGAAGTTCCAGCAGTTTAGAAATGACAGGGAGGAGGGAAACAGGGCGATAGGAATTTTGGTTGGTAGGGGGCTTTGAGGGCTTGAGGGAGAGAAGGATGTTGGCGTTACCCCAATGATGGGACAATTGACCTGTGTAGAGGATGGTAGTGTAAATGCAGGAGAGGTAAAGGAATGGAATGTCCAGAGCGTTGATGAGGTGGTGGTAAGTGATACTGTCCCCCCCGGGGCAGTGTTGCGGCGGTGACGAAGGAGGTTGCAGATTTCAGAGGCAGTAGTGGGGAAGTTTAAGGAGTGGTCATAATCGGTACCTGGAAGATGGGCAAAGGAAGGAGTGAGCCTCGGGGAGTGGGGATCAGTTAAATCGTGGATAACCGATTGGTCAGGATGGGCCAGATGGAGAGGAGGAGGAGGGGCGGACACATAGGAGAGAAGATACGGAATAAATGTAAGGTGATCATTTCAGCTTTCCATTTACCAGAATGGAGGATAGGATAGGACGGGTGATATTTGGTGGATTTAGAGATACGGTTAAAATGTAAGGAGTCATTCCAATACTTCGATGGATGGCTTTGATGAAGGACTGAGCATAGCGAAGAGTTTTACGATGTTCAAAGAGAGTGGTAGGATCACGGGTAAGGGAATAGGTACAGTAGAGGTCATGGACAGTGTGAAAGAGACGTTAGGCGTGGGGAGGAATAGGGGACTTGGATGGGTGGAAGGAACGATGTGGGATATGTTGTAAATCAGCATTGAGCAAAGCTTGTTCTACCTTGTTAATCAGGCCCAAAAGAGCGGGGCGAGTGGTAGGGGGAGAGGAAGGAAAGGGCTAAGTAAATCAGTTTGGGAAAATTGTCAGATAGGGGGAGGTTCAGGGCCGGCGAGAGGCCGGTGTAGGGGATGCTACAGCACCGGGGCCCGGCCCAGGCCCAATGATATGTAAATTTTTGTGGTTGGTACAGAATTCTAGGCCTACATCATCCAGTTCCATCAGTGGAACTGGAAATGTGTGTGGCTATTAAATTAACTTGATTTTTTATTTATACCATACAAATCACAAAACAAACTTAAGTTGCAAGCTTACTGTTTGAAAAATTGATGTTAGCAATGCTGCACAACAATCTATGAAGCGAGGAAAGGTTTTCCCCGCTGTCCCCGCACTGGCCACACTGTGCTGCATAAATAATGCTTTGTCATCCACTGTCAGTCGATTGTCTAATCCAATAGCAACACGTTGTGTTAGTGATTCGCCACGGTTTGTGTGATTTGTATACGTCAGTTTTAATGGTGTCGGTGTGTAATATTGTTCGATTACGGATTACAATTTAGAATGCCTATAGTGTGTGTTTTAGTGAAACATGCTATGAGTTGCAATTACAAACACAAATCAGGTGCTCAAAACAGGAAGGAAAGAGAAGACAGTTGAAGGAAAGAGCATCAAAGAAAGGCCAGCTATCGCTTGGACAGTTTTTAAAATGTCCTCCATCATCGTCAGTTATATAAAAAAGTAACATTACTAATAGGCCCACCGATAGTAATAGAGTACACGAGACGAAGTGGGAAGGAAAGAGACCGAGAGGAAGACCGAGAGACAGGTGGCTGAAGGGGGTGGAAGAAAGCGTGAAGAAGAGAGGAGAAGACTGAACAAGGGTGGAGGCTGAGAGATGGTGGGAAGACAGAAGACGTTGGAGAGGCTTGTGTTCCAAGCAGACCCGGCCAGTGGCTGGAAACTGTGCAAGATGATGATGATGAAGTAGATGATTTACCTACAAATGAACAACAACAAAATGAAATCGAATCAAACAAGGAAGAACCAGTTCCCATCACTGAAAAATGGACTCCTAGTCCTATTCAGTCTGTGTCGCCTATGAATATTGAATCTATCAAAGGCCACAAACCGCCTTTACCTTTACCAGACAAATATGTTGATGTAGGTGACCCTGCTTTCGATAGCAGCCGAGACTTAAAATGCCCTCATGTTCCTTTGCCTGAACAATTTCCGGTGGATTCGGTAGGCTAATCCGTTCCCATGTCGGTCTTCCAAAAGAAACTTACAAATTATGAACTGATTAGGCTACTCGTGATTGGCTTGTTTGGAGCAAGGTTAAGAAAGGGTTTTACTGTTTACCTTGCAGAATATTAAGTTCTTCGTTCGCTCTTTCGAAGGATATTCTGCGGGAAAACGCTGGAAAATACTCTTTAATAAAGTGCCAGAACATGAGAGTAGTTCCAGTCATAAAAGCTCTTATGTTGAGTGGAAGTCAGAGGTGATCAAATCAAAAAAATATAAATCGCTAACGGACTTAATCTTTCCCTCCTTTCAACAAGAAAAGGACAAGTGGCGTGATCATTTAAAGCGACTTCTTAATGTCACTTTATTCCTAGCTGAAAGTGGACTTGCTTTTTGGGGTCCTATTGATAAAATGGCAATTTTTTGGGAATTTTAGAACTGCTGGCCAATTAATGCCCAGTTCTGAATGAACATTTAAATAGAGTCCGCTCGTTTCAAGAAAAGGGAGAAAGAATGCAAGTGAATTATCTGTCTTATGATATTCAAAATGAGTTTATTACTCTTTGCGCTGCCCAAGTTATGAAGAAAATTTTAGAAGAAAGAGAAATGGCAAAATACTATGCCATAATAGTTTATGCAACACCAGATTCTGCACATGTTGAACAGACTGCCTTTCTTTTGAGATACGTTTATTTGACTGAAAATGAAACTCAGCCTTACCAAGTCGAAGAAAGGCTACATTGCTTTACGGACTGTACCAAAAAGATTGGAGAAGCTATTGCAGAACTTATTTTAGATAAGCTAAATGAGTTTGACATCCCATTAAAAGACTGTAGGGGTCAAGGCTACGACAATGGGAGTAACATGAAAGGAGCGTACAAAGGAGCTCAGGCAAGAATTATGTCTGCTAACAGTGAAGCAGTTTACTCTGCTTGCACTTGTCATTCCTTGAATCTGTGTGGAGAACAAACAGCGGAGAGCTGTGTGTCTGCAGTAACAATCTTTGGAGCTGTTCAAAAGTTGTTTAACATATTCAGCTCCAGCCCCCAAAGATGGGAAATTTTGAAAGGAAAGCTACCAAGCTCCCTTCACTCGATGTCGAAGACTCGCTGGTCTGCTAGAGTAGACAGCGTTAAACCAGTCGCAGCTCACCTTCCGGTGGTAATAGAAGCACTGGAGGCATTGACTGAACTGAGCCTAACTTCTGAATGTCGTCGAGACCTTGAGGGATTGAAAAAATATTTCAAAACCTTCAACTGCCTTCTTCTTGCATCTATTTGGTTCAAGGTACCAATACATCATATATATTATATATATTTATTATTCATTATATACCATATATTCGTTTAGAAAAGAGGCGTGTAGCAACGGTAGTCAAAAATACCTGTGGGATAAATGGTCTTCTACCAAAGAAAATATTATTTATTTTCCTGGTAAAGTGGTATTTCTTTGACCTACAAAGATATTTCAAGCCGCAGATATTCCAAGCCACATAACAAATCATAAAAGACAAACACCTGTCACAAAAATACTAACTACAGTAGAATCTCGTTAAGTTGGCCCTCTATAACGCACCTGTCTGCGTAACCTGGACTGGGTTTAGTTATTTTTATTTTTTGTTGTAACATTTACTACTCAGTTAATGTCCCTTGAATCGGTAAACTGGCAGTGCGAGTGGACCAGTTTTGTTTGACGGGGGTGTACTGTACTCACTATCGTGACTGCGTAGATGATGAGTCATCGCCCATCCCCTCACCCCCGCGCCAATGGAGTAAACCTGTTGTATTCAATCACACCGCATCAACATTAGACAGCTGACGAGTGAGAGCGCGCAGTGCTACCACTCTGCTAACTACCACGCACCCTAATAAGATGAAGCCTGTTGGTAATCAGTTGACACGTTGATTAGGTTTTAAAAGTGAATTGCACAAAAGGCAATTTAGTAGTTCATAAACTTTAATAAATAATCTATATGTAGAATAATAAGGACAAACATTTTTGAATTATTCTCAAAAATTGTTTTCAAGCCATGAGGGGGGGGGGGGGGCTCAAGCCCCCCTAAGCTACCCTGATTAGCCACAGTTAATGACTTTTTCCAAAAAAATCATATCCTGTTTTAAATATTTTTTGTCATTTTAAATTATAGCGATATCTGTTTCAATTAAAAGAACATTGTCAGTTGTTTACAAATAATAAGCGTTAGCGAAGGTCTCGGTTTTGTTATAGTTAAGTGCAATAATCTTCCGTGCAGTTGCAGAATAATGATGGCAATTTAAATATTATTGATGTCATGTTTTTCAAATAAGGAAAGAAACGAATTACTGTATTTCTTTGTTTAAGGTTTTAAAATCAATAGACATTGTCAACAGAGTTCTTCAACACCGAGGAGAAACTATGGATGTAGCGGTAAAGAACTTAGGTTCTCTGATAGAAGACTTGAAAACTATACATTGTGAATGGTGGGACCGTATATACAGGGTGTTTCAGGAGGAATAGTAAATATTTGAGGAGGGTGTTAGTATAGATGAATTGCAATAAAGAATTCCATATAACATGTGTCCTATTAGTATTGCGCACCGAGATACAGCTGTTGTTATGTAACCAGGGCAGTTGTCGTTTCGTGTGTTGGTACACCGCTTGCTATGGGTGTATTGAACGATTGTCAACAGTCGTATGTTGTTGTTCACGTTGTGAAGTTGTGCTTTAGTTTCCATTGAATGTGTTTGCCTGTCCGTGTGCTTTGTTGAACAAGTTGACTGTACTGTATCGTTTAAACATGCCGCACGTTTTTACACATGCTGAGTATGCCGATATGGTATTTGTGTATGGGTTTTGTAATGGAAACACTGCTGCTGCTTGTAGAGAATACGGAATACAATTTCCTAACCGTAGACGACCAGATTCAAGAGTGTTTACAATACACTACGTGACTCTGGTGCAGTAACCAGCTGTTGATATGGTGATACAACATCTAAACCTAACATTCCCAGGGAGATGGCTCGGGAGATATGGGCACGTTTCTTGGCCACCAAGGTCCGCAGACTTCACCCATTTGGATGTTTGCCTGTGGGGATGGTTGAAGGGCGAAGTCTACAAGGAAAAGAGCCGAGTTGGTCGTTCGGATTATGCATAGTGCAGCCCTCATCAAAGAACGCCATGACGCCCTCCGAAGAGCTACACGGGGAGTTATCAAGAGAAGTGCAAAATGCATTGAAGTTGGTGGTGGAAGTTTTGAAAATCAACTTTGAGCATCCTCATTTGCCTTGGCTTTACTTATGTTTGGGTTAAATACTACCAGCTGTATCTTTGTACGCAATACAAATGGGACATATATTATATGGATTTTTTATTGCAGTTCATCTATACTACCATCTCCTAAAATATTTACTATTCCTCTTGAAACACCCTGTATAGTGAAGCTTAAGTAGTGACTAAAAATATAGGATGGCCCCAACAACTTGAAGAGGAAGAAAAGAGACGAAAGAAAAGAAAGAGGCAAGCTGATGAAGAGGATGACAGTCATGAAGACAGTAATGATGCAAAAACTAATTTCAGAAATGATGTGTTCAATGTAATTCTGGGCAGTATCATAGGGGACATGACAGTGCGGTTTCGATCAGTACAATATCTTTGTAGCGGGTTTTCTGTGTTGTGGCAATGCAATGAAATGGCAGATGAATTAATTTCAAAAAAATCACCTAAGCTTGTAAGGCGCTATTCTAATGACATAGGAAACGACCTTTCTGATGAATTACAAACACTGAAATTAATTTACCAAGCTAACTTTGATAGCATAACTCTTACGCACTTGGACCTTCTCAATAAAGTTAAAACTTTAAATTTTGAAACCCTATTTCCTAATCTTAATTTAGCATTGAGATTTGTTACCATCCCCGCAACAGTTGCGAGCGTGGAGCGCTCTTTCTCGGTTCTCAATCGCGTAAAAAACGTTTTCCGCTCGTCAGTATGCCAAAATAGACTTTCAAGTTTGGGTGTTTTGGCTGTTGAAACGGAACATGTGAAGTATACCAATTTGGACAATATCATAGACTAGATGATTTTTCCCAGAAAATGGCCAGAAAGGGGGTCTAGCCTAAGTTAATATTGTCAGTATTGTAGTTATCATAAGTTAGTATTTTAGGTTTGTTTTGTACATGTACATATACTGTGAGCCATTAAAGATGTAAGTTTATGGTGAATTTAGTGTTTTAATATTTAATTCTAACCTTTCAGTTCAGTTTACGATAAGGTAATGAAAACTTTAACAATCGATTTTAAAAACAAATGAATTGGATTTGTAAGTTAAAAAAATAGTTATATGAACTGCATTGTTTTTAAAGTGAATAAGTTACTGTTTAGTTGGGAATGAGAATTATTAGAACGAATTGGAGTGCTGACATGACATGACTTGACTTAAACTTTACAAAAATATGGTTTAAAATCGGTAATGCATTTTACGGAGAGTTATAAATATATGTTTATGTTTAATACACTAAATACATGGCCGTGATTAGAGAATTTGGGTTGCACATAAATGCATAAATGGCAGGGGCCCGAAATACCCCCATCACCGGGCCCGCGGCCGCTCTCTCCAGCCCTGGGGAGGTTGGAAATGGGAAGGTAAGTAATACTTAAAGGTGATGAGAGCAGGAAGATGGTTTCTACCAATGGTGGGAAGAATGGTGCCGGAAGCAAGAACGGCAAGGGTAAGAGTGAGCATTAGAAAATATTGGGTGGATTGGGAAGCAGGGAGTTTAGGATATGCCCCGGCTAATGGCCAAAAATTCCTGGAAAAGATGGGTTCGGTCAGCAGTATGGGAAGTAACATTCATATCTGCTATCATCATCTTCATCAGGTGTTCGCTCTAGCAAGCCGGGTGCGGTAGCCTCTTCCAATTTGCTTTATCCATCCATAGCTGTTCTTCGGATATAGTATACCAGTTCACACAGCTCTTCTCTACATCCTTTGAAACTTGTTTCACCCATAAGTCTCGAGGTCATCCTCGGAGTCTTTTGCCAGGAACTACCCTTTCAAAAAAAGCTCTAGGAGTTCTTCCTGGAACCATTCTTTTCATATGGCCATACCACTGTAGTCTATATTGTTCCATTAATTCCAAAAGGCTTCTATCCAATCCAAGCTCTTCTCAGATGTCAACATTCCTTATTTTATCCTTGCTTGTCTTTTGTAAGCAGGAGCAGAGGAACTTCATTTCAGCAGCCTGTAGACGGCTGTTTGCTGGTCCTGTCAGTGTTGCTGCTTCAAGTCTGTATGTTAGAATTGGTACAAAGTAGGTTTTGTATACGGTAATCTTAGAAGCTAGTGGGAATGTTGGATCCCAAAGTAGTGAACGCACAGAGTGATGAAATTTTGAAGCTTCTTGTAGTCTGTTGTCGATTTCTCGTTTCATGGTGTTGTCAGAAGAAACAAAACTGCTGAGATATTTAAAGTTGTCAACAATATCCACTTCTTCATTGTTAATTTTAAGATAGACTCCTCCAGCATTCCTACTAATTACCAAGCCAACTGACTTGGATTTGCTAATCTTTAGCCCCATTTTTTTCAAGTTCTTCCTACTACAGATCTAATTTGGCCTGCACTTCCGTTTCTGTCTCTCCCCATACCACAATATCATCAGCAAAGACTAAAACCTTTGTTGTTTGAGCCCTTTTATAACTTCATCCATTACAACAATGAAGAGAAGTGGTGACAGGCAACTTCCTTGTTGGAAGTGGCAAAACTGTGTGAGCTTTCTCCCTGGATTTGCGCACAGCTCATCATTTCTCGGTACAGTTCTTTCACATGAGATATAATCTCTTCTGGTACTCCCTTTCGCCATAGACATTCCCAGATGCGTCTGCGTGGTATTTGGTCATACGCCTTTTCAATGTCCAGGAACACAGTTATAACTGTCTTATTTTTCTCCCAGTACTTTTCAAGCAGGGTCCTGGTAGCAAAAATGAGATCTATGGTTGATCTCTTAGGCCTAAATCCATGTTGTTCATCTTCGAGTGCAGATTCCACTAGTTTCCTTAATCTTTCCTCAAGAATAGACTCATACAGTTTTAACCCATGAGATAGAAGGGTTATACCCCTGTAGTTAGTGCATTTCTTGCGGTCTCCTTTCTTGGACAATGGTACGATGACTCCCGTCTTCCAGTCATGTGGTATCTGCTATGAAAATACAATTTGGGAAAGTGGTGTCTAAATAACGGAGGAAATCAATGGGAGGTGAGTGGGGCAGGAGGTACTGTATATAGTGACTTAAGCTAAAGTTTGATTGGGGAGGACAACATCTAGAATGAGATATTCGAGAAAGCCGTTGGGGAAGGAGTAGGAGTTCTGGCGGGCGGTTATCGAGTTGCGAATTCCAACAGTGACACCACCCTGCCGTTGGAATGGACGGTCAGCACGGAAAAGTTGATAGTTGTCAAAGGGGACGACAACATGATAGTAGTGATGGGCGAATGATACTGAAGTTCGAGCGGGCTAGCGCCGTCTCGATACGCAACGTAGGCTCGATACAGAATCAAACCTGTTCGAACTGTTAGGCGAACCCACACATAAAGTAGCCTTTATGGAGCACTGACGGCCTAGACGATATTTTCTGCAACCTTTCCCTCGCGTACGGTATGTGTGAACGTATTAGACTGTTAGTGGTTCGAATCCCACTGTCGGCAGCCCAGCAGATGGTTTTCCGTAGTTTCCCATTTGCACACCAAGTACATGCTGGTGCTGTACCTTAATAACGGCCCCGGCTGCATCATTCCACGCCTAGCCCTCTTCTGTCCCATTGTCACCATACGATCTATCTGTGTCGGTGCGACGTAAACCAAATTATACATAATATTAATAACGATATTAATATAGATTATTCCCCGCCCCCCCCTCCCCATCACTGATACTTCTTTGGCTTCTGAGAAGGATGTAATACTGTCGAGGATATTAGCAAACATATGTTCCTGAAACGGAACAAATTAATCGGATATATATATGAAGATCAGAGTAACTGTAAAGGGAAGAAGCCTGGAGATAGCCCAGGTATATGCCCCTCAAGTTGGATGTACAGCTCAAGAGAAGGAAGACTTTGAGGAGGAGCTACAACAGCAGTTGAATGGTCAGAGCATCATTGTCATGGGAGATTTGAATGCACATGTAGGAAGTGAAAGGCAAGGATATGAAAATGTATTGGGAGCAGAAGGATGGGGTAGCAGGAATGAAGAAGGGAGAAAGTTGCTGGATTTTTGCAAGAGAAACGGTTTAGGGGTAGGCAACTCCTGGTTCCGGAAGAAAGAAAGCCACAAGGTAACGTGGTACAGCAGTGATTTAACAAAGAAATCTTTGGTAGATTACATGCTGTACGACTGGGAACTGAAGAAAAGTGTCAGATATATAAAGGTAATACCATCAGAGGCCTTAGATAGCG
Organism: Meconema thalassinum; assembly: GCA_946902985.2. Classification (NCBI taxonomy): domain Eukaryota; kingdom Metazoa; phylum Arthropoda; class Insecta; order Orthoptera; family Tettigoniidae; genus Meconema; species Meconema thalassinum. The sequence continues at coordinate 223,828,597 of OX336394.1, forward strand.
ACCACAGAATACTTGTAATGAACCTGGGAGTTGTTAAGGATAGCAAGAGGACAGAGTACCAGGAAAGGAGAATCAAAGTATGGAAACTCAAGGAAATGGAAGTCAAGGAAGAATTCCAGAAGATAATATGGGAAAGGATGCCAACAGACAATCCTAAAACAGGGGAAGAGGAATGGAAGCAATTCAAAAACACAATGGTGGAAGCTGCAGTGGCAGTGTGTGGAAGAACAAGCAACATAAAGCGGTGTAAAGAGACACCATGGTGGAATGAGAGAGTAAAAGAAGCTGTGGGAAGGAAGAACAAGGCTTTCAGAGTGTGGTTCCAGGAAAGAACTGCTCTGGCAAGCGAAGATTATAAGATAAAGAAGAAAGAAGCAAACAAGATTGTCGCAGAGGAGAGGAAGAAGTGGATGGTAAAGTGGACAGAGATGATGGAGGAAGACAGCAGAGGAAATAAGAAAGTACTTTATGGGATGGTCAAAAGTAAGAGAAGAGGTTTGCGAGAGGATGTGGTAATGATGGACAAAAACGGAAATGAGATACACAACAAAGAGACACTCAAGACAGTGTGGAAAGAGTACTTTGAGGATTTGCTGAATCCAAATGGTCATAGGGAGGAAGACAATGCATTGGAAGATGGAGAAGAAAACACAGGAATGGAAAAGGACCTGACTTGGAGAGAACTGGAGATGGCTACATACAAGATGAAAGGAGGAAGGGCACCGGGTGTGGATGAAGTGAGTGTTGAAATGGTGAAGGCAGCAGGGGAGGTTGGGAAACAGTGGCTGTATCGTGTGATGAGGGTGATATGGAAAGAGAAAAAGACCCCAGAAGATTGGAAGAAAGGATTGTCCCAATATTTAAGAAAGGAAGCAGAAAGGAGTGCAGAAATTACAGGGGAGTCACACTCATATCTCACTGTGCCAAGATATATGAAAAGATATTAGAAAGTAGAATACGAACCAAAGTGGAGAGAAAATTGAGAGAGGAGCAGTATGGATTCAGACCTGGGAGATCAACAGTGGATCTCATATTTTCAGTGAGACAGCTCCAGGAACACCACTATGAATTTGGAGAGGATCTGTTGATGGCCTTCCTGGACATCGAAAAGGCCTATGATAGTGTGTGTAGGGAGAAGGTTTGGGAAGCAATGGAAAACATGGGAGGGGAAAAAGGGACTGTAGGCAGAGTGAAGGAGATGTATTGTGGAAGTGTGAGTTGTGTGAAAGTTGGAGGGGAAAGAACAAGACTAGTTCAGACAAATGAGTGGCCTGAAACAGGGTAGTGCGCTATCACCCCTTCTCTTTATTGTGGTTATGGACGAGGTAATGACACGGATTGCAGGAAAGATAGGAGAAGATAAGATGAAAGCAATGGTGTTTGCAGATGATCTCATGGTCTGGGGAAACAAGGAGGAGGAAATTCAGGAGCAACTGAAGGCTTGGGAAGAAACAGTGGGTGAGTACGGATGGAAGTTCAACATCAGTAAATGTGAGATCCTGTTAACGACCAGGAAAAAGGACAGACCAATGAGTGGGATAACACTTGGAGGTGGACAGCTGAAGAAGGTGGAAAGTCTCAAGTACTTGGGAAGTCTAGTGGAGGAAAATGGGAGAAATGACAAAGAGATTACGGAACGTGGCAGACAGGCAGAAGCATTTCTGAGAAGCATTAGGAGCTTAGTGTGGAATAAAGATGTCCCACAAAAAAGCAAGGAAGTGTTATACAGAAGCTACTATATCCCGATACTGACCTATGCTTCAGAAACGTGGACAATGAAGAAAAGAGACATAAGCAGAATACAGGCAGGTGAAATGAAGTTCCTGCGAAGTAGGATCGGAGTAACAAGAAGAGATAGGTTGAGGAATGAAAAGGTCAGGGAAATGGTGAAAGAGGAGCCCTTGCAAGGTAGGATTGAGACGTCAAGACTGAGGTGGTATGGACACTTAAAGAGAATGGATGAGAAGAGGATTCCCAAGAGGATACATGAGATGCAGATGCAGAAGAAACGACCAAGGGGAAGACCAAGAGATAGATGGCTGAAAGGAGTGGAGGAATGTGTCAAGAAGAGAGGCGAGGACTGGACCAGAGTGACAGCGGAGAGGTGGTGGGAAGAAAGGACTAAGTGGCGAGGCTTATGTTCCAAACAGACCCAGCCTGGGGCTGGAAACTGTACAAGATGATGATATACATATACTGTTGCCACACCATTGTACGAAGGACGTGTTGTGACCTGTCGCCTTTGTTCTGTGCACTCCAATGATGTTCAGTAGGCAGTTTGTATATTCTGAGGAGACCTGTGCATCGATTCATCGCACAAACACAGATTGTGGCTGTCTCCACATTACAGATACAGTTTGAAGGGTTGAAATGGACAAACTATACAGCAGTGCACAGCAAACACAGGGCGTGCCGGTACCGCCTAGCACAGCCTTCTTCAGGCCTTCTTGAGGTTTCTGGGCTGATAAGGTCGTGGCGTGCTCAAAAGCTAATGTAAAGCTCGAACTTGTTCGAACTCTGACGTCATCTGTTCCAGCAGCTCGAGCCGGGCTCAAGCACATCACTAGGAGCGAATGTTACTCAAGTTCAAGCGGGCTCACACGGGCACGATATGCAACGTAGGCTCGATACGGTATCGAACCTGTTCGAACTGTTAGGCGACCCCACACATACAGTATGCGGAACACTGACGGCCCAGACGATATTTTCTGCAACCTTTCGCTCGCGTACGGTATGTGTGAACATATTAGACTATTAGTGGTTTGAATCCAACTGTCGGCGGTCCTGCAGATGGTTTTCCGTGATTTCCCCATTTGCACACCATGCACATGCTGCGGCTGTACCTTAATAAAGGCCATGGCCACTTTCTTCCACATTTAGCCCTCTTCTGCCCCATTGTCACCATACGACCAATCTGTGTTGGTGCGACGTAAACTAATTTGTACCTAATAATAATATTAATAAGATTATTCCCCACCCCCCATCTCTGATACGCCTTTGACATCTGTGAAGGATGTAATACTGTCGGCACATAGCCTACCGTTGCTGCATCATTGTACGAAGGACGTGTTGTGACCCGTCACCATTTTTCTGTGCACTCCAATGATGTCCAGTAGGCGGTTTGTATATTCTGAGGAGACGTGTGCATCGAATCATCGCACAAATGCAGATTGTGGCTGTCTCCACATTACAGATACAGTTTGAAGGGGTTAAATGGACAAACTATACAGCAGTGCGCAGCAAACACAGGACGAGCCGTCTAGCACAATGCTCGAACAGAGCCTTCTTTAGGTTTCTGGATGATAAGAGCATGTCGCTAGGTCACAGCGCGCACAAGAGCTCGAGCAAAGTACTACATGATAGTGTCTGAGAAATGTTTTGTTTACAACAATAAAATCCAACAAGGAAAGATTGGAGAGGAGAGAATGAATATTGACAAAATAAAGTTTGACATTAGGCATTTCAGAGATAAGAGAGAAGGGTACTCAGCAGGATGAATGCAAAATGCATTTTATTCCCACTATAGGAAAGGTCAACATGGGTACTGAAGGTGAGGTGAGTGGCTAGTTGGAGTTAATTTAGGTTGAAAAGATGGGCAAAAGGCAGGACAGTTTGGACCACCTTCTTCTTCTATATGCCCTGCCTAGTCTCCCGGACGTTGGCGATCAATATGGATAGCGTTCGTCTATCCTCAGCAACACGGTACAGTTGTTCAATCATTTTTGTGTCAGTCCAGTCTTGAAGATTCCGCAGACAAGACGTCCTTCTCCTGACTGCTCTTCGATTCCTGTCAATTTTGCCCTTTAACCTTTTGAGTGCTGAGTTACCGGTGAGATGTTTGCTACCTCAGTGTAGAGTTTCTTCATTAGCATGTGAAAACAAAAATTGTACAAACCGTAAATCTTAACTTACCAGGAGGGTGACAGGATTAAAATGTCTATAGGTTTCAGGTTTCTATTAATCAAAATCCAAATTAAAAATGTTATGTAAATATTGATTTTCATTTTCAGACAATTCAAAATTAAAATGTTTGTGCCCGCACTTGTATATTCCCTTACGAGGTAAATGGCCCAAAATAAACAAGAAGTTCCGTGACGAACTAAAGAGCCTACTTTTCTTAAGTTTAAGATTCATGCCAACGATTAATCTATATGGACCTATCTATAATAATGAAGAAATTAAGTTGGTAATATCGAAATTTCCAATTAGTTCGAAATATACCTGGCATAATGTAGCCTAATAGAGCATTACAGTTGGCAGCCCTGCTGACAGAATATATTCTTAGTTCCATCTCTTAAGGTACAGAATACAAAACTTGGTTGAAGTCCAATGGATGAAATCCATTTGTTAGTATAGAAGTTACTGGTGTTTTAAAATTGGAACTATCAGCAGGCTAGAATCATGTTGGCAGCACTGACGTATATTAGTTACTCCAAATTAATCTAGAATGTCAGGTACTGTACGTGCGCAAAGTTTAGAGCTGTTGGCTTGCATACTTTCTGATATATTGATATTAGGGTAAAAATATAAACAGCATTTCTTAACAGTTGGCAGCCCTGATTGCTCTTAAGAATATGCATAGTCATATCTGTTATGGTACACATAGCACATATGAAATTTGGTTGAAATCCAATTGATAGTATAGAAGTTACATGTATTTAAAAATTGGTCCTATCAGCAGGCTTAGAATCATGTTGGTAGCACTGACATACATTAGTTGCTCCAAATTAATGTGGAATGTCAGGCACTATACGTGTGCAAGGTTTAAAGCTGTTGGCTCGCATAATTTCTGACATATTGGTATTTGGATAAAAAATAGAGAAAGCATTTATTGACAGTTGGCTGCCCTGGTGGCTCTTAATAATACGCTCAGTCATATCTGTTTATGTACACATAGTACATACGAAATTTGGTTGAAATCCAATTGATAGTGTAGAAGTTATATGAATTTAAGAATGGGACCTATCAGTAGGCTTAGAATCATTTTGGCAACACTGTCATGTATGGCCTCCTGAAAATTAAACTGAAGTATTATTATCTCTATGTGTGCCAATTTTGGAATAGTTCCCATGTATACATTCCAAGATATCCAACATGGAGCTCAAATTTCAATTGTGATTTTTCAGCAGTTGGTAGCACTGATATCATTTTCAAGTATGACATTGAGATGTCCCGGTATAGATCTTTACTCATTCCAAATTTGGTTTCGATTGCTGCAGCCGTTTAGGAGTTGATAGGGGGGGGGGGACACACAGACAGACAGACAGACATACATTTTCCCGGATCGATCTCATATAGTCTACTTTTTCCTCATTTTTGCAAAATGTGAAAAGTAGGCTAAAAATAACACATGTTGCTCCTTACTAGAGCTCGAGCCAGCCGGGAAGGCGGTGCGAAGAACACAACGCTACCATTACGTCATGCCTCACTTCCATCCCACCAATCACAGTCAGTCTGTCATGAGAATCTGAGCTAGTGTGTTGTCAGGAAAGCTAAGTGTAAGGCAGCGTGAAAGAGACAGGCTCGTTGAGGTAAGCGACGGTGTTGCCATACCGCAGGAACTCATGGCAGCAGCCTGCGGTGTGGGAACTCGGACATGGTGGACCTGTTGCAACAGTGGAAATGTATCTCTTTCTCTCTCTGCGCAAATCCCACATAGCCGGCCGCCTTCCGGGCTGAAGCGAGCTCTAGTGGTTAATAACTGAAGAGTTTTTTGATCTAGAATCTCAACGCAGCGAGAAGAACTTGCTTGTGGTTGCACCATTCTTGTTTACATCAGGGATGAACTCCAGTTATGGGGATAGACGTAAACAAAATGCTCTGTTAGATACTTCCGGAATGGAAATAACAAATTCAATTAGTACTGCATAATGCCCAACAGATGGCAAAACATGCCAGAGATTGACTCGATGGAAGTAACTGTTCCCGAAGGAAACAGGATGTTTATTTTCCAAATGAGCTAACAAAACAAAACTTCAAAAAGAAGTTAGATAAAATGGCCCGGCTAACTCAAACATTTTACCAGCATTTGGCCCCAGTGTACCATTGGGCTCATCAGTTGGTATGGTACACCTCACCAAGACGCATGGCTAGTACATACTGAGAAGGCCACTACAAGGCTCAAATGATACCACAAGCAGTGCCAATGTACTAGAGAGACAAGCTCCCTTTTTCAAATATAAAACCTTACCTTAGCAATCCAAGATGGAAGTAACTGTCCCCGAAGGATACAGGATGTTTATTTTCCGAATGAGCAAATTCGCTAACTAGGTTTCATTTTTGAAAAAAGGAGCTTGTCTCTCATAGTACATTGACAGTGCTCGTGGCATTATTTTGAGGCTTGCAGTGGCCTTCTCAGTATGTGCTAGCCATGCGTCTTGGTGAGGTGTACCATACCAACTGATGAGCCCAATGGTACACTGGGGCCAAATGCTGGTAAAATGTTTAGTTAGCCAGACCATTTTATCGAACTTCTTTTTGAAGTTTTGTTAAAGTGATTGACTCGATGCTCGAGAGCTAATGGCGAATCGAAGAAAGAAATAGTTCTCATATAGACTACCATCTATAGACGGGCGTAGCACTCAATGGGTTAAAATGAGGTGCATATTTTGCACCACGTAACACATGACCCAGGTATACAATTTTCTGCATTTGATGGTAGTTATCATTCGTATTTGCTCTCCTCAGTACCTGCTCATTAGAGATGTGATCTCTCCAAGGGATTTTCAGCATCCTTCTATGGAACCACATTTCCAGAGCTTCAAGCCTTTTAATGGAGGACGATTTTAATGTCCAAGCTTCTACTCCATGAAGCAAGGTGGACCAAACATAACATTTCACAATACACTGTCTTAGTTGTAAATTTAAGGCATTATTACACAATAAAGCTCTCATTTCTTTGAAAGTTGACCTCGCTATTTCTATACGGGTCTTAATTTCAAAATCTGGATTCAAATCCTCAGAAAACCAACAAACAAGTACTTAAATTTGTCAACTTGTTGGATTTGTTGTTCTTTCAGCGTCAAAATTACTTCAACCCTTCTATGAATGAAAACCATTAATTTATTTTTCTTTGTGTTGATCGATAGACCCATTCAGTGGCATGGCATGGAAGTTTTCGAGGGTAAGCTGTGAAGAAGACTCGAAATTGTAACTATCGAAAGCCTAACCGGCGTATAGGTTCTTTTATAATATCGTACTGATACTTATTTTATTTTCAATAAATCAAAGCAGACAATGATCAGTCATGTCCTCCAAAACAGACCGCAGAGATAAATAATACAGAGCCCGCTTGGAATATAAAGAAAAACAAAGACTAGTGACCAAAGTCCTTCACCCTCTCGAAAGATATAACAGTCCTCAACACACTCCAGTATAGGCTTACACCATAAAGCAACTTCAGCACCCGATTCCAGCTACGCCCTTGTCAATGTAGAGGTTGATGTCTGAAGTAGCAACAATTACTCTACACACATAATTATGAGTCTTACACATTTAATAAAAATAGAAAAAATTGTAATACAGAACAGCTCATTTTCCCCTTTTCAATTTCAGGCATGCCAATCCATGTACACTAAGTGCGGAGGAAATTATTCAACAACAGGGTTGGCGAGCTCATTTCTTATCGTGTATCGTTTGACGATTGAACAGTGTGGCAATTTGTGTGTTTGTTGTTCGCATTTCTTGGTCTATGGAGCTAAACGTTTAGGTTATTACCAGTAAATTTTCTATTATGACTGGCTCCGTGGCTCAGCGGTAACGTTCTCGCTTGCTAAGCTTAAGATAGAGGTGGTATATTGGCTTTCACGGCCAGTGAATTAAAAATCAGCAATTCTTCTAGGTTTGTGCCGTGTCCAAGCTCAAACCGGCACAAACCTAGAAGAATTGCTGATTTTTAAGATAGAGGGATCGAATCCCATCGCAGTCATTCGGCATTTGAGGGTGCGCAATTGCGAGGGAGCCGTGTCAGTATATTTACTGGCATGTTAAAGATCCCTTTTGGGGCAAACTTCCGATACCCCGGCGTCTCTAATAGCCTCATTAGTTAACAGGGACGTAAAACCAATAACATTATTATCTTTTTCTATTATATGAGACCTAAGTGAACATTAAAATAAGAAACATGCTACTAGTAATAGATTATCTTATGGCATTGTATTGCACGTGGAGGAGATTGTAGATGTGATGGAGAGAAGAAAACTGGATGTACTGGCCTTGGCAGAAACAAGATGGAAAGGAGAAGGTCGCAGAGAACTGAGGAAAGGGTACCGGTTGTACTGGAGTGGGAACAGTGAAGGAAGGAGCAGCGGAGTAGGAGTAGTTGTGAGAGATGGAATGAAGGAAGAGGTAAAGGGAATAAGTGACAGGATCATGAAGATCAGAATAACTGTAAAGGGGAGAAGCCTGGAGATAGCCCAGGTATATGCCCCTCAAGTTGGATGTCATCATCATCGGCTTTAACTCGAATCCGAGTATAAATCTTCTTCCTTCAGTCCAGTTTGTGGATGTGTTTATGGTGACTAAATAGTCCAATCCTGGCATGGAACAAGCGTCCTCACAAGTCACATAGTATTGCTGGAGGAGGAAGTGGTTGGGCTGCTCGAAATTTCCTAGCTTGAGCTTGGCCTCTTCATGTGTGCGTCGATCCCTTTCAAACGTCTTTACAGTATCCGAGATGGTACGGCGCCAAGTTGAGCGGTCTTCAGCCAGCGTGTCCCAGGTTTGTGAATCAAGACCTGTCAATTTCAGGGTCTGCTTAAATTGGTCCTTGTAGCGCCTCTTAGGACCACCATGAGGTCTGGTGCCATAGCATATCTCACCATATAGCATTTGACGAGGTAATCTCACATCATCCATCCGATGGGCATGACCAATCCATCTAAATTGGTGACCTATTATGGATGATTCTATGCTGTTGCTTTGAGCCTTTTCCAGAACAGCAATATTGGTAATGCGGTCTTCCCATTTAATCCTCAGGATTGATCGAAGTTTTTGTGGGTGGAAACGCTCAAGCTTCCTAAGATCACGTTGGTAAAGGGTCCATGTTTCACAGCCATACAACAATGTAGAAATGACTACTGCTTTGTACACCATAAACTTTGTACTCATGGACAGATCTTTATTCATGAAGACCCGGTGCGCTAATCGTCCATATGCTGCATGGGCTGTGCCAATTCTCTTATCCACATCCTGCTCACAGGTACAGGCCACAGAAATGGTACTGCCCAGGTACGAGAAGTACCTGTTCTAATGGCAAATTTGAGATGGAGATATTGAACTGAGGAAGAGGTGTGCCTGGTGAAGGTTGTGCCAAGACTTTAGTCTTATTGACATTTATGGTAAGACCAAAGCGATCACAAGCTCTTTTGTAACAATTAACTGACTCTTGCAGCTCTTCTGGTGTGAGAGTTGGCGACAGCTCAAGAGAAGGAAGACTTTGAGGAGGAGCTACAACAGCAGTTGAATGGTCAGAGCATCATTGTCATGGGAGATTTGAATGCACATGTAGGAAGTGAAAGGCAAGGATATGAAAATGTAATGGGAGCAGAAGGATGGGGCAGCAGGAATGAAGAAGGGAGAAAGTTGCTGGATTTTTGCTAGAGAAACGGTTTAGTGGTAGGCAACTCCTGGTTCCGGAAGAAAGAAAGCCACAAGGTAACGTGGTACAGCAGTAATTTAACAAAGAAATCTTTGGTAGATTACATGCTGTACGACTGGGAAATGAAGAGAAGTGTCAGAGATATAAAGGTAATACCATCAGAGGCCTTAGATAGCGACCACAGAATACTTGTAATGAACCTGGGAGTTGTTAAGGATAGCAAGAGGACAGAGTACCAGGAAAGGAGAATCAAAGTATGGAAACTCAAGGAAAAGGAAGTCAAGGAAGAATTCCAGAAGATAATAAGGGAAAGGATGCCAACAGACAATCCTAAAACAGGGGAAGAGGAATGGAAGCAATTCAAAAATACAATGGTGGAAGCTGCAGTGGCAGTATGTGGGAGAACAAGCAACAGAAAGCGGTGTAAAGAGACACCATGGTGGAATGAGAGAGTAAAAGAAGCTGTGGGAAGGAAGAACAAGGTTTTCAGAGTGTGGTTCCAGGAAAGAACTGATCTGGCAAGCGAAGATTATAAGATAAAGAAGAAAGAAGCTAACAAGATTGTCGCAGAGGGGAGGAAGAAGTGGATGGTAAAGTGGACAGAGATGATGGAGGAAGACAGCAGAGGAAATAAGAAAGTACTTTTTGGGATGGTCAAAAGTAAGAGAAGAGGTCTGCGAGAGGATGTGATAATGGTGGGCACAAACGGAAATGAGTTACACAACAAAGAGACACTCAAGACAGTGTGGAAAGAGTACTTTGAGGATTTGCTGAATCCAAAAGGTCATAGGGAGGAAGACAACGTATTGGAAGATGGAGAAGACAACACAGGAATGGAAAAGGACCTGACTTGGAGAGAACTGGAAATGGCTATAGACAAGATGAAAGGAGGAAGGGCACCGGGTGTGGACGAAGTGAGTGTTGAAATGGTGAAGGCAGCAGGGGAGGTTGGGAAATAGTGGCTGTACCATGTGATGAGGGTGGTATGGAAGGAGAAAAAGACCCCAGAAGATTGGAAGAAAGGATTAATTGTCCCAATATTTAAGAAAGGAAGCAGAAAGGAGTGCAGAAATTACAGGGGAGTCACACTCATACCACACTGTGCCAAGATATATGAAAAGATATTAGAAAGTAGAATACGAGGCAAAGTGGAGAGAGAATTGAGAGAGGAGCAGTATGGATTCAGACCTGGGAGATCAACAGTGGATCTCATATTTCCAGTGAGACAGCTCCAGGAACACCACTACGAATTTGGAGAGGATCTGTTGATGGCCTTCCTGGACATCGAAAAGTGTGTGTAGGGAGAAGGTTTGGGAAGCAATGGAAAACATGGGAGTGGAAAAAGGGACTGTAGGCAGAGTGAAGGAGATGTATTGTGGAAGTGTGAGTTGTATGAAAGTTGGAGGGGAAAGAACAGACTGGTTCAGACAAATGAGTGGCCTGAAACAGGGTAGTGCACTGTCACCCCTTCTCTTTATTGTGGTTATGGACGAGGTAATGACACGGGTAGCAGGAAAGATAGGAGAAGATAAGATGAAAGCAATGGTGTTTGCAGATGATCTCATGGTCTCGGGAAACAAGGAGGAGGAAATTCAGGAGCAACTGAAGGCTTGGGAAGAAACAGTGGGAGAGTACGGATGGAAGTTCAACATCAGCAAATGTGAGATACTGTTAACGACCAGGAAAAAGGACAGACCAGTGAGTGGGATAACACTTGTAGGTGGACAGCTGAAGAAGATGGAAAGTCTCAAGTACTTGGGAAGTATAGTGGAGGAAAATGGGAGAAATGACAAAGAGATTACGGAACGTGGCAGACAGGCAGAAGCATTTCTGAGAAGCATTAGGAGCTTAGTGTGGAATAAAGATGTCCCACAAAAAAGCAAGGAAGTGTTATACAGAAGCTACTATGTCCCGATACTGACCTATGATTCAGAAATGTGAATATTGAAGAAAAGAGACATAAGCAGAATACAGGCAGGTGAAATGAAGTTCCTGCGAAGTAGGATCGGAGTAGCAAGAAGAGACAGGTTGAGGAATGAGAAGGTCAGGGAAATGGTGAAAGAGGAGCCCTTGCAAGGTAGGATTGAGACATCAAGACTGAGGTGGTATGGACACTTAAAGAGAATGGATGAGAAGAGGATTCCCAAGAGGATACATGAGATGCAGATGCAGAAGAAACGACCAAGGGGAAGACCAAGAGATAGATGGCTGAAAGGAGTGGAGGAATGTGTCAAGAAGAGAGGCGAGGACTGGACCAGAGTGACAGCGGAGAGGTGGTGGGAAGAAAGGACTAAGTGGCGAGGCTTATGTTCCAAACAGACCCAGCCTGGGGCTGGAAACTGTACAAGATGATGATGATGATGATTGTATTGCACGTTCAGTTAATATTTGTTTGCAAATATCACTCAAATTGTACCGATGTAGGCTGTCACGGCATCATTAGTTTGAATGACTGTGCAAACTAGTACTAACAATTCCGGCATCTAGTGCATCAGTGGAAAGAACGTTTTCTACCATGAAACATATAAAAACCTTCACCCGAAACTCAATGCATCAAGAAAGACTTTCACATCTCGCGCTTCCTTCCATTGAAAAGGATTTATTGTGCAGCCTGCAGGGGAACATTGATTTTCACGACCGCATAATTGATGAATTCGCTAAGAGTGGGAGGAGAATTGAACTTCGCTACAAGTGATCCGCCAAATTACAGTGAATAGGGACATTAATTAATTTTGTACAAATGAGAACAGAATGCACTTGATACCGCAATAACCGACTATTTTTTAAAATAATGTGATAGGTCTTTAAAATATTATTCAAATTATACGGATGTACTTACATTTAAAATTATCTATCCTTTACACCTACTCTTTGAATATAATTTGAATGATAATCAGAGCAACTTTGCAGGATGATGGGTCACTCGGAAGATTCCAACATACTCTACACTTCAACACATTAATATCTATTTACGGTATACTAAATTTTGCTAATTGCACTCAAAAACATAGAGTTGTGAGTTAACCGGACAAAGCAGAATTGCAACTACCACGCCCAGCAAAGGTCAGGTCTGATGATCAGAACTCTCTCTTGGGGTGAACAACCGTGATGGAGGGTGGGCAAGGAGTGGGTGGGGACTGGGGAAGCGCGCCAAATAATTTTAAGTAGTGCTGGTGTTCCATGCTCACTAGGGTAAGCCGTCTGAATCAAAGCAGACCCTGCTACTAGCTTTGACTTGTCTCGACGACAGCCATGTGGCTATGGAACATTAGAACCCCATGTCATAGCCAATCACTGACGACCTAGCGTTCTTGGTGTACTACTCCATCGGCCATAGCAGTGTTCCGGGCCAGAAGGATCCTGGAGGTACACAAGTCGTTGTCATAGCAACCGGCCGCGCTTTCCTCTTTCTCTACAAAGTGGCTGATCACGAAGAACTGGTGTAGAGAACGTGGGACTTCATTCAAAGGGTCTATTTTGCTGTTGCGTGCACGTTAGGAAGTCATAATATAAACTTTATTTTTATGAGAATATACTAGGTAAGCGGTGCTTACCCTGTGGTATTGGAGAAAACGCCATTGGACCGATTTCTTCTCAAACTATATTATGCTTATTAATGTATAGCTGTAGGGCTTCAATACTACTGGCCAGGAGAACTGTGTCGTCTGCATATCTAAGTGTACGTATTAGTTCCCCATTGACCTTGATTCCCACTGGCGTATCTTCTACTGCCCGAAATACAGCTCCCGAGTAAATGTTGAATAATATTGGAGACAGAATACATCCTTGTCCAACTCCTCTTCTAATGTCCATAGAATCTGATGTATCATCATCAATCTTGACTACAGCTTTTTGATGCCAGTATAGCTTTCCAATGATTCTTATATCTTTACCGTCAATTCCAATTTGTTGAAGTATTTTGATGAGCTTATTATGTTTCACTCTATCAAATGCTTTTTCATAATCTATGAAACAGGCATATACATTTTTTTTTGGAGGACCATTGCCACGGAATGGACGATGTTCTCTGTACTTTGGGATGGTAGAAGGGAAGGTCCTGGGAAAAGACAGAGGCAATTTGTTCTGGTCTGGATGGGTCTGAGGGTGTCTTACCTCTGCACCGGTAGGTGAAGGTTGAATGAGTCTCACCACAGGTGGCATATTTTGGGTGTTCCCGATTGGCTAACCGAGCGGTGGGGTGTTCCTGTGCACAGATCCCACATACTCAAGGGTTGGAGCATATAGTTCCCGGAAGATGTTATACTTCTGGCACCTGTCACAGCATACATGTTGTGGGGCGGGTATCCAAGACAGTTCCACCTGATGACGCTCGCAGTAGAGGCACCATCGTGCAGGAGAGCATCAATGGTGGCTACATTCATGGAGGGATCCGCACTAGGGTGACGGGGCTAGTGTCAGTGATGATCCGCAGAACCTTGAAGACATCGAAGCTGTCCAGTTGAAAATGAGCGGCGACCTTGTCTGGAGTGTAGGATTTCTCAACCCCATGGATCACTGCCGACATGATGGAAGCCGTATGGTAAGATGGATGGTTGGGCCATGGCGTATTTTGGGCCCTGCACGATGGCGCGGACTGCGCAATGCCAATGGTGTTGACCTGAAAGTTGTACAGGGGCGTGACAGTTTTCAGGTTGTGCCCTTCCTTGGTCCTCTGAATTTCCTGACTGTAAGATGGATGGTATGGAAAGAACTTAGAAAGGACCTGATGTATGGCACTTGGGTGATTGTGCTTGGGCATGACTAGGGTTGGCTGGTTCCTCAGTTTAGGGACTGCGACAACGTGGTCATGTAGCCCCGTGTACTTTGGATGTGTGTAGAATCTGATAACCGGTGTTAATTGTGATGTCTGTTTAAGTGTGTGTTATCTGTTTTTAATTCAAGTAAGGACAGCAGACATTGAATTTCAAGTAGTTCCTACTTTTGCCACCAAACGCCACCGTCAGCGACTAACTAGTTCAGAACTTGGCTACTAGATGCCACCGCAGTCGGCTCTTGGCAACGAACGTCGGAACCTAAGAGCGTTTGCCAAATGTTTAACCTAACCTAATTTAGCTTTACACAGGTGTAATTAGTGGAAGGTGCTTTAACATGCCATAAATCTATGACATAGGACTGCCGGCTGCATGACTCCGAGCAAGTTTTGATTATGTAATAGGTAGGAGGGAGGAAGGGAAAGGGTGGCAACACTACGGGTACAGATGGCAGCATGTAAGGCTCGGTTTCTAGTAGCGTCAGTGTAACTTTGACGCGCAGAAGAGGCCAGTATATCGGGCTCGGCTGAGGCTGGTGGAGACTGCGGCGAATGGTGAAATGGGGCTGCTGCAACCTTTGATGGATCCAAGTTTGGAGCGGTAAATAGATTTCAAACTGAGAACGCATGCCCAATTCAGTAATTGAAGTAGTTGGTGCACTCATGGCGGCAGAGGTGGCAGGAGAGATGCAGGACTTCTTTGCATGCTCAGTAGACGTTGGCATACTAGTAGCTTTGCTTGGCACTTTAATTTGACTTGTCTCTAATTCAGGCAATGAGTCTGGTGAATGCGGTACTTTGGTGGAGATGGCATTGCACATGAGAAAACACACAACACTGATACTATATTCTTGTGGTTTAGCACAAAAGAAAAGAACATGTTACACAGAGATAATGTATAGGGGAGAGTCCTCTAGCCCCGGACACATTACTTTTTTCGCCAATACTGCTGAAATTTTTGAATTTAAAAATCAAGTAAAACATGTGTGACTTCCTTCATGTAACATAAGACAATATTCCTGATAGCATAATTTTCAACAGTGGCAGGGTTATTGGGAATTTAAATAAACGTACTTGTGGCTTTGGCTTTTTCCCCTTTTATTAAGACTGGCCTGTAAGACCGGACAGTTTAGAACTATTTCGGATTGTTATTTGAATACTGTAAATTCTATGCATATCTATGATCTTATCAAAGGATGTGGTAGTTGACATGATAGTGACTTATAGGAACTTCATACTTGAAATCTATGGACATATTATGGCCCTAAAATAAAGGGACCTTTGAAATTAAAAAAAAAAAATCTTTTTATTTCTAAAACATGGTAAGAACTGGAGATCTCAGTGCAAGTTCACGATGTCTCTTCATGAAGCTGTAATAGAAATGTTTCCCAGCAATTTTGTTGTCCTTATTGAACCTATGAGGCAGCTTTAAAGTCGCAGCTAAATCATAAGCAAGTTTCAGGAACTCTTTTCTGGTAAGGGGCATGAGCATGCCATCTAACAGCTTGATATGGGCGACTAATTGTTCTTCAAAATTGTCTGCAAATGCTCTCTCGAAGCGCCCAAATTTCGGCGTAATTTGAATTTCTCCTCCACTCTTTATTTTTATTACTCTGTCCTGCAAAGTGCTCTTCGGAACTCTGAAACTAATTGCAGCTTCCCTAACACTCAAATTATTAGCAAGCACACTGTTCACTGCCAGTTTCATACCGTCTTCGGACCACGTTCCCCTCCTCTTCCCATTTTTGTCGTCTTTCGGCATGTTTTTATTTGCGATTCAACCTGCAAATAATAATATGACAGCTAATTACGTGTCCGATGGTACAGGACATAGTACTGTCCTGTCTTACAGGACAAGCATGCATCTAAAGAAACACCTGCCATTAACTAATTACGTTTCATTTTCAATTTATACTTTGTGAACATGTTATTAAGACCACATTATACAACTACTCTCAGTACAGTAAAAATTCACTTACCTAGTTCAGTACAATGCTCTTCCAAAACTTACTTGAGACACATGAATGAACACAGGAAATCAGAAAATACCACGTAGCGTGGTTACTGCTTGAGTGACAAACTCACTCTGCTTGCGCTGAAGTACACTGGAAGAAACCTTTGAAATGCACTCTACATGATGCTGACATCTAGCGAGATTTTCGTGAACTGTAGTGTGTCCGGTACTACATGCCGTCCGGTGCTACAGGACTTTCCCCTAATCAAGTAAGCGCAGTTGGCACAAAAGAAATAAAATAAATGAAATGCCCAAAGTAGATTGTCCATATAAAATTTTGTGGTAATGAAAGGAATAAGCGAAACATTCGGCGAGTGAAATTGGCACCGCACTGCTCTGGACTGTAGATATACAGTATGACATTATTGTCCATAATGTAAGTAATTGAGGTCCGTATTGACTAACTATAAATTAGAAAGAAAATAAAGGGATTCTGCCTTTCCAATACTTGTATTGAACCTACTCACAGGTACATGTTTCGAAGGTAAAACTCCTTCTTCCTCAGCCTGTACATAAAAATAACAAAGATAAATAACCTTTATAAGAACATACGTTGCATGAATAAAGATTTGTGAAATACATAATATGAAGTTCAATTGTTTCCGTTTCTCCTTGGAAGATCTTCCAATTGGATATCCAGGCCTGGGTGCATTATAAAGCCGCTGAGTCAGGCCGGTGTTGTGAGTCGCTATTTGGTTGCGTCATCGTTTTTCGAACTAGTCTCTATGCTGCCCTTGGAGAACATCATGGCAAAGAAATCAACATAATCCCTGTAGTAGTGCCATGTCCTGCTGTATGTAGTGTGTTTGGGCGTGAACAACAGCAGATCAAAAAACTTGTCTCAAACAAATATCCCCTTCTCACCTAGTATGTCTTTGGACAAGCAAAGGAGTGATATTTGTTTGAGACACGTTTTTTGATCTGCTGTTGTTCATGCCCAAACACACTACATACAGCGGGACATGGCACTACTACAGGGATTATGTTGAGATTTCTTTGCCATGATGTTCTCCAAGGGCAGCATAGAGACTAGTTCGAAAAACGATGATGCAACCAAATAGCGACTCACAACACCGGCCTGACTCAGCGGCTTTTTAATACACCCAGGCCTGGATATCCAATTGGAAGATCTTCCAAGGAGAAACGGAAACAATTGAACTTCATATTATGTATTTCACAAATCTTTATTCATGCAACGTATGTTCTTATAAAGGTTATTTATCTTTGTTATTTTTATGTACAGGCTGAGAAAGAAGGAGTTTAACCTTCGAAATATGTACCTGTGAGTAGATTGAGAATAAACAAGAGTTGGTTTCAGAAACAGCTAAGTCACAAACTAACAAGATATAGCTGGAACGGAGAATCTAAGACTGTGATTGATTATATCATATCAGACTATGAAGCAGGGAAGATCATCTGTGATGTTCGAGTTATACCAAGTGAAAGTCTAGACAGTGACCACAGATTGCTCCTTGCAACAATTAAAAACATTGTAGTTCATAAACCTCAGAAATGCAGGAAACCAAAAATTAGGACATGGGAATTAAAGAAGACAGAGAAACAAATAGAGTATATGAAGAATGTGGGCAATAAGTTACCATCAGACTCGTTACAGGAAGGAAATGTTGAATGGATTAGATTTAAAGAAAGTATTGTCGGAGCTGCTGTAGAAGTATGTGGAAAGACTAGCAACAAAATAAAAGCAAAAGAAACCCCTTGGTGGAACGATAGGGTGAAGAAAGCCGTAAAAGAGAAGAATGAAACCAGGAAAGCCAGAGATAAAGAAATGCATAAAGGAAGTGGAAGAAATGAATCCAGTGTGAATGAATTACAGCCGAAATACAGAGATCTGAAGCTACAAGTTAAAAGAATTGTGGCCGAAGAAAAACATAAAACTTGGACTGATTTCACAGATAAACTGGAACAGGACAGCAAAGCCAACTCTAAACTACTGTACCGAACAATAAGAAATATAAGAACCAGATGCCAACATAGTCAGGGAAGAGACAGAAATAAGGAAGGTCATGAAATCTTATTTCGAAAAATTATACAGCAGTACAGGAGTAGACCCCAACGATGGAAGCACGAAGGTCAGTTTATGCTGTAATGATGAACTAGATCAAGAGAATCCACCAACATGGAAGGAAGTAGAAATAGCCCTTAATTGTATGCCCAAAGAAAAATCGACAGGATTTGATGAAGTCAGTGCGGACATGATCAAAGCAGCTGGTCCACTAGGAATACAGTGGCTTCATAGAGTAATAGGTGCAATATGGAAGGATGGAAAAGTTCCAGATGATTGGAAAAAAGGAATAATAGTACCTCTCTTCAAAAAAGGAAGCCGAAAGAAATGTGGCAATTATAGAGGGATCACTTTATTGTCTCATGGCCTGAAAATATTTGAAAAAATACTTGAGAAAAGGCTAAGGAAAATAATAGAACCTCAACTGCAGGAAGAGCAGTATGGATTCAGAGAACACCGTGCAACTATAGATCTCATATTTTCCCTCAGAATGCTGCTAGAAAAGCACTGGGAGAAGGGTAGACCCCTAACACTTGTATTTTTAGATCTTGAAAAACCATTAACTCTGGATACAAAATTTTTGCAAATATTATTAAAGAACAAGAAGTTCCGTGAAGAACTATACAGCCTACTTTTCATGCCAATGATTATTCTACAGAATATGAACCTATCTAGAATAATGAAATTAAGTTGCTAATATCGACATTTCCAATTAGTTCGAAATACTGTATACCTGGCATAATGTATCCTAATAGAGCACTACAGTTGGCAGCCCTGATGACTGAATATATTCTTAGTTCCGTCTCTTAAGGTACAGAATACAAAATTTGGTTGAAGTCCAATGAATAGCATGGACGTTACATGTAGTTAAACATTGGATCTAACAGCGCGCGTAATATCATGTTGGCAACAATGTCATGCATGTATTGGTCAGAAATAATCTGAAATAATATGATCTATTGTTGTGCCAATTTTGAATGAAATCCATTAGTTAGTATAGAAGTTACATGCATTTTAAAATTGGACCTATCAGCAGGCTTAGAATCATGTTGGCAGCACTGACGTATATTAGTTACTCCAAATTCGTCTAGAATGCCAGGTACTATACGTGTGCAAAGTTTAGAGCTATTGGCTTGCATACTTTCTGATATATTGATATTAGGGTAACAAAAATAGGGACAGCACATATTAACAGTTGGCAGCACTGGTTGCTCCTTAGAATACGCAAAGTCATATCTGTTATGGTACACATAGCACATACGAAATTTGGTTGAAATCCAAATGATAGTATGGAAGTTACATGTATTTAAAGTTGGACCTGTCAGCAGGCTTAGAATCATGTTGGTAGCACTGACGTATATAAGTTACTCCAAATTAATATAGAATGTCAGGTACTATACGTGTGCATAGTTTAAAGCTGTCGGCTTGCATACTTTTTTTTTATCTTTTTTTACAGACAATATGATATTTATTCAATTAATTCCAAAGAGCCATAGGCTCGTACAGAGGAATTGTACAGTAATATGTGTGTTTACACATCAGGAAGAAAATTCTGAAGGTAACACAAATTGATGAATAAGGGCATAGGCCTATTAGTAAAGTTGATACTATATCTATGATTGTTTAGACCAAGGTCTCTTAAAATGATAAGCACAGGATTTTTCAGCTAATTTGATGTATTACGATGCATCGAATTTTTCCCACAATACTTTCGTAGTTTTCCTCTTAAATACTGACAAAGTTGGTGCACTTTTTACTTCATCAGGAAGTTTATTATATGACTGTGATGCAGAGAACTTGAAACTATTTCTACCGTATTTAGAAGAGTGAATGATATATAAGGCTACGTCCTTCGCATGCCCAGTTCCATAAGAATGATTGTCCGAGTTCAAGACGTAGGGAGAGCTATAGAGTATTGTGTTGTGTTTCATTTTTGTATATTAGCATAGCTGCTCGGAGATCTGCACTTATGCTGAGGGGTAGAATTTTACTTCTGATGTACAGATCTTTTACTGGAGTGCAGTAAGGAAGGTTAAATATGTTTCTAATAGCCCTATTCTGAATAGTCATTAAATCATTCAGTGTGGATTTCCTGCAGTGAGCCCAAATAACATTTAAATATTGGAGCTTGCTATGTACAAGTGAATAGTAGATTTGTTTTACAAGGTTTAGGGGAATAAGATACCGAAGTTTCCTTAGGATCCCTACTATAGGTGAGAGTTTCTTAGCAATTCGTTCAACGTGTTCAATCCAGGTCAGGTGTTTGTCGATGATTAGACCTAAATACTTTGCCTGATTAACCTCTTTTATTTCAATATTATTTATATATATTTTGTCATGTGTGATTTCTTTCATGCTTTGCTTTGAAATTACCATGTAATTGGTCTTCTGTAGGTTCATTGTTAATTTATTGGCCTGGAACCATTGTGAGAGAGTATTTATATCTTGTTGCACATTTTGTATGTCTTTCCCAGTGTAGAAGATATTTGTATCATCTGCATACAATTTGATATGCCCTCTCAAATTACATTCCACAATATCATTTATATAAATTAAGAATAATGTAGGTCCAAGTATAGATCCTTGTGGAACTCCATGAGTTATATATTTTCCTGAACTTATGCATTTATTCAAAGCTACATGCTGCTTTCTTCCAATAAGGTAGCTTTGGAACCATTTTAGTGCTATACCTCGGACACCAGCATTTTCTAATTTTGATAACAGTATTTTATGATCTACTGTATCAAAGGCTTTTGTGAGATCAATAAATAACCCAACTGCCATATTATTTTTGTCAATAGTTTCTTGTAGCATTGTTATTAGGTCAATAGTTGCTGCTTCAGTACTAGAATTTTCCCTGAATCCATATTGCATATTATGAAAGAATGTATTCTTGTTCAGAAATGAAAGCAATCTTGTTTTTACCACTTCTTCCAGAATTTTTGAAACTACCGATAAAATAGAAACAGGTCTATAATTATTTGGATTTCTTTTGTCACCACCCTTAAATATAGGAACTACTTTGGCCACTTTTAAGTCATCTGGTATCATGCCAGTAACTAAGGACTCATTAATCATTTCAACCAAGATTTTAATAACTGATTGTATATTGTTTTTAATGAAATTTGTCTTGATCCTATCTAATCCACAGCTCTTTTTATTCTTTAAATTTGTGATGATGGACTTGACCTCTGCTTCATCTGTCGGATATAAGTAGAGAGAATTTGACTGATTGTGGTCCTTACTGAGGATTTCCTTCTGATCAGGAATAGCTTTTGCTAGACTTCCAGCAATGTTTGTGAAGAACAAGTTAAATGATTCACATAGTTCTTGATTGTCTGTGATAATTTTGTTGTCTATTTCAAGTGAAGTGCATGTCTCAACTGTTGGTTTTTTGTTGAGTATGATTTCTTTGATAGTCTCCCAAGTTTTATTAGAATTGTTTCCATATGTTCTGAATTTATCTGAGTAGTAATTTGACTTTAGTCTTCTTTTTAAGTTTGTTACATTATTCCGGCATCTACAGTATTCTTGGTTCATATCATTATTATTTCTGTGAAGGGGATTTTTGAGCTTTGCATGCAGAGTGTCTCGTTGTTTTATAAGTGTAAGGAGTTCAGCTGTAACCCATGGTAAGTTTGTAGTCTGTCTGTTATTGTTAGTATTGTTTATTTTTCTTTGGCTATGCCTGTTCCTTAGATTCAATTGTTTGATGAAAGAGTTATATAGAGAGTTAACAGTACTATCTGCATCATTATGGGAATCTGCATTTATAGATATATTAGTTTCAGGAGTGTGTTGCCTATCCCAAGAGTCCTCGTGTGTTGTTGATTTTGTCGGCTTATGTGACAGAGTGTACGTGCTATAATTGGTCTTGGAAATATCAAGAATTAATATACTGTGTTCACTAATATCATTGCTGACATTTGATATTTTATAACTTAATTCTGAATTGTTTAGTGACACGTGGTCTATTAAGGTAGCTGCAGTGTCACAAAGTCGTGTAGCATATTTAGTGTTGCATTGTTTAAAACCATAGCATGCTATTAAATTTAGATATTTCCTTCTTAATTGATCATCAGCTAGGATATCAATGTTGGTATCTCCGAGGAAGATGCATAATTTATTGTTTATCTGGCTAAGAAAACTTTCAAATGAATTTAAGAAGGGTATGGCATTGCTTCTATTGGGGTTATATGCTGCAATAATGTCAATGCTTTTGTATGTTGGCCTATTACTTTTAACATCATCTCTGAATACCTCAATCCACATCAAACTATGATTCATTTCACACTTTCTTTTAACGTTCACTTTCCATTTGTGTGATACATAAATACCCAGACCCCCACCAACTTTGTCATCTCTATGAGCAAACACGCTTGTGAAATTGTTGAAGTTATAAAAATCTGCCTCATTACTTTTCACCCAGGTTTCTGTAACTACCAATACATCTATCTGACCTATCATCTGCACGAGAATTTCAATGTCATCAAGCTTATTCCGAATACTTCTGCTATTAATGTACAAACACCTAACCTCTCCACCTAATTCTAATGAGTTTATGCATGCACTTATATTAGAGTCCTGTTGCATGAAATCATCCAAACAGTTGTACTTATGTTCACTGCACTGTACTTCACCTAGGTGTCCACTTGTAGTCAGCGCTTTCTTCTCTCTAAACAATAAAATGTCATCACTCGTTCCAGCAATTAGTTTTCCGAGAGTAAAAACTTGGCAACTCTGTTTAAAAGTTTTCCAAATTTCATTGTTCCTCTTCTATTGAGGTGGAGACCATCATAAGCAAGGTCCCTGTCTTGTAACCAAGAGTTCCCTTCTAAAAACATAATGTTTTTTTCACCACACAACCAATCCAGTGTTGAATTCACTGCATTAATGTATCGTGGGTCTATGTCACGTCTTTGCAATACACCACTAATACACACTTTTGCACTCGGAAAGGCACTTTTCACTTCGTGCAGGAGCTTGTCCACGTCATTCATAATGTGAGTTGGTGTTGGAGAACTGTTCAAGCAATTGGTCCCTACATGAATCATTACCACCTCAGGGTCTTCACGAACCTCTTTTGCACATACCTTTCTAGTTAATTGCTCAGTTCTTATTCCTGGATAGCAATAGACTGCGGCATCATCAACTACTGGGCCTACATTTCGCAGAATTGAGTCACCCATGACAAGTACACGGGGACGTCTCCTTTTCTTATTAGTAGGGTTATGGATAGGTTTGTCGTATCTGGATGTCCCGTTTTCAATACCGGTATCTTGTCTTTCTTCTAATTGGGAATCGGAACGGCTGAGGATTTCAAATGGATTCTGGGAGATAAAGTTGTTAGGAATATTCCCAGATTTCTCCAAGGTAGGCCTACGTCTTGGAAAGCGTGCATTCGTTTTAGACCTAACCTCTAAATAGTCTGCCTGAGTAGGCCTATCTTCTTCTGCTTGTAGTCTTTCTTTAAGGAAACTTATTTGAGATTGTGCGTTTTTTAAATCAACCACAAGCATTTTGATTATTTCCTCTTTGGAGGCCAATTCTAATTTGAGGAGTTCAGATTCACTCGCCGCTCGCGGCAACTCGTACTTTTTTCCCAGTTGATTTCCTTCACATCTCACAATTTTTTCGCCACTACATGCTTTGTCTTAACAATTAAGACACACCTCTTCAATGGATAAAGAATTGTTATCACATTGAACACTTACATCACTCGATTGGGAACAATTTTCAAGAGATAACCGTTCGTGACTTGCGTTTAACATCGCCATATTAATCTTATAATTGTAGATTTCTGTAGGCATATGTCCGTGATTATTTCATACTGTTGGAAAGGTGAGGTTTCAAGTTTGCCTATGCGGTGTTTACTTTTTTTCCTTCAAAGTCCGTTATGCGATAGGTTTGAGTTTGTATTCACACCCTTTCTGATATATTGGTATTTGGAAAAAAAAAATAGGAGCATTTATTAACAGTTGGCAGCCCTGGTAGGTCTTAAGAATACGCTCAGTCATATCTGGTTATGTACACATACAACATACGAAATTTGGTTGAATTCCAATTGATAGTATAGAAGTTATATGCATTTAAAAATTGGACCTATCAGGAGGCTTATAATCATTTTGGCAACACTGCCATGTTTAGCCTCCTGGAAATTAAACTGAAATATTATGATCTGTACGTGTGCCAATTTTGAAATCGCTCCCATTCATACTTTCCAAGATATCCAACATGGAGCTCAAATTTCAATTTCGATTTTTTAGCAGTTGGTAGCACTGACATCATTTTCAAATATGGCCGTGAGATATTCAGGTATAGATCTTTACTCCTACCAAATGTTGTTTCGATTGCTGCAGCCGTTTAGGAGTTGATAGGGGGGGACACACACACAGCCAGACAGACAGACAGAAGGACAGACAGACAGACAGACAGACACACATTTGCCCGATCTCATAAGTCTACTTTTTCCTCATTTTTGCAAAATGTGAAAAGTAGGCTAAAAATTACTGAAACATTACTCTGAGGTGATAGGGAATGAACAACATGGGTTTAGAGAAGGTCGCACATGTGCAGATGCCTACTTCACCTTAAAACTTTGGATTGAAAAACGCAGGGAGTTCAATTTGGAAACACACATATCATTTGTTGATTTTAAGAAAGCCTTTGATTTTGTTGACAGAAACAGACTTATTGACATATTGGCCAGGGATTGTGTCCCCCAACAGTTAATTGATAACATTTACAACATGTATAGTGGTACTCTTATTGCAGTAAGGTTAAGTAATCATAAATTCAAGTGGAAGCCAATCAGCAGAGGGGTAAGACAAGGCTGTGGACTCTCTCCAATGCTATTCATAATCTACATGGATGCTATAATAAAGGAATGGAGGTGTGAAAGGCATGGTTCAATACCTATCACCAGGCATCTAAGAAATTTAGATGCTATACTATTTGCTGATGATGTTGCATTGGTAGCAGCATCTGAAGATGATCTGCAGTGGTCAGTATTCAACCTCCAGAAAGTGGCATCAAAATTCAGCATGTGCATTTCTACTGAAAAGACTAAAGTAATGGCCTTTAAAGGTAAGGACCCTATCCCCAGTAAAATTTGTCTGGATGGTAAAATTTTAGAAAGAGTTAACGAATTCAAGTATTTTGGATATAATTTATCTTTTCAAGAAGAACGAGACATAACTGCAAAAATAACTGATTATACCAGAACAACAGGAATCATCAATCACGTCATGAAGCCATCTCTTGTCCAAAGGCATACACGCTTGCGTTTGTATAACACATTAGCCAGACCAACCCTATGCTATGGCAGCGGGGCATGGACAATAAGATCTGACATCTCCAGACTCACAGCACGCGAAATGACCTTTATGCGCCGAACAGCAGGCTATACTAAATGGGATCATAAGAGAAACGAGGATGTGCTGAAGGAACTAAAAGTGAAACCAATAACTACATACATTTGTGACTACCAAGAGAACTGGAAGCGTCATGTCCAAAGGATGGAACCTGGAAGATTACCAAAGGAGATCCTTCGCTACCAGCCACAGGGAAATAGATCTATAGGACGTCCGATGAAGAGATGGAGGGAAAGTGCAAGACCGTAACGGGACATTTGGCCCAATACTTGGAAGGAAGATGATGATGATGGAAAAGCATTTGATAACGTCCCAAGAAAGACTATATGGGAATGTCTAAGAAAGAAAAACGAACCCGCGGGGCTAATCCAGAAAGTTAAAATGCTTTACGAAGGTTGCCACAGTTGTGTTCAGATAGGAAATGGTAATTCTGACTGGTTCCAAACAACTAAAGGAGTTCAACAGGGCAGTGCCCTCTCACCATTATTTTTTATCACTGTAATGGATGAAGTTATGAAAGGAATAAAGCATAACAACAATACAGAAATCAGCGCATTTGCATTTGCAGATGATGTAGTAATTTGGGGTAATACAGAGAAAGAAGTACAGGAGAGGTTGGCCACCTGGAATAACTGTCTAAAAGCACACGGATTAACAATAAACCAATCAAAAACGGTAGCGATGTCAGTCAACAGACAGAACAAGAAAGGAGAAATAAGGCTTGAAGGTACACAGCTTGAAACAGTAGACCAGTTTAACTATCTTGGGTGCATTATTTCAAGCAATAACAGGATACAGCATGAGATCAATAGCCGAACCCAAAAAAGCAATCCAGTTCTACCATCAAGTTTGGAACTTACTCTGGAACGAACAAGTCCCCTTGAGATCAAAGTAGACGCTCTTTCAATCATACTCTACCCCCATAACAACATATGGCCTAGAAACCTGCACAACAACCAGACAGATAGACAGCAAACTACAAGCTGTAGAAATGAAGTTTCTACGAACAATGGTCCAAAAAACTAGGAAGGATAGGGTAAGAAATGAAAAAATTAGGGAAGAAGCAGGAGTGTACCCAACGTTGAAAGAAAAAGTGACAAGGGCCCGTTTGAGATGGTTTGGCCATGTCAAGCGAATGGACGAGGGAAGGATAGCAAAACAAAGACTACACACAGATGTGGTTGGTAGAAGGCCAGTAGGAAGACCAAGGAAGAGATGGCTAGACCAGGTGAAGGAGGACATAGGAACAAGGGGAGTTATCTGGGATAGAATCCTGAAAGAAGAATGGTACATGGACAGACGCAAGTGGAGGGTGCTCGTAAACTACACCCGGGCAACTGGAGTAGAAGACAGATGATGATGATGAGTAGGTTCAATACAAGTATTGGAAAGGCAGAATCCCTTTATTTTCTTTCTAATTGACATTATTGTAGCACACGGAGAGCGATAGTTGGGAACACTGAGCACAGGCTTCATAGTAGGCGGTTGAGCACTGAAATGGAGATGGTGAGCACCGTCTGGATGAAGAAGAAGATGGATACTGCTGGCTATGCACCGAACACTCGCTGTACTTAGGTAAGCCAGGATGATCGCCACCCTGGGAGCACTCTAGTTTACTATGTAACATGGGGAGAAGGAAAGATATGTAGGGGTTGGGGTGGGGGCATTAATCAGGGAATTGAGGGAGCTAGGGTATGGGGGGAGGGAAGAGATGAAATTTTTGTGGGGTATGTTGGTCATGTAATATATCTTGAGTGAAAGGGGAAAGGGGAAAGGGGGAGAGCTTCAGTGAAGAAGGGTCGTTGTGAATTATGGGCTTTGGTAAGGTACTTGAGGCGAAGGGAGTGGAGATTGTAGAAGTATATGGCAGGGGAATGACGACTAGGCGTGTATGCAGTATACATGTTTAATACGAACTGAACGACTAGGTTACATACAGGCATATATACAATAGCAGACAAAAAATCAACGAGAACATTCTCGTAACTAGAACCGCCACCAATGGCGTTGCGCTTCCTGGCGCTTAGTTTAAACCATAGATCACCTGTTGGGTTACATATTTCTAACAGAAATAACTGAGAATAGTGGGGAAGATAAAGTAAAGGATTGGCAGAAGGGTTGTCAAGTTCGAGGTGATAAGCGATCTGAAGCACGTGGTGGTCAAGTTTTGATAGTTTATAGTAGAGGGGTGGGACAGCATGGAGAGGCATATAGGATGACAGGACGATTGAAGATTTAATATATATATTGCAGATTTGGCAGGGTTTTAAGCCCCGGATATGGCCTGTCAAAGTACGGGGGATGGAAGGACTGTGTAGAGGATGAAATTTCCTCAATCAATTCTCACTAAAAGGAAATTAACTGCAGGTAGATTACAGGGCACATGGCACAGGACAGTGCAAAACAACTGTAAAGCTGCAATAGAAAAATTGGTTATCATTTTAGAAGAAACGGAGACCACCATAGCCAAAACGCTACCCAATAATCTAATCCGCTGAGAATGTATCACCGTGATCCTGATAGAAGGGGATGAAAGAATGCAATATTCCTTCCCAATAACGGGATATTGGAACTCCCTTTTTTTTTTTCAATCAATACCTGATACTTATTCAATATGTTGACATGGATACAAAGGTGGTGGTTCCAATGGAGGTTATTTTGAAAAGTAATTCCAAGGTAAGTAGCAGTGGTGAAACGTACACACCTTTTTTTGAGGACCATTGCCATGGAATGGACGATTTTGTATGTACTGGGGGTTGGAAGAGGGAAGAGGTGGGAAGGTCCTGGGAAAGGACTGGGGCAATTTGTTCTGGTCTGGATGGGTCTGAGGGGGCTTACCTCAGTTTTATTGAGAGTAAGAGAGTAAGTCGGTCTTTGTTGCAAGGGAGACAGATGCGGGATTTGGAACTGAATATGATGAGTTGGGTTTTATGTGGGTTTACGATGATGCGGGAGGTATTGAACCAGGTTTGAAGGATAACAAGGTATGTTTGAAGGTGTCTGGGAAGGGAAGGGTTGTTTCAGACGAGGGCAAGAGAAGCAAGGTCATCGGCAAATTGGTAAAGTTGCAGAGGGGGTGGGGGATGTGAGATATTGGAGGTAAACAAAATATACAGCAGGGAGAAGTGGGATGACCCTTGCAGGATGCTCGCGCGGAGGGGAAACGTATAGGAAGAGTCATTGTGAATGTGGATAGAGGCGGTACGGTTTTCTAAACATGTCGACCAATTGGATTTTTATAGTAAGTTTTCAAATTGATCAATATATTTTTCCCCCTTGGCTTGTTCAGTTTTCATCTAAATAATTACTTTCAATTTACAAATTTTTCATTTTTCTTTTATAGATTTACCACTCAACTGGTAGTCTTTTCACCATAATTGTTTGAATGCCAACTATAAAGATATGGCCCATTTCTACAAAATGCTCTACATTTTGCTCTTCTCATAAGAAGAAAGAAGTTCATGCTAGAATTTCGTCCAATCAGTATGACCGTTGGACAACCCCACCAACCTGGACCCAATGTTTGGGAAGCCAGGCTCTGCCTGTCATAAGTCAGGACAAAGGGCGAGTGATAGAAGAGTAACACCTCTTTAAAAAACCTTGGTCCAGCTGACCCGGCTGGTAGTCCCTTGTATGGGTCCCTTGCCAGGGATACGGTGAAGACCTCAACGACAGCTACAGTGGAGAGGATAATCCTCGGTACAATGTAGATGGCGGATGTGGCAGCCCAGTGCTCGGGATTAATTGAGTAAAAGGGATCATCCTCATTTTGGGGGTAGATATCAGTTATAGCGTCTGACCCGGAGCGGGAGGCTACACACGGCGTCTGTACCCCATGTCAGGGGCGGCCGAATTATATGCTGGCAGTAGCGTTAAAATGTCCTCAACGACAGACGAAGCGACCCGCCGGTTGAGGTATTTTCTGTCACATCAATGGCTACGTCTCTTCTAAATTCGGAACATGCTAGGTCGTTCCCCCAAAGCGACATGCGCCACTCACGCCTGAGTGACGTGAGAAATGAGCGAGGGTTACCTACTCATGAACGGGGTAGGTTAAAGAAGTTAGTTCAACCAAAACAACTAAGACTAAGATTTGCTACCCTCAATATTGGAACGTTGACTGGCCGACATCGTGAGCTAGCAGAAATGCTTAAACACAGACGTGTCAACATTGTCTGCGTCCAGGAGACCAAGTGGAAGGGTTCAAAGGCGAAAGAAATTGGAGATGGCTACAAACTCATCTATCACGGTACCGGCGCAGTACGAAATGTAGCAATAATCGTAGACCAGCACTACCGCAACAGAGTCACCAATGTCAACAGGGTGTCAGATAGACTTAGGTCTATCAAGATTGATTCAACAGAAATCACTGTTCACATTATATCTTGCAATGCACCTCAAACTGGATGTACAGAGGATGAGAAAGATGAATTCTGGAACAGTCTGGATACCCACCTTCGAGTAATCCCCCAGGATGAGTCCATTATTCTTGGAGGAGACTTTAATGGACATGTTGGGTCTCAGCGTGAAGGATATATGTGATGCCATGGAGGACATGGGCTTGGTGTGCGCAATGATGACGGATGTCGGATACTTGACTGTGCAGAAGCTCATAACTTGATTGTGACCAATACATATTTCAAAAAGAGGCTACCGGTAACACATCTGGCTACTTATTCCAGTGGAGGTATGTTACTCAGATTGATTACTGGCTAGTTCGGCAACAAGATATGAAGCTGGTGACAGATACCAAAGTGATTCTGTATGACGGCATTGCCTGTCAACACCGATTGCTTGTCCTTGATATTCAGAAAAACGTTAAGCGACCCAAAACAAAACCTAAAACTGGGCCTGAGTGTATCAAGTGGTGGAGATTAAATGCCCACCGCAAACTTCTCAGTGAAGTCTGATCAATTAGTTGATGGCATGTGGAGGGATGCTGTGAAACAGATACATACAGTAGGTGGCGAAAGAAACTGTGGGAAAAACCATACCCGGACGAAAATACTATGATAAACAGACCTGGTGGTGGAATGATGGAGAAAAGGATGGCCTACGAGACTTGGTGGAACTCACGTCTTGATACTGACCTCCAGCAATACCGTAACCTGAAATCAGCAGCAAAAGGAGCAGTAGCTGCTGCAAAGGACAATTACAGTATTATCGAGACCTGTACGACCAGCTTGACACACCATCAGGAGAAAACAATGTCTATCGTCTTGCTAAGTCCCGTAACCGTTCAACTCAGGACATTGGACACGTCGTGCATATCAAGGATGCGAACGCTAAGATACTATGAGAACAGCAATCTATCCTCCAACGTTGGGCAGACTACTTTTTTGGCATCTGCAATGAAGAATTTCCTCACCCACCAATTGCAAGTCCTGATCCTACCTTAGGACTCGTTCCTTCAATTACGTCCGAAGAATTAATGCTTGCCATGAAGAGTGGGAAAGCAACTGGCCCAGATGATGTACCGATGGAAATATGGAAAATGCTAGAAAAGCCTGCCTCAGAATTCCTTGCCACACTCTTTAACTGGATCATTGCTGAGAACCAACTTCCCCATGCATGGTCAACTAGCATAACAGTTCCAATCTGGAAGGGAAAAGGTGATGTGGGTGACTGCTCAACTTATCACCCTATTTGACTCCTCTGTCATATATTTAAAATATTTGAGTGTGT
This sequence comes from Meconema thalassinum, assembly GCA_946902985.2. NCBI lineage: Eukaryota > Metazoa > Arthropoda > Insecta > Orthoptera > Tettigoniidae > Meconema > Meconema thalassinum. Next base: position 223,860,061 of record OX336394.1, read on the forward strand.
GCTTGATTGTAGACTCAGAAATATTGTCACTGTAACACCAAACCAGTGTGGGTTTGTTAAGGGATGCAGTACCATCGATGCTGTCCATTGCACACGCCTTTTAATGGAAAAGCACAGAGAGAGGCAGCGAAGTGTACACCTGGCATTTCTCAATTTAGAGAAAGCTTTTGACCGTATCCCTCATGATCTTATTTGGCGAGCTCTTCGTTGTCATGGGGTCCGTGAGGAATATGTAAGCTGGGTGCAACTTCTGTATCGCAATGCCACTAGTGTAGTTCGGAGTCCAACTGGATTCTCCCCACCTTTTGAAATCCCTGTGGGTGTTCATCAGGGTTTTGCTCTACCACCACTGTTATTCATCCTCTGCATGGATACAGCAATGGCAGACATACAGACCTCACATCCCTGGACCCTTCTCTATGCGGATGATGTGGTACTTGTCCAAGAAACCCACCCTGAACTCCAGCACCGGGTTCAAACGTGGAATGATAGACTGGCTGAAAATGGACTACACCTCAATATCCAGAAGACAGAATACCTGGAATGTGGTCCCCAACCCAGAGGTACCCTCAGTATCAGTATGGAAAATTTGCAGAAGACCATGCATTTTAAGTATGTAGGGTCCATTGATTTGCAGAAGACCATGCATTTTAAGTACTTAGGGTCCATTGTCACTTCAAATTGTGACGCCACTCCTGATACTCGGATGAGGGTAAACGCAGCCTGGCTCAGGTGGAGACAAGTCACTGAAGTTTTCTGTGATAAAAGGTTGCCTGCATTTAAAGGCAAAGGCCTATAAGTCTGTGGTATGCCCAGTAGCAATCTATGGGACTGAATGTCGCCCTATGACCAAACAACATGAGCAAATTTTGCATACAATGGAAATGAAGATGCTCCGATGGTCGATGGGCTGACCCGATGTGACCACGCAAGGAACACAGACGTCCGGCGAAGATTTGGTGTTGCCCCAGTCGTCGAGAAGGTGAGGGAGGCTCGTCTACGCTGGTACGGTCACGTCATGAGAAGACAGAACAACTCGGTTGCAGAAACAGCACTCCATATCAACCCAGGTGGAACAAGACCACATGGAAGACCTGCAAAGCGGTGGACTGACAACATCAGGGCTGACATGCACACTGTTGGTCTAACACCAGAAGATGTCAACGACAGAAAGAAGAGGAGGAGATATAGCAAAATAGCAGACCCTGCAAGAGATTAATGCTAGGAAGAAGAAGAATATGACTGTTGGACATTACTTAGACTGCTTAACCCCCCCCCCCCCCCAGGGGCTCACATCTAGTGGGACGTGGGTTGGCGACCACGGGGCCCCAGCTGAGTCCGGCATTGCTTCCACTTACTTGTGCCGGGTTCCTCTCCGTCTTATTTCCTATCAACCTCACTTGGTCAACTCTTGTTCTCTTCTGACCCCGACGGTATTAGGGTATCCGAGGCCTAGGGAGTCTCTTCCTTTCCCGTCGTAATTGGCCCTTGTCTCATCTTTTTTGATACCCTCCTTCTGCGAGGGGTCAGCCTTCTTTTTCTTATCATGATATCTCCTGCCTTCTGCTCAAGGCCCTTAAGGAGGCAGGGTGTATGTAGCCCCACCACTTCTGGTGCACCCTGGATATTGCTACACCCTCAGGGGCTCACGGCTGGTGAGTTCGGGGTTGGCGACCCCGAGGGATTCCTGAGCTGGGTCCGGTTTTCCCCCTTTTATCCTTTGCCTCTGGGGCAGACCCTCTCCTCTTTCACTTTCCTATCTGCCTTTCATGACTCTCCTTCCTTCCAGGTCCCTCAATCCGCCTTCTTCGAGGGTTGAGGGCATTTCTTTTCCTCCTGTCCTTTATTTGCCTTATTCTCCTTTTGTTTGCCCTTTCTTCTTCTAGTATATAAGTTCGTAGTTAGTTTTAATTATAGTTTTTCATTCTCATCTCATCTTCACGATCACCCAAACCATTAGGGCCGATAACCTAGATGTTAGGCCCCTTAAAACAACAATTATCATCATCATCATAGACTGCTTAACAAATGAAATCATCAGCTCATCAACCATATAACTATGATAAACTGCAACAGCTCAAATAATGAATGATTAGCAATCTTTAATGGACTGTGAACCATGTACAGATTTTTTCTGTCCATATTCACCAGAATGGAAAAGTTTATATAGTTAGACACACATTTGATGATTCAATTGTCACATAGAGCATATAGCAGCAGTCAATCATATTACTTTATCAACATGAAGGGGCATGTGTTTCTTGAATTCACATTTTCATGACCCCAATCTCTACTACCATTAACCACTTTTATCTATTGTTTTCTATTTTATTCAAATGATGTTTTTAATGCCATATGTATGCATGATTTTTTGTGTTGTTCATGTTTTAATGTGTTTTATCTTGAATCAATGTTGTTGACTATGTGTATATGGGTTAACTACTGTACAAAAATTAAGGCCGAAGAAGAGACACATAATGGATTCCGAAACATGAACCTGTTATTAATATAACAGTATTCACAAAAAATAAGCATTGATTGGGCGGAGATAAGGAGTACCGTAGTTATAAATTTGTTAGGTGTAAGAAACTATAAAGAAGGCGAATGATAGAGGGAGGGAGAGGGAAGTGGCGGAGCTTGTACATAAGGATAGGGAGGTAAAGCGTTTTTGAAAGCCTTTCCAGTGTCAAAGCAGAGGAGGATGGCAGTAGGGCTGGGTTTCACATAGGCTTGAAGAGAGGAGGTGAGATGGAAGAGGTGGCTGTGGGTGGAGCGATGGGCTCGGAAACCAGCCTGGGATTCGGGGAGAAGGATGAACGATTCAAGATAGGAGTTGATGCATTTACTGAGGATGAGTTCAAAGATTTTTGAGAGAACCGGGAGAAGGCTGATGGGATGATAGGAGTTAAGGTAGGATGGAGGTTTCTTGAGTTTTAGAAACAGAAGAATATTTGCGGTACACCAGTGTTCCAGGTAATAGCCGATATAGAGCTTAGTAGTGTATTTAGAACTAAGGATATGGATATGACGGTATGTAATGGAATCAGAGCTGGGGCCGGTGAATTTCCTGTTGCGTAGAATATGGGATATGTCATCAGGTGTAAAGGGGCGGTCTTTCTTCTTTATTCGTACCAGGAGCACCAATCACAAATATATGTCACAAATGGTAAACAGTGAGAATCAAATCCAAATAATAATAACAATAAGGGTACAGTGGATTGTTAATAAAGACACAAAATACTTGGTAAACAGTGAGAATCAAATACAAATAAAAATACTAATAATAAGGGTACAGTGAATTGTTAATAAAGACACAAATTACTCGGCAAACTATTCTAAATCTAATATTAAGTAAGGACACCGACATACAAGTCAGTTGAACAACACACAAACATCTGACTACCAGGTAACCCGCAACCAAATTAAATGTTCTTTGTCCAGTAACGGGCGACGTCAATAGCATTCGGATTGGCAAGTGTTAAATCTTCCATTGTGCATGTTGCTGGACATAGTGGGCACTGGTAAAGATGTTGGACTGAGGAGAGAGTCACTCGAAAAACCCCATTTCTGCAGGTTCATCTTGGTTCTTCCAACTCCAGTCCGTGGTCTGTTGAGCGCCTTCCATGTTGCCCAGCCTTCCATATGGCCCGGAGGAAGGCTTTCTTTTGGGGTCATCCAGTCGGACAGATGACCAGTTCTTTCCTTCCACATTCTTGCCCTAACAGTGCCAGCATTGACTTCAAGGCTGACTGTAGTCCGAATGAAGCTTTTCCTAGATTTAAGGCGAGTTTGGGCTGGGGAATATCCAAATAGTGGGTGTGTTTGTGATGTGGAAGCCTTAATTGGGCAGTTAAGACGATGAGCAGAGTCAATTTGGGCAAAATTATCAAAAGAGGGGAGTAGGGCTGGGGTTTTAGTGGGGTCATTGCGGTTATGGATGAGGTGGGAAAGGAAGTGGGAGTATTTTGGGCTATGGACTGGGGAGAAAACTGAAAATAAGTGGGTTACAAAAAGGTTAGCTTTGTCAAGGTCGGTCGTCGGAACGTTATTGGTGGTACGTACTGTATCGCCACATGGCGATCATCCGAAATATTTAGACGATTCTCAATATCTATGAATTTATTACAGCAATCATACTGAAATTTTGCATGTTGATTTAGGCAATTATCATAAGTTGGATATATGAAACTAGGCTATTTAGTTATTCACGGAACTACTCACTTTGACCCCTGGACCATTAAGTCTGCAGCCCGACAACAAGAATGTGCAAATATTCAGTGATTCGCAAACTGCATTGCACTCTCACAACATGAATCCAATAAGATAACGACTCAGCATCCTACTACCACACCTATCCCAGCTGAACTGCAGTACTTCTAGGATCCTTTTTCTTTTTAAATCGCTTTATCCTCGGCTTCACCCACGGACTATGCGAGAGATCATTCCTCCACCGTCGCAGGGACGGTGTCTGGGAGCTCAACACACTTTGCTAGCAGTTATTTTTGTCGTGTGGCCTCCTGAGAGGCCGAGTGCAGGTCTTTCGAGTCGACGCCCGTGGGCGACCTGCGCGCCAGCATGAGATATATGCCCTGTCTTCAAGGCACGATGTATGTTTCAAGGATGCTCATGCGCTTGCCCTTGTTAAGCACAACTGGTCTAGAATTATAAGGGAGGAAGTTGAAATTCGTAAAAACCCCAATACTTTTAACAGAGACACTGGATATCAGCTAAGTGACACTTGGCTACCAGTTATTAAAGATCTAGGAAGATAGTTCCTCTCAGTTTCTCCTATTTCAAAGTGTACGTTTTCCTCTATGGCTACAGAGCCTGGATTTGACCTCCTTTCTTCGTCACTGGAGGAGTTTCCATCTGTTTTTTGCCGTTGCCTGTATGACGTTAGGTATCGTTCAGATACACTTCCCTTTTGTTTCTGTTTCCTCGTATCCATCTAACCCTCCTCCCCCCCACCCCCCTTTCTCCATATTTGGACATCCTCATTCTTCGAGGAGTCTCTATATTTTCACCCCGCCCCCTTTACCTTCTCCTTACTTACTACTCTGTCCGCCGTTCTACCATGGGCCATACCGTAATTTCTGGCAGCTGCTCTCTGGTGACGAACAGAGGAATTTATCTAATTTTTTGCAATCTCATTGATATACTTTCTTTGGCTACATTGTTTGATTCCATTGAAAAAGGAGGCAAGGTTCCTTCGAAACATCTGGTATCTAATTTAATTTCACACAGCATTAACCCAAAAACCATGAATTATTTGTATAGTAATCCGGGCCGTGAAAGCCTTAATCTACATATTAGAAACCTCGATGGGGAGGAAGTTGTTCGACAATCATCTAAATTTAGTAAGTTGAGGCGAAGGAGCTCTCTTCTTTCATCGTTGACCTTCTTTCTTAGATGCAGGGATCATAACATCATTCCCAACTGTGTAAAATTGAAGCAAACTAAACATACTCATAAAGCTATGAGAATTTATCAGCGCGCTAGCAAGGCACTCGTTATTGAGAGGATCCAGAACTCTCGTACTGAACTGGACGCCGTTTCCCGTGAGTTATTACACTTACATCTGCTTCTTAGTAGCATTCTCTCAGAGGAATTGTGGCTGTTCTCCTCCGCTATTCAGGGCGAGAATAATATTATTGTCGGGCGGTAGATAGACAGAGAGCTAAGTTCCTCCAAAATCCTCGAGATAAACAGCTCCTCGTACTGTTCTTGATACTAGTAAAGTTGTAGTCAATCTTTCTAATACCCCTTTAGATGACTATCAAACAGCTTTATTAAGCAGAGGTCTCAACTTTGCTCTCGCACCCTCCAAAATTCCTACAGAGGAGTTGATCACATCAGTTGAGACTGCCATCTGCCATTTACCTCCAGATGAAGCTGAAGAAGTTAGACAAGAAAGTGTGAGGATATTAAGATCCTCTAAAGTACCCGCACCCACATTAACTCGGGGTGAAAGAAGGGCATAGAAGGAACTGAGAAATAATGACACCGTTTCTATTCTTCATGCTGACAAGGGAAATGTGACAGTGGTGATGGATACCGATGAATATAAAAGTAAAATCTCGATTCTGTTATCTGATCCTGTCTACAGACTGTGCACTCGTGATCCAACCACTCGTGTATCCAATGCCACTGCGAAACTTGTTCAACTGTCATCAATTCAAAAAGAAGAGGGAAGATGTCTTATTCCGAGAGATGCTGTCCCTTCGAGATTGTATGGTCTTCCAACAATTCATAAGCAAGACGTCCCTCTTCGACCAATTGTTAGCACAATAAGTTCTCCAACTTACGCTCTTGCGCAATATCTCAGCAAGTTGCTTCAGCCGCACTTGGGGCTCTCACAGTCTTACATTAGGGATTCAACCCACTTCGTCTAAAAATTGTCAACCATCGCCGTTCAACCAAATGCTATTTTGATGAGTTTTGATGTAGAGTCCTTGTTCACCAGTGCCGGTGGACTCGGTCATATCCCTCATCAAGGATTTGTTTCCTGAGGACATTGCCCGATTTTTCTACCACTGTTTGTGTTCCAGTTATTTCTTGTGGGATGGTAAATTTTACGAGCAGACTGATGGTGTGACCATGGGAAGTCCACTCTCGCCTGTCATGGCAATTTTTTTCATGGAACATTTTGAGGGGGTGGCTATATCTTCGGCGTCTTTCACACCTGTGATTTGGTGGAGGTATGTGGATGATACGTTCGTGGTGTGGGAGGAGGGTTCTGAGAAACTGAACCACTTTCTGAACCACCAAAATCAGCTGCATCCTTCAATCCACTTCACAATGGAGCTAGAGTCGGGTGGATGCTTATCCGTTTTGGATGTTCTTGTTAGGAGGAAGGCGGATGGCTCCATGGGGCACAGCGTCTACCGTAAGCCAACTCACACTAACCGTTATTTACATGCCGACTCCCACCACCACCCAGCACAAAAACAAGGAATTATAACAACTCTAGCCAAAAGAGCGGGACATAGGCTATTTGTGAGGCATCAACTCTTTAGGAAGAGTTACATGCGTTACAAACCATGTTTAAGGGTAATGGCTATAATGAATCCACTATATATAGGCCCCTACATCCCAGAAGGAGGGATAGACAACCTTCTCAGAGCTCCGACGTGAGGGGAAATGCTTAACCCCCTAATATTCACAACACCACTGATGAAAATTGGTCAACGTTTAGCATTAAACATAAATTGTCCCCAATACTACAACCTGGGGTGTATGAAGTCCCTTGTACTTCCGGAGAAGTCTACAGTGGACAAAAAAAAAAAAAAAAAAACAGTCCATTGCAACTCGCATCAAAGGAACATCCGTCTAAACCAACCTGACAAATCAGCTATAGCTGAACATGCCCTGTCTTCAGGGCACGATGTATGTTTCAAGGATGCTCATGCGCTTGCCCTTGTTAAGCACAACTGGTCTAGAATTATAAGAGAGGCAGTTGAAATTCGTAAAAACCCCCAAAGTGACACTTGACTACCAGTTATTAAAGATCTAGGAAGATAGTTCCTCTCAGTTTCTCCTATTTCAAATTGTACGTTTTCCTCTATGGCTACAGAGCCTCGATTTGATCTCCTTTGTTCGTCACTAGAGGAGTTTCCATCTGTTTTTTCGCCGTTGCCTGTATGACGTTAGGTATCGTTCAGATACACTTCCCTTTTGTTTCTGTTTCCTCATATCCATCTAACCCTCCTCCCCCCACCCCCTTTCTCCTTATTTGGACATCCTCATTCTTCGAGGAGTCTCTATATTTTCACCCCGCTCCCTTTACCTTCTCCTTACTTACTACTCAAGTACCACCAGACAACACCTCAAGTACCATATCACCGGACAACACCTCTAGTACCACCAGACAACCCCGCAAGTACCACCAGACAACACCTCAAGTACCAACGGACAACACCTCAAGTACCACCAGACAACCCCCCAAGTACCAATGGACAACACCTCAAGTACCACAGACAACCCCTCAAGTACCACCGGACAACACCTCAAGTACCACCAGACAACACCTCAAGTACCGTACTACCGGACAACACCTCAAGTACCACCAGACAACCTCTCAAGTACCACCAGACAACACCTCAAGTACCACAAGACAACCCCTCAAGTACCACCAGACAACACCTCAAGTTCCACCAGATCCCTCAAGTACCACCAGACTACACCTCAAGTACCACCAGACAGCCCCTCAAGTACGATGACCTCGTAGTTCCACTCCTTAACACCATATTTAATACACCTCAAGTACCACCAGACCCCTCAAGTAGGCCTACCACCAGACAACACCTCAAGTACCACCAGACAACACCTCAAGTACCACTAGACAACACCTCAAGTACCAGCAAACAACACCTCAAGTACCACCAGACAACCCCTCAAGTACCACCATATCCCTCAAGTACCACCAGACAACACCTCATGTACCACTAGACAACACCTCAAGTACCACCAAACAACACCAAGTACTACCAGACAACACCTCAAGTACCACCAGACAACACCTCAAGTACCACCAGATCCCTCAAGTACCACCAGACAACACTCAAGTACCACCAGACAACTCATCAAGTACCACCAGACAACACCTCAAGTACCACTCAAGTACCACCAAACCCCTCGAGTACCACCAGACAACACCTAAAAGTACCACCAGACAACTCATCAAGTACCACCAGACAACTCCTCAAGTACCACCAAACCCCTCAAGTACCCCCAGACAACACCTAAAGTACCACCAGACAACTCATCAAGTGTCACCGGAAAAAGTGTCTTTCATCACTGGGTGATATACTCTACTATAAAGTTGAGTGTTTCTCAGGGCGGTGATTCTATTTTCGGTCTGCACCGGACATGAATACTCATTTCCACACCACCATGAGGTAGAGTACATGGCGCGTTTTTTTTAACGTGGTCTCCCCGGTAGGCCTAGTCTACGGTTACTGTGGCATTTGAGGTTGCTACATTGAAATTCGGATTCGTTTCCTTCTGAAACTGCGTACGTTCCGCTGTAAACTGCTCGTAACGTTTGGTTATGCTGTTTGTCGGTGATAACGAGCCATCCAAGCTTCCTTAAACATAGAAGTTATAATCACGTGCGTTGTTACTTTATTTTCTAAGTGCTTCAGTTGATTGTATTTATTCTTCACTCTTGTGTGTCTTCTTGACTGACACAGTGCTATGACCTCAACATTGGTATTCCCTCTTCATGCAATTTCTGCTTGTGTTTATATTTCTCCCTCTCTTTCTCTCCCTCCGTCTTCTTGTTCTTATTTAGATGTGTCTCAGAATTGATGTTTAACTGCTAGCTGAAACATGTGAGAGTTCTCCGGCATATTCATTCAACCTTAACCCATTCACTAGAGCTCGAACTATTGTACACCAGGGTATTTTTTTACAGTAATATACACACAATAAGCCCATAACCAGTGTGATTGTTGATTATTATTTGACTAATTCCATTGCGGTAGATTTGTCATGAACGATGGTTACCATGAGAGACTATCGATGCCGTCCAACACCTCTTTCCAAAAAACAATGCCTGTTCTTGCGGCCAAAGGTCAAAACAGAACTTCAAACCACACGAACACAAACTCCCCATTAGGGTATTGAAGGATACAGCAGTCTCACAGCCAAGGGGGATCCAGTTATGGGAACATAACCTCCTCACTAACATGGCGCCGTATAGCGACAAACCGAGACTACTCTATGGCACACACACATATCTGTTAATAAACTAGACACCGATTCTCAAAACACTTACTGGTCTTTTGTTGGAAAGTTAGCTCCTGACAAAAAATACCTATGACTTTCTTTCTTATAGGGACAGATGACCTCGCTTAGAGCAATAATATCTAACTCACCATCTGCAAGCATCAAGAAAGCGAGTTTGTTTGGTTGGTTCCTTAGTTTAGGGGCTGCGACAACGCGGTCATGTAGCCCCGTGTACTTTGGGTGTGTGTAGAATTTGTCTGATAACCGGTGTTAATTGTGATGACTGTATTAGTGTGTGTTATGTGTTTTCAATTCAAGTAAGGACTGCAGTAGTAAGGTAATCTGTGGACTGCAGCCCGAATTTTTTCAAGTAGTTCCTACTTTTGCCGCCAAACGCCACCATCAACGACTACTAGTTCAGAACTTAAAAAATTAGTAGTTGTTGACGGTGGCGTTTGGCGACAAAAGTAGAAACTACTTGAAAAAATCAATGACTGCAGTCCTTACTTGAATTGAAAACAGATAACACGCACTAATACAGTCATCACAACTAACACCGGTTATCAGACAAATTCTACACACACCCAAAGTAAACGGGGCTACATGGCCGCGTTGTCGCAGCCCCTAAACTAAGGAACCAACCAAACTCGCTTTCTTGATGCTTGCAGATGGCGATGTAATTCACTGAAATATTCGATCTGACAGGCACATAGGCCAGCTGGTTCTTGTAGACCAATAAAATAATCCAAATGACACGAAACATATCGGGAACGGCCATACGACTGGTTTGAAGTTCTCTTTTGACCATTGACCGCAAGAACAGGCATTGCTTTTGGAAAGAGGTTGGGCGGCATCGGTAGTCTCTCAGGGTAAACATCGCCCATAACAAATCTACAGCAATGGAATTACAATCACCATGGTTATGGGCTTATTGTTAAACGGTTTAACGCATGGTTTGTTGCGTTCGTTTCATGGCCCAGTGAGATAACACTAATAGAGCGATCAAATAGCCATCTCATTAGCTAGGTTGGTTGGTTCCTTAGTTTAGGGGCTGCGACAACGCGGTCATGTAGCCCCGTGTACTTTGGGTGTGTGTAGAATCTGTCTGATAACCGGTGTTAATTGTGATGTCTGTATTAGTGTGAGTTATCTGTTTTTAATTCAAGTAAGGACTGCGGACATTTAATTTCAAGTACCGTAGTTCCTACTTTTGCCGCCAAACGCCACCGTCAACAACTACTAGCTCGGAACTTGGCTACTAGACACCACCGCAGTCAGCTCCTGGCGACGAACGTAGGAATCCTACGAGCGTTTTTAACCTATAATTAATTTAGCTTCACACAGGTGTAATTAGTGGAAGGTTCTTTAACATGCCATAAATCTATGACATGGGACCGCCGACTTTACTTCCCTTCCGAAGGAAGGCATACTGAGGAATTTTTAACGCTCTTAAAAAATCCGACTAAGACACCCAGGAATAGCAATGTTCGTTATGGAAGGAAGAGTCGAGGAAAAGAACTGTAGGGGTAGACCAAGGTTAGAATATGTTAAACAGATTGCCTCGGATGTAGGGTGTAGTAGCTATGTAGAGATGAAACGATTGGCTCAGGACAGGAAGGCTTGGAGGGCTGCATCAAACCAGTCAAAAGACTGAAGACTCAAACAACAACAACTAAGTATAAAACAAAGTCCCCGATTCTTGGATGCCACGGGTAATCTCGAGAACCACTGGATGGATTTTGATGCATTTTCACCATTCTGTAAAGGAACTGTCGAGGAACATTTCTTTAGAAAGTAATTTATTTAAGATCAAAGGAAGCCAAACAGTAACAATTTCAGTGTAAAAGTCGAAAAGAAAACCCTGCGTCCGTGCACTTTTTAAGCTTACGCTGGACAAACCGTTAAACATATCGATATACTCTGAGCGTAAGAATTGTTGAGCATGAAAAGTTCTACAAAAAGTCCACGAGAGCATATTTCTATCTTCAATACATCGCCCACTATAAGTGTTTTCACGTTTTCATTTCTTCCAACAATCTCAATTCAATTACTGAGGCGACAGTGTTTACGAGCTAGCTAGGGGTGAGCCTATCACCCCAGTTACAGCCTAGCTAGCGGGTGAGCCTATTACCCCAGATACAACCAGCAGCAAACTGTCGAGTCGTGTTGAGTTAAGACTTCAGAGAAGTGTGGTTGTGTTTGGAGTTTACCTGGAAGTGCAACTCAGCTTTTCTTCATTTTGCTTGTGAACTTTTCGTTCCGAAAAATATACAGTCAAGTTAAGATTGGACGGAAGGGGGATTTGTGTTTCATGCACCTCGCCATTCTTAAATTCCGTCTGACAAGATTTCGTCGCACATGCATCTCCATGATAATATAATTAATAGTCTAGTCAGTGATTTTAACCCATTATGCCGAGATTTAAAACGGATGTGGGTCGAACTTCATTGATATAGAATAAAAAGCTCTTGTCACGTAATGCATTCATAACTGTTCCCGGGCGAAGCCGGGCTGGGTTGCTAGTACATACATAATACAAACATAACCTACTTCTTCTTTCTCTTTACATCATTCCCACTCCTATGTGGGGTCGATGTTTCTGACAGCTCTCCTCCATTTAACCCGGTCATGCACATCCTCTTCTGACAACTGTTTTTCTCTGAGGTCCTCCCGTACACAATCCATCCATCTTCGTTTTGGTCTGTTTCGCATTCTCACTCCCTGTATTTGCATGTCTAGCATCTTCCACCCCTTCTTCTCACATGCCCGTACCATTGAAGTCGCTTTTCTTGTATCTTCTTAGATATTTCCACAACCTTCAATGTTCCTCTTATTTTGACATTTTCCACTCTAAAATAATTAAATACATAAATAATAAGTAAATATATTAATTTAATACTGGGTACATAAATGAAACATACATAAATAACTACATTAATTAAAAACATTACCCAGTCAAGATAGATAAACTGGATGTAGCTGTTTGTTCCTCACCTGTAAATGCATGTAACTTCTATACTATCAATTGGATTTCAATCAAATTTCGTATAGTAGCCTCACTTTCCTGGTTAACGACTGGCGACTCAAACGTTAAGCATTAGCACGAGCCGACAATAGCCATTATGTATGGCTGACAAAAACCTGACGGTTGTTGACCAATAAGATGCTTCCTCCATCTGTCCACGAGGAGTGCAGACAAGGTGTTGACGCTAGTCCTGTTTACCTGCTCACCGGCCTCTGCACCCCGCAGCTATGGAATGTAAACATCCGTCCAGCTAGGTTTCAAAGATGAGCCGGTCGTTAACCAGGAAAGTGAGGCTACTATATGTGCTATGTGTACCATCACAGATATGACTATGCGTATTATTAAGAGCAACCAGGGCTGCCAACTGTTAATAAATGCTCTCTATATTTTTTATTCTAATACCAATATATCAGAAAGTGCGCAAGCCAACAGCTATAAACTTTGCACACATATTGTACCTGACATTCTAAATTAATATAGAATAACTAATATACGTCAGTGCTGCCAACTTGATTCTATGTCTGCTGATAGGTCCAATTCTTAAATGCATGTAACTTCTATACGAACAATATTGGACTTCAACCAAATTTCGTATGACCGTTGTGTACCATAACTGACATGATTATGCTAAATCTTAGGAGCCAACAGGGCTGCCAACTATTAATCAATGCTCTCTCTATTTTCTTTTACCCCAATATCAATATATCAGGAAGTATGTAAGCCAACAGCTCTAAACTTTACATATGTACAGTACGTGACATTCTAGATTAAATTGGAGTAACTAGTATACGTCAGTGCTGCAAACATAATTCAAAGCTTGCTGATAGGTCCAATTTTTAAATACATGTAACTTCTATATTAACTAACATGTTTCGACAAAATTTCATATGTGCGTTGTGTACCATAAAAATATGACAATGTGTATTCGTAAGAAACCAGCAGGGCTGCCAGCTGTTAATAAATGCTTTCTCTGTATGTTTAATCCTAATATCAATATATCAGAAAGTATGCAAGCCAACAGTCTAAACTTTGCACACGTATAGTACGTGACATTCTAGATTAATTTGGGGTAACTAATATACGTCAGTGCTGCCAACATGATTCTAAGCCTGCTGATAGGTTCAATTTTTAAATACATGTAACTTCTATATTAACAAATGGATTTCATCTAAAATTTGCACAATAATAGATCATATTATTACAGATGAATTCTGAGTAACACATACATGACATTGTTGCCAACATGATTTTACGCACGCTGATAGATCCTGTGTCTAACTGCATCTAACGTCCATACTATCCATTGGACTTCAACCAAATTTTGTATGTGCATTCTGTACCTTAAGAGATGGAACTAAGAATATATTCAGTCACCAGGACTGCCAACTGTAGTGCTCTATTAGGCTGCACTATTTCAGGTATATTTTGAACGAATTAAAATGTCAGTGTTGCCAACTTAATTTCGTCTTTATTCTAGATAGGTCTATATAGAATAATCATTGGCATGAATCTTAAATTTTAAGAAAAGTAGGGTCTTCAGTTCAGCACGGAACTACTGTACTTGATAGCCTACTTTCGATTTTTGCAAAAACTGAAAGTAGACTTATGAGATCTACACGGGCCAAAGGTTGTCAGTCTGTCTGTGTGTGTGTGTGTGTATGCGAGTGTGTATATCAGCACCCCCCCCCCCTATCAATTAAAACACGACGTAACCGAATTGAACGAAATTTGTTACAGGGGTAGCATTAGCAAAGAGCACCTCAGTGCCATGTTTTATATTGCCGCCATCTTTACCAAAACTGAATGGCGGCCACCCAAACGTTCAAAACGTAAAATCAAATTACGACTAAACTAATCATCCGATCTCCACCAAATTTGGTAACAACATACCTTCATATGGGACAAATCTTGCGCTAATAGCCGTAGTATTTCGAGATGATGACCGTGTGAATTATCAAGCATTATAACCCATAATTTAGGATCCACCAATTCTGATTATCGAACCGAGGGTCGTGTTAGCTATCCTAAATGACGTGACCCGTTGAATATTACTATTTAATTTTATAATATTATACTTAGGGCCCGGATATTTTAAAATGCATATGCGCATATGCATATGCATATGCATATTTTGACATATTTTGAGGTTTAGTGCATATTCTAGACGTAACAGCATATTCCGGTATATATGTCTGAATTTAAGGACAATTACAAGAACTACTAAAATAAATCTGTTTTGTGCATCCCTAGCTAGTTGCCTATATTATGTGCATCCCTCACTAATTGGTGTTTTCGACTCTGTGTGTAACGGCACTTTACTTTCACAACTGGCAATGGCAACAGATAGCTTAGGTATGGGTAGGCAGGCTGGCTGGACTTCCCAGAATTCCTTTCTCTACCACAGTAGATAATAATCTCAGGGGGTTGGGCAATTGGTCAGGACAGAAGTATCTTCAGTTCACTAGTTACGTTCCAGTTTAATGCCCTGCATCTCAAGTGTTAGTTTCTAAAAATGCCTAAGGAAAAGAGCAGGAGAAGAGATTTACTAAATCAGTGAGTGTCGGGTAATAGGGACTATTCAACAGATGGTGTCATCGTGTACTGTCAAGTTTGCTCAAAGGAAGTAAAATGTGAAAAGAAATTTCAGTTTGAATAGCATTCAAAAACAACTGCACATATTAAAGCAAAGGAGGAGAAGAACAGCGCACCACAACAACTACTTCTTACGCAGGTAAAGCCTAAGTCCGGTATTCTTAATACATTTTCAAATGATCTTTGTAGGGCTTTCGTATGCAGCAACATTCCATGGAATAAATTAAACAATCCAGTTCTGCGATCATTTCTTGAGAAATATTGTGTAAATCAAAAAATACCAAATGAATCAACTCTTAGGAAAAATTACCTACCTCCGCTATATGAATCTACCCTGGAATTGATCCGTTCTGATATCGGTGGACGAGACATCGGATTCATGTGGCCGTTACATAGCAAATTTCGTGGTTGGTAAATTACATCCAGACGAACCCGGTAAGCCGCATCTTCTCGCTTGTAAAGTACTATAGAAAACCAACCATAGCACAATAGCAAGATTTGTAAATGATTCTCTGCGACTATTGTGGCCATCTGAAATTGAGGATAATTGTTGTAAAGTGCTTGTACTGCTCACAGATGCAGCTTCGTATATGTTGAAAGCAGCAAAGGCCTCCAAGTATTTTATCCGAAACTCATACACGTAACCTGTTTAGCGCACGGATTACACCGCATTGCAGAAGAAATACGCACACAGTTTCCAGCTGTTAACAATTTAATTGGATGTGGGAAGAAGCTGTTTCTGAAAGCACCAGCTCGTGTCCAGTTCTACAAAGATTGTCTACCTGAAGTTCCTTTGCCACCTGAACCTGTCCTGACTAGGTGGGGGACATGGTTATCTGCAGTATCATTTTATCAGGAGAATTTTAATGAAGTGAAAGAAGTGGTTACAAAACTTGAAGATGAGCATATTGTGTGTGTCCGTGATGCAAAAGTTGTGTTTGAAACCGCTACTGTTTATCAAGATGTGAATTTCATTCATGCACATTTTTCTAAACTTCCAAACGCCATTGAGAGCTTAAAATCTTCTGGTACTCCCCTCCATGAATCACCTGATCTCGTTGAGAAAGCTGCATCTTCATTGAATTCCGCTCCAGGCGAAATTGGAGAGAAGATTAAATGCAAGTTAGAAGAGGTGTTGAATTCGAACCCAGGACTGAAGAAGATTAAGTTAATTAGTCAATACTTGAGTGGAACTAGGGTATCCTTGCCAGATGTATGCTCCGAAACTTTGGTGCCCGGGTATAAGTACTGTCCAATCACGTCAATTGATGTAGAACGATCATTCTCAGCCTATAAACTCATTTTGACGGACAATAGACATAGTTTGTCTCCAGAAAACATTGAAAGACTACTAGTTACCTATTGTGATGCTTCTTTTTGCACCAAATGATACCTGTAAATAGGTAAGTGAATAAAATTGCATGTTTTAAGTGCATATTTCATTATTTTCCGTGCATATATTCTAACTTTTTAGTGCATATTTGCATGCATATTTTCAGTTTTTTTAGTGCATATAAATCCGGGCCCTAATTATACTCTATGAGTGACTTAAAAGAGCTGAGCCGTCTCTGTCACATGACAAGATGGCAGCTGACCTCTTGTGCCTGTCCTATATTTCAGTAGTTTGAGTATGTTGCTTGCGATATAGCCTACTGATAAAATAATTTAAACTTTGTATGACATGTTTTATTATAATTAAGATGTACTGCAGTGAAGAAATAGTTTATTTCAAGACATTATTTGCTATAACAAAGTGGTCTTTTAAAGGTTCTAATATGGGAGAGTGAGTTGGTAAAGACTTATCCAGAATAATAAATTTGCTGATGATCTGGCATTACTTGCAGTAAATCCGCATACATCAACAAACATGTTGCAATGTTTAAATGATACAGCTACAGAATACGGAATGAAAATCAATTTTAAGAAGACCAAGATTCTGGTGATAAGTAAGCATCAACACCAACTAATTATAACCATAAATAAAGAACCAGTACAACAGGTCAGTCGATTTTAATACCTTGGTCAGATCTTCACAGAAGATGTGAAGTTGAAATCAGGAGCCGTATAGCCATGGCCAAGCAGGCATTCTGTGAAAAGCATTCTCTAATTTGTCAACGCTCGATGTCCCTCAGCCTTAGAAAACAACTGGTTAGGACCTACATATGCCAGTTGCAATGTACTGCAGTGAGACCTGGACAATGAATAGAGGTGACATTAAACAACTAGAAGCGTTTGAGATGTAGTGTTGGCGCCAAATGGAAAAGATCAGCTGAGTGGAGAAAATGACCAATATAACGGTGCTGGAGCGAATAAAGGAAAAACGGCAAATAATCCCCAGATATATAGAAGGAGATCCACCTAGCTTGGCACAGGTTACGACATGGTGGCCTGATGATCGACATACTAGAAGGCATGTATTTATTTATTTATTTACTTATTTATCGTATTGCTCTTAGTGCCGGGAGTGTCCGAGGACATGTTCGGCTCGCCTGAGTCTGTAGCTGCTTCCAGCGGACACCCTAAAGGGTGAGCTACAAGTTCCGTTCAATTTCAAGTAGTTCCAACTTTCGCCACCAGATATCAATGATACCTAGTGGTGAACGTTGGAACTTTGATAGGGCGTTCTGACGAAATCTAACCTAACAATTTTGCTTTACACAAGTTTAGTCTGGGAAAGGATCTTTTACATGCCATAAATCTATGACATGGGACCGCCGGCTTTACTTCCCCTCCGAAGGAAGGCATACTGAAGGATTTTCAACGCTCTTAAAAAATCCGACGACTTCGGCCGGGTTTGAACCCGCTATCTTGGGCACAGCAGTTCATCATGCTACCGACTACGCCACCGAAGCCGCTACTAGAAGGCAAAATACCTGGAAAACGCCCTCGCGGGAGGCCTCGGAACACTTTCATGAGATATTTCCTAGATAGCTCTGGCCTACGAAGTTATGAAGTGGTCAAAAGGACAGCACAAGACCAAACAACGTGGAAAAGACTCATTGTAGGGGCAGACCAGTCGCTTGTCTGAAAAACATGATGATGATGAATTGCTAACACGTTGTATGTAAGTCGGTTAATAACACAGAGGTGCTACGGACATGTTTGGCTCTGTTCGTCTCTCACGTGATCGGCTGGGGTTCAAAACCTACTAGAGTTAGCTTTTTTGCTTGAATTCTTTTATATTTAGTGTTTTGTAACTACTCAGACGATATCAAATTAAGCGTTATATTGTGCGTTTTACAATGGAAAATATATGTTTTATTAAAAGTCCGGGCTATTGAAACCAGATTTTGATAGCGGCTGCAGCATCGCACATAAACAGAAGACAAAAGGGAATGGAGAATAGAAAAACAAGATACACGTTGTCATCCACAACCTTCCCAATGTCTCTGTACGGTGCTGTCCTCCAGCGGGTTACGTGGGTAATACTTCCAAACATTCCTCTTTGCAAATCCCTGGCCTCCTGAAGTATGTTACAATCTTGTAATAGTTCAACTTCTATCCATGGCCGCGCTCCGATTACCTTTAATAATAACGTTTTATTGCGCACAAGTTGTGCAAAATTAAAAATAACATGCAAGGAAAGATGCACTTCAGCCTATGCAGTGATCTATGATGGGTTTCCCTCTATTTCTGCAATGAAGAACGTGATAACGTTCACAGATTCCGTCACACAGCTCACAGACACAGGCCGGGTCCGGATCATGGAATGTCTTTGTCTTGCACATTCTATGGTGGAAACCGTGCACAGCCAAAGAGGTCACAAAGTGCCGCAAGTCCTGGTTCGGTTCCATCCATGCTCTGTTGATCATAGCCTCGGTCGAGTAGAATTCTTCCCAGATTTCACTTCTTTTCAACGTTCTTTCTGCTAGAACCCTCTTCCAGCAGGTCGTAGTAGGCAAAGCGAACTTGAATCTAAAATCCTCCATCAAGAAGGGTTCCCGAGAGAGCACATACACTAATCTCGATCGCGTGTATTTGGATACTCCAAGGACAGCCTTCAAGTATCTAGCCTTTACCTGTTCCAATGTTCGGAGGTCTCCTATGCTTAACTTGTCCCAAATTATCTCTATGCCATACGTGAGGATTGGGACAATTTTTGCATCGAAGAGTGCAATGGCGGATCTCAAGGAAAGTCTTGTAATGGCTTTGACGTCAAATATAGCCTTGGTAGCTGCTGTCGCTCTTTGTTTTACGTGGATTTTGAACGAGTTCATTGTCGTTTGTAACGTTACACCCAGATATTTAAAGCTATTGACAGTCTTCAGTGGTTTACTTTTGAAAAATATTCTCTGTTCTGACGTAAAGAAGAGTGCGCAGTTCCTTGCATTAGAATGGCGGAAGTCGATCCTTGCTTGCTAATGGCTCCTACCAGGTTCTAGGGTTATCACAATATGTCAGATATGTCCTAGCCAGGGAAAATTTTCTGTTTGAGGGCTTAAAAATGCAAATGCAACTGCAGCAAACTCGGGCTAATACGAGAACTAGAACAGAAAAGGGACTTTATCGAGGAAAGTTTCTGCACTAACGATGCTGAGGATGAATGAGGAATACGAGTTGATACACCTGATGACAAGCTTTGCGATACACGGTTTTCATCATCATATTTGTGCCAGGAAATCTTTTCACCAAGCCAATCAGGAGTGTATATATTGTGTTCTATGCAGCGAACAGTGCGATATTTACCACGCGATGAAGTGCAAGAAAAGAAGAGTATCACTAGCTCAATTTTGCTCGTCTTGACTTACGTATCATGTAAGGTACAGACTTTGCACATTGAGCGTAATTAATTTATTATTATATATTATTCGCAAAAGTGTAGGAAATCAAATATGGGAAATGTTGTCGTTTGAGAGTAATTTTCAGTTGTTTCGCATTATGAACGCAAAGCGGGTGTGAAACTTTCTTTAAATACAGTTGAAAACATGCCAGACATTGGATTAAAGAAAATAAAGTTTTATCTGATGTATTTATTTCATATGTAAAACAAACCTATTTGTTTATATTGTTGCTAGGATTTCGACTAGAACAAGAAAAGCAATTCGGTTGGTTGTTGTACCCAATATTCCATGAAAACTGCCGGGAAAATAGCACCTGGTCAATTCCGCGAGTTGCATGAAAGTTATCATGGAAGACAGAACCTAGTCTAGAAGGTACAATTCGCACGCGAATAATAGCGTCTCAACCAGCGTGTATACGCGTACTGGCAGAAGCTTCCATGCCCACGAGTGTCGTGTGATACAGGCTTTAGGACCAAAGCATAGTAGCATACTAACCAATTAGCACCGGTGCCGTAAGAACACTCGGCAAAAGTACCACATTGAGTTACGCAGTCGGTACTAGGGCCAGTAAGTACGGTAATGAGTGGAAATAAGGAAAAATAGCGGACCCGTGCGAGGAATCTCGCATGTTCATAAACCACACTTTCCCCAATAGGTTTATAATGAGAGACTTAGGAGAAAGGTTGTTATGTTTTTATTTCAACCAAATGATTATACTGTAGAACACTATTTACATTTCAGTTAGAATTCCAAGTTCTACGTTCCCTAACTTAAGAAGGCAATCACGGAAAATTGGATCATCATAACACTCACCGGTTGTTCGATACTTATGAAACTATTCGATTTGAGTAGGCCTACTCATTCCTTTGATTTACTGTTTCTGAAATATATGCAAAATGATAAGTTAAAGGAAAGAAGTCAGAATGTTAAAATGACATAAAACAGGCGTCACAGCGGCCAATATGTGAAGTTGACGGCAATTATGGAGCGTATTTTCCTACAGCAACAGTATCTGCAAATCGCACACTTCGTACATTTTTTAAAAGTCACTTTTTAAAGAAATTCTAGATATTTATGGAATTAGAGTGCAATTCGTCACTGCTAATGTCTATTCTCTTTCATTTGAATGCTCTATGTCACGATCGGTCGCTTGTGAGCACCGGAGGAGGGATCTATAGGCCTACTACTGAAATAATATATATAATCATTAGCATAGTATAACGTACAATACACCAAGTTGCATTTCAACAAGCTACTACAACGAACATTCAATTATAGTCTACTCCTTGATAAGGATAAACAGTTATATACCCATGCATTTAGGAGAAAGTAGGCTATATGTTCTTTGCTGAACATCTTGTTTTTAAAATATTTGGTTCTGGGATTATTGGCCTGTTTGCCATCTCTTGATGAATGAAGTACATTTGCATTTGTCTGTTGGCACAGGCTAGAGTAAAATGTGGCTTTTCACCGAGGTTTCAGTCTCACTGGCTGGTGCTTAGTAATGATGTGGATGCTGTGAAAGGTTCTAAGCCTACTCATAGGTTAGTAGGCCACTGCTGTACTGACTCAGTGAGGAAAATAATGGCAAACTACCTCACTCCTCATCTTGCTTAGTAGATTGCCACAGTGGTTAACGTGTCAGTCTACTAACCCCAAGCTTGCAGGTTCGCTCCTGGCCGTGGTAAGTGATTTTTGAAAGGCGGCAAAAGTCACGACACACATGTCATACGATGTTGGCATGTCAAAGAACCCATTTGAATTCAGTAGGCCGTGTTCATAATGGCAAAATTAATCTCGGGAGTTTTCGCCAACCCAAAGTTCCTTATTTCTCTACTAGAAAGCGCTATAGTGTTCAAGGAGCTTAGATACCTAACCTCCTTGACTTTCATAGTGCTTCTAGGAACAACGAAATTCGACTGGGTGTCAAATAACAAAGCTTGCACCCGGCACCCGAGTCCGAGCCCAGTGATGAGCCAGCTTGGTGTCCTTGGCGAAACCCCACACAAGACACGGAACAAACCCAGAAGATGCTGAATCTTGTTTTTAAATTATTTGGTTCTGGTGGGGATTGATCCCCCTAGTCACCTCCGCATTTACGCCACTGCTACCTTCCACACTGGCGGCTTCGGTGGCGTAGTCGGTAGCATGCTGAGCTCCTATGCCCAAGATAGCGGGTTCAAACCCGCCCGAAGCCGTCGGATTTTTAAGAGCGTTAAAATCCCTCAGTATGCCTTCCTTCGGAGGGGAAGTAAAGCCGGCGGTCCCATGTCATAGATTTATGGCATGTTAAAGAACCTTCTACTAATTGCACCTGTGTGAAGCTAAATTGGATACGTTAAGAATGTAAACAACGCTCTTAGGTTTCTACGTTCCTTGCCAAGAGGTGGCTACGGTGTCGTCTAGTAGCTAAGTTCTGAACTTGGCCTAGTAGTTGTTGAGGGTGGCGCTTGGCGGCAAAAGTAGGAACTATTTGAAAAATTCTAAGTTGCAGTACTTAAATTTAAAAAACAGATAACACACACTAATACAGTCATCACAATTAACACCGGTTATCAGACAGATTCTACAAACACCCAAAGTACAAGGGGCTACATGGCCGCGTTGTCGCAGCCCCTAAACTTAAGAACCAACCAACCAACCAACCAACCAACCAACCAACCTTCCACACTGATATTATATGGAGGTACGATACGGGAATACGCAACAAGAGCCTTGCCTGTGGGTGTATTAATAAAGTCCAGTCATTTGTATTACTTGTTTAGGTCTGAATGTAGTTATGGTTGGACAAAAAGCAATGGAAATTATAGCAGTGCCTTTAGTAACTGCGGTTTAAATGACGGACAAATAACTACAACTTGTGCATGTAGAATGAGAGGAAATGAGTCTTTAATCTGTGACTGATTACTGTTTTCAAGTCACATGCACTATGGCGTGTTGCATGTAACTGTATAAAAACTAAGAAAGCTAGCAGACTAGAATTGGGAGTGTTTCTCTTAGTCCTCAGGGCGTCTATCAAGAATGATGATGATGGTGATGATGATGATAATTGTTGTTTTAAGGGGCCTAACATCCAGGTTATCGGCCCCTAATGGTTTGGGTGATCGTGAAGATGATAATGAAATGTAAACTATAACTAAAACTAACTACTAACTTATATACTACAAGAAGAAATGGAAAACAAAAGGAGAATATTGCAAATAAAGGACAGGAGGAAAAGAAATGCCCTCAACCCTCGAAGAATGCGGATTGAGGGACTTGGAAGGAAGGAGAGCCATAAGAGGCTGATAGGAATGTGAAAGAGGAGAGGGTCCGCCCCACAGGTTAAGGATAAAAGGAAAAAAAACCGGACCCAGCTCAGGAATCCCTCGGGGTCACCAACTCCCGAACTCACCAGCCGCGAGCCCCTGAGGGTGTAGCAATATCCAGGGTGCACCAGACGTGGAGGAGCTACATACACCCTGCCTCCTTGAGGGCCTTGAGCAGAAGGCAGGAGATAACATGAAAAGAGAAAGAAGGCTGACCCCTCGCAGAAGGAGGGTATCAGAAAAGATGAGACAAGGGCCAATTAAGGCGGGAAAGGAAGAGACTCCATAGGCGTCGGATACCCTAATACCGTCGGGGTCGGAAGAGAACAAGAGTTGACCAAGTAAGGTCGACAGGAAAGAAGACGGAGAGGAGCCCGGCACAAGTAAGTGGAAGCAATGCTGGATTCAGCTGGGGCCCCGTGGTCGCCATCACACGTCCCACTAGATGTGAGCCCCTGGGGGATATCAAGAATGAAACGGAAACAATTTAAATGAGTTTTCATAACCAAATGTTTTTAAAAATAAACAAACTTGACAAAGGATGAAGCTTGTACGTATTTTAGAAATCATCACCAGGTAATTGTTGTTGTTGATTTATTTAGGGGCTTAACGACATCGTATCCCCATTGTGTGTGTTTTTGGTCTGATAACCTGTCTTATTGTGTTGGATGTATTAATATGTGTATTTGTAAGTCAAGTGAGGATTGGGAAGGAGGTGGCCGTGGCCTTAAGTTAAGAACTATCCTGGCATTTGCCTGGAGTAGAAGTGGGAAACCACGAAAAACCACCTCCAAGGTGGATGGGTTGGGAATCAAACCCACCTCTTCTCAGTTTTTCTTCACGAGGCTGAGTGTACCTCCTTCCAGCCCTCAGACCAGTTTCTTTTGGCAGAGCCGGGAATCGAACCCGGACCTCCGGGGGTGATTTAGAGTGAAATTAATTATAGTAGAGCAAGCCAAGTTCAGGATAATGTTGCGTGTGAAAGGATTCTATTGAATAATCCGCCATATGCTGATGAATGCAGTAATTTCTCTTTTGTATGTTGGCACAGGCTAGATTTAAATGTAGCCTTTCACCAATGGCTTAGTCTTATTCACACGGCTGTGATTATATGGGCAATAGCTGGTAATAGCATTCAGGGCGCAGAGAGTGCCTGTGGATGCTGTGAAAGTTTCTACTTGTAGGATCAGTGCTGCTGTACTGACATAGTGAGGAAAGCAATGCCAAACTACCTCACTCCTCACCAAGCTTTACATACTCGGCTCCATGCGTAGAGAGCCCTTTTTACCTGACACCAGCCACCCACAGCGACAGGTTCTTGAGGGATCACTGAAGGTCACGGTACAATATCAGAGGCGGGGAGCTGGAGCGCTGGAGGAGTCTCTCCTTATGTAGCTGCATCGAGATCAAGGCGATTGCATGCACACATTTTAAGCAATATGTCGACAGTACGGCGGACGAAGAGTGTTCTCGATCGTTGTTCCCTCCACCCCTGAAACTTGCCTGCCACAGAGCCTTTAGCTTGACCTTGAGGCTTCACCACATCCCGTCCGAGCTATTGCTAAGGCCCAAGGGGCCCTACGCCCTTAGGACCTTACACCTATCAAGAGAGACATAGCCATACATCCCTGAACCTGCAGATGGTATACACATCTGAACATTATCTTTCAACATGACTCCAACTAATACATCTACAATCTGTCCAACATCATACACGTTTTCACCCCATAAAACATCCCCTCGGCTATAGCAGGAGCCTCAACAGTACATTTCCACAGACCACAGCTGTTGACCAATGCTTACACACATCCATAACAAATACACCATGAACTGGCTGCAAAGCAACAACGTTAAACAATGCGCAGTCAGCAATCCGAAAAGCTACATAAGAGACAGCACCTGTAGAGTGCCCCCCGTTCTTGACGACCATTATTCGCCGTGGGCTCCATCCAGACGCATCCTGACATCGCTACTCCTGTATGTGTCTCTCAGAAATCACACACAAGTTGCACTCCTACCTCTCACCATACCTTGATTATTTGTACTGCCCCCGTAAATTGAATTATTTAGGGACAAAATGAGAGTATTTTTCGTCCCCATGATAAAATTTAATTAGCAAATATAATATCTGGAAGTGTGACACGGGAGTGTAGTGTTACAAGCTCGAGACTGTGGGAGAGCCCGATCACGTGATATGTTGCACAATGGACGCTTCTAGAAGGCTATATTTAGCATAGCAACAGCGAGTTTGGAGATTAATATTATAAATATTGTTATAAATTATGCTATTGGATCCCAGCCCAGAGTCAATGAGAACAGGTCTTATTGAAGACGGGATCAACTTTAATTACACAATATGATGAAATTATGCATTTAGGCCCTTAGAAGAAGATTTTCTTATTTGGTAATGAAGAGAATATTAAGAGAAATTATGTCTGATACTTTAAAAACCACATATCGGTTAATCTACGCAGTAATAAGCATTAGTAATCTACGCGCTAACATTATGGTGGGAGATTGATATGGCCGCCAAAAATTCGACTTGGAGGGGGAGAGCCAAGGATCGAGGTTCTTATTCCAGCAGACTTTGAAGAGTGAGGAAGTGTTTTTACTGGGTTAACGGAGATCCCAAGGCTTAGTCCGAGTGCGACGACTGTCGACTTGTGGAGACGCGAGGATAGCTAGGTGGAACGTAGGAGATCACCGCACTTCCATTCTACGTGAAGTTGCGAGGAACATTGAATTGATTATATCTCTTATATAATTGAGATCTGAAGTTAAATAAGCATATATATATATAATGAACAGGTCGCTTACTATATATTGTGAAAAGTCGAGCGTTTTACTATTCACCGTTTCGGCAATATAAGCCTGTCAAGTTAGATTTCCAAATGTGTTGGAAATAAAGCTGAATACCATTATAAATCGCAACGTGAAGTTGGCGAACGCAGTTCAAGTGAACAGTGGCGGAGAACTTTTAATATTGGCGCAACACATAAACATTAACAGAATGACTATTATTATTCTTCAAACGTTATCATTCAGCATAATTAACATTGTTGATATGATGAACTAAATAGTCATGCGCCAGAGACATATTCGATAACAGGAGTTAAGATACAACGATGGAGCTTCGTTAGACAACGTATTCTTGAATACAAACGTAGTGTACGGTCCATCTTGTGCATTGTCGTCAGTCTACGAACACTAATATAACATCAATTAGCAATGGAAATATTTCATTCACCATTTATATGAATATTTCCATAATTATATTCCAATGATGAAGCTGATACATATTTACGACGGAGAATGAAGACTTTACAGACGAGATTTGTCAAGATGCTAGGGAAAGGTAGCCCAGCAACACAGAAGAATTTGCCAGAAGGATGTCGTTCGAGCCCAGGCGAATGTTGGTGAATTCCAGAGAGGGACGTTTCTTATCTCTGAGGTCGCAGATCCGAGGTTCGAATGCAGATCCATCTCAGTGTCTTGTACTGAAGAAACATCTAAAGTATTGTGGGAATACTTACATAGATCTTCAAGTTTTCGTCCAAATAAGGTATTAGTGTATCTCAATTGTTATATAGAGCTTGATTAGTAACATTCTGAGCCGGCGATCTTATTACATATTTTCAGCGATCATATTCCATATTTTTCTATATTTTCACATTTCATGTATTTCAGTACTTTTATGTATTTTCCACTTCAGATGTGTGTTGAGATTTTTATACTTCAAGATTATTTAGAAGATGATTGCATTTCATCTATTTTTCAATTTTATTCTACGGATCAGTTGTGGAACTGACATTAAAAATTTTGTTTGAGGAATCATATTGCCTCATAGGAGACTAGTCGTTTCGACTCACGAATTTTAATAATTTCATTTAAACCAAGTATTCTGACATTGTCTCATAGCTTCAAATTAAATTCTTATTAAATTTAATTTCAGCACTTTAATGTAACAACTTATAACTTCAAGAAAAGAAGAAACATCGAATGATATTGTTATATCATTATTGTACATAAACTGTCGACGATCTAAGAAATACTAGTCGTTTGATAAGACCGAAGTCTTAATCCCTATGAACATTCTTTGTGTAGAGTGGAAAAACATTACGACATTGACAAACCTTTCTTATTATTTGTAAAGCTAAGAGCTTTGATCATTTAATATGTTAGAGGAAATACCTTTTGATAGAAGATTATTCAAATCTTTGGCTAGGAATTCAAAGCTAGTTTATCCCGGTCAAGATTGAATTCTATCTGACACTAAAAATAACATGTATGTTATTTTATCCTATTTGTGTAACATCACGTCATTTGTGGACATGATATTACAACGATAAACAATTTATAGCTTGACAAGTGAGATGAAACAGGATTATTATTTTTATTACATATATTTGCGATAGACGAGTTAACAGTTAATTATCTTGTTGTGGAGTAAACTTTAGGAGGTTAATCAAGACTGTCTAATATCGTTCATTACAATTGGAAGTTTCGTTTGAAGAATTTACGCATGTATAATTGTAGTCCAGTAGTCATGTGCAATGATACTGAGGGTCATGCCATTATTTGAGAGAAGTTCCTACATAAGATATGTTAATAACAATTAATCATTTTTGGTTATTGTTTAACATAGTAGATGATAATTGTTTATGCCATATATACTGTTATATGAGGATTTGTAGAGCTATGAAGAGTGCTCATGCGAGGGAATTCCGCATTTTAAGGAAGTCAAAGTATTGTTGTTCTTTGATAAAAAGGCATGTATCATGATAAGAGCCGTTGTATACAAGTAGTCCAGTTTTTGTGAATTAACGATTTAGCTGTGTTAACAGGAGGGTTTCAGCGGAAATACAACTTGAGAAAGATTGTCTACTCATGTCTATAATGAAATGAAAATCCACTGCCTGCTTCCAGTCTCCGACCGGGTCAGGAATGGAATGAATGAAGCCCCCATCTAGCGACGAGGATATGAATTGTGCCGGCTGCCGAGGCCTGACGCACTCCTCTGGGGCAATGATTAAATGAATGACAGATGAAATGAAATGATAGTGGAGAGTGTTGCTGGAATGAAATTGTGACAGGTAAAACCGGAGTACCCGGAGAAAAACCTGTCTGCCTCCGTTGTGTCCAGCACAGATCTCACATGGAGTGACCGGGATTTGAACCACGGACCCAGCGGTGAGAGGCGGGCGTGCTGCCGCCTAAGCCACGGAGGCTATCATGTCTATAATACGATTATTAAATTTTATTAAACCCGAAGTTATGTAATTACGTACAGTTTACCTTAATTAGTCGACTGTATTATACCGACAATTTAATGAAACCTATATAAGACGTTGTGTAAGCAGTATATCAAAACTACAGAACGTTAGAGAAGGATGGTTATGTGACAAACCAGTGTATATATTTAGTTAAGAATTATATTGTAACCGAGAAGTTAGAATCTCGAAAGTGTCGCGTTAGCAACACTAGATAATGGATATTATTATAAACATATTACATGTAAATAATTTTTGTGGAAATGATTTAATTAGTTAAATAATTTAGTAGGATTTATTAATCAATTGTTTTGGAATAGCGTGTGTTTAATGAGCGGATGTTTTTGGTGTGTATGATTGTTCACTGTTAAGAGTATATGTGGAACCGAATTGGTCTAGAACAATTACGGGGTGCGAATGAAAGAGTGTATAATTTTTTTAGAATGATTGTTTAAGAAACAGAGTAGTTATATGCACTTTTGTAAGATCTAACTGTTAATTTTACGGGTTTTTAATAAACGCACACACAAGCAGTCTCTGTGGACTAGCGAGAATGATTCACCGTTATGTTGGAGAGCGATGACATAATATAAACAGGTGTACTCTCACCGCCTTCTATATAAATTGTAAAACAGTTTCGAGTACGGCGTGGTGCCGGTATTTCATTGATGAAACAAAGTTACTGCACGTGCGTTCTGCAAAAACAGGCTTGTGAATGAAATCAGGTGTCTGGAATGCCGTTATAGACTTCATTAAACGTTTTTATTTTTACGCAGTGTAGGCCTCAAACAAGCCAAGATTTATGCTCATAATTTTTAATACAGCATTGTAATAAGATGTAGAGTTGAAAGGAGGTGTGAATGATTGCGTGTTTTTAATTTAATTTCTATTGTTAAATTCGTTTATTGTTATTTTGTTTATAGTAGATTAGTTTACCCTATTGTTAATACATTTTATTCAGATTGATTTCCATTGTTGTTGGAGTGTGATTCATTTTAAATATAAGGAGAAGAATATTGTGGATGTAGTGTAGGCGAAGCTGAATTCCCAGTCCCCGAGAGGTAAGTAAAAGTGAGTGCCCCATGTAGTTGGTTGTTGATCCACAATATTCTTGTAACTGCCGTCGGTAAATCCCTAAAGGCCATGTTGGAAGCGATTTCTAATGTGGTATATGCCGGTGCAGTTAGAAATAGGCAATCCAGCGGGGGCAATGGATATTCCAACAGGATCCTTTCTGGATTATCGGGTACAGTAGGAATGGCACCCTATAAACTTTGGGGCTACGAAATTAGCTTCATAGTGTCTCTAAAGGAAGTTGGTTTGAACATTTCTAGTGAAAGAAATAATTACCAGACTTGTGGGATGTCTTATCCATTTCGGATGGATGTGAGTGTAATTATATAGGCTTCATTTAAATTAATATTAGGAAGGTTACACTCAGATAAAGATCAGATCTTAGAAACCTGAGAGAGGTGTAGTAGGTAGGCAGTTTCGAAAAACGACCTACTATCTGAATATTTATTTTATTTTACCGGTACATGACGATTGCTAAGGTCATGTGTAAAACTAGAGCTAACTTGTTTTGATGATTGTAATGGTATAATTTCTTTGTGGTAGTGTATTTAAGGTGAATCACAGGAGAACGAACATTTTGAGTGAGTTTATTCAACACAGGGTGTACTTTAAGTTAATGCTAAGGTAATTTTAAGTTACTTTTAGACATTAAGGTGGTCAAAAATATATATGGAATGGGACGTTGCTCAGATGTTGTTATTTTGCTCTGTTATTGTTTATGTCTCTACAGCATTATATAAAGGGTTATTGCAATGGCAAGTGAGGATGTAAAGAGAATCTTGGAGGAGATGCAGATGAAGCTGCAGCAGAATTTGAAGGAGCAACTGCAGAGCAGTTTAAATGTTGTCAAAGGTGAGATAAAGGAGAATTTATCTGCGAATATGGTATATATGGAAGGTAAATTTCAGGTAGCCAAGCAGGACCTAGAACAACTGAAGCGGGAACGAAAGGAGGATCTTAACACAGTGATTGTTAAAGTTGTTGATTCTCTTACAGATAAAGTTGCAGAAAGTGTCAAAGAGAGTTTCAAAACTGAAATTCAGGAAGTTCAGACTTCTTTAGAGGGTTTACATACGAGTGCCTCTAAAATGGTTGCAAATGTCACGCGATTATAGGCCAGCTCAAAGCAGATACAGGATGATGTACGTGGTGTACGGACAGATGTCGGAGATGTCCGAACTGATGTTAGTAATGTTAGGTCAGATGTATCCACAGTTCAAAGTAAAGTCGATACAGTCCAATCCAAGGTAGACTTAGTGCAAGCGGATGTGTCTAATGTACAGTCCGATATTGGTAATGTGAGGTTAGAGGAATCCAAAGTCCAATCTAAAGTATATACAGTCCAAGCCGATGTCACCAATGTTCAGGTTGACATAAATAATATGCAGTCAGATGTCACTGATGTACAGTCTGACATAGGTAAAATACAGACAGAAGTCAATACGGTATTTGTAGATGTAACAAAATCCAGGTGGACATTAATAAGATTAGACAAGAGGTAGAGGCGTCTAAAGAATTGTGTACACAGAATATAACTGCTTTAACGACACGTTTTGTTAACGATGCGTTAAAAACTACAGCTTCTCTGGTCGAATTAAAAGGTAACGTAGAAACTTTACGAACACAGATTATTGACCATAATAAAATTCTTAAGGCAGATATTGAGGAGGACATAGCTGCAATGTTAAAAGCTAATGTAGTTGTACGGAAGGACGAGTGGAACAAATCTAGTGGGGAACATGTTAAGCAAATCCAAGATAACATAGAGAAGAAATTAGCCAGTACCCAAGTAGAAATTAATAGAGAGGTTATTGAAGTAAGAACAGATCTAGGTAAAAGGATTGATACGCTCACTGAAATACAAGTAGAAGATAGAACTCAGTCTAGTAAGGATGTGCAAGCTTTGAAAGAATCGTTAGAGAGTAAGACTAAAACGATAGAGGAACGATTAAACATGGTTGTCATTAACGTTAATGCCATGAGTGAGGAGAAAACTAATGAACTAGAAGAATACGTATCCAAGAAATTACAAAATCTTAATCTAGGAGATGTTGCCATGCTTGAGACGTATAAGGAAGATTTAAAGACCGAAGTAGGCCAACAGTTGAAGAAGATTATCGCTGAGATAGAAGAAAAGGAAAGGGAGAAGATAGATTTCGAAAATTCGAGGAATCAGACTAGAAGAAATAGCCTAGAAGTGGAAGAAAGGGAAATTAGGCCGGAAGAAAGATTATTCAGGTTTACGGAAGGTTTAGAGGAGAGGAGTAAAGAGCCCGAAAGTTACAATAGAGATTTTCGACAAAACCTTCAGGATACATATCCGAGAAACGTGACGGTCATAAGGAACTTTGAATACAAACCGTGCAAGTTCAGCAACTTAGATAGTTTCACACCGATAGAGTACATCAGAAATCTCAAAGATTACTTTATCGAAGCACATATTCCAAGAGAGAGGGAAATGAAGATCGTAGAACGCTATTTGTCAGATGGGCCCCTTGAATGGTTTAGAGCCTTTAGATATACCTTCATGAACTTCGATGAATTCGCAGAAGCACTAATAAAGCGTTTCTGGTCTATTGAAGCACAAAATTCTCTACGCGCAGAAATATACTCACGAAAATATTCAGGAACTCTTCCTACACGCTACGCAGACTTCTTCACGAGTCAGTTAGCCAGAATCAGATTCCTTCAACACCCGTTACCTACAGCTCAGTTGATAGACGCGATAGCCAGGATGCTCCCTGTTGAAGTCAGACGCCTAATTATCTCGTCAGGGATCAACGATCTAGCAAATATGGACGAATTGCTCAGAAAACTCGATTACACGAGCCCTATGATAACGTTGTTGCGAAGAATCAAAGGGAAGAGTACAAAGACATTAACACAGTATATCTTGACCAAACACAACAGACAGACGATCCGAAAGAACCAGAAAAGGGAAATATTGGTCCTGAAAGGAATAATTATTTCCAGGGTCGTAGACCAGAACCCAGATACAGGAGATTCCGTGGAGGTCGTCCATATCAGCACAGCAAGGACGTAGTAATGATAATAGCAATGGCAACCGTAGAAGTGGTTATTATCACCATAATAATAACTACAGATACAATAATAATGGTTATTATAACAGGAATAACAATAGGAATAACCAGAACTATAATCGTAACAGAAACTCCCAAGATGAAATTATGACGAAGGAGAAGTATGATGAACGTCATAAGGAAGGACAAGAGTATCTCAAGGAGTTGAGAAACAATGAGAATTTTAATGGAATGGAAAATAAAAGTTTGATTATAGATCCCGGTCCATCTACTAGTCAGAAGGGGAACCATGCAAATGAGTCTCAAGGACAAAAAAAAAAAAAACAATTTTGAAACGGAATTAGAGGAGACAGGATATACTGCTACACAAAAACCAGATTATGATAAACGAAATCTATGAGGTGACAGACGAAGACCTACTTTTCGAGAAGGAGATTGTTAGAGAAGAAAGATCATTCGAGCTACCGATTATATGTGTTAATGTTGATGGACAAATATATAAGTCATTAATGGATACTGGTGCCATTATGTCTATCATATCGGATGATTGTTATCAGAGATTATCTAAGGGCAAAAAGATGACAGTTTTACCCGCATCTACTGTTAAAGTGCGTGGTATTTTTCAAGACAAAGCGGTAAAATGCAAAATCCAAGTTTTGTCAAACTTTGAGATAAATGGAAGCACATATGAACACATTTTCCTATTGGTGAGCAAAATCAATTTTGATATCGTGCTAGGCATTGACTTCATTACTAAAGTTGGAGCAGTAATTGATATGAAAATCAGAGTCATACAATTTAGTGAAGGGTTAATAAACACAGAAGAGTTAGAAGAGCAGGATTCGAATGACAGTCTAGATAAAGATCCTAGGGAAGAAATTATTAACAACATTATTGAAGAAGTAAAAAAAAGGAAGGGAAATGCCTACTCTCCAAGCAGAAGGGTTTGACGAAATTCAGGATGAATTTGAGGAATTAATCATGGAGTTTAAAGACATTTTCGATGATAAGCCTGGATTGATAAAGGACTACAAGTATAAGATTAGGCTTACGGATGAATCTCCTTATCAGAAGAGGATTTACCCGATACCAGAAAAGTACTATGAAGAAGTACGAAGGATAATCAAGAAAATGGAAGCTGACGGAATTATAAAGAAGCAAGCGTCGTCTTACATCAACCCTATAACTGCAGTCAAGAAAAATAATGGTCAATTACGCCTATGTCTCGACGCCAGGACCATTAACTTAAAGATTTTGCCCGAGGAAGACCGACTGCCTAAAATACGAGATTTGCTCAGAAAGTTCAAAGAAAAGCATGTTTTAGCGTCCTAGATTTAACTACTTCGTTTTACCAGATTGAGCTTGAAGAAGAGAGCAAACAGTACACAGGGTTTCTGTTTGACCAGACGTCCTGGGTATTTCAGAGAATTCCCTTTGGCATGGTCAACAGTGGTCCAGCCCTGATTAGAGCCCTTGATAACAAACTCACCGATGAAGTTAAAAAGAACGTGCTTTGTTATATAGATGATTTAATCATATCTTCACCAAATGTCCAGGAACATCTTATACACTTGCGTAAGCTTTTTGAAAACCTGAGAGACGCAAATATAAAGGTAAACTTCGATAAGTGCCGTTTCATGGAAGAAGAAATTAATTTTCTCGGACACACCAATGACCAGCATGGATATCACCCGAACTTGCAGAAATTGGAAGCTATTATGAGGTTCCCAAAGCCCACTAAGGTCAAACAAGTGTGAGAATTTGTAGGTGCGTGCCAATTCATTAGCAGTCATTGTCCAAAGTATTCAGAGATTATGGCACCTCTCAATGACTTGCTAAAGAAAAATAACCGTTGGAAATGGGGTAGTACCGCTGACGACGCGTTTGAGAAAGCTAAGGAGATGTTGAAAAACAACGTGAAATTAGAATATCTGGATTTTGAACGAATATTCTACATAGAATCCGATGCTTCACGTATAGGAATTAGTGCAGTCTTATACCAAACGGACGAAGAAGCAAATAAGCACTACATTGCGTTCACTGGAAGAAAGCTTAAGAAACACGAAGAGAACTACTTCACGACAGAACTAGAGGCGTTAGCTTTCGTGACAGCTCTTCAAGTGTGGAAGGAGATATTAATCGGACACCAGATTATAATTATCACCGACCATAAGGCACTCCAATTTATGCTTCAAACCGATATGTCGAGTGATAGATTAACTCGATGGGCCCTTTTCACTCAACAGTTTAATGCTATAATAGTCCACCAGCCAGGTAAGGACAATTTGTTGGCTGACGCATTATCACGTAACCCAGTTAGAAATTTGCAGATTAACCATGTACAATTGGAGGAAGAATATCAGGAAACAGTTAGGAGATTAGCCCGAATCGGTGTGTCACAGAAGAGACACGCTCCAATTAGGAAAATATACAGGTTCCTCAAGTGTTACATGGATACAGCAGATCTAGATTATGCTGCTACTCAAAGGCGATCACGACACTTCGTATTGAGCGGAGATCTCGTGTGTAAGTACGCAGACTCCGAACACACTAAGATTCGCATAGTCATGCCCCCTAATCTTATCACAAAGTTAGTGTGGTTGGCACACCACTCTATCGGACATGGAGGTTTAGATAAAACCCTCAGTACTCTTAAAGAGAGGTTTGTCTGGACCAACATGAGATCCACTATAGAGAAGATTATAAGATCTTGTGATAAATGCCAGAGAGGAAAATTCGCATCAGAATTGTTGAAAGAAAGACCCAGAGCTATGATACCTTCTAAACCACGTGAGCTGATGGCCACGGACATTTTTGGTGCCTGTCCGAAGGGATATCAGGGTAATCAGTTCCTGTTAGTGACTGTTGATGTCTTCACTAAATTCGTTACCATGAATCCCATTCAAAATGCCAATACCAGAAATGTTGTGAGCAGGTTAGAGAATGCTGGGTTTCCGAAGGCTGAGAAACCAGAATATCTCTTATCGGACCATGGAGCGCAGTTCACTTCAGCCGAATTCGCAGTAGACATGGAAAGGTTGGGAATTAAGCACATCTTTTCAAGCATGCGTTTCCAGAGTCAAATTCAAGCGAACGCTATATGGCAGAATTTAGCAAATTCTGCAGAATTTTCTGCCCAAATGATCACCCCAGTTGGGTAAAATACGTGCCAATGATTGAGGATTGTTTGAACTCCACCGTTCAAGAAAGCACGGCAGAAGTTCCTATGATTCTTCACTTAGGAAGGAATCCAGAAAGGCCATGGGACAATGTATTTGATTTCATTCCCAGAGATCCTGATCTAGGAAGACAAGCGAGGATCGATATGGCGAAAGAAAGACTTCAGAAAGCAGCAGGGAAGCGCTTGAAACGAGTTGCAGGGAAACGTTTCGGTACGCCGTTGGAAATTGGAAATAAGGTCTTATTGCGCAGACCAGTGAAAGCGAACGTGAGCAAAAAGATATACCCCAAGTTCAGAGTTATATTTATTGGCCAGTTCCTCATAACTAATGCTTATGGGAATAACTGTTATGAGTTGTTTGACGATGAAAACAACGTTATTCTAGGAAAATTCAACGCAATTTTTTTTTAAAAAGTATCATAAGAAAATAGGCTAAATAAATTCAATATACGAGTTCAAGTGACATATCAAAAGTCTTGAATTAGTATGATTAAAAACAATTTGCAACTGTTTTTAACTTGAGATGACGGAGGAATGCCCCGTAAATTGAATTATTTAGGGACAAAATGAGAGTATTTTCCGTCCCCATGATAAAATTTAACTAGCAAATATAATTTCTGGAAGTGTGACACGGGAGTGTAGTGTTACAAGCTCGAGACTGTGGGAGAGCCCGATCACGTGATATGTTGCACAATGGACGCTTCTAGAAGGCTATATTTAGCAAAGCAACAGCGAGTTTGGAGATTAATATTATAAATATTGTTATAAATTATGCTATTGGATCCCAGCCCAGAGCCAATGAGAACAGGTCTTATTGAAGACGGGATCAACTTTAATTACACAATATGATGAAATTATGCATTTAGGCCCTTAGAAGAAGATTTTCTTATTTGGTAATGAAGAGAATATTAAGAGAAATTATGTCTGATACTTTAAAAACCACAGATCGGTTAATCTACGCAGTAATGAAATGAAAATCCACAGCCTGCTTCCAGTCTCCGAATGGGTCAGGAATGGAATGAATGAAGTCCCCATCTAGCGGCGAGGATATGAAGTGTGCCGGCTGACGAAGCCTGTCGCACTCCTCTGGGGCAATGATTAAATGAATGACAGATGAAATGAAATGATAGTGGAGAGTGTTGCTGGAATGAAATTGTGACAGGGGAAACCGGAGTACCCGGAGAAAAACCTGTCTGCCTCCGTTTTGTCCAGCACAGATCTCACATGGAGTGACCGGGATTTGAACCACGGACCCAGCGGTGAGAGGCCGGTGTGCTGCCGCCTAAGCCACGGAGGCTCCAATCTACGCAGTAATAAGCATTAGTAATCTACGCGCTAAAATTATTGTGGGAGATTGATATGGCCGCCAAAAATTCGACTTGGAGAGGGAGATCCAAGGATCGAGGTTCTTATTCCAGCAGTCTTTGAAGAGTGAGGAAGTGTTTTTACTGGATTAACGGAGATCCCAAGGCTTAGTCCGAGTGCGACGACTGTCGACTTGTGGAGACGCGAGGATAACTAGGTGGAACGTAGGAGATCACCGCACTTCCATTCTACGCGAAGTTGCGAGGAACATTGAATTGATTATATCTCTTATATAATTGAGATCTGAAGTTAAATAAGCATATATATATATATATATATATATATATATATAATGAACAGGTCGCTTACTATATATTGTGAAAAGTCGAGCGTTTTACTATTCACCGTTTCGACAATATAAGCCTGTCAAGTTAGATTTCCAAATGTGTTGGAAATAAAACTGAATATCATTATAAATTGCAACGTGAAGTTGGCGAACGCAGTTCAAGTGAACAGTGGCGGAGAACTTTTAATATTGGCGCAACACATAAACATTAACAGAATGACTATTATTATTCTTCAAACGTTATCATTCAGCATAATTAACATTGTTGATATGATGAACTAAATAGTCATGCGCCAGAGACATATTCGATAACAGGAGTTAAGATACAACGATGGAGCTTCGTTAGACAACGTATTCTTGAATACAGACGTAGTGTACGGTCCATCTTGTGCATTGTCGTCAGTCTACGAACACTAATATAACATCAATTAGCAATGGAAATATTTCATTCACCATTTATATGAATATTTCCATAATTATATTCCAATGATGAAGCTGATACATATTTACGACGGAGAATGAAGACTTTACAGACGAGATTTGTCAAGATGCTAGGGAAAGGTAGCCCAGCAACACAGAAGAATTTGCCATAAGGATGTCGTTCGAGCCCAGGCGAATGTTGGTGAATTCCAGAGAGGGACGTTTCTTATCTCTGAGGTCGCAGATCCGAGGTTCGAATGCAGATCCATCTCAGTGTCTTGTACTGAGGAAACATCTAAAGTATTGTGGGAATACTTACATAGATCTTCAAGTTTTCGTCCAAATAAGGTATTAGTGTATCTCAATTGTTATATAGAGCTTGATTAGTAACATTCTGAGCCGGCGATCTTATTCCATATTTTCAGCGGTCTTATTCCATATTTTTCTATATTTTCACATTTCATGTATTTCAGTATTTTTATGTATTTTACACTTCAGATGTGTGTTGAGATTTTTATACTTCAAGATTATTTAGAAGATGATTGCATTTCATCTATTTTTCAATTTTATTCTACGGATCAGTTGTGGAACTGACATTAAAAATTTTGTTTGAGGAATCATATTGCCTCATAGGAGACTAGTCGTTTCGGCTCACGAATTTTAATAATTTCATTTAAACCAAGTATTCTGACATTGTCTCATAGCTTCAAATTAAATTCTTATTAAATTTAATTTCAGCACTTTAATGTAACAACTTATAACTTCAAGAAAAGAAGAAACATCGAATGATATTGTTATATCATTATTGTGCATAAACTGTCGACGATCTAAGAAATACTAGTCGTTTGATAAGACCGAAGTCTTAATCCCTATGAACATTCTTTGTGTAGAGTGGAAAAACATTACGACATTGACAAACCTTTCTTATTATTTGTAAAGCTAAGAGCTTTGTTCATTTAATATGTTAGAGGAAATACCTTTTGATAGAAGATTATTCAAATCTTTGGCTAGGAATTCAAAGCTAGTTTATCCCGGTCAAGATTGAATTCTATCTGACACTATAAATAACATGTGTGTTATTTTATCCTATTTGTGTAACATCACGTCATTTGTGGACATGATATTACAACGATAAACAATTTATAGCTTGACAAGTGAGATGAAACAGGAGTATTATTTTTATTACATGTATTTGCGATAGACGAGTTAACAGTTAATTATCTTGTTGTGGAGTAAACTTTAGGAGGTTAATCAAGACTGTCTAATATCGTTCATTACAATTGGAAGTTTCGTTTGAAGAATTTACGCATGTATAATTGTAGTCCAGTAGTCATGTGCAATGATACTGAGGGTCATGCCATTATTTGAGAGAAGTTCCTACATAAGATATGTTAATAACAATTAATCCTTTTTGGTTATTGTTTAACATAGTAGATGATAATTGTTTATGCCACATATACTGTTATATGAGGATTTGTAGAGCTATGAAGAGTGCTCATGCCAGGGAATTCCGCATTTTAAGGAAGTCAAAGTATTGTTGTTCTTTGATAAAAAGAGCCGTTGTATACAAGTAGTCCAGTTTTTGTGAATTAACGATTTAGCTGTGTTAACAGGAGGGTTTCAGCGGAAACACAACTTGAGAACGATTGTCTACTCATGTCTATAATAAGATTATTAAATTTTATTAAACCCGAAGTTATGTAATTACGTACAGTTTACCTTAATTAGTCGACTGTATTATACCGACAATGTAATGAAACCTATATAAGACGTTGTGTAAGCAGTATATCAAAACTACAGGACGTTAGAGAAATATGGTTATGTGACAAACCAGTGTATATATTTAGTTAAGAATTATGTTGTAACCGAGAAGTTAGAATCTCGAAAGTGTCGCGTTAGCAACACTAGATAATGGATATTATTATAAACATATTACATGTAAATAATTTTTGTGGAAATGATTTAATTAGTTAAATAATTTAGTAGGATTTATTAATCAATTGTTTTGGAATAGCGTGTGTTTAATGAGCGGATGTTTTTGGTGTGCATGATTGTTCACTGTTAAGAGTATATGTGGAACCGAATTGGTCTAGAACAATTACGGGGTGCGAATGAAAGAGTGTATAATTTTTTTTAGAATGATTGTTTACGAAACAGAGTAGTTATATGCACTTTTGTAAGATCTAAATGTTAATTTTACGGGTTTTTAATAAACGCACACACAAGCAGTCTCTGTGGACTAGCGAGAATGATTCACCGTTATGTTGGAGAGCGATGACATAATATAAACAGGTGTACTCTCACCGCCTTCTATATAAATTGTAAAACAGTTTCGAGTACGGCGTGGTGCCGGTATTTCATTGATAAAACAAAGTTACTGCACGTGCGTTCTGCAAAAACAGGCTTGTGAATGAAATCAGGTGTCTGGAATGCCGTTATAGACTTCATTAAACGTTTTTATTTTTACGCAGTGTAGGCCTCAAACAAGCCAAGATTTATGCTCATAATTTTTAATACAGCATTGTAATAAGATGTAGAGTTGAAAGGAGGTGTGAATGATTGCGTGTTTTTAATTTAATTTCTATTGTTAAATTCGTTTATTGTTATTTTGTTTATAGTAGATTAGTTTACCCTATTGTTAATAAATTTTATTCAGATTGATTTCCATTGTTGTTGGAGTGTGATTCATTTTAAATATAAGGAGAAGAATATTGTGGATGTAGTGTAGGCGAAGCTGAATTCCCAGTCCCCGAGAGGTAAGTAAAAGTGAGTGCCCCGTGTAGTTGGTTGTTGATCCACAATATTCTTGTAACTGCTGTCGGTAAATCCCTAAAGACCATGTTGGAAGCGATTTCTAATGTAGTATATGCCGGTGCAGTTAGAAATAGGCAATCCAGCGGGGGCAATGGATATTCCAACAGGATCCTTTCCGGATTAGCGTGTACAGTACCAATCGTACACTTACATTTTGTACTCAAACCCTGAAATCAGGGGACTACATTACCCATTTGGGGCACATTAGTAAACAACTAACATCACATTATTTCCAGTGTTATCCTCTATTTACCCACACCTGTTTTTATCGCCGACTTCCCAGTTCCTCAATTGAACTTGACATAACATTACATTGTTCCGCGTATCGCTGAGTAAGCTAATAGCTCCTTGTCAGGCGCTACCACTATCTCTCTCGCTCACACCTCAGCTGTTTCGTTGCGCCAGCCATAAGCAGGCAGAGTGCTTCTCGCAGAACCAGCCCGCAGACAATAGCTCATTTCCAGAGTGCATTCGCTCGATTACTACCCCCGCTACATCTTAATCCCTATTTGATCAGCTACGACACCCCCAACGTCCTTTCGTTCTTAAAATCCCAGTCTTAACAACACCTCACACTGCCCCTAAGTTGGTGGCCACCCTTCAGACATTTACACACTCTGTTCTCACCCTTACAGCAAGGGTACAGAACACTATACTTTGCAATACCGATTTTCTTTGAAAACCTGCGCTTCTTTACTGCGAGAGCCTAGAGCAGGTGCGCTTCATAAGATGGGAGGTTGAGCGCAGTTTGCTACTCCTGGGAGGGTGGGGGTCCAGGCATGGACACCAAGAGCCCGCTGATGAGCTAGCTTGGTGTTCCTACGCGAAACCCCACACAAGACACGGCATAAACCTAGAAAAATTGCTGAGTTTTAATTTCTTGGCCGTATTTATTTAATCGTATGGTAATTTATACAATACACAATTATACATAACAAGGTATAATCAATTCAGTGAAATCGGGTGTGAGAGCGAACGTCAGGAATGCCAGGGTACGAGTAAAGAGGACAGCGTTGGACCAGATGTTCGATCGTCTGTTCTTCCAAGTTACACTCACACATTGTTGAGCTGATCCAGCCCCACTTGTACCTGAAATAATTGCAGCAACCATGTTCCGTCCTCAGCCTGTTGATGTGGCACCAGAAGTTCCTCGTTAAGTCAAAATCGTTTGGTTTCTTTGTGGGATTAAGACGGTGGGCACTTGTTCCCAATGTTCTAGTTGACCACTCATGCTTCCAGCTTTCCTTGGCCGTGAAAGCCAATATACAATCTGAAATATTGTTTCCGTTCGTATCCTCTTAACAATGCCTCGAACACCTTGCATTTTTAAATATGTGATGAGCTGCATTCTTTCCAACCGTTCATTAATTCAGGTGTGATTTTAGCCATGGTCTTGAAGATCGAATCCAAATTAAATACTTTCAAAGCAGCGCGTCTATAATTAACGAGGGAAGAGTACTAATTAGGTTTGGCTATTTCTGACATCAATATTTTCAGCATTTATTACAGAAGCAAGATGACTGTGACCGTTTGTGAAACACCTTGTATTATAAAGATGAAGTTAAATTCCAAATGCAAATCAGCACGCAGGATCACTTGTGGCGCCAGTGGTGGGCCCAGAGTGAAAGGGGCAGGGGAGAGAGCGCAGAAGGAGAAAACTACCAATAAACTTTCTTTGAGACTTTGAAAAATATTTTGAAACTCATTTTTATTTTTTTCGGGATGAAATTTCCTCGCAATATTTAATTTAAAGTCAGTTCTTACTCTTTTGAAATAA
This sequence comes from Meconema thalassinum, assembly GCA_946902985.2. Lineage (NCBI taxonomy): Eukaryota > Metazoa > Arthropoda > Insecta > Orthoptera > Tettigoniidae > Meconema > Meconema thalassinum. The sequence continues at coordinate 223,902,724 of OX336394.1, forward strand.
AAAAAATTAATCTGACAAAACGTTGGGCGATGAATTTCTTACTAGAACGAGTTGTATGGAGTTTAATATGGACAAGTTGAGGAATTTGGCGAGCATTCGCAGGAGGAAAGGGGGTAGATGATTCAGACAGATGTACTGATACCGCTTGTGTGGTGATGGCCACTAGGGGGATTATTCCTTGAAGGAGACACATACCCATCTGAACAAACACTTTGTAGAAATTTCATGAAATGTAATATTAATTTAAAAATTATTTTGAAGTGGCCGATACCCTAGAAGTTAGGTCCCCTAAGGCAACAGTAAAAGGAAAAACGTTATACGGAGAGGATGCTCGGCACAAATATAAATATTTAACAAAGGCTCGGAACAAATAAAATATTTAACAAACGATCAGCACAAATATAAATATTTAACAAAGGCTTGGAACAAATCTTATCTTATATTATCTTATCTTATCTTATATATATTGTAATCGCTCTAACCCGTAAACAAATTCCATTGGGCGCCACTCATTTCCACATTGAGAAAGAAATACGGAATACAATGCAGAAGGACAATAAAGCTTGCTTATGGCAAAACACTCTCCCCCCCCCTCTCGTAGAAATAATATATGTAAAGAGTAAATATGGAAATGACCAAATAACCACTACTGAGTGTAATGATAGGAAGGAAAGTATAATATTTAATGAATCACTCTATATCTTATTAACCGGAAAGTGCCGTGCTTTACATATCCATTTAGCTACATAGGCTTACTTGTGATTTGGGGTATAACGTGTATACAGGTGTTCTTCATTTTCCGCAAACTTGCGATATATCTGGTTCATCTTATAAAGGATCATTTCACGGATACTTCTCCGTTATTTAAAGATATAAATATTTTCTATTAAACAATTACATTCACTAGGACATGTAGAATCTCGTCGTATTTTATATCAACCGCATCCATTCGATACCAAACAATAATATAATAAAATATTATTTTTACCAAAGCGTATATATATCCAGTCACCGCCACCTAGATCCTTGTCAGTTTCTAAACAATGCGTTAGTTCGACGTTATACCGTGTCGCTCCTAAGTAGGTTACGCTTCATATAGAACACAAGGCCATCAGGCAACAGCCTGGTTACTAACTTCCACTCTACCAATGGGCACTTTCCGATTAAATTAACATAAGATACAACTATACATGACAATAAACAATGATGAGGAGTGTCTGTGCAGATCCAAGATCTGTCACAAAATATATAAAGAAATGTCTGTCTGTTCGTCTTTTATGCGTTCATAAACCATTCATCCGATTGCGATCAAATTTTGGTGAGTTGTTAAAAACACTTTTGGGGTGTTTATAGGCATAGTTAATCCATTTCACAATCGATAGCGCGCGAGTAGTTTAAACAAAAGAGTGATGGCGATGCGTTTTTATACAATGGACGACTAGACCAGTACCGCCCTCTGACGTCACGCTATCACATGACTTTGTTTACAAACCAGATGTTGTGAGCAGCCATGAATAGCTTGTGTGAGTTGTAGTTACGAATTACGCTTAAATATTCGTTGTTTGGTACATTATAGAATAATGGTTGAATATTGTGCAGTTCCCCAGTACAAAAACAGATGTGGCAAGTACAAAGTAACGTTTCATTCCTTGCCATTGATCGTATTTTGAGGAAATAGTGGCTTTTCAAACTTCGTGCTGAAAGGAAATCACACCTATCAGCCCACATGAGAGTATGTTTAGCCCATTTCTTTCCTTTTAGACTCCGGGCCAGTATTGCCTGTAAGGAAATTTTTAAGTGATGATGCTGTGCCAAATGTATTTCCCGCCTTTTCTCCAATAATATTGAAGCCGCCACGTCATAAGCTGGAATATAAATTACGCCTAGATGTAAGACGGTATTATTCACACTGTCTTTGTTAAACGCTTGATATGATAATGTTAAAATATTAGGCTAGTATAGAAATACAGTTACGAGCTTAATTTCTGATTTTTAACTAATTATCTTCCTATTGATGAATACGATGTCAGTGAGTGCCTACAACAAGCCATAATTCAGAGTAAAATAAGAGCAATTCGCCGCTGTAGGGGTAATCTATGATAATATTCCTAGTTATTCTAACACATTGAAAATTCTAAGGAAAAATACCGATATTTTAGATGAGGATCATGAGCTTAGTTACTTTCACATAGGCCTACTGGTAGGCCTACGGCAGTTCTGGAGGATTACCCTGGGCGTTATCTTTAGTTGTCATTTTTGAAATTAATTGGCTTATGTTTACCTTCTTACAAAATATCAGATTTCCGATACAAGTCGTTTTTATTTTAAAAAGATATACCGTTTGAGTTGCTATAATATCAGTTTTTAAATTAGACATACCTGTACTGGTAGTAGCCTACAAAGGTTTTATGAACTTAGCATTTACTGTAACAGGCTGAAAATAATGAAAAGAGGAAGATTGGTGTACGGTATACGCCTATGAGCTATGTGGCCTTAAATCAAGGTCATCAGTCAAAAACTGAGGATGAAATATATCTATAGGCCTAAGTAGACCTAGGCCTACTGTAAATACCAGTATGATTTATAATGCAGCTTACAAAAGGATTCTCTTTATTCTTATTCGCTTGTAAAAAGACATCACATGGAATTAGGCCCAGATTGCTATTATTCTCTACAGCAGTAAATTGAGGCAGATAACCTTGTTGTTTCGCCCCTTAAAACAACAATAACTAACTAGCATCAGTAAATTCAGACATACATTAAAATTTACAGCTGTATTTTAATAAGCCTACTTGTATTTCCTTAGCTAAAAAATTGTGGGTTAATATTAAATGTCCTCCCATACAGCCAATTCCTATTAAAATGGAAATATTCACGGAAACAATTACCCAGCTTTGCACGAACACTACGTCCTAAGAACTTTGAACTCGTCATTCTCTTCATACCCTTGAAAATAAAGTGGCTTTTGTTGGTGTTGTTTCTTTTGAGGGCCTTGGATATCGCGATCATTTGACCCCATGTACTTGAACGAGTGTGGGATGATTGATAACCTTTGTTATTGTGGAATTTGTAACAGTGTGTATATTTATAATTCAGGTTAGATATGGGAATTAAACGGCCGTTGCCTTTTAGTTAGGAACCATCCCGGTATTTGCCTGGAGTATAAGTGGGAAACCACGGAAAACCACTTCCAGGATGACTGAGGAGGAAATCGAACCCACCGCTTCTCAGTTTTGCCTCACGAGGCTTAGTGTAGCCTACTCCATTCCAACCCTCAGCCAGAATTAAATGTCTTGACAGAGACGGGAATCGAACCCAGACCTCCAGGGTGACAGCTAACAGTGCTAGCCGTCACACCACGAATAAAGTACATGAAGTATAGCATAAATTTCTCGCCAAATGAATACTTTACGTACATTAAAATACTACAGGTATTAAAATAAAATAAAAGCTCAGCAATTCTTCTAGGTATGTGCCGTGTTTTGTGTGGGGTTTCGCCTAGGACACCAAGCTGGCTCATCGGCGGGCTCTTGGTGTCCCCGCCCGAACCGCCACAGGAGTGACGAACTGCACGCCACCTCCCTTTATATTAGGTGCAACTGCACCACTTGACTGCGAGAACTAAAAGCTCAAGCAGCCTTAACCTCCCTATGAATTGCTGAGTTTTAATTCACCGACCGTGAAAGCCAATATACCATCTTTTTGGAAGTCCTGTATGCGTTCACATACCATTCGTCCAATAGCGATGAAACTTCGGTGAGTGATTGTGTACACTTCAGGCAAGGTTTCCGGCTTAGTAAATCCACTTTACGATAGGTAGGGCACGAGTAGATTCAACAAATGAGCAAAGAGGCGCGAAGCGTTTCAACAAAGACCCGTATGCGTTCATATACCATTCGTCCGATAGCGATGAAACTTGGGTGAGATGTTATGTACACTTCATGGAAGGTTTCTGGCTTAGTAAATCCACTTTACGATACGTAGGGCACGTGTAGATACAACAAATGAGCGACGACGCGCGAAGCGTTTCAACAAAGTCTCATATGCGTTCATATACCATTTGTTCGATAGCGATTAAACTTGGATGAGGTATTATGTACACTGCAGGGAAGGTTTCAGGCTTAGTAAATCCATTTTACAATAGGTAGCGCACGAGTAGGTTCAACAAGTGAGTGACGACGCGCGAAGCGTTTTAACAACGTCCTGTATGCATTCATATACCATTCGTCCGATAGCGATGAAACTTGGGTGAGATGTTGTGTACACTCCAGGGAAGGTTTCTGGCTTAGTACATGCATATTAAAGTAGGGAGCGCATGAGTAGATTTATCTTATGAGCGACGGCACGCGAATCGTTTCAACAAAGTCCCGTATGCGTTCATATGCCATTCATCAGATTGCGATGAAACTTTGATGAGTTATTTTGTACACGCCAGGGATTTTTTTCGACTTAGAAACTCCATTTTTTAATATTTTGCGCACAAGTAGAAGCAACAAATGTGTGACGACGCGTGAAGCGTTTCAACAAAATCCTGTATGCGTTCATAAACAAATGAGTGATGGCATTGCGTTCATACACAATTCATCCGATTGCGATCAAATTTTGGTGAGTCGATGTGCACACTCTCGGGAACGTTATAGGCATAGTAAACCCAATTTACAATATATAGCGTGCGAGTAGCTGCAACAAAATTGCATGCGATTCGTTTCAAAAATTCTCACATGTGTTCTTATACCATTCATCCGATTGCGATGAAACTTTGGTGAATCTTTGAGTACACTCCAGGAAAGGTTTCAGGCTTAGTAAATCTGTTTTAAAATAGGTAGCTCATGAGTAGATTCAACAAATGAGTGACCGCACGCGAATCGTTTAATCAAAATCCCGTATGCGTTTATATGCCATTCATCCGATTGAAATGAAACTTTGATTTGATGTTGTGTACACGCCAGGGAAGGTCTTCAACTTAGTAAATCCTTTTTACAATATTGGTAGAGCACGAGTAGATTCAACAAATGAGCGACGACGTGCGAAGCGTTTCAACAAAGGCCCGTATGCGTTCATATATAGTTCGGAAGGGATGTCGTGGCGCTTCAAGGTCGAGCAGCAGGGGGAGGCCACACAAGTTTCTAGCCACGTATTAAGGGTGGGGGGAGAAGCTGTCCCAGTGGCTTTACGTTCGTCGCGCTATTAACTTCGCAAGTGTGTATGCTGTATACTCGCAGGTGCAACTATTTTGAATGTAGTTAAATATTTGTCATGATGTATAATACTTTTTGAATTGTGTTATCCTGGAATATTTTTGTAATACTGTATATCTATTCTTTAGTCAGAAACATGGCAGAAAGAAAGATAGGTGGGAAGATCATTCACAGCCAGGCAAGAGAGCGTATTTGCAATATATATGACTTTATGAAATAAGAAGCAGAAGAAGGGCCAATTTTATTGAAAAAAGTGCAAAAACGAGTTGCTGAAGCAACCGGAATATTCCGCAGAAGTGTTCAGAGGATTTTAAAAGAAAACCAAACCAATTTGGAGGTTGGACAATCTTTTTCAACGCCGCGTAAAAACCGCCCGAAGGAAAGAGTTAAAACGGAAATAGATGACTTTGATAAATTCGTAATTAGAAGAACTATTAATGAATTCCTTGTAACACATGGTCAACGTCCAACGTTAAGAGCTTTATTACCAATTTTAATTGAGAAAACTGACGTTAAACGTTCGAAATGGGCCCTTAATCATGTAATGAAAACTTTAGGTTTTAGGCGGAAGAAATCGTGTGACAACAGGAAAGTTCTGATAGAAAAATCTGACATAAGGAAAAAGAGACTATCCTATTTGAGATAAATCAAACAGTACCAGAGTGTCAAACGACCCATAGTGTATATGGAGGAATCATAATTATATACACTCCTCTCTTTCCTATCAATAATGCTAAACATCTGCAATATGTATGTATTGGCGAGCGTAATGGCGCAGTGGCTTTGCTGCTCGTCTTTCACCCGGACGGCCGGGATTCGAATCCCAGTGACAGCAGGATGGAATTTTCACCTGAAAAATCACGTGGCGTCAGGAAGGGCATCCGGCCTTAAATCCCCGGTCAAATCCAAAATGAGCCTGGTTGGCTTCGGCGACTCCCAATTCATTGGGAAAAGCCGAAGAAAGTTTATCTGCAATAAGTATGAACGAAGTGTTGTAACTGAATTTATTTCAAATTTATATGTCACTGCTTTATATTAAAATAATATCTATTAAGTTATATTCTTTATATATTCTTTGCCGATATATTGTTGCAATAAGTACGTACATATCATTTAAGATATTTTATACATGCCCGATGAATGCTTGATTACACGGGACGGCGAAAACAAGCAGTGACCAGTTGCGCGCTGACTGCTATTTTACTTTTCGGTTTAACAACCCGCAGACAGAAATCTATTCGTCCTACAAACAAGAACTTTTTCTAACATTAAAATTCAACTCATTGCCTCAAACTTTTACGCTTACACAATTTATTTAGCCCAAAAATACGAAAATTTACCGCATCCTAACTTTTCCATGCCATTTAGATCATTTAATAAATAGGATCAACTTTTAAAGCATCATTACATGTTAATAAATTATTTAATATAGCATTGATTTTCATATTTTGCATCCCAGATTCCTGTTCTATAAATATGCGAAGTTTCAGAATTTTATTTTCATTTCAAGTGGTCTAATTCTTGGAGTAACCGAAGTGCTCAATTGGCGCACTTACTCTGGAGTTCATTCGAAGCAGCTATAACCTTCCTGCTCCCTGCTCCCTGCTCCACAACTCCCACCACTTACGCTGCAACTTGACCTTGAAGCGTCACGACATGCCTTCCAAACTATACCATTCGTCCGATAGCGATGAAACTTGGGGGAGATGTTGTGTACACTCCATGGAAGGTTTCTGTTCTAGTACAGGCATTTTACAATAGGTAGCTCACGACTAGATTCATCTAATGGGCGACGGCACGCGAATCGTTTCAACAAAGTCCCGTATGCGTTCATATAACATTCATCCGATTGGGACGAAACTTTGAAGAATTGTTGTGTACACTCCAGGAAGGGTTTCTGGCTTAGCGCATGCACTTTACAATAGGTAGCGCACGAGTAGATTCAACAAATGAGCGACGGCACGCGAATCGTTTCAACAAAGTCCCGTATGCATTCATATACCATTCACCCGACTGCGATGAAACTTTGTAGATCGGTGAGTACACTCCAGGGAAGGTTTCAGGCTTAGTAAATTCATTTTACAATAGGTAGCGTACGAGTAGATTCAACAAATGAGTGACGGCATAACGAATTTTTTAAACAAAATCCCGTATGCGTTCATATGCCATTAATCCGATTGCGATGAAACTTTGATGAGTTATTGTGTACACGCCAGGGAAGGGTTTCGACTTAGTAAATCCATTTTACAATATATAGTGCACGAGTCGATGCAACAAATGAGTAACGACGCTTGAAGCGTTTCAACAAAATCCTGTATGCGTTCATATACCATTCATCGATTGTGATGAAACTTTGATGAGTTGTTGTGTGCACTTACGTGTAGGTGTCTAACTTAGTGAATCCTTTTCACAGTAGGTAGCGAACGAGTTGATTCAACAAATGAGTGACAGCACACGAATCGTATAAATGAAATTCCGTATGTTTTCATATGCCATTCATTCGATTGCAATGATACTTTGGTGAGTTGTTGTGGACGTTCCCACGAATGTTTCTAAATTAGTTAATCCATTTTAGGATAGTTTGGAGGCAGTTAGCGGAAATTGAAAAAAATAATTGTGTTTTCAAAAGCACTTTAAGAAACAAAATTACAACGCCAACACTTTCTTTGATTGGCGTTGCAACGCATGCCGGGTTCAGCTAGTAGCCTATAAAATATTTAAAAAAGGCTCGGAACAAATATGAATATTTAACAAAGGATCAGCACAAATATAAATATTTAACAAAGGATCAGCACAAATATGAATCTTTTAACCAAGGTTTGGAACAAATATAAAATATTTAACAAAGGATCGGAACAAATATAAATATTTAACAAAGGCTGGACACAAATATAAATAATTAAGAAAGGATCAGCACAAATATAAATATTTAACAAAGGCTTGGAACAAATATAAATATTTAACAAAGACTCAGCACCAATAATTACACCTGCATGAAGCTAAATTAAAGGTTATCTTTGAGTAACGCTCTTAGGTTCCAACGTTCGTCGCCAGGAGCCGACTGTGGTGGCATCTAGTAACCAAGTGCAGAACTAGTTGGTCGTTGACGGTGGCGTTTGGTAGCAAAAGTTGGAACCACTTGAACAATCGAATGTCTGCAGTAGTAGGGGAGTAATGCCGATTCTGTCCCCCCCCCCCCACTCCCAATGCGAGCCGATAACTCCCGAACCCGTGGTCGGAGATTTACGAATGAGGTATCGTTGGACTCGAGCTGACGGGGGCTTTGCTATGGACCACTTGTTATATTTTTTTTGAAAATTTTTATTTTTGAAAATAGACGATAGTTAAAAAGCCAAACTTGATAGAACGTTGTGCAATAGCTTAAACGAACGATCTTATGTTTTTTATTTTTTATAATAAAACGTTTTAATTTTTTTATGTTTTTTTTAAAGTGTAATCTTCAAATTCTTATATTTTGGAAACTAAAGAGTTTACAAAAAAATTTGTTTGACATAAATGAATGGCCCTGAGCCCCTCTACCCGCAAAATAAATTTCAAGCCTCAAGGACTAAAACCGTACAGTAGTGTAGTGGGGACAGTTCTGAGCCACCCCCTACTTTCATATAAACTTTGCCGATATCTCCCGAACGCGTGGTCGGATTTTAACGAACGAAGTATTGTTGGCGTTGGGATGACGTTCTCTTGGCAAAGCATGTGTGTTGGTATTTTAAAAAAATAATTGATAATGTTTGTTTTTTGGATTGGCGCTATTTTGGAAACGGTGAATTGGAAAAAAGTTTGTTTGACGTTAATGAAAGGTGGGTATGCCCTCTAGGCGGACAGCAAGTTTCAAGGGTGTAGGAGGAAAAAAAAATGATAGCCTACTTTCTCGCGAACATTGGTGATCATTGGCGAACGGATGGCCGGATTTTAACAAATGAGGTGTCGTTGAACTCGAGCTGAAGTCCTCTTTCCTATGGACCACTTGGCATATTAAAAAAAAAAAAAAAAAAAAAATTGAAAATTTTTGTTTTTGAAAGTAGGCGATAGTTTGAAAACCAAACATGATAGAACGTTGTGCCATGGTTCAAACCAATGGTTTTTATGTCCTTTATTTTCTGAAATAAACCTTTTTTATTTTTTATGTTTTTTTTGAAAAGTTCAATTTTAAAATTTTTATATTTTGGAAACTAAAGAGTTTACAAAAAAATTTGTTTGACATAAATGAATGGCCCTGACCCCCTCTACCCGCAAAATAAATTTCAAGCCTCTAGGACTAAAACTGTGCAGTAGTGTGGTGGGGACAGTTCTGAGCCACCCCCTACTTTCATATAAACTTTGGGCGATATCTCTCGAACGCGAGGTCGGATTTTAACGAACGAGGTATTGTTGGCGTTGGGATGACGTTCTCTTGGCTAAGCATGAGTGTTGGTATTAAAAAAAAAATGAAAATGTTTGTTTTTTGGATTGGCGCTATTTTGGAAACGGTGAATTGGAAAAAAAATGTTTGACGTTAATGAAAGTTGGGTATGCCCTCTAGGCGGACTGCAAGTTTCTAGGGTGTAGGAGGAAAAAAAAATGATAGCCTGCTTTCTCGCGAACATTGGTGGTCATTGGCGAATGGATGGTCGGATATTAACAAACGAGGTGTCGTTGGACTCGAGCTGACGTCCTCTTTCCCATAGACCACTCGTTATATTTTTCAATTATTTTTTAAATTTTGTTTTCGAAAGTAGGTGACAGTTTGAAAACCAAACTTGACAGAATGGTGTCCCATAGTTGAAACGAATGGTCTCTATGACCTTGATTTGTTTAAATAAAAGAGTGTTTGTAGACAGAGAGCCGGTAGCGCTTGACGTATGTTACAACGAGGCTATGACTGAGCATGGTGAATACTGGAAATGGCTATTTCGATGGGGGCGATGTATGGCAAAACGAGGGGTTGCTTTTCGATATTTTTTTTCCTATGACGAATGAATGAAGGCGAATATTTTGAAATGTGACAAGCATGCTAAGATTTTTTACCCCTGAAGGGGATCTTTAACGTTTTAGTTAACAGTGATGAGCGGTATCGCTCTCTGACTTAACAGACGGTTGTAGGATATGACCAAGTGATTCTTAGACGTTGGCGATCTCGGCGACCGTGCCCGGAAGAAATGAATTGCTATTTTGGTGGGATGGCGGGGTAGCTTATGACGGTTGGTTTTGTGATATTTCCTATGACGGGTAGAGGTGAAAATATGGAATGTGTTAAGTGTGCTAGGAATTTTACTCCTGAAGGGGATCTTTAACATGCTGTTGTTTGAGTCTTCAGCCTTTTGACTGGTTTGATGCAGCTCTCCATGCCTCCCTGTCCTGAGCTAAACGTTTCATCTCTACATAGCTACCACACCCTACATCCAAGGCAATCTGTTTAACATATTCTAACCTTGGTCTACCCCTACAGTTCTTGTCCTCGACCCTTCCTTCCATAACTAAGCTTGCTATTCCTGGATGTCTTAGTATGTGTCCTACCAACCTATCTCTTCTCTTCATTAGCAGTCGCCAGAAACATCTCTCCTCTCCCACTCGTCTTAATACCTCTTCGTTTGTAACCCTATCTACCCATCTGATCTTCATCATTCTCCTGTAACACCACATTTCAAATGCTTCAATTCTCCTCTTTTCTGCTGCACCAATAGTCCAAGTTTCACTTCCATAGAGCGCCACACTCCAGACAAAGGCTTTCAAAAATGACTTCCTAATACCTAAATCTATATTCGATGTCAGCAGATTCCTTTTTTGTAGAAATGCTTTCTTTGCCTGAGCCAACCTACTTTTTATATCCTCTTTGCTTCGTCCATCACTGGTTATTCTGCTTCCTAAGTAACAGAAGTCTCCTACTTCCTTCAGCTTTTCACCTGCCAATTTGATCTCCATAGAGGTTTCTGATTTATTTCGGCTGCATTCCAGTATTTTTGTTTTACATTTATTAATTTTCATCATGAATTCTTTCCGTAAGACTGAGTCCATACCATTCAAAAACTCATTCAAATCCTCAGGCTTGTCGGCCAAGATGACGATGTCATCAGCAAATCTCAGAGTTGAAATTATTTCTCCTTGAATCTTCACTCCCACTTTACATTTTTCTCTAATTTCCTTCATTGCTTGTTCAATGTAAAGATTGAAAAGTATGGGTGATAAGTTGCAGCCTTGCCTTACACCTTTCTGAATACCAGCTTCTCTCTCATGTCCTTCAACTCGAATGACTGCTGTCTGGTTTCTGTATAGATTGTATATCACCCTCCTATCCCTGTACTTTATTCCAATGGATTTCAAAATGTCAAACAATTTAGTCCAATCAACGTTATCAAAAGCCTTTTCTAAGTCTACAAAAGCCATGAACGTTCTCTTATCTTTCCTTATTCTACCTTCCAAAATCAGCCTAAGACTTAGTACAGCTTCCCTTGTTCCTACATTTCTCCTGAAACCAAATTGGTCTTCACCCAACTCCGTTTCTATCTGGCTTTCAATCCTCTTGTAAATTATTCTAGACAGGATCTTTGAAGCATGAGTAATCAAGCTGATTGTACGGTAATCTTCACATCTGTCAGCTCCCACTTTCTTTGGTATAGGGATGATTACATTCTTCTTGAAATCAGGGGGTACCTCACCTGTCTCATAAATCCTACACACCAAGTGAAATAACCTGATCAGACCTTCATCTCCTATGCAGCGTAGCAACTCAATCGGTATATCATCTATGCCTGGTGCTTTGTTCCTGCTTAAGTCTTCCAAAGCTCTATCAAATTCTGATCTCAATATTAAATCTCCTTTCGCATCCTCATCAATTTCCTCCTCCCTTTCCATTACATGATTCTCAATCTCCTTTCCCTTATACAAACTCTCTATGTAAGCTTTCCATCTCTCAACCTTTTCTTCCCTATCTGTTAGAGGCTTTCCATTTTTGTCCTTAATATTACAGCACTTAGTCTTCTTTTCCCCAAAAGTATTCTTAATCCTTCGATAAGCTGTGTCTACTTTTCCTAATTTCAGACAATTTTCTATACCTGCACATTTCTCTTTCAACCATTCTTCTTTTGCTTCCTTGCACTTCTTGTTAACCTCATTTCTCAGACGTCTGTATTCTGCTTTCCCCTTTTCATCTCTTACATTCTTGTGTTTCCGCCTTTCATCCATCAATTCTAGTATATCCTGAGTGATCCACGGTTTTCTACCTATTCTTTCTTTCCTACCAATGTTTTCTTCTGCGGATTTTGTTATTTCATTCTTCAAAAGTGCCCATTCGTCTGCAATTGAAGTTTGTTTAGGGTTTTTCATTAGTCCTTCCTTTATACTCTTCTTGAATCTTTCGTTTACATCCTTCTCTTTCAGTCTGTCTATTGCCCACCTTTTTGGCTTTTGACTTTTCTTCAGTTTCTTCAACTTTAATCTGCATTTCATTACAACCAGATTGTGGTCAGAGTTTATGTCAGCACCAGGATATGTTTTACAATCCAAAATCTGGTTTCGAAACCTCTGCTTGACCATAATGAAGTCGATTTGGTAACGCCCTGTATCTCCTGGTCTCATCCATGTGTATATTCTTCTATTGTGGTTATTGAATAAGGTGTTAGCTATGACCAACTCATGCTCGGTGCAGAATTCTACCAGCCTGCTTCCTCGATCATTCCTTTCACCTAATCCGAAACCTCCTACTATCTTCCCTTCTCTCCCTTTTCCTACCACAGCATTCCAATCTCCCATTACTATAACATTCTCATCACCCTTGATATACCTCAGAATTTCGTCTATTTCTTCGTAGACCTTTTCAACATCCTCATCATCAGCTTGACTGGTAGGCATATAGACTTGTACCACTGTGGTGCAGGTAGGTTTAGTATTGATTTTTGCTACAATAATCCGTTCACTATATTGCTCATAATATTCCACCCGCTGTCCAAGTTTCCTACTCAATATGAGGCCAACCCCTGCTTGGCCATTGTTTGATTTAGTGCTAATGACCCTATAGTCTCCTGACCAAAAGTCCTGTTCTTCCTGCCAGCGCATTTCACTAATCCCAACGAAATCCAACCTCAACCTATCCATTTCCCTTTCTAAGTTTTCTAACCTTCCACTTCCTAGCAGACTTCTAACATTCCACGCTCCGATCCGTAGAATGTCAGATTTCCTCTTTGTCACTTCTGTGATGTTAACCCCCTCTCGAGTAGTCCCCACCCGGAGATCCGAACGGGGGACTAGTTTACCTCCGGATTGAAATTTTACAAGGGAGGAGGCCATCATCACATGTAATTATGCATAGAGAGGTGCATATCCTCGAGAATAGCATACGGCTGTAGTTTCCCGTTGCTTTCAGCCGTGCAGCAGGACGCAGTGTAGCCATTATTTGGCTTATATTATCAATATCTTAACCGTCAATAAGACTAGTAAAGAATTGATTTATTCTGAAAGGCTGCTACTCCCTTTCAGAATAAGTAAAGAGCAATTCTACTAACAAAAATACTAACCGTCTACCGTACTAACAATTAAATACCAAAATTCTACTAACGAAAAAAATACTAAAGTTCCACCAACAACAAATACTACCACTAAAACAGTCTGTCACCAGGCACACTCACATGCACCCTCACACATCACAGTCTACTGAAACAATGAACTATAACTAATAAACAATGCAACTGCTACCAGACACACTCACACACCACAGTCTAATAGAACAATGACATATATCTAATAGACAAACTAACTACCTACTTACAACTAAAACTAACTACATACTTACTGTACTGTTATTTGAATTGACAATATTTACAAAATGCAATTTAGTTAGAAAATACTTACAAAATGTAATTTAGATTCAAAACAGTCACAAAATGCAATTGAGAATAAAAATACTTACAAAATACCCACCCTACACAATATTGGCATTTATCGAAGGATTGATTAATTATCTTAATGTCTTTCAAGTGCTGTGAGCCATTGTCTGTGGTTTTTCTTACACACACTGCACAGTTCCTGATTACTATGTATAGACATGAACTATATTGCAATGTAATAAGGTTGGGCACAATAGCAGATATTTTAGTGTGAGCTCCACCATCATCATCATCTTCATTTCCCGTTTCCACACAGCTTAGTGTATAATGTTCACGGTACCAGTCTAATGAAATTCTATAAGATCTAAAACACCCAAATGGACCACAACACCTATAAATGTCTAAATGAACCAGAAACAAACCTTTATTAAGTGCCCACATTTTTTGCCACGATATGTGTACACACACAAATCTACCCTTATTCATGTATGTCATCATCATCATCTTGCAGTTTCCAGCCACTGGCCGGGTCTGTTTGGAACACAAGCCTCTCCAACGTCTTCTGTCTTCCCACCATCTCTCAGCCTCCACCCTTGTCCAGTCTTCTCCTCTCTTCTTCACGCTTTCTTCCACCCCCTTCAGCCACCTGTCTCTCGTCTTCCTCTCGGTCTCTTTCCTTCCCACTTCGTCTCGTGTACTCTCCTGGGTATCCTCTTCTCCTCCATTCGTTTTACATGTCCATATCATCTAAGTCTAGATTTCTCTATACCATCCTGTAATGGTTCATCTTTCATTAATTCTCTGGCCTCTCATTTCTTATTCTGTCCATCTTTGTAGCTCCAATACTGCTTCTCAAGAACCTCATCTCACTGGCCTGTATTTTGCTGTTCTCCCTTCCTTTCATAACCCAGGTCTCCTTATTCATTTATGTATTTACCCGAATAACTCCACCGACTTGGATTGGCGTGTCTGTATGTCGTTTCAATAAAATTGACACATAGGAAGAATAATTTTATTTATGCATTTCTTGACACAAAGAAGACTTAAATATCACACATATGGTCGCCGCTATGGCCAATACTCTTTATCACCCTGCCATTCTCAATGGTATTTTATTGAGCCACTAGTTGCCATTCCTAAAGAGTGTATTGGAGATGTGGAGTTCTCTGTCGACTTGAAGTGCTTTCTACTAGTTTTTTTTTTTAATGAAACTTTTTTTTTGAAAAATCCATGCACATAATTTTTTATCTTAAATCAGCTAATTAAAAAGTATACGATTCATTTACTGGTAACTTAACACCCCTAAAATAAGGTTGAGAAAGTTCTCAAAATTCGTTAATACTCATCAGCATAGGAGATCCCAATAACGCTCCGCTCCCAAGCGAATAACTCTTTAGGTGACATTAACGTACAAAAGCTATAATATTGAACAATACTGTATATGCAAAATGTGCGGTCATAAGAAGAAATCAACCACAGGCAACTGGAAACTGCTTGTTCATTAACCTCTGACCTAATACATTTAATAGGTGGCCTATTCAGTTGTTGGGTACACCCTGTCATAGTCCTCAGACCAGAATTAACATTTCTTGGCATAACTGGGATTTTGATCTTCAGGGATTGGTCAATAACGCTACCACTACACTACCAGGCGAACTGACATTTTATCAAACCGACAGTTGTGAAATAAGGATTCACGCAACAAGCATCTGTAAACACCGGAGCTAGCTAAACCTTTCTATGTACAAGAGAGGTAATATGAAGAGCTTTAGTCGTCTGAACTATCTAAGAAATCAACCCGGCATTTGTCTGGCGCAGAAGTGGGAAAATACGAAAACCATTCTAGGACAGCTGAGGTGGAAATCGAATCCGCCTCTCAGTTTGGCCTCACAAGGCTGAATGTAACCCGTTCCTGACTTCAGACCAGAATGAAATTTATCGGCAGAGCCAATGATCGAACCCGGACCTCAGGAGAGAGAGCCATGAATGTTAGCTACTACACCACTAGGTGGACTTTTTAATCTTGTGACGTGGAGGTCGTTATGATTGATGTAGGGAGGGAAAGTAATCATTTTAATTAGTTACATAGCCTAATTACTTATTATTGCTCACTCTTCGCACAGTCAAGATTGGTGTGTACTGGCGTAGAATTCATACTTCGAACTTGAGTAATCTCTGCAACTGGATGTGTCAACAGAGGGAAGCAAGAACGTACTCCTTTCCAGTGGATGAGTGTCAGCAAACAATGTGCTCTTTCGAAAGAAAGCATTCGGGTATGTTGATTAACTGATCTACAATGGCAAATGCGAAACCCTATCCGAGAGGAGATTCGACCTACACCGAGATATCTATTGTAGTGTGCATACAGACCTACCCGCTATCATTGAGCTAAATGAGAATTTACAATCTCCAGGAATTTTTATACAAGCTTACAGAGAGGTGATGCATTTCCTAGGAGTCCCAGATATACGAAGTTAAATATAAAAGCTGCAGAAATATATCACTTTAAACATGTGTTAAGTCATAGACGCAAACACGCTTCCGAATTTCTCACGCTTCAATTCCTACGCTTATACAATACAGAGCAACTGTGATGTTAAGTTAGTTCGCGCTGTGGTTTAATGTAGTTAGCTATACCTTGACAATGTCGAAGTTGTGCTAGCAGTTTTGGCAAGTTTACACAAACCCAACTTCATTCTTGCTCTGAGAATCGGAAGCCGTAGCAAGGAAACCTTATCGATCCCGAACATTCCACAAACTGTATTAGACGAGAAGCGTCGCACCACATATCCCTCGTCAATAGTACAGCACAATCCCGATGTGTCCTACAACAACAGATAATCTCATTTTTGGAAAGGTTGATAAATTCACATCCACGAACGTATCCAGAATCAAAAATCAAATAATTCAAACCGGGGAAAAGTTGATCTATGCGGAGTGACTAAAAAGAAGTCTCCCTCCCTGGGCGAAATTCTCAAGCAACAGATGTCAGGAAACTAAGGGAGAAAATATTAGACCATTATCATATCACGCTCTTAATAATAATTATTTCTGATTGTCATGCCTGGTTAGTAATCAGAGTACAAACAAGTTACAGAACAGCGCAAAGGCTCTCCCATTATTTTTCGAACATTTTCTCTCTGTTAATGTACAGTAGAGCGTCGTTTATCCGGACTAATTGGGACCGAAAGTGCTCCGGATAACGATTTTTCCGGATAATCAAACATGCGTTTATTTCATAGGAAAAATATGCACAGTACATTATGGTAATAACCACCAAGCTTCTCATTCAGCTGCTACGCTTTCTCACATAACAAAGGTCCAGAAATGGAATCTCCCTAACTTCTTGTCTGAATAAAACATAAGTACACCGCTTTTTCCAATTTTTATCCGTAGCTGATCTCATGGTTCTACCATTTTAAGACCCTTCTTCACTATCTAACTTCGATACATAATTCAGAATTTCACCTTTCCTTTTTTCAAATCATAAATTGTGGATTTTCCAACACTAAGTTTTCATTAGAAACTGCACACTCTCGCATTTCTCCAATTTATTAATGATCTTCTTCTCAATGGATAAAACATTGCGATTTCGTTTTTCTCTTTTGTCACTCGTAGAAGCCATTTTCACAACCTAATACAGTACTGTACAGCACAGTACAGTAGGCCCACACACACTCACATACTGTAATACATTGAAACATTATAGAGTAAACAAACGGAAGGAGACAACAGAGACAACAATTGAAAACGAGAACCGACTCACTACTGTAGTGAGCGCGCGCTGCTCCGTCCTTTTTTTTTTTTTTTTGCTCGTCCGGATTGTTTACGTTCCGGTTGTTTGACGTCCGGATAAACGACTTTCTACTGTATTCATATATGACAGATGGTGGAGAAGCATGGCGTCATGCTATATTTATGATATTCTTGAACACATGCTGATCAGTATCGAATTTATGGCATGTAGCAGATGATCGTCATCCACAATGGTGTCCATTATTTGACCTATTGTGCATTCAGTGGATTTGTGTAGCCTACGATATTTTTTCTTACATGAGCTCCAAGAAATTTGAAATTTGCCACTGGCCAGTTTGTAGATATATTTCCATTTACTAGCGGAAGACAGTCCATTGTCTTCGCCGTTGCGTTTCATGACCACAGTACTTCGTGATTCAATAGGTTTATTTAAAAAAAAAAAAAAAAAGTCACCTAGTGGGAGTCCCTTTTAATGAGCGCAATGTTGGTGTAAATTATCTGTAGTCCTCAAACGGACCCTTGTATTGGTGGGGAATTATTATTAGGACTTAAAATGCTTCCAGTGTATCTCCGACAGCATAACAGATATAATAGACTACATTTTTGAGGCGTGCTATGTTTCTCAGCAAAATCGATCCATTTGACTTTTCATTTGAGTTGGTAAGAACTGACCCTATCGTATTAAAGAAAAATTACAAGTTTAAAAAAATAATAATTTGTACTGAAAAGTGGAAGCCATAGTTAGTAATTATAGATTTCATTACGGGCCAAAAATGGTAATTATGTCGAAAGTCATAGATATACAATATTTCTAGTAGTCTCTAGATAGGCTAGAGCAGAGTTTCCCAAACTGTGGTACGCTCTTACTGCTCCAGTGGTACGCGGTGATGTAACAAAAAATATTTTAAAAAATTAGATAAGGTAAAGGCATTTAAGATTGCACAGTCTTTAAGATTGCGCAGTGGCATTTTCTTACAGTTGGCAGCACTGCTGACCCAAACCATTCTGTTGAGAAACGTGGCTTGCAGAGTGCTCTTCGAAACTGTGAAAGATTTTGCTGATTCTAATTCTATAAAGAATTAAGAGGTAAGAATAACTAATCATCCTATTTGATATAATTTATATTCTTGAGAAAATAAGCCTTAGCGCTCATTTAAATTATGATATAGTTGAAATAAATACTACTCTCACAATGGGAACTCCTAACAAAGGCTTTGAATGGCTCGGTGTGTGTATACGTAACTGCTTCTGACACCTATTAGCGTAAGTGTTGAACTACGCAGAAGCCTGAAAGACCGTGCACTCTGCGCAGTCTTGCAGGTATTGTGCGCCATCTTACAGGCACATTCTTGTTCTGTAGCAAACGGTAATAAGCGAGACTGCTGTCTGGCACAGTAAATGGTTTTAGAATATGGAAAACTATAACATTTGCTCGACCAAGTCATGTGCATGTATTCAAAGAGCCAAAACGGTAAGGTCATTGGCCTGAAATGTTATAAACTAAATATTGAACTAGGTAAAGTCATGTGTTTTAGGGTGAAAGTATGTGGTTAACATGATCATGTATTGAGGATGGCCGTTTGCTAGTAATTATTATTATTATTACAGTAAAATATTTAATAATAATAATAATAATAATAATAATAATAAGACTCACATGTTTTCAATGCTAACACACTGTCCTGCTCACTGGTGACTGAATATTGTATCTAGCCAGAGGACTCGTGAGAGAGACTGTTGATAAGACAAAAAATATCTACGTCAGCAGGAAGTGTGATATCAGCTTACTTGCCTCGTGGTGGCTAGCAGGTGTGCTGTTTAAGCAGAGACCGCCATTTTGGTTCTGAGACAGTAGGACTACCGATGTATAAGAGGCAGACATTTTGGTTCCTTATTAAAAACATGAAACTAGTATAAGGTACACGAATCTTATTCAGATTGAGGAATGTGAAGAGGCGTGGGAACACGTGTGAAAGATACAAAATGTCAAGGCCAAAACGCTGAGAAAATGCAACTCTCTTTGTTGCTAGGCTAACTAATAACGATTGCGTTAGTCATGCACTTGCCATTTTAGCACACGGACGTATACAGTAGAGCTCTGAACTGAACTTTGGAAGAAAAATCCTTTCATTTTTTTGGTAAGTACCAATGAATGATTATTTTAATAATGTCAAGCTAATGAACCTTTTGTAGTTATTGATTAGGTAATTAATGATTTTTATTTATTTATTTATTTATTTGTTTGCAGATAACCGGTATACGTTACATATCAGAGATACAAGAAATCATTGCGCTTTTCGGCCCACTAGAAGGAAACAGTAAGAAGCCACTGCAAGTGAAGGTGAGATTTTTTTAACTAACTTGTTTCATTTTTTTGTTTGATATTATTTTATTTTATTTTATTCTATTTTCTGAAATGCATGTATTAACCTGAATTTAGGTATTTATAGCGATTTATTTTATTTATTTTTAGAAACTTGGAAAGAAAAGCCTTACCACCGTAGCAGTTGCTGATAACCTAAGACGCAGTAGAGTGCAACCATTGTTTCCAGGCAGTGAACTATTGAAAACTCAGGTAAGTCTAACTTAAAAATGCTATGCCATTTTACCACTAATGAAAAACCATAGACAAAAAAAAATCATTAACTGTACATGACTGGTACAATGATTGCTTTCTTGAATAATGGCCATGTATTGACAAACGGTACAAGACTATATTGGTTGATGACTGGGGAAAGTACAAGCCCATATTGAATTTTCTAAAAACAAAAAAAAAAAACAAAAAAAAAAATTATGGACTCAACAAATATCCACAGGTTTGAGCAAGATAATCTGAACAAACGGACATGATATTCATTTTTGTTTATATATTGGTTAAAGGGGGATGTAAATGACTAAAGCTTTATAAAAAGAAAATAAATGCATGGGTTACTGTTAGTGCCAAAATGCAGTTTATTTTTAATGGTTTATTGATATATTAATGTCAAATAACGTTAAAGATTAATTACACGTATTGATTGATTGATTGATTGATTGAGTCATGGGTTATTTTGCTTCTTTTTAGTTGTGATCATGCGCCATTAACGTAGTGAACAGACAGTGAACAAGCATACATTATGCTTTAAAGTACTCTGTGCTTATGTGCAACTTTAATAACTTGCAATAAAAAAGTTTTATTATAACACATGGCGTTAGTACCAAATACAACAAGTGAGCAAGTTGGTTTACCACGTGGGTTAAATTTAAAATCAGAACATGATCGTTGGTTAACATTTGAATCCTGGCCTGTAGGCTTTTTGTCGACACATGAACTTGCAAATGCCGTTTTTTTTACTTGAACCGAGAAGATGTGGTGCGCTGTGTGTGTTGTCGTATTGAACTTTCACACTGGGAGGAAGGGGATGATCCCTTTAGAGACCATTTGCGATGGTCTCCTTGTTGTCCTTACATGCTTGGAAAACAAGTGGGTAACATACCCGTGTATCCATTTTACCGAACCACAAGACCATTGGCCGCTACTTACGTTGCTGAATCACAAATAAATAATAATAATAATGATGTATTACCAGCCTACAACGGTAGTGTCGATATATGTGGTCCATATGCCATAGACAGTGTTGAATTGGCGTGTGCTTTTGAAAAATTGGGAGTTTGCAAGACTAAAGCAGTAGCTCACCCAGAGTACAGCTCTGTTTAAAAACGTTTAGAATCTTATAAAAATGTTTGGCCATTAATATTAAAACACCTTACCAAACAGCTAAGTGAAGCTGGATTTTTTTATACTGGTGAAGGGGATAAAACAATATGTTTTTATTGTGGATTTGCTTTAAAGGATTGGAAAATGACTGATGACCCTTTTGTGCAACACGCTCGTTGGTTACCTAACTGTAAATACATGGTGTTGCTTAAAGGTCAGGAATTTGTGAACACTATTCGTAAAGAAAACGTGATTGCAGCACAAGACATAAAAGTGCCTTTCGAGTTAGAACACGCGGAGCAAATACATGAGGCTGAAAAAAAATACTTGTCTCACGAACAGATACAAAAGTGTGACCATCAATTATGTAAAATTTGTTATCAAGATGAACTAGGTGTTGTATTTTAGCCTTGTGGACACATGATAGCCTGTGTCAAGTGTGCATTAGAACTCAACACTTGTGCTATATGCAGAAAAGCAGTATCTGCTACAGGTAGGGTATTTCTTGCATAAATAGTATAATTTATTAGCAATGCACAGTGCAAAATCCCTAATTGCACAATATTATTAAAGCTGTTTTAGAGTGTAATAGATATGCTTTTCTTTTGTTTATAGACTACTACAATAAATGATTTGAATGCTG
This sequence comes from Meconema thalassinum, assembly GCA_946902985.2. Lineage (NCBI taxonomy): Eukaryota > Metazoa > Arthropoda > Insecta > Orthoptera > Tettigoniidae > Meconema > Meconema thalassinum. Next base: position 223,924,834 of record OX336394.1, read on the forward strand.
TGGGACAATCGTGTGGCTTAGAGACAAAGAAGCTCAGTGAATTGTCAACGCATATTCCATTCCGCATTATCAAGATTCGGAAATTGAATACAGCATATGGTGATCGTATACTTTGTGTATGTGAAAACTTTGAGACATTTCTGCCTACACGGTTTAATGATACGGTATGTTGGAGAGTGTTTTTGATGAAGTCAATAATGCTGTGCAACTTGTACACTTAATTTATGAATGTTTTAAAAACAATAAGTGCATGGTCCGTTTTAATTATGTGAAGAAAAATGTGAAATAATAATGGAAAATATAAATAATGACAATGGACTGAAAGAAAAACAATGTGTATAGAATAATAATGTTTTAGTGTTTAGTATTGTCTTAAAATATTATCATGAAACAAAAAAATGTATATAAAGTTTGTAAATAAATGCAAAATTTTGTTACAATGTTGTTTTATTTTATACAAAGTTAGAATATTTAACATTGCAGAGTATACATGATTATGACAATAGATGCACACTTAATACAACTCTTTCTCTCTTCACAATAGTCTGTTATAGTTTTTAAACACAAGGCTTGTTGTAGATCTTTTCATAGCAATGTCCATTCACTGTTGTTTTCAAAAACTGGGGAAGCCGCAATGGTTTTATAGGCATAAAACCTTATTGTTATTACTATTTAGTCATTTTGATCCTCTTGCACTGCTGTACCTTTTTACATATCAAGAGCAGATGACCTAGTTGTTCCACTCCTTAAAACGACGACGACAACAACAAAACTACCTCTTGCATAGTTTGTGATGTTGAAGGCTCTTGCGATGTGGAAGACGGATTAAACATAACTTTTAGAACAGGGGTTAAACGTTGCTCATTAAACAATCCACTATTTTGAGTAGCAATATGGTTTTCTTGATTTTTTTGTCGACGGCAACTGTGTTTCATGCAGTACACTACATTGATGATCACTTAAAACCTCACTATTTTTACTTTTAGGTCACCACGACAATGCTTGGAACGTTGTTTTGAACAGCGCCAAATAACTGTTCCGTTTTTATTGGTTCGTTTCACAATATATTAATATCCTTTATAGTATGCATAAGGCTTACCATACCTAGTCACTGATATTTCCATGTCAACTGTCAAGCATAGACTAAGCTCTAGTATAGTCAACTTGGTAATAAGAATAATAGTTTAATGTGAGAGCAAATATGGATCCAAAGAGCTCAGGTAAAAGTGGAAGCAAATAAGCAAATATAAGAACCAAGAGTGGGGGTAAAAGTGGACGCAAAGTGGTAGACCCATTACAGAATAATTTTAGCACGACGTAGCTCTTGTTCAATTTCTTTGATTTCCCATTCGTGACCGGTATGCCCAGTTTGTTGTAAAGCATGCAAGTGTCCAAGCCGTTGAATTAGTTTACTGGGTTTGTTCCAGTATACAAATTTAACAAATGAATTTTTAGGTGTAAACAAAGTATTACCATCATCATCATCATCATCATCATCATCATCATCATCATCATTATCATCATCATGATCATCATTATTATCATGACCATTATCACTATTACTATATAGTCATTTTTGATCCTCTTGCAATACCACTTCATTTATAGTCTGCGTTGATTTTGATAGTGTTAAAGGTTTCTTGGACATTGACAACTGTCTTAACATGACTTTTTGAGGACATGATAAGTTCTTTTGAACAAACACTGCACTATTTTTAGCAGCAATATCGTTTTTTTGAACTTGCTTCTTAACATTTTGATAATTGTTTTTAAACAGTAACCGTGGTTCGTTTGGAGCACTACATTGATGAACACTCACACTTAATACCTTTCCATTTTTACTTTTCAGATTGCCTCGACATTTTGTTGACCTCTCTTTTGAGCATCGCCAGAATATTATTCCTTTCGCATTCTGACGATTATAGTTATAAGAGTAGCCATGATAGAGTGCACGTTGCCTACCTTTGTTGGTTGTAGTAAGTTCCATAGTAGTAACTGACCTGTCAGTACGATGTTCACACTACAAAGGTTACAACTGTTTTACTGATGGAGTGACCTACCATAAGCTTATATATTGGCTTATGTGTTGGCTTTTGTGTTGGCTTTTTGTGTTGGCTTTTGTATTGGATGGAAAGTATTTGAAAGAGAGGTAATATTTAAAGACTTAACCTCAGCTCACTAACCTAACCTAACCTAACTTCACCTAACCTAACCTAACCCAACTTTACCTAACCTAACTTCACCTAACCTAACCTAACCTAACCTAATTTCACCTAACCTTTCAACTCTCAGATAATAATTAAATTCTGTGCATAGTCGAGTTGGAACCCAAGACCTCAAGAGTAAAAACCAATTATTTTTGGTAGCTTATTTTGGTAGCTTATTTTCATGGCTAACCTAACTTTACCTAACCTAACCTCAGCTCACTTTGGATATCACTAGTAAGTGATCATATCCTCCACTAGGTGGTATGCTAGTTGTTCAGGTAGTGCTCATATTTACCGCTAGGTAGCGGAAACATACTTTGCGTGTTGCATGTGACTCTTGTGAAGTTTGACCGCGTGCATAACGTGCTTGTATAAGTTCTATATATAAACTCAATATACAATAAACCAATAAATGTTCAGAACTAACATTTATAGCCAGGTTTAGGGTATATAGGAGACCCTTAGCAAGAAAGGCTGTCTAACCCACTTGTCTACAGCCAGCCTTGTCATACGCAGTAAGCACCTGTTGGCAGTAAATCCTATACCACGTTGTTCATTACATGGCACTTAAACAGGCTCTAGATCTTGGACTAAAATTGGTAAAAAAAATCAACGTATACCTTTAGCCAAGGTCTTTGTTTAAACTTTAACACACGAGGATTTCATGTGTTGGCTTTTGTGTTAAAGTTTGTGTTAAACCCATCAATCAATCAATCAATCAATCAATCAATCAATCAATCAATCAATCAATCAATCAATCAATCAATCAATCAATCAATCAATCAACCAATCAATCAATCAATCAATCAATCAATCAATCAATCAATCAATCAATCAATCAATAAATCAATCAATTAATCAATCAATCAATCAATCAATCAATACTTGCAATTAAACTTTAGCGTTAATTGACATTAATATATCAATACACTATTAAAATAAATTGTATGTTGGCACTAACAGTAACCCATGTACTTATTTCCTTTTTATAAAGCTTCAGTCATTTACATCCCCCTTTAACCAATATATAAACAAAAATGAATGTCATGTCAGTTTGTTCAGATTATCTTATTCAAACCTGTGGATATTTGTTGAGTCCATAGGGAACCACCCATAAATGAAATTATTTTGTTTTTGTTTTTAGAAAATCCTATATGGCCTTGTACTTTCCCCAGTCAACAACCAATATAGTCTTGTACCGTTTGTCAATACATGGCCATTATTCAAGAAAGCAATCATTGTACCAGTCATGTACAGGTAATGAATATTTTTTTGTCTATGGTTTTTCATTAGTGGTAAAATGGCATAGCATTTTTAAGTTAGACTTACCTGAGTTTTCAATAGTTCACTGCCTGGAAACAATGGTTACACTCTACTGCGTCTTGGGTTATCAACAACTGCTACGGTGGTAAGGCTTTTCTTTCCAAGTTTCTAAAAATAAATAAAATAAATCGCTATAAATACCTAAATTCAGGTTAATACATGCATTTCATAAAATAAAATAAAATAATATCAAACAAAAAAAATGATGCAAGTTAGTTAAAAAAATAATCTCACCTTCCCTTGCAGTGGCTTGTTACTCTTTCCTTCTAGTGGGCCAAAAAGCGCAATGGGTTCTTGTATCTATGACATGTAAGGTATACCGGTTATCTGCAAACAAATAAATAAATAAAAATCATTCATTACATAATCATTAACTACAAATTTAAGGTCCATTAGCATGACTATATTAAAATAATCATTCATAGGTACTTACAAAAAAAAAGGATTTTTCTTCCAAAGTTCAGTTCAGAGCTCTACTGTATACGTACGTGTGCTAAAATGGCAAGTGCATGACTAACGCAATCGTTATCTGTTAGCCTAGCTACAGAGAGAGCGAGTTGCATTTTCTCAGCGTTTTGGCCTTGAAATGTTGTCTCTTTGACACGTGTTCCCACGCCTCTTCATATTCCTCAATCTGAATAAGATTCGTGTACCTTATACTAGTTTCATGTTTTTAATAAGGAACCAAATTGGCTGACTCTTATACATCGGTAGTCCTACTGTCTCAGAACCAAATTGGCGGTCTCTGATTAAACAGCACACCTGCTAGCCACCACGAGGCAAGTAAGCTGATATCACACTTCCTGCTGACGTAGATATTTTTTGTCTTATCAACAGTCTCTCTCAAGAGTCCTCTGGCTAGATACAATATTCAGTCACCAGTGAGCAGGACTGTGTGTGTTAGCATTGAAAACATGTGAGTCTTATTATTATTATTATTATTATTATTATTAAATATTTTACTGTAATAATAATAATAATAATTACTAGCAAGCGGCCATCCTCAATACATGATCATGTTAACCACATACTTTCACCCTAAAACACATGACTTTACCTAGTTCAATATTTAGTTTATAACATTTCAGGCCAATGACCTTACCGTTTTGGCTCTTTGAATACATGCACATGACTTGGTCGAACAAATGTTATAGGTTTCCATATTCTAAAACCATTTACTGTGCCAGACAGCAGTCTCGCTTATTACCGTTTACTAGCATGTTAAAGATCCCATTCAAGAGTAAAAAAATTCCTAGCACACTTCACAAATTTCATATATTCACCTCTACCCGTCATAGGAAATATCACAAAACCAACCGTCATAAGCTACCCCGCCATCCCACCAAAATAGCAATTCATTTCTTCCGGGCACGGTCGCCGAGATCGCCAACGTCTAAGAATCACTTGGTCATATCCTACAACCGTCAGTTGTGTCAGAGAGCGATCTCGCTCATCACTGTTAACTAAAACGTTAAAGATCCCCTTCAGGGGTAAAAAATCTTAGCATGCTTGCCACATTTCAAAATATTCGCCTTCATTCATTCGTCATAGGAAAAAAATATCGAAAAGCAACCCCTCTTTTTGCCATACATCGCCCCCGTCGAAATAGCCATTTCCAGTATTCACCATGCTCAGTTATAGCCTCGTTGTAACATACGTCAAGCGCTACCGGCTCTCTGTCTACAAACACTCTTTTATTTATTTAAAAAAATAAATTAAAAAAGTTTTAAAATGCATAGTGTTTTTGTACTAGAGACTTGACATTTATTTTCATGGTAGAGAGGATAGGGACCTTTCATTTATGTCAATCAAACTTATTTGTGAACCTGTTAGTTCCAAAATGGTAAAAATTCAAAATTTACGTGTTTTCAAAAAAACTCAAAATATAAAAAGTATTATTATAAAAAAATTAAGGTCATAGAGACCATTCGTTTCAACTATGGCACAACATTCTACCATGTTTGGTTTTCAAACTATCACCTACTTTCGAAAACAAAATTAAAAAAAAATTGAAAAATATAGAGAGTGGTCTATGGAAAAGAGGACGTCAGCTCGAGTCCAACGACATCTCATTTGTTAAAATCCGACCATCCGTCTGCCAATGACCACCAATGTTCGCGAGAAAGTAGGCTATCATTTTTTTCCCTCCTACACCCTTGAAACTTGCTGTCCGGCTAGAGGGCATACCCACCCTTCATTAACGTCAAACAATTTTTTTTTCAATAAACAAACATTTTTTTATAAATACCAACACACATGCTTAGCCAAGAGAACGTCATCCCAACGCCAACAATACCTCGTTTGTTAAAATCCGACCACGCGTTCGAGAGATATCGCCCAAAGTTTATTTGAAAGTAGGGGGTGGCTCAGAACTGTCCCCACCACACTACTGCACGGGTGACGAACGTTGGTATTAATGGAGCGTTATCAAATCGAGGTTATCAAATGGAGGTGGGTGATGCACTAGTAACAAGTGTAGTAGGGTGGAGCTCACACAGCTATGGAGGTGGGTGATACACTAGTAACAAGTGTAGTAGGGTGGAGCTCACACAGCTATGGAGGTGGGTGATACACTAGTAACAAGTGTAGTAGGGTGGAGCTCACACAGCTATGGAGGTGGATGATACACTAGTAACAAGTGTAGTAGGGTGGAGCTCACACAGCTATGGAGGTGGGTGATACACTAGTAACAAGTGAAGTAGGGGGGAGCTCACACAGCTATGGAGGTGGGTGATACACTTGAAATTTATTTTGCGGGTAGAGGGGGTCAGGGTCATTCATTTACGTCGAACAATTTTTTTTGTAAACTCGTTAGTTTCCAAAATATAAAAATTTCAAAATTGAACTGTTTAAAAAAAACATAAAAAAATAAAAAAGTTTTATTGCAGAAAATAAAGGACATAAAAACCATTGGTTTGAACCATGGCACAACGTTCTATCATGTTTGGTTTTCAAACTATCGCCTACTTTCAAAAACAAAAATTTTCATTTTTTTTTCAAAAATATGACGAGTGGTCCATAGGAAAGAGGACGCCAACTCGAGTTCAACGACACCTCATTTGTTAAAATCCGACCATCCGTTCGCCAATGATCACCAATGTTCGCGAGAAAGTAGGCTATCATTTTTTTCCCTCCTACATCCTTGAAACTTGCTGTCCTAGTAGAGGGCATACCCTCCTTTCATTAACGTCAAACAAACTTTTTTCCAATTCACCGTTTCCAAAATAGCGCCAATCCAAATAACAAACAATTTCATTTTTTTTAAATACCAACACACATGCTTAGCCAAGAGAACGTCATCCCAACGCCAACAATACCTCGTTCGTTAAAATCCGACCACGCGTTCGGGAGATATCGGCAAAGTTTATATGAAAGTAGGGGGTGGCTCAGAACTGTCCCCACCACACTACTGCACAGTTTTAGTCCTAGAGGATTAAAATTTATTTTGCGGGTAGAGGGGGTCAAGACCATTCATTTATGTCAAACCTTTTTTTTGTAAACTGTTTAGTTTCCAAAATATAAGAATTTCAAAATTACACTAAAAAAACATAAAACATTAAAACGTTTTATTATAAAAAATAAAGGACATAAAGATCGTTCGTTTAAGCTATTGCACAACGTTCTATCATGTTTGGTTTTTTAACTATCGTCTATTTTCATTTTTTTTTTAAATATAACAAGTGATCCATAGCAAAGCCCCCGTCAGCTCGAGTCCAACGACACCTCATTCGTAAATCTCCGACCACGGGTTCGGGAGTTATCGGCTTGCATTTGGAGTAGTTTGGGAGGGGGGGGGGGGGCAGAAACGGCATTACTTTACTCCCCTACTTGCAGTCCTTACTTGAATTAAAAAGTCCTCTCGGCACGCCGGAAGGCGGAGGTAGATTTCACCGGGCAAGCCTGGGGATAGGCGAAAATAGGCAAAATATGCAGGTTTCCGTAGAAGGATCAGACCTCATTTATTGCGAGAAAGTATTTTATAATCGGAGCTTAATTAAAATGTTTTTCGTCATTTTATGCATATTGAACCCGCTGAGCCATGGTTCATGTGATATTTTTTATGACAGAACATTTATGATGGGATGTTGTACCTTTGAACACACCCAGGAAGCCACGTGGAGCTGAGAGCTCACGCGATACTCTTTGAAGTAGCGTTGAATCGCACTTTTGACTTTGGTGAGAACTGCTAATTATTTATCTGAAGTCTTATTAATTAATTTTATTCTTTCTCAAGACTCAGAATATTCCATTTCGTCATGCTGCATTATTAAAACATTTTTGAGAATGTTATTTTAGCTTAAGGTAAGGTAATACCCTTGCAGATACGCAAATAGGAACGTAAGTAGTCGCTCAACGACTTCGTTTTGACGACCTACTTCCTTGAGACACCCAGTGCCTTGCACTACGTCTGGAGAATCCGCCCAGTAGAGGCGTGTAATTGCATTTGTCCTGCAAGACATAGAAGAATATCCGCTTGTTAGCGTTGAATTGGTTATCTGGTGCCATCGTGCACTAGCATATTGGAAAATACTGTTATTTATGCACAGTGACCCACAGAAACGTATTGAAGATAATTATTGGCAAGTATTAGTGAATTATATAATTTTACCGGAACACCACATTTTAGTACCCACGTGTTTGTGGAGGGCCAAATGCCTTGTGGAAAATATACAGGTAAATGTGTTGCAATTACTTCAAATAAGTGTGATTACGATAGTGTAACATATTTGGATTGCCAGAGTGAAGTTTTTATTTCCAAAACGACGTACATTTTACCGATGCTGCATGATAGAAAAGTAGCGTCATTAGCACGTGCAGAATTATAGAGCAGTGCTAGCTCACGTATCTATTCACATCCACGAAATTAAGGCTGTGTTGTCAAATACTATCAAAGCCTACAATACTTACGACGAACATTATAATTTTGGAAAGTGAAAGAATGAATTTCGTAATTAATTTCACCGTCAACGTGACCAGACTATTCCACACCACGTTTGAATTAGTCACCATGGGCTAATACCATCCTGGTATGAGGGTGATATTTCTACGAGAACTAGCATGATGATGAAGCTTGCAGAACCGAGGACGAGAAGGAAGGAATCCAAGATGCCATTTCCAGGCATATCCAGCATATTCACGGAGTTGTCGACAGGGACGAATCGAACCCTGGTCTTTGGAGGAGTCCAGATGGGAATCCTGATGAGGTTAATACCGTTCCAGAGATCCAGAGAGGAATTTGTACAACCCTGGTTATTGAATAGAGGGCTGAGTGATAGCTTCTCCATGTCGTGAGTTTTGACCATCCCTTTTCTTGTTCTAGTTCTGGTGGTATATTAGATTTAATGTAGTTTGTGAATCAACCACACTCTGTGTCAGCCATTTTTCTAGGTAGGGATAGTATCTAGTTTAATTTAATGTCATTTATTTCAGTATAGTGAGACGCCCTTGGGTCCGACATTTTGGTTTACCCTGGTGCAGCTTGATGAACGTCGTAGAACGTCAAAGCCTATCTTTTGCTAGATGTGACCGTAGTCATTCGATGCTATTTTGTACAACCCTATTTGGGGTGATTTTTCAAGTCTTTGCTGACTTTAGTTATGACAATCAGATGTCATGGTTATTTCTTTAACTGCATTCTTTGCAGCCAGTTATGATACACCCCTGACTTTCGTTAGAACAGTCGTATCAGTTAGGAAATCGACTGTAATTGCCAGTTTGTAAATGCATTATATTTTCATTTTGAATAAGCTCAGAAGCTATTCTTGGTCAAGTTTGAACCTAACAACTAGAAGGAATGTTTCGTTGCCTAGCATCGAACTCAGTTCCCAACGTATCATTAAGCAGATCCTTGTAGTTAATCTGCGCCACAATTATCATTTTGCTTGTGTCATGTAAGACACGTTTTTATTTGATGTTGTACTAGGAACTACTGAATTGTATTTTTAGAGCAAAGAGCTCCAGTAATTGTAAGATTACTATCATTTAGACGTCTTTGGTAGAAAGACGGAATTATATTATTCTATTCAGATTTATTGCGTGTTTTTTATACACGGACTCTTTAGAGGTTCATAACCTATGGTAAAGTTTTTTATGAACAGGCCAGATGTATAGTTTTATATTGATTAAATCGCCGGCCTTGAATAATGTGTGTTTTGTGTCGACCGAACGCAGGAATGTGGTAGCCTGCTGGTGACATAAACTGGTTTTGTAATCCAGTGCCCTTGAGAGCACGCTTCATTTGTTTGTGAGACAGAGGACATTGACAAGAGACAGAATGCAATTGTATTCGCTCTTTCTTTCATTGCAACTTAGCTTATGTAACCCAGTTCTCAACCCTGTCTCAGATCACATGTTTTATAGATTGCTTTTTGTTAGTTGAGCGCACTTCTTGCGTGTACCGTTTTGACGTGTACAATTAGGTCAGGTTTTCTATAGTGAGTTGCAGGCGACCCTGTTAAATGCAGGAAGTTATTGTATGAAGGTACTTGTGATTACCTTGTCCGGGAGGGTTCCCGTTGACTAGATGTTATTGGAAGGTAACTGTTGTGGACAGGCCTATCCCAGAGTTATTGAATGCGAGCTTTGCGCCGCTGGTAACCCGTGTTATTGTGTGTCCGAGTTGTTATTGCTCGTTGATCTTATTCCGACTGTTGAGTCGAGGCTTTTTGGTGGAGAATGATCTCAGTGTAGACACTCCGTGCCCGAGCTATTGTCAGTATTATTAGCCATAAACCAACGATAAACCTAAACCGACATCTTAATAATAAAACGCATAACTTTGGTAAAACAAAAGCTAACTAATGAATTCTTTCTATCTAACTTTGTTCTGTTGCATTTTGGAACTGTTGACATAGCCGTGCAGTTGAAGGTAATTTCCTTGTGTGGAAATGACTAGGACAGTTGACACTTTTGTAGCGACCTGAAGCATGCGCGAACCTAGAGTTCGTAGCTTGTGGAGCTCAGGCCATGCGATGTCAGACGTGGTCTCAACTACGCATTCGTCACCGTAATTACACACATTAGATGACTATGGCTTACAAAGAGTAAACCAAGGAGTAGGCAGGAATTTAATAAAGATTTGTGTCTATTTCATTACTTATTTATGATGTACAAGTGTGTAAATCCTACATGTTACCTTATTGTGTGCTGATAGCACGTAGTTATTAAGAATAATTAAATGTTTTTCATGGCTGTACACTTAGATTTGTTGTAATTGTTTTCTGTTACGGACGTCATCGCCGTAAATTTTGTTATTAACTGTTAGGACTTAGCTAGATGATTACCGTTAAATGTAAATGTGGAAATGGTATCATCCTAACTTAGATTTGTTTTGCTACCCTGTTAAATGTAAATACTGATATAAGCTTAATCTTGTAACTTGAACTAGGGACTTGCGTCGTACCATTTTCCTAGTGTTTCTGTTGTTGCTTTATTATTGTGAGATAGATCTTTCGCGAGGGTTTTTCTCAGTAACTTCTCAGGTAGGGACCTGCTCTTTATTTTCTTTTGTTTATTAGCTTGCGGACTAGCCGATCATAATCCTTCGAATTAGGCTAGGGGCTTGTGAATTTTAATAAATTTTGAAGGTGTTTTACTTAAGTCTGGATGTTTAATTTCTCAGTCTAGTTTTTTGAGGTGAACCTTTCCTTAGGCAGTCTATGACCATCGTCACCATGTACCACGATCCCCGTGGACTACAGTGTCTCGTGCCGCTTAGCCTATTAGGAAGTTCACCTGATCCTCACGGTAATTTTATTCGACTTATGGGATGTTAGAAAAGTGATCGTGGTTGTTGACTCGACTAACGGTCTCATAAAATGGCGCCCAACTCATGTGCCGACGTTAACGTGGTGACCGTCAGTACCATGTTACTTTGGAGGATCTTAATGTTGATTAATCGTAATTTGACAGGACTGAGACGAACTTAGAAAGTCGTACTTCAGATCAATTGACCGCATGGCATTCATGTTTGATAGAAGTCCATGGGTTGAGGCTTTAGTGTTGGATAAATGATGGATAGGGTTTTCTTTGATGATGCCTCATCCTGAGTAAATGTAATACTTTGCTTTGCTCGTCGTTGTCTTTGTAAATGTAGAAGCACTTAATTTGCATACTCCAGCTGTACTCATGATATTTATATAAATGAAACAAGCTTTATACCACCAAGTAACTAATCATAGCTGTAAGTTCTAGTAGAGATTGATCCCTCACTTTCTCATATATATATTTTGTCAAATGGATGAGGAAACGATTCGTCGCGTGTTCGGAGAGATGATGGCAGGTGTGAATGCCAATCTCCAACAGATTACTGCTGACTTAGGTCAGAACACTCAGGCTGTCAACGATGTAAGACAGGACGTTCACAATGTTTGTGCTCATGTAGACCAAGTAAGACAGGACTTGGAAGTAAACACCCAATCTATAAACAATGTTAGTGGGCATGTAGACCAAATAAGATTAGATTTAGAGGTAAATACTCAATCTGTTAATAATGTCAGGACTGATTTTACCCAAGTCAGGGCTGATATGGACGCATTTAGGGTCGAAGCCAGAAATGATCTCGCGGCAGGTTTAGCGGCAGTTAGGGTTGATGTCATACGACACCATCAAGAGGCTAACCAGCGTGTAGATTGCCTAACAGACCAAATGAATAGAGCTAGGGAGGATGTGCAAAACCGACTGGAGGAGCACACGGCTCAAATTCAAACCACCATAAATAGAGTCCAGATAGACATGAAAGTTGACCTGGAACACACTCGGGAAGAATTCGGGACTCGATTGACGCACGTCGAGGGATTCATGGACACTGTAAAAAGGACATGACAACCATGAATATCGGATTAGTTCTCATGAGAGGAGCTGCAAATGCTGTGAACAACAATGTTAGGACGATCGTTGACGGAATGTTAGAGGTCAGAGACGAACTAAACGTTAACAGGAGAAACATTTCTGAACTAACGGAAACCGTAGCAAGCCTACGCGAAACAGTTAATGTTCATCATGAGGAACACAACATTGACCTCATGTTATTAAGAGGGAACCTCAACGAACATAAGACCATAGTAGAGGCTAAGGTAGCCGAGGTCAAAGACAACATGTCAAGAGTCGAGGGAGAGATCGATTCTTTACAAAAGCGATTTGAGGAGGTCACAGTAAATGAAAGGTTAGATCTTAGCCATAACCTTAGAACGGCCATACGCGAGGTAGACGCGAACCTCAAGGGAAAGGTCGATAGAATCGAATTACAATTGAATGACTTAGGCAACAAAGTCGCGGCCAGAACTATTCAAGGTCTTGAAGGCATAGAAAGACGTCTTGACAGACTCGAAACGACTCCTAGGGAGAGACACTTACACTCACAAGTGGGAGAATCTCAGGAAACGCCCGTTTCTCAATCTGAAGGAATGATGCAAACTCATTTTCAGCCCAGCGCACCTACAGAACCACAACCTTCACAATTCACTGGTTCAGCGCCGCGCCAGGTTTTGAACTTTAACGCCCATCCTTTTCGACCAGCACCAAGTCAACCTAATAATGAGATAAATACACCTATGCATGACTACACGCAGAACACTTTTAGACCCGCGCATACGCAGGGAAATGTGACGATAATACGTTCGAGAGAGGAGCAACCAGCTCGCTTCTCCGGAACTGGAAGTGATGTTACTCCAGTGGAATTTCTAGCCAATGTCGAAAGCTATCTGAGAGATACGATGGTAACTCCAGAGAGAGAACTCAGAGTCATAGAACGTTTGCTTGAGGGGCAAGCCAGTACCTGGTTTAGAGCATTTAGATACTCGTTTACAGGCTACCAGGACTTTAAGGAAGCATTACTAAGGACGTATTGGTCGAGTGACATTCAGCAGAGCATCCGAGCTGAAATGTATACTCGTAGATACAGCTCGAATACGCCTACTCGTTATGCGAACTACTTCGCTATACAGCTTGCGAAGTTTCGTTGTCTTCAGTCTCCGTTGTCTGAGCAAGATTTAGTTAACACCATTGTTTGGCAGTACCCTGCGGACGTACAACGTGTGTTGATCGCTGCAGGGGCGTCCACGTTTCAACAATGTGACCAGATTCTGCGACGCTTGGATGCGAACACGGAACAGTTCCCGACACACCGTCAGCAGAAGGCTGACAGGCGCGAGGAAAGACACATAAACTTGACCACTGTCGATAAAGTAAGCCAGACTCCGCAACAAACGCAAACACAAGAGAGTTCTGGGCATCGTGATGATAACTACAACTATCGTAGGAGGGAATGGAACAACGCTCCATATGCTCGAGATCGACAAGATGACCGTCGTAGTCATTGGAATCGGAGATTCGACCGAGGGACGAATGATAACCAACGTCACGAAAATTACCACCGCGGGAATAACGGAAGAAACCAACAGCACGGGAGTATCCGAAGGGACTATCGATACGCTAGAGGATATTACCGAGATTGAGACCCTAGTTACCAGCCAGACAGAGATTGGAAAGGAAGAGCACGGGAGAGCCGTGAATACCTCCAACAATTAAGAGAGCTGCAAATCCAAGAAGAGTGAAAACGGAGCCCAACTTCGAGGGAAAACAGAAATTCGGCGCAGGAGACAGAGCACAACCAGCACAGTACTTCTCGCCAGGATAATAAAAAAAACGCCGAAAAATTAACAGATTCTTGTCAGGTTGAGCACCGAGTAACTGCTACCATATTACTCTGGGAGCCAATCCAAGAAGACTTGTTGGACGAACGACGAACGACGAACCACAATTATGAGTTGACCCGTCTGCCCAAGATAGTAGCCTCTTTGAACGAAGTCAACGTAGTCATTCTCATTGATACTGGGGCAATGATTAGTGTTGTTTCCGGCGATTGCCATGCCAGATTAAAGGCCAACTCTGACGTGACAGAGCTGCCTATTTCTGCTGTAAGAGTCAGAGGTGTCATACCTGACCGGGTTGTGACGAGCAAAATCCAGATTCTTTGTACTCTGAAGATTTCAAATTATGTGTATTTGCACGAATTTCTTGTAACGAAGGGCTTGCATCATGACGCCATACTAGGCACAGACTTCATTAGAAAATATGATGGTATCATTGACATGGGCCGTAACACGGTAGAGTTCAAGCCGAACGAACCCATTCAGATGAACCTAGTTGAAGAAGAACCGGAATTCCTATCCGAAGTCGACGTAGTCGAAAACTTGAATGGCAAGGAAATTGACGAGACACTCCATGCCGACGAATAGGCAGAATCATTATCAGCACCCACAGGAGAGAATCTTGATATAATATTGAACGAATACAGTGACATATTCGACACCACACCTGGTGAGATATTAGACTACGAATACGACCTTGTGCTACTGGATGATTCCCCATTCCAGAAGAAAATTTACCCGATTGCTGAGAAACATCGTGAATAAGCTGCTAAGAAGATCCATGAGATGGAAGCAGCAGGCACAATCAAGAAATCACCGACTCCTTTCTTGAATCCCATAACGCCTGTGGTTAAGGTAGATGGAAGCTTGAGACTTTGTCTTGATGCCAGAGCCTTGAATGAACGCCTAGCTCATGAGCACGACAGACCGCCCAAGATTAGAGAACCACTAGTTGAGGGAGACCTTATCCTCATAAGGAGACCCGGAATTTCAAGTCCTATAGACCGCATATATGGGAAATTTCTATCCTTATATTATGGCCCTAGTCGTATACGACAGCCTTTGAACAATGGAAGTTATTTAGTAGAAGACATCAGGACAGGAGAGCGCATTGGAACCTTTAATGCAGCCAATCTGAAAAAAATATCACTCTTGAATGAATTTCAAGTCAAACAAAAATGTCGTCCCAACATTTTATTTGAAACGACGGAGAGGCAGATGAACCCGCTGAGCTATGGTTCATGTGATATTTTTTATGACAGAACATTTATGATGGGATGTTGTACCTTTGAACACACCCAGGAAGCCACGTGGAGCTGAGAGCTCACGCGATACTCTTTGAAGTAGCGTTGAATCGCACTTTTGACTTTGGTGAGAACTGCTAATTATTTATCTGAAGTCTTATTAATTAATTTTATTCTTTCTCAAGACTCAGAATATTCCATTTCGTCATGCTGCATTATTAAAACATTTTTGAGAATGTTATTTTGCAGATACGCAAATAGGAACGTAAATAGTCGCTCAACGACTTCGTTTTGACTTACTTCCTTGAGACACCCAGTGCCTTGCACTACGTCTGGAGAATCCGCCCAGTAGAGGCGTGTAATTGCATTTGTCCTACAAGACATAGAAGAATATCCGCTTGTTAGCGTTGAATTGGTTATCAGGTGCCATCGTGCACTAGCATATTGGAAAATACTGTTATTTATGCTCAGTGAGCCACAGAAACGTATTGAAGATAATTATTGGCAAGTATTAGTGAATTATATAATTTTACCGGAACACCACATTTTAGTACCCACGTGTTTGTGGAGGGCCAAATGCCTTGTGGAAAATATACAGGTAAATGTGTTGCAATTACTTCAAATAAGTGTGATTACGATAGTGTAACATATTTGGATTGCCAGAGTGAAGTTTTTATTTCCAAAACGACGTACATTTTACCGATGCTGCATGATAGAAAAGTAGCGTCATTAGCACGTGCAGAATTATAGAGCAGTGCTAGCTCACGTATCTATTCACATCCACGAAATTAAGGCTGTGTTGTCAAATACTATCAAAGCCTACAATACTTACGACGAACATTATAATTTTGGAAAGTGAAAGAATGAATTTCGTAATTAATTTCACCGTCAACGTGACCAGACTATTCCACACCACGTTTGAATTAGTCACCATGGGCTAATACCATCCTGGTATGAGGGTGATATTTCTACGAGAACTAGCATGATGATGAAGCTTGCAGAACCGAGGACGAGAAGGAAGGAATCCAAGATGCCATTTCCAGGCATATCCAGCATATTCACGGAGTTGTCGACAGGGACGAATCGAACCCTGGTCTTTGGAGGAGTCCAGATGGGAATCCTGATGAGGTTAATACCGTTCCAGAGATCCAGAGAGGAATTTGTACAACCCTGGTTATTGAATAGAGGGCTGAGTGATAGCTTCTCCATGTCGTGAGTTTTGACCATCCCTTCTCTTGTTCTAGTTCTGGTGGTATATTAGATTTAATGTAGTTTGTGAATCAACCACACTCTGTGTCAGCCATTTTTCTAGGTAGGGATTGTATCTAGTTTAATTTAATGTCATTTATTTCAGTATAGTGAGAGACCCTTGGGTCCGACATTTTGGTTAACCCTGGTGCAGCTTGATGAACGTCGTAGAACGTCAAAGCCTATCTTTTGCTAGATGTGACCGTAGTCATTCGATGCTATTTTGTACAACCCTATTTGGGGTGATTTTTCAAGTCTTTGCTGACTTTAGTTATGACAATCAGATGTCATGGTTATTTCTTTAACTGCATTCTTTGCAGCCAGTTATGATACACCCCTGACTTTCGTTAGAACAGTCGTATCAGTTAGGAAATCGACTGTAATTGCCAGTTTGTAAATGCATTATATTTTCATTTTGAATAAGCTCAGAAGCTATTCTTGGTCAAGTTTGAACCTAACAACTAGAAGGAATGTTTCGTTGCCTAGCATCGAACTCAGTTCCCAACGTATCATTAAGCAGATCCTTGTAGTGAATCTGCGCCACAATTATCATTTTGCTTGTGTCATGTAAGACACGTTTTTATTTGATGTTGTACTAGCAACTACTGAATTGTATTTTTAGAGCAAGGAGCTCCAGTAATTGTAAGCTTACTATCATTTAGACGTCTTTGGTAGAAAGACGGAATTATATTATTCTATTCAGATCTATTGCGTGTATTTTATACACGGACTCTTTAGAGGTTCATAACCTATGGTAAAGTTTTTTATGAACAGGCCAGATGTATAGTTTTATATTGATTAAATCGCCGGCCTTGAATAATGTGTGTTTTGTGTCGACCGAACGCAGGAATGTGGTAGCCTGCTGGTGACATAAACTGGTTTTGTAATCCAGTGCCCTTGAGAGCACGCTTCATTTGTTTGTGAGACAGAGGACATTGACAAGACACAGAATGCAATTGTATTCGCTCTTTCTTTCATTGCAACTTAGCTTATGTAACCCAGTTTTCAACCCTGTCTCAGATCACATGTTTTATAGATTGCTTTTTGTTAGTTGAGCGCACTTCTTGCGTGTACCGTTTTGACGTGTACAATTAGGTCAGGTTTTCTATAGTGAGTTGCAGGCGACCCTGTTAAATGCAGGAAGTTATTGTATGAAGGTACTTGTGATTACCTTGTCCGGGAGGGTTCCCGTTGACTAGATGTTATTGGAAGGTAACTGTTGTAGACAGGCCTATCCCAGAGTTATTGAATGCGAGCTTTGCGCCGCTGGTAACCCGTGTTATTGTGTGTCCGAGTTGTTATTGCTCGTTGATCTTATTCCGACTGTTGAGTCGAGGCTTTTTGGTGGAGAATGATCTCAGTGTAGACACTCCGTGCCCGAGCTATTGTCAGTATTATTCGCCATAAACCAACGATAAACCTAAACCGACATCTTAATAATAAAACGCATAACTTTGGTAAAACAAAAGCTAACTAATGAATTCTTTCTATCTAACTTTGTTCTGTTGCATTTTGGAACTGTTGACATAGCCGTGCAGTTGAAGGTAATTTCCTTGTGTGGAAATGACTAGGACAGTTGACACTTTTGTAGCGACCTGAAGCATGCGCGAACCTAGAGTTCGTAGCTTGTGGAGCTCAGGCCATCCGATGTCAGACGTGGTCTCAACTACGCATTCGTCACCGTAATTACACACATTAGATGACTATGGCTTACAAAGAGTAAACCAAGGTGTAGGCAGGAATTTAATAAAGATTTGTGTCTATTTCATTACTTATTTATGATGTACAAGTGTGTAAATCCTACATGTTACCTTATTGTGTGCTGATAGCCCGTAGTTATTAAGAATAATTAAATGTTTTTCATGGCTATACACTTAGATTTGTTGTAATTGTTTTCTGTTACGGACGTCATCGCCGTAAATTTTGTTATTAACTGTTAGGACTTAGCTAGATGATTACCGTTAAATGTAAATGTGGAAATGGTATCATCCTAACTTAGATTTGTTTTGCTACCCTGTTAAATGTAAATTCTGATATTAGCTTATTCTTGTAACTTGAACTAGGGACTTGCGTCGTACCATTTTCCTAGTGTTGCTGTTGTTGCTTTATTATTGTGAGATAGATCTTTCGCGAGGGTTTTTCTCAGTAACTTCTCAGGTAGGGACCTGCTCTATATTTTCTTTTGTTTATTAGCTTGCGGACTAGCCGATCATAACCCTCCGAACTAGGCTAGGGGCTTGTGAATTTTAATAAATTTTCACGGTGTTTTACTTAAGTCTGGATGTTTAATTTCTCAGTCTAGTTTTTTTGAGGTGAACCTTTCCTTAGGCAGTCTATGACCATCGTCACCATGTACCACGATCCCCGTGGACTACAGTGTCTCGTGCCGCTTAGCCTATTAGGAAGTTCACCTGATCCTCACGGTAATTTTATTCGACTTATGGGATGTTAGAAAAGTCATCGTAGTTGTTGACTCGACTAACGGTCTCAATATATTAAACATTTTATTGTCTTAAGGGGACGGTAAAATTCTTGTCATTTGGGGTCCACTTTTATACTTGTGGTCACACTGTCTTTATGCAAGGTTTCGACACTGATGTCTAACTGTCTAACGGTCTGTTACTTGTACACGCAAAATGTTATCTCCCGCAGAGATTTTGGTTGGTTCCTCAGTTTAGGGGCTGCGAAAACGCGGTCATGTAGCTCCGTGTACTTAGGGTGAGTGTAGAATCTGTCTGATAAACGGTGTGAATTGTGATGGCTGTATTATTCTGTAATTGAGGTAAGGACTGCAGACGGTCGATTTCAAGCAGTAGTTTCTAATGTTGCTAACAAATACTACCATCAACGACACCTAACTGTGAACCTGGCTACTAGATGTCACTGCAACCAACAACTCGCAACGAACGTTGGAACTTCCCCTGCAATGGAAAGCATACTGAGGGATTTTTAGCGCTCTTAGAAAATACGACGACTTCGGCCGGCTTTGAACCCGCGACCTTGGGCATAGAAGTTCAGCATGCTACCAGTTAAGTCACCGAAGCCGCTTCACACTTAATCAGATAGAAAACTGAATGTGATCTCTTGCAAGTGCGTTGTCATGGCAACGTCTGATGGCTCATCCCTCATCAATTTAGTAGTGTTGTCATGGCAACCTCTGATGGCTCTTGGCATTTTCTTATAATTCCGAAATCATTTTTCTCATCCCTTGGCGTAATGGTGGGTCACATCAAAAAATCTTTCAGACAAACGTTTTAGGTAATTGTTAGGGGAATATTGTCCATTTTGTACGATTTTGATATTGTGCCTATTAAGAGAGATATGATTAATGTTTCCCGAAAAACCCACTTTTTCTCACCCCTTTGGTCAATGGTTGGTGCTATCAAAAAAACTTTTCAAACATAAATTTTTGAGCCTTATCCGACACATAGTATGAACTTTCAATGGATTCGATAATTCAAATATTAAGAGAGTTATAGCGATATTTCACTTTTTCGAAAAAAGCCCCTCATTTTCACCCCCGTCGACCGATTGTGCCCATTAACGAACTCGACTGAGAGTTTATAGGGATACATATTATGAAAAAATTTCAAAGTGATTGGTGCAAAATTGCGGTATTTATCGTGTCCACAAGAAAGTGATATATATATACATATATACATAAATTAATATATAAACTTTTGAACTGACGGTGGTTTTGGGGTCTAGGGGATGTGAAACGCGAAGATATGTCAACATTTTCCGGAAGTCGAAACATGGTACCCATTGCAATAGTTAGCTTTCTAAAGAAATCTACCTAAAACAGATAGCACACTCTAATACAGTCATCACAATTTACAACGGTTATCAGACAGATTCTACACCCCCCCCCCAAAGTACACGGGGCTACATGAGCGCGTTGTCGCAGCCCCTAAACTGAGCAACCAACAATAACACAGGTCATTAGACATATACAATACATCTACTAGTATACGGGGCTGATGAATACAGACATTTCAGGCCTCTAACAGAAGCAACAACTACAAATAATAGAGATAAGTGATTTGCGGAACACTCCAGCTTGACGGTACAGTACGTGACTTGTCGGCTGTCATCAGCGAGCCATGACGAGGATCTCGTGGTAACAGTTACCGCTCAATGAGAGCGATCAAGATGCCGTGTATTGGCCATTGAATTCCTTATCTCTAAGATTTATTCACGATGATATGTAAGGAATTACATGAACGTGTAATTTGAAAAGCGACTATGTGAGAGCTCGTCCTTCTCTTTTATTCCTTAGCTTAGCGGCTTAGGTGATGTAGTTGATAGCATGCTGAGTTTCTATGCCCAAGATCGCGGGTTCAAACCCGACCGAAGTCGTTGGAATTTTTTAAGAGCGTTCAAATTGCTCAGTATGCCTTCCTTCGGAGGGGAAGTAAAGTTGGCGGGCCCATGCCATATTTATGGCATGTAAAAGAACCATCCACTAACTACACTTGGGTGAAGCTAAAATTTGTAGGTTCGATTTGATAACGCTCCATTAATTCCAACGTTCGACGCCAGGTGGGGGTGTTACGATGGCATCTAGTAGCCAAGTTCGCAGCTAGGTGTCGTGGACGGTAGCATTTGGTGGCAAAAGTAGGAACTACTTGAAAATGATCGTCTGCAGTTCTCACCAGAATCACAGATCACACACACTAATGCAGCCATCACAATTGAAGACCCCACGGAAAGAACGGGTAAGTGAATTTTTTTCCGAAAATGAGTTTATGGGCGCATTTTGGTGGCCAGCCATCGTTACTACAGATCAGTTGAAATTAATTTCAAATAAAGCGGAATGTCACCGAGATACAGAGGTTATTATTTTTAGTGGAAACTGAAAGAACGTTCCATATCCTCTCACTTTTTCATAATTTAACTTTATTTGTTATCTGTTTTACATGTACTTCCTTAATGGGAAACATTTGAAAAAAAAAACTATATTGCTTATCCTCAATTGGGGTATTTCAAGTATTTCTTTTTAGTGTTGAAAGTTTAAATTCGCTCTCCTGAAAAATTTACAGAATGTGACTTACGCCGTTTTCCCCGTGGAGTCTTCAATTAACACCGGTCATCAGACAGATTCGACACACACCCAAAGTACACGGGACTACATGGCCGCGTTGTCGCAGCCCCTAAAATAAGGAATCAACCAACCATTTCTTAGCATAGGGACGTAACCAACGAGGCTCTAGGGCCTACCATACGGAGGAAGGTCACAGACCGAAAAGGGCTCAAATGCGAATATCATTCTATCTTGGGATACTTTTTTCCATTGCCTACTATCATCATTATAAAAGGGCGGGAGATGCCGCTGCATGCCTAATCCGCGATTGGGTAACACTGGAGTTCAACAATATGCCGCTAGAGTCACGCTGTAGTACCCTCCCTCTCTCTTCATATGAGCGCACTATAAATGCATTTATTAATGAGACGAGAGAGAATGTCTTAATTTTTCTTATGCATATTTTCAACTTTCTGGGTCTCGGCCATAATTAAAATTCACGGGAAGATCATAAAAAAACGTCATTCTTTAGAACTTCAGTACTTTTCCGTTCTTAGGCTTATTGTGAATCTGCAGAACTCTTTCGTTCCTGCTGAGTGAGTAATGAAATGACCTTAGGGGCACAACTAGTGCCTGTGTGTGCTGTGAAAGGTTCTATAAACTCATAGGGTCAGTGTTATTGTTCTGGAAAGCTGGAAAGCCATGACACACTATCTCATTCCTAACCTCACCTAGTAAGCTTCATTATAGTGCTGCTTCGGCGTTTTGTGTGTATATACCGACCAAACCTATGGCGTACCGTACTTTTTGAGGATCCAACCAGCCTCTGGACCGACTACCTAACACACGTGCGATTAAAGTTTAGGTTGTCCAGGAGTATCATCATGCATTTTTGCAGAAGAGTAGGAAATCCCAAATGATTGGAATTGCCACATTTAATTGTCTGAAATAATTTAATTCTTATATGAATATACATTTTATGAGCAAGCTCTTGCGTGACGGATCCTGGACAGCACGGGATATGAATTTCATATCTTATTCAAGAGAGTTCGTCTAGAAGAGGTTATCCGTCGTAAGGGAGGGCACATTGAACATAAAGTGGCGTGTATTTCTAAATAATGAGCTATCTTTAGGTTAAATCTCTACATAGTAGAAAACAAAGTCCTCGATTCTTGGGGTAATCTCGAGAACTACTGGATGGATTTTGAAGCAGTTCACCTTTCTGTAAAGGATTTCACGAGGAATTGTATAAATAAACTTCAGTATGAGTGTTTGGTTGTTTGTCTTGCTGAATGAGTATCCGAATGAAGTGAATGAGTGAATGTTTGGAATGATTAAGGTTATGAGATGCGTGCGTGTGAGAGTGATTGAACTGGATAAATTTACTACATATGTTAATATTCTAAATATGTAAATATTCTAAATATGTAAATAATGCAAATATCTTTTTAAAATATGCAAATATTGTAAAAACAAATGTAGGTGTAAATTGTGCAAGTGACGCATGAAATATGTATGTGTGGGTTGCCCTTTTTCACTAGGCCTTCCATACTGTACCCACGATACTTGTGCTGACTGGCGTCGAACCTGATGCTCCAGAGAGAAAAAATCACGCTTATGATTTTTCGGGGAGCCGAACCGGAGGTCTTTAAGGTGGAAAAACCTCATGGTAACCAAGAACCATATAATATAATACTATTCATGAAATATCAGCTTAATTCCAGATGTCTTGTAGGAATTATAAGCAATATTGTACAAAATAGAAGGTATCCATAATACTGTAAGATGCAGTATTTGAGCTAAAAACACAGTTTCGAGGCAAGACTGACTAGTGAGAAATTAGCTTGTTCAGAGGGGCGTGTCAGCTCGGCGCCTACGTACTTTTTAGGTCTACAAGGGGGAGCTAAGACAGAGAGTAATGACTGTGGGAACCACCGAAACATAAGGAAGAATGGTTGGAATGGGAAGGAGGCCACACGAAAATAATTGATTACATGAAAACGAGGCATCCGAGAGAGTTGAAATCAACACCAAGATGAATAAAATCTGGAGAGGATAATTATGATCCCAAGAAGTATGCTTATTGCAGCATATTAAGCATTACACGGACGGCGAACACACAAACGCGGATGACAGTCCGTTAGCGGAAGATGAAAGGGGGAATGCCGGAGTATAGCGTGCCCAAGCCATCACCAAGATCAATTAATATTAATTAATTGAACGATCAAATCACTGGCACGAGACTGGAATCGTAACCTCCGTGAAAAATTTGACCAGATGAAGGCAGTTTCAGCTTTGGAAACTGCAGTTTTAAAGGAAAGGTCGCTCCGTGGATTTAAGAGAACTATGTTTTGAGAGGAAAACCTTAAATAGAGCAGGAATCCATGGAGAAGTCAGTCAACTTGGAGCACTCACGCGGGGAGAGTGCTGCCCACGCGTACAGAATTTGGAACAAAGCCACGCCAGTCGTTATATACAAAGACCGCGCAAGTGCAAGTGAACATGTTATATAAAGTCTACTTGGAGAGCTCAGGCGAGGAGGGTGCTACTCCTTCTCTCGGGAATTTATAAACAAAGCCGCGCGCACAACGAACAAAGTAATTTACAAGTGCAAGTGTAAAATGTATTATCAAGTCAACCGTGAGAACTCACTTGGAGAGAAGGTTACTCCAGCACGTTCGAATATTGTGAACAAAGGCCGCGCAAATGAACACACTATTTGTACAAGTGTGTAGAGGAACATTTCGATGTTTAATCTAAAGTCTATAGAAGTGTTTAAGTCGGGAAGATGTTCTTCAGTACTGAACTGATTGGACGAAATTACGAGTGCACAGATACCGTATTAATAATAGAAGCCAAGTAAAGCTTATAATTATCAAGCCGCACAGTAAGTAAAATAATGTGGTATGAATAGTAAATTACACCGTCATATTGGGTAATTTTGTAAAGCGCGCAAGTCATGATGTAGTTGTCAACAATGGTTACACTATATCCATTATTATAGATCATGGGATGGGAAGGATGTCACAGGCATTGTGATTTTATTCAAGTACAGACAAAGACACTGAGGATAGATATCGTGGAGGAACATTCACACTAGCAGCCGTTTGAACGAGTGTTAGCCAGGATCGCGTTTGATAGAGACTTCCATTGGAGTTAGATGTCGGAAACCGCGTCACCTGCAACTCTGTTATCATGCAAATATGAAATTAATGAAGCAAATCGTGTGAAAAAGTGTATGTGTAATATAAATCTTAATGTTTGTCAATGTTAAAAACAATATGTTGTATGATAAAATATAGTGAAAATATGTATTACTCAAGTGAAGATGTGTATTACGAAAGTGAAAAGTGTATTGTGTCCACAAAGGAAATATAACGTATCCATCATGATGCATCAGTAAATGTCAAGAAGGTGGGTTATATGTGGTGTCATAGGATTCGACCACCGGAACACAATGTGAGTACCAAATTCCAATGATGTAATGTAAGAGGCTAACGATACGATATGTCTAAGTCGAAATCATGTCAAAATAGGTATTTTGAAGTAATATTTATACGAGCTTGCATTCCTCGTATTTGCTATAGAAACATTTGCAAATTGAGAATGATTTGGCTTACAGCTGATTTGCGCAAGACCACATTAAGTCTAATGTCAAAGTAGAAAAGTAACTTTATGAGTGAGAAAAGTCGAAATAATGAAATATTCAGCATGTTTGCATGAAGTGATAAAATTGAATCAAATCCCAGGTAATTACAAGGTAAAGGTTATATGTAACAATGATGCCATAATGTGTCACCAATTAATGTTATACATGATCAAATGTAATGAGTGTAATGAATCACGCAGTTACTGTTGTAATGTAAAAGCCAGTAGAAATGCCAGTAAAACATATATCAGCATGATAAGGGATGATATAAGAAAATCATTAAGCACGCCAGATGGAAGGGAAACTAGTAGTGTCATATGATCTGCGATATACCAACAGACCTAGTGTTTATGCCGCTGATATGCGAGCAATTTAAGAGTAAAATCAGGATGATTACTTAATTAATGCAAGGAACGTTTCTAGGACATTGTCAGGACCATACGGGCTATTCTACGAAGGTTTGTATTGATGTATAGCCATGGGGCATACCGTTGTATTGATGATAGCGGATGGAGACAGACAGGCGTCTGAGCTACCATACCAGCATCATGAGGGCCATTGAGGAATAACGTTTGCCAACTTAATGAGCTACTCCTTGTAATGATCCGCATTGTGATGCGAGAATCTATTTGTACGGAAGGGTCAAGCACGCCTTACCAAAACTTCGTGCGTAAAAGTGGCAAGCAATAAGACCACTAGACCACGCCATTAAAAGCCGTATGCCGTTCCCCAAGACTTTCGTGCCTAGTAAAATCCATTCCTCTGCTATATTATGTTGTTGAGTCATGTTGAGCCAATTAATGTTAACCTGTAAATAGGATGTTAAATATTTGGATAACCAGTTCATAATGATGACACAGTTTCGCCTTAAACTAAAAGCAGAGTGAGAGTGCGACGTTAAAAATCTTGTTGGTGTTGTGTGAATGAGTAACGAGGCAGCTGGGGGCAGGAAGCTGGTCAACCGAGGGTCAGACGAGGCGGCCATCAGGGTTTCTGGCGACCCAGGCATAAGCTATTGTATTCACTGCGCGTGGTAGTTTTACGACCATACCCTAATGTAAAGTGTAGTGGAGACTGCGATATCAAGGTCTGGCATTTTAATTAATAAGAAATTGTTTACTTTGACGGTAGAAATCAATTCTTAGCATTATAAGGATGTTATATCCATCTTTTAATTGTTGAAATCGAGTGATATTTAGCAAAGTTAGCTGTGCTTAACACTAACTACGCTAAAAGGCAACTGGCACATTATTTGAAGTTTAAAACCCAGTCTGAGATGCATATTTGCATACGGGTACGGCAAATGTGGATTTGATGCAAACATAACTATAAATCGACTTATATTTTGAACGACTTAGAGACGTATAGTATCGTTATAGCAGACCAGCATTGTTTACGTAGAATAGGAAGGTACTATTGTTAGCGTTTGTAGAGAAAGCGGAGGAAGGAGACAATAGACAGAATTAAAGTACATTGTTGTACAAGTAACCTATCGCAACAATGGCTAACGCATTGTTGAACCATGAAGTAAAATAAATATTCCATAAGCACTATGGATAGTCAAGAAATAAATACTGTAACGTCAATAATATTGAAGTGCTATTTGTGTACAGTTGATGTCATGTTTATTTGATTTGTTTTGCTTATTATTATTATTATTATTATTACTTAAGTGATGTGCATAAGATATGAACATTTGTCAAATGACAAGAGTGCATTACCATAAATGGAATTGTTTAGTGAAGTGTAGAATAAGGTGTATTGAGACACCAGAGGTAGACTCATAGACTCACAGGAAGAGATGTGGCAGCATGCCTGGTGAGGTGGAATTGCGATCTCAGCTGCGGACCGCAGATGATGTAGATTAGCATTCAGTGTCCCTTTGCCATTATCATCTGTGTGATCCAAAGTTTATTTTGATTATTGTGGGATTAATTTAAATGTAAATGGATGTTTTATTGTTGTGTAATAGCCATGATTTAAGATTAAATATTGTATTTTAGGAAGTTGTTTACCCTTTTCTTGTAGAGTAGTACCTGGTAGTACTCGGATCCTGAATATGTGTTCGCACTGTGGGGAGACGCACCATGCCCCGAAAGGACAGAGCAAGTCGGGATGTGAATACAATTCTCCACATGATGTCGGATGGGTACAATATTTCCTGTATGATTTATGGTAAATAAATAATAATAATAACATTAATAATCCTCCAAAATATTTGAAAGTGGGGGAACAAGAAATAGAGATTGTCAGGGATTTCAAATAACTCGGTAAGTGGATCAGTTGGAATGGTCTTGTGAAGAAAGCAATATCATCTAGACGAAACAAAATGGAAAGAGCCTTCCAGCTTACAAAATACACCTATAACAAAAAATCACTCTCCTGGAATGCCAGTATAAGACATTATAATACAGTAGTCAAGCCTGAAGCCCTGTACACTGCGGAAACGCTGTCCATAACTACATATGGTCCAATGGAAATGTTGGAGATCAAGGAAAGGAAAATACTACGAAAAATTCTAGGTCCCAAATTCCATAATCACGAACTCTTGCATTTCAGCAATGAAACCCTGTATAGGAGAACCGAAAATATTGCCGACACAATAAAGAAATGGAGGATTGACTTCTATGGTCACATCCTAAGAATGAACCCGAAAAGGGTAACTAAAAGAATCTTCGACTTTTTTCGCAATAAGAAAACCAAGCCGATCTGGTTTTAGGAGGCAGAGTGGGACCTACGAGAGTTCCAAATTACTGAGGAATGCTTGCAGATGGATACGCGGAGAATATAACCAAAGATAAAATGATGAGTTTCCGGGACAGACCAAACGACTATACAGAATTTCTGAAGAAGACAGGACGGCAAGATCTGATAGGATGAAAAAGTACTGGGAGGATAAGGAAAACACGACCCACTAAACGCTAATTGATCTATCGTCCCCCAAAGTGAGTGAAACGGACAAGAGAATAGTAATAATATACGTATTCTTAGCCTACATTCCATTTTCGCAAAAAATGAAAGTAGACTTATGAGATCTACACAGGACCGAAAATTGTGTGTCTGTCTGTGTGTGTGAGTGTGCGTACTCTGCATGTCTGTCCCCCGCCTATCAATTCAAACACGGTGAAATCAAATTGAACGAAATTTGCTACAGAGGTAGCACTAGCAAAGGGCACCTCAGTGTCTATATCGCCGCCATCTTTACCAAAACTGAATGGCGGCCACTCAAACGTTCAAAACGTAAAATCAAATTACGACTAAATTAACCATCCGATCTGTACCACATTTGGTAACAACATACCTTTATATAGGACGAGACTTTCACCCAAACTGCACGGTCATCAGCCGTACCATTTCAGGATAGCTGCCGTGTGAATTATGCAACCATTATAATCTATAGCTTAAGACCCACCAATTCAGATTATCAAGCCAAGGGTGGTTTAAGCTATCCTAAAGGACGAGATCCGTTATTTATTATAATTTATTATTATAATATTATACTGTTTGAGTGGCTTAAAAGAGCTGAGCCGTCTCTGTCACATGACAAGATGGCAGCTGACCTCTTGTGCCTGTCCTATATTTCAGTAGTTTTAGTATGGTTGTATGCTATATAGCCTACTGATACAAATAATATAAACTTTGTATTGAATGATTTATAATGAAGATGTACTGCAGTGAAGAAATAGTTTATTTCAAGACATTATTTGCTAACACGTATCTAAGCCAGTTAATAACATTCAGGTGATAAGGACTTGGTTGGCTCTGGGCTAGCGTGTTAGTCTCTCACGCGGTTGACTGGAGTTTGAACACTACTAGAGTTAACTTATTTTTACATGAATTCTTTTACAAATGATGTGCACGAGCTCTTTACACAGATACTAAATAAAATACCATTTAGCTCAAAGGAGAGGCTAATATATACATTCGTTGATTAATAATCACAGCCCCAGCATCGCACATAAAGAGAATACATTAGAAAAAGGAGAATCGAAGAACAAGATACACGTCATCAACCACAGCCTTCTCAATGCCTCTGTACGGGGCTTCCTATTGCGGATTACGTGGGTAAGTGTTCCAAACTTTCTGCTTTGTGAATCCCTGGCTTCCTGAAGTATTGCAATTTTGTATGACATCAACTTGTAGCCGCAACCGCGCTCCGATTACCTTTAAGCACTGCCAGCTGGATCGCCTCCCTCCCGGCTGCTTTAAAGTGCCTGCTCATTCAACACTCAGAGGCGTACAAGATATATATTAATTTACTGCTAGCTTGCAGCACCAACCTACTGTGATCGTCGCGGATTTTTAAAGGGGAAGATACCCAATAAGAAAGATTCTCAAGTTTGGAGGCTTAATATCGAGATTATCGGACGTGAATGTACTACAATAAGTTAACAGTTTTGTTATTCAATCATCATGAAGTACATAATATTGATTTTGACACTTACTGGCTGTATGTCTACCCCTTATTATTCCCGTTTTCCAACGGGGTCGGGGATGAGATGCGATGGAGGTCTTTGTGGCGATGTTTTTTTACGGCCGGATGCCCTTCCTGACACCAACCTCATGAGAGGAGTTAATGAGAGATGAAATGAATTATGGTGAATGAAACTGGGCAAGGATGTGGAAGGAAGCGGCCGTGGCCTGTCAGAAGGTACCGTCCCAGCATTTGCCTGGTGTTGAAAATGGGAAACCACGGAAAACCATTTCAAGGACGGCCGACGGTGGGGCTCGAACCCACGCGTCTACCGAGTCAGCAGAGAGCTTGGCCCCATGACCTAATGCTGCGCGTTAGCCAGCGTAGCCACTACTGTCGGTTACTTACTGGCTAATTATCAATATAACAAACAATAAATGGTGGTAGAGGTGATTGTTTTAGGGGGGGGGGATAATAATAATAATAATAATAATAATAATAATATCGTATGGCCTCGGGTGCCGGGTGCAAGCTTTGTTATTTGACACCCAAAGGGTAGCTTGCATGTCGAATTTAGTTGTTCCTTGAAGCACTATGAAAGTCAAGGAGTTTAGATATCTAAGCTCATTGAACACTATAGTGCTTTCTAGTAGGGAAAGGAGGAACTTTGTGTTGGCGGGAACACCCAAGATTAATTTTGCCATTATGAACACGGCCTGAAGTCGCCTCCGTAGCGTAGCGGTCAGCATGGTTAGCTGCCGCCCCGGAGGTCCTGGGTTCGATTCCCGGCTCTGCCACGAAATTTGAAAAGTGGTATGAGAACTGGAACGGGGTCTAATCAGCCTCGGATAGCCCAACTGAGTAGAGGGGGTTCGATTCCCACCTCAGCAATCCTCGAAGTGGTTTTCCGTGGTTGCCCACTTCGTCTTCGGGCAAATGCCGGGATGGTACTGCCCCCGTAAATTGAATTATATTGAGACCACGGTGGCAGTATTGGCATATATGAATAAAGTTATGGCTGTCATAGTTGTGACGTGCATATTCATGACGTAAGCACGGATGACGCAGACTTCATGCAAGTAGGCTGATTGAGCTGAGATTCTTGGTGACGTCATGATTTTGTTCGAGAAAGATCTGAGATTTACGACGCAGTCGCAGGGAAACGAAGAATTGTGCTAAGGAAGAAGTAACGCTATTGGAGGAAAGGCTCGAACCAATGAATGATAGTTTGGAGGGAGACGGAGATTACTGAAACTACCGTATTTAATTACTTTTGGAATGCAGAATTGTGGAAAACTATTTTCAGTTATGGTATTGATTTGGAATTTTGAAGAAATTAATTTTGAGTTTTTGATATTTGAAAATCCGTCAAGTATAGCCAAAGTTAGAATTTCTAGCCATGACGGAGGAACAAGCTATGGAAGGGATGGATACGCCCCTTAAGAAGTTGATAAAAGGTCTTGCACAGCAGAGAGGAGCTCTCAGATCTCATATCTCAGATCTCATATCTCATTTTCTCGTGTCTTATGGTGGTTTTGCTGATTATCACATTGTCACAATTCGAGTAATTTAGTGAAGCGAGTCGTCTTTAGCGCGTGTGGTAGAGCCCACCGCATCGAACGAGCACGGAGCGTGCAGCAGTTCCATTTTACGGTTTTTGAAACTAGGCGAAGTTGAAACGCACGCATAAACGAGTCTACAAGATAATCTATCTGGAGTTAGCTAATGTGTGTATGCTAATTCTATTGTGCATAACAGTATTGAAGTGTGTAGGAAAGTTGAACATTTTCACGAATATAATTTGGAAGATATTGGCATAATAAGACTGCAGACAAAAGTGATTTTCTCGCCACCTGAGAAGCACTTATATAATATCATATTCTACGCTACGGCTGACACATGTATTGTAACCGTGATACAGAAGATTGCATTTGGTGAGACAACGCTACATTCTAATATGGAACATTATAATCTGGCAGTACTTT
This sequence comes from Meconema thalassinum, assembly GCA_946902985.2. Taxonomy (NCBI): domain Eukaryota; kingdom Metazoa; phylum Arthropoda; class Insecta; order Orthoptera; family Tettigoniidae; genus Meconema; species Meconema thalassinum. Next base: position 223,956,576 of record OX336394.1, read on the forward strand.
CGACTATTATCATAACGGAAGTGGAGATGGAAGGCTAAGACTTTAATGCAATTGGGACATATATCAATGGAGTGAAATAGCAGCATGGATCTTCGCTAATCGTCTTTCTACAAAAGCGAGCATGTAGTGAACATACAACTACACTCATGCATCGTGGTCCAACGCTGATTTCTATCAAATGGCAGTGGAAAGATTTTCATACTCTACAACTATGAACATTTCTGCGGAAAATGATTGCAATAAACTTCATGGCGAAATTCTACCAGAACTTCAGGGAACTATCAAGAGAGGCCAGGGTGGACCCGGCTCACAAAGAAGAGTTTTGCCAGAAGGATGTCTATCGTATACACGGAGCAGTGCAATTTCCGGAGGAGGAAGCAGTTCTATTCTCCGAGGGCGCTGGTTCCAGGTTCGAGGTCGGAGCACATCTTTACGTTGGTGAAATGGAACTATCAGCAGTCTTCTTTGGAAATTTTCCTCTAGAACTTCAATCAACAGATAAGGTAGTCGTGAACGTTTCTTGTTTTATTTGAGCCATTTAGCGATATCTGAGCAACCATTTTTCCCATATTTTCTGTCCCATATATTTTGCCCCATATTCTTGCTTGATATTTCTGTACTTAATACACTTTGATGATTTATGCCTTTTTCGACGATTTATTGAGACATTATTATGTCATTGGCATATTGAAATATTTTGGATCAGTTGAGACTGATAAAAATATTCTTTCAGTAATTTGCATATTTTTGTAGTCACGATTTGACTGTAAAGTTAACGATTTTCTATGGCATATTTGAATTTAGACAGCGTGTCACTTTATTAAAGTAATTCTATTTCAGTTAATTACTTTGACCAATTTTCTGTCATCCTCAAGAAAGAAGAATATTTAAAAGATTTTAGAGCGTTACAATCTATTACTTTGTCGACGATCTTGGAAATACTAGTCGTTTTATGAACATGATTGCAACATAGACATTTATCGTCAGTTCTGAAATACCATTGCATTATAGACAATTTTATGAAATATGAACTTAGATTACGATTTATTGAATACATTACAGTAATGAACATTTGATAGGAGTTTTTCTCAATTCTAGATTGGAACAATAATGTTTGCATTCCACAGTCTAATTGGATTCTATTCGACTATTTATGCAGTTAGATGAACATTGATTGAAGATAGTATTTTTATACTGCGATACTTTGAAGATATTAATCTCAATTTTGATAGACCAGGGAGGCGTGTCTAATCGTATTTGCTATTAAATTTATTTGTGATGGGCAAATTTTTACTTCATATCGATTCATGAATGAAACCCACGAAGGTTAAAAATAATAACAGTTTTGATACAATTTATGAATATAAGAATTTTTAAAGTGGATCTATGGATGTAAAATCGTTAGTTCAGTGGACGTGTAAAAGTCGCTGATGAATAATGCCCTTGAATAAGTGAAGGAGATTCCCACAGTAATAGTAATGATGTTGAAGAATTTGTAAGTGGAGGTTTTTTGTATGTGGAAGATTTTAATGCCATATATATTGAGATATATGATGAATTCTGGGCCTATTTTGTGCAATTTTGTGCGTTTGAGCGAGGTATTTTTCCGCTGAGTGTATTGTCCAGGTCCTTTGAAAATTAATCATGTGAAGTTGCTGTTATAATTAACAAGAGTGTTTAAATAATTTGAGATAACGATTTTGAATGGAGGTTACCGTCACAAATAATAATACTAATTATTAAAGCTTATTAAACCTGAATTTGAAACTTAAATATAACTAACCTACATTGGTCGATTATATCACCACGATTTGAATAATTATCAACCGGATAAACGTGTGGTTTAATGTATTTCTAAAACAAATAATATTAATATTGTAAATAATTATGTAAATATCTTTAATAATAATTTGGAACGAAAGGAATTTAGAGAGGAGTGTATAAATTTTTCAATTGTCGTTAGACAATATTATAAACAATTTATATTGTTATAAATAATTAATGAGTATTTGTTATAAACATTTAACGTTTTGTTATTATACTCCAAAAAACGCTAGTTAAACAATTGGATTATACAATTAAACAAGTTTTGGGATCCTTAAAGTAATCCAGTGATATTTGAATGGAGCATTTAAAAGATTTGCGTGATAATATTTGAGCTGAGACGTGAACATTTAAAGTGTTTTGAAAAGGAGCTAGGCTCTGAGGTAACTAGCATGTGCTAACGTTGGCTGGAGGGGTGAGTCCATTTGACGAGGCAAGCAGGCGACATGGTGTAGGGTGGATCGCAGCTGGCCAGACAACTGTATGTTAGAGGCCAAGGTCACCTGCATAGCAGCCTAGCAGTTATAAATAAAGTGTGATGTTTATTAAAAGGAAAACAATTGCTATATGTCTCGTACCAACTCCCTTATTCATTCCATGTGTATTATTATTATCACGTTCTTTTGAGCTAGAAAGCTGAAATTTTGTATGCCAAGTCTACAAGTCCTACAGGAGGACATGATTACATTGACAATGGCTTATGATCGCCACGTTTATTTTGTTGTTCTATTTTGTCATATTATTCCTTTATGTGAAATAAATTATTGTACAGTTTAAAGTTTCTTGTTGTCGTCTTGGTTCATTTTAAATATCGTGGTGGAGGTTATTGTGTGGGCATACTTTAAGTGATCCAGTTGGCAACCCAAACCCGAGATTAATTTGAATAGGTAAGTAAAAGGTAAGTATGAACCCCCGTATATTTTGGTGTGTTCCACAATAATTTCTCGTTAACTACTGTGCTCTAATCTCGGTAGTATCTGTCAGTGCCATTTTCATTGATGTAGCTGTGCCGGTGCGATTGATTATTGGCAATCCGATTAAGGGGGCGGATATCTGACAGCCTACTATCCGGATTATCAGGGACAGTAGGATTGGCGACCCTAAAACGTGGGGCACGTTCGACAAAACTGGATTACCAGGTTGAACGCCAGTAGAATTGGCACGCACGATCTGCAACATTGGATTACCAAGTTATTGCAGTAGAATTGGCACCGCAATTTTGTGGAATGCTCGAATAACATTGGATTGCCAAGTTATCGATGTCAATGGGATTGTGAAGACTCAAATAAAGAGGTTGATTCTTTGTTAGATGTCTTGGCCAATTGCAGAATTTGAGAGTGTGATTATATAGGGATTAAATGTTGTGTTGTATTAGGAAAATTACACTCAGAAAAGATCAGATCTTATACAACTTGAGAGAGGTTAAATAGGCTGGAAACTTAGAAAAATCGCCTATGATCTGGAGTCTTATTTTATTTGACTGGCTTATGACATGTTTAGTCATATTAAAGATAAAATTAAACTATTTGGATTATAAATGTAAATTATTTATGTTAGTATATTTTGAAATGAACCAAGGAAATTTGAACATGTGCTTGAGTTTATTTCAACATGAGGTGTCTACGAAGGTTAATTATAAGGTAATTATAAGTTAGATTTAAGACAGAAAATTGCTCAAACTTATATATGGTGAAACTTGTTGCTCAGATGTTGTTATTTTGCTCTGTTTGATGTATGTCCCTAAAGCAGTCTATTATTGAAATATTATTGAAATGGCAGATGAGAGTATGAGGAAGATGCTGGAGGAGATGTCCAACAGTTTGTCTGCTAATTTGAAAGCTAGCATGAATGAAAGTATGAAGGAGATGGAAGCTAGGAATACTAGTCGAATGGAGGAGAATTCTAGTAATATGTCTGCTAATTTGAAAGCTAGCATGAATAACAGTATGAAGCAGATGCTGGATGAAAATTTGAAAGTTCTTCAGACCAGTTCTGCAAACTTAGAAAATGATATGTCGCGTTTACAGATCAGTACCCAGGGAATCGAGAATGCTGTAACTGACATGCGCACAGACGTGTCTAATGTCCATAAAGATTTGTCCAATGTCCATAAAGATGTCTCAGAGGTTAAAGTAGATTTATCCAATGTACATAAAGATGTTGCAGATGTTAAGACTGATGTTTCTAAGGTACAGAAAGATCTTACTATGTTGAATGTTGATGTTGCTAGTGTCCGGGGTGATATTTCATGTGCTAGAGCAGAGGTAATTGTTGTTAGGAACGATGTTGCTACTGTACACGATAAAGTAGAAGAGGTTCAAAGAGAGATTAAAAATGTTCGAACCGATGTGTCAAATGTTCAAGTAGACATAAATAATATTCATTCTGATGTAAATGAGATGCAAAGCGACATCAATAAGATACAAGTAGAAGTGAATACAGTTTTTGTAGACATTGCCAAAGTTCAAACTGATGTTAATAAAGTAAGAGAAGAAATTGAAACTTCAAAAACGCTTTGTACTCGTAACATTAGTGCTTTAACAACTAGGTTGGTTGACGAGTCTGTTAGGACAAGAGCTTCTTTAGCAGGTTTAAAATATGATGTAGAGGTCATGAGAACCCAAGTCTTAGATCATAATCGTTTACTTAAGGAAGACATTGAAGTAGATATTGCGGAAATGTTAACTGCAAATGTAACGGTTTGGAAGGATGAATGGAACAGGTCAAGTGGGGAACATGTCACTCAGATTCAGGAGCGAATTGAACGAAAACTTGCCAGTACACAAGTAGACATAAATAATGAAGTAGTTCAAATTAGAAAGGATTTGAGTATAAGGATGGATTCGCTATCCGAAAAGCAGGTAGAGGATAGAACTCAAATGGGTCAGGACGTGCAAGCATTAAAGGAACAAATTCATAAGGTTGTCTCTGATGTCAATGAAACTACGAGCAAACTTCAGAATTTGAAACTAGGAGAAGCTAGCATGATGGAAACCTATAAAGAAGAGTTGATTAGGAAAGTCATCACGGAAATCACAGATAAGGATCCAGAAGGATTGACTGGTGAAGATGATAGGAATTACGTCAGAAGATGTAACCTCGCTACAGAAGAGAGAGATATTAGTCCTGAGGAACGTATATCCAGATTTCGCGAAGAAGATGAGGATAGGAATATTGAACCTGAATGGAAATATCGAGATAGTGGGAAGAATTACATGGATTCATATCCGAGAAATGTGACAGTCATTCGAAACTTTGAGGACAAACCTCAAAAATTTAGTAACACTGATAGTCTAACACCGATAGAATATATCAGGAACCTGAAAGACTATTTCATTGAAGCTCACATTCCCAGAGAAAGAGAGATGAGAATAGTAGAAAGATTTCTAGCTGGAGGACCCCTTGAATGGTTCAGAGCATTTCGGTACACTTTCAGTAATTTCGACGAATTTGCAGAGGCACTGATAAAACGATTCTGGTCCATAGAAGCACAGAATTCATTAAGAGCTGAGGTATACTCGAGGAAGTATTCAGGTACTCTTCCAACACGGTACGCTGATTTCTTCACGAGCCAGTTATCACGCTTGAGATTTTTGCAACCCCCATTGTCGACAGAGCAGTTGATAGATGCGATTTCTCGTATGCTGCCTGTGGAGGTAAGAAGGCTGATTATATCGTCAAATATCAGGGATTTGACCAGTATGGATGAACTATTGAGAAGGCTTGACTACACGAGTCCAATGCCAAATTTGGTTCAAAAAGGTCAGAGGCATGAATTCAAAGACATTAATACAGTCTATATGGATCAAGTTCAGCAAACTGATAAGCCTGCTGAGGAAGAAAACACTGAAAATGTAGGTCCTCATAGGAATAATTATTTTCGCAACAGATCACAAGGTTACCGTCCATATCAGCAAAGAAGAGGCTGGAACAATAATAGAGGGAATTATAATAACGGAAGAGGTAGATACTATAATAACCAGGGGTACAATAGAAACTACAACAGAAATAACCAGTACCCGAATCGGAATCAGAATTCTCAAGGTCAGGTTATGACACCCGACAAATATCAAGAGAGAGAGAAAGAAAGTCAGCAGTATTTGAAGGAATTACGAGAGAAGGAAGCTGAAAACCAGAAGAAAAGACAGGATGTAGTGATCGATCCTGGTCCTTCTACAAGCCAGCAGAATTTGGAAAACAGGAATTCAGGACAGATGAGAAAGTAGAGAGGAGAGAATGCATTAGCCACACACAACCCAGAGTAGAAGAGAATTATGATTAAGGAACATAGAGGAAATATCATATAAGGGTAGATTATAATTCAATTTCGTGTTCAAGTGAATTCAGATATTTAAAACACAGAGTTTAAAAACAATTTGCAACAGTTTTTAAAACGTGGTGAAGGGAGAATGCCCCCGTAAATTGAATTATATTGAGACCACGGTGGCTGTATTGGCATATATGAATAAAGTTATGGCTGTCATAGTTGTGACGTGCATATTCATGACGTAAGCACGGATGACGCAGACTTCATGCAAGTAGGCTGATTGAGCTGAGATTCTTGGTGACGTCATGATTTTGTTCGAGAAAGATCTGAGATTTACGACGCAGTCGCAGGGAAACGAAGAATTGTGCTAAGGAAGAAGTAACGCTATTGGAGGAAAGGCTCGAACCAATGAATGATAGTTTGGAGGGAGACGGAGATTACTGAAACTACCGTATTTAATTACTTTTGGAATGCAGAATTGTGGAAAACTATTTTCAGTTATGGTATTGATTTGGAATTTTGAAGAAATTAATTTTGAGTTTTTGATATTTGAAAATCCGTCAAGTATAGCCAAAGTTAGAATTTCTAGCCATGACGGAGGAACAAGCTATGGAAGGGATGGATACGCCCCTTAAGAAGTTGATAAAAGGTCTTGCACAGCAGAGAGGAGCTCTCAGATCTCATATCTCAGATCTCATATCTCATTTTCTCGTGTCTTATGGTGGTTTTGCTGATTATCACATTGTCAGAATTCGAGTAATTTAGTGAAGCGAGTCGTCTTTAGCGCGTGTGGTAGAGCCCACCGCATCGAACGAGCACGGAGCGTGCAGCAGTTCCATTTTACGGTTTTTGAAACTAGGCGAAGTTGAAACGCACGCATAAACGAGTCTACAAGATAATCTATCTGGAGTTAGCTAATGTGTGTATGCTAATTCTATTGTGCATAACAGTATTGAAGTGTGTAGGAAAGTTGAACATTTTCACGAATATAATTTGGAAGATATTGGCATAATAAGACTGCAGACAAAAGTGATTTTCTCGCCACCTGAGAAGCACTTATATAATATCATATTCTACGCTACGGCTGACACATGTATTGTAACCGTGATACAGAAGATTGCATTTGGTGAGACAACGCTACATTCTAATATGGAACATTATAATCTGGCAGTACTTTCGACTATTATCATAACGGAAGTGGAGATGGAAGGCTAAGACTTTAATGCAATTGGGACATATATCAATGGAGAGAAATAGCAGCATGGAACTTCGCTAATCGTCTTTCTACAAAAGCGAGCATGTAGTGAACATCCAACTACACTCATGCATCGTGGTCCAACGCTGATTTCTATCAAATGGCAGTGGAAAGATTTTCATACTCTACAACTATGAACATATCTGCGGAAAATGATTGCAATAAACTTCATGGCGAATTTCTACCAGAACTTCAGGGAACCATCAAGAGAGGCCAGGGTGGACCCGGGTCACAAAGAAGAGTTTTGCCAGAAGGATGTCTATCGTATACACGGAGCAGTGCAATTTCCGGAGGAGGAAGCAGTTCTATTCTCCGAGGGCGCTGGTTCCAGGTTCGAGGTCGGAGCACATCTTTATGTTGGTGAAATAGAACTATCAGCAGTCTTCTTTGGAAATTTTCCTCTAGAACTTCAATCAACAGATAAGGTAGTCGTGAACGTTTCTTGTTTTATTTGAGCCATTTAGCGATATCTGAGCAACCATTTTTCCCATATTTTCTGTCCCATATATTTTGCCCCATATTCTTGCTTGATATTTCTGTACTTAATACACTTTGATGATTTATGCCTTTTTCGACGATTTATTGAGACATTATTATGTCATTGGCATATTGAAATATTTTGGATCAGTTGAGACTGATAAAAATATTCTTTCAGTAATTTGCATATTTTTGTAGTCACGATTTGACTGTAAAGTTAACGATTTTCTATGGCATATTTGAATTAAGACAGCGTGTCACTTTATTAAAGTAATTGTATTTCAGTTAATTACTTTGACCAATTTTCTGTCATCCTCAAGAAAGAAGAATAATTAAAAGATTTTAGAGCGTTAAAATCTATTACTTTGTCGACGATCTTGGAAATACTAGTCGTTTTATGAACATGATTGCAACATAGACATTTATCGTCAGTTCTGAAATACCATTGCATTATAGACAATTTTATGAAATATGAACTTTGATTACGATTTATTGAATACATTATAGTAATGAACATTTGATAGGAGTTTTTCTCAATTCTAGATTGGAACAATAATGTTTGCATTCCACAGTCTAATTGGATTCTATTCGACTATTTATGCAGTTAGATGAACATTGATTGAAGATAGTATTTTTATACTGCAATACTTTGAAGATATTAATCTCAATTTTGATAGACCAGGGAGGCGTGTCTAATCGTATTTGCTATTAAATTTATTTGTGATGGGCAAATTTTTACTTCATATCGATTCATGAATGAAACCCACGAAGGTTAAAAATAATAACAGTTTTGATACAATTTATGAATATAAGAATTTTTAAAGTGGATCTATGGATGTAAAATCGTTAGTTCAGTGGACGTGTAAAAGTCGCTGATGAATAATGCCCTTGAATAAGTGAAGGAGATTCCCACAGTAATAGTAATGATGTTGAAGAATTTGTAAGTGGAGGTTTTTTGTATGTGGAAGATTTTAATGCCATATATATTGAGATATATGATGAATTCTGGGCCTATTTTGTGCAATTTTGTGCGTTTGAGCGAGGTATTTTTCCGCTGAGTGTATTGTCCAGGTCCTTTGAAAATTAATCATGTGAAGTTGCTGTTATAATTAACAAGAGTGTTTAAATAATTTGAGATAACGATTTTGAATGGAGGTTACCGTCACAAATAATAATACTAATTATTAAAGCTTATTAAACCTGAATTTGAAACTTAAATATAACTAACCTACATTGGTCGATTATATCACCACGATTTGAATAATTATCAACCGGATAAACGTGTGGTTTAATGTATTTCTAAAACAAATAATATTAATATTGTAAATAATTATGTAAATATCTTTAATAATAATTTGGAACGAAAGGAATTTAGAGAGGAGTGTATAAATTTTTCAATTGTCGTTAGACAATATTATAAACAATTTATATTGTTATAAATAATTAATGAGTATTTGTTATAAACATTTAACGTTTTGTTATTATACTCCAAAAAACGCTAGTTAAACAATTGGATTATACAATTAAACAAGTTTTGGGATCCTTAAAGTAATCCAGTGATATTTGAATGGAGCATTTAAAAGATTTGCGTGATAATATTTGAGCTGAGACGTGAACATTTAAAGTGTTTTGAAAAGGAGCTAGGCTCTGAGGTAACTAGCATGTGCTAACGTTGGCTGGAGGGGTGAGTCCATTTGACGAGGCAAGCAGGCGACATGGTGTAGGGTGGATCGCAGCTGGCCAGACAACTGTATGTTAGAGGCCAAGGTCACCTGCATAGCAGCCTAGCAGTTATAAATAAAGTGTGATGTTTATTAAAAGGAAAACAATTGCTATATGTCTCGTACCAACTCCCTTATTCATTCCATGTGTATTATTATTATCACGTTCTTTTGAGCTAGAAAGCTGAAATTTTGTATGCCAAGTCTACAAGTCCTACAGGAGGACATGATTACATTGACAATGGCTTATGATCGCCACGTTTATTTTGTTGTTCTATTTTGTCATATTATTCCTTTATGTGAAATAAATTATTGTACAGTTTAAAGTTTCTTGTTGTCGTCTTGGTTCATTTTAAATATCGTGGTGGAGGTTATTGTGTGGGCATACTTTAAGTGATCCAGTTGGCAACCCAAACCCGAGATTAATTTGAATAGGTAAGTAAAAGGTAAGTATGAACCCCCGTATATTTTGGTGTGTTCCACAATAATTTCTCGTTAACTACTGTGCTCTAATCTCGGTAGTATCTGTCAGTGCCATTTTCATTGATGTAGCTGTGCCGGTGCGATTGATTATTGGCAATCCGATTAAGGGGGCGGATATCTGACAGCCTACTATCCGGATTATCAGGGACAGTAGGATTGGCGACCCTAAAACGTGGGGCACGTTCGACAAAACTGGATTACCAGGTTGAACGCCAGTAGAATTGGCACGCACGATCTGCAACATTGGATTACCAAGTTATTGCAGTAGAATTGGCACCGCAATTTTGTGGAATTTCCTGAATAACATTGGATTGCCAAGTTATCGATGTCAATGGGATTGTGAAGACTCAAATAAAGAGGTTGATTCTTTGTTAGATGTCTTGGCCAATTGCAGAATTTGAGAGTGTGATTATATAGGGATTAAATGTTGTGTTGTATTAGGAAAATTACACTCAGAAAAGATCAGATCTTATACAACTTGAGAGAGGTTAAATAGGCTGGAAACTTAGAAAAATCGCCTATGATCTGGAGTCTTATTTTATTTGACTGGCTTATGACATGTTTAGTCATATTAAAGATAAAATTAAACTATTTGGATTATAAATGTAAATTATTTATGTTAGTATATTTTGAAATGAACCAAGGAAATTTGAACATGTGCTTGAGTTTATTTCAACATGAGGTGTCTACGAAGGTTAATTATAAGGTAATTATAAGTTAGATTTAAGACAGAAAATTGCTCAAACTTATATATGGTGAAAGATGTTGCTCAGATGTTGTTATTTTGCTCTGTTTGATGTATGTCCCTAAAGCAGTCTATTATTGAAATATTATTGAAATGGCAGATGAGAGTATGAGGAAGATGCTGGAGGAGATGTCCAACAGTTTGTCTGCTAATTTGAAAGCTAGCATGAATGAAAGTATGAAGGAGATGGAAGCTAGGAATACTAGTCGAATGGAGGAGAATTCTAGTAATATGTCTGCTAATTTGAAAGCTAGCATGAATAACAGTATGAAGCAGATGCTGGATGAAAATTTGAAAGTTCTTCAGACCAGTTCTGCAAACTTAGAAAATGATATGTCGCGTTTACAGATCAGTACCCAGGGAATCGAGAATGCTGTAACTGACATGCGCACAGACGTGTCTAATGTCCATAAAGATTTGTCCAATGTCCATAAAGATGTCTCAGAGGTTAAAGTAGATTTATCCAATGTACATAAAGATGTTGCAGATGTTAAGACTGATGTTTCTAAGGTACAGAAAGATCTTACTATGTTGAATGTTGATGTTGCTAGTGTCCGGGGTGATATTTCATGTGCTAGAGCAGAGGTAATTGTTGTTAGGAACGATGTTGCTACTGTACACGATAAAGTAGAAGAGGTTCAAAGAGAGATTAAAAATGTTCGAACCGATGTGTCAAATGTTCAAGTAGACATAAATAATATTCATTCTGATGTAAATGAGATGCAAAGCGACATCAATAAGATACAAGTAGAAGTGAATACAGTTTTTGTAGACATTGCCAAAGTTCAAACTGATGTTAATAACGTAAGAAAAGAAATTGAAACTTCAAAAACGCTTTGTACTCGTAACATTAGTGCTTTAACAACTAGGTTGGTTGACGAGTCTGTTAGGACAAGAGCTTCTTTAGCAGGTTTAAAATATAATGTAGAGGTCATGAGAACCCAAGTCTTAGATCATAATCGTTTACTTAAGGAAGACATTGAAGTAGATATTGCGGAAATGTTAACTGCAAATGTAACGGTTTGGAAGGATGAATGGAACAGGTCAAGTGGGGAACATGTCACTCAGATTCAGGAGCGAATTGAACGAAAACTTGCCAGTACACAAGTAGACATAAATAATGAAGTAGTTCAAATTAGAAAGGATTTGAGTATAAGGATGGATTCGCTATCCGAAAAGCAGGTAGAGGATAGAACTCAAATGGGTCAGGACGTGCAAGCATTAAAGGAACAAATTCATAAGGTTGTCTCTGATGTCAATGAAACTACGAGCAAACTTCAGAATTTGAAACTAGGAGAAGCTAGCATGATGGAAACCTATAAAGAAGAGTTGATTAGGAAAGTCATCACGGAAATCACAGATAAGGATCCAGAAGGATTGACTGGTGAAGATGATAGGAATTACGTCAGAAGATGTAACCTCGCTACAGAAGAGAGAGATATTAGTCCTGAGGAACGTATATCCAGATTTCGCGAAGAAGATGAGGATAGGAATATTGAACCTGAATGGAAATATCGAGATAGTGGGAAGAATTACATGGATTCATATCCGAGAAATGTGACAGTCATTCGAAACTTTGAGGACAAACCTCAAAAATTTAGTAACACTGATAGTCTAACACCGATAGAATATATCAGGAACCTGAAAGACTATTTCATTGAAGCTCACATTCCCAGAGAAAGAGAGATGAGAATAGTAGAAAGATTTCTAGCTGGAGGACCCCTTGAATGGTTCAGAGCATTTCGGTACACTTTCAGTAATTTCGACGAATTTGCAGAGGCACTGATAAAACGATTCTGGTCCATAGAAGCACAGATTTCATTAAGAGCTGAGGTATACTCGAGGAAGTATTCAGGTACTCTTCCAACACGGTACGCTGATTTCTTCACGAGCCAGTTATCACGCTTGAGATTTTTGCAACCCCCATTGTCGACAGAGCAGTTGATAGATGCGATTTCTCGTATGCTGCCTGTGGAGGTAAGAAGGCTGATTATATCGTCAAATATCAGGGATTTGACCAGTATGGATGAACTATTGAGAAGGCTTGACTACACGAGTCCAATGCCAAATTTGGTTCAAAAAGGTCAGAGGCATGAATTCAAAGACATTAATACAGTCTATATGGATCAAGTTCAGCAAACTGATAAGCCTGCTGAGGAAGAAAACACTGAAAATGTAGGTCCTCATAGGAATAATTATTTTCGCAACAGATCACAAGGTTACCGTCCATATCAGCAAAGAAGAGGCTGGAACAATAATAGAGGGAATTATAATAACGGAAGAGGTAGATACTATAATAACCAGGGGTACAATAGAAACTACAACAGAAATAACCAGTACCCGAATCGGAATCAGAATTCTCAAGGTCAGGTTATGACACCCGACAAATATCAAGAGAGAGAGAAAGAAAGTCAGCAGTATTTGAAGGAATTACGAGAGAAGGAAGCTGAAAACCAGAAGAAAAGACAGGATGTAGTGATCGATCCTGGTCCTTCTACAAGCCAGCAGAATTTGGAAAACAGGAATTCAGGACAGATGAGAAAGTAGAGAGGAGAGAATGCATTAGCCACACACAACCCAGAGTAGAAGAGAATTATGATTAAGGAACATAGAGGAAATATCATATAAGGGTAGATTATAATTCAATTTCGTGTTCAAGTGAATTCAGATATTTAAAACACAGAGTTTAAAAACAATTTGCAACAGTTTTTAAAACGTGGTGAAGGGAGAATGCCCCCGTGAATTGAATTATATTGAGACCACGGTGGCTGTATTGGCATATATGAATAAAGTTATGGCTGTCATAGTTGTGACGTGCATATTCATGACGTAAGCACGGATGACGCAGACTTCATGCAAGTAGGCTGATTGAGCTGAGATTCTTGGTGACGTCATGATTTTGTTCGAGAAAGATCTGAGATTTACGACGCAGTCGCAGGGAAACGAAGAATTGTGCTAAGGAAGAAGTAACGCTATTGGAGGAAAGGCTCGAACCAATGAATGATAGTTTGGAGGGAGACGGAGATTACTGAAACTACCGTATTTAATTACTTTTGGAATGCAGAATTGTGGAAAACTATTTTCAGTTATGGCATTGATTTGGAATTTTGAAGAAATTAATTTTGAGTTTTTGATATTTGAAAATCCGTCAAGTATAGCCAAAGTTAGAATTTCTAGCCATGACGGAGGAACAAGCTATGGAAGGGATGGATACGCCCCTTAAGAAGTTGATAAAAGGTCTTGCACAGCAGAGAGGAGCTCTCAGATCTCATATCTCAGATCTCCTATCTCATTTTCTCGTGTCTTATGGTGGTTTTGCTGATTATCACATTGTCAGAATTCGAGTAATTCAGTGAAGCGAGTCGTCTTTAGCGCGTGTGGTAGAGCCCACCGCATCGAACGAGCACGGAGCGTGCAGCAGTTCCATTTTACGGTTTTTGAAACTAGGCGAAGTTGAAACGCACGCATAAACGAGTCTACAAGATAATCTATCTGGAGTTAGCTAATGCCTGTATGCTAATTCTATTGTGCATAACAGTATTGAAGTGTGTAGGAAAGTTGAACATTTTCACGAATATAATTTGGAAGATATTGGCATAATAAGACTGCAGACAAAAGTGATTTTCTCGCCACCTGAGAAGCACTTATATAATATCATATTCTACGCTACGGCTGACACATGTATTGTAACCGTGATACAGAAGATTGCATTTGGTGAGACAACGCTACATTCTAATATGGAACATTATAATCTGGCAGTATTTTCGACTATTATCATAACGGAAGTGGAGATGGAAGGCTAAGACTTTAATGCAATTGGGACATATATCAATGGAGTGAAATAGCAGCATGGAACTTCGCTAATCGTCTTTCTACAAAAGCGAGCATGTAGTGAACATCCAACTACACTCATGCATCGTGGTCCAACGCTGATTTCTATCAAATGGCAGTGGAAAGATTTTCATACTCTACAACTATGAACATTTCTGCGGAAAATGATTGCAATAAACTTCATGGCGAATTTCTATCAGAACTTCAGGGAACCATCAAGAGAGGCCAGGGTGGACCCGGCTCACAAAGAAGAGTTTTGCCAGAAGGATGTCTATCGTATACACGGAGCAGTGCAATTTCCGGAGGAGGAAGCAGTTCTATTCTCCGAGGGCGCTGGTTCCAGGTTCGAGGTCGGAGCACATCTTTACGTTGGTGAAATGGAACTATCATCAGTCTTCTTTGGAAATTTTCCTCTAGAACTTCAATCAACAGATAAGGTAGTCGTGAACGTTTCTTGTTTTATTTGAGCCATTTAGCGATATCTGAGCAACCATTTTTCCCATATTTTCTGTCCCATATATTTTGCCCCATATTCTTGCTTGATATTTCTGTACTTAATACACTTTGATGATTTATGCCTTTTTCGACGATTTATTGAGACATTATTATGTCATTGGCATATTGAAATATTTTGGATCAGTTGAGACTGATAAAAATATTCTTTCAGTAATTTGCATATTTTTGTAGTCACGATTTGACTGTAAAGTTAACGATTTTCTATGGCATATTTGAATTAAGACAGCGTGTCACTTTATTAAAGTAATTGTATTTCAGTTAATTACTTTGACCAATTTTCTGTCATCCTCAAGAAAGAAGAATAATTAAAAGATTTTAGAGCGTTAAAATCTATTACTTTGTCGACGATCTTGGAAATACTAGTCGTTTTATGAACATGATTGCAACATAGACATTTATCGTCAGTTCTGAAATACCATTGCATTATAGACAATTTTATGAAATATGAACTTTGATTACGATTTATTGAATACATTATAGTAATGAACATTTGATAGGAGTTTTTCTCAATTCTAGATTGGAACAATAATGTTTGCATTCCACAGTCTAATTGGATTCTATTCGACTATTTATGCAGTTAGATGAACATTGATTGAAGATAGTATTTTTATACTGCGATACTTTGAAGAAATTAATCTCAATTTTGATAGACCAGGGAGGCGTGTCTAATCGTATTTGCTATTAAATTTATTTGTGATGGGCAAATTTTTACTTCATATCGATTCATGAATGAAACCCACGAAGGTTAAAAATAATAACAGTTTTGATACAATTTATGAATATAAGAATTTTTAAAGTGGATCTATGGATGTAAAATCGTTAGTTCAGTGGACGTGTAAAAGTCGCTGATGAATAATGCCCTTGAATAAGTGAAGGAGATTCCCACAGTAATAGTAATGATGTTGAAGAATTTGTAAGTGGAGGTTTTTTGTATGTGGAAGATTTTAATGCCATATATATTGAGATATATGATGAATTCTGGGCCTATTTTGTGCAATTTTGTGCGTTTGAGCGAGGTATTTTTCCGCTGAGTGTATTGTCCAGGTCCTTTGAAAATTAATCATGTGAAGTTGCTGTTATAATTAACAAGAGTGTTTAAATAATTTGAGATAACGATTTTGAATGGAGGTTACCGTCACAAATAATAATACTAATTATTAAAGCTTATTAAACCTGAATTTGAAACTTAAATATAACTAACCTTCATTGGTCGATTATATCACCACGATTTGAATAATTATCAACCGGATAAACGTGTGGTTTAATGTATTTCTAAAACAAATAATATTAATATTGTAAATAATTATGTAAATATCTTTAATAATAATTTGGAACGAAAGGAATTTAGAGAGGAGTGTATAAATTTTTCAATTGTCGTTAGACAATATTATAAACAATTTATATTGTTATAAATAATTAATGAGTATTTGTTATAAACATTTAACGTTTTGTTATTATACTCCAAACAACGCTAGTTAAACAATTGGATTATACAATTAAACAAGTTTTGGGATCCTTAAAGTAATCCAGTGATATTTGAATGGAGCATTTAAAAGATTTGCGTGATAATATTTGAGCTGAGACGTGAACATTTAAAGTGTTTTGAAAAGGAGCTAGGCTCTGAGGTAACTAGCATGTGCTAACGTTGGCTGGAGGGGTGAGTCCATTTGACGAGGCAAGCAGGCGACATGGTGTAGGGTGGATCGCAGCTGGCCAGACAACTGTATGTTAGAGGCCAAGGTCACCTGCATAGCAGCCTAGCAGTTATAAATAAAGTGTGATGTTTATTAAAAGGAAAACAATTGCTATATGTCTCGTACCAACTCCCTTATTCATTCCATGTGTATTATTATTATCACGTTCTTTTGAGCTAGAAAGCTGAAATTTTGTATGCCAAGTCTACAAGTCCTACAGGAGGACATGATTACATTGACAATGGCTTATGATCGCCACGTTTATTTTGTTGTTCTATTTTGTCATATTATTCCTTTATGTGAAATAAATTATTGTACAGTTTAAAGTTTCTTGTTGTCGTCTTGGTTCATTTTAAATATCGTGGTGGAGGTTATTGTGTGGGCATACTTTAAGTGATCCAGTTGGCAACCCAAACCCGAGATTAATTTGAATAGGTAAGTAAAAGGTAAGTATGAACCCCCGTATATTTCGGTGTGTACCACAATAATTTCTCGTTAACTACTGTGCTCTAATCTCGGTAGTATCTGTCAGTGCCATTTTCATTGATGTAGCTGTGCCGGTGCGATTGATTATTGGCAATCCGATTAAGGGGGCAGATATCTGACAGCCTACTATCCGGATTATCGGGGACAGTACCTACTGTAAGGCCACGGCCGCCTCCTTCCCTCTTCCTAGCCTATCCATCCCAATCTTCCACCCCTTCCCATCCCTCATGAGGTCCCTGTTCGCTTTGCAGGTGAAGCCGCCTGGGCGAAGTTCTGATCACACCTCCCCAGTTGTATCCCTCCCGACCAGATGTTCCAAGCTCCAGGACACTGCCCATAGAGGTGGTAGTGGTGAGTTCCCTCGCTGAGTCCGTGGGAACCACCAACCGAGAGGGTAAATTGACTAAAAAAAATGAACACGGCCTACTGAATTAAAATGGGTTCATTGACATGCCAACATCGTATGACATGGGGCCGTAATTTTTGGCGCCTTTCAAAAAAAATAAAAATCACTTACCACGGCCAGGAGCGAACCTGCAAGCTTGGGGTTAATAGACCGACACGTTGACCACTCACCCACCGTGGCAAGCTATTTTAGGGTTGAGGACAAAGAGTTATAAGTTTTCCCATACATTTAGGAGAAAGTAGGCTATATGTTTTTTATTGAACATCTGGTTAAGCTGAAAATGTTCTTGTTCCAATTATATTAGCACTCATAAATTGACGTGTTTCGTTGCTAAATTGTAGACCTAATTTTAGTGCACAGTGTGTATATAAGCGCTCGACACGGTAGCAACTGAGAAAGCCGCACATCCTGGCGACATGAAAGAGTCAAGACCTTTTCTACATACTCGCTTGTTAGCCTACTTTCGATTTTTGCAAAAAATGAAAGTAGACTTATGAGATCAACACAGGGCGAAAAAAGTGTGTCTGTCTGTGTGTGTGTATGTGTGTGTGAGTCTGTGTGTGTGTGTGTATGTGTGTGTGTGAGTCTGTGTGTGTGTGTCTGTGTGTGTGTGAGTGTGTGTACTCTGAATGTCTGTCCCCCCCCCCTATCAATTCGAACACGGTGAATGCGAATTGAACGAAATTTGGTACAAAGGTAGCACTAGCAAAGGACACCTCAGTGTCATGTTTTATATCACCACCATCTTTACTAAAACTGAATGGCGGCCACTCAAACGTTCAAAACGTAAAATCAAATAACGACTAACCAAATCATCCGATCTCTACCAAATTTGGTAACAACATACCTTCGTATAGGGTGCGTCTTGTGACCAAACTACAAGGTCGTCCGCCATACCATTTCAGGATGGCGGCCGTGCGAGTTATGCAAACTTTATAATCCATATCATGGGACCCACCAGTTCCGATTATCGAGCCGAGAATCGTTTTAACTGTTCTAAAGGAAGAGGCACGTTCGAAATTAAAAGTTTATTTTGTAATACTATAGTGCAGACGTGATTTTAAAAAGCTGAGCTGATTCAGTAATAAGACAAGATGGCAGCGGATATCTTGTGCCTGACTTATATTTCACTAATTTGAGTATTGCATGCAATATAGCGTACTGATACAAAATAAATAAACTTTGTATGAAATGCTTTATATATAAATAATATACTCCAGTGATGAAATCGTTTAGTATAAATCATTATTTGCTAACAAGTTCTTTGTAAGTCATTTTATATAGAACGATATTCGTTGATACAATTAGCTCAGTGGTAGAGCGTTAGCCTATTACTCAAATGCCTATCGTTCAAACCCGATCAGAGCTAGTTTTTTTGCTTGAAATGTTATATGTTTATTGTTTTGTAATGACTCAGATGTTTTAAAATTAAGCGTTATATTGTGCATATTATGGTGTAAAATATATATTTAATTAAAACATAATTCGCCAGCAGATTTACTCGAGATATCTAGCTGCCAAAAAGGTAACTGCACGCCGACCTACTTATTAACTTCCAGATTTTATTGAAAAGTTCCTTCTTCTGGCCGCTAGAATGCACTCGCTCTGTTAGGATTATACTGTTCGATATTTCTCCACTAGATGTCACGACTAGTCTACGTGGGGCTCCATTGATTACTATACCATTGGCATTCTACGCGCATCGAATTTGAAGAATGACAAGATGATACTACGATACATTTTTACCTTTTATTTTAAAGGGTTTGTAACAGCCTATTTGCGTTACTTGAAAATGTTATTTGAAGTAAGGAAAAAAAAAACGATTTCACATAGTAACTGAATTCAAGCCGTTGGTGTTAGTTCAGGTTATTAATTACTACTTTTATTTCAGGCAAATAGCAATCGAAAATATCCACATAGTTTGTATACACACGTCTCTGTAGGGTCATGGAAAGATTTGTTAATTCAATTAGGGTTGTGAAAGCCATGCACAACCAGACGTGTAAAAACATGCCTCAACTCAAAGTTGGATGTTGCCCACGGCAGGTCGTATATGTAATAATAATAATAATAATAATAATAATAATAATAATAATAACAATAATAATAATAATAATGTTATTGGTTTTACATCCCTTTTAACTACTGCTGCTTTTAGAGACACCGGGGTGCCGGAATTTTGGCCCGAAGGGGATCTTTAACGTGCCAGTAAATGTACTGACACGGCTCCCTCGCATTTGTGCACCCTCAAATGCCAGCTGACTGCGCCAGGATACGAACCTGCAACCTAGGGCCCAGCAAGCGAGAACGTTACCGCTGAGCCACGCAGCCAGTCCGGTCGATTATGTCTCCAGATCCATAACATTCTTGATATACTTCTTATCTTTCTTTCTCTCTTTCTTTCTTTCTTTCTTTCTTTCTTTCTTCAATGATGGTAGCAGTTTTTATCTAGGTTGTGGCGTTTGGTAGAGGTAAATCGTTTCTAAGGTCTTCAACAAAGAATAGTTCTATTATACTCTTTGATAATAACAACGAGTTATAACTATACTCATACATTTAGGAGAAAGTAGGCTATATGTTCTTTACTGAACATCTTGTTTGTTGTTATTACCACTCCTATAGCAATATGTTTTCCCCTTATAAACTGACGTCATGCACTCAATAGCATAGGTGTTTGACTTTAGTTGTCTACTGACTCTTTCCGACATGCTGCACGGAACATGCTATGCTTCGCTGGAAGCAGCTTTGTACCGAGAGACTCAAATACTTTCCCCGCATGTAATAATTTTTGATGTCTTGTAACTCCGGAGCAATATGCGTGTAGAGTTAACGATTTCGGATTTAGACTCTATGGCCTGAAAAGGATGAACCACACTTTTGCAACACCAGTGTATAAAGAGATACAAACGTAACATTCGACCTCCCTTAGTCATACAATACCAAACCCCTACACGTCAGAACACCTTCTTGAGAACTCCGAAGAAAAGGTGTGGCGTTGAGTAGTGAATGCATTTCTGCCGAAATTCCTATGAATTGTTCATTGCTTGTAAAGTCACAATTGTATTTTAATTGTGGCTTTAATTCCCATATGGGATGTCAGGTGTCCTGAAAATTTAAGTCCTACTGGTTTAGACCCACAAATAAATTCTATTTATATATCGATGCATAAAATCTCTTTATGGAATATAGGATATTTAATTTTGTGCTTATGGTCGCATATGTAAGACTCGCTTTGCTCGTTGGAGGCTTCTTCAAACATCCAATGAGTTTTGACAAACCGGGGAAATTTTGACAAATTCTTTGTATCAAAGTACCGTATGCAAAATTAAAAGGTTCTAACTGTCCTATAAGATTAAATAGAATATATTGGAAAGTTCAAAATTTACCTTAGATCTAAATTTCTAACTAAGTAGAACTAAAATCTCCTCCATTCTGGGCAGGCGCATTAGCCACCTACACTGCAGCGGCCTCCATCCAACCATAACTCATTTTCAAGTAGACAGGTATGCGAAGCTAATACTGGCGCTGACAGTGGCCATCCTGAGGGAGTTTTTACGACACGCACTGCTGCCAAAAGCAGAGATAATACCTTTCTGGGACACCTACTCAAGTTTTAGCCCCTGTAGTTCCCACAATCATAGAGCTACTCAGACAAATGTCATACACACATGAGTGCAGAGGACCGATGACCAAAGAAGCCCAAAGAACCCAAGAACGACGACGAGGACTACACCTGTTTAGGCACCTTAATAGGCAAGTTGGGCTGCCTACTTTGAAGGCGAACGGTACAGTCTTGTTCTTGTGGATCTAGAGTATAGGACACACTCACCGACAGCGGTAGCTATGCTTGTTAAAGCGCAGCGCTAGGTAATGGGGCCGCGCTCTCTTCAGACTCGGTAGACGTTGGTTCGTGACCCACCGTTGACCATCCTTGAAATGGTTTACCGTGGTTTCCCCATTTTCAACTCCAGGCAAATGCTGGGACGGTACCTTATGACAGGCCACGGTCACTTCCTTCCACATCCTTACCCAGTTTCATTCATCTTCATTTATTTCAACTCTTATTAACTCCTCTCATGAGGTTGGCGTCAGGAAGGGCATCCGGCCGTAAAAAACCACCCGCCATATAGAATGTCATCGAATCTCTTCCCCGACCCCGTTGGAAACGGTGGTAATAAGGGGTAGACAGCCATAGAGAGAGTATAAGACACACACATGTATAAAATTCGATCTCATAAGCCTATATTTTAAAGTGGATGTGCTTTTCTGGGCAGGGTGTCTATCTGGAATTTGCGTGGACAAATTAATTTCCGACACCTAGTTACTATAGCAACAAGTGCAAGTGCACTTAGTTCCCACTCCTTGAAGCTTACACGAAACTTTATAACACGCATAGACGAATAAAATCCTGTCCATGATTCGATATTTTGGTTCTTCAAAAACCTTATATGATGAAAATAGGGCTAACAAAACAAATTTTTATTAAGATTTTAAAACTACAGTTCAACCAGCGTGGTTTACACAGACATTAAAGGATCTTAAGGAAGCCGACATTCACATTACAGATCCATATAACTTACAAGGAATTTATTTCGGGACAAAATTCAAAAAGTGATCTTCAGGGAGGAACAAGAAAGACAACGAAAGCAGCCACGGAACATTGAACAGCTCCGAAAGCAGAGATCAGAGAGGATGAAGCGAATGTGGGCAGAGAGAAAAAAGACATGTGGCAAGATTTGAAGTATTGATTTTACGTGCTCTGTAACACTGCTATTCGATTAAATAAATAATAATAGAAAATAAGGCAAAACAGAATACTGTAAATAAATAAATAAATAAATAAATAAATAAATAAATAAATAAATAAATAAATAAATAAATCATACTAATATATAAAAATGAGATGGTGTGTGTCTGTCTTTCTGTCTGTCTGTGTGTTACTCAATAACTCAAGAACTACTGGTCCGATTTAATCATACTAATATATAAAAATGAGATGGTGTGTGTCTGTCTTTCTGTCTGTCTGTCTGTCTGTGTGTTACTCAATAACTCAAGAACTACTGGCCCGATTTAAATGAAATTTTGCATGGATGTAGCTGATTTACCAGGTTTACATATAGGAAACTTTTGATTACGAAATTTTGCACTGTTAAAAATGGCGACCATTTTAGTGACGTCATTAGACCCGTTGTTTTCAAAATTTCGTATTTCCATATCAAATAAAAAGAGAACGGTAGGAAATAGCAAACTTTTGATGGCACATATGAGCCTTGAAATTTAATTTCCTATCCGAAAGGTCCTTATCACTTTTCGTGTATCTCCAACAGTTAGCGAGTAAAACCGACATTTGTGACGTCACTACACCCGTTGGTTTCAAAAGTTCATATTTCCTTTTCAAATAAAAAGAGAACGCTAAGAAATAGCAAACTTTTGATGGTATACATCAGATTTAACATTTAATTTTCTATCCGAAAGGTCCTTATCACTTTTCGTATATCTCCAACGGTTGGCGAGTAAAACCAAAATCTGTGCAATAAAACACGGTCAACACCGAGCGGTGCAGTATATCACTTTATATATAAAAATGAAAATTTGTGTGTTTTTCTCTGAATTTATACGGAAATTTGAGTTGTTTACAAGTTTCAGACTGTTTTATGATGGATGCGCGCGGAAATAATTTTTTTGTCTGTCTGTCTGTCTGTCTGTTTGTTTGTCTGTGGACAAATTTGTTCCCTTATAACTCGAGAACGGCTGGGTGTATCAACGTAAAATTTGGTACAGATATCCATCAGAGGCACGACACTAATCATTGATGTAACTCTTCTCCGTACCTCTCATAAAAGGGGGCCTACCCCCTTAAAATACATGCTGAAATAGGCGTAGAAGGACGAGACAAAACTCATTTTCAGCCCCTCAATGTGAGAGACAAAACTCGGGTCCCCGAAAACCTCATTTTAAGGACCGAAGGCCAACCGTTTTTGAGATATTCCCAAAAAACTAATTTAATTTAATAAAGTAATGAACGAATGCAAGCCAGTAACCATGCCAACGGAAACTCAGAGGTCCATCTATTGCTGTAAGACGCAATGCAATTCCATTAATTACATTAGTGTGAAAGTTTGCAAACGGCTAGAAGGTTATCACGGAACCAAATTAAGCCGTAAAATTCATCAATACATATAATGCGCTTAAGGGGATCAAGGGGTACTCTAGAAATTTTTCACGCGATTTACACCTGCGGGTGTGGTACGGCAGGTCTATTATATTCCTATCCCCATATTATTCATTCATTCAATTCGTATAGGCCATCTATGGACCGCGTCATTCCAACCGTCTCCTACTGGCTTTGATGTTTGCCCTGTACGCCCGCATTCGTTCTCGGTGGACTTCCTTCCGTTCCTGGGTCCAAATCTTTCCCATTTTCAGCTTCGGTTTTTCTTGGAAACCTTTACAAGCTTGAAGTTTCCCTTTGAGTGGGGCGCGCTCCTGAATGTCTGTTGGTGTAATCCCCACTTCTTTCAGATCTTTATCCAGTTCAATGAACCAGGCCCATTTTGTTTTCCTCTCCTGAAAGTAAGTTATCTTGCGGTTGGTCAGTCTCGCTGGGCTCATTCGTTTCACATGCCCAAAAAATGGTAGCCTTCTCTTCCGGATGACGTTGCTTATCTTCTCCACATGAGTATATAGGTCATGGTTATGCCGTCTTCTGTATTCCCCATTGTCTTTGATGGAACCCAATATCTTTCTCAAAATTTTCCTTCCTTTAGCCTCCAGTTTCTCGACCAAGCCTTTATTGTTCATCGTGAGGCATTCAGAAGCATGCAAGACCTCCGGACGGATGACACTGCAGTAATGTTTTAGTTTTGCGTTGAAGGATATTGACTTTTTCTTATAGATGTCCTTAGTTAAATGGTAGGCCAATTCCATTTTGCTCATGCGAGATGTGATGCTTCTTCCTCTGATAATATCCATTCCCTGACCCGTCCTGAAAAGAAAAGTACATGGCCATTGGCTGCATTAATAATAAAAAAATAGGTGTTATAATTTCTCCCTATAATATATTATTAGTATTATATTATGGCGTACAATGACGAGACAAATCCCCTCGGTGCCAGCAACAAAACTCGGGGGCCCTAAAGGGTCCTCGAAAACTACATTATAAGGCTCTAAATCCAACAGTGTCTGAAATATTCCCAGAAAACTAATTTAATTTAACAAACTAATGAAGGAATGCAAATCGGTAATCATGAGAACATTATCTCAAGGGGTGGCATACAACTTTCCATCTATTTCTGTAAGAAGCAATGTCACTCCATTTATTACATTTCTGTGAAAGTTTGCAAATGGCTATAATGTTATCACGGAACTAACGTAGACCGTATAATTCATCAATGCAATTAAGGGGGTGAAGGGGTAACCTAGATTTTTTTCATGCAATTTTCACGTTCGACATATAGTACAGAAGGTCTATTATATCTCCAAACAGCAACATTATTTTCAAAAATTCCTGAATTGAACCAGCATTTGTTTGCGGCTTTTAGGAATTTGGACAATTTGAGGCTAAAGAACCTGAATTTTCATGCACCACAAGCCTTTATAATTTATGAAAGGGGTCTTCCTGTGTATGGGCACCTAGCACAACGTAGAGGGTCAGTTTATATGTGACGTGTATTGCGTTTCGTCTACAAGGCTTTCAATTGTATTTCACGTCAGGAAGTACACGTTAGGTGAATTTAGTCTGAGAGCACATTTTAACTATATTTTTTGTTGTCGACATACGGGTTCATCGTAAGGATGATTTTATTTGATACTGTGTGGTAGATATACCCATATTTGGATATCTGGGTAATATGTTGTAGACAATAGAATTGTCTGTCTGTCTTTCTGTGTATCTTTATGTACGCCTCTACCTCGTGTTCGGATGCTTGGTGCATCGTAAAATTAGGTATGGTAACCATGAGAGTCAATACACCAATCATTTATAAAACTCTTCACCGTACTTTTCATACAGTAGAAGGGTGGATATAGAGAAAAACTTCTCAATATATGCTAAAATAGGCGAAATATAAAAACTATCCTAGAAGGACGACCAAAGCATATGTTGCGCTTCTCAATGTGAGACACAAAATTCGGGAATCTATAAAGGGTCTCCGAAAACTACATTTTAAGGTCCTTAAATTAACTGGCATTGCCAGTAAACTAACTTCGTTCTGATAAACTTGAAGGAATGACAAACCGCTAGCCATTGCAACAATAGCTCAATTGATAATGTCTGGTGTTAACAACGAACACCGTTCGAAGAACGGGTACTTCTGCTAGTAAATAAATAAATAAATAAATAAATAAATAAATAACACGGTGATTAGGGCCCAAGCATATGCAAAGTCGATTGCTGCCCTACTCCAAGGTTACGGATTATGCGTAATTATTATTATTATTATTATTATTATTATTATTATTATTATTATTATTATTATTATATTCGTTCAGCCCCATAATGAGCACGTGGAACCATTAAATAGCACTGAAATTCATCTTTTTGAACTTCTTATTTGCCTATAATTTCTTCATTCTTTCACTCTTGTGTCCATGAGTTTTGGAGTTTCAAGCTTTTCTCGGATGGATTCTTGGGTGCAAATTTGTGGATGTTGATATTTTGTCTGTATGTAGTCCTTGTTGTAGTCATTGGATCAATGTCAACTTCAGTAAGGTCCATTTATGTATCTACTAGCCAGTGAATTTTGGTTTGTCGGTTCCCATTGATAAGAAATATTTTCTTAGTCAGATTCGTTTTAAATATCCATACAATTTCATACGCCGTTTGCGTGCGACTGAAGAGAATCTTTCAGTTAATGCATATAGTTCTTCTATGCTTTTTCGCATCCATATACCCTCTTGAAACGTGGGTCCGAATATCTTCCTTATAGCCCAGGAATTTTAGTCTAAAAACGGTCAAAACCTTGATTTTTTTTTAGTAAAGCTGAAAATTGGTACAGTTGTCCTATTTGATGTTCTTACCAACATATTAAAAGTCCCCGGTCTTCTCGTGTCGGTTTCCTGGATTTCCAGCCGTTTGAACTCCTGGAATGCTGGAGAAGTAGGTGGTGTCGCTGGAATGCGCATTGTAAGCGAACGATTTGGCTTACAGTGCTCTAACATGGCTTAAATTAAAGGAGAAAAATAAGCTATAAGTTAATTCATGGGTTGGCATGTTAGCGATACTTCCGGTCTAACAGGAAAAGAAAAAATGCCGCGATTTTTTTTAAAGTGCCACGTTTTTCTTTCTTTGACGTTTGTTGGCAAACTATCACGAATATTGCAGACAAGTCTTCTATAAAAGTTGTTGGCCATAAAATAAGCTTTCATTTGATGTATTCATAATTGATGTGAAAGTAATAGTTGCCGAGGTACAGAGATTTAAACAATGGCGCGCGACCTGAATCAGCCCGTGTTTGCGTTGTTTCTCAGCGGCCAACTGACGCGTTCGCCCGCAGCATTGATGCGTTGAATTGGCGGAGCTTCTTGTTTTCTTTTGTTTCTAAATTTTAACAGTTGGTCGTTGGCCGATGTGTGTTATGCCGTATAAGTGTTATTTATTGTGTTGTCATAAAAATGAGTTTTGAAGACTGCATTTTGTGTAAGAAGCCACTCTGTAACGTGTTTTTCGAGGGGTTTTCATGCCACTGGCATAAGTCAGTAGGAAGCCATTCTATATTTATTTGCGCGGCAAATTGTTCAGCCAAGATAATTTTTCATGTTAATTTATTATTATTATTATTATTATTAATTTATTATAATTATTATTAAGGTATTTTTCGGAGCATTTTATAAAAATTATAAGCATACAGATAGGTTTTCTATGTCTTAGGAAACACTATCAAGCAAATTATTACGAACGACATTATCATAGAAAATTATATGATTACGGAATTTTACGGAGTTTCGTCAGTTAGGGTATATTGAGAGACATGACTCACTGGGAATTCAAATACAGGCTGATTCTTGTCAAGAAGCATTACGCAAGGCTGGGTCACATCGTCAAGAAAAGGCGGATGTATGGAACGGCAAACGACTTCACCCTCCCGCCGAGTGTAATGAGCCAGAAGAGGGAGTAGCGCGTGAGGGGTCAGCCAATCAGTGGAGACCACGTAAGCTGGAAGTCGGCTGAAGAGTGGGGATGCGGCGGGTGCATATATGGTTGGCACGCCGTGGAAACGGGGACTATCGTTATAAAATTTAACCAGTATGGTTGCACGAGGAGTGGCTCCGATGTTCAGTGGAGTTAGCGACTATCTTTGTGAAACTTAACCGTTGTGGTTGTACGTGATGGTTCCGATGTACGGACCATAAATCTTCATATCTACAAATATATCATCAACGAACGAAGAAGATGGCGACATCCAGGAGGATGTGGGAAGCTCACTTCAACATCCAGTACGAGGGAAATGCTTCGGCAATTTCCAGTGGTAAGCGCGAATGACACATAACTACGCAATCTCTCGTCTTTCTTTGTTTCATATTCAGTAATTCAGTAAATTCATAGCTTGGGAATAAGAGTAAAATCAGTAATTTATCCGACTCCGTTTTCACGTAATTTTCTAGCGGTAATATTTAAATCGCAACGCTCCAATTTAAATTCAAACTTATTATTATTATTATTATTAATAATTTTGCTATACTTGTTTTTTATACAATAAATTCATTTCTTTTAACCATGCAATCTTTGTTTTCAGTAGGTAGCATTAGATATAGACCAATTCCTTCTCCTGATACAATTGTTTGTTGGGTTAATGATCCAATCATACCACGATCTGAGAGTAAAGGTTATTGAAGGTGTTCTACCAGAGCTAGGTGTTGTTAAATACAAATTTAGATTTCAACATAGCGTTGAGGTCTTGGCGCCCATTAAAACAACATATCTTAGTAAGAAACATTACATTTGTCACGCAACAGTGAGGGCAAGTGAAACCATTACAACTCGACGATCCGAAGGGCGTTGTTTGCCTTTTAAAAGGTTTTAGAAGGAAAACTAACACTGCAAGAAGTATGCGAAGATCAAGTTGTAACTCGGGTCATGGAGTACATGGAAGAAAGGATGAAGACTATGTCAGAATCTAGCCGGACAGCGAAGCTGTGGGCGGAGTACTACAGGCAAGTGGAAATCGCTCGGCTGTTTATTCGGGCAGAAAGAACACCAAATTGGAACCTCCATTTGTACTACGTATCGAAGATGTTGCCATACTTACACGCTGCAGGGCATATTCACTACGCTAAGTCAGCCTACTTGTACCTGCATCAAATGCTTAAGTTAGATCAGAAGATGCCCGTGGACGAGTACATCAACTTCACGAAGAACGGGTACTTTTCCATCCGACGCTCGCATGATTTTTGGGCTGGAATATGGTCAGATATGGCCATAGAACAGGATCTTATGCGGTCTATGAAATCACGAGGAGGTTTAACAAGAGGACGAGGAGTGTACGATAGCGCACAGGCTCACTTTGTCTCGGCGTTTCCACTGTGCATCCCGATCTGTGAAGCTGTAGAAAATGTGTCTGGTATAGAGACAAAATCCTCGGAACAGCACGTTGAGTTGAGAGACTCGCGGCGGAAGCTGGACAACCACCACGCAGAAGTGTTTCACTCGTGGGTAGAAGATCGCTCTCCGTGGGATTTAAATAAAGTCTTCGATCACTTTCCACTGGCGTAGTTGCAGACAACAGCATCAACTGCGACAAGGCTCGAGAAGTTGGTGAAGAAGCAATACAACAAATGGTGGGGAAAAGTTTGAGGGTCTCAAGCTCGCACGAAAAAGCCGCGTGGTCCCTTTACCAGCTGTTGGGTGCCAACTAAAAATTCGTGATGACATCGTCCCTGTCAACCCGCACTAACTTATTATGCGAATCATATGTGTGATGAAATCGGAAGCGGATATCGTGGAGTTCTTGAAGTACGAGCTTGCACCGTCGCCTCCAGCTCTCTTCGATTCATCCTTATTGAGAAAAACAGCCAAGTCAGCACTTCAACACCTTTTTAAAACTTCAGAAGTCCCCAAAGATTTTGAAGAACAACGCAAAGTAGTCGTTGATGGAGGTCTGCTTTTGCATACCGTTTTATGACAAAGACCTGCAACTTTTGGTGACATAATCCAGTCCTACAAGTTGTACATAAGCAAGTACTATCCTTCAAACTTTACCATTGTGTTTGGCAACTACGATCAGACTCCAAGCATGAAGAACCAGGAGCAGGCACGCCATGTGGGGAAGCGGACCTCCATAGACATCGTCTTCGATTCCAACACAATGGTTTCCACTTCTTAGGCAGACTTTCTAAGTAACACCAAAAACAAGGGACGGTTCATCTCTACGTTGACAAAGGAGCTTAGAAATGCTGGAGTTGCTGTTCGTCAGGCGACAGGGGACGCAGATACACTAATTGTCGACGTAGCTTTGTCTCTAGATGCCGAAGATCATGCTGTTACTGTTATAGCGTCAGGCATTGATGTCCTATGCAAGTTGTTGGCAAAAGCAAGAGAGAACAACAACATCCATTTTTACAGTCCTGGAAACTCAAAATCTCTTGGAAAGATTTTCCATACCGGTATCACAAACATTCAGGAAGATATCGGCGAGATGAAAAGTTGTGTGCCATTTGCACATGCCGTGAGCGGATGTGACACAACTTCGGCTATTTTTAGCAAAGGGAAGAAGCGTCCATGGGGCATTCTCAAAAACAACGAAGATCTTCGGAAAACTGTCGAAGTTTTCAATCAGCCTGGCGCATCCAAGGAAGATATCAAGATAGCTGGAGAAAAATTTGTTCTGGAATTGTTCAACGGAAAGGGCTCCAATTCCCTAAACGAGCTTCGTGTGCATCTGTATGGAAGGACTATCGCAAGACAGAGAGTTACTGCTTCGTTCGATTTGGCCACTTTGCCGCCAACGTCTGACGCATTCACTGCGTACATATTTGCAGGTATATATTATTTTAAGTATGTTGTTACACCATTTTACTTTTCTGTGATAAAATTAACATTCTCTTTTGTTTACAAATTGGTTTCTAACAAAAATTATTTGAATTATTTGACAAATAATACATTATAAACTGTATTAGTTTTAAGCAGAAATATCTACTCCTATATTCGGACTACTTTTTACTTAAAGTATTTGCTTTCCTAAAATGGCATTAAAATAATAATTTATGATCGCCAAGTCACAAATCGTTACATATTTTACATATGAAAACATTAATTTTGTTTACCTAGCTCAATAAAGCACGTAAAAAACCGCACCGAGAACACCTTATAGAATGAAGAGATGTCGATGGGGGGGGGGGGGAGGGGGGGGGGAGGGGGGAGCGGGGGGGGGGGAGGGTGGACTCAAAATGCGAAATTGAATTATTTTCACTATTAGGAGCAGATGTACAAAAAGGGTACTTTTCATTAAAAAACACTAAAAAAAATTGAAAATTTTCAATTTTTTGGGGAGGTGGGGGAGGGGCGGGGGGATTTTTGCGAGGGGTGGGTTTAAGCGTGAAATATTTTGAAAAGAGGGGAAGCACTTCATTTATCATCGAGAAAGGAAGCTCCTGTCGGATGTAACAATGCAAAATCAGAGCGCGTCCCGGTCGCAGTGTGTGTGTAGCGCAGACGGAGAAGAGAATGACGTAACAATCTTTTGTTTACACCGCTATAGCTCGGCAACTATTACTTGCACATCAATTATGAATACATCAAATGAAAGCTTATTTTGTCGCCAACAACCTTTATAGAAGACTTGTCTGCGATATTCGTGATAGTTTGCCAACAAACGTCAAAAAAAGAAAAGCGTGGCACTTTTTAAAAAAATCGCGGCATTTTTTCGTTTCCTGTTAGACCGGAAGTATCGTTAACGTGCCAACCCATGAATTAACTTATAGCTTATTTTTTCTCCTTTAATTTAAGCCATGTTAGAGCACTGTAAGCCAAACGTTCGCTTACAATGCGCATTCCAGCGACACCACCTACTTCTCCAGCATTCTAGGAGTTCAAACGGCTGGAAATCCAGGAAGCCGACACGGGAAGACCGGGGACTTTTAATATGTTGTTAAGAACATCAAATAGGACAACTGTACCAATTTTCAGCTGTACTAAAATTTTTTCAAGGTTAAAACCTAAAATTCCTGGGCTATTAGTATCTGTCGTTCAATTTTCTCGATGTCCTTGAAGTGAACTGTGAGTGACGATGTCTCAGTTGCGTAGAGTGCATCTGGTAGGACAACTGTGTGGTAGTGTCGGAGTTTGGCTTTTGTGGATAGGGATTTCTTATTGTACAAGTTCCAGGTGATTGTGTATGCTCTGCGTAATTTTTCTGCGCGCATTTTCTTTGCTGCCTTTTCAGTGCCTGAATGACCAATAATTTCACCCAAGTACTGGAATTGTTTGACCTGCAAGATGTAGCCATAGTTGGTCGCAAGTAATAATGCGTAATAATAATAATGTTATTGGTTTTACGCCCCCTTTATCCCCGTGGCGTTTAGAGGCGATTGGGTACCGGAAATCTGGCCCGATGGAGATCTTAAACGTGCCAGTAAATGTACTGACATGACTTCCTCGCATTGGCGCACCTTGAGATGACAACTGACTGCGCCAAGATTCAATCCTAGAACCTTGGGGACAGCAGACAAGAACGTTACAACTGCTCCACGCAGCCAGTCGCAGATTGTGCGGTTGGTGTGGTTAGCGCACGGTACCCTGGACTGTATTACCGTGGTTTTAGACCATGGAGTGCTACTCCACATATCAAGGTTGAGTGCACTCTGTTCCTGCTCAACACGGAAGTGAACCCAAGTCCTCCGAGAAAACAGGCAAGCGGGGCCGGTGTGTACACTTACATAATTTAATTTAATATTTCTCTTGCGAATCAACGATTCACTGTAGGTGAAGAAGTTGAGCAATTACGAACAACACCTTATGCCTATTCCTCCAGAGGTCACACTTCTGAAGGGGTCACATTAACAGGTTTCAACTCAGCTGCCTGCTGCGAGATTATGGTACTGTGTTATGTGTAAACGAGAAGTTCTCCTATACGTAACCCAGCATGTTTTCCTGTGGCTAGGTGCTATCTTCAACTTTGAAGGACTATCATCAAGCCACAGGCAGAATGGGATAAAATTTGTCCGTGAAATTAAGCCCTCAGTCTTGGATCAACCACTCCCCCCATCCCCTTATTTCATAACATATATTCACTTACCTTGGTGCGGAAAATGTTTCAATCACAGCTGTACAGATTGCCTTTTTGTTTTTAACTAGGCTGGATTTCTTAAAATTCTGCATTTTTAACACTATGTAGGAGAACTGTAGGAACAGCGAATGTGTACAATTCAAGAGACGAGGATTGCAATGTCCAATAAAAAAATTATATTTTATCGTATACTTGTTGTACCCAGAATGCGTTGCAATGCCAATCAAAGAAAGAAAGAAAGAAAGAAAGAAAGAAAGTGTTTGTCAAGTGCTGTTTGTACTCGTATTTGTTGCAATTCAGTTATTGTCAAGCATGCGCACACATACAAAGAAATTGCCGCTAAACTGTATGAAATACACTCATTTGTTGAAACGAATTGTGCGCCATCTGTTGTGAAATGAATCTACTAATTCAGAAACCTTCAGAAACAACTCACCAAAGTTTCCTCGCAATCAGATGGATGGTGTATGAAGACATATGGGATTTTGTTGGAACGATTCGCGTGCCATACTCATTTGTTGCAGCTACTCGTGAGGGGCAGATGACCTCGTAGTTCCACCCCTTGAAACAACAATAACTAACTAAGCTAATCGTGTGCCACCTATTGTAGAATGGATTTACTAATTCAGAAACCTTCGCTGGAGTGTGCATAACAACTCAGCAAAGTTTCATCGCAATCGGATGAATGGTTTATGAACGTATATAGGACAGACAGGCAGACAGATAAACAAACAAACAAGCACACAAACATTCATTTTTGTTTATACATTGAAATATCGTATCGGTTCATCAAAATCAATTATTGGATCTAAAAGAAGTCTCCAATTCTTGTTATCATTGGTCTGTGTAATTCAAACGGCCCAACTCGATATTATAACAAGTAGTTCTGTGAAGATCTATACAGTCTATTTTTATATATCCTACTTATGTTAACTGCCACTATCAACATACAAAATTTCAGTTTGATTGCAGTAATAGATTCGTAGATATTGAGAACCGACTAAATATTTCGGATGGTCGCCATGTTGGATTTTATATATGTAGGTCCTAGAGTTATGTACTGTTACATGAAGATTATTGTGTACGTGTAGCATTCAAACTTCAATCGCATGATTAGGACACAAGAAGTAATAAGGAGATTTAAAAATTTCGCACAGCTGCCATCTTGTGGTTATGGAAACAATTGAAATAAATTAGATGTCAGTGGATTAACATTCGTATAAGGATTTACTGTACCAAGTTTCACTGCACTCGGATGGTTAAATTGCGAGAAACGTCCATGTGAAAATTTATACTTCGCGTCGTCGCCATGATGGTTTTGTGATCACCAGGTTATTTAAAGTCCTATAGGTGAACTTAAGCTCAAAGCCCCTATGAACATAAAAAAATCAGTTTGATTGCTATAATAGATTCGTAGATATTCAGAGCCGTCTAAATATTTCGGACGGTCGCCATGTTGGATTGTTAAATGTATAGACCATAGAGTCATGTACCATTAAAGGAAAGTTATTGCGTAGGTTCATTATTCAAACTTTCACTTCGATCGCATGGTTACGACAAAAGAAATAAAAACTTATTTTTAAAATTCGCAAAGCCGCCATCTTGAGGTTATGTAAACAATTGAACTAAATTAGATACCAGTGCATTACAATGTGTATAAACATTTTCTGTACCAGATTTCATTGCGTTTGGAACATTACATCGCGAGAAAGGTCTATTTAAAATTTTCAAATTCGCTTGGACGCCATGTTCGTTTTGTAGTTAACCGGTTTTTGAAAGTCTTATAGATGAAATTCCAGTAGCGCCTTTTATCTCCGTACAAAATTTTAGGGTGATACCGCTAATGGTTTCAGAGATATAGAATGCCGGTGAAATATTTGGCACATCCGCCATCTTGTGGTTATGTAAACAATTGATCGAAGTTAGATGTCGGTGCATTACAATCGCAAGAAACGTCTATTTAAATGTAGAAAATTCGCGTGGCCACCATGTTGGTTTTGTAGTTACCAGTTTTTCAAACGTCACATACTGTAGGTGAACTTCTAGTAGTTCCCTTTATCACCGTAATAAATTCCAGGGTAATATCGGGAATAGTTTCGGAGATATTGAATGCTGGTGAAATATTTCGCACAGCCGCCATGTTGGTTTGGTGGGACGGTACAAAATTTGAAGGGCATGGTCGGGGTCGCCCGGAATAGTGCTATGAACTTACCAAGTTTCATTGATATCGCTCCAGCCGTTTAGACGTTATTAGGGACACACACACACACCTCACACACACACGGACAAAAGGTGATCTCTCAAGCCTATTTTTTCAAAATTGAAAATAGGCTAAAAAAGTGATTCCTTGTATGTCGTTTTTAAAAACACGATCAGTTTTCACCCATCTCTGATTTCTTATTGTGTCTTCTCCTGATCTTGCTTCGCCTGAAACCCTAACCTGTTACCACACTGACATGCAATGGGCACTAAAGAAGTGAAATACGTGTCTTATTCTTTAACTTGGGGCAACGAATATTCAAATTGAATTTCTGAATGAGGTCACGTCTGGCTTGCGAAGAAACTGCTGCAAGATGTAAATTGATCTGTTTGTTGATGTTATCTGTAACGGTACACATTGATCATTGCAGCATATTGTATTAGTAACGGCTTAGACCTATGCCGCAGACGTGTCACCTTTTGTGGTATCGGGATACGTACTGAGATTCCCGTCCCGAAGGTCCTGGGTTTGATTCCTGGCTACGTCAAAAGATTTTATTCTGGTCCGAGGGTTGGAACGGGGTACACTCAGCCTTGGCTTGACATTGTTCCTCTTGTTCCGACATGGATAAAGGCAATTCGTAAAGCGCCTCCACTAGGCCTATTACATAGGCTTGCCATATTAGCCTACTATCGATTTTTGCAAAAAATGAAAGTAGACTTATGAGATCAACACAGGGCGAAAAATTGTGTGTCTGTCTGTGTGTGAGTCTGTGTGTGAGTGTGTGTATTCTGAATGTCTGTCCCCCCCTATCAATTCGAACACGGTGAAACCGAATTGAACGAAATTTGGAACAGAGGTACCCCTAGCAAAGGGCACCTCAGTGTCATGTTTTATATCGCCGCCATCTTGACGGAAACGTAATGGCGGCCACCCAAATGATCAAAGCTTAAATCAAATTACGACTAACCTAATCATCCGATCTATGCCAAATTTTGCAACAACACACCTTTATGTGGGGAGCTTCCCTTGACCAAATTACAAGGTTATCAGCTCAATAGTTTGCGGATGGCGGCCATGTTGGGGTGCAAATTTATTCCCCATATTAATTCAGACACGGTGAAACCGATTGGAACGAAATTTGGTGCAGAAGTAACACTAGCAGAGGTCACCTCACTGTTATGTTTTATATTCATTCATTCATTCATTCATTCATTCATTCATTCATTCATTCATTCATTCATTTATTTGCAATGGGGGGAGTGTCCCCCGGTGGCAAATTGGATATACATAACAATTCAATAACAATTATACAACAATTAAACTGGAGTATTTACACAAAGAGTCAGACTTTTCATAAACAGACCTATATGTTTGGGAAAAGGCTCTAAGACTGCGGCAGGTAGAGAGTTCCAGTTATCAATTGCACGGTTTACAAAATAATATTTACCATAATTTGTTCGCTGTGGTCGGCCCTTAACTTTGAAAGGATGATCGCTCCTACCCATGTAAGTGGGCTTTCCCAATCGTTTGCTAAGCTCACCCCATGATGGTTGATTTGTATACGTGTTGTACATAGCGCAGAGCCTAGATTTCATCCTCCTAGCCTCCAGTGATTCCCACCCAAGTTTCTTTAACATACGGCTCACACTGCTCCTGGGATTAAAGTCACTGAGCACAAATCTAGCGGCCTTTCTTTGTACCATTTCCAACTCATTGATGAGCCCTACTTGATATGGATCCCAAACCGCCGAGGCATATTCCAGAATAGGTCTTACAAGTGACAAATAGCCTAATTCTTTAGCAGAGGTACTACTTCCTTTTAATACCCTCATTACAAAGTGCAGGGATTTGTAAGCTTTTGAAACTACACATCCTACATGACTACTCCATTTCATATCATTCCTTACGTGAACGCCCAAATATTTGCATGAATCTTCTTCTACAAGTATTTCCAAGCCAATGTTATATTGAAGATCCTGCCTCCGCACTTTCCCTATTTTTAAGAGACTACATTTTCTTGTGTTTATTTTCATTTTATTTTCAATCGCCCACTTATAGACCTTGTTCAGGTCCTCTTGAAGCACTGCATTGTCTTGTGAGTCATGTATCTTTCGATATATTACACAATCATCCGAAACAATCGACAGTCACTGCGAATCCCATTTGGTAAGTCATTTACACACATCAAAAAAAGTTTTGCATCACCTCGGTTCCCAGATCTCCGGCATATAGACGTTGACTGTGTATATTGTATCCAAGATACAGTCCCTTTGACTGTTCATAGATGTCACTAAAACTGCTCAAAGATGTAAACAACCATGCATGAGCAGGGCCTATTAGACGGAGGGGGTACGACAGCCAATCAGTTCCAGTCATTCCACCAGGACGAAGGTACGCTGCTCATGTTGTCTGTAGTTCTACCATGCCTAGAAGGTCAATACCGCAGTTCGATCGCGTCCGCATTGTTACTTTGTGTCAAGAAGGGCTCTCAACAAGGGAAGTTTCCAGGCGTCTCAGAGTGAACCAAAGCGATGTTGTTCGGACATGGAGGAGGTACAGAGATACAGGAACTGTCGATGACAGGCCTCGCTCAGGCCGCCCAAGGGCTACTACTGTAGTGGATGACCGCTACTTACGGATTGCCGCTCGGAGGAACCCTGACAGCAATGCCACCATGTTGAATAATGCGTTTCGTTCAGCCACAGGACGTCGTGTTTCAACTCAAACTGTGCGCAATAGGCTGCATGATGCGCAACTTCACTCCCGACGTCCATGGCGAGGTCCAGCTTTGCAACCCCGACACCATGCAGCGCGGTACAGATGGGCCCAACAACATGCTGAATGGACCCCACGGAATTGGCATCACGTTCTCTTCACCGATGAGTGTCGCATATGCCTTCAACCAGACAATCGTCGGAGACGTGTTTGGAAGCACCCTGGTCAGGCTGAAAGTCTTAGACACACTGTCCAGCGAGTGCAGCAAGGTGGTGGTTCCCTGATGTTTTGGGGTGGCATTATGTGGGGCCGACGTACGCCACTGGTGGTCATGGAAGGCTCCGAAACGGCTTTACGATACCTGAATGACATCCTCCGACCCATAGTGCAACCATATCGGCAGAATATTGGAGAGGCATTTGTCTTCATGGACGACAATTCTCGACCTCATCGTGCACATCTTGTGAATGCGTTCCTTCAAGATAACGACATCGCTCGACTACAGTGGCCAGCATGTTCGCCAGACATGAACCCTATCGAACATGCCTGGGATATGTTGAAAAGGGCTGTTTATGGACGTCTTGACCCACCAACCACTCTGAGAGATTTACGCCGAATTGTCGTTGAGGAGTGGGACAATTTGGACCAACAGTGTCTTGATGAACTTGTGGATAGTATGCCACGGCGAATACAGGCATGCATCAATGCAAGAGGACGTGCTACTGGGTATTAGAGGTAGTGGTGTGTACTGCAATCTGGACCACAAATGCTGAAAGTCTAGCTGTATGATGGTACAACATGCAATGTGTGGGTCTCATGAGCAATAAAACGAGCTGAAATGTTGTTTGTGTTGATCTCTATTCCCTTTGTATTTAACGGTTCCGGAACTCTTGGAACCGAGGTGATGCAAAACTTTTTTGATGTGTGTATAAACGCCAAAAATAACAAAGTTCCGATTACGCTGCCCTGAGGGATACCCGACGTTACGGTAATTTCATCCGAGAATATGCCTTCGACTTTCAATTTCTGTGAACGACCCGTCAAAAATTCTTGGATCCATAAAATTACTCTTCTATCAATCTTCGTCGAAGCTAATTTATGGAGTAGCATGTCATGCGGCACGACATCAAATGCCTTCGCAAAATATATAACCACGGCGTCGACTGAAACTCCATGGTCTAACGATTCGCTAATGTCTTGAAAAAGTGATAGCATCTGACTCTCGCATGAGTAACCTTTCCGAAATCCATGTTGCCTATCATTAAACCATGATAATGTTTCCCACTGTTCCCTCAAGTAGTCGCAAATGAGATGCTCCATCTGTTTACAAACGATGGACGTAAGGCTAACCGGCCTGTAGTTGCCCAATTCAAGTCTGCTCCCTCCCTTAAATATTGGGACTACCGTAGCTCTTTTCCAGTCATCTGGGATTTGCGCATTGTTTATGGACACATTAAACATCACCTCCAAGTATCGTGCCACGGCCCTACCTCCTAGTTTAAGTACTTCACTAACAATATTATCAGGACCCTTTGATACATTGAAACGTAGTTTTTGTATTAGCTTTAAAATTGCTGACTGGTTTATTTGGAACAGGGGAGCCCCTGATTCGTCGTTAAGGTCCAACACACAGCTATTGGATTTATTGAACACACTACCGTAAAAGACATTTAATTCATTAGCAATGGCCTGTTTCTCAGTAATTAATTTACCGTCACCGGACATTATCATCGACAAATTATTTGGAAATCCCTTTCTTCTCCTAACATAACTGTAATTTTTTTCCACCCATCACCTCCCGAACCAAGTAAACCTTGCATATAACTGTCATGAGCAGCCCTCTTTTTTAAGACGAGCTCTCTTGATAAGGACTTAAATTTCAACATATACTTGTCACTATCATGTCTTTTATTGTATAATTTCCTAATTTTCCGTTTTAGACTCCTAATTTCTCGTGTGTAATACTCAGGATCTGGGTTTTGTTTCAGCAATTTAAATGGGACAAATTTATCAACAGCGCTATTTAAAATTTACAAAAAGTTAGTCCACAGGATATTAATGTGATTTTCTTCCGATGCCCATCCTACAAATAGCTCATTCAAATACCCCTGAAACTTGCCCTGATCCGCCCTGCGATACTGGAATATGATCTTTTTTGCTACATCAGAGTCTAATTTTGTAATGTCACCATATCTAATATTTAATTCAACCCCAGAATGGTCACTAATTCCTGGTTCTTTCAGACAGGCCTTACGAGATAAACATCTAAGGTATTATTGTCTCTAGTTGGGAAGTCAACTACTTGGGAAAATCCCCCCTCCCTTAAGAATTTATTTGCAGCACTCTGAGCTTAACTACAGCTAGTTGACTCACCACACCAGTCTACTTTGGGGCGGTTAAAATCTCCAGCAATTATTATGCTCTTTTTCATAACATTACCCGTACAAGTTTTATCATACAGTGTTTCGAGGAGAGAAAGTTATCTTTCGGTGCTCTATACGATGATGATGATGATAATTGTTGTTTTAAGGGGCCTAACATCTAGGTTATCGGCCCATGTGCTCTATACGCCCCTATCACCTGAAGAGGGAATTTATTTCCTTTATCCGAAATTTGTACACATAACATTTCATGATCCATATCAGCCTACTTTAAGAAACTACCTATATTTTTGCGCACACAAATAAATAGCCCACCACCTCGCTTCCCCCGATCCCTTCTGTACATTTCGTAGGTCCCTTGAATTATTTCGCTACTATTTATGTCCTCATATAACCAAGATTCAGTTGCAATGACAATGTACGGAGAATACGTCTCTACAAGATTCCAAAATTCAATTAATTTATTTCCTAAACTCTGACAATTAACCTGCAGTAATCTTAGAGTCTTACCTCCGCAGAAAATATCTCGAAATAGCTCCTTCTGTTCCAATCGGCTGGCAACCTCTGGACCTGCTCCTCCTCACAAAAGCCGGCACGAACCGATTTAGATGCAGCCCGTCTCGGGCGAAGTCACGGCCACCAATCCAGCAGTCAGCTTCTACGTACACTAATCCCAGTTGTGCACATACCCATTCCATACGGTCATTTACAGTCTTAACTCGCCTTAACGGAACATCTCCCCGCCGAACAATGCCACTCATTATAATTTTTGCATTTCTAAACTTGCTTTTAGCTTTTCTGCCTAGTTCGTAGAGCTCCCCCATGATGTAATCAGCTGTAGCCCTCTTCTTCAAATCGTTCGTCCCAACGTAGAGCAACAACACTTTAACTTTGTCACAGTCCTCTACATTTGATTGTTCCACTTGTTGGGCAAGCTGGTCAATTTTAATCCCCGGATAACACCGCACTTTCGCACCTGATTTCCTCGAGATATTCGCACTCCATCGTATCATTGAATCCCCATTATGATAAGGTCATCCTCAGTTTGCTCCTGCACGCCCTCTTCCACACTGATCCCAGTAGAAAGCCGTTCAGTCACATCCTTCACCGTTTCTTCTGATTCACGAAGCTTTGCTCTAAGTTCCTGTATTATTTGATCCCTTGCTTTGATTTGCACCCTCAAACAGTCCGGCGTATCACATACTTTACAAAACCAATTTCCGACATCACAATCCTCCTTCTTGACCTTAATACAGCCGAAGTGAAACCATTTCTCACATAGTCCACACTCAACACCATTCTTCAATGTTTTACTGCACGTCGAACACTTTAAAGCTGCCACTGGATCATTTGCCTGATTCACATTTGGAGTAACAGGCCCTGGATTCACTTCCACTCCACCAATAACTAGCAATGCAGCTATCACTAGGGCTATGAACCACAAGTTGCTAGGTCCCGTACGCACACACAAACACCGGAAATCCCGACTACCCTTCGCATACCACAGTCCGATCCTCGCCTGATAACACTCAAGAGAACAACCCATTTCAGCACACCTGAGAGCTCGGGAAAAACACGACCTTTCACTTTGACTGCCAACTGATAACTGATAACTGATATCGCCGCCATCTTGACGGAAACGTAATGGCGGCCACCCAAATGTTCAAAGCTTAAATCAAATTACGACTTACCTAATCATCCGACCTATGCCAAATGTTGCAACAACACACCTTTATGTGGGGAGCCTCCCTTGACCAAATTACAGGGTTATCAGCTCAATAGTTTGTGGATGGCGGCCATGTTGGAGTGCAAATTTATTCCCCATATTAATTCAGACACGGTGAAACCGAATGGAACGAAATTTGGTACGGAAGTAGCACTAGCCGAGGGCACCTCAGTTTTATGTTTTATATCGCCGCCATCTTGACGGAAACGTAATGGCAGCCACCCAAATGTTCAAAGCTTAAATCAAATTACGACTAACCTAATCATCCGATCTGTGCCAAATTTTGCAACAACACACCTTTATGTGGGGAGACTACTTGACCAAATTACAAGGTTATCAGCTCAATAGTTTGCGGATGGCAGCCATGTTTGTGTGCAAATCTATTCCACATATTAATTCAGACACGGTGAAACCGATTGGAACGAAATTTGGTACAGACGTAGCAATAGCAGAGGGCACCTCAGTGTTATGTTTTATATTGCCGCCATCTTGATAGAAACGTAATGGCGGCCACCCAAATGTTCAAAGCTTAAAGTAAATTACGACTAACCTAATCATCCGATCTCTACCAAATTTTTCAACCACATACTCTTTTATGGGGAGCATTTTTAATCAAACTACAAGGTCATCAGCCTAATAATTTGCGGATTGCGACCATGTTTGTCTGCAAACCTATTCCACATATTAATTCAAACACGGTGAAACCGAATTGAACGAAATTTGGTACAGAGGTAGCACTAGCAAAGGGCACCTCAGTGTCTTGTTTTATATCGCCGCCATCTTGACGAAAACATAATGGCGGCCACCCAAATGTTAAAAGCTTAAATCAAATTACGACCAACCTAATCATCTGATCTCTACCGGTTATTGCAACATTATAACTTTATATATGTGAAATATTTCGACCAAACTACAAGGTCATCATCCCAATAATTTGCGGATGTGGGCCATGTATGTGTGCAAACGGATTCCCCCTATCTATTCAAATACGGTGAATACAAATTGAACGAAATTGGGTAGAGGTAGCAATAGCAAAGGGCACCTCAGTGTCATATTTTATATCGCCGCCATCTTGAAGAAAACGTAATGGCGGTCACCCAAATGTTAAAATCTTAAATCAAATTACGACCAACTTAATCATCTGATCTCTACCAAATTTTGCGAAATTATATCTTTATGTACGAGGAATCTTATGCCCGAACTACAAGGTCATCAGCCCAATAATTCGCGGATGGTGGCCATGTATGTGTGCAAATCGATTCCCTCTATCTATTCAAACACGGTGAATCCGAATTGAACGAAATTCGGTACATAGGTAATACTAGCAAAGGGCACCTCGGTGTCATGTATTATATCGCCGCCATCTTGACGGAAACGTAATGGCGGCCACCCAAATATTTAAAGCTTAAATCAAATTTCGACCAACCTATTCATCTGATCTCTACCAAATTTTGCAACAGCATACCTTTATGCGAAAAGCGTTCTTTGACCAAGCTACAAGGTCGTCAGTCCAATAATTTTCTTAGGGCGGCCATATATGTGTACAAATAGATTCCCCCTATCAATTCAAACACGGTAAAACCGAATTGAATGGAATTAGGTACGGAGGTAGCACTAGCGAAGGGTACCTCAGGGTCATGTTTTATATTGCCGCCATCTTGACGGAAACGGAATGGTGGCCACCCAAATGGTAAAAGCTTAAATCAAATTATGACCAACCTAATTATTTGATCTCTACCAAATTTTGCAACCACATACCTTTTTGTGGGAAGCATCTATTGACTGAACTACAAGGTCATCCGCCCAATAGTTTGAAGATACCGGTCATGTATGTGTGCAAATCGACTCATCATATCAATTTAAACACGGTGAAACCGAATTGAATGAAATTTTGTACAGAGGTAGTACTAGCAAAGGGTACCTCATATTCATTTTTATTATCCGTATGCCACGTTGTATTTCTACAAGCTACTACAACCAACATACAATTATACTCCCTGAAAAGGACAAAGAGTTATAACAATAACCATGCATTTCTTTACTGAACATCTTATTTTTGATGAGTGAAACCGGGACACATTAATATAGGATGGCCTTACCGGGGGGTCTGGGGGGGGGGGGGGGGGGGGGGGGGGTATTGCGTGGGGGGTCCGGGATTTTTTTTGAAAATTAGAAGAAAAATGGTGAGTTTTAAGCCTTTTTTTAAACCTCGCAAGTGAGGGGAGGGGGGAATCTGGCACCGTAAATTGTTAGTTTTACACAAACAAAGGAATTTTTGCTACATAAAAATATATAATTTAATAAAATACAATTTAAAATACTTCATAAAATTGTTTAATTGAACTATTACTTTATTAGCCTATTTTCATTTTAAGAAAAAAAAAAGGCTTATGAGATCATCTTTTGTCCGTGTGTCTGTGTGTGCATGTGTATGTCCCCCCCTAATAACTTCTAAACGGCTGGAGCTATTTCAATGAAACTC
The DNA here is from genome assembly GCA_946902985.2 of Meconema thalassinum. NCBI lineage: Eukaryota > Metazoa > Arthropoda > Insecta > Orthoptera > Tettigoniidae > Meconema > Meconema thalassinum. The sequence continues at coordinate 224,001,009 of OX336394.1, forward strand.
AATAATATCATAGCGACATTCTGGCCGACCCCGACCGTGCCCATCAAATTGTATTGTCTCTCACCAATCCAACATGGCGGATGTGCAAAATATTTCACCAGCATTCAGTATCTCCGAAACTATTACCGATATCACCTTGAAATTGTGTAGGGTGATAAAGGACACTACTAGAAGTTCAACTATGAGACTTTCAAAAACCTGGTAACTACAAAACCAACATGGCGGTCAAGCGAATTTGAGACTTTTAAGTAGACTTTTCTAAGCCTCCGTGGCTTAGGCGGCAGCACGCTGGCCTCTCACCGCTGGGTCCGTGGTTCAAATCCCGGTCACTCCATGTGAGATCTGTGCTGGACAAAACGGAGGCAGACAGGTTTTTCTCCGGGTACTCCGGTTTTCCCTGTCCAAATTTCATTCCAGCAACACTCTCCACTATCATTTCATTTCATCTGTCATTCATTTAATCATTGCCCCAGAGGAGTGCGTGAGGAGTGCGTCAGGCCTCGGCAGCCGGCACAGTCCATATCCTCGCCGCTAGATGGGGGCTTCATTCATTCCATTCCTGACCCGGTCGGAGACTGGAAGCAGGCTGTGGATTTTCTTTTTCAAGTAGACTTTTCTAGTGATTTAACCATCCAAACGTAATGAAACTTGGTACAGCAAATGTTTATATACATTGTAATGCACTGGCGTCTAAACTAGTTCAATTAGACAATACATGATGATGATGATGATGATGATCTTAAGCTGTACCGACACCCTTAACCTCTCTCCACGTCCTCCCTACTCCAAAGACTTCTTATTCCGCAAATCTTTTCAAGATCTCGCTTTGTTCGGCCAATCCTACGAGCTCCTTAAAGATTCCAATCAGGGTTTGTTTTTCCTACATATCCAGTAGTTTTTATCAAAGTGTGAACTATCAAATTCTACTTCCCCTCTTTAATATCAGTTGCGACTAGAAGCTGGTTTGTAACTTTCCAGAGTTCTTCATTAGACATAACTTCCGGTAATCTAATATTAATGATGCGTCGCAAACAACGATTTACGAAAGTCTGCAATATAATAGCGATAGTGAGTGACTTTCCAGATCTAATATGCATTCAGTACATGACTGGCTTAACGTTGGTGGTAAAAATCCTTGTTTTGATCTTGGAGACATTTTTATATACATCACGTGAATAACAAATGATATGTATCGACTTATTCCATCTTAAGTCAAATAATAATTAATGCAAATTTATTAGTTGAACGAACCAGTTTCAACCATATAGTCCTACACACACTACTGCAGTCACCACAGGAAAACATGTTAGCAGACAAATTGAACACAAGCACTCACTTATACGAGGATGATGACCACGATATCCCACGACAGGAATCGACCCAGGTCTCCGGGGTGGCAGTAAATATCATAACCACTGCTCCACGAGGCGCGCTACTCTCGACAGAGTGACCTTATCTTCAGTTGTCCAGTACCGGGTGAGTTAGCCGTGATCGTTACGGCGTGGCCGCAGGCAGTCGCTCACATCCGGGAGGCGAGGAGGTTCAAATCTCCCCCGCCGGCAACCTTGAAGATGGTCTTCTGTGGTTTCCCATTGTCCTTCCAGACAAATGCCGGGGTTGGTCACTAACCATAGGCCACAGCGGCTACCTTCCAATTCCTCGTCCTTACAATCACACTTTCCTCCCCCAGACAACACTCCACACGTGACGGTACTTGTAGCTCACCCCATGGGTGTCCGCATCGAAGCAGCTACAAACCCTGGCGAGCCGAACATGTCATCGGACACTCCCGGCACTAAAAGTCATACGCTAAAAGAAAAAAAAAAAAAAAAAAAAGAAAAAAGAAAAAAGAAGTTGTCCAGTGACTCATCCACACATGCTTCACAGAACTTCAACTGCGTGTCTGTATTACTACTTGCATTGCTATTGTTGTTGACTCAATGAGGGGCTTTATGATATTGTGATCATGTAGCCCCGTGTACTTGGGTGTGTGTAGATATTGTCTGATCACCTGTGTTATTGTGATGGATGTAGACTATAAGTGTGTGTAGTTATAATTTAGGTGGGTGAGTGGTTAACGTGTCGAATTACCAACCCCAAGCTTGCAGGTTCGCCCCTGGCCGTGATTTTCGAAAGGCGACAAAAATCCACGACATGGAATTCATACGTTGTTGGCATGTTAAAGAACCCATTTGAATTCAGTAGGCCGTGTTCAATGGCAAAATTAATCTCGGGATTTTCCGCCAATAAAAAGTTCCTCCATTCTCTACTAGTAAGCGCTGTAGTGTCAAGGAGCTTAGATATCTAACCTCCTTGACTTTCATAGCGTTCAAAGGAACGACGAAATTCGACATGCAAGCTGCCCTCTGGGTGTCAATTAATGAAGCTTGCACCTGGCACCCGAGGTCATGCGATATTATTATTATTATTAGGTGAGTGTTGAGAAAGGGGCGACCGTGGCCTTGATTTAGGAAACATCCCGGCATTCACCTGAGGTAGAAGTGCGAAACCAAGGAAAACCACTTCTAGGATGGCTGAGGTAAGAATCGAACCCACCTCTTCTCATTTTTTCCCCCTCGAGGCTGAGCGTATCCCGTTCCAGCCCTCAGACCAGTATTACATTTCTTGGCTGTGGCGAGAATCGAACCCGGGCCTCCGCGGTGACGCAACGAGGTGGTAGAGACATAGAATAATGTGAAGTAATGTTTGACGTCTTGTAACTCCATAACAAAGTGAATTTGGAGGTTGGTTGGTTGGTTCCTCAGTTTAGTGTAGGGGCTGCGACAACGCGGTCATGTAGTCCCGTGTACTTTGGGTGTGTGTAGAATCTGTCTGATAACCGGTGTTAATTGTGATGACTGTATTAGTGTGTGTTACCTGTTTTTAATTCAAGTATGAACTGCAGGCATTACATTTTTCAAGTAGTTCAAAACTTGGCTACTAGACGCCACCACAGTCGGCTCCTGGCGACGAACGTAGGAACCTAAGAGCGTTGTTTAAACTTAACCTATAATTTAGCTTCACACAGGTGTAATTAGTGGAAGGTTCTTTAACATGCCATAAATCTATGACATGGGACCGCCGGCTTTACTTCCCCTCTGAAGGAAGGCACACTAAGGGATCTTTAACGCTCTTAAAAAATCCGACGACTTCGGCCGGGTTTGAACCCATGATCTTGGGGATAGAAGCTCAGCATGCTACCAACTACGCCACCGAAGCCACCAATTTGTAGGTTGTGAATTCAGATTTAGACAGCAATTTTCACACATCCTATTTTCTGAAAAGCTGGTACCACCATTTTGAGACATCCTGTAGAGCCCGCAAAACAGCGGAAGGACATAACGTTTGTTGACGACTTAGCGGTCTATTGCGTTGACAGCGATATCCTATTAAGACGAATGTTTACATAATGAGTTGGCCCGTTCAAGTTAACGGTGCATTTCACTTTGTTCGCACGCAAGTCGCCACCAGCTATTGTCCAGCATCTTGCGTTTTCCACGCAAGCTTTTGTCGAAAAACCGTAAACCCCTACGTGAACTAAATAACGTGGGCGATAACCTGAATATGCCACAGGACAGTGAGTTGGCTGTCGGAAAGTTCCTTCCTTCCTGGTTCTGTATTTAATATACTGACATTGTGGGGTTTGAAGCCATTTTTTCAGTTTTGCCTTTGTAAACAAGAGTTTAGTGCTTTTCAGTTGGTCAACACGAATGTACCCAAAAGAGCTGGGTTATACCCTAATCCTGAGATAAATTACATGAGATTAATAAATACACTAGGATGACCAGATTCGATCGTCAAGCGATCATCTTCAGATCCATTACACTTAGGCTATAAAATCTATGATTGAAAATACAGGTGAAAATATTTACAATATGTACAATTATTTAGTTGCAGTATTGGTACTGCAACTGTCGGTGTATGCTAAATGCAGTAGAATTTTAACCCCGTTCATTCAGAATTTTGACTGCCTCTACTGATGAACAAAGGACAGCCAAGTCAGAAGGGATGAAAAGTTTTTGAGAGCAGAAGAAGAAGAAGAAGCTGAAAGCCAAATCTAGAGTTACTATTCCGAACACTTTTAAATGCTTAAGGAATGATATAAGTGCTCCAAAGAAGGCATATAATATGAAAAATAAAAAAAATGCTGGTGCAGGCATTCACAACTGGATGAAGAATTTTCAAAACGGATTGTCGGGTCGTGAGCCTCCGTGGCTTAGGCGGCAGCACGCCGGCCTCTCACCGCTGGGTCCGTGGTTCAAATTCCGGTCACTCCATGTGAGATCTGTGCTGGACAAAACGGAGGCAGTCAGGTTTTTCTCCGGGTACTCCGGTTTTCCCTGTCAAAATTTCATTCCAGCAACACTCTCCACTATTATTTCATTTCATCTGTCATTCATTTAATCATTGCCCCAGAGGAGTGCGTCAGGCCTCGGCAGCCGGCACATTCCATATCCTCGCCGCTAGATGGGGGCTTCATTCATTCCATTCCTGACCCGGCCGGAGACTGGAAGCAGGCTGTGGATTTTCATTTATTGTCGGGTCGTGATCGTTCTCGATATCTGACGTTTCCCCTGCATGTGCGGCTGGTGTTTTCAAAGATTTGTTCTGAATGGATTAAAATGGCGTTTATCTGAGTTTTACGGTATATAGGCCATTGGAATGTTCTGGAATTAACACCTAGCCTATATCAAGCGGCCACGCTCTGACCGAGACAAATTTTCAATTCTTAGATGCCGCTGTCAGTCAGGTTCAGACTACGACACTCAGGAAGCTCTGTGTGTGTCGTCTAGGAGATCAAAGATATTTAAGTCGCAATAGCGCCTCTCCACATAAGACTTGAACATTAACGCGTTGGGAGCGTGGCCACATTGGTGTAAGAGGCAAAACGCACCTGCCTGGACAGCAGAGGATTCGGGTTTGAATTCTGACCAAGGTCACATTTTCAAATCTCACTCAACAACAAGTAGTTTCGTGAAGAACTACATAGCCTATTTTCATATATCCTACTTAGGTTAATTGCCTCTATCAACATACAAAATTTCAGTTTGATTGCTGCAATAGATTCGTAGATATTGAGAACCGTCTAAATATTTCGGATGGTCGACATGTTGGAATTTTATATATGTAGGCCTTAGAGTTATGCACTATTACATGAAGATTATTGTGTAGGTGAATTATTCAAACTTCAATCGCACGATTAGGACACAAGAAATAATAAAAACGAGATATTTAAATTTCGCACAGCCACCATCTTGTGGTTATGAAAAAAATTGAAATAAATTAGACTCCACTGGATTAAAATTTGTGTAAGTATATACCGTACCAAGTTTCACTGGGCTCGGATGGTTAAATCGCGAGAAATGTCCATTTAAATATTTACATTTTTCGTCGCCACCATGTTGGTTTTGTGCTCACCAGGTTATTGAATGTCCCATGGGTGAACTTATGTCTATAGCTTCTATCAACATACTGAATTTCAGTTTGATAACTGTCATAGATTAATAGATATTGAGAACCGTATACATATTTCGGATGCTCGCCATGTTGGATTTTAATATATGTAGGCCATAGAGTTATGTACTATTAGATGAAAATTAATACGTAGGTTCATTATTCATACATTGACTTCGATTCCATGATTAGGGCACAAGAAATAAAAACTTAATTTTAAAATTTTGCATAGCCGCCATATTGAGGTTATGTAAATAATTGAACTAAGTAAGACGTCAGTGCATTACATAAAATATGCTGTATCAAGTTTCACTGCGTTCGGATGGTCAAATCGGGAGAAAAGTCTATTTAAATGTTTCAACTTCGCTTGGCCGCCATGCTCGTTTTGAAGTCAACAGGTTTTTGAAAGTCACGTAAGTGAACTTCTAGTAGTGCCTTTTATCATCATACAAAATTTCAGGGTGATATGAGTAATAGTTTCGGAGATATAGAATGCCGGTGAAATATTTCGCACGGCCGCCATGTTGGATTGGTGAGACGTACTAAAATTTGAAGGGCACGGTCGGGATAGGCCGAAATAGTGCTATGACCTTAACGAGTTTCATTGAAATCGCTCCAGCCGTTTAGAAGTTATTAGGTGGGGACACACACACGGACGCACGCACATATACACACACAAAAGGTGATCTCATAAGCCTATTTTTAGCCTATTTTCATTTATGAAAAAAAAAAAAGATTCTCTCTGTGTGTGTGTGTGTGTACCCCCCTAATAACTTCTAAACGGCTGGAGCGATTTCAATGAAACTCGGTAAGGTCTTAGCACTATTTTGGCCGACCCCGACAGGACCCTTAAATTTTTTGTACGTCTCACCAGTCCAACATGGCGGCTGTGCGAAATATTTCACCGTGAACTGCGCGCTACCTTCCTTTTTATGAAGCGCACCTGCGCCTCTTTACTGCGAGAACTGACAGTTCAAGCAGCCATAACTTCCCTATGAAGGTTTCCAAAAATATGGTAAGTTATATTGGCATATACGCACTACTAGAAGTTCACCTATGTGACTTTCTAAAACCCGTTAACTACAAAATGAACATGGCGGCCAAGCGAAGTTGAAACATTTAAATAGACTCTTCTCTCGATTTAACCATACGTATGCAGTGAAACTTGGTACAGCAAATGACTACACAAATTTCAATGTACTGACATCTAATATTGTTCAATTGTTTACATAACCTCAGGATGGCAGCTATGGGAAATTTTAAAATTAAGTTTTTATTTCTTGTATCCTAATCATGCGATCGAAGACAACGTTTGAATAATGAACCTACACAATAATCTTCATCTAATTGTACATAACTCTATGGCCTACATATATTAAAATCCAACATGGTGACCATCCGATAGTGAGAGGCAAGGGGACTCACAGTAATCAAGCATCCCATGAAAGTGAGAGGCAAGGGGACTCACAGTAATCAAGCACCCCGAGATAATGAGAGGCAAGGGGAATCACCAAAATCAAGCACCCCGAAGGGAACAAATTACTACTACGTCCATGTCGTTGTTACTGGGTAACGCTAAAAGTAGTCTAAGAATGCATTGCAGGAGGGTTGACGGTGTCACAAGATATAATTTTCAAAAATCAAAAAAATTTCTTTGATTTTCCTAATCTGATGTGTATTTTTTGAGATATTACCATTTTTCAACAATTTTCATCTCCTTTTACTTTTCTCCGATTACAGCGCCATCTATCATGAAACGAAAAAAAGTTTCATACAAAAGTTAAATTTTTTTCACGGAGAATCCAAATCTGCAATAAAAAATAGGGGTTCCTAGGATGTCCCTCTTCGAGGTGAAAAACATTTATTGCAACTTTTTTAATCCGTTTTTTATTTTTCAAAATATTACTAAAACAGTTTTAGGTGCCTCGCCCTGTATATAAAAATCTGACATGGTGACCATCCGAAATATTTAGACGGTTCTCAATATAGATAGATAGATAGATAGATAGATTTATTTTGTCTGGCAAGATTAGGGCCATTGGGCCCTCTCTTCCATCTAACCAGATTTTACAATTAATACATTATTACATTATTTGCAAAACTTAACAATGGTACTTAAATCTAACAGGAATACATTTCAGATTTGATCACAATACATATAATGGCAGGTAAGCATGGCGTAGGAAAAATTATTGTAATTAGTTAATTATAGCTAAAGTAAGGAAATAATAGGGAAACACAAACACTAATAAAACAGAACCTGATGATGATGTGATGATGTTGATGATGATGATAAGCATCATGGATGAGTTATTACTATAGCCTAATATTGATTTTGCAATGCGCATTTAAAAGGATGTAAGAAAACATTTAGGTAACTAAACAGAAAATAAATAAAACGTAAATTAGAAACACGAATATAACTCAGCATAAGGATTCAAATATTTGGCGTGTTGAGTTCAGGTTTCATTTCTTTTGTGATATGTACAGCTGGCATTGCTGCCTGAAGCTAGACGGGGTTGCTCCTCTGACAGAGCGCGGCAGGTTGTTCCACAGTCGTGCAGTAGAAACTACGAAGAAGTTAGTGTAGCGTACCGTACGGTGTATTGGTATGAGCATGAGTGAATCATTTTTTGACCGTGTACCAAGACTATGTTCATGTGAGAGGCAGTGAAACTGAGAATGCAGGTAAGCTGGAGAGGAACTTAAGAGTATTTGTCGGAAAAGACATAAAGAATGAAGATCGCGGCGTTGATTTAGTCGCAACCAGCTGAGTTGTTCGTACGCAGGGGTGACGTGGTCGTAATACCGTAAGTTGCATATGTAGCGTACACAGGCATTTTGTGCTAGTTGGAGTTTGTTTTTAAGAGTAGCAGACAGGTCATTGTATACCACATCGCAATAGTCAAAATGAGGCAGTACTAGGGAGGAAACAAGTCGTTCTTTTAACACGCGAGAGAAAATATTCCCAAATCGTCTCAATGAATTCAGTGCGGAAAATACTTTTCTAGAGACGTTGTGGACTTGCTGCGTCCAAGAGAGTTGTTCGTCAATTATCACGCCCATATCTTTGACTGATTCTCGGAATTCGATTGGGGAGTCGCGCAAGCGTAAGTTTGGTAGGATGGGATTATTTTTTATTTTACGAAGAATTTTTGGGTGGGAGATTATGATAGCTTGTGTTTTTGTCTCATTCAGTCGTAGTCCATGTGAATTGGACCAATTACAAATTTCAGTTAAGTCCTCATTGAAAGCTTTGATTGCTTGCGATAGTCTTTCTGGTGCAGCATGCAGATAGAGTTGTACATCGTCAGCGTATAAGTGATATTTGCATTTAGTTATCGATGAAGTGATATCATTTATGTAGATCGAGAAGAGAAGGGGTCCTAGAACTGATCCCTGAGGGACTCCTCTCACCACTGAGCGCCAAGAAGACATTTGATTTGAATTACTTTTAACGCGCTGTTGGCGCCCATGTAGATATGAGTCCACCCATTGGATACTGTTCATAGAGAGATGAATTTTGAATAGGCTAGAGAGTAATATGTCATGATCAACAGAATCAAATGCTTTGCTGAAATCAAGCAGTGCTATGATTGTTGCTTGCCCACTATCCATAGCCTTTCTTATGTCATCCGTGACCTTAAGTAGTGCCGTAGTAGTGCTGTGATTTTTCCGGAAGCCAGATTGGTGCTCATCAAGGATGTTGTGCGCTTGCAAATAGCAGGAGAGTTGTTCGTACACGATAAATTCGAGAGATTTGGAGATGGCAGATAATATGCTCACTGGGCGATAGTCACTCACGTTTTTGGCTTGTGTGTTTTTAGGGATTGGAATGACAATAGCCGCTTTCCATAGCGATGGGTACGTACCAGTCATTAACGAGTAGTTGAATATGTGTGTAATTGTGGGAAGTATAATGTCAATGATTCGTTTGAATATTTCTATTTCTATATTGTCGATCCCTTTCGATTTTGATTTGATTCTAAGAATGGCACGTCTTACTTGTGACGGGGTGACATGCGAGAAGTAGAATTTTTCTCTGTTGGGGGTGGGGGTGTTGTAGTTGTTGGTGAGAGTTCTGTGTTTTATGTCTGGATTGACAGAATGTCCTGTATTAGTAAAATAGTCATTGAGTGTGTCAAGAGGTAGATTAATGGGGTTGTCATTTTTTCCTTTGCCTATTCCCATGTTTCTTAGTTCATTCCACGCCGCAGAGGGTTTGATATTACGCCCGAGCAAGTTGTGAGCATGCCTGGTTCGAGCGTTACGTACTGCTTGGGATGTCCTGTTTCGGAGCTTTTTAAAGTCATCATAATTCTGTTGCGTGGGTAATTTCTTAAACTTTCTGTGCGCAGAATCTCGCTTAGCCATTAGTTCTTTCAGTTCCGTGCTGAGCCAGGGTGCTGGAGGACGCGTCGCTCGCACAGTTTTCACTGGAGCATGTTTATCATATAGTCCTGTCAAGTAGTCGTTCATTTTGTGTACTTTATCATCTATATTGTGAATATTCAGTATGTCATGCCATGGTACATTGAGAGCGTCTTCTATCAAGGATGGCGTGTCAATTTTAGAGAGGTCTCTGTACGTGATGGTCCTTGGTTTGGTATTCTTATATTTTAAAGAGTAGGACAAGTAGATTAAGTCGTGGGCAGAAATTCCAGGTACAGATGTCTGCCCGTATTGAAGCACTTTGTCTGTGTTCTTTACTGATATCAGGTCAATTGTCGTGTGTGATGAACGTGTGTGATGTGTCGGTAGTAGGTCTAATATTTTCATGTCACGTGACGCGAGCATATTCAAGAGTTGCCGAGTTTCAGCTTTGGTATTATCGCCTATATTGGTATTGAAATCGCCCATGACTATTACGTGCTGGTAAAGAGGCAGGATGCGTAATAACGCGTTCTCTACGTCCTCTAAATGACCCAGCGAAGGTGCCTTGTAAACAACGCAGACAGCACACTTTTGATGGGCGGTCTCTATTTCGAATAACATAAATTCGGGTCTTCTATTGTACTGGCTATCTGAGCATGCTAGTAATTTAGGATTTAAGTTCGTCTTAACAAAAGCTCCAACTCCACCTCCTTTCTTTCCTACTCGGTCGTTGCGTAATAGTGTGTAGCCGGGCAAGTTAAATGATTTTGAAAGATGGAGTGGCGATAGCCATGTCTCACTCATCAAGCAAATATGAAATACATCACGTATAATAAGTTCTAGTTCATGAAAATGTGCCGATAAGGACGGTACATTTACGTGCGCTATGTGAAGACCTGTCGGATGAAGTAACAGTTTTTCGAACAGGTAATCACGGGCTGCGGTGGAGTCATTGTTCCCTGGAGCTACTTCTGGCACTCTGTCACCTTCACAAGGCCACGGTGAGAGAGGGGTGGGACGGGTGGAATTCCTTTCACTGCAGGGGGTAAGCTGTACCGAGCTGCTGTCAGAGGTCGTAGACCCACATACTAGGTTTGCCAACTTGGGAAATGAGAACTAAACTAACCAAATTGTACTATACTGAACTAAGACTAAGATTACACTATACAGGTGAACTAATATTAATTAAAACTAAAGTGGCCGCTGTCAGCTAGGTGAATGTTCTTTGACTACAGTTTCTAACTAGTTTGGTAGGTCACACATGCGGTTAATCCTAATCTTGCTACCATCGGGTTGCTTGATTAGGATATCGCCCTGCGAACTCCAACAATTTCTAACAGAGAAACGAGAAATTGCAGTCTTCAAAATGGCCAGCCTGGTGGAGGTGAGATCTTCGCGAATTGTCACCTTGCTACCTTTAAGCATTCTTTTTTTGAGAAACACCTCCTGCCTGGTACGGAATGACACAAATTTCACAATAAAAGGCCGCGCTTTTCCCGGGGATTTAGGTCCAACTCGATGGCTTCTGTCAATATCATGCAGGTTAACACTTGCGCCGATATCACGAAAGATGTTTAGAGCTAGTTCATCAGTATTTTCTTCGGCACTTTCGTGCACGCCAAAAATCCTGATGTTGGATCTCCTGCTATATTGTTCTAGGGAGTCATACTTTTCTTCAAGCTCGTTTCTAAGGGCTCGTATTTCACTCTCGCGACTCTCAAGCTTTTTGGTGAGATCTGACACCAAGTCCATATTGAACTGGAGTGATATCTCCAGTTGTTTGACGACAAGTTCAGTCACTCTCTCAGATATGGCAGAGATAATTGTATCGAGGAACTTACCCGAACTGAGGGTCTCGTTGAGCACCTTATTTACGGCCTCCTCAACTAAGTTGGCACTACCGTTGGCGTCACAGGAGGCGCGCTTGCCCTTGCCTCTGGTCATCTTGATTAAGTTATATATTTACTATATAACTACGGAGTTATCACACAAAATAACTTAACACAGTTTACACTTATTATATTACTCACACGTGTTCCACTTATTTTCAACGTGCCTACACAATAACACCTTCTAATTCACTTTCACTGAGGAGCCGAGCTTACACGCGTCTGCCAAGCAACATGGACTCACAGATATATCTACGAACCTATTAGAGCAATCAAACATTTGTATGTTGATAGAGGCAATTGATATAAGTAGGATACAGTAGGCCTATACGAAAACATGCTGTAAAGTTCTTCACGTAACTACTTGTTTTCATAAATGAAATTAGGCTAAAAATATATCATTTAATAGGAGCAGATGACTTCGCCCTTTCGCCCCTTAAAACAACAATAACTAACTATATCATTTAAAGTTCTAGAAATAAAAGAATAGGAAATGTAATAAAAATAAAAATGAAAGCAAATTTAGAAATTAAAATAATTAAATTAAAATAAAACAAAAGTTACTATAAAATACAACATTAATTTTACAGCATAATTTTGTTTATTGCACTCGTTGTCCATTATTGGCAGTGTGTAAATATGGGAAGTTGATGAATTTTAGTAAATAAATCATAATTATTTATTTCTAAAATTAATATAAAAAGTAGGGGTTCCTAGGATGTCCCTCTTCGAGGTGAAAAAAAAAAATTATTGCAACTTTTTAAATCCGATTTGTATTTTTCCAAATATTCCTAAAACAGTTTAAGGTAATAGGCTATAGATCCCTCCTGCGGCACTCACAAGCGACCGATCGTGAAAATGATCATCCAAATGAAAGAGAATAGACATTAGCAGAGACGGATTGCACTCGAATTCCATAAATATCAATATTTTCTTTAAAAAATGATTTAAAAAAAATGTATGAAGTGTGCGATTTGCAGATACTGTTGTATGAAAATACGCTCATAATTTCTGTCCACTTCACATTTTGGTCGCTGTATTATGAGGTATTTCCTTTATCATTTTGCATGGATTTCAGAAACAGTAAATCAAAGGAATGAGTACTCAAATAGTATAATTTCATAAATATCGAATAACCGGTGAGTGTTACAGCAGACTCAATACCCAAATGACATTATCAGTGACAAATTGCATTCTAATTTCTTAAATATAATTTTTTGTAAGAAGTGTTCGATTTGCAAAACCTATTGGGGAAAGTGTGGTTTATGAACATGCGAGATTTCTCGCACGGGTCTGCTTGTTATGATTAATGGAATAAATACAAAAAATAAAATATTAAATAAGTAGTTTTGTCTTATAAAGGATTAATGCCCAATGTCTTTCGGTCCACTTTTACTTTCCACTGTAACCATTCCGACATTCTGTTAAGGAAATGTCCTCGCATCTTCATTACACTCAACTTTCGGACGCTACTGTATTACGGAAAGATCCAGGTATATTTAAATGTACGTATGCGCCTTGAATTTTAAGGAGCAGGTCTGTCATCTTCAAGGGAAATATAGCCTCGGGGTTTTAAAGATATACAGTTCTCAGCAAGGAAGGTTTCGTGCTGAGATATTTAGCAAGATGCTATCATGGTTGTCAGTTTGCTGTATTCATTGTCCAGGGGCTTTATGGCAGAGTTATGTGCATCATCAGCAGAGGTCATGTCGTGTGTAAGGTCGCATGCGAATTCGTGACCCTCATTCAGACAATGGCTGCCCTTTGACCTCTGTCCAAAAGAAGCTGGACATTTTTCTCTACGTATAAAAATAATATACTTGTCTGCACGATTACGTTCAGAATAGAAGCCGTTTATAAGTACATTTATTCCAGACAGCCCTGGAAACACGGAGTATAACAAGATTGCTATCGTATCTCTTTGTGTCCCCAGGGGCTCACAGCTAGTGGAACGTGGGTTGGTGACCACTGGACCTGAGGTTAGTCCAGCATCGCTTCCATTTACTTGCACCGGCCTACTCTCTGTCATCTTTCCTGTCGACCTTCCTTGGTCAACTCTTGTTCTCTTTCATCCCCGACGGTATTAGGGTATTCGAGTTCTAGGGAGTCGTTCATTTTCCCTTCTTAATTGGCCCCTGTCTCATTCTTCCTGATATCCTCATTCTTCGAGGTGTCAGGCTATGTTCTTCCCAGTTCTTTTGCACAATGTTTTTAAGTGGATTGCTCAATAAAAAGTTACTAGATTAAGATTTTAAATTAAAATCCTGAGAAGACATAAATAATTTCTGCAAATATTGAACCCGAGGGCTTATGCTGACTGATATCGAACGTGGATCTCAGAGATTGTGATCTCAGTATAAAGGTTCCACCAGGGAACGAACCCGAGGTCTGCTGAGGGAGTTTCATGGTAAAAACCCCTAGAGAAAAGTGTATATTTAATCACTGGTGTGATTCCAGTTGATAATGACATTATTTATTGGAATAATGCAGAAAATTGAACGAAATACAGCATTATTAGACGACTTGAAGTAGGCTATACTGGACTTGGAGCACGGAAAGTGCAGAGTTTGACGTTTAACTAATTGGCCCAGAATTGTGGGAGGTGCAGCATGGAGCCACGTCCATCTTGCTGACCTCGTTACGTCGTCTGGAGGAGGTTGGGGGCCTGAATAATGACCCAGTTTTTCCCCGACTGAGAATGGATGTAAGAAGGGGGTGGGAAGATCCCAAGGAAAATCATTGATTACTCATGATTGGAGTAACACAATGATATGAGAGTGGCACACAGATGAATCTTTAGCCAGGAGGCTAATTTTAGAGCCTTTAATCTGCGAAATTGACGCATATTTAAGGAAGTGCGGAAGAACAGGGACAATGGTTGTTCGCGGCTTGGTTCTAACGAGGTTGCCAGGGATTTCCCGTAAGATAGCGTCCCCACGCTATGGAGAAAGGAATTAATATTAATTAATTGGCCGAGTGATTCTTCAGCACGCGGACAGTTCTGGGATCAGTGAAGGAAAAGGAACCCGAGGAGCATGGTTTCGAGACGAGAATCGTGCTGAGAGAGGAGTCAAGATTGCGCGGGAAAATTTAGCTCTACTTTTCGTGGGAATCCAATATAAGGGAGTCGACCCTTGGCAGAGTCTCAGTCTTACTCAGTCTTACTCAGTCTTTAGCACAGTCATCACGGCAGTCGCACGCCAGTGTTGCAGCCAGTCTTAACGCAGTTTACACAGTTGGACATAGTTTGTCACCGAGAGTCGCAAACAGTCGTCGCTACACAGTTTTTGTTAACAGTACGAACAATGTGTGTTCACTTAGGAAGCAACGTGTGAGATAAGTGGCAGAACTATTGTAAATAATAATCTATGTAAAGTTATGCACAGTGTTAAGCGCAATGTATAAATTATTGACTGATCGTACATGTCTAATTACGATGGAATGCGCTAAAAGAAACCTTACGAAGCATTTGGTAATGTCTTTGAATACCAAATAATAACGCTCAGGACGGGAGTTAGCATATTTATGCGAATCAGGAAGCTTACCGTAGGAGTATGGATAAACTGTTGGTGAATTCCGAGGGCAAGCGAACCAGACTTTCAATCAGGAGTTGGTAGGAGCACGGGAGATGCCGTCGACACCTGCAATTTTGGATATCTTTGCTAGGGAATTTCAACCAAGGAAAAGTGTACGGAGTGACGTGTGTTATGTAAATTATATGTGAAATGTGTTTTAAATTAATAGTTTAATAAGTGTTTTAAAGTGACATGTGTGTTGGAAGCAATAGCTTCTTTATAGAAATGCAAAGTGTCGTGTGGTTAACGAAAAATATGTGTCAGAAAATGTGTGTATTCAAGATGAGAATGTCGCACTAATCTGCTTATGGCAGGCGACCAGGAAGGATGTGAGTGGTTGGAACCACCGTGACGAAGCCTTAAGATATGTGAGTACCCCACAAATTATGTTCAAGTAGAGATATAGGTCACTGCATGTAGTGTGATTTCAGAATTATAAAGATGCCAGTAAGAATCAGAGTAGGAGATAGTCTCTCCAAGTTTACTCATTATTGTGTTGATTTTAATAGATTTGAGATGTTATTTTGCATCAGTGAGTGGGTGAATCGTTACCACTATGAATTAAAAATGGCAAATCAGTTATGTAAATGTCACGGACATGGTTGTTCGATTTGTAAGATGGAGTTGTGTCGGATTTGGTAAATTTATGTCAGTGAGAAAAATAATAATAATATAATGAATATAAAAGGTATGAATGAATGCATCAGGCAAAATGTTGTAAACAAGAAATATTTACGCTAAAGGGCAAGACTTATCGATCTAAGCAGTAAGATTATACAGTAAGATTACGTTACGGGATTAAGAAACGAGTTTGAGATCTGAATATTGTATTAATGGGAATAATTATGCCAGGAAATGGAAGATCTTTTAGTGAATTGAATTTGCAGCTTATGTGAAAAGCTTATAGAGTAATTGATAAATTCTCTTGGTAATTATAGGACGCAGATCATAGCATTAGGAGGGACCAGGGTATCTATTCTTCGTATGAATTCTCGTATGCCGTGGGCGTAATGAGAGATGTACTTTGTGCCAGAGCGTATATAGTGATATTGACCCTAGCTCTGATGATGGATATGTGAATGTTCCGGGTTCGAATTCCATGATAGGTGGGAGGAAAACAATGGACACCTCTTGCACGCTATCTGATTCCCCGAGAGCTATTTGTTGAGTGATTCGGCTCGTTGAAGCGAATCCCAGACGGCAGCATGGGCTGGCCGCAATATTTATTAAAGATACCGGTTACCTAATGGACTAATGTGTTATGAATCTCGTGCCTTCATGTTGAAATGGGCCTAATTTGGAGCCAATTATTATTATCCTCAGTGCAGGAGTAAATGTGAAAGCTCATCCAGAACCTATTTGCATAATATTCAGTTTAAATCCATTGAGATATGTGTGTCACTGGGACCACAGTGTTTGTCTTGTAAAATCTTTTACTGCTTGGGAGAAAGAAGCCTTCAGACAGGGAAGCGAGGGGGAGGTAATGTAGGACCTCACTCCACTTCTATTGTGCACCGGCCGCTCGGGACGAGGGTCTAGACGGTCAAGGGAACCGTGAAAACAAGTTTTAAAGGAACAGATTTTAGACCCTGTTAATGACATGAAATGTAATATTGTTATATTGAGTAATGAAGTCATGTGGTTTAAGAACACATTGATAATTATAGATCGCCCTGATGGTTCATAATTTTAGCTATCTAACGAATGGTTAGACGATGCATTTGTACTGTCACTGACATCTGTTTCTGAAGTGGGTTACCAGATGCCACAGGCTACTCGCGCAAAGGTAGTTTTATAGTACCGTCCGACACAGCGTTAACTAATGTTTTAATATGAAGTCACACACGGCATGCAGTGGAACTATATAGATAGAGGAAGTGTAGGGGTAGCTTACATAATTATGGAGTTGTACGTAGACTGCTGTGCAACACCAGAATAGGCTAATGCATGTAAAGCATTTGGTGGGAAGAGAAAGATCAAAACACACACACGATACACATTATTGTCAAATTAAGACAAGGTTCAAGGAATAATTAATCTTGTAGAGTTAATGAAGTCACATTGGATGACAGAAGAATTAAAGTACAGTTTGTTTCCGAAGTTGTATGTGCATCAGCGCACTAGAGTACTTTGTAAAGTTCACATAAGGGTAAAGGTTTGTGTTATAATAATGATTTTTATTATGATAATATTATGTTCATATTTGTGGATTGTGGAAATAATTTTTGTTTGTTTGTTTTTGTGGTTGTGGGATTTGTTTTGTTTGTGTGAAGCCATGAAGTTATTACAGAATTAAAGTTTTAGAATAGAGTTGTGCCTTATCATTGTAGAGTTGATACCTTTTAGCCTCAAATCCAAAGTATGCAACTGCTACAGTGGGAGAACGGTACACGCTCGAGCCCTGATGCTAGCTGGAGGCAGAAGCATATTTTCCATCGAGATTACTCACATGGGTACATGGAAATTGATTTCTTGTACAGTGATTTGAGCTATAGGTACAACTGAAGTCGGTCTAGATCTAATGCACGCAACTCTATTAAAGTAACAATTAACATGAAGTATGGAACGACCGCACCTAAACTCTAGCTAAGCTCCGATACGAACAATATAAATTTTGATAGATTCTCTTTAATTTGTCATGGCCCAAGCAACATGGAGCGGTATTAACTCATTATGGAACCGCCTACGTTAGTGCAATATGAGCGATCTTGGCATTGCACGAACCGGTCAATGCATTTATTTATCATGTCGCCCGTGTGTGGGCAAAGCATGAGCATCCCATATCTCTCTTATTTATCATGGCGCCCAGAGTTCGTGGAGCTTATGGGATTTAGGGAAAACCCATAGATTTTTATGGTATTTCAAGGGGAAAACCATAGTAATTGTTTTTGCCTCAAACTGTGTGTTTGAGTGATTTGTGAATTCAGTAGGCTTTTGATGTAACGCAGAATCTCTCTATTGAGAAGAGGATTACCCAAGGGTACGAACGTTACATACCAGATCTACAATTTATCATAATATTGACAGGTTTGGTACGACTTTACAATATGTGTACAGTGTTTGATGTTTCTCTTCAAAACGTATCCACACATATTTCCAGGAAGCCTGCCTGCATCTCACAGTATATTATTGTAGAAATGTCAGGTACAGAGGAGATTGTGCAGTTGATTGCAGGCTTAAGACAGCACTTTGACGCTGTTAATGAACAAAATAAGCTGGAAGCTAAGGCTTTCCAGAATGAAATAAACACTCGTTTAGATGCCAATCAGGAGGCAATTAACGCTAATCAGAGTGAATTGAATAATCGTTTAGATGCCAATCAGGAGGCAATTAATGCGAGTCAGGTTGCAATGAATGCAAATAAGGTTGAATTTAATGATAAGTTAGGTCAAATGCAAGAGGTAATTAAGACCGAAGTAACAGAAACTGTTGTAAGCATTGTATCAGAAATGCAGGTTAAAACAGATAAACGTTTCGAGGCTATAGAAGCCAAGCTCGAAAGTAACTTACAAGCGTGTAAGCATGCTCAGGATGAAACCAACAGTAGGTTAGATGCGCTGTCTAATGACATTAAGGATATTCAAATCCAAAATGAGGCGAATCTCGAACGCCAAGCGAAACAATTTTCAGAATTTACGAGAACGGTAGATCAGAGGTTAGAAGAGAACGACTCTAAATGGGACCAGAAATTGAAAAGCTATGCTAGAGCAATTAACGGTGACCTCAAGAAACAGGATCAGAGCATATTAGACCAATGTCAGGAAATAAGCGAGATTAAGGCTATCGCTAATGAGAGTAAAGAGCTAGTAAGCAACGTGAAAGGTCAGATGGGCAATGTTCATCAAGAACTGGACCAAGTTCAAAGCGATATTGTTATAGTTAACAAAAGGCAAGAGGAGAATAGAGGTGAGATCATCAAGGTCCGGAATGAATTGTCAAAAGTCAATGGACACATTAAAGAGGAAATTATAGGGCTGAGAGAAGAACTCGAAATAAGAGAAGGCCAGAAGACAGAGGCATGCGACAAGACCCTTGCTCAAATTAAGGAAGATGTAGAGGATGAAATCTCCCATATCAAACAAAGTCTGAAAGAAGACAAGAAGAAAATATTTCAAGTAGCTGAGGAAAATCGAGATAGACTTACCAGAATCGAGAAAGAGGTAATTACTCGACTTGAAAGAGCGGAGATGCGCCACAATCAAATGGAGACTAGGATAATCGCACAGGAGGAAACCCTTATCAAAAGTCCTAAGTCAAGTGAAGGCAGCATGGAAGATATGAGGAAAACAAGGTGGGCAGACTTAGAAACCCAACCTATAATCAGGAATGCTACAGGCCCAGGCGAAAGTCCTTATATGACGCCAGGTGCACCACTTGCAGCATCAACGCCACATGAAAATGCTACGCACACCCAGGTGATAAACATAATCAGGGCAAGCGAAGAAAAACCAAGGAAGTTCTCAGGTAGCAACTGTAATATGACACCAAAATATTGGTTGAAGGAAGTGTCTGAATACCTGAATGATGCGCGGATACCGCCAGAGCGAAGGCTACGAGCCATTGAGAAACTAACAGAGGGAGAATGCGCATTATGGTTTCGCAGTTTCCGGTATACTTTCGGTACTGTTGAGGAGTTTCGAGAGGCATTTTTGAAACGGTTCTGGGATCCAGCCACACAGCAAAATTTGAGACTGGACTTGTATTCCAAAAGATACAGTACCAGCAACCCAACGAAGTACGCGGAGTTTTTCATATCTCAGATGTGTCATTTCAAAGAACTGGATCAAAAACCGAGCGAGCTGGAATTATGTATTGCTATCGCCAAGCAGCTTCCATACGAGATCCAAAGACTGCTAATCTCGGCGAATGCGAAAACGGCTATAGAAATGGAGGCAGTTCTTAGACAACTGGACCTCACAACAGCAAATACGATGCGTCAGAGTCGAACCGTGGAACAGGTACACGTGACCAACACGCAGACTGACCAACATCAAGCACCAAGGAACAATAAAGCTACGAGCACTGAAACACTAGATTCCAACGGACGTCAATGGGAACAGGAACCCAGAAGATGGCAGCCAAAGTACAAAGGGAATGCTAGTAGAGGAGGAAGAGGCCGAAATTCGTGGAATAAGCAGAATACCAGGGGTAGACCGTACCAAAACAATGGAGGTAACGATGGCCAAGAAGGCAACAATAGAAATTGGAGACCCCAAGAAAGAAGAAGGAACTTCAATGACGAGGTAGAGGAACGATATCACGCTTCATTGCGATACCTCGAGGAAACGGGAGATGAGCCCCAGAAACAACAAGTCCGCTGGCAAGAAGCTATGCAGAACAGGACATCACCAGACAGATATGGAGATGGAGCTGAGAGTTTGGAGCTACAGCGCAGCGAACAGGAGAGAAGAAACTCCAAGAGGACGGGCGCTGAAGAAAAAAAAAACGCCAAAATTAGAAGAGTTCAGGATTGAAAATAAGAAGTCTGTTAGACACCGGTTCTACAGTGAGCCTTATGACACAAGCTTTATTTAATGAAATAGCCCAGAGAGAGAATGTTTTGAAAATACCGATCTCTAGTGTCAAAATAAAAGGGGTAATTCCAGACAGAACGATGATATGTAAATATCAGGTATTCCTAGATTTACAGATAGGAGGCTCTATTTTCTCACAGAGTTTTCTATTAGTAAACAAACTGCCTTATAACCTACTTATTGGGGCAGAATTTATAAGGGAATACAGAGTGATAATAGACCTAGCACAGGACAGGGTTATGTTCCATGTGAATGAGGAAGCCGAAGGCTTGGAGGTCGCACTCAATGAGATTGAACCAGGGTCAAGTGAACAAGTATGGCATACATACAGAGACGTGGCCGAGGAAGAAGTGTTAGTTATTGAACAGTTAGAAGAAGAACTGAAAACACTAGCCACAGACCTGGAGAAAGATTTGGAACCCGAATTGGAAGAATATATTTCGGAAAAGCTAGAAGAAGCGAAAATTGGGCTAAAAGAGAAGGAAAATTTAAAGCAGTTATTAATGGAACAGAAGGAAGTCTTTGATTCGAGACCTGGTCGTATAAAGAACTTCACTTATGCTTTCCAAGTCAGTGATTGGACACCATTTAGGCAGAAACCCTACCCTATTGCTGAAAAGCATTATGCCAAAGTGAAAGAGGCAATTCAGGAGATGTTGGAGGCCGGTGTTATTGAGAAGACACCTGCGCCTTATGTAAGTCCATTGGTAATCGTACCGAAGACAGACGGGACTGTTAGGGTATGTCTGGACCTGAGATATTTAAATTTGAAGGTTATTCCGGAGTTTGACCAAGTGCCACCTATTAAAGGGATCCTCAGGAAGTTCAAAGGGAAAACTGTATTCACAAACTTGGACATCACTTCCAGTTTCCACCATCTTGAATTAGAGAAGAAAACTAGTCTGTTGACAGGATTCATGTTTGATCAACACACATATACGTTTTTAAGGCTATCTTTTGGGTTGAAAACAGCTGGTTCAGCCCTGATAAGAGCATTAGATCGCAATCTATCAGATGATGTGAAAAAGAGTACCATCAGATATGTAGACGACATTCTACCCACGTCAGAATCTCTGGAGGAGCACATGAGAGACCTGAAGAAGTTGCTAGATGACCTTCGAGAAGCTAACTTCAAGGTTAATATCAAGAAATCGCACTTCTGTCAGAGGGAAGTTAAATTCCTAGGGCATGTTATTGATGCAAATGGAGTTAAGCCTAATCCAGATAAATTGGAGGTAATTCGAAATTTCCCTCGACCCACGAAGGTTAAGCACGTCCGACAATATTTGGGAGTAATTGGATTCTTTTCGAACCACTGCCCAAACTATACTACGACAGTAGCACCCCTGAAGGACCTATTGAATAAAGGCGGCAGATGGAATTGGACGGAGCAATGTCAGGAAGCATTCGTGAGGTCAAAACAAATGCTTTTGGAATATGTGAAACTGGGATACCCGGATTATACCCAGAAGTTCATCATACAGACGGATGCATCACTCATTGGGATCGGAGCGATGCTATTCCAGGAAAATGTTGACCAGCCTGAAGAGAAAGTTTTTATTGCCTTTATAAGTAGGAGGCTGAAAGCCCATGAGAAAAACTACACGATTACAGAGATAGAGTTGCTCGCAATTTTGTACGCGTTGCAAACATGGCATAAACTCGTGTACGGCTTTCAAATAGTCCTCTGAACAGACCATAAAGCTTTAACGTTTTTGTTAAAGACAGACTTGTCTAGCCAGAGATTGACAAGATGGTCCCTGTATATTCAGCAATTCAATGTGGAAATAGAATACTGTCCAGGGAAAGAAAATGTAATACCGGACATATTAAGCCGTTACCCTAGAGAAGAGGAAGCGCTAGCTGTCCAGATTGAGAATCGAGATCAGAAGACGTTGGATGACTTGAAGAATCTTACCAACCTACAACGCGAAGACCCGTGGTTGAAGATGATGATCGATTACTTCGAGGGACGTTTAGCAAGGGGAACTGCAATATACAGAGAGGCAGAGGCATTGGCAACAGATTATGTATGGTATAATCAGATACTACACAAGTGGGATGATGTAGCTCATACACGTCAAAGGATTGTGATTCCTGCATCTTTGCAGAGGAGATTGGTGTGGCTAGCACACAGAGCATTTGGACATCCCGGTATAGACAAAATCTGTGCTCTGTTGAAAGAAGCATTTACTTGGCCAAAGTTGAGAGAAACGGTGAGAAATGCTATTAGGACATGTGATCTATGCCAAAGGGTAAAGCCAAATCCCTTTTTAATGAAACAACGACCTATACCGTTGTTACCGGAGAAGCCAAGGCAGCTTTTAAGCATAGATAACTATGGACCATTGCCTAGAGCACGTAGAGGCAATAGACACATTTTTGTAGCCATGGATGTATTTTCGAAAATGGTGGTATTATGCCCCATACAGAAGACAAGTTCAAAGCAGGTATTGAAACGCCTGAAAGAGAGAGTTATTCCGATTCTTGGGAAGCCGGATAACTTCCTCTCGGACCACAGAAGTTGCTTCACAAGTGCAGAATTTCGTCGAGAACTGGAAACTCTAGGAATTAGGCAGATTTTATCTACCATTCGCCATCCTGAGGCAAATCCAGTTGAGAGAGTAATGAGAGAGATCCAGAAATACATGAAGATCTACTGCTCTGAAGAGAATTGGCGTTGGATTGAATTCCTAGAAGTAATTGAATACTGTATAAATAATACTGTTCACGAGGCGACAGGTCAAGTTCCCGTGACTCTACATTTGGATCAGAGACCGGAGAGACCGTGGACGGGTGTCATTCCATTACCAGTAGACGCACAGCCAGGACGAGAATTGAGGATCCAATGAACCTTCGATTATCTCAAAGCACAGGCGGAGAGACGTCAGAGGAGAAATCGTGCGAAGAGGTATCACAGACCGCTTCTCGTCGGACAGAAAGTGTTAGTCAGGAGACCCGCCAGTTCAGATCCAGAGGCACGGAAGTATAAGAAGTTCAATTTTGCATATCACGGCCCGTTCGAGGTGATCAGAGACCTTCAAAACAATGCATACAGGATAAAGCATTTAGAAACTGGAAACGAGGTCATTATGAATGCAGCCAGTCTAAAAGTTTATTATGCGCCAGAAGAATTCGACGAACAAGAAGACGTATTAACAGCACACACCTAACTGAACGTGGCTAGCGAAGTCAGACCTGAACGTTCACGCAGCGAGGCGGAACGAGAAGCAGACAGCTTGCCCAGAGTAAGGGACGAACAACAAGAATGCCAGTGTCTGCGAGAATTCTACAAAGAAATGGTTGAAGCGGCGAGGGAGGCCGAGGCCATAAATGCAGCCCTCCGTCGAGAGAATAAACAGCTTAGAGAGAGCGCAGCGTGGAAGGGGGAACTGAACTAACCATACTCGCAGCCAGACGAGGTGAAGGACCCCAGACGTAAACACAGACAGTGGTAGACAGTCAGCTGGTTACTTACAGAAAATCACTTGCAATTGATTTCTATAAGTTTTGCAAGGGGAATCTGAACCCGAGGGCTTATGCTGACTGATATCGAACGTGGATCTCAGAGATTGTGATCTCAGTATAAAGGTTCCACCAGGGAACGAACCCGAGGTCTGCTGAGGGAGTTTCATGGTAAAAACCCCTAGAGAAAAGTGTATATTTAATCACTGGTGTGATTCCAGTTGATAATGACATTATTTATTGGAATAATGCAGGAAATTGAACGAAATACAGCATTATTAGACGACTTGAAGTAGGCTATACTGGACTTGGAGCACGGAAAGTGCAGAGTTTGACGTTTAACTAATTGGCCCAGAATTGTGGGAGGTGCAGCATGGAGCCACGTCCATCTTGCTGACCTCGTTACGTCGTCTGGAGGAGGTTGGGGGCCTGAATAATGACCCAGTTTTTCCCCGACTGAGAATGGATGTAAGAAGGGGGTGGGAAGATCCCAAGGAAAATCATTGATTACTCATGATTGGAGTAACACAATGATATGACAGTGGCACACAGATGAATCTTTAGCCAGGAGGCTAATTTTAGAGCCTTTAATCTGCGAAATTGACGCATATTTAAGGAAGTGCGGAAGAACAGGGACAATGGTTGTTCGCGGCTTGGTTCTAACGAGGTTGCCAGGGATTTCCCGTAAGATAGCGTCCCCACGCTATGGAGAAAGGAATTAATATTAATTAATTGGCCGAGTGATTCTTCAGCACGCGGACAGTTCTGGGATCAGTGAAGGAAAAGGAACCCGAGGAGCATGGTTTCGAGACGAGAATCGTGCTGAGAGAGGAGTCAAGATTGCGCGGGAAAATTTAGCTCTACTTTTCGTGGGAATCCAATATAAGGGAGTCGACCCTTGGCAGAGTCTCAGTCTTACTCAGTCTTACTCAGTCTTTAGCACAGTCATCACGGCAGTCGCACGCCAGTGTTGCAGCCAGTCTTAACGCAGTTTACACAGTTGGACATAGTTTGTCACCGAGAGTCGCAAACAGTCGTCGCTACACAGTTTTTGTTAACAGTACGAACAATGTGTGTTCACTTAGGAAGCAACGTGTGAGATAAGTGGCAGAACTATTGTAAATAATAATCTATGTAAAGTTATGCACAGTGTTAAGCACAATGTATAAATTATTGACTGATCGTACATGTCTAATTACGATGGAATGCGCTAAAAGAAACCTTACGAAGCATTTGGTAATGTCTTTGAATACCAAATAATAACGCTCAGGACGGGAGTTAGCATATTTATGCGAATCAGGAAGCTTACCGTAGGAGTATGGATAAACTGTTGGTGAATTCCGAGGGCAAGCGAACCAGACTTTCAATCAGGAGTTGGTAGGAGCACGGGAGATGCCGTCGACACCTGAAATTTTGGATATCTTTGCTAGGGAATTTCAACCAAGGAAAAGTGTACGGAGTGACGTGTGTTATGAAAATTATATGTGAAATGTCTTTTAAATTAATAGTTTAATAAGTGTTTTAAAGTGTCATGTGTGTTGGAAGCAATAGCTTCTTTATAGAAATGCAAAGTGTCGTGTGGTTAACGAAAAATATGTGTCAGAAAATGTGTGTATTCAAGATGAGAATGTCGCACTAATCTGCTTATGGCAGGCGACCAGGAAGGATGTGAGTGGTTGGAACCACCGTGACGAAGCCTTAAGATATGTGAGTACCCCACAAATTATGTTCAAGCAGAGATATAGGTCACTTCTATCAAACTTCTGTCAAACGTTCAAGTCCAATTTGAAAGGGTATCAAGCCCCCAGCCTCTGTTTTAGAGATGAAAATGGGAAGCTGGGCCTGACCAACAAAGAAAACTGTGCGATCATGTCTCGTTACTTTGAAAAATTGCTTAATTGTGATGAACCGAAAGAACGATTCATTGTGTGCGATCCGATCCACAAACTACTCAACTCATCCCCACCGTGTAAAGAGGAGATCAAACAAATTATCAACAGTTTAAAGAATAATAAAGCAGCTGGTGAAGATTCAATAGTGGCGGAACTACTGAAGCTGGCGAATGATGAAACTCTAGATGTTCTAGTCAAACATTTTGAAGAGATATGGAGAACTGGGATGTTACCAATTGAATGGCTGTCAGCACTAATCCATCCTCTACACAAAAAAGGTGATAAAAATAATGTCAACAACTATAGAGGCATCTCATTAGTATCTGTTCCGTATAAGATTTTCTACAAAGCAGTTCAGAACAGAATAGAAGCGCATCTTGACCAACAGATCGGGGAATACCAGGCTGGCTTCAGAAAGGGTCGTTCATGCCCGGAACAGATCATTAACCTGAATAATATCATCAGGTACAAGAAGACAGGAGGATATAGTTACGTGGTCGTGTTTGTTGACTTTCAGAAAGCGTATGACTCCATCGACCGGGAGTCATTAATGAATATTTTGGAAGAGTTTGGAGTGGATGATACATCTAGAAATTTGATCAAACAAACTCTAACCAACACAGTGTCGAAAGTCAAATTTATGGGAGAGATATCAGAACCGTTTACAATTAGAACGGGCGTCAGACAGGGAGACGGACTATCTCCACTCCTCTTCAACTGTGTTTTGGAAAAAGTCATTCGAGAATGGAGGAAGATGTTAGACCAAGAAGAAAGAAATGAAGATCGGTTCAGACTTGGTCCTAAGCAAAAAGGGATATACGTTGACTGTCTGTCCTTTGCGGATGACTTGGCCATTTTTGCTAACGACATAGATTCAGCAGTCAACAAGATCAATAGGCTGTCAGAAATTGCTGAAAAGGTAGGACTCCAGATTTCTATTCAGAAGACAAAATATATAACAAACATCTGCGATGGACCTGAATGGATTATCACTAACCTTGGAAAAATCAGTCGAGTCACAAATTTCCGTTATCTCGGTGAAGTCATCCAGCAGAATGGATTAGAAGAGGAAGCAATTAATGTCAGGATGAGGAAGTTAGACCAGGCATACCACATTACAAAAAATATCTATAACAAAACGTCTATGAGTATAGGGGCCAAGTTCCGACACTATACCGCAGTTGTAAAACCTGAGGGATTATATGCGTCCGAAACATTAACCATGAACACTAAAGGTCAAGCCGACCAACTGGAAAAAGAGAGCGTAGGATATTAAGAAAAAATCTTGGTAATAGATGGGTTGATGGACAGTGGCGAATGAGAGCAAATGAGGACTTGTACAAGAACATAGACCCTATCACAGCATCAATTAAGAAGAGAAGGCTACTATTTTACGGTCACCTCATGAGAATGACTGATGATCGATTAACCAAAAGAATATGGAGTTTCATCAAGTCTAAGGCAACAAGGCCGAGATGGTTCGAGGAATGCGAAAAAGATCTCAGGCAAATTGGTATTCTAGATCGAGAAATTCGTGACAGGAACACATTTAGAAGATTGGTGAACAACTACCAAGGTTTTAAAATGGCATCAACTTCCGGAAGACGGAGAGGACCTTTGTCCGAGGAACATAAACAGGCACTCGTCGCTGGGGTCAGAAGATAATGGCAGGAAGTCAAAGCCGGAACAAGAGCAAGACCTAGACACTAAAGTGAAGTTGGTTGTTACCACGCAGTCCATAGAGGCTCAACTCGATGTGTATAAAAAAAAAAGGTCACTGCATGTAGTGTGATTTCAGAATTATAAAGATGCCAGTAAGAATCAGAGTAGGAGATAGTCTCTCCAAGTTTACTCATTATTGTGTTGATTTTAATAGATTTGAGATGTTATTTTGCATCAGTGAGTGGATGAATCGTTACCACTATGAATTAAAAATGGCAAATCAGTTATGTAAATGTCACGAACATGGTTGTTCGATTTGTAAGATGGAGTTGTGTCGGATTTGGTAAATTTATGTCAGTGAGAATAATAATAATAATATAATGAATATAAAAGGTATGAATGAATGCATCAGGCAAAATGTTGTAAACAAGAAATATTTACGCTAAAGGGCAAGACTTATCGATCTAAGCAGTAAGATTATACAGTAAGATTACGTTACGGGATTAAGAAAAGAGTTTGAGATCAGAATATTGTATTAATGGGAATAATTATGCCAGGAAATAGAAGAGCTTTTAGTGAATTGAATTTGCAGCTTATGTGAAAAGCGTATAGAGTAATTGATAGATTCTCTTGGTAATTATAGGACGCAGATCATAGCATTAGGAGGGACCAGGGTATCTATTCTTCGTATGAAATCGCGTATGCCGTGGGCGTAATGAGAGATGTACTTTGTGCCAGAGCGTATATAGTGATATTGACCCTAGCTCTGATGATGGATATGTGAATGTTCCGGGTTCGAATTCCGTGATAGGTGGGAGGAAAACAATGGACACCTCTTGCACGCTATCTGATTCCCCGAGAGCTATTTGTTGAGTGATTCGGCTCGTTGAAGCGAATCCCAGACGGCAGCATGGGCTGGCCGCAATATTTATTAAAGATACCGGTTACCTAATGGACTAATGTGTTATGAATCTCGTGCCTTCATGTTGAAATGGGCCTAATTTGGAGCCAATTATTATTATCCTCAGTGCAGGAGTAAATGTGAAAGCTCATCCAGAACCTATTTGCATAATATTCAGTTTAAATCCATTGAGATATGTGTGTCACTGGGACCACAGTGTTTGTCTTGTAAAATCTTTTACTGCTTGGGAGAAAGAAGCCTTCAGACAGGGAAGCGAGGGGGAGGTAATGTAGGACCTCACTCCACTTCTATTGTGCACCGGCCGCTCGGGACGAGGGTCTAGACGGTCAAGGGAACCGTGAAAACAAGTTTTAAAGGAACAGATTTTAGACCCTGTTAATGACATGAAATGTAATATTGTTATATTGAGTAATGAAGTCATGTGGTTTAAGAACACATTGATAATTATAGATCGCCCTGATGGTTCATAATTTTAGCTATCTAACGAATGGTTAGACGATGCATTTGTACTGTCACTGACATCTGTTTCTGAAGTGGGTTACCAGATGCCACAGGCTACTCGCGCAAAGGTAGTTTTATAGTACCGTCCGACACAGCGTTAACTAATGTTTTAATATGAAGTCACACACGGCATGCAGTGGAACTATATAGATAGAGGAAGTGTAGTGGCAGCTTACATAATTATGGAGTTGTACGTAGACTGCTGTGCAACACCAGAATAGGCTAATGCATGTAAAGCATTTGGTGGGAAGAGAAAGATCAAAACACACACACGATACACATTATTGTCAAATTAAGACAAGGTTCAAGGAATAATTAATCTTGTAGAGTTAATGAAGTCACATTGGATGACAGAAGAATTAAAGTACAGTTTGTTTCCGAAGTTGTATGTGCATCAGCGCACTAGAGTACTTTGTAAAGTTCACATAAGGGTAAAGGTTTGTGTTATAATAATGATTTTTATTATGATAATATTATGTTCATATTTGTGGATTGTGGAAATAATTTTTGTTTGTTTGTTTTTGTGGTTGTGGGATTTGTTTTGTTTGTGTGAAGCCATGAAGTTATTACAGAATTAAAGTTTTAGAATAGAGTTGTGCCTTATCATTGTAGAGTTGATACCTTTTAGCCTCAAATCCAAAGTATGCAACTGCTACAGTGGGAGAACGGTACACGCTCGAGCCCTGATGCTAGCTGGAGGCAGAAGCATATTTTCCATCGAGATTACTCACATGGGTACAATATATCAGACAATTTTCTTACTCATGAAAAATCCTAATGGCCAGAGAATTACATTTTTAATGTATAATTATTCGCCGAGAAACTGAACTCGTTTTCAAGAGGGAGAAAAAAACGAGCTGAGTTTCTTCGCAAAAACAGGCTGTGAAAGTTACGACAAACTTGACTGATTGTATTTTGTAGTTTGACCCATATTATGCCAGGGGGCGATATATCTTGTGGTTTTATTGTTTTGATTATAGAAAGTTATGTTTTAAAAACCTTAATTTCAGAAAAGTGTTTTGAAAATAAAAAATACTTCTTGTAAGTTTTATCACAGGTTTTCAAACATCGAAATTTGTGACTTTAATGGGAAGATGGGGTGGGGGACGTATTGTTGAAAAGGGGGGAAAATATGACGGTACGTTCGGGCACCTAAAAGTTTAGAAATTAGGTTCTAGTCTTTTCTTTTCATGTTATCTACTGTCTTCTGCAGATGACCCTAACGGAGGCCCCACCACTTATGGTGGATAATGTTATACCCTCAAGGGCTCCCGACTGGTGAGCTCGAGGGATTCATGAGCTGGGTCCGTTTTTACATTCTTACATTGATTTTGGGGCGGACCCTCTCCTCTTTCCTCTTTCATGGCTTTACGTCTTTCCAAGTTCCTCAGTCCTCATTCTTCGAGGGTTGAGGGCATGTGCCGCCCTGTCGCTTGTTTGGCTTAATACTTTTCCCCCTTTTCTTCTTCTAGTCTGTGGGTTAAATGTATGTTAGTAATTAGTTTTAGAGGGGCGTGGTGGTACATCGGTCAAGCTGTTTGCCTCTCACCAATATGGACCGGGTTCGAATCTAGTCAATGCATGTGAGATTTTCGAAGTGAAATGCCATGCCTTGTGGTTCAGATTCCACGTAAAAACGAGGTCCCGTGGCTCATGATCGCAAGATCGGTCAGGTAAAACTACAAGCTTCCATCCTTTCAGTTATTAGTTTACGTTGTAGGGTGGGCACTAAGTCCCGTTACCCCTATACATTTCAGGAAATACATTGATTGTTTTAACATTTTCTGTTTCAGATATAATCAATGGCTGATACTAGTGACTATAGCATTGAAGAACCCATTGTCACAAGCACTTGGGTTCATGAGAGACCAAAAACAGGGAAAACGTTGGAACAGGTGCGTACTGGCTTTGAGCAGCGATTCGGACGACAACCTCCTCAAAAGACAACTCTTTGGTCGATACGGGTGCAACTTTAAGTCATGTTTCATGTGTTTGCGCAGAGTTGACCGGAGTATACCCAGTTTCGCGGATCGTTTACGAGTTGACTTCGTTGGTGATCTTTCCACTGACTCCGCGACTTCTCGGCATTGTTCCTCTCTTGTAGATGGCCGACCACTTCTTGGTTTGTCCTTCACGCTGCCTGTAGCGAACAGTTTCTTTTCCCAACGTAAAAGCGTTATCTTTTGAGGAGGCTGTCGTCCGAATCGCTGCTGAAAGTCAGTACGCACCTGTTCCAACGTTTTCCCTGTTCTTGGTCTCTCATGAACCCAAGTGCTTGTGGCAATGCGTTCTTCAATGCTATAGTCACTAGTAGCAGCCATTGATTATATCTGAAACAGAAAATGTTAAAAAAATCAATGTATTTCCTGAAATGTATAGGGGTAACGGGACTTTGTGCCCAGGGTGTAGTTACTCATTTCATCATATTCACGAGACACGACCACCCAAACCATTAGTGCTTTACAATCTTAAGAACATGTTAGGCTCCTTTAAACATCACTATCACCGTCATCACGATCATTACCATAATCACCATCACCAACATCATCATCATCGTCGTCGTCACCATCACCATAATCATCATCACTGCCATCACGATCATCATTATCATAAACATCACCATATCCATCATCACTATCATCGGCTTCGGAGGCGTAGTTGTTAGCATGCTGAACTGATAGCGGGTTCAAACCAGGCTGAAGTCGTCGGATTTTTTAAGAGCGTTAACATCTTTCAGTATGCCTTCCTTCGGAGGGGAAGTAAAGCCGGCGGTCCCATGTCATAGATCTATGGCATGTAAAAGATCCTTCCACAGACTAAACTTGTGTGGAGCTAAATTTCTAGGTTAGATTTCGTTGTAACGCTCTATCAAAGTTCCAACGTTCACCACTACCGGTAGGTATCATTGACATCTGGTAGCGAAATTTGGAACTGCTTGAAATTGAACGGAACTTGTAGCTCACCCTGTGTCCGCTTGAAGCAGCTACAGCCTCTGGCGACCCGAACATGTCCTCGGACACTCCCGGCACTAAAAGCCATAAATAAATAAATAAATAAATAAATAAATAAATAAATAAATAAATAAATAAATAAATAAATAAATAAATAAATCACCACCATCATCATCATCACTATCCCCACCATAATTATCACTATCACCACCACCATCATCATCATCACTATCCCCACCATAATTATCACTATCACCACCATCATCATCATCACTATCCCCACCATAATTATCACTATCACCACCATCATCGTCACTATCCCCACCATAATTATCACTATCACCACCATAATCATCACTATCACCATCATCATCACTATCCCCACCATAATTATCACTATCACCACCATCATCATCACTATCCCCACCACAATTATCACTATCACTATCACCACCACCATCATCATCATCACTATCCCCACCATAATTATCACTATCACCACCATCATCATCATCACTATCCCCACCATAATTATCACTATCACCACCATCATCATCACTATCCCCACCATAATTATCACTATCACCACCATAATCATCATCACTATCCCCACCATAATTATCACTATCACCACCATCATCATCACTATCCCCACCATAATTATCACTATCACCACCATCATCATCACTATCCCCACCATAATTATCACTATCACCATCATCATCATCACTATCCCCACCATAATTATCACTATCACCATCATCATCATCACTATCCCCACCATAATTATCACCACTATCACCATCATCACCATCAACAACGTCACCAGCATCAAAATCATCATAATTACGCCGAACTCCTAAGATTGTTGACGCCTTTACCTCCAAGGTCGGCAATCGTTCATAGTACAAGACTAGCGAAGTATTACTGTAGTAGAACTTCACAGGAAAACAAAGTATCGCTTACAAGATTATCAACAATCGCAATAATGCTGAGTTCAAACATTGCATTTTTACGCAATAGAGTAACCTCACACTTCTTCCTGCTTCTCGCTTGTTGATATTAACGACAATGTAAACTGTTGTAAACCTCTACAAGCTATTTATGAATATCCTAACCAATAGAATGACAAAGGCACTGGACGAACAGCAACAGATAGAGCAAGCAGGATTCAGAAAGAGTTTCAGTACATCAGACCACTTGCAAACAATAAATCAACTCATGGAGAAAGTTCAGGAATTTAATCTAGAGGTGTATATCGCATTTGTGGATTACAACAAAGCATTTGACTCCGTAGAACAGGGAAGCGTCTTAGAAGCACTGGAAAAACAAGGCATCCCAAACAAATTCGTTAGACTCCTTGGCAAACTCTACGACGGTAACCAAGCCAGAATAAAGACAGAAAGAGAAGGATGTAACATCATGATAGAAAGGGGAGTAAAACAGGGAGACCCCCTCTCACCAAAATTATTCACCTGTTTGCTGGAAAATCAGTTTAGAAAACTAGACTGGGAAGAAAAATATGGCATCAGAATCGATGGGACAAGACTAACCCATTTACGGTTCGCAGACGACATTGTTTTGGTGGCTGAATCAGCGAAAGAGCTGGAACAAATGATAAAAGAATTAGACAAAACAAGTAAAGAAGTGGGCCTTACAATGAACCCGAAGAAAACGAAGCTGATGACCAATGCGTTAGAAGCCCCAATTAATGTGAACGGAGAAACACTGGAATATGTTGAAGAATATGTATATCTCGGTCAGAACATGTCATTTTCAAGTCGTTCAGAGAAAGAGGTCAAACGAAGAATAGGACAAGCATGGAAGAGCTTTTGGTCCCTAAAGTTTATACTGGCTGACAAGACCCAAAAACACACTTTAAAGGCTGAAGTTCTGGAAAAATGCGTTATACCGGTGTTATTATATGGTTGCCAAACTTGGGCATTAACATCGAAACAAAGACAAATGATCCAGAGATGTCAACGGAAAATGGAAAGGAAGATACTTCATGTCTCATTGAGAGATAGAATACGGAACGAAGATTTAAGAAGGAGAACCGGCATGAAAGACGCTATGACATCAGCAGACCAGCTCAAATGGAGATGGGGTGGACATGTAGCGAGATTAGATCCTAACCGATGGACGTACAAAATGACGATGTGGGACCCAAGAACAGGAAGACGAAACGTTGGGAGACAAAGAATCAGATGGGCAGACTGGTTCGTAAAATGGGGAGGAAAACAATGGACAAGAACAGCGAAGATGAGGCAGGAGTGGAAAGACCTAGGGAGACTCGCATGCAGTGACCAATAAAACAATGCATCAACTAGAAAGACACCGTTCAGTGGGCATGCAGCAAAGCGGTACATATCTCTGGTGTGCAATAAAGGCTTCTCACAGAGCGGTGACCTCAAGAAGCACACTGTTGTTCATACTGGAGTGAAGTAATACACTTGTAGCACATGTGAGAAGTCATTTGCATGGCGGACAGAACTAATGGAACATTGTCTCGCGCTCTAATTTGAGGAAACATCATCGTGTTCACTAGGGAAAATAACCTTACTGCATCACAAGGAATTCAAAAGGTTCAACTATCTTGCGAAACACTTGTTAATTCGTTCCGGGACCACATGTGCACAACATAGGGAATGATTTGTGGATGTTAAAGAACGTGTATAGGTATCTGCATCCAAACTAGATGTTAAAACTCCACCGGTAAGGTTTTGTATTGCATTTTAAAAAGACCTATTTGAAACGGTTCAATATACGTAGATTTTATTGAAGAGTGAAGACTTGGCAGTTTCTGTCATTGTTCAAGTGCTTAGACAGGGTAAGCTTTGTGCCTAGTGGCAATGGGAAGCTCCCAGATATTGGTTGATGGCTATTATGATTTCCGTAATACTAATGGATATTTGAGGCCTTGATATCGCCAGACTCAGAAATGAAGATTGTTGTAGCGAATGTTATGCCATCGTAATATAATTTACTTAATATTTAATCAGCTGCACATCTATATAGAAGGCCCAATCAGAAAGAATAACCCCGAATGCTCCTCAGGACTTGCTCACCTGATGAGTTAAAACTGAGCAATTCCCTGCAAAGCAGGAGGCCATAGCCCTTATGGGATTTGTAAGGCTATTTATTTATTTATTTATTTATTTATTTATTTATTAAACTAGCGCTATGCTTGAATTCTACTGTATAATGTTGCGATGTGTGGTCATTTGTAATGTCTCGCATCTAAGTCGCACCTCAATTTTTCACAACCGAAATTTTGATAAAAAGTGCGGCTTACATTCGGACCAATACGGTACTACGCAAGATCGGTCAGGTAAAACTATAAGCTTCCTTCTTTTCAGTAAGTAGTTTACGTTGTAGTTACTCATTTCATCATATTCACGATCACCCAAACAATTAGTGCATTACAATCTACAGTTGAAGTCAGGCTCCTTAAAACATCATCATCATCATCATCATCATCATCATCATCATCATCATCATCATCATCATCATCACCACCTTCATCACCATCATTATCATCTCCATCATCACCATCATCACCAGCGAGTTGTTACCGGTGTCGGATTTATTTATCGTATGGCGTATACATGAGTTACAGATTAATATTTACACTATTTACAAAGTTAATCGCTTGTGGCGTCCCCAGGAAAAATTCACTTCTATCTCAGTTGAAACGTCTCAGTGGGCTTTCTTGGGTGATGTGTTTCACAGTTTGCCTCTCCGCACCGCAGTCGCAACAAGATGATGACTTTTTCTTCTATTTGTATAGCAGATCTGCACACACTCCATGGTTAGTTCAGATCCGGTTTAGCTTGGACCATACTTTCCGAGGTTGTTCAAAGCCAGGTACCTTCTTTGTGATGCATGACATTTCCAAAGACTCTGCTGGGGCGAATTGTCTCCATTCATTAGACCATTTCTCAGTCAGGTTGAAATTACACATTACAAGATTCTCCGCCGTGCAGCTGGGTGGATATCTTGACTTCAGTCTATCTATATGTAGGTGGTGGATGTCCTCATGAATGGGCAGACTTTGATTCCTAATCTGGATCTTCTTGTATTCATTCATCAAACATTGCATCTGCGGAGGTGGGGTGGGGGAATATGGCTTAATACAGGCAGCCACTGAATAGGAGTTGATCTGATCCTGCCTGTGATCATTCTCATTGTGTCATTTAATTTAACATCTATTCTCGTCTCATGAGGGCTGTTTATCCAGACAGGGGCACAATACTCTACAGTAGAGTAAACCGGGCCAAGAGCTGAGCAACGTAAAGTTGTTGCATTTGCACCCCAAGTAGTACCACATAGGTATCGAATGATGATGTTGCGTGTCTGAATCTTGGCAGCGTTCTTTCTCAGGTGTTCTTGGAACGACAGCGTTCTATCGAGTGTAACACCCAGATATTTAGGGGTGTTTATTGTGGCGGAGAAGGGTGTTATCGAAGTATACCTTGAGATACCTTGAAGCCATTCGGTTGTTCAGATGAAAACAAGAAACTTCTGTTTTACTCATGCTTGATTGGAGTCTCCATTTTCGGAAGTAGTTTCCCAAAACAGCGAGATCTTTCGTCAGCGTTTCCTCTATCTCCTCGAAGCATATATCGGAAGTAATGCGCTCACCCAGCCACACGCCTGCGATAAACGAGCAGTCGTCACCAGCGAAACCTCATCGCATATCATTTGTGGTCATGATTCATGCTGGGTCGTGCGCTGTGCGGTGTGTTGTCATTGTATGACTTTATATGCGTTCCCCCTATTGCCCCAAAACCGCTCGCTGCAGCCATAACGAGGCGAGATGACGTCATGTATATACTAGAGCACGCTCCACGTCTAGCGGTAACAATTCCCTGGTAGGATAGTATATAGTCTACCGTGAAAACAAAACAAAGCATTAGATCTTTCATCATATTTCTCAAAAGCTAAGTGAAGGGTAACCGTAATCAGTTAACTCTCTTGGCTAACTTTTCCAAGTCTGCTTCCAACACACACTCTCCGGTTGCAGCGTAGCTCGTTGAATGAAAAGTGCATAGGGTTTAGGTACCTCGTGAAGTATAGTAATTTTTGCTGGCAGCAGAACGGTAATATAGCCATTACCGCTTGTCTACACTCACGTTTCTGCAGTCGAATGCGAGTCACGCACTGGACTTCTAGGAAATAACTACTCTACTCTTCTCAAAAGTAAGCTAGAGGAGGTCACGACTATTTCCTAACGAATCGTGTTTCCGGGGATCCTCAGTTGACATTATGAATTCTAAACAACGTCTTAGTTATCTCAATGAGCTTACCGACGGGATATAATCCGATAACTAAGAACTATTACATATACTTTAGGTGAAGCTTGTTATTCTCATATTCACTGATATTATACGGGTTCCTCATTATTCTTCGCATTTGGACAACACTGACGTAATACACTTCTCGATTCATTTTAGTTAACTCAAGAACTGAGAAAAATATGCCTCCACGCCAACGTTAGTTAGACTTCCACAAATGATGCCTTATTTCCAATAATAATAATAATAATAATAATAATAATAATAATAATAATAATAATAATAATAATAAAAATAATAACACACTTCATAACTAACATCAAGCCAGCACCAAGGGAGCTAAAAGTAAACCAGGGGAAAATCGAACGGACAGGTAAGTTTAAATATCTTGGCGAGTGGGTAGAACCCAACGTATGTGAGAAAGAAACCTTCACTTCGCGCATGAAGAAAATGGAAATGGCGTACCAACTCACCAAGGACGTTTACAACAAAAAGTCAATATCCCTGAACGCAAAACTTAGGCATTATTGCACTGTCATACGACCAGAAGCTCTGTACGCAGCGGAATGCCTCACCATGAACAAGAAAGGCCTGGTAGAAAAATTGGAGATCAAGGAAAGAAAGATCTTGAGGAAAATTCTTGGCCCGATTAAAGACAACGGTGAATATAGACGACGGCATAACTATGAGCTGTATATTCATGTCCAGAAGATCTCTGATGTGATGAGGGAAAGGAGGATTGCATTTTATGGTCACTTGCTTAGAATGAAACCCACACGATTGACGAACCGGATCTTTAACTATTTTAAAAATAAGAAGACCAAGCCAGCCTGGTTCGAAGAGGTGGAAAGTGACCTGCAAGAGATGGAAATTACCTGTGGGGATATTCAAGAACGCAATCCCCTCAGGAAGAAACTACACGACCACCAGGGTTTTCAAGAAAAACCGAAGTTGAAGACGGGAAAGATGTGGACGGAAGCAAGAAAAGAGCAACACCGGCAACGTATGAAGGAACACTGGGCAAAGATCAAAGCCCAGAGAAGCCAGTTGAAATAACGTGGTCCTTAGTTGGCCGATACGATTAAAGAATAATAATAATAATAATATAACAACCGCAGCTATACAGGTCAATCTCTTAGAAGAGATGGCCAACTAAACAGGTTTAAGAATTTCTGTAGAAGAAACCAAGTTTTTACAAATATAAAAAATGCTCCAGAAATCCTAGTAACAGAAATTGGTCAAATAAAGAGGGTGAGAAAGTTCAAATATTTGGGGGAAATTATTCAAGAAAATGGTTTGGAAAAATCTGCTGTAGAAGAAAGAATACGAAAGATGGAAAGAGCGTATTTCATAACTAGGAATACCTACAACAAAAAGTGTTTGTCTACAGATCTTAAAATACAGCACGACAACACCGTAGTCAAACCGGGATGCCTGTATGCGAGTGAATGTCCCTCAATGAATTACAGATTGGATAAATTAGAAGTCGTAGAAAGAAGAATTATACGCAAAATACACGGTCCTTTAGAAACTGCAGAATTATGGAAATTAAGAAGTGCTGTAATGATTAAATATATCGAAAAATAGAAAACACACCAGAAACAATACGGAAGAGGAGATTGCTATTTTTTGGACATCTGTATCGGATGGATGACAGTAGGTTAACCAAGAAGATTTTCACATTCATGTAGAACAAGAAGTCAACAACAACCTGCGTACAAGAAGTCAAAAAGGATTTGGAAAGAAATTATTTCAGAGAAGAAAATACACCACAGAGATATTTTTAGGCAAAAAGTGCTAAAAATGGAAGGATTCCAAGGGAGGAAGGGAAAGAAAACCGGCTCAAAATGGTCCGATGAAAGGAAGAGGAAACATAGTGAGATGATGAAGGAATACTGGAGGAAGAAGAAGGAACAGCAAAGGACAAAGCATTGAAATTGACTCGTTGTCTCTAGACGACCGAAACGAAAATAATAATAATAACAATAATAATAAATTCAAATATCGGTACTTAGGACAAGTAAATCAGCCCTCAGGATTAAATCATGGGGCAAACAAAGAGAGCATTTCAAAATTAAAGTAGGCCTATAGAAATTTGAAGATACAGCTAAGTGAGTGAAAATATGGGCACATTAAAAATTATACTTTTTTTTAGACATTTTGGTATAAACAAGTAATTACGTGAAGAACTATACAGCCTATATTCATATATCCTACGTATGTTAATTGCCTCTATCAACATACTAAACTTAAGTTTGATTGCTGTAATAGATTCATGATATTGAGAACCGTCTAAATATTTCGGTTGGTCGCCATGTTGGATTTTATATATATAAGGCTTAGAGTTATGTACTATTACATGATGATTATAGTGTAGGTGCAGTATTCAAACTTCAATCGCATGATTAGGATACAAAGAATAAAAACTAGATTTTTAAATTTCGCACAGCTGCCATCTAGTGGTTATGAAAACAGTTGAAATAATTTAGATGCCAGTGGATTAACATTTGTATGAACATTTACCGTTTCAAGTTTCACTGCGCTCGGATGGTTAAATCGCGAGAAACGTCCATTTAAATATTTATATTTCGCGTCACCGCCATGTTGGATTTGTGCTCATCAGGTTATTGAAAGTCCCATAGGTGAACTTATGTTCATAGCCTCTATCAACATACAAAATTTCAGTTTGATTGCTGTCGTAGATTAATATATATTGAGAACCGTCTAAATATTTCGGATGGTTGCCATGTTGGATTTTTAGATATGTAGGCCATAGAGTTATGTACTATTAGTTGACGATTATTGCGTAGGTCCATAATTCAAACGTTCACTTCGATCGCATGATTAATACACAAGAAATAAAAACTTAATTTTAAAATTTGACACTGCCGCTGGTATCTTGAGTTTATGTAAACAATTGAACTAAAATAGATGACAGCGCATTACGGTGTGAATAACCATTTGCTGTGCCAAGTTTCATTGCGTTTGTATGGTTAAATCACGAGAAAAGTCTATTTAAAAGTTTCAAATTCGCTTGGCCGCCATGTTAGTTTTGTAGTTAACAGGTTTTTGAAAGTCTCATAAGTAGACTTCTAGTAGTGCCCTTTATCACCGTACAAAATTTCAGGGTGATATGTGTAATGGTTTCGGAGATATGGAATGCCGGTGAAATATTTCGCACAGCCGCCATCTTGAGATTATGTAAACAAATGAACTAAGTTTGATGCCAGTGCATTACAGTGTGTATACACACTTGCTGTAACAAGTTTCATTGCGTTTGGATGGTTAAATTGCGAGAAAAATCTATTTAAAAGTTGCAACTTTGCTGGGCGCCATGTTCGTTTTGTTGTTACCAGGTTTTTGAAAGTTTCCTAGGTAAACGTCTAGTAGTGCCCTTTATTACGGTACAAAATTTCAGGGTGATATCAGTAATAGTGTCAGGGATATAGAATGCCGGTGAAATATCTCGCACAGCCGCCACGTTGGATTGGTGAGACGTAATACAATTTAAAGGGCACTGTTGCGGTTGGCCAAAATGGTGGTATGACCTCATCGAGTTACATTGAAATCGCTTCAGCCGGACAAAATGTGATCTCATAAGCCTATTTTTAGCCTACTGCAAAACTGAGGAAAAAGTAGACTTATGAGATCGATCCGGGCAAATGTGTGTCTGTCTGTCTATCTCAATGCCGTATTTGAAAATGATGGCAGTACTACCAACTGCTGAAAAATCGCAATTGAAATTTGAGCTCCATGTTGGATATCTTGGGAAGCTATTTCAAAATTGGCACACGTATAGATAATATTTCAGTTTAATTTCCAGGAGGCCATACATGGCAGTGTTGCCAAAATGATTCTAAGCCTGCTGATAGGTCAAATTTTTAAATGCATATAACTTCTACACTATCAATTGGAATTCAACAATATTTTGTATGTGCTATGTGTACATAAAAAGATATGACTGAGCGTATTCTTAAGATCCACCAGGGCTGCCAACTGTTTATAAATGCTCTCAATTTCTTTTATCTAAATACCAATATATCAGAAAGTATGCAAGCCGACAGCTTCCAACCATGCACACGTATAGTACCTGACATTCTATATTAATTTGGAGTAACTTATATACGTCAGTGCTACCAACATGAACTAAGCCTGCTGAGAGGTCCAACTTTAAATACATCTAACTTCTTTACTATCATTTGGATTTCAACCAAATTTCGTATGTGCTATGTGTACCATAACAGATATGACTATGCGTCTTCTTAAGAGCAACCAGGGCTGCCAACTGTTAATGAATGCTCTCAATTTCTTTTATCCAAATACCAATATATAAGAAAGTATGCAGGCCGACTGCTTTAAACTATGCACACGTATAGTACCTGACATTCTATATTAATTTGGAGTAACTTATATACGTCAGTGCTACCAACATGATTCCAAGCCGGCTGAGAGGTCCAACTTTAAATACATGTAACTTCTATACTATCATTTGGATTTCAACCAACTACACGTGTGCATGGTTTGAAGCTGTCGGCTTGCATACTTTCTGATATATTGGTATTTAGATGTGTACCATAACCGATATGAATTCTCGCCTTCTTAAGAGCAACCAGGGCTGCCAACTGTTAATGAATGCTGTCTCTATTTTAGTTCCTTTTTTTTTTTGCGTATGGCTTTTATTGCCGGGAGTGTCCGAGGACATGTTCGGCTCGCCAGTTTTGTAGCT
This sequence comes from Meconema thalassinum, assembly GCA_946902985.2. Lineage (NCBI taxonomy): Eukaryota > Metazoa > Arthropoda > Insecta > Orthoptera > Tettigoniidae > Meconema > Meconema thalassinum. The sequence continues at coordinate 224,043,251 of OX336394.1, forward strand.
GCTTCGAGACCTAGTTACCCTAATATCAATATATCAGAAAGTATGCAAGCCAATAGTTCTAAACTCTGCACACGTCTAGTACCTGCCATTCTAGATAAATTTGGAGTAACTAATATACGTCAGTGCTGCCAACATGATTCTAAGCCTGCTGAAACGTACAATTTTAAAATGTACGTAACTTCTATAATAACTAATGGATTTCATTCAAAATTGGCACAACAATAGCTCGTATTATTTCAGATTATTTCTGACCAATACATGCATGACATTGTTGCCAACATGATTTTACGCGCGCTGTTAAATCCAATGTTTAACTGCATGTAACGTCCATGCTATCCATTGGACTTCTACCAAATTTTGTATTATGTACCTTAAGAGATGGAACTAAGAATATATTCAATCACCAGGGCTGCCAACCGTAGAGCTCTATTAGGCAACATTATGCCAGGTATACCGTATTTCGAACTAATTTAAAATTTTCTATATTACCAACTTAATTTCGTCATTATTCTAGATAGATCCTTATAGATTAATCATTGGCATAAATCTTAAATTTTAAGAAAAGTTGGTTCATTAGTTCGTCACGGAACTTCTTGTTTCATAAATCAATATGGGCTAAAAAAATACAATTTTCCATATATATATATATAAAAAGGTGATACCCATTGAAAAGTAAAACGCAGGCGAAGGAATAGTGTACATTTTCTTGTTCTACGAAGTCCTTGAGATACTGATGAGGGAAGTAGTGGCCTATTTACAATGCAGTGTAGGTGGACTCCAAATATTGACAAACTCCTTCTCAATGTACGTGTGGAGAGCTAGGTAAATGTGTTAGAGACCGAGGGCTCTGTGCCAGGATTGTTCGCTGTCTAAACATTTAGGGCAATCATTAATCCCTCGAATGACAAGACACTATTTGAAGACACTTATTCCTTCTTTAAATAGTGAGTAATTAATGAGGTAGCGTGAGAATACATGGACAATCACTTAACCTATGTCTGTGAGCATGTTTTACTAACCGCCTGAAATCACATAACTTTAACACAGAGGCGCTGTGATCGCCTGTAAAGGCCGTTATAAGTAGGTCAGGAAGACAGCTGCACCTATCGCTGTACATGGCGTAACCAATAAAAGATTGATGTTGTTCTTGTTTCATTTCAGTGGCTTGTATATCGTGGTCATTTAGCTCGGAGTGTGTGTATTAATAAATAACAAACCGCGCAGCTGGCCAGATCGAGAGACTTGAAATTAAGGAAAAAAATATCACTGGGAAAATTCTTGGTTCTAAGTTCAAAGATGGAGGTTACACGCTATGGAGTAATTCAGAAATATACTCCCACACTGAAAAGATCTCAAGTGTAAACCGGAAACGGAGAATAACATTCTATGCCCACATTCTATGCCAGTCAGTAGATTCTCTAACTGTCTATTATCATACTTCCGAGGTTTAAAGATGATGCCTCTTTGGCTGGTGGAAGTGGATAAGGACTTGTTAAAGTTTGAAATTTCTGAATCAGATATCTTGCTCAGAACCCAATTGAAACAAAAACTCCGTCAGGTTCATCAAGAGGATGTAAAACCCAGCAAGAGATATGTTCACTTGGGCGAATGGAAGAAATCGCATTCCGAAAGGATGGAGGCGTGGTGGGCTAACAAGAAGAAAAAGAGTTGAGATCTGACGGTCCCTAGTGTGCCAAAACGATAAAAGTAAAGTAAGCAAATTGAAAGATTACTTTTTTTTTTGTCGTGTAGCCTCCTGAGAGGCCGAGTGCAGGTCTTTCTAGTCGACGCCCGTGGGCGACCTGCGCGTCGGGATGAGAGATGGAATGGATGAAGATGAACGAAACTGGGCAAGGATGTGGAAGGAAGCGGCCGTTGCCTGTCAGAAGGTACTGTCCCAGCATTTGCCTGGTGTTGAAAATGGGAAACCACTGAAAACCATTTCAAGGACAGCCGACGGTGGGGCTCGAACCCACGCGTCTACCGAGTCAGCAGAGAGCTTGGCCCCTTGACCTAACGCAGCGCTTTAGCCCGCGTAGCCACTACTGTCGGTGAAAGATTACTGATCTAATAGAAAGGCCCAACATTTCAGCACGAAAGCAGCCGCCAAACAATTCACCAGAAACACCAGAAGTGGCAGACAACAGCTACAGCACATGCACCTTGGTCCATAGGTGGCCCAAATAAATAAATAAATAAATAAATAAATAAATAAATAAATAAATAAATAAATAAATAAATAAATAAATAAATAAGTCTTCTTCTTCTTCTTTTTCTTCTTCTTCTTCTTTTCCTTCAGCGTTTGTTCCGCGCGCCTGCCGTGTCCGCTACATGGGTCCGTTGTCTCCATTTCGCACTGTCTCGGGCTGCATCTGGATGGATGTTCACGCTTTGGAGGTCTTTATGAAGCGTATCAGCCCAACGTTGTTTAGATCGTCCTTTAGGTCTTCTGCCGACGACTTCAAGTGTGTATCCCGTCTTGGCAATAGATACATCATCGGCCCGTAAAACATGCCCAAACCAACGAAGTCGGCTCTCACGCATCTTGTCTTGGATCGGTGCAACTCCAAACTGTTTTCTGATGCTGTCATTGGAAACGTGTTCTCACTTAGTGAGGCCCGCTGTCCATCTCAGCATCTTCGTTTCCATTACACTTAGGCGGCGTTCTGTCTCGACTGTAGTCGGCCAGCACTCACAACCATACAAGGCGACTGGCCGGATGACAGTACGATAGATTTTTGATTTTAAATGATCTTTCATCCTGCGGTCGCAAGTGACTCCGGTTGTTGTTCGCCACTTCATCAAGGCTGCCTGAGTTCTGGTATTGACCTCTTCGGTGAGTCGGCCGTCAACAGTGATCGTAGAACCGAGGTACTTAAATTTACTCACACGCGTCAGATAAATAAATAAATAAATAGATAATTTTGTCTGATAACCTGTGTTATTATGGAGTCTTTAGTATTGTGCGGGTATTTGAAATTTTAGGTAGGGATTGGGAAGGAGGCGGCCGTGGCCTTTAGTTAGAAACCATCCCGGTATTTGTCTGGAGTAGAAGTGGGAAACCATGGAAAATCACTTCCAAGATTTCTGAGGTGGGATTCGAACCCACCTCTTCACAGTTTAGCCTTTTCAACCCTCAGACCAGAAGTATATTTCTTGACAGAACCGGGAATTGAAACCGGACCACAGATGTGGAATGCAACTACACCATGAGGTGCTCAGAGAAGGAATAATCTAGGAATCACCAATAGAAATTATTATTAGTAATGAAGGCTTTCAACTAATGGTGAGAGCCATAGTCAATAGCTGAAAGCTTTCATTTGTGTTATTACGGTCGTGAAAATTCAATTCTTAGTATCAATTATTATTATTATTATTATTATTATTATTATTATTATTATTATTCATATGTTCACCAAGTTATTGGGTACAATTCACCATTTCATCGGCATTTGTTGCAAGATAGAATGGAGTTCTCTATGTTGGTAGGTTGAGGAGCGAACGAACTAAGGATGAGGTCTCGCTTTCTGCATACTGGTATGCAGATTATGGCGGAGCCCCAGTTTATTAGTCTATTATTATTATTGTTATTACTATTATTATTATTATTATCATCACATAAAACGCTAAGGTGTATGTTTCACAAAACTCAAGTTCTTAAACCAGAGGGAGTTCGAAGGTGTGGCTCGTGCCAAAATCTTCCAAATCATCTCAATAGTACAGGAAATACTTAGGCCTATTGCATTTTTAGAAAAGTCAAACGGAAATATATTTATTTGTCCGTTTAAAGAAATAAACAAGAATAACCCCTGCCTGAACTATATCGCGTCCAGACCGCATAACAGTAAAGCCGGGAGAGTGGTCTATACACATGAAGCGCTCACAAGTAACCGATCGTGCATTCAAAAGAAATAGAATTACCCGCACCTGTGACGAATTGTATGATGTGCGTTTAAACAAATAAACAAAAAGCCCGCATAACAGTAAAGTCAGGCGGGTGGTTTATGTACATGCAAAATTTCTTGCACAGGTCCCTTGTTATTCTTTTTATACCGGCCTCGATGGCCGAGAGCGCTAATGCGCTATGTTGTGCCTCACTGGCATCGGGAGAGCGAGAGCTCGAGTCCCACCTCGGCCGTCCTGAAAATGGTTTTCGTGGTTTCCCATTTTTACCACCAGGCAAATGCCGGGACGGTTCCTTTCCACAGTTCCACGGCTGACTTCCTTCCAAAATCTCTTCCCTGACCCTTCATTAATTACACCCAAGTTAGCGGTCACCTGGGCGATCGCCCTGTCACCATCCCTATTTGTATCTGGTGACAAAGTGTGTTCAGCTCCCAGAAACGGCAGACGAATGATCCCTAGCTGAGTCCGTGGGTGAAGCCGAGCGAGGAGGATAAGTGATTTAAATTATTATTATTATTATTATTATTATTATTATCATTTTGGCAGTTTATATGAAGTCCTACACCGAGTATCCCTCTATCAACTCCTATTCAGCTAACCTCCCTGCTTGGAATTTGATCATCTGTTCCCCTGTCATGTATGAAGGAGAGAACAGCTGAAGATGTTATTCACCTTGTTTGAAACTTCCTCTTAAGGGATGATGATGATCATGGTAATGATGATTGTGTCATAAAAGACAGTAGGAGGTACTGACAGGATTGGTCAATCACAAGCAATGTTACTTCAAGCATACTAAATCAGTCAGAATATGCAGTATATTATCGCTAACAAATCTCTCTTGAATGCCAGTTCATAAGCTTACCAATTTGGCTCCCTGCAACAGCAGCTATCAAACTTCTTGTGCAGAATAAATCACCCATGTGAAATAGTAAAGTGGGCTTGAAATCATGTTGGTAGCTAGTACATACTGGCTACATTATGGCCTGACATTTGAAACCAATTCACTCTCATCTACATACAAATCCTGTTTCTCTTCTCACAAAAACTATTCAACTGATTAAGATATTCATTCACCATATATTCCAGTCATTTTCAAGAAATGGCGGCTTCAGTGGCGTAGTTGGTAGCGTGCTGAGCTTCTATGCCTAATGTCCTGGGTTCAAACCCGGCCGAAGTCATCGTATTTTTAAGAGCGTTAAAAATCCCTCAGTATGCCTTCCTTCGGAGGGGAAGTAAAGCCGGCGGTCCCATGTCATAGATTTATGGCATGAAAAAGAATCTTCCACTAACTACACCTGTGTGGAGCCAAAATTTGTAGGTTAGGTGCTGGTTGCGATGGCATCTAGTAATAGTGAAGTTCACAGCTAGGTGTCGTGGACGGTAGAAGTTGGTAGTGAAAGTAGGAACTACTTGTAATTATCGTCTGCAGTCCTTACTTGAATTAAAAACAGACAACACACACTAATGCAGTCTTCACAATTATCACCGGTTATCAGACAGATTCTACACACACCCGAAGTACACGAGGCTAATGACCGTGTTGTCACAGTCCCTAAACTAAGGAACCAACCAACCATTTTCAAGAATATGTACAAAAAAATATATTCTCCCATATGAAAGTGTGTTTCTAGTTTCCAGAAATGTACAGTTTACACAGGTTTTAAATATCAGGGTGCATTCTTTTCAATAACTGTCACTTTAGTAACTACCCCCATCTGTTATCTTTAGATACGTATTGCGACTCCGGTCTCAAAGGCCCTGGGTTCAATTCTCGGGCTGCTTGCATCTCACGAAGGTGGACGGGGTTCGATTCCCAGTCATTTTTCAAGTAATATATCACTTCCTGTGGTTCGGATTCCACGTAAAATGAAGGTCCAGTGGCTCATTTTCGCGAGAATAAAGGTCACTTAGAACACCAAGCTTCCTTGCTTCCTAAGAAATAGAAGAAAAAACTGCACAATCAGCTACCTCAAGTTGTTCATCGTTGGCAGTAGTGGTTTACACTAAAGGAAAGTTGATTTCTTGTACTCACAGGAATTTTGTTTCGGGTCTAATAAAAGTTAAGCACTACTGGACCTACGTTTAACGTTTGAGTCGTGAGGCACGATTCAATCTCCTACATAAGGACTGTATTATTTAATTACAAATCTTTCATATAATCAAGATGTGGGTGAACATAATACTACCTTCCGCTCTCAGATAACCTGCAAGGATGAGAACTCTGTTTTTTATAATGTAATAGATCCTCATTGAGATTACAAGCCTTGAAGATGTACATTAGGCAATATCACGAAACATTTAATTAAGGCTTACATAGTTTTAATGAATGCCTTTTAATTGGTAGAGGTCGTAACGAATTATGTTAACATTGACAGACTCATTAGTTAGGATCAGTATCAGCTTCTGAAGGTCACGCTCAACTGTATTATTACAAACTATCAGGTGCTTGCCAGGGTAGTGGAGTAGTTAACGTGTCGGACTGCCAGCCCCAAGCTTGTAGGATCGCTCCTGGCCGTGGTAAGTGATTATTGAAAGGCGACAAAAATCACGACATGCATACCATACGTTGTTGCTTAGGCCATAAATTCAATAGATGGCTGATGACGTCACATTGTTGAAACCAACATCTCGATCAGCTGACTGAAGGGAACTGCGGATAGTGATAATAGAATTATCCAATATGGAGCTCCTTTTGTATTCCTTGACGTTGCTTAGCATTCGCCATTAGCCAATTGTAGTCGGTCTTGAGCCATTACCCTTCAGTCAGCTGATCGAGATGTTGGTTTCACGTCACAGTACAGGCGCAGTGTGGCAATGCGCCCTCTATAGTATTTATGCTCTAAGCGTTGTTGGCATGAAAATAACCCATATGAATTCAGTAGGCCGTGTTCAGAATGGCAAAATGAATCGGGATTTTCCGCCAACACAAAGTTCCTCCATTCTCTACTAAAAAGCGCTATAATGTCAAGGAGCTTAGATATCTAACCTCCCTTACTTTCATAGAGTTCGAAGGAACGACGTGCAAGCTGCACTCTGGGTGTCAAATAACAAAGCTTGCACCCGGCACCCGAGGCCATACGATATTGTTATTATCTGTCAAGTTCTTAAGACGAGCCGTTTTGATGAACCAAGCAGACTGATCCGGGACCAGCGTCTTATCAATCAATTGTTTTGACCATGATGAAAGTTAATGTTGCTTTGAGGAAAACCCCTCAGCGCGCCCGTGGATGTTAAGGGTGAACATATAGATTAAGGTCCTAAATAACTATTAGCCAACTTTCGATTTTTGCAAAAAAATGAAAGTAGACTTATGAGATCTACACAGGACCAAAACTTGTGTGTCTGTCTGTGTGTGAGTGTGTGTGTGAGAGTGTGTACTCTGAATGTGTGTCCCCAGGGCTAGATTTGTGACGGTACGCACCGGTACGCCGTACCGAAATCTCTGATCGGGGGAAAATCGAATCAAAATTATATTTCTATTTTGTCCACTGATTCATTTTTAAGGATGTTCAGGAAAGCGTAAACATATCGTTTTCAGAACTCTATATTTCAATATTCCATTAAGTCCCCACCCCCCTCTCACCAACACCTGATAGCCCACAGTACCAGAACCTCTTTTATTTTTACAAATCAAGCACTGTCTGTCCCCCCGTCCCCCTATCAATTTGAACACGGTGAAACCAAATTGAACGAAATTTGGTACAGAGGCAAAGGGCACCTCAGTGTCATGTTTTATATCGCCTCCATCTTGACGGAAATGTAATGGCGGCCACCCAAATGTAAAAAGCTTAAATCAAATTACGACCAACCTTATCAACTGGCCTCTACCAAATTTTGCAACAACATACCTGCATGCGAGAAGCGTTCTTTGACCAAGCTACAAGGTCATCAGCCCAATAGTTTGCAGATAGCAGCCATGTATGTGTGCAAATCGATTCCCCCTATCAATTCAAACACGGTAAAACCAAATTGAACGAAATTTAGTACAGAGGTAGAACTAGCAAAGGGCACCTCAGTGTCATGTTTTATATCACCGCCATCTTGACGGAAACGGAATGGCGATCACCCAAATGTTAAAAGCATAACTTAAATTACGACCAAACTAATAATTTGAATTCTACCAAATTTTGCAACAATATACCTTTTTGTGGGAAGCATCTTTTGACTGAACTACAAGTAGTCCAGTGAATAGAGGTCTGTTACCTTACAAACGGTCCGGTAGTTCTAAATTTTTATATGTTGTCTAGGACGGCTAGTAGGTGTTTAAAATGTAAAATGCACAATTTTCCTCCCTCCGCGCCCGCCGCCATATTGGAAAAATCGCAAAAAATCGGCACTTTCTTGATATTTTCGCCTATATCTCCGTTTTGGTGGGTTTTAGTGAAAATAGAGTTCTAATCAATGTTGTAGATAATTAAATTTCCTACAATTTACGTTCATTATTTTGTTTCTAGGACTTATGGTTACGGAAATATTTACTTTTTAAACAATAAAAAAATCACATATTTCAGATATTTTGCCAAAATTATAACTTTAGAACGCTGTAATTCTGTTATGGCCTATTCTAGAAAAACAAGTATCACAATATAATTTGTAGAGAATTTAATTACCTACAAAATGCATGTCATTCTTTAGCCAACCATTTGAAGTGGGGGTAAGTATAAAAATTAAAACAATGGGTATATTGCTTTTTTCGCTTTTGTGACTCCACATAAAGAAAATGCACAAACTATTTTCCAGCTATGGCTTGAATTTTTAGTTAATACTAACCATACTTGAGCTTCTTACATGTAACAGTGCAATTGTAATGAGGCAGGTACTATATTTCACTTAAATATCCACTGGTGAGAGGAGATGTTCAATTCCAAACAATCCACCAACTCAGCAAGTACATTTTTAAAGATTCATTTATTTAAACAAAATAAGATCAAAATACAGCAATAATCTTACAAAAATCAGTAGTGAATAAACTAAGAACATAAAATAAAACTGATTTACTGGAGCTTCGCTCGTTTTGTAGGGGATGAGTGAATGAAGTCGGAGTCTTCATTGTCCTCCTCAAATAGTGAAGTTAGTAGATCGTCTTCGTCGTCGAGGTGACTTCCTCCCTGTTATTACATTATTCTCTACTACATACTTTGCAAAGGGCGGAACAACTTAGGCCCGCCTTTCTACAGCCACACGCCCCCATACAGCCAGTTGTGCATCTGCATGAGATGTTGTTAAGCAGGTTTGGGGGAGCAGCGTCTCTACTCATCCTGATGGGCTCCAGTCTTCCAGCTTTTCTACACCAGCCCAAATCGATAGGGTCCTTGTCAATCCTCATCCACTGCATGACCTGGTGATATGTCCTCAGAAAGTGGAAATGTGCTGCGTCAGTAGTTGGAGGTAGTTTAGCCAGGTTGAGTTTAATGGCACTAGTCTTCAATTTGCTATAGCGAAGGGAGTTCAACGAATGTTCTCCACTGCCACCATACAGGGATATCAAGATTTTCTCCCCTGCTGCTGAAATTTCTTGGGGACTGGTAGCAGGGTCTTCGAACCTCTTAGCCTGCTCCTGCAATGATGGGTCTTTCGTAAAATGTTGCCAGAATTTATTCTTTCCAAACCCAAAAATGTTTGAAGTGGTGTCACAGCCCGATATTGCGTGCAGGAGCAAGATACAGCCTTTGGAGTTGTACTTGTAGGAGGAGGCGGAGTCGATTGCTTCTGGATGTTTTCCCCTCGCTGTTTTTTTTAGGTAAACATTATTTACCGCAGGTGTTGTGCCAGTCAGCAGTACAAGTAGGTCAATGTCTTCCCCGACAATGATAACGGCGTCGTACGTGGGGGAGAGGTGTTTAGCTGTGGCAACTATCAACCTGTCAGCATCTTCGGAAGCTTGGTCTGTAGATATGTTTGACTCTTGCAATTCACTGGAGAGCAGCTTCACAAATCTGTCCTTGTTCCCCTCATTGGCCAAGAACTTATCCTGAGATGTGGTGTTAACAATTGCTTTGTTAAAGACCACGTCTGGTGATGAGTTTGGCTTGTACCTTCTTGCTCGTTCTGCAGTCTTGGTCCCTTGATGAGAAGGATCTGTAATGTAGCCATCAAAAATCACCATCACATCGGTGCCATAATGACGTCGAACGTACTTGACGTAACCCTTGCAAATTCCTCCAAAGGTCAAGCTGCTGTTCCATACAACTTTGTGCAGAAGGTACCCTCCATCAATAACGACCATGGAACGTTGAGGTAGTTGGAAGTCTTGTGGAAGTGGCGAGAAAGCTGTGTGTAATAATGATTTCGTCCCTTTACGCATACCGTCCTCATTAAACAAAGACATAGAGAAAGGTAGTTCTGCAGATCTTCTTCTGATTGTTTTGCTATACACATGCGGTTAAAAAGCGTGAGTGGGTCAACAGATAACTTCTTGCCTCCCACCTTCATTGAGTTTTTATCGAACATCAGTGTGATCACTTTGTCTTTTTTCTTAAAAGACGCCTCTCCGAATGTGTTTCCAACTATTTTTGCTACCCCTGCACCTCCTACCACTTGGGCTTGGTGACAATTAACCTGGTCACTTCCCACTACGCCAGAGTTAATGTTGTTGATTAAATTAGTTTCGGGAAAGGGTGGGTGTTTGGAAAACCAATCAAATAGAATCCCCACATCATGAGCGTCACGACTCATTCTAGTAGGCCTCATTTCCACGTGCTGCTCAGAGAACGTTGATGTTACGTTGCTGTACTTCTCGATTTCATGAGCAATATTTTGCAGGCAGGTCATCCCACTCAACAGAGTGCTCTCAGACATGCCCCTTCCGATTAATCCTCCCCCTATTTTCATATCCTTCATTAGCATTTGTTCGATTGTCATGTCGGTCCAAATACCGGACCAGAACTTGTCTGATCTTCGAACAGTGAAATGACCCTCCATTGTGAACTTCTTAAACTCAGTGTCTGCCGCTCTCCCTTTCAGTAAGGAACGTAGTTCTGGCGTTGGCCCCTAGGTACCACCACTTACCGAGTTAAAACTGACATAACCTAAATCATCCCAAGTACCTGGTTTTACCACACTCTCCAGGCCATAACTGAATTTCAGCGTTCCAAAGTTAGAATTTTGACAAAATATCTGAAAAATGTGATTTTTTATTGTTTAACAAAGTAAATATTTCTGTAACCATAAGTCCTAGAAACAAAATATCAAACGTAAATTATAGGAAATTTAATTGTCTACAACATTGATTAGAACCCTTTTTTCGCTAAAACGCACCGAAACGGAGATACAGGCGAGAATATCAAGAAAAGGCCGATTATTGGCGATTTTTTCAATATGGCGGCGGGCGCGGAGGGGGGAAAATTGTGCATTTTCCATTTTAAACACCTACTAACCATCCTAGACAACATATAAAAAATTTAGAATTACCGGACCGTTTGTAAGGTAACCCCCCATTTTTTGCTCTATTCACTGGACTAAAGGTGATCAGCCATATAGTTTGCAGATAGCGGCCATGTATGTGTGGAAATCGATTCCCCATATCAATTCAAACACGGTGAAATCGAATTGAATGACATTTTGTACAGAGGTAGCACTAGCAAAGGGCACTTCATATTCATGTTTAATATCAGTATAACACGTTGTATTTCAACAAGCTACTACAACCAACATTCAATTATAATCCTTGAAAAGGACAAAGAGTTATAGCAATACCCATGCATTTAGGAGAAAGTAGACTATATGTTCTTTACTGGACATCTTGTTTGGTTGGTTCTTAAGTTCAGAGGCTGCGACAACGCGGTCATGTAGCCCCGTGTACTTTGGGTGTGTGTAGAATCTGTCTGATAACCGGTGTTAATTGTGATGACTGTATTAGTGTGTGTTATGTGTTTTTTAATTAAGTACTGCAACTTAGAATTTTTCATATAGTTCCTACTTTTGCCGCCAAGCGCCACCGTCAACGACTACTAGGACAAGTTCAGAACTTAGCTACTAGACGCCACCGCAGTCGGCTCTTGGCAACGAACGTAGAAACCTAAGAGCGTTGTTCACATTCTTAACCTATTCAATTTACCTTCACACAGGTGCAATTAGTGGAAGGTTCTTTAACATGCCATAAATCTATGACATGGGACCGCCGGCTTTACTTCCCCTCCGAAGGAAGGCATACTGAGGGATTTTTAACGCCCTTAAAAATCCGACGGTTTCGGCTGGGTTTGAACCCGCTATCTTGGGCATAGAAGCTCAGCATGCTACCGACTACGCAACCGAAGCCGCCTGCACATCTTGTTTTAATAATATAACCGAGCCAGTCAAGGATTTTGTACAGCAAATAATATATCATGCGTTCCCAAGGAAACTCACACATCTTGCTACTGTATTAGAAGCAAAGTTTTTAATTTTCAATATTCAAATCATAACTATTTTTATTTTGGTTGGTTGGTTGGTTCCTTAGTTTAGGGGCTGCGACAACGCGGTCATGTAGCCCCGTGTACTTTGGGTGTGTGTAGAATTTGTCTGATGACCGGTGTTAATTGTGATGACTGTATTAGTGTGTGTATCTGTTTTTTTAATTCAAGTAGGGACTGCAACTTTGAATTTTCAAATAGTTCCTACTTTTGCCGCCAAACGCCACCGTCAACGACTACTAGGCCTAGTTCAGAACTAGCTACTAGACGCCAACGCAGTCGGCTCTTGGCAACGAACGTAGCAACCTAAGAGCGTTGTTTACATTCTTAACCTATCCAATTTAGTTTCACACAGGTGTAATTAGTGGAAAGATCTTTAACATGCCATAAATCTATGACATGGGACCGCCGGCTTTACTTCCCCTCCGAAGGAAGGCATACTGAGGGATTTTTAACGCTCTTAAAAAATCCGACGGCTTCGGCCGGGTTTGAACCCGCTATCTTGGGCATAGAAGCTCAGCATGCTACCAACTACGCCACCGAAGCCGCTATTTTTATTTTATCTATTTATCAAAATTTGGTTCTTGTTTTGTGCTGACCTTCCCCGTTTCCCTCATATCTCTTTTACTTAGAGGAACTTTTGGACTTTTCTTTTTATTTAAGCTACAAAATAAATGGCGGCTTCGGTGGCCTAGTTGGTAGCATGATGAGCCTCTATTACCAAGGTCGGGGCTACAAACCCGGCTTATGTCATCGGATATTTGAAGAGCGTTAAAAATCCCCCAGTATGCCTTCCTTCGGAGGGGCAAATATTCTCAAATTATAAAAGCCGCCTTGTCAATCACTAGAAAGTAGTTTAATAATTAAATTAACACGTACATGTTTCGTTATATCAATGACTAGCAGTCAGGCGCGGATCTAGAGTTTGGATTTGGGAGGGGGGGGGGGGGGGGGGGGTGACAGAGAATGGAAATTGTTAAGAAAAATGGTATCACTAAAGACGCAATCACAAAATAACCAAATCTACAAAACCAGACCAATTTTTTTGCAAGCTACATGGATAAAAATTTTATGCGTTTAGCGCACCAAAAATATTCGTACAAATTGCAACGGCGTGTTTTGCGACTTTTATATGAAGCTTAGATAAAAGTATCAAGGTACGTTACAGTTTCGGCAAGTCGAGTTGGTACCGACAAAGGGGGAAAGTCACAGCTTACATTGCCAAACAAGCTTGCAGTTTGGACGTCGGCAAAATTTTTTGGTGCGAAAAAAGCTCCAAATTCCTATCCGTGCATTTCTGCACATTCATCGTGACATCACTATAAACATCGATTCTGTAATCACAAGGTTTGCTAAACAAAATAGACGAGTTGATTTTGTTATATAAATAATCGTTTTTATATAACAGGTATGAAGTTGTAAATATGTACAGTTGTGACAGAACATAATAAATGCCATAAAGATATTTTCAGTATTGAATGAAATGAAAAAGCTGTTTTTAACTTAAAATTCATCTAGTTTTATTTGTCTGGTTCTTGTGTTTTTGTTTTTTGAGCTTGCAAAAAAAATTGGTCTCCCGTTGGGGGTGGGGTGTCAAGACCCCTGGTCACTTTCGTGACAGTGTAAATTTGTACATATTTACTTCTTCGCGACAGCCCTGTTTGACTGTTCGCTTTTTTCCTGTCCCGAAAACTTCCAAACAAGTTAATATGTTGTTGTATTATAATTAATTTATTGATTTATACATGTATATGTAAGCTTCGGGTTTCTAAAGATCTTTCCTCAAGTGTTCCAGCGCTCACATTCTCAGCCATCCACACCCTCGGCATACAGAGCGTCTACTATTGTGCTTTCGGCTTGCCGCATGCCGGTGTTCGAATGACGTCTGCTCGACCTTCATTCAGCCAATGGCAAGACTCTGTGGTCAGGTGGGCTACTGGTTCGAGAGTGTTCTATCGCTCCCTTATAAGAGACGCTGCTTAGTGGTGTCCTGCATCATTCAGATCGTCATTCAGATCCACGCAGCGGTCAGATCATCACTCTCTACACGCTACTGCTTCTCATGGCCACTATTGCTGCCACTCCTCTCAGTGCCGCATCGCTAGCCACTACGCTACCGAACAGTTACACCATGAGTACTTCACTCTGACGCAACGATCCAGCTGGTAGAAGTAAATAACGGCTGTCTTACTCAGTGAGCCACCTCTTAGATGTTGTCTATTTTGATTCATCCTGCAAGGCAACAACAGTTTTCCCGACTGCTAGCCAACTTCAAATTTCTTATAAATCATCGCCTGGATACTACAAGAGAGATGGAAGAAGAGTTGGACTTTTCTACTTCTGGCATACATATCTTAAGGCCATGAACGCCTCCTTCCAAAGGAACTGTAAAGACTTCTCAACACCATTTTTAGGTAACTGGAATTTTTAAGGAATATATCTTCAACTCTCTTTTGAGAAGATAAGTTCATTTTATGAAAAATTTCAATTTTACTATTGTCATGCATTTCTTCATTCCGTTTTATTATTAAGTGATTCAAGCGCAATGTCAAGCTCAACTTTTCTCTAGTCAGAATCAAGCATTCCATGGGTTTCTCTTAATTAGGGTTTCTGTATTCAAACCCATACAATTGATATATTTAACCTATTCATTTGAGCACTTATGTGCATTTGTTGTTTACTGTGTTATCAATTTGCACTTTAGCAATAAATATTGTTATCTAACCTTTGATTTTCTGCCCTCTACCCCACATCACTTCAGTTTCATAGCTCTTTCACAGTAGTTATTTTGGTCAGGCTTACGCGTTCTCCCTTTATGGGAAAGATTAAGGCAGATCTTCTCCAACACCAGTGACCCCCCATTGAATCCGCGCCTGCTAACAGTAGTGCCTGGTTTCCCCCGGTGGATTTATTTGTTTTATGGATGATATTGTATACTACTGCAGAAGTGGCACATGATACTTAAACTAACAGAAATAAATATTTTAAAAGTATAACTCTTTGTGTTGGTGGTGGTGGTTGTAGTGGGGGTGATAAGTAGTACAGTATAATGGACGTAACATTTAGGTCATTTTCCCGTAATGGTAATAATGATAATAATGAATAGGGAAACGGCTATTAACTAACTACAGCACTGACACATGTAATTTACAAACGAATTAAAAAATGATTAGAAAGAGGAGTAAGTGAAATAAAAGACACTGCCTATGGCCTATATCTCATTGGCTGTTAGAAATGTAGAGACCAATAGTGTCGTCATTTGTCGCATAGCGCCGAAGGAAAATAATCAAACAGTAAAACATTGGCTGTCCCGAGCTCCTGATGTAGCAATAGAATCATTTATCGCCACATAACGCTCAACGAAAAGGTTCGGAATAAATGAAGGTAAATTTAAAAGCAGCAACGCTTATTGCAGCTGATAACCTCAATGTACTGTACCAACACCTTTGCACTTATACAGAGGCATACAATTCTCATGATGGTAACTGTATTAAGGGGCATAAGAAATCTCTTTGCACTAATTAATCCCTGTGACTGCAATTTATAAGCAGCCCAAGATTTAACTATTTTCACAATTATGCACCAGAGCACTGGTAGGGGCGACGTTATGCAGCCCGAATTGCCAGTCAACAATAGACTTATTAAAATACTCTTACAGCTACACTACTACGGACATGAATGGTTCTAGGGCCTCAATACGCGGTTTTCATGTTCATTTTGTATGCTATTCTAAATGTAGGGAATGGAGAGCATTGTCCAAAATATCAAGTGGACAGTGTTACCAGCAGCGTTTCAAAGTGTAGCCTATGTAAAATTTGGTGCAATTAGGAGGAACGGTGAAGATTTGTGATAAAGGGCCTAAATGAAGGTAATGGAGTGGTTTGTCCGAAATTTAAAGTGGACAGTGTCACCCGCAGGGTTCCAAAGGGTAAGTATACAAAATGCGGTTCAGATCGGTGAAACGGTGTAGATTTTTGCCAAAGGACCTAAATTCAGGGAATGGAGTGGTCTGTCCGAAATTTCAAGCAGACAATGGTGTTACTCGTCGGGTTCCAAAGGGTAAGTATGTAAAATTTGGTTCAGATCGGTGAAACGGTATAGATTTGTGCCAAAGGGCCTAAATGCAGGGAATGGAGTGGTCTGTCCGAACTCTCATGCTGACAGTGTTACTCGCAGGGTTCCAAAGGGTAGGTATACAAATTTTGGTTCAGATCGGTGAAACGGTGTAGATTTGTGCCAAAGGGCCTAAATACAGAGAATGGATTGGTCTTTCCGAAACTTCATGTAAACATTGTTACTCGCAGGGTTCCAGAGGGTAAGTATACACTTTTTTGTTTAGATCGGTGAAAAGGTGTAGATTTGTGCCAAAGGGCCTAAAGCAGGGAATTGACTAGCCTGTCATAAATTTCATTTAGAAATTGTTACTCGCAGGATTCCAAAGGGTATGTATACAAATGTTGGGTCAGATCGGTGAAACTGTGTAGATTTGTTCCAAGGGGCCTAAATGCACGGAATGGAGTGGTCTGTCCGAAATTGAAAGTGGACAGAGTTAGTGTATCACTAACCATAACACCAGCGAAAGCGGGTAAAGCTGTTCGCTAGCGCTTGTTCTTCCGACTTACTGAACAAAAATCAATCTCTAAGGTTACCTGAGAGGTGTAGCCTAATGCTACATAGCCTAAACTATTCCTCTTGGATCTGGGTATCATATACAAAAATAATTTTTCGAATCTGACTGGTAGTTCCAGAGAATAGCGGGTTTAAACACACACACAAACAAACTCACCAACTTTTTCATATATTAGTATGGATAACTTCGTCATCGTGAAAAACCTTAGAAAACTACGGTATCTTAACAAAAACCTAAAAGAAAATGGATATCCTTGCAATAAGTCATAAATTTAAATAAATGAAAAGTCACAAAAAGTAATTAATAAATAATTATAGGTTATGTGAAATTTGTGGTCGTCCATATCCAACTGAGATATCAGTCATTTCAATAAATTGTGCACATGGGACAGTTTGCTTGAGGACATAGACCTGCTGAAAGAACGCGCCCACTATAACGGTTTTACGTTTTCATTTCTTCCAGAAATCTCCATTCAGTGGAAATTTAAATTACTATCTCTGCAGATAGCTTATGAGCTAGCGAGCAAGCCTATCACCCGAACTTCGGCCAGCATAAAATTGTCGAGTCGTGTCGAGTTAAGATTTCAGAGAAGAGTATATGTGTTTGGAGATTCGCTGTTCACTTAGGCTTTTCTGAATCACGTCTGGTACTTGCCGTCCGTGCGCCTTTTAATATTACGCTGGGTAAACCATTAATTATACCGGGTGAAGCTGGGGCGGGAAACTAAAAACCAGTCCTGGATCAGGAATCAATGTCTTTTGCTACGTACTAAGTTTCTAGGCATGAATAATAATTGTGATGTTTTTGCCGGGCCGTCTAATACATTGCCGATTGATGGGCACAATAAGGACAGATTAAATTAGTGTCGGGGGCCACACGTTAATACATGGTTCAGTAGAAATCATTCTTGCGCCAGAGGCTAAATATTTACACGTGGTTACAGAGACCAATGTCTAGCCAAGGACCGTATTTACATACTTTACTTAGCAAGAAATCATTCTCGGACAGTGTCCACAAATAAACACATAGGTTGCGGAGAAATTTATCTCGCGCCAGAGGTCACACATACACACTTTGGTTACAGAGAAAATAATCCCGTGCCAGAGGCCATACATACACACTTTGGTTACGGAGAAGAAAAATCGAGCGCCAGAGGCCACACATTCATACTTTGGTTACGGAGAAATTAATCTCGCGCCAGACGCCACACATACACACTTTAGTTACGGAGAAATTAATCTCGCAGCAGAGGCCAGACATAAACACTTTGGTTACGGAGAAATTAATTTCGCTCCAGCGGCAACACATACGCACATAATTGTAAAGAAATTAGTAACGCGCCAGAGGCGAAACATACCAAGGCCAAAGGCCCCACATGCACACTTTGGTTACGGCGAAATAAATCGCGTGCAAGGGGCCACACATTCATACTTTCGTTACGGAGAAATTAATCTCGCGCCAGAGGCCATACAAACACACTTTAGTTACGAGGATGTTAATTTCACTCCAGAAGCCACACATAAAAACATAAATATTAAGTAATTAATGTCGCTCCAGAGGCAACACATGCCAATACCCTAGACCACACACGCTCACATTAGTTATGGAGAAATAAATCACACGCCCGATACCACACGTTCATACACTCTTTACGGAGAAAAGTAATTACGCACCGAAGGCCACACGTACACACTTTGGTTACGGAGAAATAAATCGCGCGCCAGAGGCCACATATTCATACTTTGGTTACAGATAAATTTATCTCGCTCCAGAGGCCACACATACCATAATTGGTTGTAGAAAAATGAATCTCGTGCCAGAGGCCACTCATTCAATCTTTGGTTAGGGAGAAATTATACTCGCGCTAGAGGCCATAAATACCAGAGGTGACACATGCCAATGAAAACAACCTCTCATGAAAGTTTTGGTTGCGGAGAAATAAATCACGCGCCAGAGGCAACACATTCATACTTTGGTTACGGAGAAATTAATGTCGCGCCTGAGACCACACATACACACGTTGGTTACTGAGAAATTTATCTCGCTCCAGAGGCTACACATACCATAATTGGTAAATAATTGTTGTCGCACCAGAGGCGACATATGACAACGCCAAAGACCACATATGCACACTTTGGTTAGGGAGAATTTGATCTCACCCAAATGGCAACACAAACACATTTTGGTTAGGGAGAATTTAATATCGTGCCAGAGGCCACACATACAAACTTTGATTAGGGAGAATTTAATCTCGCACCAAATCCACACATACACACTTTGGTTAGGGAGATTTTAATCTCGCGCCAGAGGCAATATATATACAGTTTGATTGGGGAGAATTTAATCTCATGCCAGAGGCCACATATACTCACTTTGGTTACGGGAAATAAATCGCGTGCCAGAGACCACAAATTAGTATTTTGGTTACGGAGAAATTAATCTCGCCCCAGAGGCCACATATACACACTGGCTACGGAGAAATTAATCTCTCTTCAGAAGCCGCAACATACACCGATATATATTAAGAAATTAATGTCGCTCCAGGGGCAACACATGCCAATATACCACACAGGCACACATTGTTTACGGAAAAATAATTCACGCGCAAGAGGCCACAAATTCATACACTTTTTACGGGGAAAAATTATTTCGTGCCGATGGCCACATTTACATACTTTGGATACGGAGAAATTCATCTCGCGCCTGAGGCCACACATACACACTTTGGTTACGGAGCGAGATACTCTCGGTTATTAAGAAATTATTCTTGTGCCTGAGGCATCATATACAACTTTGGTTACGGAGAAATTAATCTTGCGCCAGAGGCAACACATACACACGTAATTATTAAGAAATTAATGTCGCATCAGAGGCACACATGCAAATGCCAAAGACCACGCCTGCACACTTTGGTAATGGAGAAATAAATCGTGAGCTAGAGGACTCACATTCTTACTTTGGTTACGGAGAAATTAATCTCGCGCCAGAGGCCATACAAACACACATTGGTTACGGGGAAATTAATCTCGCACCAGAGCCTACACATACAACCTTTGGTTTCGGGGAAATTCATTTCGCGCCGGAAGCCACACCTACTCACTTTGGTTACCTTGAAAAATAATCTCGCGCCCGAGGCCACACGTACATACTTTGGTTACAGAGATATTTATCTCGCGTTTGAGGCCACACAAATCATTATAGGTTATAGAGAAATTAATCTCGTGTCGGAGGCCATATATACAAAACTTTGGTTACGGAGAAAATCATTCTCGCACCGGAGGCCACTCATACAGTCGTTGGTTAGGGAGAATATATCCCTCCCTGGTGGCCAGACATACTAGAGGAGATACATGCCAATGAAGAAAACACAAAGGAACGTTTAGGTTGCGGAGAAATAAATCGCGCGCCAGAGACAACACATTCATACTTTGAATACGGAGAAATTTATGTCGCTCCAGAGCCCAAATATACACACATTGGTTACAGGGAAAGTAATTTCCCTTCAGAGGCCACATATACACACATAATTTTTAAGAAATTTGTGCGCGCCAGAGGGAATACATGCAAAAGAGAAAAGAATCGTACGCCAGAGGCAACACATTTACAGTATACTTTGGTTACTGAGAAATTGATCTTGCGCAAGACGACACACATACACACTTTGGTTATGAAGAAATTAATATCGCTTTAGAAGCCACACATACACACATGATTATTTAATAATGTGTCGTGCCTGGGGCGATATATGCCAACGCCAAAAGCCACATATGCACACTTTGGTTAGGGACAATTGACCCTAGCACCAGAGGCCTCACATGTACAAGTTGATTAGGGAGAGTTTAATCTTGCACCAGAGGTAACACACACACACTTTGGTTAGGGAGAAATTAATCTCGCTCCAGAGGCCGCACATACACGCATAAATATCATGAAATTAATGTCGCTCCAGGGGCGACACATGCAATACTATTGACCACACAGGCACACATACGTCACGGAGAAATAATCCACACATGCAATCTTTGGATACTGAGTAATTAATCTCGCACCAGATCCTACTCATACAAACTTTGATTTCGGAGAAACGTACACACATTGGTTACGGAGAAATTTATCTCTCGCTAGAGGCCACACAAACCATTATTGGTTATAGAGAAATTAATCTCGCGTCGGAGGCCACACATACGAAACTTTGGTTATGGTGAAATTAATCTCGCGCCATAGGCCACACATACAATCTTTGTTTAGGGAGAAAGTAATCTCGCGCCAGAGGCCACATATACAAACTTTGATTACGGAGCAAGATAATCTCGCGCCAGAGGCCACACATACACACTTCGGTTATTAAGAAATTAATCTCGTGCCAGAGGCCAAACATACGTACTTTGGTTTCGGGGAAAATAATCTCGCGCCCGAGGCCATGCGTACATACTTTGGTTACGGAGTAATTAATCTCGCTTTAGAGGCCACACGTACACACATGATTATTAAAAAAATTGTCTCGCGCCAGAGGCGATACATGCCAACTCCAAAAGCCACATATGCAAACTTTGGTTAGGGAGAATTTAATTTTGCACCAGAGGCCACACATACACTTTGGTTGGGGAGAATTTAATATTGTACCAGAAGCCACACATACACTTCTTGGTTAGGGAGAATTTAATCCTGCGCCAGAGGCCACACATACACACTTCGGTTACATAAATGCACACTTTGGTTAGGGAGAATTTAATCTTGCATCAGAGGCATCACATACACACGTTGATAGGGAGAATTTTATCTTGCGCCAGAGGCCACACGTACACGCTTTGGATAGGGAGAATTCAATATCGCGCCAGAGGCCACACATACAAACTTCGGTTACGGGAAGTAAATCACGTACCAGATGCCACAAATTAATATTTTGGTTACGGAGAACCCAATCTCGCGCCAGAGGCCATAGATACACACTTTGGTTACGAAGAAAATAATCTCGCACCAGAGGCCACACATACAACCTTTGGCTACGGATAAATTATTCTCGCGCCAGAAGCCATACATACACACTTTGGTTACTGAAAAATTTAATCTCGTGCCTAAGGTCACATATACACACTTTGATTACGGAGAAGTTAATCTCGCTCCAGAGGTCGCACATACACCGATAAATATTAAGATATTAATGAAGCTCCAGGGGCGACACATGCCAATACCATAGACCACACATGCTCACATTGGTTACGGAGAAATAAATCACGCACCACAGGCACACATTCATACACTGTTTACGAGGAAGAATTATTTTGCTCCGAAGGACCTACGTACACAATTTGGTTATAGATATATTTATCTCGTTCCTGACGTCACACTTACAATCTTTGGTTATGGAGAAATTAATCTCGCACTGGAGACCATACATACAAACTTTGGGAACGAGGAAATTAATCTCGTGCCAGGGACTACACCTACACACTTTTGTTACGGATAAATTAAATGTCGCGCAAGAGGCAACACATACACACATACATATTAAGAATTAATGACGTTTTAGGGGCGTCATATGCCAATATCATAGACCACACCTGCACACTTTGTTTACGGAGAAATGAATCTTGCGCTGGAAGCTACACATACAACCTTTGGTTTCAGAGAAATTAATTTCACGCCACACATTCATACTTTGGCTACGGGAAAACTAATCACGCGCCAGAAGCCATACTAACACAGTTAGCTAGTTAGTTAGTTATTGTTGTTTTAAGGGGCGGAACCGCGAGGTCGTCTGCCCCTCTTAACACGAATTAAGGAATACAAATTTGGAATTTAATTTAAAATTATGAGGTGGATGCCTAAATTTAAGAAGACAATAAATTAATAAAACAAAAACCAAAACATTAAATAAAAATTAAAACTTATAAATATAAACAAAGATTACGAAAAAACAAAACAATATCATTCAAAAATGAACAAGTCGTTGAGTCAATTTATACTGGAAAATTTAGATTGCTGGTCCTAACCCACTCTCACTTATAAAGCGGATAACGCGATCAGCAGCCACCGCGTCATCGGCTAATATAAGTTTGAGTGTCATCTGCAAACCAAGGTTTCTTCGTAAGTCAGCAAGATCCAGACACTCGGTGAAAATGTGGGCCACGGTGAAAACAGCTCCACAGGTACAAAGTGGGGGGTCTTCCCTTCTCATCCGATACGAGTGGGTGGATCTTGTATGACCTATCCTTAGCCTACACAAAATGACGGACTCTCTCCGTGACCGGAAAGAGCTCCGCCACACGCGAGTAGTTCCCTTGATCGCTCTCAGTTTACTGGGCAGTGGGTCAGCTAGCTACTGACTCTTCCAAAAAGCCAGAACTTGTAGGCGTAACTGAGAGCGAATATCTCTAGCAGGTACCTACATTGGTCGAGGCGGTCATGCAAACACACTTTGATAACGGGGATATTAATCTCGTGGCAGAGGCCACACATAAAACCTTTGGTTTCGGAGAAATGAATTTTGGGCCAGAAGTCACACCTACAATCTTTGGCTACGGAGAAAATTAAACTCGTGCCAGCGGCCACACATTCATACACTGTCTACGGAGGAAATATATTCTGCGCCAGAGGGCGCATGTACACACTTTGGTTATAGAGAAATGTATTCGCACCAGAGGCCACACATTCATACACTGTTTACAGAGAATAATAATTTTTCGCCGAAGACCTACGTACTGTACACACTTTGGTTACGGAGAAAGTCATCTCGTGCCAGAGGCCACACATATAAACTTTCGCTTTGGAGAAATTAATCTCGCACCAGAGGCCACACATACAAATTTCGGTTACGGAGAAAATAAATCTCGCTTCAGATGCCACACATACAACCTTCGACTACCGAGATAATATTTTCGCGCAAGAGGCAACACATACACACTTTGGTTACGGATAAATTATTATCGCGTCAGTGGCAACACATTCACACATAATTGTTAAGAAATTCATGTAGCGCCAGAGGCGACACATGGCAATTTGAAATACCACATCTGCACACTTTTCTTTACGTAGAAATATATCGCGGAATCGGGGCCACACATTCATACCTATGATACGGAGAAATTAATTTCGCGCCAGAAGCCATACATACCCACTTTGGTTACGGAGAAAATTATTCTCGTGGCAGATGCCACACATTCATACACAGTTTACGGAGAAAGGTAATTTCGCGCCGGAGGCCACACGTACACACTTTGGTTACAGAGAAATGTATCTCGCACATACACATACATACAAACTTTGGTTACGGAGAAAATTAATCTCGCACCAGAGTCCACACATACACACTTTGGTTAGGAAGAATTTAATCTCGCGCCAAATCCACACACACACACTTTAGTTAGGGAGAATTTATTATCGCGTTAGAGGCTATACATACAGTTTGTTTGGGGAGAATTTAATCTCATGCCAGAGGCCACACATACAAACTTTGGTTACGGAGCGAGATACTCTCGCGCCAACGCCACGCATACACAATTCGGTTATTAAGAAATTAATCTCGTGCCAGTGGCCTCACATACAAACTTTGGTTACGGAGAAATTAATCTTGCGCCAGAGGCCACACATACAAACTTTGGTTACGGAGCGAGATACTCTGGCGCCAAGGCCACACATTTCGGTTATTACGAAATTAATCTCGTGCCAGAGGCCTCACATACAAACTTTGGTTACGGAGAAATTAATCTCGCGCCTGTGGCCACACATACACACTTCGTTTATTAAGAAATTAATCTCGTGCCAGAAGCGTCACATACATACTTCGGTTATGGCGAATTAATCTCGTGTCAGAGACAACACACTCATAACTATTAAGAAATTAGTGTCGTGGCAGAGGCGGCGCATGTCTACGCCAAAGACCTCATAGGTACACTTTGGTTTCGGAGGATTCGATCTCGCAACAGGGGCCACACAAACACACTATGGTTAGGGAGATTTTAATCTCGCGCCATAGGCCACACATACAAACTTTGGTTATGGGAAATAAATACCACGCCAGCGGCCACACAATAATGCTTTGTTTATGAAGAAATTACATTCGCGCCAGAGGCCATACATACACACTTTGGTTACGGGGAAAGAATCTCGCATCAGAGGCCGCACATACAACCTTTGGGTTCGGAGAAAATTAATCTCGAGCCAGAGGCCACAAATACAATCTTTGTTTATGAAGAAATAAATCTCACGCCGGAGGCCATACGTACAGACTTTGGTTTTGGAGAAATTAATCTCGCAACATAGGCCACACATACATACTTTGGTTACGGAGAAAATTAATCTCTCACCAGAGCCCAAACATACACACTTTGGATACTGGGAAATTAATTTCGCTTCAGAGGCCACTCATACAAACATAATTATTAAGAAATTAGTGCTCGCCAGGGGCAACACATGCCAATGCCAAGGATCGCACTTGAACGTTTTGGTCACGGAGAAAACAATCGTACGCCAGAGGCTACACATTTATACTTTGGTTACGGAGAAATTAATCTTGCGCCGGACGCCACACATACACACTTTGTTTACGGAGAAATTAATCTCGCCGTAGACGCCACACATACACACATGATTATTAAAAAATAGTGTCGCGCCTGAGGCGATACATGCCATCGCCTAAAGCCACATATTCACACTTTGGTGGCACCAGAGGCCACACATACACAATTTGATTAGGGAGAGTTTAATCTTGCGCCAGAGGTAACAAATACACACTTTGGTTAGGGAGAAATTAATCTCGCTCCAGGGGCCGCACATACACACATAAATATTAAGAAATTAATGTCGCTCCAGGGGGACACATGCCAATACTATAGACCAGGGGTTCTCGAACTTTTTCTGTCCCACCTTCTGAAACATAAAATATCTAGCGCCCCCCATCCCCCCTTCTATTTTCATTTCCTTACTTAGCATTTCTCATTGGCTACTTCCCACAAAAAAAAAATGATCACACAAAACCTACTCTGTGTATGCCACTGCCTAATTAGGATTTAAACTACCAGTTACATTATTATTATTATTATTATTATTATTATTATTATTATTGGTAGTATAGAGAAGCCAGAAAACACCTTGATGCAACCTCTAGGGCTAACAACCTTAGTTGCAACATGGATGCGTATGCGTCCAAAACAAATTCAAGTCAAGTGAGCATGATGGCAAAACATTTCAACATTTCTTTTACCCCAGGGGGTAAGTCTTCGGATAAATCCCTCGTCGTGAAACCTGCGACGCACGAGTCTCATTCGGATTCTGGGGGAGACTCGACATCATGTGAGAGACGAGTCGGAGCGTCTCGGTGTATCCCAACCAGTCAGAAACTCAGAACCAAATCAAAAACCTTTCTAGCAACGTTCAACATTAACACCCTTACACAAATTGGAAAACTGAAAACTCTCACCGATGCACTACATGAAAATCAGATATGTATCATTGCCCTACAAGAAACACGTTACCCAGACGAAGAGACTTTCGAATCTGAAGGTTACCGCTTTTTCAAGAGCAGAGCTCAAAAGAGGGTCCTCAATGGATCTGTGATGCTTGGAACAGCGTTTGCTGTGAGAACCAGAATCCTTAAGTCGGTCGCAAATTTTGAGCCAGTTAATGACCGATTATCCATATTAACAATCAAATGCGCCAACAAAACCTACAGCCTAGTTAACGCACATGCCCCCACAAATGACAAGAACAAATCTGACCTGGACGAAGTGGATAACTTTTGGGACCTACTGGATGAAAAGCTCGCCAAAATTCCTAAACACCATGTTAAACTTCTTATGGGGGACTTCAATGCTCAACTTGGTCGAAAACACAAGTATAGGAGAATCATTGGAAACTATCCTGCCCACAAAAGAACCAATCAAAATGGTGAGAGATTGGTCTCCATTTGCGAAAACCATAACTTGCAGATCATGTCGACACACTTTCGCCATCTTCCCAGAAAGCAGACAACATGGCGATCTCCTGTCGACGACATCGGAGAGTTTCAAATAGATCACGTCGCAATCTCTAGGAAAAACAGCCCTGAGATTATGAATGTTAAGGTTAAAAAAGGCATAAACGTGGCTTCAGACCACTATATGTCCATAATTAAATTCAAACCGGTCCCTTCAAACACCAACAAGACGCCCAAACAAATTATTCGCTTCGACACTGATAAACTCAAACAGAATGTAACCGAGTTCCAGGAAAAGGCTCGACCAATCGACTGTGACTTTAACAACACAAAAAACCGCCTGATCGAGGCTGCCAAGGAAATTGCTGAAATTAAAAGAAGCAAGAAACATGCCTGGTGGAATGATACATGTGTTTCAGTTCTCAAGAAAAGGCTCGATGCATGGAAACAATATTACTCAACAAAATCGCCAACTGATTGGGAAACCTACAAAGCACAACGAGCCCAGACAGCTAAAGTGATCCGAGCTGAGAAACGTAAATATGAAAAGTCACTTATTGAGAAGATCGACCAAGACTTTAAGAGAAATAACACCAGAGAGTACTACGGAACGTCCAAAAGGAAACTTACGGGTTATAAACCTCCGTCGTTATGCTTTCAGCGAAAGGACGGTACACTGGCGACCTCAAATGAAGAAAATTGTACCATCCTAGCTGATTACTTTAAGAATTTACTAAATTGCGACCAACCCAAAAATCCCATCAAGACCGAGGAACCCATTCGCAGATGCCCAGAATCAAGACCACCCAACAAAGACGAAATCAAGCGACACATTGCTCGACTAAAAAACAACAAAACGCCCGGGGAAGACTCTGTAGTTGCAGAACTTTGGAAATATGCTCCCGAAGAAGCAATTGAAATCTTGCAGAAGCAAATAGAACAAATTTGGAAAAATGAAATTCTACCAGAAGATTGGAAAACGGCCTTGATCCATCCGTTACACAAGAAAGGCAGCATGAAAAACGTCAACAACTACAGAGGAATATCCCTCCTACCGGTAACATACAAAATTCTCTCACTTGCTATCCTGGAGCGATTAGAAGCCGAAGTCGAGCATCAAATAGGAGAATACCAAGGGGGATTCAGAAAGGGTCGTTCAACTGCCGAACATATCCACAACCTCAAAACAATCATTAGATATTGCAATCTCAGGTCCAAATCGTACGTATCAGTCTTTGTGGACTTTAAGAAGGCTTACGATTCGATTGACCGCGAAGTTCTGTTGAACATCCTCAACGAATTCGGGGTTGACCTGAAACTGCTGGCATTAATTAGAGCCTCCCTAACTGAAACAAAATCCAAAGTAAAGTTCCTGGGATGTCTGTCGGATTCCTTTGAGGTCAAAACGGGAG
Organism: Meconema thalassinum; assembly: GCA_946902985.2. Classification (NCBI taxonomy): domain Eukaryota; kingdom Metazoa; phylum Arthropoda; class Insecta; order Orthoptera; family Tettigoniidae; genus Meconema; species Meconema thalassinum. The sequence goes on from OX336394.1 coordinate 224,071,502, forward strand.
TCAGACAAGGTGACGGGCTCTCTCCAATGCTTTTCAACTGCGTCCTCGAAAAAGTCATTCGGACCTGGCGAACAAAATTATTAGAAACTGAGTATAGCCCTCTGAGAATGGGAGCAAAATCCAAGGGGATCATAGTCGACTGTCTAGCATTCGCTGATGACATCGCCATTCTGTCGAACGACGTAGAAACTGCTAAGATGCAAATCGACCTTTTAAAAGAAATCGCTGAACAAACTGACTTGCAGATATCATTCGAAAAAACAGAAGTAATGACCAACATCAAAGACGCCCCAGCAAAACTGCAGACAAAATACGGGAAGATCAACAGAGTGGAAAAATTTAAGTACTTGGGAGAGATCATCATGAAAAGTGGACTGGACAAAGAAGCACTCAAGGAACGAGTACGCAAACTCGAAATAGCCTATCAAACATCGCGCTCAATATACAACAAAAAATGCCTGTCCAAAAATACTAAACTACGTCATTATGAAACTGTTCTGAAACCAGTAGTTATGTATGCAGCCGAAACCCTATCCCTAAATGCTAATAAAGAACTCCTTGAAGAACTGGAGAAAAAAGAACGCAAAATCGTCAGAGGTATAATGGGATCAAATTACAAGAATGGTATCCACTATAAAAAATCCAACAAAGAAGTCTACAGTGAAATAGAGAAAATTTCAGAATCGATCCGTAAAAGGCGGGCACGGTATTACGGTCATCTCAAACGAACGGACGGAAACAGGCTGACTAAACAGATTTTTCATTTCTTTGACTCCAAACCCAAAACCACAATGCCCTGGTTTATGAATACCATAGACGACCTCAAAATGCTGCATCTAAAACCCGACGACGCCTTCAATAGAGATCTCTTCCGCAAAAAGATACTAACTAATGGGCTAACCCGAGACGAGACATCGAACCCGAAAAGAAGACAAGGTACCACTTGGACAGCGGAGCGCAAGATGGCCCACTCACAGAGAATGAGGGAATTCTGGGCTCAGAGGAAGGCGAAACAAATTGCCAAGTGTAGCAAGACTTAACGTGGTCCTAGATGGCCTCAACGAATTATATATATAATAATAATAATAATAATAATAATAATAATAATAATAATAATAATAAGAGCATATAACCAACAAGCTTCAACAGTGGACTCTGAAAGTACTGCACGGCCGCCATCCGTATGATCTCAGTCAAGAATATGTCGACATACATGCGTCGAACAGCTGGCTGACCCATGCGGATCTATTTCCTGAGACTGAGGGGTTCATGTTTGCGATACAAGATCAAGTAGTGGCAACAAAGAACTATCTAAAATACATAATTAAGGCAGACATGCGAGATGACAAATGTAGGAGATGCCATCGCGAATCGGAGCCCATCCAGCATATCACAGGGGGCTGTACAACAATTTCATCTACGTACTATTTGAAGAGGCATGACCAAGTAGCCAAGATAATACACCTGAACCTGGCAAAGAAGCACTCCTTAAGTAATAATGTTCTGCCTTACTATCAATACAACCCTGATGCTGTTCTGGAGAATGATACACACAAGCTACTCTGGGACAGGTCAGTGATCACAGATATACCTATATCAGCAAACAGGCCAGACATTATTCTTATTGATAAAGTGCAGAAGAAAACTCTTCTAATAGATATCGCAGTCCCTAACTCGCATAATATCCAGCAAAGTTATGCTGAGAAAGTTACCAAATACATGCCTCTGGCTGAAGAGATCCGACAGTTGTTTGTCACTCTATTGCCTATCATTATCTTTTCCACAGGGATCATACCGAAGTCGCTGAAAGCCAACCTCGATAAATTGGGGCTCCACCATAATCTGCATACCAGTATGCAGAAAGTAGTTATTTTAGAGACTTGCTTCATAGTTCGTTCGTTCCTCAACCTACCAGTATAGACAACTCCACTCCATCTTGCAACAAATGCCGACGGAATGGTGAATTGTACCCAACGATATGCTGAACATATGAGACAATAATAATATTAACACACAATTCATTATTCTTAGAGCACATCCAAGTACAACAGCGTTTTGTAAAAAAAATCATGCATATGTATTACTCTTGCTTATAAAAATAAAAACAACTGCTGCACGTGCTGTTATTGGAATTGAGCAAATTTTGTTTGTTTCACTAATTTGCTCTTTAGCTGTGACACCTGTGTTCAGCAATGCTTTTCATATTTTCATTCATTCATTCATTCATTCATTCATTCATTCATTTATTTGCAATGGGGGGTGTGTCCCCCGGTGGCAAATTGGATATACATAACAAATAAATAATTATACATAACAATTCAATAACAATTATACAACAATTAAACTGGAGTATTTACACAAATAGTCAGTCTTTTCTTAAACACACCTATATGTTTGGGAAAAGGCTCTAAGACTGCGGCAGGTAGAGAGTTCCAGTTATCAATGGCACGGTTTACAAAAGAATATTTACCATAATTTGTTCGCTGTGGTCGGCCCTTAACTTTGAAAGGATGATCGCTCCTACCCATGTAAGTGGGCTTTCCCAATCGTTTGCTAAGCTCACCCCATGCTGGTTGATTTGTATACGTGTTGTACATAGCGCAGAGTCTAGATTTCATCCTCCTAGCCTCCAGTGATTCCCACCCAAGTTTCTTTAACATACGGCTCACACAGCTCCTGGGATTAAAGTCACTGAGCACAAATCTAGCGGCCTTTCTTTGTACCATTTCCAACTCATTGATGAGCCCTACTTGATATGGATCCCAAACCGCCGAGGCATATTCCAGAATAGGTCTTACAAGTGACAAATAGGCTAATTCTTTAGCAGAGGTACTACTTCCTTTTAATACCCTCATTACAAAGTGCAGGGATTTGTAAGCTTTTGAAACTACACATCCTACATGACTACTCCATTTCATATCATTCCTTACGTGAACGCCCAAATATTTGCAAGAATCTTCTTCTACAAGTATTTCCGAGTCAATGTTATATTGAAAATCCTGCCTTCGCACTTTCCCTATTTTTAAGAGACTACATTTTCTTGTGTTTATTTTCATTTTATTTACAATCGCCCACTTATAGACCAGGTTCAGGTCCTCTTGAAGCACTGCATTGTCTTGTGAGTCATGTATCTTTCGATATATTACACAATCATCCGCAAACAATCGACAGTCACTGCGAATCCCATTTGGTAAGTCATTTAAAAACGCCAAAAATAACAAAGTTCCGATTACGCTGCCCTGAGGGATACCCGACGTTACGGTAATTTCATCCGAGAATATGCCTTCGACTTTCACTTTCTGGGAACGACCCGTCAAAAATTCTTGGATCCATAAAATTACTCTTCTATCAATCTTCGTCGAAGCTAATTTATGGAGTAGCATGTCATGCGGCACGACATCAAATGCCTCCGCAAAATCTATAACCACGGCGTCGACTGAAACTCCATGGTCTAACGATTCGCTAATGTCTTGAAAAAGTGATAGCATCTGACTCTCGCATGAGTAACCTTTCCGAAATCCATGTTGCCTATCATTAAACCGTGATAATGTTTCCCACTGTTCCCTCAAGTATTCGCAAATGAGATGCCCCATCTGTTTACAAACGATGGACGTAAGGCTAACCGGCCTGTAGTTGCCCAAATTCAAGTCTGCTCCCTCCCTTAAATATTGGGACTACCGTAGCTCTCTTCCAGTCATCTGGGATTTGCGCATTGTTTATGGACACATTAAACATCACCTCCAAGTATCGTGCCACGGCCCTACCTCCTAGTTTATGTACTTCACTAACAATATTATCAGGACCCTTTGATACATTGAAACGTAATTTTTGTATTAGCTTTACAATTGCTGACTGGTTTATTTGGAACAGGGGAGCCCCTGATTCATCGTTAAGGTCCAACACACAGCTATTGGATTTATTGAACACACTACCGTAAAAGACATTTAATTCATTAGCAATGGCCTGTTTCTCAGTAATTAATTTACCGTCACCGGACATAATCATCGACAAATTATTTGAATTTCCCTTTCTTCTTCTAACATATCTGTAAAAAAAATTCCACCCATCAACTCCCGAACCAAGTAAACCTTGCATATAACTGTCATGAGCAGCCCTCTTTTTTAAGACGAGCTCTCTTGATAAGGACTTAAATGTCAACATATACTTGTCACTATCATGTCTTTTATTGTATAATTTCCTAATTTTCCGTTTTAGACTCCTAATTTCTCGTGTGTAATACTCAGGATCTGGGTTTTGTTTCAGCAATTTAAATGGGACAAATTTTTCAACAGCGCTATTTAAAATTTTCAAAAAGTTAGTCCACAGGATATTGATGTGATTTCCTTCCGATGCCCATCCTACAAATAGCTCATTCAAATACCCCTGAAACTTGCCCTGATCCGCCCTGCGATACTGGAATATGATCTTTTTTGCTACATCAGAGTCTAATTTTGTAATATCACCATATCTAATATTTAATTCAACCCCAGAATGGTCACTAATTCCTGGTAACGAGATAAACATCTAAGGTATTATTGTCTCTAGTTGGGAAGTCAACTACTTGGGAAAATCCCCCCTCCCTTAAGAATTTATTTGCAGCGCTCTGAGCTTGACTGCAGCTAGTTGACTCACCAGACCAGTCTACTTTGGGGCGGTTTAAATCTCCAGCAATTATTATGCTCTTTTTCATAGCATTACCCGTACAAGTTTTATCATACAGTGTTTCGAGGAGAGAAAAGTTATCTTTCGGTGCTCTATACGCCCCTATCACCTGAAGAGGGAATTTATTTCCTTTATCCGAAATATGTACACATAACATTTCATGATCCATATCAGCCCACTTTAAGAAGCTACCTATATTTTTGCGCACACAAATAAATAGTCCACCACCTCGCTTCCCCCGATCCCTTCTGTACATTTCGTAGGTCCCTTGAATTATTTCGCTACTATTTATGTCCTCATATAATCAAGATTAAGTTGCAATGACAATGTCCGGAGAATATGTCTCTACAAGATTCCAAAATTCAATTAATTTATTTCCTAAACTCTGACAATTAACCTGCAGTAATCTTAGAGTCTTACCTCCGCAGCAAATATCTCGAAATAGCTCCTTCTGTTCCCATCGGCTGGCAACCTCTGGACCTGCTCCTCCCAGGCGCGGATTCAAGAGGGGGGGGGGGGGCACGGGGGTCATGACCCCCCCAAAACGGAGACAAAATTTTTTTGCAAACTCAAAAAACGAAAACACAATTACCAGACAAATAAAACTTAACGAATTTTAACTGAAAAACAGTTTTGTTTCATTTTCTTCAATACTGAATTATCTTTATTGGAATTATTATGTTCTGTTACAACTGTACTTATTTACAACTTCAAACCTCTTGTATAAAAACTATTAGTTATACAACAAAATCAACTCGTCTATTATGTTTAGCAAACCTTGTGATTACCGAATCGCTGTTTACAGTGATGTCACGATGAATGTGCAGCAATGCACGGATAGGAAACTGGGGCTTTTTTCGCACCAGAAATTTTTGCCGACGTCCAAACTGCAAGCTTGGTTGGCAATTTAAGCTGTGACTTTCTCCCTTTGTCGGTATCAACTCGACTTGCCGAAACTGTAACGTACCTTGATCCTTTTCTCGAAGCTCGATGTAAGAGTCGCAAAACACGCCGTTGCAATTTGTACGAATATTTTTGGTGCGCTAAACGCATCAAATTTCTATCCACGAAGCTTGCAAAAAAAAAATTGGGCTGGTTTTGTACGTTTGGTTATTTTGTGATAGCGTTTTTAGTGGTACCATTTTTCTTAACAATTTCGATTCTCTAACCCCCCCAAGCCAAACTCTAGATCGAATCTCTGACCCCCCCAAAACCAAACTCTAGATCCGCGCCTGGCTCCTCCTCACAAAAGCCGGCACGAACCGATGACCCTGTCATGTAGGCTCCCTAAGTTGAAAGCGCCCCGTCGATTTAGATGCAGCCCGTCTCGGGCGAAGTCACGGCCACCAATCCAGCAGTCAGCTTGTACGTACACTAATCCCAGTTGTGCACATACCCAGTCCATGCGATCATTTACAGTCTTAACTCGCCTTAACGGAACATCTCCCCACCGAACAATGCCACTCATTATAATTTTTGCATTTCTAAACTTGCTTTTAGCTTTTCTGCCTAGTTCGTAGAGCTCCCCCATGATGTAATCAGCTGTAGCCCTCTTCTTCAAATCGTTCGTCCCAACATGGAGCAACAACACTTTAACTATGTCACAGTCTTCTACATTTGCTTCTTCCACTTTGTGGGCAAGCTGGTCAATTTTAATGCCCGGATAACACCGCACTTTCGCACCTGATTTCCTCGAGATATTCGCACTCCATCGTATTATAGAATCACCCATTATGATAACGTCATCCTCAGTTTGCTCCTGCACGCCCTCTTCCACACTGATCCCAGTAGAAAGCCGTTCAGTCACATCCTTCACCGTTTCTTCTGATTCACGAAGTTTTGCTCTAAGTTCCTGTATTATTTGATCCCTTGCTTTGATTTGCACCCTCAAACAGTCCGGCGTATCACATACTTTACAAAACCAATTTCCGACATCACAATCCTCCTTCTTGACCTTAATACAGCCGAAGTGAAACCATTTCTCACATAGTCCACACTGAACTCCATTCTTCAATGTTTTACTGCACGTCGAACACTTTAAAGCTGCCACTGGATCATTTGCCTGATTCACATTTGGAGTAACAGGCCCTGGATTCACTTCCACTCCACCAATAACTAGCAATGCAGCTATCACTAGGGCTATGAACCACAAGTTGCTAGGTCCCGTACGCACACACAAACACCGGAAATCCCGACTACCCAACGCATACCACAGTCCGATCCTCGCCCGATAACACTCCAGAGTACAACCCATTTCAGCACACCTGAGAGCTCGGGAAAAACACGTCCTTTCACTTTGACTGCCAACTGATAAGCTCGTGACTTATAAATGACAATAGATGTAATATATACAATTTTCAGCATTTCACTGTGAATTTAAAAAATGTTATGTTAAAACTCTTCACCCATGAAAAAGTAAAACAGGAGAATAAATGTGTACATGGATCAGAATTCGGTAATTCTCAGACACTTACCGAGTTAGTGTGATGAGTGAGCTTGAATTTGAGATGAAAGTAAATCCAGTCTTGGTTGGATGTTTGAAACAGCAACCCGCAGATCCCCTTCAAGCTGCAGCCGAGACCGATGCTTCGTCTTGATGGATGCCATTGCGGAAAATATTGACTCACGCAAGTACTGTAAGTTGAATCGAAGGGTAATAACAGGTCCACTGCTTTTCTTGATAAAATGGGATATTCATTCAGAATCTGCATCCAAAATTTTTCAAGAGACTTCGACTTAAATTCATTTCAAAGTATTCTGTCACTTGAGAGTTCTATTAGTTCCTCCTGTTCTGCCATTGACAGGTGGGCTGTTACGTTCGTTTCAAACGGACTGCGAATCCAGTCATTCTCAGTTGAAGGTTGTGGAAATCTAAACTCGAATTTTTCACGAAGGTTTTGGAGGTGTTCTACGACAATTCCACTAATTTGACAAATATCTAACTCATTTTCTTCCAGGAATTCATTGAGACAATGAAGCATCTCACAGTTACCTTTGTCCATCTGGGCTTTCCAAAGTTCAAGTTTTCTCTCAAAAGCAAGCACTTCGTCGCTTAGAATGAAAATATTACTATTTCGTCCTTGAAGTGACACGTTAAGTTCATTCAGTTTTTCAAATACGTCAGCCAAGTAGCACAGTATTAGAAGCAATTTCTCATCCAGAAACAGGGTTGCGAGTGTAGGACTGCTGTCCAATAGGAAAATACGAAGTTCATTCTTCAACTCCACAACGCGACGAAGGACTCGACCACGAGACAAGCAACGTACCTCCGTGTGCAATAGAAGCGAATCATGAGTAGATCCCATCTCCTCGCAAAGAATGGAAAATAGCCGACTGTTTAAAGCTCTTGCTTTCACAAAATTTACAACACTAATTACATCGTTCAGCACTTTATTGACTTCCGGTTGTAGTACTTTTTAAGCCAATGCCTCCCTGTGTGCATTTTACAGAATTAGTAACACCACTCACTCTTGCTCTGAAACCCTTTTTTGTTCCAGTAAATGCCGACGCCCCATCAGTACATATACCAACACAATTTGTCCAGGTGAGATTGTTGTCAATAAAAAGGAATTAACAAGAGAAAAAATATATTCGCCTGTATCCCGCCCTTCCAGGGCTTTACAAAATAGAAAATCCTCGTGCATTTCATTTTCATGACAGTAGCGTACAAAAACAAGAATCTGGGCACTGTTTACGTTATCAGTACTGTTGCAAGGCAAATTTTGGGCTATCATGAAGACGTGGTAGCAATTGATGTTTATATGTCAGAGGCTATTACATCAATACGACGAGTTACTGTATCATTTGAGAGTGGTATCGACTTCAAACACTCGCCGAACTTTTCTCCATGCATGATCGTGCACAGTTTCATGGTTGCAGGAAGAAGTAATTTCTCACCAATAATATGTGGTGATTTGGATTTTGCAGTTAAATAGGATACAACCAAGGGTGCTCTTAGCGCTTTCTTAGGAACTGTTGCGTGCTTTTCTAGGAATCTAACATTTCCTTTTAGTTGTTGCATGTGGCGCTTACACAGTCTGGATGTTTAGTCTGCAAGTGTCTCTTAAGTTTCACAAACTTCAAACTGTCGTTTGCTAAAATCTCAAAACAAAAAACGCATTGAGGTTGTTCCTGATTATTATTCGAAAAAATGCTGGTAAAGCCTAATGTCAGATAATCGTCTTTCACTTTGTGTGTAGAATTAAATCCTGATGGGAGCAGAAGTAGACGCGGAAGAACAATGGACTTTGTTTAAAATCGAACCTAGTTCTTTTTCCGAAGGAGGGCAAGCACTATCACTTTCATGGGGTCTCTTTTTACCACTTCTAATAATCCACTTATCCATGGGTAATGGCGTCACTCGAATCAGTTTATTGTAAAGAAGGCTAACCACTCACTAGAATTTACCTGTTCACTCACTGTCTTTGAACTGACTGGAAAGGCCTAGCTGAATTCGAATCGGCAACGGCAGAAATAGCAGAATCCATTCTTGGAATCCATTCTTGAAAGGAAGTGGCGGTCACATTGTCAAGCGGCTTATTGTCATTAAGTGTTGGTAAGGAGATGTCACTGCGGGGGGCGAGTGAAAGGGAGCTGTGTGGGCAATTTTACTTGCCACCTTTTCTCAGAATTCCTGCTGGCAGCATATACTGGTCAGTTCTCGTGAAATAAGACAGCAAAGGTACGAGTTTATTATTCTTGAATGGTCTTGGGAGCTACCTGCCTATGATAGGTTCACGAATATGAGGATAGTAATATTTGTTAGAGAATATGAAATATAAATATTTCAATCATAGCCGGCGCCCCCCATTATCACTCCCTGCGCCCCCCACTTTGAGAACCCCTGCTATGAACCATACAGGCACACATTGGTTACGGAGAAATAATTCACGTGCCAGAGGCCACACATTCATACAATATTTACGGGGAAACATCATTTAGCGCCGATGGCCATACGTACACACTTTGGTTACGGAGAATTTTATCTCGCGCCAGAGGCCACTCATGCAATATTAAGATACTGAGAAATTATTCTCGTGCCGATATCCTCACATACAAACTTTGGTTACGGAGAAATTAATCTCGCGCCGGAGGCACACATACAAACTTTGGTTACGGAGAAATTAATCTTGCGTCAGAGGCAACACATTCACACATAATTATTAAGAAAATAGTGTCGCACCAGAGGCACATATGCCAATGGCGCAGACCAAACCTGCACACTTTGGTATCGGATAAATAAATCGGTCTCCTGACGCCACACATTCATACTTTCGTTACGGAGAAATTAATCTCGCGCCAGAGGCCATACAAAGACACTTAAGTTACGGGGAAATTAATCTCGCACCAGAGCCTACACATACAACCTTTGGTTTCGGAGAAATCATTTCGCGCCAGAAGCCACTCCTACTCACTTTGGTTACGGAGAAAATTAATCTCGTGCCCGAGGCCACACGGACATACTTTGGGTACAGAGAAATTTACCTCGCGCTAGAGGCCATTTGTTATACAGAAATTATTCCCGCGTCGGTGGCCACTCACAGATAACTTTGGTTTCGGAAAAATTCATTTCGCGCCAGAAGCCACACCTAATCACTTTGGTTACGGAGACAATTAATCTCGTGCTGAGGCCACACGTACACACTTTGGTTAGAGAGAAATTTATCTCGCGCTTGAGGCCACACAAACCATTATTCTTTGGTTATATAGAAATTAATCTTGCGTCGGAGGCCACACATACACAACTTAGGTTACGGAGAAATTAATCTCGTGCCAGAGGCCACACATAAAATCTTTGTTTAGGGAGAAATTAATCTCGCGCCAGAGGCCACACATACAAACTTTGGTTACGGAGGAATTAATCTCGCGCCAGAGGCCACACATACACACATGATTAATAAAAAATTGTGTCGCGCCAGAGGCGACACATGTCAACGCCAAAAGCTACATATGCACACTTTGGTTAGGGAGAATTAGGTCACACACACACTTCTTGGTTAGGGAGAATTTAATCTTTCGCCAGAGGCCACACATACACACTTTGGTTACCGAGAAAATTACTCTCGTGCCAGAGGCCATACATGCACACTTTGGTTAGGGAGAATTTAATTGCATCAGAGGCATCCCATTCACACGTGGTAGGGGAATTTTATCTCGCGCCGGAGGTCACACATACACGCTTTGGTTAGGGAGAATTCAATAGCGCTCCAGATCCACACATAAAAACTTTGGTTACTGGAAAACAAAATAGCGTACCAGATGCCACACATTAATATTTTGGTTACGGAGACATTAATATCTCGCCAGAGGCCATATATACACACTTTGGTAGCGAGGAAAATAATCTCGCACCAGAGGCCACACCTACAACCTTTGGTTACAGAGAGATTAATCTCGCACCAGAAGCCATACATACACACTTTGGTTACGGAGGAATGTAATCTCGTGCCTAAGGTCACACATACACACATTGGTTGCGGTGAAGATAATCTCGCTCCAGAGGCCACACATACACACATAAATATTAAGAAATTAATGACGCTCCAGGGGCGACACATGCCAATACCATAGACCACACATGCACACATTGGTTACGGAGATATAAATCACGCGCCAGAGGCACACATTCATACATTATTCACGGAGAAGTATAATTTTGTGCCGAAGGACCTAAGTACACACTTTGGTCTCGGAGAAATTTATCTCGTTCCTGAGGTCAGAGTTACAGTCTTTGGTTATGGAGTGATTAATCTCGCATTGGAGACCATACATACTAACTTTGGGTACGGAGAAATTAATCTCGTGCCAGAGACTATACATATACACTTTGGTTACGGAGAATTTAATGTCGCGCCAGAGGCAACACATACACACATACATACTAAGAAATTAATGACGCTCCTGGGGCGACACATTCCAATACCATAGACCTCACCTACACACTTTGTTTACGGAGAAATGAATCGCGACCATAGCCCACACACCAGAGGCAACACATAACACACTTTGGTTAGGGAGAATTTAATCTTGCGCCAGAGGCTACACATACACACTTTGGTTAGGGAGAATTTAATCTTGCGCCAGAGGCTACACATACACACTTTGGTTAGGGAGAATTTAATCTTGCGCCAGAGGCTACACATACACACTTTGGTTAGGGAGAATTTAATCTTGCGCCAGAGGCCATACATACACACTTAGGTTAGGGAGAATTTAATCTTGCGCCAGAGGCTACACATACTCACTTTGGTTAGGGAGAATTTAATCTTGCGCCAGAGGCTACACATACAAACTTTGGTTAGGGAGAATTTAATCTTGCGCCAGAGGCCATACATACACACTTTGGTCAGGGAGAATTTAATCTTGCGCCAGAGGCCACACATATCCACTTTGGTTACGCAGAAAAATAATCTTGCGCCAGAGGCCATACATACACACTTAGGTTAGGGAGAATTTAATCTTGCGCCAGAGGCCATACAAACACACTTAGGTTAGGGAGAATTTAATCTTGCGCCAGAGGCTACACATACACACTTTGGTTAGGGAGAATTTAATCTTGCGCTAGAGGCCATACATACACACTTCGGTTAGGGAGAATTTAATCTTGCGCCAGAGGCTACACATACAAACTTTGGTTAGGGAGAATTTAATCTTGCGCCAGAGGCCATACATACACACTTAGGTTAGGGAGAATTTAATCTTGCGCCAGAGGCTACACATACACACTTTGGTTAGGGAGAATTTAATCTTGCGCCAGAGGCCATACATACACACTTCGGTTAGGGAGAATTTAATCTTGCGCCAGAGGCTACACATACACACTTTGGTCAGGGAGAATTTAATCTTGCGCCAGAGGCCACACATATCCACTTTGGTTACGCAGAAAAATAATCTCGCGCCAGAGGCTACACACGAAGGACTTACGTACACACTTTGGTTACGGAGAAATTTATCTCGTTCCTGAGTTCACACTTTCAATCTTTATTTATGGAGAAATTAATCTCGCGCTGGAGACCATTCATACAATCTTTATTTATGGAGTAATTAATCTCGTGCCAGAGACTACACATACACACTTTGGGGACGGGGAAATTAACGTCGCGTCAGAGGCTAAACATACACACATAATTATTAAATTAGTATCGCGCCAGAGGCGACACATACTAATGGTAAAGAACACACCTGCACACTTTGTTTACGGAGAAATGAATCGTGCGCCAGAGGCCACACATTCATACTTTGGTTACGGGGAAATTAATCTCGTGGCAGAGACCACACATGCAAACTTTGGTTTCGGAGAAATTAATTTCGTGCCAGAGGCCACACATTCATACACTGTCTACGGAGGAAAGTATTTTTGCGTCGAAGGACCAATGTACTGTACACACTTTGGTTACGGAGAAATACCTCGTTTCAGAGGTCACACTTTCAATCTTTGGTTAGGGAGAAATTAATCATGAGCCAGAGGCCATACATTCACACATAATTATTAAGAAATTAGTGTCATGCCTGAGGTGAAACATGCCAATGACAAAACCACATATGAACGTTTTGTTTACGGAGAAATAAATTGCGTGCCAGTGTCAAAGCATTCATACTTTGGTTACGGAGAAAGTAGCCTAATGTCACGCCTGAGACCACACACACTGATCTTGGTTACGGAGAAATTAATCTCGGGCCAGAGGCCACACATACACAGATATATATATATATAACGTGTTCTGCCCTTAGGCAGGTCTTCACACAGCAGTTCTCCATGCAGTCCTGTCTTCAGCCGTTATCTTTGTTTGGTGGTTATTTTTGCTATCTTGACAGTGTTCACCAGCTGGTACCTTCTCCGTCCTATTCCTCTCTTTCCGTTTACTGAGCATCCCTCAGCAAACACTCTCTTCGTAGTCAGTGCCCAAGCCAGTTCCTCTTCCTTGTATGTATGGTATGTAACAGCTCCTATTTTCTCCAACTTGCTCCAATACCTCCTTATTCCAGACCCTTTCCACCCAGGATATCCTTTCCATCCTTCTCCATAACCACATTTCAAACTCTTCTAGTCTTCTTTCATCATATTTCCTTAGCGTCCAGGTCTCTTCTCAGTATAGTGTCACACTCCAAACAAAGCATTTTGCCTTAACCTCAAGTCCAAGCGTCCACACAATAGTCTCTTCTTTCTGTTGATGGCTTCTTTAGCAACGGCAATGCGAGTTCGTCGTCTTTACTGCTTCTCGTATCATCCTTTAGTAGTGTATACTTCCTAGATATTTAGAAACTAACACTTGTTCAATATTGTCCTGGCCTATCCTGATGTTTATGACTTTGTTCCCTCTTGCGCTTATCACCATACTCTTTGTCTTACTCTTATTAATGTGCATTCCATATTGCTCACAGGTTGCATTCAGTATCCTTTCATTCTCTGCTAGCAACACCATGTCATCTGCAAATCGAATACACTTTATTCTTCTGCCACCAATGTGCACTCCTTTTCTTCCATCCAGATATTTCCCAACGATATCTTCCAGGTAAGTGTTGAATAGTATGGGAGATAGACAACATCCTTGTCGAACACCCCTTCCTATTCTGATTTCCGGTGTCAACTCATTTCCTATCAGTATTCTGACCTTCTTTTGTAAGTACAGTCCGTTGATCAGTCTTCTGTCCTTTCAATCCATTCCTTTCCTCATTAATATGTCCATCAGCTTCTTCCATTGTACTTTGTAAAAAGCCTTTTCTAAATCAAAAGACAGCATAAACTTCCATTTCTTTCTCTATGTATCGTTCACCTGTAGTTCTCAACACTCCAATTGCATCTCTTGTCCCTTGACCTCTTCGAAAACCATACTGCTCTTCTGTAATATATGTGTCGAACTTTCCAGTCTTCTAGCCATTATTCTAAGTAATACTTTGGCTGCATTGGATATTAGGCTAATTATCCTATAGTCCTCGCATTTCTTGGAATTATTCTTCTTTGGAATCGGTATCATGATTGTGGAGAGAAAGTCATCTGGCCATTCACCTTTGTTGAATATTTCATTACAGAGATATGTTATCTCCTTCACACTTCTTCCTCCAAGACTCTTCAACATCTCTGCCAGTAATCCATCAATTCCGCCTGCCTTGTGATTTTTCATGTCCCTCAATGCCCTATCCACCTCGCTTTCCAAAATAGAATATTCTTTTTCGTCTTCCAGTACTCTTAACTCATCTTCAATCTCAAGGTCATGTTGTCTTTTGTCAGACTCGTAAAGATTCTTGCCATCTTATCAGAACATCGTGAGGTTACTTAGTAACGTACCATCCATTCCTTGTGCTTCCATACCAGTTATTCTCCTCTTTCCATCAAACACTAGCTCCATAGCCGCTCGTTACATCATTTCGTATTTTCCCTCTTTTTCCAGCCTTTCTATTTCTTCACATCTCTCATTCAGCCATGATTCTCTTGCCCGTTCTGTTTCTCTACTCACTTCATTATTCAGTCTTCTGTACATCTGCTTCCCTTCCTCTGTCCCCACATTTTTCCACTGCCTTCGTTCTTCTATCTTACTCAGTATGCTCTTCGTTATTCATTCTTTCTGAGGTCTGGCCTTTTCTGTCTCAATGACTTACGCTGCGGCTTTCTTAAGGCTTTCACCCATCCTCCTCCATTTTTATTTACATATTCTTCATTATTTCCTCTGTCACATTTGGCCATATAGCTGTCTTCCATGTCCTCATGCTTGCCTTTCCCCTTTAGAGCCTCTAGGATAAATTTCTCCCTCAGGTTACCTCTCCATACTTTCTTCAACTTGGCACATATTTCACCAACCACCAAGTTGTGATCTGAGTCTATATCTGCTCCAAGGTATACTTTTGCATTGTTTTAAACCAGTTTCGGTTCTCTTCTGTATCATGATGTAGTCTATTTGGTATCTTTCTCCATTTAGTCTAGATAGCCATGTATAACGTCGTCTCTTATGATGTTCAAATAAGGTGTTGCCAATCACTAAAGAGTTTTCTTTACAAAAACTGACCAATCTTTCACCACTATCATTCCTTGTTCCCAGTCATAAACTACCCACTGACTCGCCATCTCTCACTTCACCCAGCACACAATTCCAGTCTCCCATAATAATAATAATAATACATGAACCTCGCTTTTCGTTTTCTACAAGTTCTTCAATTTTCTCATAGTACTCATTTACTTCTTCGCCCTGTGTTACTAGTTTGCATATACAATAGGATTATGACCATATCCTTTTTCAAACCCTTAGGTCTCAAAATGATCAATCTGTCGTCAATATAATCCACATTCAAAATCTTACTTTTTAGCACTTTTAGCCAGTTTGCTATCATTATACCAACTCCATTACTTCCACTCATCTCTCATCCTGAATAGAATATCGAAAAGTCTCCGCTTTCCAACTGTCCACTTCCTCCCCACCTCACTTGACAAATTCCCAAAATATCCAATCTGTTTTTCTTCATCTCTAGTTTTGCATCTTGCATTTTCCCAGCCTGTGGAAGTGTAAGGACATTCCACGTTCCAATTCTTATCTTCTTTCATCCTATTTATACGTTTTTCTCTCTCCATAACTCCATCTGATCTCAATGGAGTCCCCTCCCGGAGATCCTAATGAGGGGGTGTTTTACCTCCGGAATTAAGTAGTTTAACAGAGAGAGAGCCATTCTCTGTGTTTCTATGAAGTATAATGTGGTAGTATCCCGTTACCTTCCACATAGTAATTTTATGTCTGGTTGCCAACCCAGCCAACACTCCTCCTATCTCATCCCGGACTTGGGACCGGGCAATGGCGGAGTTAATACACACAGATTTATTAAGAGATTAGTTCCGCGCCAGAGGCGACACATATCAATGCCAAAGACCACACATGAACGTTTTGGTTACGGAGAAACAAATCGCGTGCCAGAGGCAACACGTTCATGCTTTGGTTAGCGAGAAATTAATCTCGCGCCAGACGCCACACATACACACTTTTGTTACGGAGTAATTAATCTCGCCTCAGGGGCCACACATACACACTTTGGTTACGGATAAATTAATCACGAACCAAAGACTACACATACCCACTTTGGTTACGGAGAAATTATTCTAGAGCCAGAGGCCACACATACAGCTTTTGGTTACGGAAAAATTAAACTCGCGCCAGAAGCCACACATACAACTTTGGTTATGGAGAAATTAATCCCGCACCAGAGGAAACACATACACACATAATAATTAATAATTTAATGTCGCTCCAGAGATGGCACATGCCAATACCATAGACCACACATGCACACATTGGTTACGGAAAAATAAATCACACGCCAGTGGTGACACATTCATACACTGTCTACGGGGGAAAATAATTTCGCGCCGGACACCACACGTATACACGTTGGATACTGAGAAAGAAATCAAGCGCCAGAGGCCACGCATTCATACTTTGGTTACGGAGAAATTAATCGCATGCCAGAGACCATATATAAACACGTTGGTTACCGGGATATTAAAGTAATTTTGCGCCAGCGGCCACACATACAAACCTTGGTTACGGAGAAATTAATCACGCACCATGAACCACACATACACACTTTGGTTACGCCGAAAATAATCTCGCGCCAGAGGCCACCCTATGGTTACGGATAATTTTATCTCGCTCCACAAGCCATACATACGCACATATTTATTTAGAAACTGGCTGAACCCGGCATGCGTTGCAACGTCTATCAAAGAAAGTGTTGGCTTTGTAATTTTGTTTCTTGAAGTGCTTTGGGATTCACAATTATTTTTTTAATTTCCGCCAACTGCCTCCAAACTATCGTAAAATGGATTAAATAATTTAGAAACATTCGTGGGAACGTCCACAACAACTCACCAATGTTTCATTGCAATCGGACGAATGGCAAATAACTACATACGGAATTTCATTTATACGATTCGTTTGCTGTCACTCATTTGTTTAATCAACTCGTTCGCTACCGGTACCTACTGTGAAATGGATTTACTAAGTTAGAAACCTACTCTTAAATGCACACAACAACTCTTCAAAGTTTCATCGCAATCGGATGAATGGCATATGAACGCATACGGGATTTTTTAAACAATTCGCATGTCGTCACTCATTTGTTGCAATTTGCATGCCGTCACTCATTTGTTGAGTCTACTCGTACGCTACCTATTGTAAAGTGGATTATCTAAGCCTGAGACCTTCCTTGGAGTGTACTCACCGATCCACCAAAGTTTTATCGCAGTCGGATGAATGGTATATGAACTTATACGGGACTTTGTTGAAACGATTCACGTACCGTCACTCATTTGTTGAATCTACTCGTGCGCTACCTATTGTAAAGTGCATGTACTAAGCCAGAAACCCTTCCTGGAGTGTAAACAACAATTCTTAAAAGTTTCAACGCAATCGGATGAATGTTATATGAACGCATACGGGACTTTGTTGAAACGATTCGCGTGCCGTCGCCCATTAGATGAATATACTCCTGCCCTACCAATATTGTAAAATGGATTTACTAAGTTCGAGACCTTCCCTGGCTTGTACACAACAACAATTCAAGTTTCATCGCAATCGGATGAATGACATATAAACGCATACGGGCAATGTTGATACGCTTCGCACGTCGTCGCTCATTTGTTGAATCTACTCGTGCTCTACCAATATTTTAAAATGGATTTACTAAGTTGAAGACCTTCCCTGGCGTGTACACAACAACAAATCAAAGTTTCATCGCAATCGAATGAATGGCATATAAACGTATACGTGAATTTGTTTAAACGATTCGCGTGCCGTCACTCATTTCTTGAATCTACTCATGCGCTACCAATTGTAAAACAGATTTACTAAGGCTGAAACCTTCCCTGTAGTGTACTCAACGATTCACCAAAGTATCATCACAATCGGATGAATGGTATATGAACGCATGTGCGATTTTTTTGAATCGATTCGCACACTATTTTGTTGAAGCTACTCGCGCGCTATGTATTGTAAATTGGGTTTACTATGCCTATAATGTTCCCGGTAGTGTGCACAACAACTCACCAAAATTTGATCGCAATGGGATGAATTGTGTAAGAACGCAACACCATCACTCATTTGTTTAAACTACTCGCGCGCTATCTATTGTAAATTAGATTAACTGCGCCTATAAATATCCCTGGAGTGTGCACAACAACTCATCAAAGTTTCATCGCAATCGATGAAAGGTATATGAACGCATACAGGATTTTGTTGAAACGCTTCACGCGTCGTCACTCATTTGTTGCATCTACTTGTGCGCAAAATATTAAAAACTGGAGTTGCTACGTCGAAAACCTTCCCTGGCATGTACACAATAACTCACCAAAATTTCATGGCAATCTGATGAATGTCATAGGAACGCATACGGGACTTTGATGAAACGATTCACGTGCCGTCGCTCATAAGACGAATCTACTCATGCGCTACGTACTTTAAAATGCATGTGCTATGGCAGAAACCTTCCCTGGAGTGTACACAACATCTCACCCAAGTTTCATCGCTATCGGACGAATGGTATATGAACGCATACGGGACGTTTTAAAACGCTTCGCGCGTCGTCACTCATTTGTCGAATCTACACGTGCGCTACCCATTGTAAAATGGATTTACTAAGCCTGAAACCTTCCTTGGAGTGTACATAATATCTCATCCAATTTTCATCGGTATCGGACTAATGGTATATGAACGCATATGGGACTTTGTTGAAACGCTTCGTGAGTCGTCGCTCATTTGTTGTATCTACTCGTGCTCTACCTATCGTTAAGTGGATTTACTAGGCCAGAAACCTTCCATGAAGTGTAAACAGTATCTCACCCAAGTTTCATCGCTATCGGACGAATGGTATATGAATGCTTACGGGCCTTTGTTGAAACACTTCGCGCGTCGTCGCTCATTTGTTGAATCTACTCGTGTGCTACTGATTGTAAATTGTATTTACTAAGCCAGAACCCTTCCCTGAAGTGTAAACAACATCTCACCCAAGTTTCATCGCAATGGGATGAATGATATATGAATGCATGTGGGAATTTGTTGAAACGAATCGCACGATATTTTGTTGAAGCCACTCGCACGCCATCTATTGTAAATTGGATTTACTCCGTCTATACATTTCTCGGGAGTGTGTACTACAACTCACCAACATTTGACTGCAATCGGATGAATTTTATATGAACGCATCGCCATCACATATTTGTTTAAACTACTCACGTGCTATCTATTGTGAAATGGATCAACTACGCCTATAAACCTCCCGGAAGTGTGTACAACGAATCACCAAAATTTGATCGTAATCGGATGAATGGTTTACGAACGCATAAAAGACGAACAGACAGACATTCCTTTTTATACAGTACTAGCAGGTACCCGCGGCTTCGCCCGCGATCAGGACAATGAGGACGATGCATTATTGCTGATAATTGGTCTATTCTATTACAGCAATCGCGACTACAAGTGGGTCCATTCTAATTCTGAATATTCAGATACATACAGTAAATTGATATGAGCAGCAAAGTGGGAATTTTATAGAGTTGTGAATCTCTGCAGGGTTCGATGTTACATTATGTTAACACATTTTAAAATTACGTTTTTGGTTTTGCCATCTTTTGCTGAGACATAACGATTTTGTTGTCGGGATGCTCGCGAGCACGCCACATACAGTTGCCCATGGGAAAAAATGGTTTTTGTCTAAATGTACACGTGCTACTGTTAAGTGTGTGCCATTGCGCCTTGTTAAAGAAATTGCGAATATTGGTTGAAGAGGGAACTGCACTCTTGCACACTAGAATGGCAAATCTATCGGAATATGGGGAATTAAAAGTATTCTTACTTAAGTTATTCTGGATGTAATTTGGCCATACTTATTGATGATTTGAACGTCAACATATCGCTATTAAGACCTATAGTTAAATATCTCTCACCTTGGCCGCTGATGTACATTATGCAGTCTCTTCCAGTGTTACATCCCAGGGATTGAAATCTCTAACCACCCTTTTGCCTCACATGCCTCTCTAAGTAATTAAAATTCCTGATTGTTGTTGTTTGAGTCTTCAGTTTTTTAACTGGTTTGATACAGCCCTCCATGTCTCCCTCTCCTGAGCTAATCGTTTCATCTCTATATAGCTACCACACCCTACATCCGAGGCAATCTGTTTAACCCTGGTTTACCCCTACAGTTCTAGTCCGCGACCCTCCCATCCATAACTAAGCTTGCTATTCCTGGGTGTCTTAATATGTGTCCTACCCTCCTATCTCTTCTCGTCATTAGCAGTCGTCAGAAACATCTCTCCTCTCCCACTCGCCTTAACACCTCCTCCTTTGTTACCCTATCTACCATCTGATCATCATTCTCCTGTATCACCAGATTTCAAAACCTTCAATTCTCCTCTTTTCTGCTGCAACATTGGTACATTAGTCCAACTCAGCAACTTTTCTAGGTTTAAGCCGTGCCTTGTGCGGGGATTCATTGGCCGTGAAAGACAAAATACCAACATTATTCCTCAGTAAGAGTAATTAAGAAAAAATAATAATTAACGTAACAGCCGATAGAATACGACACATTCGACTGTGAATATGGGTTGCTGATCATGGTAAAAAAAACGAAAAAGAGCAGATCAAAATTGGCAAAACAAATATTCAGTTAACAAAAAACAAATTTATAAAGAAAATGAAAGCATACCGTTCATAATAGAAAGAATCTTAATGTTGTAAATTAGAGTAAAGATCTGAAAGCTCGCTTACAATAACCAGCTCAAAGAGAATAAAATTAGACTCAAAATCACGATCGTATCCGACCCCAAAAGCCACCACTATAAATAAAATATATCTCATTTTACGAGTGTCAATGCGAGGAACAATGTTCGTGGTTAGAAGTGGGAACCAAACCCCGCGTTTTAAGGCCCTAAAACGAACGGTTTTCGAGATATTACCAGAAAACTATCCCCGGTCTGGGAAATTTCATCGGTTGCCATAGTAACGTTGATCTGTTTCTCAGAGGGAACACAGTTATTTGGGAATATCTCCGAAACCGTTCATTTTAGGAACTTAAAAAGTGTGTTTCGGGGTCCCTACAGGACCTCCGAGTATTGTTTCTCGTATCTGGCGGCTTAAAATGAGCTAAATCCGACCTTTGTACCGACTGTCCTTGCTCAGTGCCAAAGGGCCGAAAAAAGTCACTTACAAATTGAATTTTCAAAAACCGTTTCTTAGTGGGCCTCTACATACTCGGATCAACCAACATGCAAAATTTCAGCTTTCTAGGTCTAGTGGTCTGCGTCGATGAGTCAATTTTGGATGGTCAATGCCAAAGGGCCGAAAAAAGTCACTTACAAATTGAATTTTCAAAAACCGTTTCTTAGTGAGCCTCTACATTCTCGGATCAACCAACATGCAAAATTTCAGCTTTCTAGGTCTAGTGGTTTGAGCCCTGCGGTGATGAATCAATTTTGGATTATATATAATAGACTAGCAGGTACCCGCGGCTTCGATCGCGACATAGTTGTGTCATGTTGTTATTCAATGAAATGCAGGTGTAACCCCGTTAACATCCCTTTAGAACCTGAATATCCATAAATCCCTCCTTTGTAGACGTTTTGGACACACAACAAACATATCCCCAAAATATCATTCTTCTAACTTTAATTGTTTTGTTTAGTCGATGAGAGTGAATATCCAAAAATCCTTCCTTAGTGCACGTTTTTCTTCCAGAATTCCACCCCTCCTCATGGGCCCCTTAAATTGGATTTATGAAAAATCGGTCGAACACCTATTTATTTATTTATTTATTTATTTATTATTAAGCTAATTGTTTTCCTCTGAGTTTCAAACTCCTCGCCCAAGTTGTTTAAGAGATGCACGCTCCGTTAGGATTCCTTCAACCCCCCACTTTTCACCCCTTTCACCTCGTAATATACACCACATCGATAAATCCTTAGACATATGTCTGCTTATTTTTAATGATTAGTTTATATGCCGATTATCCCATCCCCAAAGAAACAACTCATGAGATATCGTTATTCAATGAAATGCAGGTTTAACCCCTTTAACACATCTTCAGACCCCGAATAAACAAAAATCTTTCCTTAGTGGACGTTTTCGACATACAACGAACGTATCCCCAAAATTTCATGTTACTAAATTCAATTACTTTGGATGGGCGATGATGAGTGAGTGAGTCAGTCAGGACATTTTCTTTCATTTATTTTTGAGAATTTCACCCTTCCCCATGAACCCCTTAAATGGGATTTATGAAAAAAAAAAAACGGTCGAACACCTATTTACTTATTTTTTAAGCTGATTTTTTTCCGCTGAATTTCAAACTTCTCGCTAATTTCGTTTAAGAGATGCACGCTCCATTAAGAATCCTTTAACCCCCCAATTTTCACCCCTTTCACCTCATAATATACAGGTATCGATAAACCCTTAGACATATGTCTGCTTATTTTTATTGATTAATTTATATGCCGTATATCACATCCCCAAATGAAACAACTCGTGAGATATTACTAATCAATGAAATGCAAGTTTAACCCCCTTAACACCCCTTCAGAACATGAATATCCAAAAATCCATCCTTAGTGGACGTTTTCGACATACAACGAACATAACCCCAAAATGTCATGTTTCTAACTTCAATAATTTTGGCTGGGCGATGATGAGTCAGAGAGTAAGTCAGGACATTTTCTTTAATTTATTTTTCAGAATTTCACCCCTCTCATGAACCCCTTAAATAGGATTTTTGAAAAAAAAAAAAAAAACCGGTTGAACACATATTAAATTATTTTTAAGCTGTTCGTCCCCCCCCCCCTGAGTTAATGAGTGAGTTAATCAGTTAGAACACTTTCTTTCCTGTATTTTTTCCCCAGAATTTCACCCCTCTCCAAGGGCTCCTTTAAATTGGGTTTATGAAAAAAAAAAACCTGTCGAACACCCATTACTTATTTTAAGCAGTTTTCCCCCTTGAGATTGAAGACTGAGTGAGTCAATCAGTTAGGACACTTTCTTTCCCGTTTCCTCCCCCCCCCCAGAATTTCACCCCTCCCCATGGGCTCCTTACATTGGATTTATGAAAAAAAAAACTGTCGAACACATATTTTACTTATTTTTTAAGCTGATATTTTTCCCGCTGAGTTTTAAACTCCTCGCTTATGTCGTTCAAGAGATACACGCTCCGTTAGGAATCCTTCAACCCCCACTTTTCACCCCTTTCACCTCATAATATACACCACATCGAAAAACCCTCAGACACGTGTCTTCTTATTAGCCTACTTTCGATTTTTGCAAAAAAATGAAAGTAGACTTATGAGATCACTACAGGGCGAAAAAAAGTGTGTCTGTCTGTGTGTGTGGATGTGTGTGTATGAGTCTGTGTGTGTGTGTGTGTGTGTGTGAGTGTGTGTACTCTGAATGTCTGTCCCCCCCCCTATCAATTCGAACACGGTGAGCGCAAATTGAACGAAATTTGGTACAAAGGTAACACTAGCAAAGGACACCTCAGTGTCATGTTTTATATCGCCGCCATCTTGACGGAAACGTAATGGCGGCCACACAAATGTTCAAAGCTTAAATCTAATTACGACTAACCTAATCATCCGATCTCTACCAAATTTTGCAACAACATTCCTTTATAGGGGCAGCATCCTTTGACCAAACTAATAGGTCATCAGCCTAATAGTTTGCGGATGGCGGCCATCTTTGTGTGAAAATCGATTGCCCCTATTAATTCGAACACGGTGAAACCGAATGGAACGAAATTTGGTACAGAGGTAGTACTGGCCCTTGGGCACCCCAGTGGCAGGTTTTATATCGCCGCCATCTTGACGGAAACGTAATGGCGGCCACACAAATGTTCAAAGCTTAAATCAAATTACGACTAACTTAATCATCCGATCTCTACCAAATTTTGCAACAACATACCTTTATGAAGGGAGCATCCTTTGACAAATCTAGTAGGTCATTAGCCTAATAGTTTGCGGATGGCGGCCATCTTTGTGTCAAAATAGATTACCCCTATTAATTCGAACACAGTGAAACCGAATGGAATGAAATTTGGTACAGAGGTAGCACTAGCAAAGGGCACTTCAGTGTCATGTTTTATATCACCGCCATCTTGACGGAAACGTAATGGCGGCCACACAAATGTTCAAAGCTTAAATCAAATTACGACTAACCTAATCATCCGATCATTACCAAATTTTGCAACAACATTCCTTCATGGAGGAAGCATCATTTGACAAATCTAATAGGTCATTAGCCTAATAGTTTGCGGATGGCGGGCATCTTTGTGACAAAATAGATTACCCCTATTAATTCGAACACGGTGAAACCGAATGGAATGAAATTTGGTACAGAGGTAGCACTAGCAAAGGGCACCTCAGTGTCATGATTTATATCACCGCCATCTTGACGGAAACGTAATGGCGGCCACACAAATGTTCAAAGCTTAATTCAAATTACGACTAACCTAATCATCCGATCTCTACCAAATTTTGCATCAACATACCATTATGGAGGGAGCATTCTTTGACCAAACTAATAGGTCATCAGCCTAATAGTTTGCGGATGGCGGCCATCTTTGTGTGAAAATCGATTGACCCTATTATTTCGAACACGGTGAAACCGAATGGAACGAAATTTGGTACAGAGGTAGTACTGGCAAAGGGCACCCCAGTGTCAGGTTTTATATCGCCGCCATCTTGACGGAAACGTAATGGCGGCCACACAAATGTTCAAAGCTTAAATCAAATTACGACTAACTTAATCATCCGATCTCTACCAAATTTTGCAACAACATACCTTTATGAAGGGAGCATCCTTTGACAAATCTAGTAGGTCATTAGCCTAATAGTTTGCTGATGGCGGCCATCTTTGTGTCAAAATAGATTACCCCTATTAATTCGAACACGGTGAAACCGAATGGAATGAAATTTGGTACAGAGGTAGCACTAGCAAAGGGCACTTCAGTGTCATGTTTCATATCACCGCCATCTTGACGGAAACGTAATGGCGGCCACACAAATGTTCAAAGCTTAAATCAAATTACGACTAACCTAATCATCCGATCTTTACCAAATTTTGCAACAACATTCCTTCATGGAGGAAGCATCCTTTGACAAACCTAATAGGTCATTAGCCTAATAGTTTGCGGATGGCGGGCATCTTTGTGACAAAATAGATTGCCCCTATTAATTCGAACACGGTGAAAACGAATGGAATGAAATTTGGTACAGAGGTAGTACTAGCAAAGGGCACCTCAGTGTCATGATTTATATCACCGCCATCTTGACGGAAACGTAATGGCGGCCACACAAATGTTCAAAGCTTAATTCAAATTACGACTAACCTAATCATCCGATCTCTACCAAATTTTGCAACAACATACCTTTATGGAGGAAGAATCCTTTGACAAATCTAATAGGTCATTAACCTAATAGTCTGCGGATGGCGGCCATCTTTGTGACAAAATCGATTAACCCTATTAATTCGAACACGGTGAAACCGAATGGAATGAAATTTGGTACAGAGGTAGCACTAGCAAAGGGCACCTCAGTGTCATGTTTTATATCGCCGCCATCTTGACGGAAACGTAATGGTGGCCACACAAATATTCAAAGCTTAAATCAAATTACGATTAACCTAATCATCCGATCTCTACCAAATTTTGCATCAACATACCATTATGGAGGGAGCATCCTTTGACCAAACTAATAGGTCATTAGCCTAATAGTTTGCGGATGGCGGCCATCTTTGTGTGAAAATCGATTCCCCCTATTAATTCGAACACGGTGAAACCGAATGGAACGAAATTTGGTACAGAGGTAGCACTAGAAAAGGCCACCTCAGTGTCATGTTTTATATCACCGCCATCTTGACGGAAACGGAATGACGGCCACCCAAATGTTAAAAGCTTAAATCAAATTTCGACCTTCCTAATAATTTGATCTCTACCGGATTTTGCAACAACATGCCTTCTTGTGGAAAGCATCTTATGCCTGACTACAAGGTCATCAGCCAAATAGTTTGCAAATAGCGGCCATGTATGTGTGCAAATCCATTCCCCGGATCAATTCACACACGGTGAAACCGAATTGAATGATTTTTTTTACAGAGGTAGCACTAGCAAAGGGCACCTCATATTCATGTTTAATATCCCTATAGCACGTTGTATTTCAACAAGCTACTACAACCAACATTCAATTATACTCCTTGAAAAGGACAAAGAGTTATAACAATACCCTTGCATCTAGGAGAAAGTAGGCTATATGTTCTTTACTGAACATCTTGTTTTTAATGATGAGTTTATATGCCGAGTATCACATCCCTCAGTGAAACCAATCCGGAGATATTGTTATTCAATGAAATGCAGGTGTACCCCCCTTAACACCACTTTAGAACCTGAAAAACCAAAAATCCATTCTTAGTGGGCGTTTTCGACTTACAGCGAACATATCCCCCAAATTTCACGTCTCTAACGTTAATAGTTTTGGCTGGGCGTTGATGAGTCAGTCAGTCAGTCAGTCAGTCAGGACACTTTGTTTTATATAATAGATAGATGAGACTTTCCAAGTCGATTTGCTCGTAGAAAATATGGAATATAGCTCTTCTTGCGCTTATCAATGCGAGGAGCAATGTTCGTGGTTTCCACTTCAAAGAAGTGGGAACCGAACCCCGCGTTTTAAGGCTCTAAAACGAACGGATTTCGAGATATTGGCAGAAAACTAACCCCGGTCTGGAAAATTTCAGCGGTTGCCATATAACGTTGATCTGTTTCTCAGAGGGAACACAGTTATTTGGGAATATCTCCGAAACCGTTCATTTTAGGAACTTAAAAAGTGTGTTTCGGGGTCCCTACAGAACCTCCGAGTATTGTTTCTCATATCTGGCGGCTTAAAATGAGCTAAATCCGACCTTTGTACCGACTGTCCTTGCTCAGTGCCAAAGGGCCGAAAAAAGTCACTTACAAATTGAATTTTCGAAAACCGTTTCTTAGTGGGCCTCTATATACTCGGATCAACAAACATGCAAAATTTCAGCTTTCTAGGTCTAGTGGTTTGAGCCCTGCTTCGATGAGTCAATTTTGGATGGTCAATACCAAAGGGCCGAAAAAAGTCACTTACAAATTGAATTCTCAAAAACCGTTTCTTAGTGAGCCTCTACATACTCGGATGAACCAACATGCAAAATTTCAGCTTTCTAGGTCTAGTGATTTGAGCCCTGCGGTGATGAGTCAATTTTGGATTATATATAATAGATGAGACTTTCCAAGTCGATTTGCTCGTAGAAATATGGAATATAGCTCTTCTTGCGCGTATCAATGCGAGGAGCAATGTTCGTGGTTTCCACTTCAAAGAAGTGGGAACCGGACCCCACGTTTTAAGGCCCTAAAACGAACGGTTTTCGAGATATAGCCAGAAAACTATCCCCGGTCTGGGAAATTTCAGCGGTTGCCATATAACGTTGATCTGTTTCTCAGAGGGAACACAGTTATTTGGGAATATCTCCGAAACCGTTCATTTTAGGAACTTAAAAAGTGTGTTTCGGGGTCCCTACAGGACCTCCGAGTATTGTTTCTCGTATCTGGCGGCTTAAAATGAGCTAAATCCGACCTTTGTACCGACTGTCCTTGCTCAGTGCCAAAGGGCCGAAAAAAGTCACTTACAAATTGAATTTTCAAAAACCGTTTCTTAGTGGGCCTCTACATACTCGGATCAACCAACATGCAAAATTTCAGCTTTCTAGGTCTAGTGGTCTGCGTCGATGAGTCAATTTTGGATGGTCAATGCCAAAGGGCCGAAAAAAGTCACTTACAAATTGAATTTTCAAAAACCGTTTCTTAGTGAGCCTCTACATTCTCGGATCAACCAACATGCAAAATTTCAGCTTTCTAGGTCTAGTGGTTTGAGCCCTGCGGTGATGAATCAATTTTGGATTATATATAATAGACTAGCAGGTACCCGCGGCTTCGATCGCGACATAGTTGTGTCATGTTGTTATTCAATGAAATGCAGGTGTAACCCCGTTAACATCCCTTTAGAACCTGAATATCCATAAATCCCTCCTTTGTAGACGTTTTGGACACACAACAAACATATCCCCAAAATATCATTCTTCTAACTTTAATTGTTTTGTTTAGTCGATGAGAGTGAATATCCAAAAATCCTTCCTTAGTGCACGTTTTTCTTCCAGAATTCCACCCCTCCTCATGGGCCCCTTAAATTGGATTTATGAAAAATCGGTCGAACACCTATTTATTTATTTATTTATTTATTTATTATTAAGCTAATTGTTTTCCTCTGAGTTTCAAACTCCTCGCCCAAGTTGTTTAAGAGATGCACGCTCCGTTAGGATTCCTTCAACCCCCCACTTTTCACCCCTTTCACCTCGTAATATACACCACATCGATAAATCCTTAGACATATGTCTGCTTATTTTTAATGATTAGTTTATATGCCGATTATCCCATCCCCAAAGAAACAACTCATGAGATATCGTTATTCAATGAAATGCAGGTTTAACCCCTTTAACACATCTTCAGACCCCGAATAAACAAAAATCTTTCCTTAGTGGACGTTTTCGACATACAACGAACGTATCCCCAAAATTTCATGTTACTAAATTCAATTACTTTGGATGGGCGATGATGAGTGAGTGAGTCAGTCAGGACATTTTCTTTCATTTATTTTTGAGAATTTCACCCTTCCCCATGAACCCCTTAAATGGGATTTATGAAAAAAAAAAAAAACGGTCGAACACCTATTTACTTATTTTTTAAGCTGATTTTTTTCCGCTGAATTTCAAACTTCTCGCTAATTTCGTTTAAGAGATGCACGCTCCATTAAGAATCCTTTAACCCCCCAATTTTCACCCCTTTCACCTCATAATATACAGGTATCGATAAACCCTTAGACATATGTCTGCTTATTTTTATTGATTAATTTATATGCCGTATATCACATCCCCAAATGAAACAACTCGTGAGATATTACTAATCAATGAAATGCAAGTTTAACCCCCTTAACACCCCTTCAGAACATGAATATCCAAAAATCCATCCTTAGTGGACGTTTTCGACATACAACGAACATAACCCCAAAATGTCATGTTTCTAACTTCAATAATTTTGGCTGGGCGATGATGAGTCAGAGAGTAAGTCAGGACATTTTCTTTAATTTATTTTTCAGAATTTCACCCCTCTCATGAACCCCTTAAATAGGATTTTTGAAAAAAAAAAAAACCGGTTGAACACATATTAAATTATTTTTAAGCTGTTCGCCCCCCCCCCCTGAGTTAATGAGTGAGTTAATCAGTTAGAACACTTTCTTTCCTGTATTTTTTCCCCAGAATTTCACCCCTCTCCAAGGGCTCCTTTAAATTGGGTTTATGAAAAAAAAAACCTGTCGAACACCCATTACTTATTTTAAGCAGTTTTCCCCCTTGAGATTGAAGACTGAGTGAGTCAATCAGTTAGGACACTTTCTTTCCCGTTTCCTCCCCCCCCCCAGAATTTCACCCCTCCCCATGGGCTCCTTACATTGGATTTATGAAAAAAAAACTGTCGAACACATATTTTACTTATTTTTTAAGCTGATATTTTTCCCGCTGAGTTTTAAACTCCTCGCTTATGTCGTTCAAGAGATACACGCTCCGTTAGGAATCCTTCAACCCCCACTTTTCACCCCTTTCACCTCATAATATACACCACATCGAAAAACCCTCAGACACGTGTCTTCTTATTAGCCTACTTTCGATTTTTGCAAAAAAATGAAAGTAGACTTATGAGATCACTACAGGGCGAAAAAAAGTGTGTCTGTCTGTGTGTGTGGATGTGTGTGTATGAGTCTGTGTGTGTGTGTGTGTGTGTGTGAGTGTGTGTACTCTGAATGTCTGTCCCCCCCCCTATCAATTCGAACACGGTGAGCGCAAATTGAACGAAATTTGGTACAAAGGTAACACTAGCAAAGGACACCTCAGTGTCATGTTTTATATCGCCGCCATCTTGACGGAAACGTAATGGCGGCCACACAAATGTTCAAAGCTTAAATCTAATTACGACTAACCTAATCATCCGATCTCTACCAAATTTTGCAACAACATTCCTTTATAGGGGCAGCATCCTTTGACCAAACTAATAGGTCATCAGCCTAATAGTTTGCGGATGGCGGCCATCTTTGTGTGAAAATCGATTGCCCCTATTAATTCGAACACGGTGAAACCGAATGGAACGAAATTTGGTACAGAGGTAGTACTGGCCCTTGGGCACCCCAGTGGCAGGTTTTATATCGCCGCCATCTTGACGGAAACGTAATGGCGGCCACACAAATGTTCAAAGCTTAAATCAAATTACGACTAACTTAATCATCCGATCTCTACCAAATTTTGCAACAACATACCTTTATGAAGGGAGCATCCTTTGACAAATCTAGTAGGTCATTAGCCTAATAGTTTGCGGATGGCGGCCATCTTTGTGTCAAAATAGATTACCCCTATTAATTCGAACACAGTGAAACCGAATGGAATGAAATTTGGTACAGAGGTAGCACTAGCAAAGGGCACTTCAGTGTCATGTTTTATATCACCGCCATCTTGACGGAAACGTAATGGCGGCCACACAAATGTTCAAAGCTTAAATCAAATTACGACTAACCTAATCATCCGATCATTACCAAATTTTGCAACAACATTCCTTCATGGAGGAAGCATCATTTGACAAATCTAATAGGTCATTAGCCTAATAGTTTGCGGATGGCGGGCATCTTTGTGACAAAATAGATTACCCCTATTAATTCGAACACGGTGAAACCGAATGGAATGAAATTTGGTACAGAGGTAGCACTAGCAAAGGGCACCTCAGTGTCATGATTTATATCTCCGCCATCTTGACGGAAACGTAATGGCGGCCACACAAATGTTCAAAGCTTAATTCAAATTACGACTAACCTAATCATCCGATCTCTACCAAATTTTGCATCAACATACCATTATGGAGGGAGCATTCTTTGACCAAACTAATAGGTCATCAGCCTAATAGTTTGCGGATGGCGGCCATCTTTGTGTGAAAATCGATTGACCCTATTATTTCGAACACGGTGAAACCGAATGGAACGAAATTTGGTACAGAGGTAGTACTGGCAAAGGGCACCCCAGTGTCAGGTTTTATATCGCCGCCATCTTGACGGAAACGTAATGGCGGCCACACAAATGTTCAAAGCTTAAATCAAATTACGACTAACTTAATCATCCGATCTCTACCAAATTTTGCAACAACATACCTTTATGAAGGGAGCATCCTTTGACAAATCTAGTAGGTCATTAGCCTAATAGTTTGCTGATGGCGGCCATCTTTGTGTCAAAATAGATTACCCCTATTAATTCGAACACGGTGAAACCGAATGGAATGAAATTTGGTACAGAGGTAGCACTAGCAAAGGGCACTTCAGTGTCATGTTTCATATCACCGCCATCTTGACGGAAACGTAATGGCGGCCACACAAATGTTCAAAGCTTAAATCAAATTACGACTAACCTAATCATCCGATCTTTACCAAATTTTGCAACAACATTCCTTCATGGAGGAAGCATCCTTTGACAAACCTAATAGGTCATTAGCCTAATAGTTTGCGGATGGCGGGCATCTTTGTGACAAAATAGATTGCCCCTATTAATTCGAACACGGTGAAAACGAATGGAATGAAATTTGGTACAGAGGTAGTACTAGCAAAGGGCACCTCAGTGTCATGATTTATATCACCGCCATCTTGACGGAAACGTAATGGCGGCCACACAAATGTTCAAAGCTTAATTCAAATTACGACTAACCTAATCATCCGATCTCTACCAAATTTTGCAACAACATACCTTTATGGAGGAAGAATCCTTTGACAAATCTAATAGGTCATTAACCTAATAGTCTGCGGATGGCGGCCATCTTTGTGACAAAATCGATTAACCCTATTAATTCGAACACGGTGAAACCGAATGGAATGAAATTTGGTACAGAGGTAGCACTAGCAAAGGGCACCTCAGTGTCATGTTTTATATCGCCGCCATCTTGACGGAAACGTAATGGTGGCCACACAAATATTCAAAGCTTAAATCAAATTACGATTAACCTAATCATCCGATCTCTACCAAATTTTGCATCAACATACCATTATGGAGGGAGCATCCTTTGACCAAACTAATAGGTCATTAGCCTAATAGTTTGCGGATGGCGGCCATCTTTGTGTGAAAATCGATTCCCCCTATTAATTCGAACACGGTGAAACCGAATGGAACGAAATTTGGTACAGAGGTAGCACTAGAAAAGGCCACCTCAGTGTCATGTTTTATATCACCGCCATCTTGACGGAAACGGAATGACGGCCACCCAAATGTTAAAAGCTTAAATCAAATTTCGACCTTCCTAATAATTTGATCTCTACCGGATTTTGCAACAACATGCCTTCTTGTGGAAAGCATCTTATGCCTGACTACAAGGTCATCAGCCAAATAGTTTGCAAATAGCGGCCATGTATGTGTGCAAATCCATTCCCCGGATCAATTCACACACGGTGAAACCGAATTGAATGATTTTTTTACAGAGGTAGCACTAGCAAAGGGCACCTCATATTCATGTTTAATATCCCTATAGCACGTTGTATTTCAACAAGCTACTACAACCAACATTCAATTATACTCCTTGAAAAGGACAAAGAGTTATAACAATACCCTTGCATCTAGGAGAAAGTAGGCTATATGTTCTTTACTGAACATCTTGTTTTTAATGATGAGTTTATATGCCGAGTATCACATCCCTCAGTGAAACCAATCCGGAGATATTGTTATTCAATGAAATGCAGGTGTACCCCCTTAACACCACTTTAGAACCTGAAAAACCAAAAATCCATTCTTAGTGGGCGTTTTCGACTTACAGCGAACATATCCCCCAAATTTCACGTCTCTAACGTTAATAGTTTTGGCTGGGCGTTGATGAGTCAGTCAGTCAGTCAGTCAGTCAGGACACTTTGTTTTATATAATAGATAGATGAGACTTTCCAAGTCGATTTGCTCGTAGAAATATGGAATATAGCTCTTCTTGCGCTTATCAATGCGAGGAGCAATGTTCGTGGTTTCCACTTCAAAGAAGTGGGAACCGAACCCCGCGTTTTAAGGCTCTAAAACGAACGGATTTCGAGATATTGGCAGAAAACTAACCCCGGTCTGGAAAATTTCAGCGGTTGCCATATAACGTTGATCTGTTTCTCAGAGGGAACACAGTTATTTGGGAATATCTCCGAAACCGTTCATTTTAGGAACTTAAAAAGTGTGTTTCGGGGTCCCTACAGAACCTCCGAGTATTGTTTCTCATATCTGGCGGCTTAAAATGAGCTAAATCCGACCTTTGTACCGACTGTCCTTGCTCAGTGCCAAAGGGCCGAAAAAAGTCACTTACAAATTGAATTTTCGAAAACCGTTTCTTAGTGGGCCTCTATATACTCGGATCAACAAACATGCAAAATTTCAGCTTTCTAGGTCTAGTGGTTTGAGCCCTGCTTCGATGAGTCAATTTTGGATGGTCAATACCAAAGGGCCGAAAAAAGTCACTTACAAATTGAATTCTCAAAAACCGTTTCTTAGTGAGCCTCTACATACTCGGATGAACCAACATGCAAAATTTCAGCTTTCTAGGTCTAGTGATTTGAGCCCTGCGGTGATGAGTCAATTTTGGATTATATATAATAGATGAGACTTTCCAAGTCGATTTGCTCGTAGAAATATGGAATATAGCTCTTCTTGCGCGTATCAATGCGAGGAGCAATGTTCGTGGTTTCCACTTCAAAGAAGTGGGAACCGGACCCCACGTTTTAAGGCCCTAAAACGAACGGTTTTCGAGATATAGCCAGAAAACTATCCCCGGTCTGGGAAATTTCAGCGGTTGCCATATAACGTTGATCTGTTTCTCAGAGGGAACACAGTTATTTGGGAATATCTCCGAAACCGTTCATTTTAGGAACTTAAAAAGTGTGTTTCGGGGTCCCTACAGAACCTCCAAGTATTGTTTCTCATATCTGGCGGCTTAAAATGAGCTAAATCCGACCTTTGTACCGACTGTCCTTGCTCAGTGACAAAGGGCCGAAAAAAGTCACTTACAAATTGAATTTTCGAAAACCGTTTCTTAGTGGGCCTCTACATACTCGGATCAACAAACATGCAAAATTTCAGCTTTCTAGGTCTAGTGGTTTGAGCCCTGCTTCGATGAGTCAATTTTGGATGGTCAATGCCAAGGGGCCGAAAAAAGTAACTTACAAATTGAATTCTCAAAAACCGTTTCTTAGTGGGCCTCTACATACTCGGATCAACCAACATGCAAAATTTCAGCTTTCTAGGTCTAGTGGTTTTAGCCCTGCATCTATGAGTCCATTTTGGATGGTCAATGCCAAAGGGCCGAAAAAAGTAACATACTAATTGAATTTTCAAAAACCGTTCCTTAGTGAGCCTCTACATACTCGGATCAACCAACATGCAACATTTCAGCTTTCTAGGTCTAGTGGTCTGCGTCTATGAGTCAATTTTGGATGGTCAATGCCAAAGGGCCGAAAAAAGTCACTTACAAATTGGATTTTCGAAAACCGTGTCTTAGTGAGCCTCTACATACTCGGATCAACCAACATGCAGAATTTCAGCTTTCTAGGTCTAGTGGTTTGAGCCCTGCGGTGATGAGTCAATTTTGGATTATATATAATAGATATATATATAAGACTTGCAGAAGTACCCGCTCTTCGAACGGTCTTCGGTATTAATAACCAGACTTTATCATTTGAGCTACGGTTGAAATGGTTAGGGGCTTGTCATTCCTTCATAAGTTTATCCGAACGAAGTTATTTTTCTGGGAATATCGGAGACACTCTTAATTTAAGGGCCATAAAATGTGGTTTTCGGAGACCCTTTATAGACTCCCTAGTTTTGTGTCACACATTGAGAAGCGCAACATATGCTTTGGTCGTCCTTCTAGGATAATTTTTATTTTTCGCCTATTTTAGCATGTATTTTGCAAAGACGTTCCTTTTATGAGAAGTACGTTGAAGAGTTTTCTAAATTATTGGTGTATTGACTCATGGTTACAATGCCTAATTTTACGATGCTCCAAGCACCCGAAAATGAATTATAGGCGTACATAAACATAAATATATATCAACCACACAGTATCAAACAAAATCATCTTTACAATGAACCCGTTTGTCGAAAAAAATATGATTACATAAAATGTGCTCTCAAACTAAATTCACCTAACGTGTACTTCCTGAGGTGACAAAAATATTGAAAACCTCGTAGACGAAACGCAATATATGTCAAATTAAAACTGACCCTCACCGTTATGGAAAGTCCCCATCCCCAGGAAGACTCCCTTAATAAATTATAAAGGCTTATGGTGCATGAAAATTCGGGATTTTTAGACTCCAATGGCTCAAATTCCCAAAAGCTGCAAAAAACACTATTATAATCCAGGAATTTTTGAAAATAATGTTGCTGTTTTGAGATTTAATAGACCTTCTGTACAACATATCGCACGTGTAAGTCACGTGTAAAAATTCTAGGGTACCCCTTGACCCCCTTAATCGCATTGTTAAATTTTACAGTCTATGTTTGATTCCACGATAACCTTATAGCCATTTGTAAACTTTCACAAAAATGTAATAAATTGAGTGGCATTTCTTCTTACAGAAATAAATGGAAAGTTGGATATCACCTCTTGTGATACTGTTGTCATGTTTACCGGCTTGCATTACTTCATTAGTTTCTTCTTCTTCTTTCGGATGGGCCAGCTAAGGACCACGACGTTCAACTTTTCAGTTTGGCGAGGGACTCGATGTTTGCCCAATATTCGCGCATTATCTGGCTATGTTTCTCCTTTCTCTCTTTTGTCCAGACGATGCCGGTTTTCTTACAGGGTGGTCTGTCCTGAAAACTCTTCTGTTTAAGTATCTTTCTGAGATGTGATCAGCTTCGAATATCACATTTCATTATCTTCAGTTATTGGATATCCTTGTTAACTACTGTTAGCGACGGTGACAAGCACTTCCTATTCCCCCAGTTGTTGAGAAGCCGGTTGGTTAGTCTTTTTGGGTTCATCCATGAAACATGTCCGTAGAAAGCCAGACGTCTCTTCCTGGCCACATCTGTGATTTTCTCAGTATATTTATATAGCTCCTGATTTGGTGTTCTTCTGTACTCGTCATCTATTTATTAGTTCATTACATGAAATTAGTTTTCTGGGAATATCTCAGAAACGTAGTTTTAGAGCCATAAAACTTAGTAGCCTCCGAGCCACCGAGGGGCTGAAAATGAGTTCTGTCTCGTCCTTGTAGGTCATAATATAATAATCATAATAATAATTGATTAATATAGGGACAGCGATATAATAGACCTTTAGTACCACACTCGCCCGTGTAAATCACGTGAAAAATTTCAAGAGTACCCCTTGACCCCCTTAGGCGCATTATATATATAGATGAATTTTACAGCTTAAGTTGGTTCCGTGATAACCTTATAGCCGTTTGCGAACGTTCACAGTAATGTAATAAATGGAATGGCATTGCATCTTATAGAAATAGATGGACTTCAGAGAATGTGTTGCCAGGGTTACCGGATTGCATTCTTTCTATAGCTTAATAAATGAAATTAATTTTCTGGGTATATCTCAAAAACTGTTGGTTTTAGGACCTTAAAATATGATTTTCGGGGCCCGTAGGGCTCCCGAGTT
Organism: Meconema thalassinum; assembly: GCA_946902985.2. Taxonomy (NCBI): domain Eukaryota; kingdom Metazoa; phylum Arthropoda; class Insecta; order Orthoptera; family Tettigoniidae; genus Meconema; species Meconema thalassinum. The sequence goes on from OX336394.1 coordinate 224,108,900, forward strand.
TTATTTCTCGCATTGAGACGCTGAAAATGAGCTTTGTCCCGTCTTTCTACGCCCATTTCAGCATGCATTTTAAGGGGGTAGGTCCTCTTTTGTGAGAGGTATGGAGAAGAATTACATCAATGATTACTTTCGTGCCTCTCATGGACATCTCTACTAAATTTTACGTAGATCCACTCAGCCGTTCTCGAGTGATACGCGTGCAAAATTGTACACAGACAAACAAACAGACAGACTGACAGACAGACAGACAGACAACAATTTTGTTTTGGCGCGCAACCGTCATAAACCAGTCTGAAACTCGTTAATAACTCAAACTTCCGTTGAAATACAGAAATAACATACAAACTTTCATTTTTATATATATATAGAGATTAGTGTCGCGCTAGAGGTGACACATTCCAATGCATAATACCACAAATGAACGTTTTTGTTACGGAGAAATAACTCGCGTGCCTGAGGCCACACATACACTGGATACACACTTGGGTTAAGGAGATATTAATCTCGCACCAGAGGCCACACATATACACTTCGTTTACGGTGAAATATATTCGGCGCCAGAGGCCACACATTCTTAATTTCGTTACGGAGAAATTAATCCTGCGCCAGAGGTCATACATACACACTTTGGTTACGGGTAAATTAATATCAGACCAGATGCCACACATACAACCTTTGGTTACGGTGAAATACATTGTGCGCCAGAAGCCACACATTTATACATTCGTTACGGAGAAAATAATCTCGCCCCAGAGGCCATACATACACACATTGTTTACGGGGAAGTTAATCTCGCGCCAGAGGTCACACATACAGTACACAGTTTGGTTACGGAGAAAATTAATCTCCCGTTAAAAGCCACACATACACACATTGGTTAGGGAGAATTTAATCTCGCGTTAGAAGCCACCCATACACACTTTGGTTAGGGAGAATTTAATCTCGCTTCGTAGGCCACATTAGGTATTCATTTTGGGTACGGAGAAATTAATTATGTAATGTATGTAATTGAACAGCGAGAGCCATTCTGTGTGTTTCTATGAAGTATAATGTGCTAGTATCCCGTTAATTTCCACATGGCAATTTTATGACTGGTTGCCAACTCAGCCAACCCTCCTCCTTTCTCATCCCGGACTTGGGACCGGACAATGGCGGAGTTAATACACACATAATTATTAAGAAATTAGTGCCACGCCAGAGGCCACACATGTCAATGCCAAAGAGCACACATGAACGTTTTGGTTACGGAGAAATTAATCGCGCGCCAGAGGCAACACGTTCACACTTTGGTTACGGAGAAATTAATTTTTCTCCCGAGGGCACTTGGGTAGGTTTTTGCTAGGAATTAACCTTACCCACAAGGGAAGATGAAGAGAGAAGTAAAGGAAAGTGGGTTTCGGACTAAGGAATAAGTGTGGATAATTGGACGAGAGTCCAACACCAACCAAGAACAATGTTTATAGACGAGTATCACCGAAAAGCCCGTGAAACACCTAAAGTGGGTATGGACCTGGCCGTAGCTAACGGGAAACGCACCTGGAACTTGAGCTATACGCAAGCAAACAGCTATAGCGTATTCCCTCTCAAGCATAAATTTGCCTACTATGGGGAATGGTGGTGGTCTGGCAAGACAAAGAGTGACAGATTTACTGTTTGTACTTTCAAAAGAGTTAGGTCTAACAAAATGTTTTGAAAGGCAAACAAAGGTTGGACTCGTAGTGATATTTCTTAACTCCGGGTGGGTAATTCCTCTCAGCGAATGACCGAGTACCATCAGGAAGGGTAGCGATGAAACAGTTATGCTTTTGAAAATAATTCTGGTAAGAGCACCAATTGTTGCATTTAAGAATGGCTAAGCTTTTACCCAGCAAAGCGCCGACTCAAAGTTTAAACAATGAGAAAAACTTAAATTTGGAAAACCAACCATAAGTTGTAGAGAAAAATTCAACAAGCAGGAAGCTGGCTGAGCGAGCTATGCTTGCCTTACTGGCCAGTTAGAATTAATTAGCTATCCAGGCTAAGAGAGACTTTAACAAGTTTGTGACTAAGAGTTTTGGCTCAAATGCAACAAATAGTGGAACCGTTATTAATTTGATTTGTGAGTTGTTTTTTTAAAGAGGGCATAAGCCAGGAAGAATCAGGGAAGACACGGTCCTACCTCAGCGTGAATCTAGCGAAAAGGATGACGAGAAAAAAAAGTTTATTAACAATAAATTAAACTTTGAAGTATTAACAAAGAATTAATAACAGTTAGATCATGATTGTGATTTCTAAAATGTTACATGTGAAGGTCTGAGACCTAAAGATAACAAGTTTATAATTGGCAAACAATTTTAAATTGATTACAAGTTTTATTGTGGTAAGCACTAAAAATCTGAATAAGATTTCAAATGTGGTGCTTAAAAACGACAATTTTGACGTTTGTAACAACAATTATAAAGTAATTCTTGCGTAGCCGAATTAATAAGGTACAATGAGGGTATTTTAAGCATTCATATTTAGAAATCTTAAAAGTATGAAAAACATAACAACTTGAAATTATAACTATAAGAGAGGGAGAGAAAATAAGTAGACGTTTCTAGAACTTCATATATTTAAATAGGGATCACGAAAAAAATAGGGCAAGTTTCCCTTTCGTGAAACCTAGAGATAACTCACTTGTGAGTAGAAAGATTTGAATTCCCTCATTAGAAGGGAGAAACAATATATTTTAGGGCGTGTACTTAACACGAAGTTACAGAAATTAATTAGTTGTAAATGGAGCAAATATGGGAGGGCACTTACTGAGAGTGACACCTCATAGAAAAAAGACCTAAATTTACAATTTTGTTACTCAAGTTTGTTAGTAAAGGGTTTGGGAAAGATGAAATGGGATTGTGGAAGAGTGTTCATGGCCGTATTTATTGTACTAGGACGAGCGCGACACGGATGTTAAGTTGAACGGGCACAGATTTCACTATAGTCTGTTAATATAGTTGAAAAGTTCACTGTAGTAGCACATGTAAATCACTAGTTGAGTTTTAGCTTGAGAGAATTATGAGTTGTAGTTTCTATAGGAGGTAGTTAAATGCGGCAGACAATTTCCCACGTAGGAAGACAATTTATGTGGATTAGTAGTTTAAATGTTCCGGAGTTTCAAGTCCCCCAATCGGATCTCCGGCTTCGGGAAAGTTGTCAGTGAAAGATGGTATAAAGATTAGCACGTGGAATGTGCAAACAATGGCGCAAGATGGGAAAACCCATAATGCGATTCAAGAAATTGACAGAATGAAGATAGAAATTATGGGCGTAAGTGAAATGCGTTGGCCAGGATCAGGTTCTTGTGACATCAATGGTCATGTAGTTTACTATTCAGGGACATCCAATGGATTATATCAACACGGAGTAGGAATTATAGTATCTAAATTGGTCGCAAAGTGTGTCACCAATTTAGTACCTATCTCAGAGAGAGCATTGTTGCTCCAAATAAATACTGAGCCTGCGCATCTTAACATCATCCAGGTGTACGCCCCTACGACAGATCATAGTGATGAAGAAGTTGCAGAGTTTTACTCCCAAATCACAGGTGTTTTGCACCAGATACCAAAGAAAGATGTAACAATAATTATGGGAGATTTCAATGCAAAAGTAGGACATGGATCTGCAGGCAGTATTGTAGGTCAATATGGGCTTGGTGAAAGAAATGAGAGAGGAGATCAACTTTGCGCATTTGCAGGAGAATGGGGATTTGTAGTAACGAACACATTCTTCACATTACCACCACGACGTTTGTATACTTGGAAGTCTCCTAGGGATTCAGGTGAAAGAATTATAAGGAACCAAATTGACTATATTTTGATAAATCAAAGATATAGGAACAGCTGTGTCTCAATGAAAACATATCCCGGTGCGGACATTCATTCCGATCATATCCCTCTAGTTGGAGTTTTTAAAATCAAAATGAAAACGATTCAAAAGAGAAGAGCCATAAAGTATAATATGCGTAAATTAATTGAACCTTCAGTAAGACAAAATGTAGAAGAGCAGCTCAATGATGAACTTAGATCCCTATCTGATGCCTTATGTACCGATGAGAAAATTAAAACATTAACTAATAACTAATGGATGACTGAAGAGATTCTTAAAATGATGGATAAGAGAAGGAAAGCAAAGGGTAATCCTGATGAATATAAGAACATCAACAGGGAAATCAGGAAAGAAATAAGATTAGCTAAGGAAAGGGACATCCAAGAAAAATGTAATGAAATAGAGATGTTTCAATTAAAACATGACAGCTTTAATATTCATCGAAAAGTTAAAGAAGTGACAGGGAATTATAGAACTAGACAAGGAAATAGATTGGTCAATATTGAAGGAAAACTAATTGTTGGAAAAGAAGAGTTTAAAGATACGTGTCAAAGATATATAGAACACTTGTTTTATGATACTAGACAGGAGCCACCTCGAATAAATGGTGAAACAGGACCCCAAATTCTGGTAGATGAAGTACAAACCGCGATAAAAGCCATGAAGGATGGTAAAGCCACTGGCCCTGACAATGTGAATGCTGAATTTTTAAAGCTTTTGAATGAAGATAATGTGAAATGGTTGACTAAAATATTCAACGACATTTACAATTCTGGGAACATTCCTCAGGAATGGCTTAAATCGGAATTCATCACACTACCTAAAAAACCCGGAGCTAAGTTTTGTAGTGAGTACCGAACAATCAGTCTCATGAATCACATCTGAAGGTATTTCTGAAGATCATTCATCGCAGAATATACAAAATATGTGAAGAACAAGTTTCTTCTACACAATTTGGTTTTAGAAACGCATTTGGCACACGTGAAGCCCTATTTAGCATTCAAGTATTGTTTAAAAGGTGCAGTGATGTGAACTGCGATATATATGCCTGCTTTATTGACTATCAAAAGGCTTTCGATAGAGTAAGACATCATAAAATGATAGAAATTTTACAAATGATTGGCTTAGATGATAAAGATTTACGAATAATTGTGAACTTGTACTGGAATCAATCTGCTTATGTGAGGTTGGGTAACGAGAACACGGAAGATATAGATATTCTAAGAGGTGTAAGACAAGGCTGTATATTGTCTCCATTGTTATTTAACATCTATTCGGAATATATCTTTAAAGAAGCTCTAGAGGATGTTGAGATGGGAGTGCTCTTAAATGGTAACTGGATAAATAACATTCGATATGCCGATGACACTGTGATTTTTGCGGATAGTCAAGAAAGCCTGCAACATATCATTGATAAAGTTATCCAAAAAAGCCATAAATATGGTTTAGATATAAACCCTCAGAAGACAAAATTGATGGTCATTAGTAAAAACAAAGTCTCTGCATGCAAACTAAATATAGACCAGAAACCCATTGCACAAGTGCATAAGTATATATACCTTGGCACTACCATAAATGAACAATGGGACCCTTCTGATGAGGTGAAGTCTCGAATTGGGAAAGCCCGGACAACTTTCAATAAGATGCGGAATTTGTTCAGACATCATGGGCTGACAATGACTACGAAAATCAGGCTTTTGCGTTGTTATGTGTTCTCTACTCTTTTTTACGGTGCTGAGACATGGACTCTGACAGAGTCTTTATGTAAACGGTTAGAGGCTTTTGAAATGTGGCTGTACAGAAGGATATTGCGGATACCATGGACGGACCATGTGACAAATGTTGAGGTTCTCCAAAAAATGAAAAAAACTAAGGAGGTATTAACCACCGTGAAAATCAGGAAAATCCAATACCTAGGACACATCATGAGGAATACCACCAAGTACCATCTCCTACAGTCTATTCTTCAAGGAAAAATACCAGGGAAGAGAAGTGTTGGACGAAGAAGAATATCCTGGTTAAAAAATCTCACAGCCTGGACCTCAAAAACATCTACTGAATTATTCCGAGCTGCAAGTGATAGGAACAGCACAGTCAAGATGGTAGCCAACATCCGGAACGTATAGGAACCATAAGAAGAAGAATTAGTTTATACCACATAAGTTTCTCAGGGAAGAAAAAGTACTCCCATATTAAAGTTGAAAATACTTGACAGTTTAACTGGTTGATAGATTTTTTGTTATGGAAAATTCCTGAGCAATGATGACTGTTGAAATGAGTAGAAAGTCCCTCGGCGAAAAACTAGATATTATAGACAGTGGGTATTTTAGGAATATCCCTCGACGTGAGATAGCATCTCTGAAAATCTGTACAAGGAGTACTATTTCAATTTGAAAGTTAGACTAGAGAGCTAGGGTTTGATCAAGAAGATCTCTTGAAGGCAGTTATTGCATCACATATAGCAATTTCACTGTCTATAAAATCAAAATAAAAGCACTTAGCTTTATAAAAGCGATTAGAATGTGTTTAAAACGTGAAGTCGGTACTTATCTTTGCTTCATGAAGAAGGAGATGTTGCTGTTGACGGTTGATTTTAAAACTCGAACATGGCGTCGGATTTAAAAGTTTGACTCTCGAGTTGAGGAGGCGAGCCTTAGTTGGGCTCCAACTGACTGGTTTGACTTCAGACGCACAATTGAGGCCGCTCATCGAAGCGCGGAGGGACCAAGGAAGGAAAAAGAGTGGGGGTAGGAGACAAAGGAATATACATAAGAATAACCTACTTAACAAAAATTAAGTATCTTGAAATGGTCTTCAAAGAGTTGATAGCAGGCGTCACTAGCGAAGCCTGGTGGATGGGAAAGTAGACGAAGTCCTCTTGATCACAAAGATGATAGCTGGCGATAGCGACGAGATCTGGTGGCTAGATTGGTAAGGAAATCCTCTTGTACATGGAAAAATTGAGGAACTTCAGAGATTCGCTGCTAGATGACGCTAGGATGGTCATGGAAGATATATATCTAGAACAGACTCACAGGTAATATAAGCAAAGTACATCAACAAAGAGAAACCAGGAGATCACTGTTGGTGTTTGCGAAAAAAGGAAGGAATGAAATAAAGCAAAGAGCAGCAAAGGCTAAGTCTATCTTACCGTGTATTCCAAAGAATACACCAAGCTGGGGGGACAAACACCAACAGAGAACAAGAAACATGATATTAAGGATTTAAAAGTAGATGAGCAATTAAAGACAGTGGTCTTATAATATGCCCATTACTGGTCAAGATCTTGGCTACCCTAAATCTCCAATCCCTTCCCGGGTAACACTCGGCCACTCTACAGGAGATCGTGACCAAGGGAGGGTAAGCATCCCTAACCAGGACCAAGTCCCCCACTTTAATGTCGGGATTAGAAAGAAATCACTTCTGTCTCCGTTGCAAGTTAAGTATTCCAAATTCCACCTCTTCCAGAATTAATTACGGAGGGCTTCAAGCTTGCGCCAAACAATAGGTAAATTAGCATCTCTGTAAGAGTTGGGAAGGGGAGGAGGGACAGAAAGAGAAGTGCCTATAAGGAAATGACCAGGTGTAAGCGGAAGCAGGTCATCAGGGTCATTGGAATGCGGAGTTAAAGGACGAGAATTAACAACACCTTCAATCAGAATAGACAGCGAATTAAATTCTTCATAAGTCTGAATGCGACTACCTAAAACCTTTCTTAGATGACGTTTAGTAAGCTTTACGCAGGATTCCCACCTACCACCGTGATGAGGGGCGTAGGGAGGTATAAAACGCCATTTGAAACCCTTTGAGTAGGAAAAATGAGAAATCTGTTCCATGGCAGGAGAAGATGTAAGAGCTTTCTTCCACAAGGAAGCTGCGCCTTGAAAAGTGGAAGCGTTATCAGAGAACATCTCAGAAGGAACACCACGCCTAGCAGCGAAGCGATAGACGGCTGACAAAAAGTAAGAAGTGGAGGCATTCGTTACTAGTACCAAATGGATCGCGCCAGTAACCATGCAAACAAAGAGAGAAACATAGAGCTCACCAAACAATTTGCGTTTAGCTTCAGGGGTATTGCATTGATATTGGAACGGACCCAAAAAATCCACACCAGTTAAAGCAAAAGGACGTGTAGGAATGAGCGGAAAGAGGGCAGATCGCTCATTAATTGGGTATTGACTTTAGGTTTCGCTTTGAAGCAAGGAATACATTTGTGAATTACAGAGGAAACTTCATTGATCCAGTACTTTTCCCTTAAGAAGGAAACAAGCAGATTACGATAATGAAATTCATGTATATTTAAAGAAGTTACGTGATGTTTAGAAGGCAAAATAACAGGATGCTTTTTGTCCTCAGGAAGCAAAGATTGCGAGAGCCTACCACCTACCCTGAGTAACTTATTGTCATCACGGAACGGGGCTAAGGCACGAAGATGACTGGATTTCGGAAGATCCCTTTTAGCACAAAGCAAAGACAATTCAGAAGAAAAGGTTTCTTGCTGTGTTAGTTGCAAAACCTTAATGGTAGCGAGATTCAATTCATGATTGGTAAGGTGTGGTTTAGGGAGAAGAGGTTGGTCAACCACAAAATATTTCCATCTGAGAAGATAGGCAAAAATTCGAATTAATTTGTGAAAGGAAGAATAGCGGGACAACAAGGGATACGAAACGTTGGAAACAAGACACGAAGCAGTAGATTTAGATACTTGAGCGTCAGGCAAGTTGGAGTTTGTAACTGGAGGTTTAGAAGGACAACAAGAAGAGTCTTCGATTAACCACCAGGGCCCATGCCAGTACAACTGAGATGCTAGTAATTGAGAAGGTAAACATCCACGAGAAATGATGTCGGCGTAGTTGTCAACGCTGGGCACATGTTTCCATTGACACCCCGAAGAAGGAGTTTGAATATTGGAAACCCTGTTTGCAACAAAAGTTTTCCAATGAATGGGGTTTTTGGCGATCCAAGAAAGAGTGATCATGGAATCGCTCCACAGATAGGTTTGCAAAAATTCGAACTTTAAGACTTCCCGTAATTTCTTAACAAGTTCTGCGGCCATGAGTGCAGCACACAATTCAAGCCTAGGCAAAGTATTAGTTTTAAGAGGAGCAACTTTAGACTTAGAGCAAACAAGGTTTGAAAATGAAGATTCATTTAATGAATTGCGATAAACCAAATATGCACAGCAACCGTAAGCTTTTTCTGAACTGTCGGCGAACACATGAAGAAAGAAAGATGTGTTAGCAGGAGCATTAATTAAATTTCTTTGAATTTCAATAAGAGAAAGATCAAGTAAACTGCTACGAAAAGAGAGCCATCTGTTAAGAAAAGAAAGGGGAACAGTTTCGTCCCATTCACATTTGAGCGACCATAGCTCTTGCATGAAAAGCTTGGATATAACAATAACCGGAGCAAGGAATTGAAGCGGATCAAAATTTTTTGCAATTTCAGAGAGAATTTGTCTTTTTGTGTTGGGGAGCTCTTCGGAAAGCGAGACTTTGTAGATGAGAGTATCAGTGCGAGTGCACCAGTGAACCCCAAAAGTTATTATGGATTCAGAATCTCCGCAGATTTTGACGGAAGAGGGGTCTACATCTTCTATGGGAAACTGGGCAAGAAATTCATGGGAGTTGGAATTCCACTTATGAAGTGGGAATCCTCCATTCTTTAAAAATGCCTGAAGTTCTAGTGACACGAAAGAAGCTTCCTCAAGGGTCGGGAAGGACTGGAGATAATCATCTACATAAAAAGATGTAGTTAGGGCTTCGGAAGCTTTAGAATCAAATAAATGACCATCTTGAGAGGCTAACAGATGTAGGGATCGGATAGCAAGGAAAGCGGAAGGTTTTAAGCCATAAGTGACTGTCTTTAAGCGAAATATTTTAATGGGCTTGCTGATTTCATCGCGCCACAAAATTCTTTGGAGATCTTGTTGTTCAGGCTGAATTAAAACCTGACGGTACATCTGTTTGATGTCCGCTATAACAGCTATGGGAAATAGTCGAAAATTTAAGAGTATAGCAGATAAATCTGACTGAATAGCGGGACCAGAGTAAAGAGTATCGTTAAGACTGTTGCCATTAAAGTCAGGTGATGAACCATTGAAAACGACTCGGATTTTATCCTTTACAAGAGGGTGTTTCCATACGGGATGATGATTTAAGAAAACCGTTTCAATTGGGGGTGCAATTCGTCATCCGATTTGCTGACAACTTCCATATGATCTAGGCTTTCATACTCATCCATGAAATCAGTGTACTGTTGTTTAACGAGAGGTTCTTTCTTGAATTTGCTTTCGATAGCAAAGAGAGCTTTTCAAGCTTTAGGTTAGGAATTAATAAGTTTAGGGGGATTAAGTAATCTTGGCATCTGAACAATGAACCGGCCTTCAGGAGAACGAGTGGTGGTGTTCAAGAAAGGTTTCTCACAGAATTCGTTTTCTGAAGAGGTTAAGTTAGGAGAATCAATGTTTTCGAGTTTCCCGAACTGTTCGAAATACGTACTGGCGAAATAACATTGTGACGTGGGCTGGGGAGTACAATGAGGAAGTTGACCAGTAACGATCCAACCAAAAGTAGTATCTCTGGCGAACACGTTTGAAGCTAGCTTACGGGTTTGTTTACGAAGACAATTCCAGAAAACATTGGCACTGAAAAGTATATCAATGGAACCTTGAATGTTAAACAGTGGATCAGCTAACTTTAAATGCGAGGGGATATTTAAAGTTGATATATCAACAGAGTGACTTGGAGTGTCTTCTCCGATACTGTTAAGAATGAGACAATTTAGTTTGAGAGAATTATTTCTTTGACAAGTATCTCTTATGGTTAGTTTTGAAAACTGTAAAGTTTGCGATTTTAAGCTGTTAATGCCTGATACATTGATAGAAGTAGGGATTACAGGTAGGCCTAGTTTTCTGATCAAAGAATTGGACATGAAATCGTGGGTTGCCACTGAATCAAGAAGACCGCGTGCACTGACCCAGTTGCCAAATTTATCCTGAACTTCGACTTGAACAGTGGATAACAATACTTGAGCACTACGCAAAGACTTAGCGTTTTGAATTTAAGAAGACGCACTAGGATTGCTGGTATTATCAATTTTCTGAGAAGTGGATGCTGCTGATAACCTCAATTGATCATGACGATGCAGTAAAGTGTGGTGAGCTTTTTCACAGTGGTAACAGAGTCTTGTGGACTTGCAATTAGAAGCAGAATATTTAGGTGATAGACAGTTGAAACAATATTTATTCTGAGAAACTAACGTTCTTCTGTCATCGACTGACAGTTCTTTAAAAGCTTCACATAAGTATAGAGCGTGGGAATCTTTGCAAAGTATGCACCTTAATGGTTCATTTAAACTCTTATGGGGTTCGCTTTGGGTGTTTAAGGCGAGAGAACTGGCAATACGGCGTTCACTATGCCTAGTTGGGTAACCAGTGGCGTTTGACTTAAGTTTTGACAAGCTGGACCCGGGTTGTTGGGTACTGGGCGCTACGTGTTCGGTTTTGGATTTGAGGGACAGTAATTCAAGTTTAGAGCTACGAGAAGAGGGTTCACTTTGATTAGCTAGGGCAGTTAAGAGTTGGCATCTAGCATTTATGAAGGTGACTAAATGCTCATACGAGTAATCGTCGTCTTTGGAAAGTTCCATTTCCCAAGCCTTGAGGGTAGCAACATCGACTTTAGGAACAACTAAATGTATTAGGAAAGTGTCCCAGTGTTCAGTGGGTTGATCTAATTGGGATAGAGCTTTAAAGTGAAGTTGTGTTGTGTCAATGAGGGTACGTAGACTGGTGATGTCATTGTGCTGTGACGCAGGCAAATTGAATAGTGCCTTCATGAGGAGTTGAATACGTAGCCGTAAATTACCGTATCTTTCTTTCGAAAAGTTAAAGGCAATGGGGTAGTTTTCTGCACTTAATGGGAGTGCTTCAACTAACTGCAGGGCTTGACCTCGTAGAATAGATCGCAAATAATGAAACTTGTAAATGATTTGAACATTTCCATGAACTAGAGAACAAAATAGTTCGTAAAAAGAATCCCAAGTAGATTCGTCTCCTGAGAAGTGGGGCAGATTAATTTTGGAAGAATTGGTTTTGGTTTATGAGCACCATCGCGAGTTGAGGTTTGTTGTTCATGAAGGGAGCCAAGAACGGAACCATCCCTTTTCTGCTCCTCAAGTTGGCGAATTACTTTAAAGGTGGAGGCTATACCGTCGTAGTATTGATTTTCTACCTCTACTCGATCATCAGATTGATTGAGCATGGAGGTTTCGATTTCGGTTTGAATAGTACAATAGTTTTCATAAGAACGTTCATAGTCCTTTACGCGATGTTTTAACAAATCTAATTGAGCTTCTGAGGGATCTAATTCTTTGATGTATTTTCGGAATCGGGTAAGTTGCCCTTTATAAGAAGCTCGTTTGGAAGTACGTTTTTCATCCTTGCTGTCCTTATCTTTATCTGTGGAAGGCATGGTGAAATAGGTAAATTGAAGTATAACTTACGCAACTGAGGAACCTTGGAAAAGCTGTCAGACAGGCAGCAGCAAACAAGTTGAAAGGGGGAAATGCACCAAAGGAGACAGAAGCAACCCCTTTCCACCTCACCAGCTTTGCACTGCGAAGTTATAGCTGAAAAATTCAAAGTAAATATTAATGATTTGCAAAATATTGACAAATGGACTCTCCCGGGTTTCTGGGACCAAAGTTTGGGTAGGTTTTTGCTAGGAATTAACCTTACCCACAAGGGAAGATGAAGAGAGAGGTAAAGGGAAGTGGGTTTCGGACTAAGGAATAAGAGTGGATAATAGGACGAGAGTCCAACACCAACCAAGAACAATGTTTATAGACGAGTATCACCGCAAAGCCCGTAAAACACCTAAGGTGGGTATGGACCTGGCCGTAGCTAACGGGAAACGCAGTTGGAACTTGAACTATACGCAAGCAAACAGCTATAGCGTATTCCCTCTCAAGCATAAATTAGCCTACTATGGGGAATGGTGGTGGTCTGGCAAGACAAAGAGTGACAGATTTACTGTTTGTACTTTCAAAAGAGTTAGGTCTAACAAAATGTTTTGAAAGGCAAACAAAGGTTGGGCTCGTAGTGATATTTCTTAACTCCGGGTGGGTAATTCCTCTCAGCGAATGACCGAGTACCACCAGGAAGAGTAGCGATGAAACAGTTACGCTTTTGAAAATAATTCTGGTAAGAGCACCAATGCATTTAAGAATGGCTAAGCTTTTAACCAGCTAAGCGCCGACTAAAAGTTTAAACAATGAGAAAAACTTAAATTTGGAAAACCAACCATAAGCTGTAGAGAAAAACTCAACAAGCAGGAAGCTGGCGGAGCGAGCTATGCTTGCCTTACTGGCCAGTTAGAATTAATTAGCTATCCAGGCTAAGAGAGGCTTTAACAAGTTTGTGACTAAGAGTTCTTGCTCAAATGCAACAAATAGTGGAACCGTTATTAATTTGATTTGAGAGTTTTTTTTAAGAGGGCATAAGCCAGGAAGAGTCAGGGAAGATAGGGTCCTACCTCAGCGTGAATCTAGCGAAAAGAACAACGAGAAAAAAATATAAAGTTTATTAACAATGAATTAAACTTTGAAGAATTAACAAAGAATTAATAACAGTTAGATCATGATTGTGATTTCTAAAAGGTTACATGTGAAGGTCTGAGACCAAAAGATAACAAGTTTATAATTGGCAAACAATTTTAAATTGATTACAAGTTTTATTGTCGTAAGCACTAAAAATCTGAATAAGATTTCAAAAGTGGTGCTTAAAAACGACAATTTTGACGTTTGTAACAACAATTATAAAGTAATTCTTGCGTAGCCGAATTAATAAGGTACAATGAGGGTATTTTAAGCATTCATATTTAGAAATCTTAAAAGTATGAAAAAAATAACAACTTGAAATTATAACTAAAAGAGAGAGAGAGAAAATAAGTAGAAGTTTCTAGAACTTCATATATTTAAATAGGGATCACGAAAAAAATAGGGCAAGTTTCCCTTTCGTGAAACCTAGAGATAACTCACTTGTGAGTAGAAAGAATTGAATTCCCTCTTTGGAAGGGAGAAACAATATATTTTAGGGCGTGTACTAAACACGAAGTTACAGAAATTAATTAGTTGTAAATGGAGCAAATATGGGAGGGCACTTACTGAGAGTGACACCTCATAGAAATAGACCTAAATTTACAATTTTGTTACTCAAGTTTGTTAGTAAAGGGTTTGGGAAAGATGAAATGGGATTGTGGAAGAGTGTTCATGGCCGTATTTATTGTACTCGGACGAGCGCGACGCGGATGTTAAGTTGAACGGGCACAGATTTCACTATAGTCTGTTGATATAGTTGAAAAGTTCACTGTAGTAGCACATGTAAATCACTAGTTGAGTTTTAGCTTGAGAGAATTATGAGTTGTAGTTTCTATAGGTGGTAGTTAAATGCGGCAGACAATTTCCCACGTAGGAAGACAATTTATGTGTAATTAGTAGTTTATACCACATAAGTTTCTCAGGGAAGAAAAAGTACTCCCATATTAAAGTTGAAAATACTTGACAGTTTAACTGGTTGATAGATTTTTTGTTATGGAAAATTCCAGAGCAATGATGACTGTTGAAATGGGTAGAAAGTCCCTCGGCGGATGACTAGATATTATAGACAGTGGGTATTTTAGGAATATCCCTCGATGTGAGATAGCATCTCTGAAAATCTGTACAAGGAGTACTATTTCAATTTGAAAGATAGACTAGATAGCTAGAGTTTGATCAAGAAGATCTCTTGAAGGCAGTTATTGTATCACATATAGCAATTTCACTGTCTATAAAATCAAAATAAGAGCACTTAGCTTTATAAAAGCGATAAGAATGTGTTTAAAACGTGAAGTCGGTACTTATCTTTGCTTCACGAAGAAAGAGATGTTGCTGTGGACGGTTGATTTTAAAACTCGAATATGGCGTCGGATTTAAAAGTTTGCCTCTCGAGTTGAGAAGGCGAGCCTTAGTTGGGCTCCAACTGACTGGTTTGACTTCAGACGCACAAGTGAGGCCAGCTCATCGAAGCGTGGAGGGACCAAGGAAGGAAAAAGAGTGTGGGTAGGAGACAAAGGAATATACATAAGAATAACCAACTTAACAAAAATTTAGTATCTTGATGAAATGGTCTTCAAAGAGTTGATAGCAGGCGTCACTAGCGAAGCCTGGTGGATGGGAAAGTAGACGAAGTCCTCTTGATCATAGAGATAATAGCTGGCGATAGTGACGAGATCTGGTGGCTAGATTGGTAAGGAAATCCTCTTGTACATGGAAAAATTGAGGAACTTCAGAGATTCGCTGCTAGATGACGCTAGGTGGGTCATAGAAGATATATATATCTGGAACAGACTCACAGGTAATATAAGCAAAGTACACCAACAAAGAGAAACGAGGAGATCACTGTTGGTGTTTGCGAAAAGAAAAAGGAAGGAATGAAATAAAGCAAAGAGCAGCAATAGCTCACTCTATCTTACCGTGTATTCCAAAGAATACACCACCACTCTTACACACATTATTATTTAGAAATGGGGAACAAGAATGGTGCCTCCCCGAAGATTGTGACCTAGAATTATGAAGCAATCGGGCGTTCCATGGGCAACGGGGATAACGGCGGCTACTCCTTTTACAGCGGAAACATCGTCTAGGCCCTTTTCAGGACCACAGTTGACCATCATATCAGTGAATATAGAGGGTATATCATCATAAAAAAAGAACTGCTACAAGATCTGTGTAGGCAAACCAAGTGTGATGTACTGTGCATAGACTACAGGAGACTCATAGAAGGTGTGAAATGCGCCGACCGAAAATAAGTGGAATGTGATTGGCTCTCGAAAGACCTCATTTCAAATACGAAAGTGCTATTTTTGTCCCATCGGATATACAGGTGATATCAACAGCCTATTATGAGGCAAATGATCCTGAAGTTCTAAGAATGGAATCAGAGGCTGTACAATCACATCCATTTGCAAACCACCAGGTGCTGATTTCAAAACCAATGTAGGCTACCTGATAACTTTTATTATCAACATACAAAAATAGTGATTGGTGACTTTAACTGCCACAGCGCCATGTGGGGCTATGGACATGATGATGAGAATTGAGTCGCATTGCAAGAATGGGCGGAAGGCAATCATCTGAGCCTTATAGGCCTACATGATCCTAAGCAGCCTGGATCTCTTAACAGCGGCCGATGGAAACGCGGTTATAATCCAGATCTTACATTCAGCAGTGAAAACATCTTACAACAGTGCTTAGAACAGTCTGCAACTCTATTCCAAATACACAACACAGGCCTATCACATGCGAAATATACGCAGCAGTTAGACCACAGACAGTTTCTTTCAGAAGGAGGTTTAACTTCCGAAAACCCAATTGGCCGAAGCTTACAGATATGCTGGATGCTGCAGTTTCCGCTATAGAATCCACACCTGAATCATATGATACTTTCGTGGAGGCTGTAAAGAGATGTTCCAGAATTGCCATTGCTCGGGGTTGTCGAACATTATACATCCCAGGTCTTACTTCAGAACTTACTGCTCATTATACCGAGTATAAGGTGTTATTTGAAGAAGATCCTTTCGGTGAGGCAACATTAGCGGCTGGGAATAAACTCGTCACATCTCTGAAAGAATCCAGAAGAGATTCTTGGATTAAAAATTTAGAAGAACTTGATCTATCCAGAAACAGCCATAAAGCGTGGAGATTATTGAAAGGAATTAATAATGACCAACTAGATCCAATGCACATTCCAACATCACTGCAGATCAGATAGCCCACCAGTTACTCATGAATGGGGAAGGCAGTCACAGAATGAAAGTACCTAAAATACACCAAGAAGTCCAGGCTCAAAGGTGTGATCTTACACTCACATTCGAGATATCAGAACTAAACAAGGCTATCAAGGAGAGCAAATCTGGTAAGGCACCCGGTTTAGATGACATCCGTATGGAACAAATTAAGAATTTCGGGCCAGCGACCATATAGTGGATCCTGCAGCTTTTCAATAATTGCATGGGCAAGTGCCAAATTCCAAGGATCTGGCGAAAGAGCAGAGTGATAGTCCTCCTCAAACCTGATAAGGAAGCAAACCATCCTAAGAACTTCAAGCCAATTAGTCTTCTGAGTCACCTCTATAAACTATTTGAACGTATGATTTTGAATAGAATTCTACGTGTAATTGGACCTCTTCTCATACCTGAACAAGCAGGATTTCGACCAAATAAAAGCTGTACAGGACAACGTTTAAAACTTATTCAATTTATAGAGGATGGGTGTGAAACTCAGCAGGTGACAGGCGTGGTCTTTGTGGATCTTTCAGCAGCGTATGACACTGTCCATCATCGGTTACTCCATGCCAAGTTGTACAGTATGACCAAGGATTTCCATCTAGTTAGACTTACCAGCAATCTCCTTCAAAACCGTAGGTTTTTGTAGACTTCCAGGGACAACGCAGTCGTTGGAGAGTACAGAGAAATGGTCTACCTCAGGGAAGCGTCATGGCTCCAATTCTCTTCAACATCTATACCAACGATCAGCCACTGTACCCAGGCACAAGAAGCTTCTTGTATACAGACGACCTAGCCCTTGCTACGCAGAGCACAAGTCTTGAATCAGTGGAAAGAAATCTGACAACTGCCCTGAGATATCTATCAAGTTACTACAGTTGGAACCAACTTAGACCAAATCCATCTAAGACATAAGTATGCGCCTTCCACTTAAGCAACCGGGAAGCTCATCGTGAGTTACGCATAGAATGGTCAGGTATCCGATTGCAGCATTGTCACACCCCTATATACCTGTCAGTAACCCTTGATAGAGCTCTTACATTCAAAACCCACTGTAAGAATAACAAATAGAAAATATACAGACGACACAAACTGATTCGCAAACTAGTAGGTACACAATGGGGTTCACATCCAGAGACTATTCGCACTTCTGCAAGGGCATTGTGCTTTTCTACTGATGAATTTGCATCCTCAGTCTTGTACAGGTCATCTCATGCCTGGCAGGTAGATACAGCTCTGATCGAAACCTGCAGGTTGTTAACAGTCAGCTTAAAGCCTACCACAACAGATAAGCTCTACTACATGGCTGGAATATCATAACCTTATGTACGCAGAGAGGTGGCTGCCAACAGGAAGAGGCCGAGAGTGGAAGAGAACAACGCCCACCCACTGCATTGATATAATCCTCCTCAACAACGGATGATGTCTCTAAAGAGCTTACTGAGGACATCTGAGATGCTTATCGTCTCATCGGAGAAGGCAAGGCTCGATTTATGGAAGAAGACGACCCCATACACCTGCGGATGGATGCCAGGAGCTGAAGAACTACCACACGGAAACAACGAAAGCTGGTTGGTGTGGAAGTCCCTGAACAGGTTGCG
This sequence comes from Meconema thalassinum, assembly GCA_946902985.2. Lineage (NCBI taxonomy): Eukaryota > Metazoa > Arthropoda > Insecta > Orthoptera > Tettigoniidae > Meconema > Meconema thalassinum. The sequence goes on from OX336394.1 coordinate 224,127,171, forward strand.
ATCAGTTGGAAGATCCCGAGACAATCTGAGGAGAAGGGGTCTCAGTAAAGGTGACACGTCTTGCGAATGTGGACAAGAACAAACCACAAAACACGTACTTCATTGCCCTTTGTGCCCTTCATCTTGTGCAGAGGAAGATCTCCTGCTAGCTACTCCGAGCGCCTTGGATGTTGCTCAGTATTGGGCACGTGCTATATAGACAATTTTAACCTTATATATAGCCTATAGCAACTGTACATTTGTATGTTTCTGACACGAGAAATAAATAATTAAGATATTAGTTTTGCGCCACATGCGACACATGGCAACGCCAAAGACCACACATGCACACTTTTGTTATGGAGAAATAATTCGCGTGCTAGAGGCCACACATTCATACTTTCGTTACGGAGAAATTAATCTCGCATCAGAGGCCTAACATACAAACTTTGGGTTAGGAGAAAACTAATCTCGTGCCAGAGGACACACATACACACTTTGTTTACGGAGAACGTAATCTCGCTCCAGAAGCCACACATACACACATAATTAATAAGAAATTAATGTTGCTCCAGAGGTGATACAGGCCAATACCATTGACCACACATGCACACATTGGTTACGGAAAAATAAATCGCGCGCCAGAGGTGACATATTCATACACTGTTAATGGAGAAAAATAATTTCACGCCCGAGGCCACAAGAACACACGTTGGTTACGGAGAAATAAATCGAGTGCCAGAGGCCATATATACGCACTTTGGTTATGGTGAAATAAATTGCGCGCCAGAGGCCACACATTCTTAATTTCGTTACGGAGAAATTAATCTCGCGTCGGAGGCCATACATAAACACTTTGTTTATGGGGAAATTAATCTCAGACCAGAGGACACACATACAACCTTTGGTTACGGAGAAACTAATCTCGCGCCAGAAGCCACACCTACTCACTTAGTTACGGAGAAAATTATGCTCGAGCTAGAGGCTACACATACACACTTTGGTTTAAACTCCCTCCAGAGGCCACACATACAATCTTTGATTATGGAAAAATTGATCTTGCGCCAGAGGCCACTCATACACACTTTGGTTACGAAGAAGTTAATCTCGTTCCAGAAGCCACACATAGTCTACACACATTATATTAAACAAGTAGTTACGTGAAGAACTAAAGCATATTTTCATATATCCAACTTACGTTAATTGCCACTATCATCATACAAAATTTCAGTTTGATTGCTGTAATAGATTCATAGACATTGAGAACCGTATATTGCGGATGGTCGCCATGTTTGATTGTTATATATGTATGTCTTAGAGTTATGTACTGTTGCATGAAGATTATTGTGTACGTGTAGTATTCAAACTTCAATCGCGTGATTAGGACACAAGAAGTAAAAACGAGAGTTTAAATTAACGCACAGCTGCCATCTTGTGGTTATGGAAACAATTGAAATAAATTAGATGCCAGTGGATTAACATATGTATAAGGATTTACTGTACCAAGTTTCACAGCACTCGGATGGTTAAATTGCGAGAAACGACCATGTGAATATTTATACTTCGCGTCGCCACCATGTTGGATTTGTGATCACCAGGTTATTGAAAGTCCTATAGGTGAACGTATGTTCATAGCCGCCATGAAACTAAAAAAATTCAGTCTGATTCCTGTAATATATTCGTAGATATTGAGAACCATCTAAATAATTCGCATGTACCATCAATGGAAAATTATTGCGTAGGTTCATTATTCAAACTTTCACTTCGATCGCACGATTACCACACAATAAATAAGAACTTAATTTTAAATTTCGCACAGCCGCCATCTTGAGGATATGTAAACAATTGAACTAAATTAGATACCATGCATTACAATGTGTATAAACATTTGCTGTACCAAGATTCATTATATTAAACAAGTAGTTCCGTGAAGAACTAAAGCCATTTTCATAATTATATCCTACTTACGTTAATTGCTACTATCATCATACAAAATTTCAGTTTGATTGCTGTAATAGATTCGTAGATATTGAGAACCGACTAAATATTGCGGATGGTCACCATGTTGGAATTTTTATATATGTAGGTCTTTGAGTTATGTACTGTTACAAGTAGATTATTGTGTAAGTTTAGTATTCAAACTTCAATCGCATGATTAGGACACAAGAAGTAAAAACGAGATTTTAAATTTTTGCACAGCTGCCATCTTGTGGTTATGGAAACAATTGAAATAAATTAGATGCCAGCGGATTAACGTTTGTAACAGGATTTACTGTGCCATGTTTCATTGCACTCGGATGGTTAAATTGCGAGAAACGTCCAAGTGAATATTTATACTTTGTGGCGCCACCATGTTTGATTTGTGATCGAAAGTCCTATAGGTGAACGTATGTTCTTAGCCCCTATGAACATAAAATAATTCAGTTTGATTGCTGTAATAGATTCGTAGATATTGTGAACCGTCTAAATATTTCGGATGGTCGCCATGTTGGATTGTTATATGTATAGGCTATAGTCATATGTATCATTGAAGGAAAATTATTGCGTAGGTTCATTATTCAAACTTTCACTTCGATCGCATGATTACGACACAAGAAATAAGAACTTAATTTTAAATTTCGCACAGCCGCCATCTTGAGGTTATGTAAACAATTGAACTAAATTAGATACCAGTTATTACAATGGGTATACTAATTTGCTGTACCAAATTTCATTGCGTTTGGATCATTAATCGCGAGAAAAGTCTACTTAATTTTTCAACTTCGCTAACCGTTAACCGGTTTTTGAATGTCTCATGGATGATCTTCCAATAGTGCCCTTTATCTCCGTACAAAATTTCAGGGGGCTACCGGTAATAGTTTCAGAGATATAGAATGCCGGTTAAATATTTCGCACATCCACCATCTTGAGGTTATGTAAACAATTGAAAGAAGTTAGATGTCGGCGCATTACAATGTGTCTAAGCATATACTATACCAAGTTTCATTGCGTTTGGTTGGTTAAATGGCGAGAAACATCTATTTAAATGTCGCAAATTCGATTGGGCGCCATGTTGGTTTTGTAGTTACCAGGTTTTCAAAAGTCACGTAGGTGAACTTCTAGTAGTTCCCTATATCACCGTACAAAATTCCAGGGTGATATCTGTAATAGTTTCGGAGATATTGAATGTTTGTGAAATATTTTGCACAGCCGCCATGTTGGATTGGTGAGACGTAACAAAATTTGAAGGGCACGGTCAGGGTCGTCCGGAATAGTGCTATGAACTTACCGAATTTCATTGAAATCGCTCCAGCCGTTTAGATTTTATTAGGGGGTGACATACACACGAATCACACACATACGTATACACACACACACACACACACACACACACACAGAGAGAGACAGACACACGGACAAAAGGTGATCCCGTAAGCCTGTTTTTTCATAAATGAAAATAGGCTAAAAATAGAGTCGCGCTAGAGGTGGCACATGCCAACGCCAAAGACCACATATGCACACTTCGGTTAGGGAGAATTTAATTTCGTTCCAGAGGCCACACAAGCACACTTTGGTTAGGGAGAATTTAATCTCGCGCTAGAAACCACACATACACACTTTGGTTTATGTTAAAATTAAACTCGTGACAGAAGCCATACAAATACACATAGTTATGGAGAATATAATCTCGCGGCAGAGGCAACATATACTCACATATTTATGGAGAAGGTAATCTGCCAGAGGCCACAACTACACACATGTTTATAGAGAAATTAATCTCTCGTAAGAGGCCACACACACGGACACATATGTTAGTATTATACTCTCACCGACATATCGCAGATTCTTATCTTCTATAAGAAAAGGGTTCTAATTAATCAGGACAATTAATTAATTCCTCTGGATGCAATGACAGTGTTTTCAACAGTTTTATGGATAACAAAGACACAGATGACGACCATAATGCAGTGCATCTTTCCCACCTTGAGTGGGTGGAAAAACAACTCAACAATATCTTAAACTGCAAGAATTGCAAATTTAATCTGTTTGGAATTTTTACAGCTCTACCGTTTTTAGTGGTTACTCTTGGCATCCCTTCTCTCAGAGGATTAGGGGATTTCGATATCCACCTTCGTTGAACCTCTTTATTCTCTGGCCAATATGATGATACCTCCAAAGGATACACTCTCTGAATGGTACGGTTGCTGTTGTTGTTTGAGTATTCAGTCTTTTGACTGGTTTGATGCAGCACTCCATGCCTCTCTGTCCTAAGCTAATCGTTTCATCTCTACATAGCTACCACACCCTATATCCGAGACAATCTGGTAAGGAGTAGTGATGAAGTAGCTGTTTTCAATCGTACAAGAGGAGTCACATTATCCCTCCCTAGAATGATCTTCATAGCACGGCCCAATGACCAGTCAATGCGTTGCATGGTCCCTTCCTATCTAGATAATGTGTTCTAGATTTATCTGAGCCTTATCTTTAATGGGATCAGCTCGATGAACTAACAGTCCTAGTTATTCTGATATGGACCTATTTATCAAGTCAGTCATTAGTTTCTGACGATATCTCAGTTTCTTTTTGAGCGAATACTCATCGACAGCATAACAATCAGATACTCCATTTTCATTTATATCATGTAAAAATAATGCTAATGACATGTGAAGCAGCTCACTGTTCGAGTCAGAAGTCGAGAATTAATAAGTGACTGTGTATCATACAGGACAGTGTTCATCTCTTCATAGGTAAGAAGGGCTTTACCTAAAGCTTTCCGTCAGAGAATCTGCTTCATTACTCCAACGAGTCTTTCTCAGAATCTACCCTACCAGGGGTCTGCAGGTGGAATGAATTTCCACTCTATTTTCTTCAGGCTGCTGTATTGCACGATCTTATTCCAGTCAACGGATCTCAAATCATTTGACGTGCCCACAAATTTCGATGCAATAATAGAATAAATGAATGCTGGCCTTCCTCGACGAGCAACACAACGCCCAAGTCCCTGAAGAAAAGTTTCTAAAGACGACAATCATTCCAGCACATGTGAATAAGCAAATCCAGGCCTTAACACCATCTCTTAAATGTAATGACCCTGCCTATTCAACACCGACTACTTCAAATACCGCCGAGTCTTTGATTCGATCGTTGGGTAGAGGGGCAATGGGAACCTGTAAATTATGACCTACATATCTTAAACAAAAACACACTTTGACAGAATATGTCGGAACAGTTTTCCTGCCTACAAAATTCAATACTGTTCCCTCAAAATGCTTAATAATATTTGAACACCAGCATGAGAGTTCTTTCTGTGTTCACTCATAATCAAACGATGTACCTCAGGATGGTTTGATGGGAAAGCAAAGGGGGTACAAAATACTCACTGTCACTACGATTAATGATTTTAGTTTTTAGTCTTAGAAGTCCCTCCTCATCCTTAAACACATGTAGGCTACTGAGAGTTTTGTCATTTTCTGAAGAGAAAGGCTCTTCCTGTACCAATCTTGCGACTATTTTCTCTGCTGACTTAATGTCCTCACATGATAATTCTTCACGAGCCCTTGTAAGGCTTACTCTTCGTGTATTTTGGATAAACCTCTTTATTCAGGCAACCAACCGAATTATTTTTCCATAACTTGAAAAATATAATACCAATTCAAATCGTGGTACGTGGTACAGGCTTTGGGGTGCTGCAGAACTCACATGACGTATCTACTAACTCAAAGTTTGAGTTGATTTTCTCTTCTTTTGCTAAATCAGCTCTGCCTCTGGAGGTGAAAATTCATTGGGTCACTTGCCGGCCTTTCGTATCCACTCTGGCCCCTCCCACCATCTGAGTACTATCAATATTTCTGCCAGGCAGCCTCTTGATGGAAGATCTAGTGGGTCAAGTGGCCAGGAACATACAGTATCTCCACTTTTCAGGTAAGGTCAACCTATGGATTTCTTTTACACGGTAGTCGCTTAAAGACTACTGCAGCATAGGCATATGCACTAGCATCACACAAATATGTAGACTGACATCCATGTGGTTCTTGGAATAATGAAACCAAAGAGGAATTTTCATCTCTATCAGGAGAAAGAGGCTTGAATACCAAGATACAAATAGGTCCTTATCAGTACTGACCTCCTCATCCCAAGATATACCACTTAACCATATCTTTTGCAATAACAATTTAGGAATTAAAAGTACTGCACTAAATATGCCAATAGGATCAAATATCTCTTGTGCAATTGACAGAATGGCTCTTTTCGCTGTCTCTCCCAGTTCATGATTCTGTAACCATTCCAAGTTTAACAATAAAGTGTCAGATTCCAAATACCATCGTAAACCCAGCACCGCTGTCTGTCCTACAAGAATGAAAGAATCATCGTTGACCTGCCAGCCTCTCAGGTTGAACATTCCTTCTTGCATTACATCACAGGCTTCATCAATGAATTCGTTCAGTTCTGACTTAGAATGAACACTGGTTACATCATTGTCAACATAAAGGCTCTTGATATCTGCCCTTTACTATATTGACAATCTTCCATTGCCTTGTCCAAATGGTAATCAAGAAATGCTCCTAAAAGGAAAGGACTATATTTTAATGCCGAAATATCTTTGTATTCTTCCAGTCATTTGATCACACCAGAAGAACCTAAGAAAATCTGTATCTTCTTGACCAACACGTATTTGTAGAAGATAATTTTCTACGTCAGCCATCACCCCAAATATCCCTTCTTGAAATTTTAGTAACAGGGAGGGAATCCGCTCAATCAAAATATTAAACAATGATGTAGAGAAGGAGCACTTCTATCTCTCGCTGACGCGTCAAATACAGGGTGAACTCTGGTAGTGCTATTCTCCTTAATAACAGATCGATGCGATAGGGAGTGGCCATACTTCCCTACTTCTTTGACTGGTTCTTCTTCAATTATTTCCAGTTCTTCCCAATCAGCTAGAACTGCATCATAAGAATTGAGAAGATTTTGAGACTGAAGCGTTCTAGTGGTAGATTCTAACCTTTTGAGTGCTATCTCCCAGATTCTAGGAAGAGGTAAACTATCTTATTTCCACAATAATAAAACTTCATAACGCCCCTCATAATTTAAAGTAATACCTATTTGGAAATCATATCTAATTTGAAGCTGTATTTCATCTTTGGACATTTTAACAGCTGAGTCTGAGATTCCAATGGCATCTAGGCTCCAGAGTTCGTTATTCTAATTAACAAACAAGAGTATTTTGTTGTCTCGCCACATAGAAGGTGTCTATGGTTAGCTTGAGAAAGTACAATAGATGAGAAACGGTAGCTTGTTGCTTAAGACCAGGACTGCTGAGCAGGTCAACCATCTTCTGAAGTGTGACCACTTTGGCGATCTCTCCATCAAAGTGGAAAAACACAAGTCTCTGAATCAGGTCCGGGGAGTTATCTTCCATCGGGACCTGATTCTGAACACTGACGAGGACCTCAAGGAGGGTGTGAAGTACCGTCACGTGACCGATGTCCGGCACATTACGCGTAAGGTCAACGGTCAGATCGTTGACACAGGTGCTTTCTACTGCCAAGTTAACAAGAGTTTGTTGTGAAACTTTTCCCATTAAAGTCCAGCCTAAATTTGTTTCTATAGCAACCAAACCAGAAGATAGAACTTTAATATGTCCTGTCAGAAGTCTGCCAGCTACATACGCCCCAATCAGCAAGTCCACAGGCCTAGACTCCTCCCCTATATCTGTTACGCTGAAATTCCCTTCCTCAAGTTCATTCAACCAAGGTCCTTTCTTGACCGAAGGGATGCCATCACATATTAAAACCTGATCCAATACTTCAAGATTACATTGATGTTTTCCATGCAGGCTTTCAATTTCTACTTTGTAACATGAATGTTCATTACCACTTGTTTTCACTCCACCAAAGAGGTCATGTTTAATTGTTTCAGTTCTGAATGGACTGTAATTTAATCGTTTAACAATGTCTTTCTTAACATATGATCTCTGGGATCCTGAGTAAATTAAGGCTCTAACAGAGAAGGTGGAACCAATACCTTTCATCTTTACAACTAAAGTTTGCAAAAGAACTTTAGGAGATTTAGAAATATTACACAGCGAATTTGTCTTTTGTTCATCCTTCCCTCCAGATGCTTTAATTCAACATTATTATTGGGTATCTTTCGTTTATTCTGAGAAAAATAAGGGCACATCAGAACATGGAGGCTGTTACTACAAATAATGCACCGCAGTATGGATTTACATTTATTGACACAGTGTCCTTTCTTAAAGCACTTAAAACATCCACACTGCTCGTTTAGTACCTTCTGTTTCTCAGATAGACCTATTTTTTGAGATTGAAAACAATTCAGGGCATCATGTTGACGTCCACAAAAATACAGTACCCTCTCCTCTCATCAACTGGGTTAGACAAGTCAGCTGCAGTAGCAATTCGTTCTGACAATTTGGGTTGGTCTCTACTCCTGTTATCCTTGATTGCAAAATCTGAAATTGCTAAACTGATCCGTTCCTCGGCTTTCAATTTCCCTTTCATAAATAGCATGAATCACGTGTGTGTGTGCAAAGTTGGAACTTCTTTGCCATGCCTTAAGAAACTTCTCAGGCAAACATGTCTACCAAAGGATACAACATAGATGCACACGTATCCGTTGTAACACCTAAGGTTTCAAGTGACCACATGCGAGATTCCATATTATCATATACCGGTAAGCTACACATTGAACTGCCATCACCAGGAGTGGAAGCTTTCTTAAGAACTAAAGATAACAACTCTCTTACATAAACTTCAACCAACAAATCATCCCTAATGAAACTGCTCTTTAAACATTCTACAGCCTTCTACAGCCTATAGGTGGAAAACTTTCAATTATTTCTCGAGCACGAGACCCTTTCACAGTAGCTTGCATTAAGTATTGAAACTTATCTTTCGGTACAATATCTGGATCCTTATATATCTTTTCAAAATGACCCTAGTACTCTAGCCACTGTTTCACATCAACATCATATTTTCTTAGTTCTAATTTGGGTTATTTGAATTTTCTCTTGCTCACAAGATCTACACTGCCACAATCACTGTTAACTTGAGTGATGTCTCCTGGAGTTAGAAAAATATATTCAACATTCACCTCTACGGTATATGAGGAAATTGACGCTGATAGTCATCGGCAAGTCTACACTCGTCGTCCAAATCTTCTTGGCCAACGTCAAAGGACCTTACCATCCAGTTCCAAGAGCTCTTCATTTTTCTTCCGAAGTATAGAAAAGGAAACCAGAAATTTTCTCTTCTCTTCTTTTCATGAGCAGTCATCTGGACGTCATCAATTTCACCTTTAAGGTTAGTCAACTGCCTCGAAAACGCCACCCGTGTTACCTTACGTAGCTTTACCGCTCGTTCCAGTTCACGTTGGGTTGTCTCCATAATTAAAACACAGTATCGTGCTATGTGTCCTGTATAGGTCGCCACTTATGTTATTTTTAAGCTCACCGGCATATCGCAGATTCTTATCTTCTATAAGAAAAAGGTTTCAATTAATCAGGACAATTTTTTAATTCCTCTGCAACTTGTCAACCGTACTTTTCAATCTTTACATTGAACAAGCAATGAAGGAAATTGGAGAAAAAATAAAAGTGGGAGTGAAGATTCAAGGAGAAATAATTTCAACTCTGAGATTCGCTGATGACATCGTCATCTTGGACGATACACCAGAGGATTTGAATGTGCTTTTTAATGGTATGGACTCCGTCTTGAGGAAATTATTCATGATGAAAATCAATAAATGTAAAACAAAAATATTGGAATGCAGCCGAAATAAATCAGAAACCTCTGTGGACATCAAATTGACAGGTGAAAAGCTAAAGGAAGTAGGACTCCTGTTACTTAGGAAGCAAAATAACCAGTGATGGACGAAGCAAAGAGGATATAAAAGTAGGTTGGCTCAGGCAAGGAAAGCGTTTCTACAGAAAAGGAATCTGTTGACATCGAATATAGATTTAGGTATTAGGAAGTCATTTTTGAAAGTCTTTGTCTGGAGCGTGGCACTCTATGGAAGTGAAACTTATTGGTGCAGCAGAAAAGAGGAGAATTGAAGCGTTTTGTTACAGGAGAATGATGAAGATCAGATGGGTAGATAGGGTAACAAATGAAGAGGTATTAAGACGAGTGGGAGAGGAGAGATGTATCTGGCGACTGCTAATGAAGAGAAGAGACAACCAGAAACAGCAAGCTTAGTTATGGAAGGAAGGGTCGAGGAAAAGAACTGTAGGTGTAGACCAAGGTTAGAATACAGTATGTTGAACAGATTGCCTCGGATGTAGGGTGTGCTAGCTATGTAAAGATGAAACGATTAGCTCAGGAGGAGGCATGGAGCGCTGCATCAAACCAGTCAAAAGCGGCTTCGGTGGCGTAGTTGGTAGCATGCTGAGCTTCTATGCCCAAGATAGCGGGTTCAAACCCGGCCGAAGGCGTCGGATTTTTAAGAGCGTTAAAAATCCCTCAGTATGCCTTCCTTCGGAGGGGAAGTAAAGCCGGTGGTCCCATGTCATAGATTTATGGCATGTTAAAGAACCTTCCACTAATTACACCTGTGTGAAGCTAAATTGTATAGGTTAAGAATGTAAACAACACTCTTAGGTTTCTACGTTCGTTGCCAAGAGCCGATTGCGGTGGCGTCTAGTAGCTACGTTCTGAACTAGGTCGTTGACGGTGGCGTTTGGCGGTATAAGTAGGAACTATTTGAAAAATTCAAAGTTGCGGTCCTTACTTGAATTAAAAAACAGATACTCGCACTAATACAGCCATCACAATTGACACGATTATCAGACAGATTCTACACACACCCAAAGTACACGGGGCTACATGACCGCGTTGCCTCAGCCCCTAAACTGAGGATCCAACCAACCAGTCAAAAGACTGAAGACTCAAACAACTACAGGATGCCATGGCAGTTTTTTTCATCAGTTTTTGGATAACAAAGAAACAAATGACAGCCACAATGCAGTGCTTCTTTCCCCCAAAGATACGGTATGACACATGTTTAAGTTGATGTTAATAACGCGCCAGAGGCTACACAAGCACACATAGTTATGGAGAAGGTAATCTCTCGACAGAGGCCATACGGATAAATTAATCTTGCGCCAGAGGCCACACATACTCACATAATTATGGAGAAATTAAATTGGCTCCAGAGGCCACACATACTCTCATAGGGAGAAAGTAATCTCCCTACAGAGACCGTACTAACTATACACAGTTATGGAGAAATGAATACCGCGTTGGAGGCCACACATTCACACATGCCTACAGAGAATTTAATCTCGCGCCAGATGCCACATATTTACACAGGCATATGAAGAAAATAATCTCACGCCTAAGGCCACATATTAACACATGCTTACAGAGAAATAAAACTTACGCTACATCTTTGTTCCACAATGCTCCACGTTGCTCGATACTTTCAGTCCTACCAGGGAATGCCGTTGTACGCGCGGTAACGACTGCTCTTCGATGCATTCCTGCTTGCTTTTATCGTTGTTGGTTGCTCGTGTTTTTCCTTGGTTTTGCTGTCCATAGTAGTGGCAGATGACTTCCTAGTTCCATCCCTTAAAACAACATCAATAACTAATAAGTAAAGTGTGCTGACTCTCAGAAAGGAAAGATTGTGGTCAAAATTTACCTCACGCTAACTCAGTACCAGATAAGAGTTAACCTACTACAAGTACCTCATGATAACACATTGCTTTTTTTTTTCATTGTTAAAATGCAAAACGTGTTTTGCGATGTAGATTACCACGACTGTCTTTGAAAGGTACCAGTGATTTAATACATCGTTTAATATACATTGAGATGCGAAAACCAAGCGGAAGGAATGCTTTGATTAATTTGCATTTAATAAACAACACATTAATAAGATTTTAAATGCATACATATTCTCACAATTAGAAATATTGCGTTATACCTTAATGAAAGATTGCGACAATCCGTCACGCTTTCAAGTTACCTTTGTCACAGTTAATATCCTGCGTTAGTGTTATTTTTGCAATTTCTTCACACAAGACGAAAACGCAATTTTACACCTAGGAACTTCCTTGATCTTTTATCAATAATGATTCCATCATTTCCATGGTTACTCTGGTGAATGATTGTTGTTGTTTTAAGGGGCGGAACAGCAAGGTCCTCTGCCTTTTACCTTGAAATCCAACGGAACGTGTAGCTCACCCTAAGGGTGTCCGCTGGAAGCAGCTACAGACTCAGGCGAGCCGAACATGTCCTCGGACACTTCCGGAACTAAAAACCATACGATGAATAAATAAATAAATAAATAAATAAATAAATAACCTTGTTGTGTTATGTAAATTTATTCTTATGGAGATAATCTGACGTACTTTCAACATGCTCTTGACTGTAGTAAATTTAGCGAGAGTGGTTGCTTCAGCGAATGATGGGCGCGAAGTTATAGAAACTTCGCGAATACATTTGGAGATTCAATGGGAAGCATTCACAGAGTTGTTAAAAGTACCAGGATATGGTCGAATGACAGCTAAATTTGCATGAGATGACCGGGTAATTATGGTGCATGTGTTGAGGGTTCGGCAAACAACTGCAGTTCAGAACCGAAATCGTCTCCGTCAAATGTGTCAAGTAGTTTTGGCCGTGTGGACAGACGACGTCTGCTGCAGGCAAACCTGCAGTCCAACTACAGGCCAAACGTTGACACGTCAACATCGTATCGTCCGACTTGACTTTGTCCGTCAATATGTTACGTAAATTAGATTGAAGAGGAGTCATATCACGACCCATCACTGTTGCCAACATGTCCGATACAAAAAATTGGTGTCTTGGACTAAACCATTGGTCGCTACTTGGTTAGATGGCTGTCTGGACGAAAATTACTGATTACGAGCAAGGGGATCTGGGGCGTAAGCCCCAGGTTAGGTTTGTTTTGTATGTTGAGCAGTATTCACCATTGGAATGAAACTTGGCACACTTTCACTTTAACTTGACGGAGTTCTTTTGTTTTACTATACCAGATCTGAAATACTACCGAATGCGTGGTGTTGGCAATACTGCACATGTTGCTAAAATGGCTGAGTCAGCTTGAATTTCATCTATATAAGTCGTGAGCTATTTGGGATGGCTGGGTGAGTTATAGGCAGCGGAGGAGTAAACATCTATTACTATATCATCTCCAGATTTTTTCCCTAGTATTAGTACAGATATTTTGGCTAATTTTAGAGGTTTAATAATGTTTTACTTTGATTCTGGTCAAGGGAAGTTGTACCGAAGGCTTTACATTCAATAACAAACCTAACACGGGGCTCCCCTTGCTTGTAGTACACGCACTAATTTCTAGCCAGACAGATAGTATCTCGATCCACTTTGTAAGCCTGTGTTGAGTACTTTGTATACCATACATATTGGCAACAGTGAAACGACGTCTCGGTAAGAAATGAAGACACCTAATGCGCCTCTTTCAGTAACAGTTGAGCAACGACACACCATGACAATACCGTCGTTGAATGAACAATAAATAATGACTTAAGTCACATATTTACGTAACTAGCAACCCGCCCCGGCTTCGCCCGGTATCTTTAACGGTTTACCCAGCGTAAGCTTAAAAGGAGCATTTCTTTTCGATTTCATATTCCGTCTCGGCATGATGGGATAAAATCACTGACTGGACTATTAATTATATTATCATGGAGATAGCATGTGTAACGAATTCTTTTCAGACGTAAGAATGGCGAGGTGCATGAAATACAAATTCCCCTTCCGTCAAATCTGAAATCGACTGTGTATTCTGCGGAACGAGAGGTTCACAGGCAAAACGAAAAAAAAAGCCGTGTTGCACTTAAAGGGAAACTCCAAAAACATCTACTCTTCTCTGAAGTCTTAACTCGACACGACTCAAGGTAAATAGACACAAACACTGCCATCATAATGTACAGGCCATCATGCAGCGACTCTAACGATTGATCAGCTGATCGGTAGGGTGGTAGAGATGACGACCATTTTGCTTTGTTGTTTATACCCTTTATGAATGGGTATCCGCGTGAAAAGTGATACTTGAGAACGATTCTACTTACGCCATCTAGAATGAGGATTATTTATTTCCTGAAACAAATGTTCATTTTGCAGGTAGGTTATTGTATCTACGGAAATTTTGGTTTGCATGTTTGTCATTACACTGAAGGTTATGTTTTAGTTAGGACCTCTATATCACTTATTATTCGACTCATACAAGGTTTTTTGGATGGCAAAAAAATGTTAGTTCAGGAAACCTCCTTCCCAGGTCGCAGGTATACCAAAAGTTTGTTTATAGCAACTACCGGTATTATAAAAGAAATTAATGTGCCTTGCTTCTCTTCCCCACCACGACAATTTAAGAAAGCACTGCATACACAACGTTCCTAGAAATTATTTGTACATTACGGGGAATACAAGAGTGTGTGTTAACATTTCCGTGAAAGTAAGATACTTCGGGAGAGAAAGGCTAATCAGCTTGATGGTAGATTTTAAGTTAAAATGGTTTCAATTATTGTATGAAGAATTGTATGGAAACATTTCTAATATGATAATGCTGAGGTTAAGTTACATACCGTATGTAAATCAGAGAAGCGATATCCAGTACGGTACTCAATATCTATTGAAGTCAGTCCAAGTTACATTATTAGCCTACTTTCGATTTTTTCAAAAAATGAAAGTAGACTTATGAGATCAACACAGGGCGATAAAAAGTGTGTCTGTCTGTGTGTGTGTGAGTCTGTGTGTGTGTGTGAGCGTGTGTACTCTGAATGTCTGTCCCCCCTATCAATTCGAACACGGTGACGCGAATGGAACGAAATTTGGTACAGAGGTAGCACTAGCAAAGGGCACCTCAGTGTCATGTTTTATATCGCCGCCATCTTGACAGAAACGTAATGGCGGCCACACAAATGTTCAAAGCTTAAATCAAATTACGACTAACATAATCTTCCTATCTCTACCAAATTTTGCAACAACATACCTTTATGGAGGAAGCATCCTTTGACCAAATTAATAGGTCATTAGTAGAGCTGGGATTTTTATGTAATATCAAGTGGCATAATATGTACATAAATATGTAGCAAAAAGCACCAAAATATGTAGCAAAATACGTAGATTGGGCAAAATATGTAATATCATATAATTAATATAAACATACCATTTTGTCAGTTACAACACACTAAACACGCTTCATATTACTTTTTGCAGCACAGTGAACAATTAAGTATTTTTCAATGTTCTCTGGAGTCATATTATATGAATATATCACAAGCATATTCAATAGAAAATTATTATTTTCATAACTCGAAGCACATTTATTCATTAAATTTTGTAGCACAGTGAACTATTAAGTATTTTTGGATGTTCTCTGGGGTCACAGAAAGACGTTTGTCACTTAGGGTGTTCCTATATGCAGAGAAAGATCTTTCAACATCACATGATGTAACTGGGGCAAATTAGAGGAGAGGAATTTTCGCTGGAAAAATGTCCTCGGGAGGATCAACGTCATCTCCATTTAGAATTCGGCACACACTGTGAAATGTTGAATAACCAGGATTTCTCTTCAACACTTTTTGCAATTTACTGAATACACTTGCATCAGTTACTGCGATGTAATGCTACCCCCAAAAGCCTTGGCGTAACATTAGATAGATCTCTAACCTATCGCAATCACCTTCAGAAACTGGCAGGTAAACTGAAAAGTCGTAACAACCTTCTGGGAAGACTAGCTGGAACATCATGGGGTGCAGATGCAAATTCACTGCGAACAACTGCTTTAGCACTAGTATATTCTTCAGCTGAATACTGTTCTGCTGTATGGCTGAATAGTTCCCATACTCGTCTGGTCGACGTCCAGCTACACCACACAATGAGAATCATATCTGGCACCCTGCACCCTACTCCTGTACAGTGGTTACCCGTACTGAGCCACATTCAACCTCCTCACATCAGACGACAAAATGCCCTTGTCAGATTATGGACTAAGGTGATGATGAACAGCTCTCTTCCCATCCACCAGGATGCAGATGAAAACGACGTAGCAAGACTGAAATCCCGGAAACCTGCCTGGAAGACGGCCAGGAATCTAGCTGACATACCATTTAGACCTGACGAAGCATGGAAGCAAGAATGGGCCAGATTACACCCACATGGTCTAATCAACATCGATGACCCAACAGCAAAACCTCCTGGGTTCAACCTCCCGCGCACCATCTGGACCAGACTAAACAGGATACGCTGCGGCGTTGGAAGAACTGCTTCTGCACTACACCAATGGGGGTGGTTGGAGTCTCCTTCCTGCAACTGTGGTGCTGAAATGCAAACCATCAGCCACATCGTGAAAGAACGTCCTCTGCGGGCATTCACTGGGCCTGTGGAGGAGCTACATCAAGTAACCCCTACGGCACTCACTTGGTTGGAAGGACTAGACATCAGCTTGTGATGAAATATCAGAATCTGCAGCAGTGTGTGTGTGTGTGTGTGTGTGTGTGTGTGTGTGTATGCGTGCATCCCAGTTATTATGTCTGTAATACTTTACATCCATGTATATAAATATGTATATATTAATTTTTATTTTGTAATAGCAATTATATGTAATACATTTCAACGATTGTCAAATGAAGCATCATACGCTAAATAAATAAATAAGTTTCCCCATGCACAGCACGTATCATCCTCTCATCCTCTCAAATACCTGTCACTCATAATTACCTTAATCCCCCTGTTGAGAGGACAGACAACAGCCCCACATTAAATGTGAAACTTCAATTCAGCAATTTATCTATATATATAACAAGTAGTTCCGTAAAGAACTATACAGCCTATTTTCATATATCCTGCTCATGTTAATTTCTTCTAACAACATACAAAATTTCAGTTTAATTGCTGTAACAGATTCGTAGATATAGAGAACCGTCTAAATATTTCAGATTGTCGCCAGGTTGGATTTTTATTTTTGTACTATTACATTAAGATTATTGTGTACGTGTGGTATTCAAACTTCAATCGCATGATTAGAACACAAGAAGTAAAAACGAGATTTTAAAATTACGCACAGCAGCCATCTTGTGATTATGCAAACAATTGAAATAAATTAGATGCCAGTGGATCAACATTTGTATAAGCATTTAACGTGCAACGTTTCACAGCACTCGGATAGATAATTCGCGAGAATCGTCCATTTAAATATTTATACTTCGCGTCGCCGCCATGTTGGATTTGAGCTCACCAGGTTAATGAAAGTCCTATAGGTGAACATATGTTCATAGTCTCTATGATCATAAAAAAATTCAGTTTGGTTGCTGTAAAAGATTCATAGATATTGAGAACCGTCTAAATATTTCGGAAGCTCGCCATTTAGAATTTTTATATGTATAGGCCATAGAATTATGTACCATTCAAGGACAATTATTGCCTAGGTTCATTATTCAAACGTTCACTTCGATCGCATGATTACGACACAAGAAATAAAAACTTAATTTAAAAATGTCGCACAGCCGCCATATTGAGGTTATGTAAACAATTGATTTAAATTAGATGGCAGTGCATTACAATCTGCAAAATCATTTACTGTACCACATTTCACTGCACTCAGAGAGTAAAATCACGAGAAAAATCTATTAAAATATTTCAAATTCGCTTGGTCGCCATGTTCGTTTTTTACTTTACAAGTTTATGAAGTATACATAGATAAACTTGCACCAGTACCCTTTATCACCGTACAAAATTGCAGGGTAATATCTGTAATAGTTTCGGAGATATAGAATGTCAGTGAAATATTTCGCACAGCCGCCATTTTGAGGTTATGTAAACAATTGAACTAAATTAGACTCCAGTGCATTACTATGTGTATAAAAACTTGCTGTGCCTAGTTTCATTACGTTTGGATGGTTAAATCGTGAGAAAAGTCTATTTAAAAGTCTCAACTTCGCTTGGTCGCCATGTTCGTTTTCTACTTTACAAGTTTATGAAATATACTTAGGTAAACTTGTATCAGTACCCTTTATCACCGTACTAAATTGCAGGGTGATATCTGTAATAGTTTCGGAGATATAGAATGTCAGTGAAATATTTCGCACAGCCGCCATTTTGAAGTTATGTAAACAATTGAACTAAATTAGACACCAGTGCATTACAATGTGTATAAACATTTGCTGTACCAAGTTTCATTACGTGTGGATAGTTAAATCGCGAGAAAAGTCTTAATAAAAGTCTCAACTTCGCTTGACCGCCTTGTTGGTTTTGTAGTCACCAGGTTTTTTAAAGTCTCATAGGTGAACTTCTAGTAGTACCCTTTATCACCGTACACAATTTCAGGGCGATATCGGTAATAGTTTCGGAGATATTGAATGCTAGTGAAATATTTCGCACAGCCGCCATTTTGCATTGGTGAGACGTAACAAAATTTGAAGGGCACGGTCGAGGTCGCCGGGAATAGTGCTATGAACATACCGAGTTTCATTGAAATCGCTCCAGCCGTTTAGATTTTATTAGGGGGGGACACACACACGAATCACACACACACACACACACACACACGCACACACACACGGACAAAAGGTGATCTCATAAGCCTATTTTTTCAAAATTGAAAATAGGCTAAAAATCAATGTAACGTGATAGTTTGTCTGTGGGTGTGTATGTCTCCTATGCGTTCATATACCATTCGTCCGATTGCGATGAAACTTGGGTGAGATGTTGAGTACACTCCAAGGAAGGTTTCTGACTTAGTAAATCCATTTTACAATAGGTAGCGCACGCGTAGATTCAACAAATGAGCGACGATGCGCGAAGCATTTCAACAAAGTCCCGTATGTGTTCATATACCATTCGTCCGATTGCGATGAAACTTGGGTGAGATGTTGAGTACACTCCAAGGATGGTTTCTGACTTAGTAAATCCATTTTACAATAGGTAGCGCACGCGTAGATTCAACAAATGAGCGACGATGCGCGAAGCATTTCAACAAAGTCCCGTATGTGTTCATATACCATACGTCCGATAGCGATGAAACTTGGGTGAGATGTTGAGTACACTCCAAGGAAGGTTTCTGACTTAGTAAATCCATTTTACAATAGGTAGCGCACGCGTAGATTCAACAAATGAGCGACGATGCGCGATGCATTTCAACAAAGTCCCGTATGTGTTCATATACCATTCGTCCGATTGCGATGAAACTTGGGTGAGATGTTGAGTACACTCCAAGGATGGTTTCTGACTTAGTAAATCCATTTTACAATAGGTAGCGCACGCGTAGATTGAACAAATGAGCGACGATGCGCGAAGCATTTCAACAAAGTCCCGTATGTGTTCATATACCATTCGTCCGATAGCGATGAAACTTGGGTGAGATGTTGAGTACACTCCAAGGAAGGTTTCTGACTTAGTAAATCCATTTTACAATAGGTAGCGCACGCGTAGATTCAACAAATGAGCGACGATGCGCGAAGCATTTCAACAAAGTCCCGAATGCATTCATATACCATTCGTCCGATAGCTATGAAACTTGCGTAAAATGTTGTGTACACTGCAGGGAAATTTTCTGGCTTAGTACATCCACTTTACAATAGGCAGCGCACGATTAGATTCAACAAATGAGCTACGACGCGCGAAGCATTTCAACAAAGTCACGTTTGCGTTCATATACCATTCGTCCGATAGCGATGAAACTAGGCTGAGATTTTGTGTGCACTCCAGGGAAGGTTTCTAGCTTAGTAAATCCCTTTAAAAATAGGTAGAGCACGAGTAGAATCAACAAATGAGCAACGGCGCGCGAAGCGTTTCAACAAAGTCCCATTTAATTTCATATACCATTCATCCGATAGCGATGAAACTTGGGTGAGATGCTGTGTACACTCCAGGGAAGGTTTCTGGCTTAGTACATACATTTTACAATAGGTAGCGCACCAGTAGATTCAACAAATGAGCGATGACACGCGAAGCGTTTCAACAAAGTCCCGTATAAAGTCATATACCATTCGTCTGATAGTGATAAATGTTTGGTGAATTGTTGTGTACACTCCAGGAAAGGTTTCTGGCTAAGTAAATCCATTTTACAATACGAAGCGCACGTTTATGTTCAACAAATGAGTGACTACGCGCGAAGCGTTTCGACAACGTCCCGTATACGTTCACATACCATTCATCCGATTGCGATGAAACTTGGGTGAGATGTTGTGTACACTCCAGGGAAGGTTTCTGGCTGAGTACATCCATATTACAATATGTAGCGCAAGAGTAGAATCAACAAATGAGCGACGACACGCGAAGCGTTTCAACCAAGTCCCGTATGCATACATGTACCATTCGTCCGTACCTATGAAACTTGGGTGAGATGTTGTGTACACGTCATGGAAAATTTCTGGCTTAGTAAATCCCCTATACAATATGCAGCGCACAATTTGATTCAACAAATGAGGGACGACGCGCGAAGCGTTTCAACAAAGTCCCGTATAAGGTCATATACCATTCTGCCGTTAGCGGTGAAACTTGGGTGAAATATGGTTGACACTCCAAGGAAGGATTCTGGGTTAGTAAATACATTTCACAGTAGGTAGCACACGAGTAGATTCGACAAATGAACGACGATAGCGATGAAACTTGGGTGAGATGTTGTGGACACTTACGTGACGGTTTCTAACTTAGTAAATACATTTTACAGTAGGTAGCGCACGAGTAGATTCAACAAATGAGTGACGGAGTGCGAATCGTTTAAACAAAATCAGGTATGCGTTCATATACTATTCATCCGATTGCGATGAAACATTGATCAGTTATTTTGTACCCGCCAGGGAAGGGGACTTAGTAAATCCATTTCACAATAAGTAGCGCAAGAGTAGATGCAACAAATGGGTGACGACGCGCGAAGCGTTTCAACAAAATTCCCTATTGCGTTCATATAACATTCTTCGATTGCGATGAAACCTTGATGAGTTATTGTGTACACGCCAGGGAAGGGCTTCGACTTAGTAATACATTCCTCAATAGGTAGCGCACGAGTAGATTCAACAAATGAGTGACAGCGCACGAATCGTTTAAACAAAAACCCCTATACGTGCATATACCATTCATCCGATTGCGATGAATCATTGATGAGTCATTGTGTACACGCCAGGGAAGGGTTTCGACTTAGTAAATCCATTTCACAATAGGTAGCGTACGATTAGATTCAACAAATGAGTGACAGCGACGAAACTTATTGAAAGTTGTTGTGCACGCTCCCTCGAATGGTTCTAAATTAGAAAATCCATTTTATGATAGCTTAGAGGCAGTTAACATGTTGTGTATCCAAAATCACTTCAAGAAACAGAATTTCAACGCCAACACTTTCTTTGATTGGCATTGCAACGCATGCCGGGTACAGCTTGTTTCATATAAAAACAGGAAAACTCTGAAATATGTAATTTTATGTAATATAACTAAGAATATGTAGAATACCCACAAATATGAAAATATAAGTAAAATATGTAATTACATAGAAATCCCAGCTCTAGTCATTAGCCTAATAATTTGCGGATGGCGGCCATCTTTGTGTCAAATTCGATTCCCCCTATTAATTCAAACACGGTGAAACCGAATGAAACAAAATTTGGTACAGAGGTAGCACTAGCAAAGCGCACCTCAGTGTCATGTTCTATATCGCCGCCATCTTGACGGAAACGTAATGGCGGCCGCACAAATGTTCAAAGCTTAAATCAAATTACGATTAACCTAAACATCCGATCTCTACCAAATTTTGCATCAACATACCTTTATGGAGGGAGCATCCTTTGACCAAACTAATAGGTCATTAGCCTAATATTTGGCGGATGGCGGCCATCTTTGTGTGAAAATCGATTCCCCCTATTAATTCGAACACGATGAAACCGAATGGAACGAAATTTGGTACAGAGGTAGCACTAGCAAAGGGTACCTCAGTGTCATGCTTTATATCACCGCCATCTTGACGGAAACGTAATGGCGGCCACACAAATATTCAAAGCTTAAATCAAATTACGATTAACCTAAACATCCGATCTCTACCAAATTTTGCATCAACATACCTTTATGGAGGGAGCATCCTTTGACCAAACTAATAGGTCATTAGCCTAATATTTGGCGGATGGCGGCCATCTTTGTGTGAAAATCGATTCCCCCTATTAATTTGAACACGATGAAACCGAATGGAACGAAATTTGGTACAGAGGTAGAACTAGCAAAGGGCACCTCAGTGTCATGCTTTATATCACCGCCATCTTGACGGAAACGTAATCGCGGCCACCCAAATATTAATTGCTAAAATGTAATTACGACCAACCTAATAATCTAGTCTCTACCAAATTTTGCAACAACATATCTTTATGTGGGAAGCATATTCTGACCAAACTGCAAGATCATCAGCCCAATAGTTTGCAGATGGTGGCCAAGTATGTGTGCAAATCGATTCCCCCTATCAATTCAAACACGGTGAAACCGAATTGAACGAAATTTGGTACAGAGGTAGCACTAGCAAAGGGCACCTCAGTGTCATGTTCTATATCGCCGCCATCTTGACGGAAACGTAATGGCGGCCACACAAATGTTCAAAGCTTAAATCAAATTACGATTAACCTAAACATCCGATCTCTACCAAATTTTGCATCGACATACCTTTATGGAGGGAGCATCCTTTGACCAAACTAATAGGTCGTTAGCCTAATATTTGGCGGATGGCGGCCATCTTTGTGTGAAAATCGATTCCCCCTATTAATTCGAACATGATGAAACCGAATGGAACGAAATTTGGTACAGAGGTAGCACTAGCAACGGCACCTCAGTGTCATGCTTTATATCACCGCCATCTTGACGGAAACGTAATGGCGGCCACACAAATGTTCAAAGCTTAAATCAAATTACGATTAACCTAAACATCCGATCTCTACCAAATTTTGCATCAACATACCTTTATGGAGGGAGCATCTTTTGACCAAACTAATAGGTCATTAGCCTAATATTTGGCGGATGGCGGCCATCTTTGTGTGAAAATCGATTCCCCCTATTAATTCGAACACGATGAAACCGAATGGAACGAAATTTGGTACAGAGGTAGAACTAGCAAAGGGCACCTCAGTGTCATGCTTTATATCACCGCCATCTTGACGGAAACGTAATCGCGGCCACCCAAATATTTATAGCTAAAATGTAATTACGACCAACCTAATAATCTAGTCTCTACCAAATTTTGCAACAACATATCTTTATGTGGGAAGCATATTCTGACCAAACTGCAAGATCATCAGCCCAATAGTTTGCAGATGGTGGCCAAGTATGTGTGCAAATCGATTCCCCCTATCAATTCAAACACGGTGAAACCGAATTGAACGAAATTTGGTACAGAGGTAGCACTAGCAAAGGGCACCTTAGTGTCATGTTTTGTATCGCCGCCATCTTGACGGAAACGGAATGACGGCCACCCAAATCTTAAAAGCTTAAATCAAATTACGACCATCCTAATAATTTGATCTCTACCAGATTTTGCAACAACATGCCTTTTTGTGGAAAGCATCTTATGACTGACCACATGGTCATCAGCCCAATAGTTTGCTAATAGCGGTCATGTATGTGTGCAAATCCATTCCTTATATCAATTCAAACACGGTGAAACCGAATTGAATGAGATTTTTTTTACAGAGGTAGCACTAGCAAAGGGCACCTCATATTCATGTTTAATATCGCTATAGCATGTTGTATTTCAACAAGCTACTACAACCAACATTCAATTATACTCCTTGAAAAGGACAAACAGTTATAACAATACCCATGCATTTAGGAGAAAGTAGGCTATATGATCTTTACTGAACATCTTGTTTTTGAGAATGGTCTCTCGATCAAGCTCAAGTGAACATGATAATGATTTCGTTGCAGCATTTTTGTAGGCTACTGTATTTACATCAATGGGATTGATAGCATCTGGTGTATGTACTATAGGTTATTGATACATGATTTTAAAATTACAACCCGTTATAAATTCCTGATCCAAAAAACAAGTTAGATTGAGTCATAGAAAATAAGTGCTGTTAGGATAGGCCTTGTATAAGTCACCTTGAGGGTGGCCTGTGCATTGATTACAGTTAGAGATAGGTTACATTGTGTTTTGTCATCCACGAGCAGTTTAGAATGTGATCTGTTGAACAGCCAAGAATGATGTGAGGTTTTATCAGGCTTCAACCGTAAACCTTTTCAAAGCGGTGAACGAGAAAATGATCAAGAATAGATCTTATTCTCGACGTCAAAATACTACAATTTAGCTCTGTTTGTGTGTTTCAACGTCCTAGTAAATGTACCGGCAATGCATCATTTTGTTCACTCGCAAAAATAGATATACACATATACACATCGGCCGGATTCGAACAAGCCAAGCGATAACTAGGCTTATGTAGTGGTAACGGATGGAAGTGCCAATCAGCCCTAAATAGTATTGCTATTTTCTTACGTCTTGAAGCGGGAGCGTAATTTATATTCGGTTTGAAGTGACTGCGTGTGAAGGGAGCTTATCTGTCTTGCTGCTGCGACTATAACGACCCTAGGCGTGACGTCACAGTGGGAGCCTTACGGCCTGTACATTATACGATGGCAGTGACACAAATCGTCAGTTTACTACTGGCTGTAACTGGGGTGATGACTCACTCGCCAGCTAGCTCGTAAACTGTTACTGATGTGATGGTTGGGAGAATTGAAAACGTAAAAACACTTACATTGGGCGATGTACTGAAGATGGAGATATGCTGTCCCGGATTTTTTGTAGGACGTTTCATGCTGAACAATTTTTACTTACAGTGGGCGATGTAGCCTATTGAAGATGGAGATATGCTGTCCCTGCATTTTTTGTAGGACTTTTCATGCTGAACAATTCTTACACTCATAGTGTATATATATTTTTAATGGTTTACCCAGCGAAAGCTTAAACGACCCACGGACGGTAAGTAATTTTTCGACTTTTTCAACGAAATCGTTACTGCTCGGCTTCCTGTGCAGTATCGAACCCATATCCTTGTATTGTGGAAAAGAAAGAATTAATGCAGGCTTTAGAATGGAGTTCTGAAGTAAGTTGAGAAGGTAATACTGCATCATATTGTGTGAGGCATGAATAAGTTGTGCAACCATAGATTGCCAGGCCACAGCTGCCCGGTGAGGTCATTGAACAGTCACCAGAGAGCTGGTTGCGCACGCGATAATTATAGATCTGAAAAATATGCCATTGAATGAGAGAGATGTAGTTTCGGAAATAGCCCTGAGTCGACAGTAAAATGGCATCGTTGCTTCAAGGGAGGAGCCAGGAAATTAGAGAAATAATTGAAATTAAGCCATTTGCGGGCATTAAAATAAAGAAAGGACTCCATCAGTGTTAATTATCCAGGGAAAGAGATTTTTTAGAGTGGATAAAGTCCATAGGAATTGTACAGGAAAGAAATGCAAATTCATTATTACGTAGTCGAAGAGTCCCCGAACCAGGAGCTGATGGTGGGAGATAAAAATAATACACCGCCCACATGGTTGAAGAGATCATTTGAATTAATATTAAAGATTTGTACGAACGATTCCTGGAAACTTAGATATTGTTGATGCGTTTAAAACCTCAGCTTTTCAGAGATATTTTTTTAACATCGTACGACGATTATTTTGGAAATTGGTAGTGGAGAAGAAGAGAAATTTATTTATTTTTTCCGGAATCAAATATAAGAGCCAGGAGCCCAAGCAAATTCATTCAGTCACAGTGAGCGCAGGAGCGCTGCACGCTGGATCTACCAACATTCAGTCTTGAGCGACCGCAGGAGCGGGTCGTGCTGGATCAACCAACAATCATTCAGACTACAACGAACCTCAGGGAAGGTTATACTGTTCGACAAATATTCAACAGTAAATGCAGTAATCCATCAGACCACGTATTGGTCGTGCTGCTCGTCAGCACCGGAAGTCTTGTTCAGTCAGTGATACTCGAACCTGTATCACGACGCGGAAGTACTCTAAAATGGTACTGTCCAGCTTTCTTCAGTGTCGCCGAGCTTTAAAAAACGTGAAGTTCTTTTCGAAAGGAAAGTATCGTCAGAAATTCAAAAATAAAATAGTCTACGGTGTTAGGCCAAGTTATAAATTTCGAGCAAAAACATACGTTAGCCGGCGAGGGTAGTCGAAGCCCAGACACTAGTATTTGAAGTGACATCGTAGTATCTCGAAAGTATACGAGACATCAGCAGAGAGTAGATACTCTAAAACCTTTTCCCAGTGCGTTAGTATAACCACAGTAGGGTCAAACATATCTAACACCTAATTTTCCTGATTTGAGGAGATTAGCGTGACAAAGTGGCGATAGAATTAGGAGTCTACAAATAGACATCAGTAGCCACGTGGAGATCCAAGGAAGTACTCCGCAAAGAAAAGACAATATCCGTCAGAATTCATTTCAGACGCATAGTATTAAAGACCATTGTCAAGCGCAGTATAGTGACTTCAGGGTAAACATAACCACATACCGTTTCTCATATAGACAATTGCAAACCGGAAATGACAATATTATCGTGCAGAATTGAAAGTGCCGATAAAATTCAACACCAGAATTAGGGGAGAATTCGTAGCCAAGGAGGTTGATTTCGTACGAGACTGTCAATATCCAACTAGGAGGTAGAAGGCAGCGGTCGAAACTTGCACCCCTAGGATTTGGATCAGAAAGGATTCACGTGTGTGAGGCAGTGTTTGATGCCACAAAAGTGAAATTCTGTGTGTGTTAATATAAATATTAGTGAAAGTTATAATTTTTTTTGTGTAGTAAAAATGTGTGTAATCCCTCATATTAATCTAAAAGTGTGTAATTCAGAGGGCAATTTAATTAGTGAGAATATGTGTATCATCATGGAGTGAGAAATCTAATGGGGGCCAAAAGTCGCTCCGCTGGGATTCGGACAAGGTGGCCGGATAAATCATGTACGTAACACCAAAATTTATTATGTGTTTTGGATTCGGGAATCTCGTGTAGCAATAGTAACCCTGGAGAAAGTATTCTCCAGCATTGAAAATCAGGGATGTAAAACTGTGTGAGAATGATAAGTGCGGGATCTAATAATTAAAGTAAAAATATTACTAAAAATTGTATTGTGTAATCACAAGAAATCGTATTCAGTGGAATACTAGTAAATGAAAAACAATGTTATTTAAAAGAGGCAAACTGGATAATATAAAGAAAAATGTTAAAATTTATGGAAATAATATTCAAGCAGGAGACGTTATGTGCCAAAATGATAAGAATGATGTAATGAATAAATCAATGATTGAAGTAATATTCCAGTATGAGCCGTTGTGTGCTAAATATAATGATAAAAATAATGATAATGATAATTATTGAACCAGTTGTGTTCTTGTAAATGAAAAGTCGAGATTAAGTTAAAGGCAAGTCTATTATTTGTGGACGAAGAAATTAATTAATTACGTTGAAATAAATGTTAGACTTTGGAAGGCATCACGAATGTATTGATTGCGCCAATGAGCGCTATATTATTAATGGTCACGCTATAATTGCGGTGAAAATAATGCCAGGAGGTTATAATTGCGGGGATCAGCTGGACAGAAGTAAATGATTATGTGAGTGTTTGCAGTGACAAACTTTCAAGGGTGCTACATTATTTGTCAAGCGCGGAATTGTGTGCGAATACCTTTTCCCAATGTCGCTATTATTATTTGGAGGAATGGTGAGATACCCTCGCTCTAGGAGTTAGCCCTAAGCCCTCGAGAATGGAAGTATCCTAGAGGCTGGCCAGAGAATCGAACCGGAATTCTCTCACGTTGGAAGCCCCTTAATTATGATCGATTTTATTGTATTCTTACTTCCCAGTGTTAAAACTCCGAAATTATAATTATACCTGAGCTACAGAAATAGGTCATTAGAACCTCAGAATATTGTTGTTAAATGAAAGTGGTGTGTAGCCTTTCCAAGTTTCAGTTGAAAGCTGTGTGTCAAGAGCCGTCCAGGAAGAAGGGAGCATTGACTCGCCTTAACCCTCATAAATTTAAGCCTGAAGTTTCTCGGCGTTTTCTTCATGAAGGTCACTGTTGGGGTAGACCAAGAACAGAGACAGACCCTGTCTGCACTCTGCTATATAAACCTTTAACGGACTGGTAATCTGTACCGAGTTTTACTATGATTATTTATCCTTGCCGTTGCATTATAGATCCGCACTTCATGAATAATTAGATTGTCATTTGAGACAATAATGAAAAGCCCTTTGTATTGTTGCATGATAAATGTTATTGTTCCCAAGTGATTGTTGGAGATATCGGGTAGCTGGGAGTCTACTTCAAGTTGAGTAAATCAGTAATCTCCAACGCTTTTGGTGCATGAGATTCCCGAAAACAAATTCAGTTTGGTGGTGTTGGAGAGAGGGATGATATATTGTGAATATCAGATGGTACCCAAATGAATGGAATTGTTGATACCATTAAATTTTATTAACTCATAATTTTAATATATTCAAATTGAGAATATTTAATGTGTCTTTAAACAGAAATTTATATGTAATAATTTTTCCGAGACTTTTAGAGCTCGTTTTGAGAGAATTTTATAATGTTGCTAAATGGAAGTGAAATCAGTTTGGATAATTTTGTTTAGGGTTCAGTGGAACCTCAGTTATTGATTTTTTTGATTAATGTGTATTTGTTCCTTGTTCATTAGAACGAGTGTGAAGTCGATTCAGTTCGTTTTGTGTATTGTAGCGCCAAATTTTGAGAATGAAATAGTTTTATAGTAGGATTTTGAATTTCATTTCAGTGAAGTGTTATCCTAAGCTTGATCCTATAATGTGTGAATAACTCAGTGGGAGGACGTTCTATGTCCCCAAAGAGATAAGACTTAGCAGCTGGACAGTGATTTGCATATTTCTTGTATAAAAGGGCACAATATATATATATTTTTTACAGAAACCTTCGTCGAGAAATCCTTTACAGAATGGTGAGAACCGCATCAAAATCCATCCAGTGGTTCTAGAGATTACCCGGAACATCATAGAATCGGGGACTTTGTTTTACACTAATTAGAGAATTAGAGTAACAGTTCACAACACCAGGACCGAAGTAAACAATTCTTAAACTACTGAAATTAGCCAAAATACCTGTAGTAATGGTAGGGAAAAATCTGGAGATGATATAGTAATAGATGTTTACTGCTCCGCTGTCTGTAACCCACCCAGCCATGCCAAATAAGATCACGACTTATATACATGAAATTCCAGATGACTCCGCCATTTCTAGCAATATGTACAGTATTGGCAACCCAGCGCATTAAGTACTATATCGCATCCAGCAGACCAATGGTTTTCGCCTAAACCAATAATTGTGAGGTAGTGCGGCTCTGTGGGCTGCGTTAGCTAATATAAACACCCATGGTTTATTGTCACGCACAGTGAGGGTAGTCACACATCAATATAATCTTTATCCAGGCCAATGATTTTGCCTTTTATTTCTTTTTTCACATAAATACAAAGTTTCGTGTGTCGTGTGTATTTTGTATCGGACATGTTGGCAACAATGATGAGACATATGATGTGACGCAATGTGCCGCAATATGACGTCTATCAAATATGTCTGCCCTCGTTGAACAAGCTACAAACAAAAACCTTCATTTAAGCAATATTTGAAATATATCTAGTGCAGCAGTGATATTTGACAGTATTTTCAATTCCTAATGACTCCCATAAAGGAATGTGAATTGGTTGGTTCCTTAGTTTAGGGGTTGCGACAACGCGGTCATGTAGCCCCGTGTACTTCGGGTGTGTGTAGAACCTGTCTGATAACCGGTGTTAATTCTGATGACTGTATTAGTGTGTGTTATCTGTTTTTAATTCAAGTAAGGACTGCAGACGAACATTTCAAGTAGTTCCTACTTTCGCTACCATACGCTACCATCCACGACACCTAACTGTGAACTTGGCTACTACTAGATGCCATCGCAACCAGCGCTGGGTGTCGAACGTTGGAACTTAAGAGAATAATTCAAACTTAACCTACGCATTTTGCCTCACACAAGTTTAGTTAGTGGAGGGTTCTTTTACATGCCATAAATCTATGACATGAGAACTCCAGCTTTACTTCCTCTCCAAAGGAAGGCATACTGAGGGATTTTTAACGGTCTGCTTGTCACGGTGGGTGAGTGGTTAACGTGTCGGTCTATTAACCCCAAACTTGCATGTTCGCTCCTGGCCGTGGTAAGTGATTTTTGAAAGGCGGCAAATATTTACGATACGCATGTCATACGATGTTGGCATGCCAAAGAACCCATTTGAATTCAGTAGGCCGTGTTCATAATGGCAAAATTAATCTCGGGAGTTTCCGCCAACACAAAGTTCCTCATTTCTCTACTAGAAAGCGCTATAGTGTTCAAGGAGCTTAGATATCTAATCTCCATGACTTTCATAGTGCTTCAAGGAACAACGAAATTCGACATGCAAGCTACCTTCTTGGTAAGTTCACAGCTAGGTGTCGTGGGCGGTAGCATTTGGTAGCAAAAGTAGGAAATACTTGAAATTATTGTCTGCAGTCCTTACTTGAATTAAAACAGATAACACACACTAATACAGCCATCACAATTAACACCGGTTATCAGACAGATTCCACACACACCCAAAGAAGTTAGTTAGATAGTGTTGTTTAAAGGGGAAGAACTACGAGGTCAGCTGCCCCTACACCCAAAGCACACGGGGCTACATGACCGCGTTGCCGCAGACCCTAAACTAAGGAATCAATCAACCAGACTTCAAATATTTATAAGTATGACTTGTAGCTGCCTAGCTTATGCTGTAACGTTTCAGCGTTGTTTTCCACCCAGGCTTTTTGATTGTTGACTGGTACTTACAGATGTTGGTTTCAGCAGTGGCGACCTTACTCTACTAATTCTGGGGTAAGTTCTCCCAAAGAATTAGTCCTATATACTCGCAGCACAACTTAAATTTGTTTCACACACCAGCTTTGTAATTATGAAGAAAATGTATGTTACTTTGATGGTCAGCATCCAACGATTCAAACTGCTTCGTGGATCTGATTAAATGTACATGCTTAGAATCGGTGTGTTGGACCGTAGCAATTGGTTCGCTGCTAAATTTAACAAGGCTTAGCATATTTGACTAGCATTCGTTGAAGAACAATTTGCCGCTATAGTTTTGGAATACTGATGTACATATATCAGATCACAATACTTTGTGCTGTTCGAGATAAGTAACCTTGGCGATCTACTTAAAACTAGGTTCATCATTCACTAAAGAACTTATAGCCAGCAACTCAGTTATGGTATCTTAAACACCACTAGTGTTACTCCGTAATACTTTCTCCTCAACCCACAAAAACACACAATACGAAAAGACAAGTCCTACTCCCTCGTGGAGTACCGAAGATTGAGTACCGATCCACCCAGGATCCTAATATTGAAAAATATAAATTGACAGTTTGTACAGGCAACACTGAAAAATGGTTTCAAAACTTCACTAGTGACAAAGGTTGTTAGTTTGTATCGATATGAAATTTACAAATTGGTCCTTATTGACAAAATTTTATCTAAATGGTGTTAAATTTAATAAAACCACCAATAATCAACAATGTATTATCATAAAGTTGTTTAATATACCAGGGCTAGTTTCGACCACAGTGTGTCATCATAAGCAATCTTATGTTGTAGGAAGAAACATATTAAGTTGCGAGTAATTGAAACTACATGTTGTACAAAATGACATAGATTTCAATACAAAATAATTACAAGAAGACATTGATGATCAAAACCTGTAGCTAACGGTCTGTTCTATATGATACATGGAATTTAAAGTAAATAAATTATGTATATTTATCCTTTATGTTGCTATAATATAAAATGATCACCAAATTACCTTACTTTACCCTATATGGTAATTTTGAGATTCACTTAAAATATTCCCAAACTATCGAAATCAGAAAAATGGAATATTGGCTTTTAGGGCCAGTGAATTAATACTCAGCAATTCTTCTAGGTTTATGCCGTGTTTGTGTGGGGTTTTGCCTAGGATACCAAGCTGGCTCATCAGCGGGCTCTTGGTGTCTGCGCCCCGACCCCCATAGGAGGTAGCGAACTCCGCGCTACCTCTCTTTTTATGAAGCGCACCTGCGCCTCTTTACTGCGAGAGCTAGAAAACTCAAGCAGCCTTAACCTCTCTATGAAGGCTTCCAAAAATATGGTAGGCTATATTGACTTTCACGGCCAGTGAATTAAAATTCAGCAATTCTCCTAGGTTTGTGCCGTGTCGTGTGTGGGGTTTGTTACAAAGTAATTTAACAAAAAATATAACCACTTCTGGTACTTAGGAAGCAAAATAACCAGTGATGGACGAAACAAAGAGCACAGGCAAGGAAAGCATTTTAACAGAAATGGAATCTGTTGACATCGAATACAGATTTAGGTATTAGGAAGTCATTTTTGAAAGCCTTTGTCTGGAGCGTAGTGCTTTATGGAAGTGAAACTTGGAACTGTTGAAGCATCAGAACCGAGTAGAATAGAAGCATTTGAAATGTATTGTTACAGGAGAATGTTGAAGATCAGATGGGTAGATAGGGTTACACACGTAGAGGTATTAAGACGATTGGGAGAGGAGTGATGTTTGTGGCGACTGCTAATGAAGAGAAGAGATAGGATGGTAAGGCACATTCTAAGACACCCAGGAATAACAAAGTTAGTTATGGAAGGAAGGGTCGGGGATAAGGATTGTAGGGGTAGAACAAGGTTAGAATATGTTAAACAGATTGCCTCGGATCTATGGAGAGATGAAACGATTAGCTAAGGAGAGAGAAGCAAGGAAAGCTGTATCAAACCAGTCAAAAGACCGAAAACTCAGACAACATAACCACTTTGATCTGTTTTTCTTAGAAGATAATTTATATTTTCTGTTATATTTTTGGTTAAATTACTTTGTAACAGATCTGATTTCTATAGTTTTGGAATATTTCAAGAGAATCACAAAATTACTCTACAGTTTCAAATACTTGAAACTTTATATGTTTTAATAGTTTCTTCCGACTACTTAAGATTGCTGAAGATGACCACACTGTGGTCGAAACCAGTCCTGTTATATTGAAGAACTTATAATAATATATTTATTAACTTTTGATGGCATTATTTAACACAATTTAGATATCAATTAAAGGTTGTCAGATTGTACACACACCAAGTACATGCGACTGATGACCAAATGAAACAACAGCTGTTTTTCCGGTCACTTGGTTATGGCATTCCTGCTCTTCAACACTGAATGATTTCAAAACTACCACGATCTCGAAATTATACAGTAATATTAAATAGGAAACCATGAAATTCTTTTAACAAATACCTATTTGCTTTATTATCGATGGAGCAATTGACCTTAAAAAGCCATAAAATGTCAGCCCTCTTTTGAAAATATTTTCTTCAGTTTACTGTGCCATTTGAGTGCCTTTCCTTAATGAGCATCGCCATATTTGGTCTTTTATTGTCTATTGTGTGCTTTCCGCATGCCGTCTCTTTCTTTTGAACTCCTGTAAAGTATTCCCGTTAACATCAGAACGGAGTTATCTAGTCCCTCGACTCGGCATAAAATACCAAGAGCGTTACACATACTTGAGGAGTGGCCCCACTCCGTACAAGGTGGCAGTGACAGCGCCATTCCGTTTAAAATGTAGTAATTTCACGGTGGAAGTGAGCTCGCTTAAGCGTTCATTGTGAAAGATATGGACTCATGTTTGGGCGTTAATGAAGGCATGTTGTCCATTCGTCACACGGCTCTGTGGCACAATGAATATTCACAGCCACACCTGACTCAGGGGTGTATCCAATTGGTTCTCGTAGATCAGATAGGAGTGAGTCCGCCTCGTTACGTAGTGGCTAGCACCCTTGGCTGCCGGCCCTGTGGTGTTGGGGTAGCGCGCCTGCCTCACACCCGGACGCCCCGGGTGATTCCTGGCTCCTTCAGCGATTTTAGAAACTGAAGTGTGGGCTGGAACGTGGTGCACTCAGCCTCGTGAGGACAATTGAGTAGCAGTCTGACAGTGAGGCAGCGTCCCGATCACGAAAACCAAGATTAACGGCCGAGGGGACCCGATGCGCAGATCACGTGTCACCCCAATATTTGCAGGTCAAATGGCTGGTCAGCGGTCGCTTGGTAGGCCTAGGCCCTTCATGGGCTGTAGTGCCAGGGGTTATTATTATTATTATTAGCACCCTTGGCTGTCACTGTGGAGGCCAAAAACATTAATTCTGGACTGAGGGCTGGAAAGCAGTACACTCAGCCTCCTGAGGAATAACTGAGAATAGACGGGTTCGATTCCTACCTTATCCATCCTAGAAGTGCTTTTCCCCACTCCTACTCCAGGCAAATGCGGGGATGGTACCTAACTTAAGGCCCCGGACTCTTCCTACCTCAGGGGAGTAGTGGCGCAGCGGTCAAGCTCTTGGCCTCTCACCAAGGTGGACCGGGTTCGATTTCGAAGTGAAATGCCATGTCCTGTGGTTCGGATTCCACGTAAAAAGGAGGTCCCGTGGCTCATAATCACAAGATTCACGGTCACGTTAAACTACTACCCTACCAGGGAATTGTTACTACTAGAAGGAGAGCGCAGCTTTTGTGTATACATTACGTCATCCCGCCTCGTTATGGCTGCAGCAAGCGGCTTGTGGGGCAAGGGGGGACTCATGTACAGTCATAGGCCACAATGAGAACACACCGCACAGCGCACGGCCCAGCATGAATCAGACACACAAATAATGTCCATCGCAGGCGTGTGGCTGGGCGGAGCGCATTAGTTCCGATTTCCGCCACCGGTAACAATTCGCTGCTCGGGCAGTACATTCTTCCTTCCTTCTTCCTACCTCAAATGCAAATACACACACTAGGGTAGGCATCACAGAGACACAGGTAGACCACGATGACGCAAATCACCTGAATAATGAACAGGAACTTTTTCAGTCCCCACGTCTTCATATGATCAGAGGTTTAAGAAGCTTGTGAGACTATGTCATCAAAACAAAGCTTGCCACGGTAGGTGAGTGGTTATCGTGTCGGGCTGACAACCCCAAGCTTGCAGATTCGCTCCTGGCCCTGGTAAGTGATTTTTGAAAGATGACAAAAATCACGATACGCATGTCATACGATTTTGGCATATTAAAGAACCCATTTGAATTCAGTAGGCCGTGTACATAATTGCAAAATTACTCTCGGGATTTTCCGCCAACATAAAGTTCCTCATTTCTCTACTAGAAAGCGCTATAATGTCATCGAGCTTAGATATCTAAACTCCTTGACGTTCATAGCGCTTCGATAAAATTCGACATGCATGGCGTCAATTATCAAAGCTTGCACCCGGCACCCGAGACCATACGATATTGTTATTAACAACACAAAACAAGTCCATTGCGTATCTGAAGTGAGAACACAGCCAGAAAGAAGATCCATGAGGCAAACAGCCTCTAGAAGACCAGCCAGAGGACCAACACTTCTATACTACTTCGTAAAATAATGAAAAAAGCGATCTACGAATTTCGTACGCTCATCATGGGTTAAAACAGGTCTGCTGTATGGCGTAGGTGGTAAAGCTTTCGTCTGGCGTGTTCAAGGTTGTGAGATGGAATCCCGGTGCAGTCGGTTGACATTTGTGTAGGGCTTGAATGAGAGACCCCTGTGTCAGCAGTTTTACTGCCACGGTAATGAAACCCCTCTAGGCAAAATTCTGGCACTCCTGCGTTTTAATGCCGCAGTAAATTATTCTAACATACGGACTTGAAGCAGCAACACACACAGGACCAGCAAACAGCCGTCCACAGGCTGCTGAAATGAAGTTCCTCTCTTCCTGCTTGCAAAAGACAAGCAAGGATAAAATAAGGAATGTTAATATCCGAGAATAACTTGGATTGGATAGAAGCCTTTTGGAATTAATGGAGCAATACAGACTACGGTGGTGTGGCCATAGGAAAAGAATGGTTCCAGAAATAACTCCTAGAGCTTATTATGAAAGGGTAGTTCCTGGCAAAACAACCCGAGGAAGACCTCGAAACTTATGGGTGAAACAAGTTTCAAAGGATGTAGAGAAGAGAGGTGTAAACTGGCATACTACAGTGCGCCCGGGAATGTTCTCCGCAGTGCCTACAAGCTGCTGCGAGAGATTACGTCACCAGTTACGTTGGCAACACGGCTGTCGCTTGTATCATAACAAACAGTAAACTTTATACTCACCACAGCCATTCATAACTGATGCTAGAAGTGCTGATGACACACATGCTGGCTTATTGCAACACACACTGATGAATTCGACAGCCCACAGCCCACACATGTGACCTTCACCCTATCAAGGACACTGTGCTGCCAACTAAACTGATGACGCTACCAGTCGCAGCGGCACGTAGCCACTGCGGAGAACATTCCCGGGCGCCCTGTATATCCGAAGAACAGCTATGCATGGATAAAACAAATTGGAAGATGCTTTTGTACTACTGCACCCGGCTTGCTGGAGCGAAGGCCTGATGATGATTTTGATGATGATGATGAGTAGATAATAATAATATCGTATGGCCTCGGATGCCCGGTGCAAGCTTTGTTATTTGACACTCAGAGGGTAGCTTGCAAGTCGAATTTCGTTGTTCCTTGAATCACTATGAAAGTCAGGGAGGTTAGATAATAGATATCTAAACGCCTTGAACACTATAGCGCTTTCTAGTAGAGAAATGAGGAACTTTGTGTTGGCGGAAACTTCCGAGATTAATTTTGCCATTATGAACTCGGCCTACTGAATTCAAATGGGTTCTCTAACATGGGATGCAAATCTCACATAATTGTTATTATTATTGTATCTTAAAATTGTTTAAGCTGTATTAAACATTGGGGCAAAGTTTGACCCCGGCCCATTTGATAAGCTTTAACCGGGAAGTTCATAATGGGTTTTAAAAGGAAATTTTGCGAAACCGGTATGTTAATTGAAGGTTACGCTTCATTCCTTGGCAAAATTTTTGTCATAAGGCTGTGAACCTGGAAGCAATACAAGCTAATCTTGCTTAAAGTGTAGGTATAGAAATCAGCTATTCCGTTGGCGACGTGAATAAAATAACAATCATTAAAGCAGTATAATACACATTTTATGCGTGTTTTTATTTTATTTTCGCGATATTATATTCACAGTTTATGAATACATAATGTGTTCATTATATGTTCATTTTATGTGAATGGAGCTGCCTCTGAAGACTGGCCAGTGCTACGTATTATTTATTAAAGGGAATTACATTATATTATCATTCCTAAGGTGCTTAATAGTACAGCAATTTGTGGCTTTTACTTATTTATTAAGACGTTATCTCACATGAGGCATCTTGGAGGTGGAGGCATAGAAGACTCATAAGCTGTTTCTACTGTGTTGCCTTGTTAGATTCTATGTTGAATTGCGTTGTTTCTTGGAGTTGTTGATCCGTATAAGGAGATCGGCACATTTTCGAGATCAGCCCCGTTTACTTGGGTGTGTCATGCATTTATCTGAAAACCTGTGTGTGTAGCTGAAATATTATTAGGCTCAAGGATGGGGTAAGTGCCCCGGGACTTGAAATAAGATACTATCCGGGCATTTTCCCTGGATGGAGTGTTGAAAAACCCGAGGAAAAGCTATCCTCAGAATAGCCATGGTCAACACCAGGATTCGAACCGCCAATCTCCGGACTTTCTGCATCTCCCCTTCATTGACGTGGTGAATGAGTTTTAACGCGCACTGTTTTGTCGTGGGCTTGTAAAATTGTTATTCAGTCGGTCAACATGTATACGGGGTCCCAGTTATGTTAATATTATTATTATTATTAAGCTATCACTCGTGATACGAGTATGATCTTCTTCCAAGGTACGGTTATACTGTGTAAATCATCGCTGTAAACCAATATTGGGCCTAATCATATTTCATGAGTTCTTTGGTGACTGTACAGTCCAATCCGAGAACCACAGACTCTTCCACAATATTGGCACACAAGGTCTTGAGCAGCCAATGGATTTTGGGAGTTGATCAAACTGCGATTCATGCGCTCTTTTCTGGCATTTCACTTTTCAGCATGAAGCCTTCTTCTCTATTGCTCGAAGAGGAAGTGGCCTAGATGGACGTTGCGGCCCCACTCTCATCGGTTGGATGCGACAGCCTCCCAGTTAGTTGCATCAATTTGACATTTCTTCATTTTGGTCTTCAGAACGTCTTAATAGCGTTTTTGTTGCCCAGCCTGCTTTCTCTGACCGACATTCAGCTGGCAATATAAGATTTGTTTAGGGAGGCAGGACTCAGGCATGCCAACTATATGTCCTACTCCACTCAGATACATGAAATGAAAGACATACTTCCAAATAGTAGGCTACATTCTATTGCTTACAGATAATTAGCGGGATTAAATATTTCGTTCTTCATGCGGACATCTTCATGGCTATAGTTTCATTAACTCCTCATTGTTAATTTCAAACAGTCGTGGCCTGCTGTAACTATTCTGAAAATGTGGGTGTGTGTGATCCGACGATTGCTGAGAGATCACCGAAAAAACTAAAAAGCTCAGCTGTGGAGGCCAATAAGTGGCATAATTATGTTAATAGTTTTACGTCTCTTTTAACTACTGTGGCTTTTTAGACACGCCAGGGTGCCTCAATTTTGCCCCGAAGGGGATCTTAAACGTGCCAGAAAATCTACCGACACGGCTCCCTCGCATTTAAGCACCCTCAAATGTCAACTGACTGCGCCAGGATTCGATCTGGCAATCTTGGGCACTCAAGGCGAGAACGATACCACTGCACCACGCAGTCAGGCGTAATAATGGGCCAGAGGAGACTTTGGAGACTATTCTTATTGTTAGCGCGCCAGGAGAAGTCAGTTGGATTTGAACTTAGGAGCCTTCCCGCGCACCGTGCACCGCACATTCCAAAGACACCAAGTCGGTCACTAACTGCTTCACTCACCGCATTCTTTCTTTCTTTCTTTCTTTCTTTCTTTCTTTCTTTCTTTCTTTCTTTCTTTCCTTCTTTCTTTGTACTGTGTACATTAATTCATGTGAGAATTTCAACGGTAGAAATGGAATAATACACACTTCAAGCTGGATAAACAACAAGCACCACGCTGGAGGTAGCGGCAACTTAAGGACGCTATATTTAGGTAAGGGATAGACGGGTTGCGCATGCGCAAAACCAAACCCCCGCTCCCCGTCTCAGCTTATCGAATTCACTTCTCCTGGCGCGCAGACAATAGATTGTGATGATGAATCAATTATTACTCTAAGGAACTATTCGGCTCGTTAGTTAGTTAGTTAGTTAGTTACTTATTGAGGTTTTAAGGGGAGAAACAGCGAGGTAATTGAGAGGTTGGCTATGCGAATTTTTGCTACTATTACAACTAGGGGAGACTCGGCTAAATCCAAAATATTAAGGGGTTGATGGTAAACATGATAAATTTAGGGAAAGGGTTTCAAAACTTTAACATAGAAATTAGAGACATAAATTCAGTTCCTAAAATTCCATCTGGCCTGGGTTGTCTAAATCAATTGTTAGTACTTTCGAAAAAAAAAGTAAATTCAGTACAGTATTAAGTTAAAAAAAATGTTGATACGAGTGGTACTAAGGCTAAGTCCGTGGTACCTTGTCTAAATGCACAATATGATACACTAAGTCGAATAAATTGCTACATTAATACCACCACCGCATAAACAAATTAATCACCAAAAACCATGTGATTTTATACATTTACTGGCACGTTAAAGATCCCCTTCGGGGCAAAATTCCGGCACCCCGGAGACTCTAAAAGCAAGAGTAGTTAAAAGGGACGCAAAACCATTAACATTTGATTTTATAAATACTCCACAAACATAATACAACACAGCTTTTCAGTATTTTACCACCAGGTGGTAGCATTTGTCGTTTCGAAATCTATAGTAAACACAACTGGTGAGATGAACCCGTTTCTTGCTTTGAGGTATATCTACCTAAAACGTTTATTTCAAGTACTTCGGAATTAGCCATACTGCGGAGTTAGCAATAACTTTTATTACTAGTCTACTGTATTAACTAAGTTACTTACAACTGACTTGCATACCGGAAAAATAAATGAAAATTGAAATAAACAAAACTAAAATGTGAAAAACTGAGAGAGAATTTTAATGGAATTTATTGTTGCTCTTGTACAGACGACTGAGGCTGCAGACTAGCGATAGTCATTCAGAAGGTAGTGAAGAAGGAGAAGAAGAAGAAGACTAGTTACTTTTCAAATCAAATAACTGCAATGTTAAATTCGTTATTAGTTTTGGTAAGTAACTGTAATTTCCTTATTATTTTTGGTAAGTAACGGAACTATGTTATTATTTTTGGTAAGTAACGGTAACTTCTTTATTAATTTTGGTAAGTAACGGTAACTTCATTATTGTTTTTGGTAAGTAACGGGAACAATGTTATTATTTTTGGCAAGTAACGGGAACTATGTTATTATTTTTGGTAAGTAACGATAATTTCCTTATTAATTTTGGTAAGTAATGGTTACTAACAACTGGACCCTTGTAAAGAAGCGTAATGAGACTCTGTTTCGGGGAAGTGTTTTGGGTCCATACGGTTGTTGTTATCTAAGTTTGCTTCTTTTAATTACAAAGTAACATAGAGTAAAATAAAATATCTGAAAGAAAAGTAATGCCAAATTTAACTAAAAGCAATTAATAACAGATCAAATAATCAAAGAAACACAAAATAAACACAACATCTCCCTTACATTTACAAAATTAACCATGAATTAAAATCAATTTCTCTTTTAAGAGATTGTAATAAAAAATCAGGACGTGAAACAATGTCCTGTCATTCCTTCAATCATGCGCGTGGTATTTTGACGATGCGTGCAGAAATGATTAAGTACAATGATACGTGAATCGCAACCATCAGGCAAGCCGTCAAGCCGCGAATACGTATTTATGTGAAGATAGACTGGCAATTGGGAACATAACTACAACTAACAAAATTACATGATAATATCCAACACTCACTAACCTTAATTAATTACACTTAGATTCCCGCTCGAAATCTTGACCACGTGCCAGAGCACAAACAAGCTGCCTTAAACAGGACTTCACAAAAATAAACAAGGTACCGTGCGTGACCACTCTATACTGACAACAACACAGATAACCGAATGTCATCTTTAAATAGACACAAGAGGTGTCAATCCCAAATCAAAAATACTAAATGAATAAACCACGAAATCCAAATGCCAAGCGGCGATTATTTACAACAACAAAAATTTTAATTTTGACAAGATGGATGAATTTACAGTCTAGGCGTGGAGAACAATTCCCTTTAACTCAAGTTCAATGAACAGGCAGTCTAAATTTAAACAACTGGGTCACGGCTGAGCCGTGAGTCTTATCTTATATCTATGCGCTACCGTGGAACGTCTCCTGTCAATCACCCAGTGTGTACAATAATATCTCGGGTCACTCCGCAGCAGTGACACAAGAACGCAGATCCAACACTTGTACTTCATCAAAACGAATATGTGTGTCAACAAAATTACCAATATGGTCCCAATAATTCTCTCAGAAGTATAAGACACGTTGGGATCGATCAGGGTCTTCGCAAAGCACCACCTGCCGTCCATAATGCAGCAGCCGAGGATATGGTCGCAATGCCATAAATCCCCCGCGCAAATAAACAGACAATGAGACACACTACACACATGGCACACCATGGGTTTGACGTCACCTAGAAGATCTAAGACTCGACGGAAAGATGAAATGACTTTCTTCAAATAAAACAACTTCATTACAGAAGAACAGACTGTTCTTCTCAAATAAAATATTGCAACAAAGGAAATCCAAAAATAATAAGAGTAGCCTGTTTATTTAAACAGCAACAACAAATAGCTTCTTTCCCTCCGAATTCTATAATTACTTTGTTCTATATCAGCTCCACTTGTCACCTAATCTGTAGCTCATGTCCCCGCAAAAATCTAATTATTACAATCATTGTACATGCAGTACATGAATTACATTACACTTGAATAATTTTACAATCAAATAGTAGTCACGGCACATTGCACAATTTACATATGAGTGTCGGATGCAAGAGAAATCCTACACACAAAATTAACTTTAAAATCAAAATACAGAGAAAATATTTACATTTTTCCCAGCCAAAATCTATCTACATCTTCATTAATAAATCAATGTTTTTGTACTCATCACTTCTGGATCATCAATCAACGAATATCACCCGCCATGACCCAACAGGTTCCTACACCATGGCGAACCTCTCCAGGGTAGAACGTATGGACATCATCCCAAATGTCGACCAAGTCTCGACCATCTTGATGCTTTCTTCAAATGATGAAAATACAAAGTTCTATTATTAAAATGAACAAAATTACTATCTAAGACCTACTAAAATTGCATATGAGTTACTTAATTCGCTCACAATGTCCTGCGAAATTTATATAGCTGACAATTTCCCTCAATAGAAGCATAAATGTTCTAGCTTCACACGCAAACATTCACTCGTGGTATTCATCTGCAGAAAATGTAAAGTAAAATATTACAGTTTCAAGACCGAAGTCTGATAGCAAATTTATAAGTTCACTTGCAGAATCAAAGTCTCCTTATCAAACTGACATGACTTGTCACCTCTGAGACCCAAAGAATAGAACGTGATCTCCTCAGATACACAAGAATTATGAACACTTAGACCAGCCCAGTGGCCTAATTTATACAGAACTGGAGCAAAAGACAGTGGTGGGGACATTTTAAAATTATTTAATTGAAGAAATTGGATTAGAGACTTGCTACTAGTATCATTGATCTTCAAATATCACACAGGTTACAGTTCTGCCGTGCGGAAACTGATCCGATCGGGGATTAATTAAATATCACTTTCCCTCGCAAATCTGAGCCAAGGTAAGTTCGCGGGCAAATCAGGCGTCATCTCCCTGATTCGTCCATTCAATTTTCCATCGTTGCTACACATTCATAGACTCCTCCCAGAATACGTCACAACTCATTATCTTTCTCCCTCACTCCAGGTCTACCCTCTTCGTCTACCCCTCGCTGACAAAGGGAGCTCCAACCTCTACGTCACCATGGACGCCAAGCCTCACGGCTCGTTGACCTTCTAATTCTCGGAACTTGCTAAGAATAGCTTGGTTCCCTCTCTTGCTGTAAGCACCTGTCGTGTTGCGAAATAGAACAGTAAGTTTTCAACCTGGACATCGTATGACATGCATGTCATCATTTTTGCCGCCTTTCAAAAATCACTTACCACGGCCAGGAGTGAACCTGCAAGCTTGGGGTTAGTACACCGACACGTTGACCACTCACCCACCGTGGTAAGCATTGTTTTGTTGACATTGTCTCACAAGCTTCTTAAACCTCTGAACATATGAAGACGTGGGGACTGAAAAAGTTCTTGTTTATTATTCAGGTGCTTTGCGACATCGTGGTCTACCTGTGTCATTGTGATGCCTGTACTAGTGTGTGTATTTATAATTGAGGTAGGAAGCGTCCGTGGCCTTAAGTTAGATACTATCCCTGCATTTGCCTGGAGTAGAAGTGGGGAAAAGCACTCCTAGGATGGATAAGGTAGGAATCAAACCCACCTATTGTCAGTTATTCCTCAGGAGGCTGAGTTTACCGCTTTCCAACCCTCAGTCCAGAATTAATGTTTTTGGCCTCCAAGGTGACAGCCAAGGATGCTAGCCACTACGTAACAAGGCGGACTCACTCCTATCTGATCTACAAGAACCAATTAGGTACACCCCTAAAGTTGCCAGACGTTCCGTTTTACCCGGGACAATTCCGTTTTTTCTTGTTTTTTTCCCCATAGATTCCTTTGCTGAATAAAATAAATTATGAAGCATTATTATGAGGCACTTATAATAAGGGTTCACTACCTTATTATTTTTGGTGAGTAACGGTAACTTCCTTCTTATTTTTGGTAAGTAATGGGAACTATGTTATTATTTTTGGCAAGTAACGGGAACTAAGTTATTATTTTTGGTAAGTAACGTTAACTTCCTTGGTAAGTAGTCTAATGATAACTACCTTATTATTTTTGGTAAGTAACGGTAACTAGGTTATTATATTTTGTAAGTAACGGTAACTTCCTTATTATTATTTTTGGTAAGTATGTAACAATGTTATTATTTTTGGTAAGTAAAGGTAACTATGCTATTATTTCTGGTAAGTAAAGGTAACTTCCTTATTATTTTTGGTAAGCAAAGGTAACTTCCTTATTTTTTTGTAAGTAACGGTAACTTCCTTCTTATTTTTGGTAAGTACCGGTAATTATGTTATTATTTTTGATAAGTAACGGTAACTACCTTATTATTTTTGGGAAGTAACGATAACTAAGATATTTTTGGTAAGTAACAGCAACTATGTTATTATTTTGGATAAGTAACGGTAACTACCTTATCTTTTTTTGGAAGTAACGATAACTATGTTATTATTTTGGGTAATTAGCGGTAACATCCGTATTATTTTTGGTAGTTACCTTTAGGAAGTACCCAAAACTATTAATTTATATAAAAAACGTGCATTCCTTTCTTGTCTGAGATGTTGGATATCTCTTGGGAGGTCTGTTTGCAATTGCATCGACACGCCACGGGGGAATACGTGAACATTACGAACCGAAGGAATTAACGACTTGTAATTTTT
The DNA here is from genome assembly GCA_946902985.2 of Meconema thalassinum. Lineage (NCBI taxonomy): Eukaryota > Metazoa > Arthropoda > Insecta > Orthoptera > Tettigoniidae > Meconema > Meconema thalassinum. The sequence goes on from OX336394.1 coordinate 224,171,802, forward strand.
AAGCGACTCTTGTTAGTAGAAACAGTACTTTTTGTTCTGTTACGTCATGCACGGGTCTCGACTTAATAATTCATGACAACCATTCCCTTGAAATACTGCACTGGTTTCTCTCTGTAGCAGTACACATCACGATACGTGGAAACAAACCAATAAAGTTGAAACTAACGAGATGTATTCCGGTTCAGAATTACGATGTAGATCAGAGATGTCATCAACATGCAGCCCGCGGGCCACAACTGGTCGCTGAACTATTTTGTGCGGCACCAGTGTTGCCGATTGGGGTTTGAAAAAATTGCCAAATAAATGTTAAAAGTTGCTAGATTTTTGTAATTAGTAGAGTAAATGGTTCTTTTCCCGTCACTAACGAAAGTTTAAATTGTGGCTAAATCCTAAAATTCTACCCACTGGGTTTGTTCTGCGGCTCTGACTCAGTGAAGAAAGCAATGACAAACTACATTACCTTGTTTGATATGACATTATACAGGGTGAACGAAAAATGTCGCACTTGGAGGTCGTCATGCGATTCCTTATCCAATTGCAAGACAAAAGTTTATATAGCAAAATTGGATCGGGTGCTGATTGAAAACACAAGTATGAAAACGAGAAGCTGGCAACAATGTCTCATCCTGCAGTGCATGGGAATGTACAGAGAAAGCTCCGGCAGAGCGCCAAGTTCCTGCGACCTGTTTTCGGCCACGCTGCATGCAGTTACAGCGTTGCCAGAGCCTCGTTTCTTAACACGCATTTCTGTTATACCTATTGGCGGGACTAGGTTTTGCAACATAAACTTTTGTCGTGAATTTCGACGAGGAACCGCATGCCGACCTCCAAGTGCGGCATTTTTTGTTCACCCTGTATTGTATGCGCACCAGGAGAAGTCAGTTCGACAAGCAGCTAAGAAGCAGGGAATTCATCTGTGCGCATTCGTAGACAATCTATTTCTGATCTCAATATATCGGCAGTCAGTTGCTGCTATCTCCAGCATGGTGCTTGTTATTCAAGTGTGTATTGCTCCCTTTCTACTGACGATGTTATCACGAGGCTTTGTGTTTATTTTTAACAGAGCACAAAGTACAAATAAAGGAAGAATATGTTGATTGAGTGAAACAGGTGGTGACCAACTTGATGTTTTTGGAACGCGGGAAGGCATCTGAAGTTGAAATCCGGCTGGTTTCTCATGGCGCGCTGACAATAGCAGTGCCCTGAGTTTTAGTAGGTTTCTACCCACATAACTTTACGTGGATATTTATTGAGGATCCGACCACCTCGTGGTGGGTAACATTCCTGAGGTCCTAGGTTCGGTTCCCGGTTCTGACAAGAATTTTAATTCTGGTCTGAGGGTTGAAACGGGGTTCACCTAGCCTCGTGGGGCATAACTGAGAAGAGGTGGGTTCGATTCTTGCCTCAGCCATCCTAGAAGTGGTTTTGAGTGGTTTCCCACTTCTACTCCAGGCAAATGCCAGGATGGTTCCAAACTTAAAGCCACGACTGCCTCTTATGTATTGTTATCTAATATACGATGCCAAGATTGGCAAACCTGGAGTGACGTCACAGCGACTGACAACGATCAGCACATGACTGCCACCTTTCAAGTTACGTATCGTACTACAATATAACTGCAAGACGTGGCCTATAAGTGCCTGCAAGTGGTCTGTAAACATGGTGACTTTGAAATATGGGTGGCAGCAATGAATACAACCCTGATTCAACCCAACAATGAGAAGTTATACTGTCCACCTCCTGGTGTAGCGGCTAGCATTATTGGCTGTCGCCTCGGAGGTCCGGGTTCGATTTGCGAACTTCCAAGAAATTTAATTTTTATCTGAAGGTTGGAACGGGTAGACTCAGTCTCGTGAGGAAACAACTGGGAAGAGGTGGGTTTGAGTCCCAACTCAGTCAAATGCTGGGATGGTTCCTAACCTAAGATCACGACCACCTCCTTCCCAGTTCTCACCTGAATTACATTTACACTCACTACTACAGACATCATAATAACACAAGTTATCAGAAAAATTCTACACACACCAAAGTATGCATGTCGACCCCTTATTATTCCCGTATTTAACGGGGTCGGGGATGAGATGCGATGAAAGTCTATGTGGTGAATGTTTTTACGACTGGATGCTCTTCCTGACGCCAACCTCATGGGAGGAGATAATGAGAGATGAAATGAATGAAGATGAATGAAACTGGGTAAGGATATATAAGGAAGCGGCCGTGGCCTGTCAGAAGGTACCGTCCCAGCATTTGCCTGGAGTTTAAAATGGGAAACCACGTAAAACCATTTCAAGGATGGCCAACGGTTGGACTCGAATCCACGTCTACCAAGTCCGCAGAGACCTTGACTCTATGGCCTATGACCTGGAGCTGTGCGTTAGCGAGCGTAGCTACCGCTGTCGGTCTACACACACCTTACTACTCGGGGTTAATTGGCTACAATGTTCAAGCCCCTGAAATAAATCAAAAACAACAACAACAACAAGAAATTGTACTATAAATGTTTGTAATGATGGGGGATTTTAACGCTCTTAAAAAATCCGACGACTACGGCCGGGTTTGAACCCGCGATCTTGTCATAGCAGTTCAACATAGTGTATGGTATTTAGGGATGGGATGGGCACCTCCAAGCGTCACCACTGTTCTTATTTGTCCCGCTGCGATAATAACAGGATCTTGACTCCTCTTGTAATTGCTCTAAAATTAGGTCTCAACTGCCACCAGTTTATAAACACAATTATGTTCTGCTGTTCATTATCTGTAATTCATTCTGTGTGAGTTCTCGTTGCAAAGACCATGAAGGAACCAATTTCTTCTAGCATTTTAAATTATAGTAATAATGTTAAAATAGTCCCTTTTATTTGAAAGGATAAGGCTATTATTCCAAAAATATGATCAATTCGATTTATCAAAAAGTTGTCTTATTACAGCTTGAGTTAAAATTTGCATATTATCAGACCGTTGAAAATTGGATTGATTACACTTGATTACACACCATCGAAGAATTCTCGGAAAACATGTGTCCTTTACAAAACAAGACCTGAATTAGAAACAAAATTCTGTTTTCTTTTGCCACACACAGATGTTTCTAAAAGTAAATTGTCACTGAAACACGTTTGCTACTTGTTCAGGTGAGTTATCACAATCTATCGCAAATTAAGAAGTGTTCGTAACATAGCCGTCCGTTTCATTTTTAAACTGCTGTTGAACTACATTTGGATCAATCACGCATCATAACATAGTATTGGAGGCGGTACGTCACCGAGGCCTGAGGGTTGCAGATACGTATGAGACTGAGACTACATTATTGACATACTTTGTTTCTGCCAGTCAATCTCTTAATTGGTGCAAGCTATTGTCGCATAAAAATAAGAAAGCAAATAAATAAATACACAAATACACGTAAATAAATAAACAAATAATGAATAAATAAATAAATAAACAAGCAAACAAACAAAAAATAAAAAGTTAATAAAAAACAAAAACAAATATATACTTAAATAGGAGCCTCCGTGGCTTAGGCGGCAGCACGCCGGCCTCTCACCGCTGGGTCCGTGGTTCAAATCCCGGTCATTCCATGTGAGATTTGTGCTGGACAAAGCGGAGGCAGACAGGTTTTTCTCCGGGTACTCCGGTTTTCCCTGTCACCATTTCATTCCAGCAACACCCTCCACTATCATTTCATTTCATCTGTCATTCATTTAATCATTGCCCCAGGGGAGTGCGACAGGCTTCGGCAGCCGGCACAGTTCATATCCTCGCCGCTAGATGAGGGCCTCATTCATTCCATTCCTGATCCGGTCGGTCGACTGGAAGCAGGCTGTGGATTTTCATTCATAAACTTAAATAGAATAATAAATAAATAAACAAGGAAACAAACAAACAAATAAATAAATACATAAATAAGAAAATAAATAAATAATAATCTTGCAAACAAATAAATAAATAAATGAAAATAAAAAAATAAAAGCATAAAAATAAATAATAAAAATAAATAAATAAACAAACAAACAAATAAATAAATAAAAGAATAAATATATAATAAATAAATAAATAAATAATAAGAAAATAAAAAATAAATAAATACTTAAATGCTGTAGATAAATAAATAAATAAATAAACTTGTAAACAAACAAGAAATTAAATAAAAATATATAAATAAGTGAATAAATAAATAAATAATTAAATATCGTGTAGGGGCAGATGACCTCGCTGTTCCGCCCCTTAAAACAATAACAACAACAATAAGCGGATAAATAAATGAATAAATATAGTCCTGACATCGGAGGTTTGAATCCTGGCGCTGACATCGACTATCCTGAGTGTGTGTTTTCCCCGTTTTATCCCACACTCCCTCCAGGAAAATGCCAGAATAGCACCTTATTTGAAGTCCCTGGGCATCCACACCAACACACAGGATATCAGTCACATTTAATATTCACACATGTATACGGGGCTGATGATCAAGATGTCCAAATCTCATTAAACGATTTAACAACAGCAATCAAGAAGGTACTTCGCGGTTTGCCTCCTCATTGGATCACTGGTAGTGTTTCAATACAGAGTTGGTAATAGGTGGCTCTAGGAGAATGGTTCGCGGTTTTTCTTCTTCTCATTGTCGGTGCATGAGGAAGAGGATTCAGTAAACGATGGGCTAAGTGGTGTCATTAAATGTACGTAAATCAAGCGCTAAATATAGCCGGCGAGGAGACTTTTTGTTAGACGAACCAATCGCTTCGTTACCCAACTAAGGAAGATGAAGTTAAAAAAATAGAACGGTTTTTGATCTGGAAGGCAGTGACAAGTATCGGTCTCCCGGTTTTATTACTCACATCCGCAAGAATGACAGCAGGTGCTCTATTATGACTCGTACTGTATCTTTCCACGTGAATTAGAAACCTCACTTAGACGCGCTACAGACGTGCCTACACGGCAACTTACAGAACTGCGCTCAACAAAAAATACGTGCACCTTTAGAAAGTTTAAAGATCAGTTCAGGTGCTCGGTGTAGGAAAACGAACGTGGAAAATTGATTAAAATAAGAGAATTCTCTGGAGAATATCATGGTTATACTTGTAAATCATTACTTTCGCTTTTAGTATTTGAACGTATAACTAGCTGGAGAAAACGTGAATTTACAGCTGAACTGGTAGCGGAAGAAAGAGAGAACATACAGGGTGACTCAGAACTTACTGTCAGATTTTTAGCTTATTTTCATTTACGAAAAAATAGGCTTATGAGATCACCTTTTGTCCGTGTGTGTGTGTGTGTGTATGTGTGTGCGTATGTGTGTATGTGGTGTGGGTGTGCTCCTAATAAATTCTAAACGACTCGAGCGATATCAATGAAACTCGGTAAGGTCATAGCAACATTTTGGCCGACCCCGACCGTACCCTTCAAATTTTATTACGTCTCACCAATCCAACATGGCGGCTGTGCGAAATATTTCACCAGCATTCAATATCTCCGAAACTATTACTGATATCACCCTGAAATTTTGTACTGCGATAAAGGGCACTACTATAAGTTCACCTATGAGACTTTCAAAAACCTGGTAACTACGAAACCAACATGGCGGCCAAGCGAAGTTGAGACTTTTAAATAGACTTTTCTCGCGATTTAACCATCCAAACGTAATGAAACTCGGCACAGCAAATGTTTATACACATCGTAATGCACTGGCGTCTAATTTAGTTGAATTGTTTACATAACCTCAAATGGCGTCTGTGTGAAATATTTCACTGGCATTCTATATCTCCGAAACTGAAATTTTGTACGGTGATAAAGGACACTGCTACAAGTATATCTATGTAACCTGTAAAGTACAAAACAAGCATGGCGGCCAAACGAAGTTGAAACATTTTAAATAGACTTTTCTCGCGATTTAACCATAAGAGCGCACGTACACAATAATCTTCATGTAATAGTACATAAATAAAAATCCAACATGGCGACCATGTGAAATATTTAGACGGTTCTCAATATCTACCAATCTATCACAACAATCAAACTGAAATGTTGTATGTTGATAGAGGCGATTAACATAAGTATGATATATGAAATTAGGCTGTATAGTTCTTCACGGAACTACTTGTTTATTATGGGTACCCGAGTTTAGGCCTTAATTACAAACTAACCATTAAACCAATTTATGGCATTCGGGGCACAGTCAGTGCCTGTGAATGCTGTGAATGGTTCTACTCATAGGGTTAGGACTACTGTTCTGACTCAGTGAGGAAAGCAATGGCAAACTACCTCACTCCTCTTCTTGCCTAGAACGCCTCAAAATAGCGCTGCCTTGGGGTTTTGTGGATATCTACTCACATAACGTAACGGCAGTGCTTTTTGAGGATCCAACCAGCCTTCGGGCTGACTACCTAACAGACAGATAACTGAGTTATACCAAATTTTTCCATGTTTTATTCTGCGTTAGCCTATATAAGCCAATATATCTCAAGTTCAATAACAAGATTTTTATTTGTGGTTGTATAAAATATTGTCCGGGATTTCGAAGTATTTTCTTGGAACCGCTCACTTAAACTACTTAAACACGCAAACTACTTAACTGAGGGTAATGATATTTTTATATCTTATAGGCACAGATACTGGCAGTGTAAAATTCAAAATTCAATGTTTGTCAACTATCCAATAAGAAGTTCTTATATTTTAGTATTAGCGTGTGTTTGTCTTCAAATTTGTAATTGTTTGCCGCATGTTTTTCGGAAGAATTAGACCACATGACTGTTTCCCAAATGAAGAGTGCACAATGCAGTGATCTGCAGGAAAGGGTGACATTTTAGAGTTTGTTCATATTGTGTTTTTCTTTTCTTTTATCAAATTTCAACTCTTTCTTTCTTTCTTTCTTTCTTTCTTTTGCTTTCTTTCTTTCTTTCTTTCTTTCTTTCTTTCTTTCTTTATATTCAGTCACGTATTTTTATGTATCTTTGGGGTAAGCATCTTCCACCTTTCCATTATGGTGCACCTTAATAGGGTTCATCATCATCATCATCATCATCATTTCCCCTTATCCAGCTCCTGCCGGGTCGGGGTATTTATGGCACTTCTCCACTTTCCTCTTTTCTTCCACCGTTCTTCTTCCACGATCTTGTCCCAGTCCAGATTTCTTTTTCTTACGCTGTTCTTCACTGAATTAATCCACCTTGTTCTAGGTCTTCCTCTTGCTCTCTTACCCTTGCACTTCGCCTCCAGCATCTGTCTTGGTATTCTATTTTCCTCCATCCTCTTTACATGTCCAAACCACCTTAGTTTATTCTTCTCAATTCTCTCATTTAGTTTTCCCATCCCAACTTCCTTCCTAACATCTTCATTCCTCACTCTGTCTTTCCTTGTCTTTCCTATCATACTTCTTAGGAATTTCATTTCACTGGCTTGGATTCTACTCTCTTGCCTGCTTGTCAGGGTCCAAGTCTCAGCTGCATAAGTTAATATGGGAACATAATACACTTTATACATTACCTCCTTGCTTTTCCTTGGTACTTCCTTATCCCAAACAAGTTTTCTTACACTTTGATAGAATGCATTGCTCTGCCGTACCCTTCTGCCAATCTCCATGTCCAACCTACCAGTTTGCATCAATTCACTTCCTAGGTATTTGAACGTGTCCACAATTTCCAAACTCTGACTTCCAATTTTCACAGTGCCCTTTACTTGTCTTTCCCCTCTTGTCATCACCATGGTCTTGCTTTTCTCTATACTGATTTTCAGGCCGTACTTCTGAATATTTTCGTTCAGTGCATCTAGTTGTTTTTGCACTTCTTCGGTGTTCCTTCCCCAGACCACAATATCGTCTGCAAATAACAGTAACTTCATTACTTTATGTCCATATGCTTCCTTTGTTTCCTTTACAATTTCATCCATCACCATTATGAACAAGAGAGGTGACAGCACACTCCCCTGTCTTAGTCCAGTCTTGTTCCTAAACCAATCTGTCTTTCCAACTGGGGTCAGTACCCTGCTAACACAGTTGTTGTACATTGCTTGCACCATTTCCAACATTTCTCTTCCCAGTCTCTTCTTAACCATGGTTTCCCATACCTTCTCTCTAGGGACACTATCATATGCCTTTTCTACATCTATGAAAGTCATGATCAAATCCTCTCCATATTCCCAGTTCATTTCCTTCACCTGCCTCAAGCTAAAGATTGGGTCCACTGTGGATCTTCCACTCCTGAAGCCATACTGTTCCTCTTGCAACTCTCCTTCCACCTTTCTTCTCATTCTTCTTTCTAATATCCTTTCCAGTATTTTTACTATCTGTGATAAGTGATCTATAGTTATCACACACCTTCTTGTCCCCCTTCTTAAACACTGGTATTATTAGCCCTTTCTCCCAGTCTTCTGGTACACATTTCCTGGGAATGTTTTTAGTGTTAAGCTTTCCAACCACCTGTTTTCCTGATATTTAAATCTATATCGGCTGATGAAGGGGCCAAAACAATTAGGCCTCGAAACATGTACCCAATGACCACCAAGTGATCATTTATCAAAATTTTGCCACTTCTATTACTAATAAGTTCTTACATGTCAAAATCCCGCGCAATTTTTCTTACAACCACAAATAAAAAATAGAATATTGAACTTAAGAATAATATTGGCTTAAGTAGCTTAACACAGAATTAAACAAGGAAACGTTTAGTATAACTCAGTTTTCAATAGGTCTATTGGTTTGTTTGTAAACTCGGGTATCCGTAATTAAAAAAATCCGACAGTACCGTAGTGCATCAAATTTAAAAGTTAGTGAGGGAATACGACGCTGTAAGGCAACTTCGGTGCAGAGTAACAACCTAATGCGTAGGTTTGAACTCAAGACTATTTATTTACTATTAAGAAAAAAGTGATACCTGTGTGAATCGTATAGTGTAGCGTCCTGTTAGTTAGTTATTGTTGTTTTAAGGGGCCGAACTACGAGGTCATCTGCCCCCTACTGTCCTGTAATGTAGTCACACACCATTGTCTACAACTCTTGTTGCCAGAGATGTGGAAGTCATAGAATCCCTCGTTTTGTTGATGTTTCTGATGGAGCTATATTCTGCCTGCAGAATTTCCGGATTGATGAGATATCGGCAAGGTCGTACGAACCTCAATTTAAGGGGACCTATCCCGAAAGAAATGTGAAAAAAATGACATTTTCTGTAAAGTAGTTCAATTAATTATTTGGACATTTCTGATCGAAGTGACGTATAATTTACGAAGACAATCCGTTTAGAACTATTTATAGAGTAGCCAGAGCCTCCGTGGCTTAGGCGGCAGCTCGCCGGCCTCTCACCGCTGGGTCTGTGGTTCACATCTCTGTCACTCCATGTGATCTTGTGCTGGACAAAGCGGAGGTACACAGGTTTTTCTCCGGGTACTCTGGTTTTCCCTGTCACAAATTTAATTCCAGCAACACTCTCCACTATCATTTCATTTCATCTGTCATTCATTTCATCATTTCCCCAGGGGAGTGCGACAGGCTTCGGCAGCCGACACAGTTCATATCCTCGCCGCTAGATAGGGGCTTCATTCATTCCATTCCCTGACTCGGTCGGTCGACTGGAAGCAGGCTGTGGATTTTAATTTTTCTATTGTAGCCTAGTTATTCTAACTTATAGATGACACTCGTGCTATCATCTGAATAGTCCAGCTCCGTGGCTAAATGGTTAGCGCACTAGGCTTTGGCCCAAAGTGCCCCGGGTTCGATTCCCGGCTGAGCCATCAGGGATTTTAATCTCAAGGAGTTAATTCCCGTGGCTCGGGGACTGGGTGTATGTTACGTCTTCATCCACACTTCATCCTCAATACGACGCGCAGGTCGCCCACGGGCGTCAACTAAAAAGACCTGCACTCGGCCTCTCCGGAGGCCACACGATCATCATCATCTAAAATAAACGCATAGTAAGACTGTACTGTACTGTATTATTTGTTTTATCCACCTCGCAGTGCAGTGGCTGTCACCCCCGAGGTCCGGATTTGTTTCCAGGCTCTGCCAAGAAATGTAATTCTTGTCTGAGGGCTTGAACGGGGACCACTCAGCCTCATGAAGCAGAACTGAGAAAAGGTGGGTTGGATTCCTACCTCAGCCACCCTAGAAGTGGTTTTATGTGTTTTCCCACTTCTACTTCAGGTGAATGTCAGAATACCTAAATTAAGGCCACGGCCTTCTCTTTACCACTTCGTAGCCCCAATTACAAAATACACCCATTAGCACAGCCATCACAATGACACAGGTTATGAGGCGAACTCCACACACACAAGTACACGGGGCTATATGCCCACGATGTCGGAGGGCCTCTAAAGAATGAATCTACAACTGCAAAAAAATTATTTATGTTTAATGTCGAAAGTGATCGCAGTGTTTGGATGTGGTTTTATGATATTGTTATTGTTACCCTATATGTTATTACAACAATGACTGGCTCCGTGCCTCAGCGGTTACATTCTCGCCTGCTGTTCCCAAGGTTGCAGGAGCGAATCCTAGCGCAATCAGTTGGAATTTGAGGGTGTGCAAACGCGAGGGAGCCGTATCAGTAAATTGACTGGCACGTTAAAGACCTTCTTCGGGACGAAATCCGTAATCCGTCGTCCCCAAAAAGCCGCAGTAATTTATAATAATAATAATAATAATAATAATAATAATAACAATAATAATAATAATGTTATTGGTTTTACGTCCCTTTTTAACAACTGCGGCTTTTAGAGACGCTGGGATGCCGGAACTTTGTCCCGAAGGGGATCTTTAACTTGCCAGTAAATATACTGACACGGCTCCCACACATTTTCGCACCCTCAAATGCCAAAAGGCTGCGCCAGGATTCGATCTTCCTACCCTGGGTACAGCAAGCAAGAACGTTACCTCTGAGCCACGCAGCCAGATGTAGTTAAGAGGGACGTAAAACCAATACCATTATTGCTATTATTATTTATTTATTTTGCACGTTACAGGCCTATTAGACCACGCGAAGCAATCATGACTTTTTGTTCTTCCTGTCTTTCCAGTACTCTTTCATTCGTGCACTAAAGGCCCTCTTCCTTTCTTCGGTCCACTTTGGTCTTTGGGCTGTAGGTGCAGCTCTCTCTGACAACACTTCCCACTTGTATACTTTGTGTCTAAATACGCTTTTGTCTATGACGTCTTCTGGGTCGACTTGTGCTTTTACTAGATCAATTTTGACTTGCATCATCCAGGGTGTAGTAATCTTGAGCCGCTGTATGTATCTAAGAATTTTGTTGGTGAGTCTAGTTTGTGGGAATCTGCTGATGTGGCCATAAAATTTTAGTCGCCTCTTTCTGATGTCTGCTGCGAGGTTGGACAATTTCTCTGTGGTGTCTCTGGAGTGAAGCCTGTATCCTTCATCTGTGTGCTTTGGTCCAATTATTTTCCTTATTATTTTTCTTTCCTCTGTGAGGATTTTTTCCAAGTCGCCCTTAGTGTGTAACGTCAACGTCTCACTAGCATAAAGCACCTCAGGTTTAATAACCGTGTTGTAATGACGAAGTTTGGTGAATGTGGACAGACATTTTTTGTTGTAGACACTCTGTGTCTTGTATAAGGCTCTCTTCATTTTCATTAACCTAGTGTTCTGCGCGATTTTCTCTTTTCCCGTCGGTTCAAGCACTTCACCTAGGTATTTAAAGTGGGCGACTCTATTGATCTTGCCATATTTCGTGTTTAAATTCTGTATGTCGAATTTCGTACAGAAAAACTCTGTCTTTTGGAACGAGATCTGTAGTCCTACTTTTTCGGCGCACTCTTGGAGTACTTCTATCTGTCTGATTGATGTGGTTTCGTTATCTGAGAGTAGAGCCAGATCATCCGCGAAGGCTAGACATCCAACCTCCAGTTCGTCCTTTGGTCGTCCTAGTCGCACTGGCCTCCAGTAACCTTGAAGTCTCAGTTCTTTCTCCCATTCCTTGATAACTTTGTTCAGCACTAGGTTGAAGAGAAGCGGAGAGAGCCCGTCACCTTGGCGAACACCTGTATTGATCTGAAATGGTTCTGAGATTTCCCCCATGAATTTCACTTTTGATGTCGTGTCTGTCAGTGTCTGTTTGATCAATCGCAAGGTCCTGCTATCCAAACCTTGCTCGTGCAAGATGTTGAACAATGACTGACGGTCAATGGAGTCATATGCCTTCTTGAAGTCAACGAACGTACATATAACTGGAGTATTCCTGAGGGCTTTGATTTTCAATATACTTTTTAGGTTGAAGATTTGTTCCGCGCAGGAGCGACCAGGACGAAATCCCGCCTGGTACTCGCCAATCTTGTGTTCCAGCTGGTCCCGAGCCCTTTGGAGTAGGCACGCTGAGAGGATCTTGTACGTAACTTGTAATAGTGAAATGCCCCTGTAATTGTTTACGTCAGAGCGGTCGCCTTTTTTGTGTAACGGGTGGATCAATGCACATTTCCACTCATCTGGCAGCTTTTCTGATGTCCAGATGTCAGTGATAATCTGTGTGAGTTCCCTGAGTGAGTGTGGTCCTAGGTTTTTCAGTAGTTCGGCCAGTATGCCGTCTTCACCAGATGTCCTGTTGTTCTTAAGTTTGATGATGTGCCTGTGAACTTCCTCTTGTGTCGGAGGTAATGAGTCTGCGTTCTTGACTGTAGGTTCTTCCTCTGAGAATCTCTCTATTGGTTCTGGACAGTTGAGAAGATCAGAGAAGTATTGTGCCATCACCTTGCAATTCTCCTTATTCGTTAGTGCTAATTTTCCATCACCTTTTCTGAAGCAAAGGTTTGGTGGTGTGTACCCTCTGATGTGTCCTGCAAACGTTCTGTAGAAGTCCCTTACGTTGTAGTTACGGAAGTTGTCCTCAATGGAGTCCAACTGTTCCTTCAGGTATCTCCTCTTGGATTGTCTGATAATTTTTGCGGTTGCTTTTCGTGTTTCATGGAAATTCTGTAAATTTTCTGGGGATTTTTTACTGTTGTATTTCTGATATGCCAATTTCCTGGTAATGAGTGCATTCTCACAATCAACATCCCACCAAGGAAGTTTGGAATTCTTCTTCAAGGGAATGAGAGCTTGTGCTGTTTCTATGATTTTTCGGTGGAAATTTTGCCAGTCATTGGCATGTTCTTTTTCCCAGGCTTCCTTCACTCCAGAGTCTGCGATCTTTTTTGTGTCAAATTTTGGTAGGGGGTTTTTCTTACAGAAAGTTCTCTTTGGGGTGAACTTGACCTTGATGCGGGTTAGGTAATGGTCAGAGTCAATGTTGGCTCCTCTACGTACCTGTACATCATGAATCTCCTTCTGTACTGGATATGAGATTGCCACATGGTCGATTTGGAACTCACCTAACTGCTGGACTGGAGAACGCCAGGTTTTCTGTTTTCTAGGGTGTTTTCTAAGAGATGTTGACATGAGCTTGAGGTTATTCTGCTGGCAGAGTTCTATGAGTCGTGTGCCATTTTTATTTGTGAATTTATGTGCAGGATAGTTTCCGACTGTTTTCCTGTACATCTTTTCTCTACCGATCTGTGCATTGAAGTCGCCCATGAGGAGTTTGACGTCATTCCTGGGGACTTTGGACATCACTGTGTCAAGGGTCGACCAGAATTTTTCTGCGGACTGTGGATCGCTCTTGTTACTTTGGTTAGTGGGGGCGTGTGCGTTGATCAGTGTGTATTTTTTGTTGGCGCACCGGAAGCGCATGCTCATCAATCTGTTGTTTACTGGAGTAACTTCTTCTAAGGATTCTACTATGGTCTTGTGAACCATGAAGGCCATCCCCAGAAGTGGAGCGCCTTTGGCAACTATTATGTTATTATAATGTTGGTCAATATGCGAATAACCATCCTAGAGGTGGATTACTCTACGGTTTCTACTTCTCCGAGGAAATGTCGAATTACCATTTAATACCATAGAATACCCTCTTGCCACACCAAGTACCCGAGAAACATTAAATCGAATTTACTGTAATAATAACCATAATAATATCAACCTTTATCGTGTAGGAGCTGATGACCTCGCTGTTCCGCCCCCTTAAAACAATAACAACAATATACCTTATTCTGTATTTTCCGTAATATTCCGCACTAATACTTTTGCCTTGCTTGTCGTTTACGATATATTCCACGAAGTGATTTTCGCTAGCGGGTCGCGTACGGAATATTCTGCAAACTTAAGTTTACATTTAACTACGAATGCACCTGGAAACAGAAATGACTTTGTGAATTATATCTTTTACCTTTTTCAAGATTACTTGGATAGATACTTGAGGTTAAAAGTACCGTAACAGATGTACGATGTAAACAATGAAATGGCGGGCTCGTACGTTAAAAAAAAGTGGCTGCGATTTCAAGGTATCTGGATGAAGCGGACAGAGATTATAAGCTTTTGAAGACAGCGTTCAAGAGATTGAGGGTTTACCGTCAAGAAACAATGGATCTGATGAGAGCAGTGGTGATGCAGATACAAGAGTGCAGTATTCCAAGGTTTGCTTGCCTTCCACAATGAAAAATTTCACGGTTTGCCTGGAATAATTAATTTTCTACTGTTTTCGCTTTTTCAAAATGGCTTTATAAACAATATAAAAATAAGAAAAGAAATTAAGCGCGTCTCAAAAATTTACCTAAATAATACCGGGTGAGTTAGTCGTGGTCGTTACGGCATGACTGTTGGCAGTCGCTCACATCCGGGAGGCGAGGTGGTTCGAATCCCCCCGCCGGCAACCTTGAAGATGGTCTTCTGTGGTTTCCCATCTTCCTTCCAGGCAAATGCCGTGGTTGGTCCCTAACTATAGGCCACAGCCGCTACCTTCCAACTCCCTGTCCTTACATTCAAAACTTTCCTCACCAGACAACACTCCACACACGACGGTACTTGTAGCTCACCCATTGGGTGTCCGCCTCGAAGCAGATACAAAACTGGCGAGCCGAACATGTCCTCGGACACTCCCGGCATTAAAAGCCATACGCTTAAAAAAAACTTAAATAATATCACTCAAAGAATAGTGCAACACATTTCAGTGACACTGGAAGGGTTAATAATACTATTATTAATGATTTAAGTCCACTAAGGAGCGCTTATGACTAGTGCTTCTGCGATGCTTTCTTTGTTCTCCAATATCTCCTCAGTCCAGCCAATAACTTGTCCTTCCTCTCCTGTGTGAGGGGAAGTCGGGCCTTAATCACTTCGAGCGGTGGGGACCAAGAGTTAACACTATCACAAAATTTGGAACGGTTCAGAATATCACAGCCTAAAATCCCAGCGTTGTTAATAATACTACCAGTCGATCGACCGGGTCAGGTAATGGAATGAATGAAGCCCACCATCAAGCGGCGAGGATATGAACTGTGCCGGCTGCAGAGGCCTGTCGCACTCCCCTGGGGAAATCATTAAACGAATGACAGATGAAATGAGTGTTGCTGGAATTTATTTATTTATCGTATGGCTTTTAGTGCCGGGAGTGTCCGAGGTCAAGTTCGGCTCGCCTGAGTCTGTAGCTGCTTCCAGCGGACAATTTCCGTTCAATTTCAAGTAGTTCCAACTTTCACCACCAGATATCAATGATACCTAGTGGTGAACGTTGGAACTTTGATAGAGCGTTCTGAGGAAATCTAACCTAACAATTTTGCTTTACACAAGTTTAGTCTGTGAAAGGATCTTTTACATGCCATAAATCTATAACATGGGACAGCCGTCTTTACTTCCCCTCCGAAGGAAGGCATACTGAAGGATTTTTAACGCTCTTAAAAAATCCGACGACTTCGGCCGGGTTTGAACCCGCTATCTTGGGCACAGAAGTTCAGCATGCTACCGACTACGCCACCGAAGCCGTTGTTGCTGGAATGAAATGGTGACAGGGAAAACCGGAGTACCCGGAGAAAAACCTGTCTACCTCTACTTTGTCCAGCAGAAATCTCACATGGAGTGACCGGGATTTGAACCACGGATCCAGCGGTGAGAGGCTGACGTGCTGCCGCCTAAGCCACGGAGGCTGGTTGTTAATAGCACTAATATAGGCAATAATATTAAATCACCGCTCACCAGCCATTCTTGCACGACTCCTGCAGGTAGCATTTACGTGTGGACAGTCGAGTGGAATCGGCATCTTTCGTGTCACTCGTAAAATAGGGATGTCCAATTATTTATATTGTTAATATGTAGGCCTATATTTCACAAAATGATAACATTTATGACTGTCAAAACTTGATATGAAAACACTATTAGCCTATACCGATTCGTGCAGCAGAATTCGAATTGAAGAATGGATCTCGGGGAACTTATGTTTATGAGCACATTTTTGCTCATATGACGAGTGCACCAAATTTCAGTTGCTCGCGAGCACTAGGTTGAAGATGATTGCTCTAGAACATTCACATCATGTTATGAGACATATCCAACAGGGAACCAAGTGCAGATGGGAAAGCAAAACATCTATTTATTTTGAAGGGAGAGTTTTGAGATGGAAAGAGCCACTAGAATAGGCCTACATGAAAATAGACTCTAATGTTTCTTCACGCTAAAACTTGCTTTTATTGCTTTTGCTCCTGTACCTATATATCACGTGTTCACAGGAACGCTGGTATTTACCGCCCCAAGAGCTATAATTTGTGGTGAAACATGGCATGTATGGTTTGTTATCGCACACGTTATACTGTACACATCCACACTGAGAAATGTTAAAGCCGCTCATAGCTTGCCGGTACGGTAATTTATGATTCCACTCTATTAAATCCTGTCAGATGACTTCACTGCCTGTACTCGTAAGTCTTGCCACTCTGTAATAATCTAGAAACATGTATAAAGTGCCAAGTGCTTCTAACCTGTGATGTATGTTGTGCTAACTAACCATTATAGGAGCCTTCTGGTAGGTGAGGTTCCCGTAACAGGAGGAACGGTAGTCACATTCCGGGGAAAGCGCCAACCCTGAGCTGCCCTGTTGGACATACAAACAATGCGGGGGAAACATAGCCTTATTAACAAATATAATGTTTGCTTTCAGTCGGTCAACACAAAATCATTACAATTACTGGAATATGTGAAAAAATAACCCGAAATGAAAATGGTTGGTTGGTTCCCTAGTTTAAGGGCTGCGACAACGCGGCATGTAGCCCTGTGTACTTTGAGTGTGTGTAGAATCTGTCTGATAACCGGTGTTAATTTATTGTGATGGCTGTATTAGTGTGTGTTATCTGTTTATAATTCACGTAAGGACTGCAGACGATAATTTCAAGTAGTTCCTACTTTCGCTACCAAATGCTACCGTCCACGACACCTAGCTGTGAACTTCGCTAGTACTACTTCCATTGCAACCAGCGCCCGGTGATGAACGTTGGAACTTAAGAGCATTAATCAAACGTAACCTACAAATTTTAGCTTCACACAAGTGTAGTTAGTGGAAGGTTCTTTTTCATGACATAAATCAATGACACGGGGCCGCCGGATTTACTTCCCCTCCGAAAGAAGGCATACTGAGGGATTTTTAACGCTTTTAAAATCCGATGACCTTGGCCGAGTTTGAACCCGCAACCTTGGGCATAGAAGCTCAGCATGCTACCAACTTCGACACCGAAGCCGCCCCCCCCCCCAAAAAAAAGAAAAACAAAACAAAAAAACAGGTGCGCTTCATTAGAAGGGAGGTATTGCACAGTTCGTTACTTTTGTGGGGGTCCAGTTAGGGACACCTAGATCCCGCTGATGAGCCTATCTTGGTGTTCCTAGTAGGTGAAACCCCACACAAGTCACGTCATAAACCTAGAAAAATTGCTGAGTTTTAATCCCTTGGCCATGAGAGCCAATATACCAACCTGAAATAAATTACATGTGATTAAGATTTATATACTGTATACTATACTCTGAATTACCAATAAAGCTCGCTGACAGTTGTCAGCTGCGTTCCACCGAGGCAGATCATGACACATAACATTCCAAGAGGCTTGCAGGAAGACACAAATACTGGGGAAGTTAGCCCCCCTGCCTGGCGGTCTAATGACCGTGACGAGTGAAGACACACTGAGTCAAACCATGTGCTTACTGATGTGTCAGCATACATTGCAACATTGCTCACTATTGCCATGAAGACCGTTACCCTCACCTCACCCATCAAGCGGATGACAGTTTTCACCGAGCATCTTTCGTAAATCAGAGTATAGCGGACCCGTGCGAGAACTCTCGCATGTGTATAAACCACCCGCCTGGTTTTACTGTTATGCGGGCTTCTATAAATATGTTTATTAGTTTAAACGCACTTTAACAAATTGTCGGTATATATGAAATCAGAATGCAATATTCATCACTGCTGCTGGTTGCACAAAGGGTTGTGTGCGCCCCGCGTGTACCGCCTGGCGCTAGTGCTATGCGGCTGTACGCGTCACAGTTTTACCAGAGGCCATCGTCTTGTTTATTTGTTTAAAAGCACTTTATAAACAAATATATTTCCGTTGAAAAGATATGCGTGAAGAGGGAGGAAAGAGACAGATCTCTTCTGGAATGGCAGGAAGAATGGGAACGTGAACCTCGTGGCAGGTGGACCGCTAGGCTCATCAAGCAACTGAAGCCATGGTTGTGAGGGAACATGGTGAAATTATTTATTACATTACCATATTTCTCTCTGGCCATGGTTATTATGAAGCATACCTCCATCGAATGGGAATTTCAACGAGTTCACGGTGTCGTTATTGTGATGATCAATGGTATGACATTCAGGACACGTTCTTTGCATGCTTGAGGTGGAGAAATCTTTGAAGGCTTCTGTAGACAAAAGTTGGAGTCATTACCAGTGGCGGCCGGTAATAAGGTTGCAGTGTTGCGCAACGACCAGATTAATTCATGAAAAACAATACCGTATTAATATTTTTAGTAATAAAAGCTGTATGTTTCCTTATATATATATAGGAATTCATAATTCTGTTCTTTAATAATTCAGGAAAACTTACAGTGTGGTAAGTTACTGTGAACTGCCTGAGAAAGCGAAGCGCGCCAACTCTCTAGGAGCGCTCGTCCGTTTGGTCGTTGCCAGGCCCAAGCACCGACCAGATCTCAATAGTGGAAGGTATGGCAGAGATGCTAGACCGAGTAAGCCCTATCCCAACAGTTAAGGCGGCCAGTCGTTGCCCGCTGACTGCAACAAGGAAGCCGAGGCGCGGACGGAGACATCCGACATGCTCCGAACTGCCGAAACCATGTCTTGCAATGTTGCGCGTACTTGTGGGACTCACAGTTCTCGCCCTCGTATATAACTTACGTTGTTATGTTCTCGTGAAGGTTTTCATGTAGACTAACTTATATTCCATTCCATCCGATTACAATGTGATGTTCTCTGAAATTCGGCATTCGTTATGATTGAGGTACAGCCGTTTTACCGCGCAATTGAATACAGTTTTCTCCGACATCAAGCAGTTTTTTACCCTATGGGCAGGATGGTGGGGAGTGGGGTGGGAGGAGCGGGAGGTGTGTGATGGGGGGGGGGGGGGGGGGGGGGCCGTGCCCGACCCCTGAAATCCCAAGAATATTTCGATTGTTCATTGTCTCACCAGTTAATTTCATAAATTGAAGTTACTGATGGTTAACATATAGGGATAATTCCACACTTGTATTTAACTTAGTAATTTGGGATTATTTGAGAATATCTTCAGTTATTAAAAAAATCGGCGAACTGGATTAACATTACCATTTTAATTAACTGCTTGATTTTAATTTTTGTCGATCGGCCTACATGGTGATACAACTACTTTTTGCCTGTTATAAAAAATGAACATTATGACGATGATTCACAAAGGAAAGCGAACTCCCATGGAAAAAACTCTGAACTAAAAAAAATCCTCCCATTCATGCCATAAAGATCAATTACCCAACGGTTTAAGAGCAGGCAAATAATATCACGAAGCAAGTAAGAAGTGAAACGAAAATTGCGGGGGACGGGGGGACGGAGGGGTGTGTTTGTACGTCTTAATAACACCTAGTGACATATAGGTAATGAAATGAAAAATATTACTTGCATCCCCCCTAGAAAAAATCCTGCGGGTGCCCATCTATCACCTCTCCCCACCCCCACCCCCACCCCCCTCCCTTAATGAAAATAGTGCAACACCCAGAACAATTATCCGCCAGCCGCCACTGGTCATTACACCAGACAATGTGGTGGATAAAACGCTCAGCAGCAGAGAAAGTTGGGCACAGATTGCTGTATACATCTCTGAGCTGCTAAAAACAAAACAAAAAGAAGAGGAACCGAGAAGATTGGTTGCTGAAGACAGTGAAGATGATGATGAGTAATTTCATTATCATCACGTTATATGAAATTGACTGGGTCCTCTGGTCGTAACAGTGACTACACCCTGAGGTAAGGCTGCACAGGCAGGGACGGATTTACACATCTGTCGCCCCTAGGCATATTCTGACCCACCCCCCTCACACGTTGGTCGTCCAGGGGTGGGGGTGGCACCTGAGAGTGATCCTTAACTCACGCACGCACACAAATGCAGCCGACCGGCTAATGAATCATCTAATTCATCGGCCGGTTGGCTTTATTTGTGTCCGAGTAAGGGTAAGCCCCTCTGGACGGCTGAGTATAGGATAAATCTTGCACGTCAATTTAATTTTAGACATTATTGATTGTATATAAAGCAGATTGATTATAAAAAAGGAAGGCATACTGAGGGATGTTTAACGCTCTTAAAAAATCCGAAGCCGTCGGATTTTTTAAGAGCGTTAAAAATCCCTCAGTATGCCTTCCTTCGGAGGGGAAGTTAAGCCGGCGGTCCCATGTCATAGATTTATGGCATGTTAAAGATATTTCCACTAATTACACCTGTGTGAAACTAAATTGGATAGGTTAAGAATGTAAACAACGCTCTTAGGTTGCTACGTTCGTTTCCAAGAGCCGACTGCGGTGGCGTCTAGTAGCTAGTTCTGAACTAGGCCTAGTAGTCGTTGACGGTGGCGTTTGGCGGCAAAAGTAGGAACTATTTGAAAATTCAAAGTTGCAGTCCCTACTTGAATTAAAAAAAAAAACAGATACACACACTAATACAGTCATCACAATTAACACCGGTTATCAGACAAATTCTACACACACCCAAAGTACACGGGGCTACATGACCGCGTTGTCGCAGCCCCTAAACTAAGGAACCAACCAACCAACCAATCTAAATTGTGGGGTTGATGTTAATAAAAACTAAAAGTTATTGATCTAAGATCAGATGTCTATTACAAAATTTTGCATTGAATGAACTTGTATTCCTACTAATATGGCCATTGGCTGAAATAAAATTTATTATTATTGATCTAAGATTGATTTAATTACATAAGAATTAAGAATATTCTTACAAACTGGCATATTTCCAATAGGCTAAATTTACTCAATAGAAAAGTTTCCTTTACACTTTGATAAAGTTTTAAAGTGATTGTTAAGTCTTTGTATCAGCTACAATAAATGATACATCAAGTCTATTAAGGATTTTACAATTTTTAAAAACATAATTCAATGTTCATAATTAAGAACAAAATTAGATGTTAAAAACTAGCAAATCAATACACATATCTTATGCATCAATACAGTACATCTGCACCAGCGGCGTTTTTTATTTACATAGATTTTCTCCTGGATTTCATAATTGAGAACTCCTCTATTAGATCTTCAACTTTCATCTTGTCACTGTTCAAAAGTTCAGCCTCGATGCGTAGAATAGCCAACGAGTTTAATTTGTCTTCATTCATCCTTGATCTAAGACAAGACTTTATTCTTTTTAAGACAGAAAACGAACGTTCCGCTGAGCAGTTGGAAACAGCTGTGCACAAATACAAACGAAGAGCTATATCAATGTTGGGGAATGTTGATTGGAGTTGTTCTTCTCTAATATATTTCATCATGACGAGTGGGTTGTTTCTAGTTCCACTACTCTTCAACAGACAAAACAAATGTACACAATCATTTGAAAATGACTTTTCTAGATCATTGGCACACAATGACTGAAGTTTGTTTGCTCGCTCTATTATTGTTTCAGTAGAGGTGGACAGATCGTTAAAAACTGAAAACTTGTCTGCTATTTCACCATATGCGTTGTTCTGCTTCTGCAACTCAGTTTTCAGTTTAGACATAAAATGTCTCAACTCTAAATTTGTCACGTCCTTCAAGAAGTATTTCAGTTTCTTTGTTTTCGTCAGCCTGGAATTTTCTCTTTTTTTGACGTTTGTAGCAAGTCTCATAGTCCAAATCACATAGTGTTTTAGCCCTTTCTTCATATACGGCAAACATGTCTCGGAGAGAATCAATAAAATGGACTAAAGAATCATACCGTCTCACAACTCTTTCTATGGACATTTCTATTTTCTGAAGAGTTTGGCTAACTTGTTCAAACCTGTCCAATATATCACTCCAAAGTTCCATCATGAATACCGTTTCTAGCCTATTCAATGATCTCAAAAGTCCCGTGGCTTCACTTCTTACCAACGGCTTCTCATTAGTGTTCTCTTCATAGTCCTTTAAAGTCAGCATAACACCGTCGAAGTTTTCACAGAGCCCTTTACATGCACTTTCATGAGCACTCCACCTTGTTTCAGACAAACCCTTATGAGTTTTACTTTCAGGTTGACTAAAGGGAACTAGAATTTCCCATCTCTTAGTAGATGCAACAAAAAAGTTGTAAACGTTTTGTATAAGGTTAATGAAAGCACATGCTTCTGGACAACAGCTTGCAGCACACGTACCTACAAGGTTAAGTGAATGTGCCGAACAAGGAACAAACAGTGCTTTGGGATTTTCATCCTTTATTCTATCTTGTAAGCCACTATACACGCCTGACATGTTGCTAGCATTATCGTTGATTGCCCTCTACAGTCAGATAGATTGATGGGATTTGATCTTAAAACAGCCATAACCGCATTGGCTAAGTCTTCGGATTTGTGCCCAGTATTCGACAAAAACATGAGAAAGCGTTCAAGAGGATTGCCATTTTCTTGTACAAACCTCAAAACAAATGAAAGCTGATCAGTGTGACTTATGTCAGGCGTTGAATCCAGTATTATGGAGTAATACTTCGCTTGTTTCACTTCACTGATTATGATATCTCTAACTTTAGAGGCTAACAGTACAATTACCTCATTGCAAATAAATGAAGACAGAGGACGTTTTCCCTGAACCTGGATTGCCAAATTTACGTATGTGTTCAGCGAGAAAAGGATCGAATTCCCCTACTAATTCCAGTGACATCATGTACTCCCCATGGTGTAGAGACCCAAATGTTTCATCAGCTCCTCGAAACGGACGTCCTCGGCTTGCCAACTTTTTCACCACAGCGAACACTCTTTCCAAAACGTGTTTCCAATACTTCCTTTCAGTTTCGACGATGGAATCGTATTGACTGTCTAGCGATCCAATTCTTCTCTTGCGGGTCAAAAGTGCCAGTTCAGAATTTATGTGTTCTTGTGAGCTTTCATGTGCAGACAAAATCGCTCCTATATTTTTCCAATCCGAAACACCTTCACTGGCTAGTTTAGAACACGTCTTCTGAAAGCCAAATAATCTGCAGGAAGCTCAAAATACCGAACCTGTACCTTTTGAATACACAAAGTAATCTCTTGAAATGAGTTCTCCATTTTGTAATTTCCTACTAAAGATTTGTTTATTTAAATATCTGGTTTTATAGCCAAAATCCCTTTTAGAGTTTTTAAAATCACAATCTTTATACTGATTGATTCCTCTGTGTAACAATACTTCGATCATGGTGTCATTTATTTTCCACTCAATGGGGTCGTCACTAACAGTATAATTTATATCAGTTTGTTGTGAAACGGAATCATTTGAACTTTTACTTATTTGTGTACTGTCGGAACTACGTTCGTTATCACCACTCAATATAAAATTATCCGTTTCAGGAGCACTTGTTGCTTGATCATTATTTTCATTGTTTGAACCACTTTCGGTGACATTGTACTGTTCCCAAGATGAGCAGCCTTCTCCACTCAGTCCACTCTCCTTGGATTTTTCAAGAGGTTTAAAAAACTGTCAACCGTCTTAATATTTTTCAAATAGTTAGTTTCTTTTTCACGTTTTTCACTTGCGATTTTGCGGTAACCTGAACCACTAAGCTTCCGAAGCTTTTCACTCATTGGTACTTTTTAGTTCAACTTTATAAAAAAAAAAAATTATAACACACTTACTTTATCTAAGCAATGTGGCAATGTGAACGACTTGGTAAGGATAACAACTGAACGTGAAGACGTTAAGCGAACGACTATAATCTGATTTACAAAAGATGCTCGGTGGAAGCTGTCATACGCTTGATGGGTGAGGTGAGGGAGGAGTGGAGACGAGAGGGGTAACGGTCTCCATGGCGCCAACAGTGAGCAATGTTGTAATGTATGCCGACACAGCAATAAGCACATGATTTGACTCAGTGTGTCTTCACTCGTCTCAGTCATTAGACCGCCAGGCAGGGGGGCTAACTTCCACAGTATTTGTGTCTTCCTGCAAGCCTCTTGGAACGTTATGCGTCATGATCTGCCTCAGTGGCAACGCAGAATTTCCCCACGTGCTAGCTTTGACAGCTGTCAGCGAGCTTTATTGGTAATTCAGACTTACAATACACTAGCTTTGACAGTTTGCTGTATCCCCACTGACTGGCAGTGTTGCCAGTCTGTTGACTACCGGCATAAAATATACCCATATTAAATAAAACAAAACTTCACACTTGACTTGTAAAAGGGATTTTTTTTTAGTTTACGAATTGTATTTAGATTTCAAATTTACGTGAGAAAATGCAAAGTAAGCTCCCTTTGACTGCCGTTCTCGGTCACTGCGCCTGGCGCTTGGCACGGCAATTCACCCGAAGCCGCGGCGCCCGTCGAACGTCAGGCTGTGCCGCCCCCCAGGCCGTGCCGCCCCCCAGGCCGTGCCGACCCTAGACACGTGCCTAGTGTGCCTAGTGGGAAATACGTCGCTGTGCACAGGCAGTTCCGGGGTGGCCTTAAACCAAGTATAGGGTGTGTGGGGCTTTTAGTAGGTAAGAATCCTGCGCAATTGTAAGTCCGGAAGCTTGCAATCTGTCTTTTGAAGATTTCCCCACGGTTTCCCTCGAAAAACTAAAAATATATTAATATATTATTACACCATATTTGGCTCCAGGAATTAACCTGGGGGGAGTCCTTGTGGCTCCGGGCAAATGGGAGTGAAATGCGTCGTTGCCTAACATCTGCAACATAACATATTGGATTCAGCAAGAGAATCCAACTAGCCTCTTTCACTCCAACTCCAGCACATAACCTACAAGAGGTGTCCCTGTTAAGCTGAGCAACCCAGTGGAAGGTTGGCTAATCAATCCCAGCGGGAAGCTGGATCAGTGAGCCGATCAGTGCTGGGGGCTTCAAGGCTTACAACCTTGATAGTTAACAATTCGTTACCTGCGGGTAACCACCCTAAACACTTTTTCTTATCTCTTGCAACATGAAGAAAACGAATAACGGTAAAACTACCCCAGGCGGTACAACATTTAGAAAATCCACCCCTGCCTTTGGTGGGGCAAGCAAGCCTTCGGAGTCTGGGGAGCTTGCACTTTCATGTGAAACTAAGAAACGTTTTAAATATTTGGCAACCATCAACATCAACTCCCTCCTTGAGACAGGAAAACTAAATCATACATTAGATGTTTTAAATGACCACAATATCCTGATATCTGCCCTACAAGAGACCAGAGTCTTGGATGACGAGCCAATCGAATCACAGGGATACAGGATCTACAAAGGGCAGCCAGGTGAAAGAGTGATGAAGAATGTGCCTCACTTGGGTACAGGCTTCATAGTCAACAACAAAATGATCAACTCCATCATCTCCTTTTCATCTCCAAATGGCAGAACGTCCACTATAGCCTTCAGAACTCTCAACAAAGCATACACAATTGTTAATTTTCATGCACCTACTAATGACACCAATAGGAAAGATATTGAGAGTGTGGACAACTTCTGGAGGGTACTCGAAGAGACAATGGACCGGATTCCAAAGCACCATGTAACTATTTTAATGGGGGACTTTAATGCTCAGATTGGTAGAGAACGGAAATTTCAGGCCATAGTTGGAGAATATCCAGCACACAAGAGGACCAACAGGAATGGAGAAAGGCTGATTGACCTGTGCAGAAATTACAACTTAGTCCTCAAATCTACAGCTTTCAAACGCCTTCCTAGAAAAGCTATGACGTGGAGATGTCCTAATCCCATGCTTGGGGAATTCCAACTAGATCATGTAGCCATTAGTAGAAGGAACAGCCAGGAAATATTAAATGTCAAAGTATTGAGAAGTGCGAACATTGACTCGGATCATTATCTTTCTTTGATCAAAACCAATTTCATCCCTCTTAAAACAAGCAGAGGAATCCATTGCATCAAGTCGCGAATTCCAAGGTTCAATCCATCTAAGCTGAGAGACAGTGATGACTTCACCAAGACCCTAGCTAAGAACAAGGAAAAGAAGGACTGGCCCCAACTACAGAAGGCACTAGTAGATGCGGCGACAATAACTATCCCGGCAGTCAGAAAGAATAAACATCCGTGGTGGACAGCTACATGTGACAAGGCAATAGAAGGGAGAAAACAAGCATGGCAGAAATGGAACCGTAATAAAAGTGTGGACAATCATGATAATTTCTTAGAAATTCGGAAAACTACTGCCAAAATTATCAGAACAAGCAAGAGGCAGCATAATAAGGATATCATTGACCAAGCAGAGAGGGATTTCCAGCGGAACAACACTAGAGACTTCTACCAGGCTTTTAAATCACAAATAACACCTTATTCAGCTCCTACACTTCACCTTCGGGGAGCTGACGGAGATCTGAAATTGAACAATAAGGAGTGCACCACAGCCTTAGCAGAGTATTTCAGCGACCTTCTTAACTCCGAGGAACCCATGGAAAAGCTACCTTTTGAACCCAAGAACGTTGTTAAGCCACACTCTTTCCCTCCAACAAAGGAAGAGATCCAGAAAGTCATTTCCGAATTAAAGTCCAATAAAGCAGCAGGCGAAGATGGGATCATTGCAGAGCTCTGGAAGTATGCTGACGAGGAGTCGATACAGAGTATCCATGACATCATATCTAACGTCTGGTTGACAGAACAATTACCTAGTGACTGGACCTCAGCTATCATTCACCCACTACATAAAAAAGGTGACAAATCAGATCTCAACAACTACAGAGGGATTTCCCTGGTATCAGTGACATACAAGATACTCTCCAAAGTATTGCTCACAAGAGTAGAGGTTCAACTGGATTCCTGCATTGGAGAGTACCAAGATGGGTTTCGAAAGTCAAGGTCATGCACCGAACAGATTCTGAATCTCAAAACCATTCTCACGTACAAAAATCAAAGTGCCTCACCTTATGTTGCAATTTTCGTGGACTTCCAAAAGGCCTACGACTCAGTTGATAGAGAGTCACTCTTTGAGACACTGGCTGAATTGGGGCTAGATAAAAAGACCCTGAATCTAGTGAAAGCGACTCTCACTAACACCACAGTCAAAGTCAAATTCAGAGGGGAACTGTCCAAGAGCTTCGAGGTCAGAACTGGTGTTAGACAAGGGGATGGCTTGTCTCCGATCCTCTTCAATTGCCTACTAGAAAAAGTAATTCGTGAGTGGACAAAAACTCTGAAGGATGATTCTGGATTAAGAATAGGCTACAAGAAAGACAAGTTAACAGCCCCCTGTTTAGCCTTTGCAGACGACCTTGCACTCCTAGCGTCCAGTGTGGAGGAAGCTAACCATCAACTATCCTCTCTGAACTATATAGCAGCTAAAGTAGGCTTAAAGATCGCCATCAACAAAACACAGTTTATCAGCAACATCAGAGATGCGCCCGAGTCAATCCCACTGGAGGACAATGTAGTACAAAGGACTAACTCCTTCAAATACCTAGGAGAATGGATAACCCCAAACATCAATGAAGACCTGGCCATGAACGACAGATGCATCAAACTGGAGAGAGTCTACCACCTATGCAAGAATATGTACAAATCCAAATCCCTCTCAATGAATTTCAAACTCAGACACTACAGTGCTGTAGTGAGACCATCAGTACTATATGCCTCAGAATGCCTAAATATGGTCATAAAAGGACAACTCCGGAAATTGGAGCTGAAGGACCGGAAGATTCTACGAAAAATCATGGGCCCTATTAAAGAGGAAGGCAAGTATAGAATCAGGCACAACAATGAACTCTATGAACAAGTGGAGAGCATTACAACAGCTATGAGGAAGAGGAGGCTGATCTTCTATGGTCATATTGTGAGAATGGATAATCAGAGGCTCACCTCCAGAATTTTCAACACTGTCTCTAGAGGGAAAGCAACTAACGCCAAGTGGTCGAAACTAGTCAGAAAAGACCTTGAACAATTGGATATTGACCCCAGTAAAATCTATGACAGGAATAAATACAGGACTTTAGTCAGAACATCAGACTCTCTCCAGTCACTAACAGCAAAAGCAGTGCGTCCAGGAGTAGGTGTGAAATGGACTCAGGAGCGGAAGGACATTCACAGTGCCAGAATGAAGGAATACTGGGCTAGGAGGAAAGCTGCCAGAGATAAGAACCACGTGGTCCACAGCCGGCCCAAACGGAACTAAAAAATTACACCATATTTAGTTGTTCATGCTTCTTGTGTGTGCATATTCTCTTGTCTAGGAATACGTACTGCCACTTCTGTATGAAAGGTCCCAGATTCGATTCCCGGCTTTTCAATTCAATTTAATTGTGGTTACACTCAGCTTTGTGGGGATAAATAAGACTGCTTGGATTTGATTCCTACCTCAGCCACTCTACAGGTGGTTGTTTGAGGTTTCACACTTCTCCGAGCAAGTGTCACAGCCATGATTGGTGCGGTTGATCGGAGTTGATGAGAGTTCAGAGCGCGCATCTACCTGGACAGTTCCAAGTGTCACGTGCGTATTTATGTTGTGGGTTGAAGTCCTAAGGTCTCCTATCTTTTCTCACACAAACTAGTACGTTTATCACGAAGATGAAATTTCAGTCACTTCTCAACATAATCACTCTCTAGACTCACTTGTATTAGGTAATTTCGCCGCCAAGAATGCATGGTCGCAGTGAGCGCTTCTTTAGGAGTCATGGTTGGTTGCTCCCTTAGTTTAGGAACTGCGACAACGCGGTCATGTAGCCCCGTGTACTTGGGGTGTGTGTAGAATTTGTCTGATATCCGGTGTTAATTGCGATGGCTGTATTAGTGTGTGCTATCTGTGATTCAGGTAGAAGGACTGCAGTCGATTAATTTTTTCAAGTAGCTCCTACTTTTACTACCAAATGCTACCGTTCACGACACCTAGCTGCGGACGTGGCTACTAATTGCCATCGCAGTCAGCACCTGGCGGCGAGCGTTATCAAACTAACCTACAAAATTTAGCTTCCACAAGTGTAGTTAGTGGAAGTTTCTTTTTCATGCCATAAATCTATGACATGGGTCCGCCGGCTTTACTTCCCCTCCGAAGGAAGGCATACTGGGGGATTTTTAACGCTCTTAAAAAGATCCGACGACTTCGGCCTGGTTTGAACCCGCGATCTTGGGCATAAGAGATCAGTATGCTAACAACTACGCCACCGAAGCCGCTTCTTTAGAAGTCAGATTAAACCACTGGCAGCTTGCCAGTTAATGCGTGCAAAGGGGCTGCTTCGAATCGTTCTCACATGACGTTCGTCCTGTTGTGCATTGTCTCATGCATGAATTTAAAAAAAAAATAAGATAATGGTAAAATATATCAGCTTATCATATTGAAAAGGAGGTAGTGTCCCTCGCACCCAAATGAATAGAAAAGGGGATTTCATTCAAAGGATTACATTATTTTAGAAATATTGTTTTTTTCATCATACCGGCCATGGTATCCGAAAGCGCTAACGCGATGGCTCGTGCATCGTTGGCATTGGGAGAGTGCGGGTTGATTCCCACCTTAGCCGTCCTACTAGTGGTTGCCCCTACTTCTACTCCAGGCAAATGCCGGAATAGTACCTTCTAATTGACCACGGCCGCCTCCTTCCCAAACTCCAGCCTCAATTACAAATACAGTACATACACTACTACAGCCATCAAAATTATACAGGTTATCATACGAATTCCACGCCCACACACGTAGACGAGGCTACATAATCACAATGTCAAAAACCCCTGATTTAAATCATCACCATCACATCATCATCAAGAACAACTGTAACAACAATTACAACAACAGTAACCGCAACAACAACAACCACAGCATATGTAAATGAGAGGTAAAACGAATGAAGATGACCACCTCCTTGTGTAGCAGCTACCATTCTTGACTGTCACCCTGGAGGTCCAGGTTCGATCCCCGGCTCAGCCAAGAAATTTAATTCTTGTCTGAGGGCTGGAACGGGGAACACTCAGTCTCGTGAAGCAAAACTGAGTAGAAGTGTGTTTGATTACCACTTCAGCCATCTTGGATGTGGTTTTCCGTGGCTTTCCACTTCTATTCCAGGCAATTACCAGGATGGTTCCTACCTTAAGGCCACGGCCGCCTCCTCCCCAATCCTGAGTTACAAATACACACTACTACTACTACTACTACTACTACTACTACTACTACTACTACTGATAGATAATGCCTTGTACGGGCCTAATACATTTTATTTTCGACGCTGTCGGAATGTAAACATTATGTATCAGAAAACTGTATCTTAATGAGGCTCATTATAACACTATTTTTCATTATGAAACAGTTTCTCCCACCTATCAGAGCTCAAGAAACAGTTGCGTGACCAATTAGGTAAGGATACCTTTGCGCATGCGCTCAAAATCCAACATATTTCTGTGTTGGCAAGCAAAGTGAATGGTCTCTGCTTTTGGAGCGCCTTGACCCACGCATGCGCTCTGTTCAGTCAGCAAAGCCAGCGCGCTCTGTACACTAACTGAATTAACTGAAGCCCACAGTTATTTATGATATGTTAAAACATATAATAAAGTTATAAGGATCGTCGAACATAAACAGTCGTATGCAACTTGCCTATAATGGTAATTAAGACACGAGTATGTTTATAAAACGAGTGTAAGCGAGTTTTATAATTTCCATTGCCATTATAGGCTCGTTGCATAATGTACTATTATGATATTAATGGAACATTTTTTAATAGTACTTTCAAAGAACATTTAAAACATTTCAAACAAGATTTAAGAACTCACATTTTGTAATTCCGAAAACAATAATGAATTTGCAAAAGATCATTAGCTTAAATTGAGCAATTTCTATTTAACAAGCTACCACCACATTCATTGCTGGTCTTTGAGAGTATGGAGAAAAAAATAAAATAATAAAAAAGGGGTACAAAAATTGGATATTAAATAACTCCTTAAACTAAGTGGACATCTTCTTGTATAGGCCTATGTAATATACTCCTATTCATACACTGTGCAATATGAAAGGAGAAATTAATTGAACATGGTGGTAACATTTGCATTTTAAGTTTTAAGTTAAGTCTTAAAAATAGTAACGACATAACTGTCGTATTAAGGTACGAAGAAAAATATTATAAATTACTACAATTGCTTTATTGTATTATTATTAACATATTATAAACATTTTATCCACAATTAATTGTTATGAGGTGATTGAATATTTTTGTTAATTATTATTAGTGGCACTATATAAAATAATGGGAAGGTGAGACATTGGACTGTATACGTGTATTTTTTTTGTTAACATATCTATCTATATATTTAAAACACTAAGCTGTTTTTTGTACACACGAGATTGTGAAAACGACTTAACCGATTGGCTTCGTAAGACATTCTAACGAAAGCTCTTGGCACGCAGATTTGCAGAGTGTCTCTAAAATAAACAAATATATTACGGTATATTTTTAAATTAATATAGAAAATAGCAGAATTCTAGGCCCTCACGCATGCGCACAATCCGCCTGGGGTCATGACAAAATGGCGGTGAGAAGTCCATTAAAATGTAAGTTATTTAATAAGCTTCCATGTAATTGAAAACATACATTAACCAAGTTCTGACAATAAAATATAATAACAGTATGAACGTATACGAATGTGCAACATTGATTTATTTGGATAATGAAATTGATTATTTCCTTCAAACAGCGGCTTTTGTATATACATGCTGCTAAACATGAGTGCGTGAGTAGCCATGTGGTTAAGGCGACTGGCTGTCGTTCCCAGAAGCGCCGGTTCGATCCTACGCCTCGCCACTATTTTTTTTTTTTTACCATTGTTTAATGGTTTAATCAAGGAGTAATAGTAAGGTTTTATGTCTGTTAAAGATACTTATTTCTACATTCCCTCTAAATACGTTTTATTTTCGTTTTACCATTGCATTGCATTGCAGTATGTGATCAAAAGAGCAAACTGTTGTCCGCAGTACGCCGTTTAAATATCTGCAATCAGTTCCTATAACTGACAACAGATGGCAGTAATTCGCCCATATAGTTCCATTAACTGACAGCAGATGGCAACACCATTGCATCGATATATTTAGAACACAAGACATGGCATGTTTTCACGTGATGGAAAATTATAAAGGAGGGGAATATTAAAGAAGGGAAATGTTGAGGAACATTAACCGACAGTTGAATGTGTAGGCTAGGTTGTTTATGTACCTTAATATTGCAATTTCTTCCCAATGCTTCGGTGGTCAAGTTATTAGCGTCCTAGACTAAAAGTTATAATTATGCATCGTCGATATTAAAGAAAATAAAAGTAGTTTTCCAGGCACTCGCGCGTCTCCACAATTGCTTTCGCCATGAGAGACACTTGGCAAATATAATTCGTTTGAAGGAATCCGACATCTTGGTCACTCAGCCCCGTGTACTTGGGTGTGTATGTGTGAAATTTTCTTCTGATAACCTGTGTTATTGTGATGGCTGCATTACTGTGTGTATTTGTAATTAAGGTGGTAAATGGCAAGGAGACGGCCAAGGCCTTAAGTTAGGAACCATCCCGGTATTTGCCTTAAGTGGAAGTGGGAAACCACGGAAAACCACATCCAAGATTGTCGAGGTGGGAATTAAACCTTCCTCTTCTTAGTTATACCTCAAGAGACTGAATGTACCCCGATTTTGCCCTGAGACCAGAATTAAATTTCTTGGCAGAGCAGGAAATGTAACCCGGGTCTCCGGGGCGATAGACAAGAATAGGTGGGCCTCCATGTGTTAATACGATTTTTGACATGCACGGGACATAGAATTCAAAAACTGCCTCCATTAGGGTGACTATCGAAGTGAGTATTGAGTATAGGCCTATGGTCATTCCAGTAGTTGGTGAAGTCATTCTATGTTCCCCTGCAAAATGTACTGCCATAACCTATAACAGGTGATGGAAATTGCTTATTTAGAGCAGTTTCGTACTGTTTATAACAAAATGAAGAACGTCATTCTGAGCTGCGTTTTCAAGCTATCGCAAAAATTTCGCTGGCAGGAACAATTATAAGGAATTTATTTTAAGCGATCAGTCTCATCGCATTCTCCTCACCAACCAACTTGAGTATGAAAGTCTCTGGACGGTCATGTTGAACTTCATTGTATAAGACAATTGTTTAATGATTATTTGTTTAGAGTACTGAGTCTAACTACGTAGTTGATTTCGGCAATGGAAGTATTATTTGCCATTTAATATTTAGCGGCTCCGTTATTGCAGGACACTATAGTGTTATCGAATAATACGAAGCCACATTTAAAATCCAATATAAATAGGCCATTTCAGAAACAATTCCAGATATTATGCAATACAGTGTACTGTAAGGTCCTTGACGATCAAATGTAAACATTTTTCTACATTGTATTTCTCTTTCGTAAAATCTATGTGTGGTTACTTTGGTCTTTACTGTTGTGAGGGTAAAATTGATCTGCTGGAATATAAAATATTTGCCAAGCTGCAACAATGTAATGATATTAATTTAAAAGTCATTGAACTTATATCCAGCAGTTCAAACACATACATCAGCGTTAACAGATTGGATACTGAAGATGAAAGCCAGCTACTTCATTTCCCTATTATTGAATTTTTCAATTCCTTGGAATTAAGAGATTCGCCTCCACATACTTCGAACGTTTAAGCCGTAGATATGCTTCTTAGAAATCTGACTGTTTCCCAAGGATTCATATATGGTAATATATTAATTGTAAGAAATCGCTTGGATTCGGATATAATAGGTGCAGTAATATTAGGCAGAGAGCTCAAATCCTACGACTTGATTTAACACCTTCCGATAAAACACTTACAGGTAGCCTACAGTACATTTTCTTTTAATAGGCAACAATGTCCTATTCGCTCGGCCTACTTTATCAAAATCAATCAAGCTCAAGGAGAAACTCTTGAACGTATTGGGCTATTTACCTCATCACGTTTTCAGTCATGACCAGCAGGATAGTGAAGGTGCAAAAAAGGTCCTGTTTGGGATGGTAAAGAATAAGAGGCGGAAGGATCCTACGGATTATGTTAGAATGGTGAACAAAAGGGGACAAGAGATAGAAAATAGGGAAGAACTGAAGAAAATGTGGAAATAATATTTTGAAGAACTCCTGAACCCAAATGGAAACCACGGCGAGGGGCAAGAAATCGGGGAAGAGGTACAGTAGATGAACTGCAAACAGAAAAGGACTTAACATGGAAAGAAGTGGAAGATGCAGTGAGGAAGATGAAAGGAGGGAAGGCACCGGGTGTGGATGAGTTGAGTGTGGAGATGGTGAGAGCAGCAGGAGAGGAGGGGATACAATGGTTGTACCGAGTGATGAAGACAGCATGGAAGGAAAGGAAGACCCCAGAGGACTGGAAAAAGGGAATAATTGTCCCGATCTTCAAGAAAGGTAGTGGAACAGAATGCAGAAACTATCGGGGAATAACACTGATGAGTCATTGTGCAAAGTTGTTTGAGAAAGTTTTGGAAAGGAGAATTAGGACAAGGATAGAAGGAGGGATGAGGGAAGAACAACATGGCTTCAGATCAGGAAGGTCCACAGTGGATTTGATTTTTGCTGTAAGGCAGTTACAAGAACAGCACTACGAGTATGGAACAGATCTACTGATGGCCTTCCTGGACATTGAGAAAGCATTTGACAGTGTATGCAGAAACAAAGTATGGAAGTCCCTGGAGGATAGAGGAATATAAAAATGGACTATAAGGAAGATAAAGGAGATGTACAAGGGAAGCGTGAGCTGTGTGAAAGTGGGAGGAGAGAGATCGGACTGGTTGGAACAGAGAAACGGCCTGAAACAAGGAAGTGCACTGTCACCGTTACTTTTCATTATGGTGATGGATGACATAATGACCCGAGTGGAACAAGTAATTGGGGAAGGAAAGATGAAAGCAATGGTGCTTGCAGATGATTTGATGATTTGGGGGAACAAGGAGGAGGAGGTACAGGAACAGTTGGACGTGTGGGAAGGAATAATACAAGGTTATGGGATAAAATTTAGCATAAATAAGAGTGAGATGGTGATCACAACAAGGAAGAAGGAAAGAACCACAACGGGAATAACAATTGGTGGGGAACAGCCGAAGGAATTGGAGAGTTTCAAGTATCTGGGAAGCCTGATACAAGAGAATGGAAGAAACGATAGAGAAATAAATGAGCGGGGGAGACAGGCAGAAGCATTCCGGAGGAGTGTGAGAAGCATGTTATGGAGCAAGAATGTCCCTCAGAACAGCAAAAAGATCATATATCGGACGTACAATGTCCCTATCCTGACGTATGCCTCGGAGACCTGGGTTATGAAAGGAAGGGAGAAGAGCAAAATACAGGCCAGTGAGATGAGGTTCTTGAGAAGCAGTATTGGAGCTACAAAGATGGACAGAATAAGAAATGAGAGGACCGGAGAATTAATGAAGGATGAACCATTACAGACTGGTATAGAGAAATCTAGACTTAGATGGTATGGACATGTAAAACGAATGGAGGAGAAGAGGATACCCAGCAGGATACACGAGACGAAGTGGGAAGGAAAGAGACCAAGAGGGAGACCGAGAGACAGGTGGCTGAAGGGGGAGGAAGAAATCGTGAAGAAGAGAGGAGAAGACTGGACAAGGGTGGAGGCTGAGAGATGGTGGGAAGACAGAAGACGTTGGAGAGACTTGTGTTCCAAACAGACCCGGCCAGTGGCTGGAAACTGTGCAAGATGATGATGACCTAATCACGTTTTCAGTCATGACCAGCAATATATTGCAATGCTGAGAGTGCTATCTTTTGACGCCCTTAAAGTTGCAATAGTGCTAAAAAGTAATCGTACAAAGAATGTAACTTATATAAGAAGCTTCTTCAGTAATTTTGTTTTCCATTGTCCGTCATGTTTTGACGGGTTTCATCTAGTATATTGTAATTATGATTGACACCTGCCGACAAGCGTAAGCTTGGCAGGACCAAAAAATGTAAAATTTGGCTTAAATAAACAAACTGTAAATTGTAAACTACTACAGCAACAACAGACACCACAAAAACACAGGTTATCAGACAAATTCTATATATATATACACACACACACATACATCCAAGTGCAAGGGGCTAAATGACCACGATGTTCAAATGAAACAACAACAACAACAAAAGCAAATAATGAAACATTCTTGCTGTGGCCTTGCCTGTTAGAAGATACCGTCCCAGCATTCGCTGGAGCTGACAATGGGGAAATCGAGAAAATAACATTTTAAGAATGGTCAATTGACGGTGGGGTTTGAATCCACTCGTCTTCAAACCTTAGAGTCAGCCTGAACCAATGGCATTGCACGTTAATGAGCTGAGCAAC
This sequence comes from Meconema thalassinum, assembly GCA_946902985.2. Taxonomy (NCBI): domain Eukaryota; kingdom Metazoa; phylum Arthropoda; class Insecta; order Orthoptera; family Tettigoniidae; genus Meconema; species Meconema thalassinum. The sequence continues at coordinate 224,208,509 of OX336394.1, forward strand.
ACCGATCTCTGCAAGGCTTCCTTGTCTGTACTCGGAATTATTGAATTATATGACATGCTAGACTGAGTTGTTAATATTTCAAACAGAAGGGGGAAATCTAAGGAGTAATAATTTGCAGAAGCAGCCTAGAGATTATGGGTCAGGGGTCGGAGGATGTTTTTATCCCGGTGTCCACCTACGTGCCTATCAGACATGCGTCGCAGGGGGACTCCTTTGCATAAACTACGAGGAAGAGGGTCCGTTTGGAATTATATTGATTACCCTATCAAGGATACGCAATTAATAGCCGATGCATATAATCAATCGTCTACAGAGTACATAACGACCACTACTCCCCTCGTATGATAATTTAGGATGGTAATTAGTTGAAGTCTGAAAGTGATTGCCTTTAACTGTGCTCTTCAAGTGGGAGTTCCTACCACATATTCATTACCATATCGTTCATTAGAGCAGAATCAGCTACATTTGTTGTTGTTAATTCATTTTTGTCCGGCCCCGTGGTGTAGGGTAGCGCACTTGCCTTTCACCCGGAGGCTCCGAGTTCGATTCCCGGCTCCGTCAGGGATTTTAGAAACTGACGTGAGGGCTGGAACGGGGTGCACTCAGCCTCGTGAGGACAAAATTGAGTAACTGTCTGACAGTGAGGCAGCACCCCGGTCACGAAAACCGAGATAAACGGCCGAGGGGAACCGATGCGCTGACCACGCATCACCCCAATATCTGCAGGACAAATGGCTGGGCAGCGGTCGCTTGGTAGGCCTAGGCCCTTCATGGGCTGTAGTGCCAGGGGTTAATATTTTAATTCATTTTTAGCCTATTTTCAATTTTGAAAAAATAGGCTTATGAGATCACCTTTTGTCCGTGTGTGTGTGAGGTGTGTGTGTGTGTCCCTAATAAAATCTAAACGGCTGGATCGATTTCAATGAAACTCGGTAAGTTCATAGCACTATTCCGGGCGACCTCGACCGTTCCCTTCAAATTTTGTTACGTCTCACCAATCCAACATGGCGGCTGTGCGAAATATTTCACCAGCATTCAATATCTCCGAAACTATTTCCGATATCACCCTGGAATTTATTACGGTGATAAAGGGAACTACTATAAGTTCATCCATGAGACTTTTGAAAACCTGGTAACAACAAAACCAATATGGCGGCCACGCGAATTTGTGACTTTTAAGTAGACGTTTCTCGCGATTTAACCAACCAAACGCAATAAAACTTGGTACAGTATATATTTATACACATTGTAATGCACCGACATCTAGCTTGGTTCAATTGTTTACATGACCAAAAGATGGCGGATGTGCGAAATATTTCACTGGCATTCTATATCTCTGAAACTATTAGCGGTATCACCCTGAAATTTTGTACGAAGATAAAGGGCACTACTCGAAGTTCATCTATACGACTTTCAAAAACCGGTTAACTACAAAACGAACATGCCGACCAAGCGAATTTGAAAATTTTAAATAGACCTTTCTCGCTGTTTAATGTTCCAATCGCAATGAAATCTGGTACAGGATTTGGTCATACACATTGTAATGCACTGGTATCTAATTTAGTTCAATTGTTTACATAACCTCAAGATGGCGGCTGTGCGAATTTTAAAATTAAGTTTTTATTCCGTGTGTCGTAATCATGCGATCGAAGTGAAAGTTTGAATAATGAACCTACGCAATAATTCTTCTCTACTGGTACATAACTCTATGGCCTATGCATTTAACAATCCAACATGGCGACCATCCGAAATATTTAGACGGCTCTGAATATCTACGAATCTATTATAGCAATCAAACTGAATTTTTTATTATTCATAGGTGCTATGAACTTAAGTTCACCTATAGTACTTTAAATAACCTGGTGATCACAAATCCAACATGGCGGCGACGCGAATTATAAATATTCACATGGACGTTTCTCCCAATTTAACCATCCAAGTGCAGTGAAACTTGGTACAGTAAATCCGTATACAAATGTTTATCCATGGCATCGTAATTTATTTCAATTGTTTCCATAACCACAAGATGGCAGCTGTGCGAAATGTTAAAATCTCCTTGTTACTTCTTGTCTCCTAATCATGCGATTGAAGTTTGAATGATACACGTACACATTAATCTTCATGTAAAAGTACATAACTCTAGGACCTACATATATAAAATCCAACATGGCGACCATCCGAAATATTTAGTCGGTTCTCAATTACAGCAATCAAACTGTAATTTTGTATGTTGATAGTGGCAATTAACATAAATAGGATATATGAAAATAGGCTGTATAGTTCTTCACGGAACTACTTGTTGGGTCTTTGAACAACATGATCATAAGCTCCGTGCTACTCTGTTGTACGTTGGAAATTTCCAAGACGAAGGTCTACTTTATATAAAACGCGAAGATGTACTGTATGTTTTGCAGAACTCAAGCTCTTATGGCAGAGGGAGTTAGAAGGTACGGTTTGTGCCAAAACTTTCCAAATCGTTTTCATAGTGTAAGAACAATTTTGCAAATCTTGAACAGTCAATAGAAATATATTTATTTGTTTATAAAGTGCGTTTAAAGTTACAAACAAGACGGTAGACCCCGCCAGAACTGTATCGCATCCAGCCCGCATAACATTAAAACCGGGCGGGTGGTTTAACACATGCGAGATTTCTCGCACAGGCCCTCTAGTTTTTTTTTAAATATTCTGTCAACAATATTTTGAAGGAATGTTGCTTGTAGGTTTACATGACAGTTAATCTCCCTATCATGAGCCACGGGACATCCATTATTACGAGAAATCTGAACCACAGGACCTTTTACTTCACTTCGAATATCTCACATGCATTGATCGGGAATCAAGTAGATGTTGCCCTCCATGAGACAGGCCGGTCGCATTGTGACGCACTCTCTACGCCCAACTTCTGTCGACATGATCTTTCCACTCATGGGAGTAGCTCCTCCAGAAGTTAGAAGACAAGTAGCGGCAGAAGTTAAGAAGAAAAAGCAAGAAACGGATCTAAGACACCCAATGTATGGACTTGATGTCCATCCACCTAGGCTTTTAGGGGCGGAAGACCTCATAGTTCCACCCCTTAAAACAACAATAACTAACGAACACCTAGGCTAAAGTCAAGCAAGAGCTTCCTCCAAACAACGATATTCATTCCTTCCTCGGCTGAAGCTCGCCGAAATGAACTTTGGAAAACAAAATCACCGGGACGATCGTGGGAAATGAAGGAGAAGCCGGCAGCAGGCTACTATTTACCATACGGATCTTGGAAGACAGATTGAGAACTGGTGTGAGTCGGCGCAGAAGCAATTTGAAGAAGTGGAGATACAGTACTGAAAAACTTTATAAATGTGGTGAAAAACAAGACCCTGAGCACCTTCTGAATAGCAGCATGTTACCAAGACCATGAAATATGCAGGACTTGATAGAAGCTAATGACAGTTGAACAGTGGAGAAATGAAATTTAATGCAATTTATATGTATATTTGTATGTGTTTAGGACTCGTTTAAATAAATAAATAAATAAATAAATCGGGAATCGATCCCGGTCCGCCTTGGTGAGAAGCAAACAGCTTGACGACTGCACCAGCACGTCCTCCAACAATATTTTTCCCCGACTGAGTTCAGGATATGGCCTACTGAATTCTCCAGTCAGGAAGCGCATTGCCACGATATTCATTGGCGTTCAGTAAAAGAAGGCAAGAATTAATTTCATACTACAGTATTAGCTTTTGCAAAGGTACAAAACTTAGCCTAATAATTGCATTTCCCCACCAGGATTACGAACTAATACAACTAGTTTATCCTCCTCTCCTTTCAAGATTATCTATTTGATGCCACTGACGCATGATTTATTAAAATCACTTATCCTCCCAGTTCGACTTTACCCACGGAGTCTGAGAGAGGGTCATTCCTCTACCGTCGCAAAAACGGTGTCTGAGAGGTGAACATGCTTTGTCAACAGATACAACTAGGGATGGTGACAAGCCGATCGCCCAGGCGGCCACTAACTTGGGTCTAATGAAGGTAGGGTCAAAAGAAGGGATTTTATTTGTAGGAAGTTGACCTGTTGAAAGGAACCGTCCCGGCATTTGCCTGTGGTGAAAATGGGAAACCACGAAATTCATTTTTAGGACGGCTGAGGTGGTATTCGAACCCACGCTTTCCCGATGCCAGCGAGGCACGAGCTAGCACGTTAGAGCTCTTGGCCACCGTGGCCGGCCGCATAATTTACAAATAATAATTTTACTTACGGAGCTGCTTTATTATGTAAATCAGGCACAACAAGCAAACTAGTGTCTAAAAATATGTTCTGGCTTCCATCTGTTCTTCACGCCAGATACAAAGGAGGTAGGTTCTGTGTTGTAGTAGTACTCTCTTTCGGTCAATTATCGCTGTTGCGATAGAAAAATGATTGAAGTCTGGTGCCCTATTGGGCTCCTTTCACTCCATTAATATTTGGCTATAATTTTAATTTGGGTTATTCTGTTTGCTTGTGATTTAAATATTTGCTCCCTTAAAACATTACTGGATAATGCCTTAAAGGGAGAATTTTGTCCTTAGGAGTTTGCAGTCGAGTGGTTTTATTTTGCTTTGCTTTAATTTTTTCGTTAGATTTTGAGAGTACTAAAGCCTGTTGATGTGCCTGAAGAGCTGCGGGTTCGAACTTGGGTCAGCGGCATGGCTATTAACCGTCCGACCCGCAGCGGCACTAGTTGTTAATACACTCTGTTCGCTCTGTCATGGCCTGGCAGCGGTCGCTTCAGCGAGGTTAGGCTACACCTCTGGCTGGCTACGTCATATATCCTCAAGCCTCCTATTGGTCCGCGAGTCTTTTACTAAATCTGTTACTAAATGTCTCACGCAAAAATCTACGCCAGCGTTCCAGATGTTATTGATGCCACCCTGGCCTCATGGATATACCGGTATTAGGACTGCTCGCCATCAGAGTCCATCTGTTCTTCAGCCACCTTAGAGGCGCTGTATCACTTTTCGACTTGACATTCTTCGGGAGCTCCGCTCCAAATAGACCTCTGGATAGCCGCTTCCAATTCTTTAAGAAGGCTGCAAATTCGCATCAAAAAACCTATTAATTTGTCTTTCCTCGGCATTTGAAGTGGGTTTAAAAGTGATTTTGATCTTGGTTGGTTGCTTCCTTAGTTTAGTGGCTGCAACAACATGGTCATGTAGCCCCGTGTACTTTGGGTGTGTGTAGAATTTGTCTGATAACCGGTGTTACTTGTGATGGCTGTATTAGTGTGTGTTATCTGTGATTCAGGTAGAAGGACTGCAGACGATGAATTTTTCAAGTAGTTCCTACTTTTGCTGCCAAATGCTACTGTCTACGACACCTAGCTGCGTACTTGGCTACTAGATGGCATAGTAGTCAGCACCTGGCGGCGAACGTTGGAACTAATATAGCGTTATCAAACTAACCTAAAATTTTAGCTTCCGCAAGTGTAGTTAGTGGGAGGTTCCTTTTCATGCCATAACTCTATGACATGGGACCGCCGGCTTTACTTCCCCTCCGAAGGAAGGCATTCTAAGGGATTTTTAACGCTCTTAAACTATCCGACGACTTCAGTCGGGTTTGTACCCGCGATCTTGGGCATAAGGATTTACATCTTGATACACATTCATAGCACCACAGATCATACAACAGCTTTTGCCTTACAATCGTAACTCATTGTTTCTTCTTCCTCTGCTCCCCATCTTCTTCTTTCGCGACTGGAAAAGTGTTTTGAAACCACTGATGTGTTTGAATGTTAATTTCTAAAAATGGAGGACGTTTACGAATTTGAAGAAATTCTACCCGGACCCTGGTTCAATGTTTGAATTGTAGGGCATTTCCGGAGTTTTCCAGACATCTGGTAACCTTATACAGACAACACATTGTACAGTGAGGGCCCTCCCTTTAGAAAGGAGCTTTCCAAAGGCCGTGCCACGGACACGTCGCAATGACTCACCATCAGATTTACAGCATGTACCGATTACAACAGCGGAATCACTGGATGCTGCCATAGCATTCATTACATAATACAGCTAACAATATACCTTCTCTCTCTCTCTCTTCTCCCCTTGACGCTACGATCCTTGCAGAACCTTGGTATCCGCAACTATCTTCTTCCGAAGCTCTCTGTCGATTGCTTTGGTCCTCCATCTCCTGACTCCCATGGTACGTAGATCGTCCTCCACTTCCTCGATCCACTGCTTTCATGGCTTACCTCTATATCGTCTACCTCCTGGATGCCCCTCCAACACTTTCTTAGGTTCTCTTATTTCCTCCATTCGATGAACATGTCCAAGCCAACGCACTCTAGCAGTCTTCGCTACTGTTAGGCTACTATATCATGTCCATTGTAGCCTACACGTCTCTAAGCTCCTGATACCATAGTTGTGATAATTAAGCCTTGCTGTTAGGCACTGTAACCTGCGTCTTACCCCGTGAACATGGTTAGGTATAGAACAAAATATTGAATTTTCCTAGTGGAAACTTATCTTCTCAAGAAGATGTTAGCAGTAAATTTGTTCGTAAGTTTCAGCGCCGTGCGATATTTACTTGTGGGGGAATCTCAAACAAAATATATATAGATAGCCTAAAACCCGCGTACTCTGGAGGCTCTCAAGAACGAAATAACTGCACTGATACAAAATATTAGTGAGGATGAATTACAGCGAGTGTACCAAAACGTTCTACGTTGGTGCAACGTATGTTTAGAAAATGAAAGACAGTATTTCCAGCAACAACTCTGAAATTCATGTAAGTAATGATGATTATTAAATACGTTAAAAAGTGGAAATAAGTTAAACTAGTCGGGCGCTGCGCTGCTGCTAGCGCCAGTGCCTTGTTCGACACATTGCACCGGCCGTCACGCGGCCTCCGTGAGTTTCCGTTCCATAGGGAGGGTCCTCACTGGATTTTACGATCAGTATATCACAAATTCAACATTATTCCTACGTATCTCCATAACTCGATTTATCGATTAGTAGAAACATTCCCTGACGATTCAAAATATGGAAGTTCGACTGTATATCCGAGGCTTTAGAAACAGGGATATATATATATTTCAAAGCGAGTTCGGTGGCGTTGTCGGTAGCATGCTGAGCTTCTATGCCCAAGACAGCGGATTCAAACCCGGTCGAAGTCGTCGGATTTTTATGAGCCTTAAAATCCTTCAGTATGCCTACCTTCGGAGGGGAAGAAAAGCCGGTGGTCCCATGTCATAGATTTATGGCATGTAAAAGAACCTTCCAAGTAATTAAACTTGTGTGAAGATAAATTGTAGGTTAGTTTTCGTTGAAACGCTCTATCAAAGTTCCAACGTTCACAACTAGGTGTCCGTGACATCTGGTAGTGAACGTTGGAACTACATGAAATTGAACGGAACTTGTTGCTCACCCCATGGGTGTGCGCATTGAAGCAGCTACAGCCTCTGGCGAGTCGAACAAGTTCTCGGACACTCCTGGCACTAAAAGCCGTACGCTAAATAAATAATAATTTATTTATTTGTCACGTGGCCTCCTGAGAGGCCGAGTGCAGGTCTTTCTAGTCGACGCTCGTGATCGACCTGCGCGTCGGGATGAGAGATGGAATGATGAAGAGGAATGAAACTGGGCAAGGATGTGGAAGGAAGCGGCCGTGGACTGCCAGAAGGTACCGTCCCAGCATTTGTCTGGTGTTGAAAATGGGAAACCACGGAAAAATATTTCAAGGACGGCCGGCGGTGGGGCTCGAACCACGCGTCTACCGAGTCAGCAGAGAGCTAGGCCCCATGACCTAACGCTGCGCTTTAGCGAGCGTAGCCAATGCTGTCGGTAAAGTAATTATAAAGAGTAGGTACATACTACGTGCATATTACTGCCAACTCACAGTTAAGGGAAGAAGCAAAGCCCTCTTTGTCGGTATCTGCCCTCGTGAAAGTCTGGAACCATCGCTTTAAAATATTCCAGGACATTGCATCTTGATTTAAAGATGCTTATATTCTCATTCTTGAAGCAGTAGACTCCTGGAACATGCTATCAAGAGTAGCGAAGAATTCACTGAGTGCAAACAGATGGGCACTCCAGACCAGTCAGCTGTAGAAGTACTTGTCTGAAGAGCCACCAATGTCGTCAAGTGATCTTGTGCCTCGCTTCCGGGATTGCACAGAGTTGCTCAGCGACCTGTAAACAACGACTGTTTGCGCTTTCATGTTTTTATGTCGGAGAGAGGATTAATAGCCACAACGAGTGACCACGGTGAACTTAAGTATTTAAGATTCTGAGGTGCATGTCTCACCGCTTCCTGGTGGCACTGATTGGTACTAAGGAGAACCTACCAGAGAGCTATGTGCTGTATCTGTATCTGTACCTTGTTCCTATTACTATATCTTTGATGAATGTTATAAAATACATTTGGTGACCCCGAACTGAACTGCGGTAAATATTAGAAAACTATTTCATCTCCTATCTTCATGGCGTTAAAGGTTCTGTCAAACAGGAAGCGGGCTGCCCGCGCGGACGAAACGACCGCAGCCCGTCGCGGACTGGAGTGGTCAAACTGAATGCGGGCAAGTCAAGGCGAACCAGTATGAAAGCGATCGCCATCAAGTGCATATCACAGTGTTTTCTGTTAATTCAACATGCCCAGCAGTTCCTCGGACGAAGAAGAATTGCTTCTTCTGTTCGCTTTGAGTCAAGCGAGACGAAAAAGAAAATGGGTGCATGATACTAATGAAAAAAGACAGGAGTTAGGCGAGTATCACAAACTATGCTGTGAGTTGAGGTCATTTCCAGACCGTTTCTTCGTATATTTTCGAATGACTGTAGAATGCACTCGCGCACAAGGTCAATTAACCTCTCTGCTTCGTCGACCATGCTTCCAGCCCGCGCGGTCTCTGTGGAAAATCACAACTGCTCACTTGTCCGCCGCGAACAAGATTGGTCCGCCGCGGTAGACCGCCTCCTGTTTAACCAGGATGATGCAATATTACACAATACAAAGTTCGCAGCGGTCGGGCGGGCTGGTTCGCGCGGGCATCCCGCTTCCTGTTTGACCGAGCCTTGAATAATCAACCAGCAATGCATCATGTTTCCGTCAAGGCACCCCCGTTTAGGTCTGAGAATCTATTTCTTTGGTTTACCCAACTTGAAGGTCAGTTCATTTTAGCTAACGTAACTGCGGATTTATTGGTGGCGGAAATAGAGTAATGTAGTAGCTAAGTGAAAAATTAGCTACCGAAGTTGAGGACATTTTATCGTCGCCACCAGTTACTAATTAGTATGACGCAATAAAGCAGGCTTTAATCGACCGCATGTTACAATCTGATGTACAAAGAATGGAGAAATTACTGCGAACCGAGGAACTCGGAGACCGTACTCCATCTCAACACGATAGCTAATTTTCACTTAAGTTAGGTACTACATTACTAATAATAATCAAACCTGAAGCCGTGATTTCATGTGGCGTTTGATTGTTGCAGATGTTACTCATCCCATCATCGGAGCCGATGTTCTCGCATACTTCGGAATTCTCCTTGATCTTCGTTATAGACTTCTCATTGATTCAGCTACCGACTTGGCCAGTACTGGACATATCCGCTGCATCACTTGCCTATCAATTCGAACTGTAGTCGGCGATTCTCCCTACCACTTGTTGCTTAGTTTAGTATATTCATTGAAATTACTCGTCCATTTTCAACTCTTACACCAATTCAACATTCCACTGTTCATCATATTGTTACCACTCCAGGTCAACCAATTCGATCGAGGCCACGTCGGCTGGCACCTGAAAAACATACCACTGCCAAACGAGAGTTTGAATTCATGCTAGCCCAAGGAATATGTCGATTATCTACAAGTTGTTGGTCGTCGCTACTGCACATGGTCCAAAAGAAGAACAATTAGAGGAGACCCTGTGGTGACTATCGTCAGCTGAACGCTCGCACAATTCATGATCGCTACCCAGTTCCACACATTCGCCATTAACCTTCATGGACGTCATGTATTCTCCACCATATTCCCATTGCAGAAGAAGACATTCCCAAGGTTGCTGTGACCACTCCGTTTGGGTTGTATGAAGTTAACTTCATGCAATTTGGCCTACGTAACGCTGCCCAGACATTTCAACGCTTCATGGATGAAGTTACTCGTAATCTCGATTTCTGCTATCTATATATATAAAGCACAAAGTTTGTCTGTCTGTCTGTCTGTCTGTCTGTTATGTATACAAATCTACACCGTTTCACCGATCTGAACCAAAATTTGTATACTTACCCTTTGGAACCCTGCGGGTAACCCTGTCAACTTTAAATTTCGAACAGACCACCCCTTTCCCTGCATTTAGGCCCTTTTGCTAAAATCTACACCGTTTCACCGATCTGAACCAAATTTGTATACTTACCCTTTGGAACCCTGCGGGTAACACTGTCGACTTAACATTTTGGACAGACCACCCCAATCCCTGCATTTAGGCCCTTTGGTCCAAATCTACACTGTTTCACCGATCAGAACCAAAATTCGTATTCTTACCCTTTGGTACCCTGCGAGTAACACTATCTGCTTGAAATTGCGAACAGACCACTCCAATCCCTGCATTTAGGCCCTTTGGCAGAAATCAACATCGTTTCACCGATCTGAACCAAAATTTGTATACCTACCCTTTGGAACACTGTGAGTAACACTGTCTGCTTGAAATTGCGGACAGACCACTCCATTCCCTGCATTTAGGCCCTTTTGCCCAAATCTACACCGCTTCACCGATCTCAACCAAAATTTGCATATTTACCCTTTTGAACACTGCGACTAACACTGTCTGCTTGAAATTGCGGAGAGGCTACTCCATCCCCTGGATTTATGCCCTTAGGCACATATCTACACCGTTTCACCGATCTGAACCAAAATTTGTATACTTAGGCCCACCCTTTGGAACCCTGCGAGTAACACTGTCCATTTAAAATTTCGGACAGACCACCCCACTCCCTGTATTTAGGCCCTTTTGCACAAATCTACACCGTTTCAACGATCTGAACCAAAATTTGTATACTTACCCTTTGGAACCCAGCGGGTAACCCTGTCCCCTTGAAATTTTGGACAGACCACCCTATGCCCTGCATTTAGGCCCTTTTTCACAAATCTACACCGTTTCACCGATCTGAACCAAATTTTGTACACTTACCCTTTGGAACCCTGCGAGTAACACTGTCCACCTACAATTTCGGACAGACCACCCACTTCCCTGCATTTTGGCCCTTTGGTCCAAATCTACACCGTTTCACCGATCAGATTCAAAATTCGTATTCTTACCCTTTGGTACCCTGCGAGTAACACTGTCTACTTGAAATTGCGGACAGATCACTCCATTCGCCGCATTTAGGCCCTTTGGCCCAAATCTACACCGTTTCACCGATCCCAACCAAAATTTGTATACTTACCCTTTGGAACCCTGCGAGTAACACTACCCACTTAAAATTTCGGACAGACCACCCCATTCCCTGCATTTAGGCCCTTTGGTCCAAATCTACACCGTTTCACCGATTTGAACCAAAATGTGTATACTTACCCTTTGGAACCCTGCGAGTAACACTGTCCACATACAATTTCGGACAGACCACCCCATTCCCTGCATATATGTCCTTTGGCACAAATCTACACCGTTTCACCGATTAGAACTAACATTCGGATACTTACCCTTTGGTACCCTACGAGAAATACTGTCTGCTTGAAATTGCCGACCGACCACTCCATTCCCTGCATTTAGGCCCTTTGGCCCAAATCTACAACGTTTCACTGATCTCAACCAAAATTTGTATATTTAAGTTACCCTTTGGAACACTGCGACTAACACTGTTGGCTTGAAATTGCGGAGAGCCACTCCAACCCCTGCATTTAGGCCGTTTGGCACAAATCTGCACCGTTTCGCCGATCTGACTCAAATTTTATAAACTTACCCTTTGGAACCCGACAAGTAACACTGTTCACTTTAAATTTCGGACAGACCACACTATTCCCTGCTTTTTGGCCCTTTGGCACAAAACTACACCGTTTCACCGATCTCAAATAATTACCCTTTGGAACTCGACGAGTAACACTGTCCACTCGAAATTTCGGACAGACCACTCCATTCCTCGCATTTAGGCCCTTTGGCACAAATCTACATCGTTCACCGATCGAAAACAAAACGTGTATACTTACCCTTTGGAACCCAATGAGTAACACTGTCCACTTTAAATTTCGGACAGACCACTCCATTCCCTGCATTTAGGCCCTTTGGCACATATCTACATCGTTTCACCGATCTCAACCTAAATTTGTATACTTACCCTTTGCAACCCGACGTGTAACACTATCTAAAATGAATTTTCGGATAGACCATTCCATTTACTGCATTTAGGTTCTTTGGCAAAAATCAACATACATTCACCCAGCTAAACCAATCTTTATGTAAGTTACTTACCCTTTGCAACCCGACGAGTAACACTGTCTGCTTGAACTTTCGGACAGAGCACTCCATTCCCTGTATTTAGACCCTTTGCCACAAATCTACATCGTTTCACCAATCTGGACCAAAATTTGTATACTCATTCTTGGGAACCCAACGAGTATCACTGTCCACTTTAAATTTCGGACAGACCACTCATTTCCCTGCATTTAGGCTCTTTGGGACAAATCTACACCGTTTCACTGATCTGAACCAAATTGTTTATAATTACCCTTTGGAACCGAACGAGTAGCACTGTCAACATGAAATTTCGGACAGACCAATCTATTCCCTGCATTTAGGCCCTTTGGCACAAATCTACACGGTTTCACCGATCTGAACCAAATTTGGAACCCGATGAGTAACACTGTCCACTTGAAATTTCTGACATACCACTCCATTTCCCTGCATTTAGCTCAGGAATCCCTCGGGGTTGCCAGCTTCCTAACTCACCAGCCATGAGCCCTTGAGGGTGTACCAGAAGTGGTGGGGCTACACACACCCTGCCTCTTTGAGGGCCTTGAGCAGAAGACAGGAGATATTATGAAAAGGAAAAGAAGGCAGACCCCTCGATGAATGAGGGCATCAGGAAAGATGAGACAACGGCCAATTAAGACGGGAAATTGAAAGACTCCCTAGCCCTCGGATACCCTAATACAGTCGGAGTCGGAAGAGAACAAGAGTTGACGAAGGAAGGCCGACAGGAAAGAGAAGTGAAAGGAGCCCAGCATCAGGAAGTAGAAGCGATGCCAGACTCAGCTGGGATCCCGTGGTCGCCAACCCACGTCCCACAAGTCGTGAGACCCGGGGGGGGGGGCAGTTGTGAGAATAGCTTACTGATTCATCGCGAGGTGACATGAGAGGACTTTCCAGAGCCCACCGTGTTATCTGCTGTCTATGCTGATGCCAGCACAGGGCCGTTGCTCAAGCCACTGTGGTGTTGCGAAAGAGTGAGTGATTCCCCGGCCAATCTAAATACGGCGGGGAACCCCGAATGTGTGTCATCATATTTCGTCATCATCTGCGATCATCTCAGGTTCGTGCACCTTGGACCCATATTCTTTGCCGAGCAGAACACCATAAGCTCTTTCACTAGACGCTTCGAGTACAGGCCTAAGCCAGAAAATAAGGTTGTGACTTTGGAAGACATCGAAGCTCGACATCTGAATTACCTCGATCAGTTTTAAAATTACACCATGTTCGTTTAGTAGCAATTTTTTCATTAGCTTATTATTGTCATCTTAAGTGCAAATGACCTAGATATTACGCGCATCATACCACTAATCACCGCCGCATAAAGTCTTTCTCGACTGTGATTTTTAAAATATTTATTTTTATTACAGTACATTGTGTACATTATTAGTTGAAGTGTCAATTCAATATAGGCAGTAGTTTCCCATCATTCTCATCATAAGGGCAAATGACATAGATGTTACGCCCATTACACCATTGATCACCACACACAATAAGTCTTCCTCGCCTGTGAATTTTGAAATATGTATTTCCATTACGGTAGTTTGTAAGTTTGACGTGTCAATTCAACAGTAGTTTTCATTATAATCCTGATCAAAAGGGCAAATGACCTAGATATTACGCCCTCATTGTCTTTGGGGGCAAATGACCTAGATTTTAAATCCATTATATTTCTAAGGATACTTTGAGACATTATCATCATTCCACCGGGCGAAGCCGGGTACTACTGCTAGTACCATATAATTATATAATATATTGTTGACATACTGGTTGCATCTCGTAACGAAACCGAGCATCACGAGCACTTACATCAGGTACCGTATTCACTAGACTTCGTGACTTTGGAGTAGTGATTAATCAAGCAAAATGTGTGTTTGGCTCAGACGAGGTGCAGTTCCTTGGTTATTTTGGTGAACTCAGATTGAATCTGTCCACCTCCATGTAGAGTTGAAGCAATCACGACTTTTCCAAAACCAATCAATGTGCAAGATTTCCGTAGGTTTATGGGATTAGTCAATTTCTATCACCGGCGTTTCATTCGTAATGCAGCAGCCATCTCTGCTCCAAGGAACAGATTTTTGCAAGGTAGCCCGAAACCTAAAGACAAACTACTTTGGATCCAGGGGCGAAACTAGGGGGGGGGGGGGGGGGGGGGGGGGGGGGGGGTATTGGGGGTCAGAACACCCCGCCAATATTTTTTTCCAGTTGAAAAAGTCGGCAAATTTGACTTGTTTGTTATTCAGGTCGGCAATTCAGATGATGATACACACATGGCAAAAAAAAAAAAAGTTTTCAAAAATTATAATTGCCGAATTGGAAATATTGCCAACTTGGAAATGCTTTTGCCGACTTGGCATTTATCTACAAAATGTTTTAATGTTTCCATTATTGCCGAACAAACTGACTTAGAAATTTTGCTAGTAAAAAAATAACCCTTTTTACGTTTGTAACAGAAGACTGGGTTCAGTCCGGTACGGTTATCTTTCATACGGAGCTATACTGCTATGTATGCATCTTTTTTGCAATGGCGTTCACAAAAATCGTTCTCCGGTATGGTTACGTTTCATACGATGCTGGACTACTATGTGTGTGAGGGCATTCACAGAAATTGTTCTCCAAGTGTTCGAGTTGTTAATTGCTGGAGTTCGGTCAATCTAAACTCACCAAATTCTTTGTGCAGACTGGTCTTTGTTTCCTGCTTATAATTTATAAACTATTATTCACCTTCTTTGTTGCGAGTCTCTTGACGTCTTTTTGTATTTTTGTCCAATTGCTTGCGATTTGTGTTTGTGTTTCATGTTTTAATTTCAAACTGTAATATGGATAAGAATAAGAATAGAAAGCGATTCAAAGTTCAGTGTCTTGATTGTGGCAGCGTTTTTGATGACGACTATGTATCTCATCATTAAAAAAAGAAACATAATGATCAGCCCATTAAAACCACACGATTTGGATTACCAGAGATCTACAGTTCCATATTGGCGCTTTTGCATGCACAATCAAAAATGAAAACTGGTGAGACTCACGATCAGATATGTATAAATTATGCATTTGAAATATTAATATTATGACAAAGTTCTGATTTCAAATTATGAATAATTGATCCGACTCATTTTGTATGCAATTACCACATGTGAAATAAATTTCAATTAGATCAATGTACTATTTGTGTGATTTAAAGGGTGATGCTACAAGCTCTTTAAAAACGTGCTCTGATTCAATTGATACGACACCTCACAATCTTATGAAATAAATTTTAAGTAGTTCAGAAGTGATTTCTGTTGATGAGCACGAGATTCCAAAGCAACATTCGTCAGATACTCGAACTATAACAACTGGTAGGTTAATTTTTGCATTTTACCCACCAAATAGAAATTATCATTTCATTCATTGGATAGGTACGGTACATTTGTTTTGTATACTTTGAATTCAAAACTGCGAACCCTCTTTTTGTTTGGAATCAAGCAGTTCCAAAGTGATATCTGTCGATGAGCACGAGGTTCTAAAATAAGATTCGTTAGATTTCCAAACTGCAACGAATGGTAGGTCAATGTCATTTTTCTCATTACAGCCACCAAATAAAAATTGTTTCCATTGGATAAGTACGTATAGGTACATTTCTTTACTTTGAATTGAAAACCACGAATTCTTCATTTTTTTAATAGAATTTGACAGTGAAGATTTTGAAATGGAACAAGAGGAAAACCAACTTTTTGATAAAACAGGAGATACAAACGTTTCAGAAATCAATTGGATAGTTGAGTACCTACCCTCAATGTTGTAGTAATCGGCTGTAATGTACCTTATACGTACCTATTCATTTCTTAGAATTTTTATTTTCTTCTGTTGTAGATGACAACAAGGACGTTGATGACAATTTAAAATACTGCCTCTGCGTTGCAAAACTCAAAATTTTAACAGAGCAAATTGAAAACTGTACAACTTTACTTCAGGTAGAAATGATTATGATCAATCCAGTTTCGTTTTTGGCTAAAAGTATGGTAGAAGTTGAATACATACGACAGACATGTGTGCATTTTTCAGAAAATGCGAACGCAGCCTCTTGTGGACCACTTCAGGTATGCGCCAATGGCACAAAATGAAGAGCCGTGGGAAAGGAAAACAAGGCAAACTTGAATTGCATTTTTCTTCTGATGCACTATGGCCGCTGTGGCAGATTACTCCAATTTCATTAAAGAAGATTCCCACGTCGATTCAATGTTCACAAAAACAAACAAAAAAAGAAGACATCAGGAAGGAGCATTTGCGTCATTTCAATAAAGATGCAATTACAATTTTATTCGATGTTACTTGCATTTTATCTAAACAAGGATTGCCTTTTCGCGGTCATGGTGATGACAAAGAAGGAAATTTTCAACTGATACTAGAATTAATTTCATGTCATAATCCTACCATGAAAACGTGGTTGCATGAAGCTCATTTCCAACCATATAGAGCATCGTATTTATCTTCTAAATCCTGAAATGAATTCATCCACTTACTGGCAACAGATATTCGCAAAAGTATGGCACAAGAAGTGAAAAATGCACAAATGTTCGCAGTAAAGGTAGACACTACTCCTGATGAATCTCATGACGATGATCTTTCGATTATTGTTCGTTATATTGATGATACAGGTAGTGTTTTGGAACGAATCATCGACATGATTGCAGTAACTGACAAAACAGGAGCTGGCCTAGCATCTAGCATACTGCAATATTTGAATAAACATGAAATATTGACATATAATTTAATTTTCCAATCCTACGATTATGCGAGTTCTATGTCCGGAGAAAATCAAGGAGTAAAAAAAAAATCAACTGTCTGAACTTTTAGGTAGAACTGTTCCATACATACCTTGTCATGCTCATCGCCTAAACACTTTTGTGGAACATACCTGTAATCGTTACCAATATGTTTGAGACCCTGCAATCATTGTATACTTTTTTTTCTAGTAGCACCAAACGATTTTCCTGTTTGAAAGAAGAAATTTCAATGATAGAAAATTCGTTACAGCTGGCCAACTTATCTAAAACTCGATGGACCGCCCAAGCGCAAGCATTAAAAGCCGTTTGGACTTATTTTGAAGGTATTGTGGAAGTGCTGGGAAATATTTTGGAATGTGATTCGAATTTTGATAATAAGACGAAATCAAGAGCATTGAGCTTAGAAGTCTATGCTCAGTTTCCATTTCATAGTATTCCTGATGTTCATGAGAAATGTTATGTACAAGGCTAAAATTTTGACAGAAATTTTAGAATCGCCTGATCTAAATATAGTTGATGCTGCTATTGTGATACAAAGTACTCTTCAATCCTTTCAATCTATGCTTTCAAATGAGAACGAAATGAATGATCTAGTAGAAGCAGAAAAAAATTCTCTTAAAAATGAACATGGATGATGAAAACGATTTTGTGAAACATTATCGAAGACGAATTTCCCCCCCCCCCCCCCCCAAAAGTCGATGGAAATCCTCACAACGCAGGTGTTTTATATATGACCAATTTTATCGCAAACAATCCAAAGAAGTTCTGAATGTGTTGATCCAGAAGACGCGTGATAAACTTTCTGTATTAATCGACTTGATTAAACCACTTTTTGAAATGTTCAAAACACGATTCAACCGAGAATCTTGTACCATAGAACGCATTGAGAAAGTTTAGAAATGTTGCCCATTTACAGATAGTTTAACTGTGAAAGTAGAATTGGAAATTTTCTCCGACCAATGTGAAAACGCCGAAAACATGAAAGATATCTTGCGAATTATTGAAATTTTCAAAAAAGGCGTTGCCTGCAGCAAGTTATATTTGTGGAATCGCAATTAGAGGACCTGTATCAGTAGCTAGTAATGAACGTAGTTTTAGTAAGTTGAAAAATTTAAAAGATTTCAAACTAAGTACAATGAACAATGATAGGTTAGCGAAACTCATGGTTTTGCATTGTGAAAATGATTTATCAGCTAAAATAAACTTAGATGTTCTTGTTAAAAGGTGGTCGCTATTGTAC
Source organism: Meconema thalassinum (assembly GCA_946902985.2). Classification (NCBI taxonomy): domain Eukaryota; kingdom Metazoa; phylum Arthropoda; class Insecta; order Orthoptera; family Tettigoniidae; genus Meconema; species Meconema thalassinum. The sequence goes on from OX336394.1 coordinate 224,226,936, forward strand.
AAGAGGCGAATTAATATTTAAGCAATTATGCATTGGTACCTAATGGCCGTGTTTTTTGTTTCTGTGTTCCAATTTGGTATTATATCTTCGTTTCATTTCTATGTTTTTGTTAAATAAATAAATGACGTATTTGCTACTGTAACCATGCCTGCTGATTAATTTATCAAATGAAGGTATGTAACGAATGCATGCCTGAGTTTTGATAAAAATATAGTCGGCAAAAAGTGATTCCAAAACGACCGTGTCGGAAAATTTTTGGCACCCCCCCCCCCCCCCCCCAAAGAAATACCTTAGTTTCGCCCCTGCTTGGACCTCTGATACTGAACAAGCATTTCAGCAACTGAAGGATTCAGTTGCCAACACCACCCTCCTCGCGCACCCTTCACCAGATGCACCGCTATCACTAATGGTAGATGTATGTTCAACAGCAATAGGAGCATCGATTCAGCAACAAAATGAGGTCATTGGCAGCCATTAGCATTTTTCAGGCACAAACTATCACCTTCACAACAACAATGGTCAGCATACGATCGTGAACTCTACGCTGCGTATGCGCTGGTTAAGAAGTTCAGACACATGCTTGAAGGAAGACATTTCGCCCTGTTCACTGATCACAAGCCTCTTACCTTCGCTTTGAAGCTGAAACCAGACAAAGCATCACCTCGTCAGTCACGCCATCTGGATTACATAGCACAATTTACGACAGATCATCGGTACGAACACAAGCATGGTTCTGAAAAAGATTTGCATTCCGAATTCTGACATTCAATTATATTGTGACATCTCAACATCTTCAGCTCGCCCATTCGTTACGAAGAATTTTCGTCAACAGGCTATCGCATCTTTATACAGTTTGTCAGAATCCTGGTGTGAAAGCTACAACCCGTTGGTGAAGAAATCCTCAACGCGATTGCAGAGAGTTCGTTCGTAACAGCATTTCCTACCAGCGCAACAAGGTTACACGGCATGTCATGGCTCCTGTTGGATCGTTTGATCCACCTAACCATCGTTTTGAGCATGTCCACATCGAGATTGTCGGACCACTTCCTTGATCCAACGGATTCTGCCTAACAGCTATTGATCGGTTCACGTTGGCCGGAAGCACATCCCATAGCGGACATCACTGCAGAGACTGTTGCGCGTGCATTTTTAGCCTACTTTTCACATTTTGCAAAAATGAGGAAAAAGTAGACTTATGAGATCGGGCAAATGTGTGTATGTCTGTCTGTCTGTCCTTCTGTCTGTCTGTCTGTCTGTCAGGCTGTGTGTGTGTCCCCCCCCCCCCATCAACTCCTAAACGGCTGCAGCAATCGAAACAAAATTTGGTAGGAGTAAAGATCTATACCTGAATATCTCACGGCCATATTTGAAAATGATGTCAGTGCTACCAACTGCTGAAAAATCGCAATTGAAATTTGAGCTCCATGTTGGATATCTTGGAAGGTATGAATGGGAGCTATTTCAAAATTGGCACACGTATAGATAATAATATTGCAGTTTAATTTCCAGGAGGCCATACATCGCAGTGTTGCCAAAATGATTATAAGCCTGCTGATAGGTCCAAATATTAAATGCATATAACTTCTACACTATGAATTGGATTTCAACCAAATTTCGTATGTGCTATGTGTACATAAACAGATATGACTGAACGTATTCTTAAGATCCACCAGGGCTGCCAACTGTTAATAAATGCTCTCAATTTATTTTATCCAAATACCAATATATCAGAAAGTATGCAAGCCGACAGCTTTAAACTATGCACACGTATAGTACCTGACATTCTATATTAATTTGGAGTAACTTATATACGTCAGTGCTACCAACATGATTCTAAGCCTGCTGAGAGGTCCAACTTTAAATACATGTTACTTCTATACTATCATTTGGATTTCAACCAAATTTCGTGTGGGCTATGTGTACCATAACAGATATGTATGTGCCGATTCTTAAGAGTAACCAGGGCAGCCAACTGTTAATAAATACTGTCTCTATTTGTGTTACCCTAATATCAATATATCAGAAAGTATGCAAGCCAATAGCTCGAAACTTTGCACACGTATAGTACCTGGCATTCTAGATTAACTTGGAGTACGGTAACTAATATACGTCAGTGCTGCCAACATGATTCTAAGCCTGCTGATAGGTTCAACTTTAAAATGTATGTAACTTCTATACTAACTATTGGATTTCATTCAAAATTGACACAACAATAGATCATATTATTTCAGATTATTTCTGACCAATACACGTATGTCATTGTTGCCAACATGATTTTACGCGCGCTGTTAGATCCAATGTTTAACTGCATGTAATGGCCATGTTATCCATTGGACTTGAACCATATTTTGTATTCTGTACCTTAAGAGATGGAACTAAGAATATATTCAGTCACCAGGGCTGCCAACTGTAGTCTCTATTAGGCTACATTATGCCAGGTGTACAGTATTTAGAACTAATTAGAAATTTCGATATTACCAACTTAATTTCGTCAATATTATAGATAGATCCATATAGATTAATCATTGGCATGAATCTTAAATTTTAAGAAAAGTAGGCTCTTTAGTTCGTCACGGAACTTCTTGTTTAAGGGTTGGATTGCTCGCTTCGGTATTCCACAAACAGTCACATCGGATCAAGGACGGCAATTCGAGTCACATCTTTTCAAAGCCCTCAGTATACTGACAGGAACGTCTTGTATCCGTACAGCAGCCTTTCATCCGGCAGCCAATGGAATGGTTGAGCGCTTTCATCGTCAACTTAAAACTGCCATTCGTTGTCATGCTACCGATTCTTGGACTGACAATTTACCTATTGTTCTCCTGGGCATCCGCATCACTGCGACGCCACTGACCACAAGAAACTTGTTCTATCTTGATCACTCCAGAATTCACCCCCTCTGTTGGCCCCAGAGATCCGGGAGTGAATAAGGTGCGTACCTTACATAATTTAAAGGAGGATTGTGAGATAAACGCTCTACAACATTATACTGGAGTAAACTGTGTTCATTAACGTGGGAGCCACCTTGAATACTAATGAGCAGACTGGGCATGGCCCGTTATGCCCCAAAAAGGAAACTTTTCATTAGATGTAGATAGTTTAACGCTGAAAGAAGGGCTTGGAACAAATAGAGGAGACAAAGTGATCCCAAGAATGTGAGATAATCAACAGTGGATAGCGCCTGGAAGCAACAAAAGCTCACCAATTGAAAATGAAATTGCTTAGTGATCAATATTATATAAAAGCCTATCTACTGGGAGACCAAGTTATCTATCGTAGCAGGTACAGTATTTTCAAGGTGCAGGCTTCACATGCTTGTGCATACTGGGAAGGTCACTGCAAGTCTACTACTGTATAATACCACGAGTAGTGCCAATGTACAGTGCTATGAGAGCTTTGCTCCCTTTATTCAAAAATTGGAATAACGATAAGGACAGCCATGGCGGGCTAAGGTTTTGAATAAACATTGTATTAATATCTCACGAGTCGCTTAATTTGTGATATTCGGAAAAGAAACTAATCATTAAAAACAAACACATTCTAGAGTGTTTTTTCAGCTGATGCATTTTAGGGGTGACTCGACATAATCTAGAAATGAGAAACTTAGGGAGAAAACACATCTTTAAAAACATGTAAATACGTGTTTGACCAATTTTTCGAAAATCATCATAGAGAGAGATACATTTTTGGAAATTATAATATCTCAATTATCTGTGTTAATATTTGTTGTTGTTGTTGTTGTTGTTGTTGACTATTTAGGAGATTTGCGAAATCGTGGTAATGTGGCCCCGCGTACTTGGGCGTGTATATAATTTGCCCGATAACCTGTGTCACTGTGATATCTGTTCTATAATGAAACAGCCGTTACTTCCAACATGCCGTTTCAGTGCTATGCTAGAGCTATCTAGCGATCAGGTGTGAAATTACTTTAACCAGCCAATCACAAGGAGCCATTCAAATCGATACATTACGACAAATCAAGTTTCGTTGGCGATGTTACATGCTAAATGCTGACAAATGTGTACTGTAATTTCGTAAGTCCGTTTTTTCTCCTATAATTCGATACAGTCTCGGTCCCGACCCCCTCGAATTACCGAGACTCTACTGTTTAAGGAAAGTAGTCTTTAAAATAAGCCACAAAGAAAAGGAAGTTCTATAAGAAAGCTAGATTAATATAACCAAAGCAATGAAAATTTGCAAATATTGAAGAAGGAAGGAAGATTGTACTTTTACGTGACCGTGATCTTGTGATTATGAGCCACAGGATCTCCTTTTTACGTGGAATCCGAACCACAGGACATGGAATTTCACTTCGAAAATCTCACATGCATTGACCGGGAATCGAACCCAGTCCACCTTGGTGAGAGGCCAACAGCTTGACCGCCGCGCCACAACGCCCCTAAATATTGAAGATTTTAAGCATACTGGAGCCTTTAATAACAATATAGAAATAAGCGGTTTTGGTAGCGTAATTAGTAGCATGCTGATCTTCAATGCCCAAGGTCGCGGGTTCGAACCCGGCCGAAGTTGTCGGATTTTTTAGAGCGTTAAAATCCCTCAGTATGCCTTCCATCGGAGGGGAAGTAAAACCGGCGGTCCCATGTCATAGACTTATGGCAAAATTTGTAGGTTAGATTATTTGGTAACGCTATATTAGTTCCAACGTTCATCGCAAGGTGCTGGCTGCGATGGCATCTAGTAGCCAAGTCGACAGCTAGGTGTCGTTGATGGTAGCGTTTGGTCGCAAAAGTAGGAACTACTTGAAAAATTGATCGATTGCAGTCCTTACCGGAATCACTAATACAGCCATCACAACTAACACCGGTTTACAGACAAATTCTACACACACCCAAAATACACGGGGCTGCATGACCGTGTTGTCCCAGCCCCTAAAGTAGGGAACCAACCAACCAACCAGAAATATCGTTGCATCGTCAATGGTCGATATTTTCACTACGTAGCTACAATGACGTTGAGGCCATACTACCTGGTTGTTATTGAGCGGGACAGTTACCGCATGCAGCCGGGTTAGCTTAACATTGACCACTCCTCCTTGATCGCATCGTACCATAAAGACACCTGCCAGAGCACGTTCTGCTCGTCCATCAGCGACACCGCTACTTTATCTGAGGAACAGCCGTCCTCGGCAGCTAAAATGAAATGGCTAAACAGAAATTAAATTGGCCAAGATAAGTACACTTACGATTATATGATATGTGTAATACAAGCAGGGAACCAGTCTTATGACGGTAATTTAATTTTTACAAGAAAATACATACGGTACTATTAGAGTTCACCTCACCCCATCTCTTTTACACCACTGTCACATTATTTCAGACGTTTTTCATCATACAGTAAACTCCCGATTATCCGCGGAATTGACTGGCGCGGATACCGCGGATAATCGAATTTCGCGGATAAGCCGCAAACTTGCTGGTAATGGTTAAACGAAGGTCGAAGGCACTAAAAAATACACAAGTGTTTTAAATAAGTTTATTATACAATACAAGGACGTACATGATAACAAAACTCTGTCGATGTTATGTGTGTTATTAAAAAGTATTGTTTACTGTTTAACAAAAAATCGGCCATTTGCTTTTGCTTTTTCGTAGTGAAACACTTTTTCTTTATTTGTAATTTGAGTTTTCTCAACACCATCTTGTCACAAAGTGATGCGTCGTTTTGCTCTTCAAGGTATTGAAGAATCCTGTCAATGTGTCCTAATGCTGCATCATGAGTAACGGTCCTCTGCATCTGCGTTTCCTCATTGTCTTCCGATTCAACCGATTCACGTTTTGTACTGTGCATTATTAAGTGTACTGTACTGTATTTGCGATTTCCGATTTTTATTACGTTTAAGTATTTAGTAACTTCAATTTTTGAGAAATAATTTTCGGTTTCAAAACCTTCCTTTTTTTTAATAAAAATCTTCTCCTAAAGGCACCGTGGATAATCCGCAAAGCGGATAAACCGCGTTTGATAATCGAGAGTTTACTGTATTTCAAGAGTTGAGACGTCTATTTTTCCGAGATTTTATCACTAAGATGGGTATCGGCGATGAGTGTTGTATTATATAAATTACTTTAGGACATAGCTCTTCTTGGAGCGACTGGCTGCGTGGTAGAGCGGTAACTTTCTCTCCTGTTGTGCCCAAGGTTGCAGGATCGAATCCTGGTGCAGTCCGTTGGCATTTGAGGGTCCGTAAATGTGAGGGAGTCGTGCCACTTGATTTACTGGCTCGTTAAAGATACCCTCCGGGATGAAATTCCGGCACCCACGAGCGGCGTCTCTAAACACTGCAGTAGTTAAAAGGGACGTCCAGTTTAAATTTAAATGTATTCTAAATTTGTATAATTTAATCTTTGTTAACAGGGGCAGATGACCTCGCTGTTCCTCTCCTTAAAGCAACAATAACTAATAACCTATCCGAACAACAAAATGAAGAAAAATATAATGGAATTGAGTAGCCACTCACTCACACGGATTGAAGAATGAGAGATATATTTTCTGCAATGAGATACTCAGTGTTCAGCAGCACGCATTATCACAGCATAGGAAGTGAATTTTAACTAATGATCACAAGTATTGGGTGGTTCACTGCACAAGATTTCATTGGACATTTGTGCTCATTAGGCATAACGTTCACTGAATAGTGTCTGCATACTCGTACATAAGGCTCGCTTACGTGGCATTAGAACTAGACCACTGATATCATGTTTCTCTTTTCGATGTTAAATGCCATGTCCTGTGGTTCAGATTCCACGTAAAAAGGAGGACCCGTGACTTATGATCTCGGGATTAACGGTCACGTAAAACTACAATCTTAATTTTTCTTTCATGTTTCTTGCACAAACTGGGTTATGTAAGTGTAATACAACTTTTCATAGCACTTGGTAACTGAAATATTTTCAATTTTAGGGGATTGAGACATCTTTGTCGTCAGTTCCATGTATTTGGATGTGTGTTGTATTTGTCTGATAACCTGTGTTACTTTGATGAATGCAGTTAAGTGCGTAACAGAAATTATCAGGGTCGAGGATAAGTTAAGTGTCTCATCACTTGAAATAAGGTATATTTTCGGCATTAACCTGGATGGAGTGTGAACATATCGGAGAAAAATGTACTCAGGATGGTCACTGTCGGTCCGATATCCGGACTTGTTGACGTTCATCTCCGGTAATGGAGCGCGATTTAAAGGGTTCGAGGATTTCTATATTCGCAGTCGGTCAACATTAAGATTCCTAAATCAATGCAATAATATATATATTGAGGTGCTTGAGGCCAGAGTGGTCTAACTAATGCCAATGCATTAGAGATCTTCAAAATGTACACAACTGAAACCAAAAGTTTAAGCTTGTTTGTTTACTTAGTTTCTGTGTGAAACTCTATTTTAAGACTGACTGTTGTAATTATAGTACAACATGTTTGAGAATACCGTATGTCGTTTTCCAGGACGTTATCAACCTACTTTTTTTTCTCTCCCAGCCTGGGCATATGAGGCAAGAAGCTCTTATAAGGCATAGAAGCTGCGTGAAGCGTTCCCCTGAGCTTTCTCACACTTTTCTAATGTGACTTGTGGAATTGAATTTTCATGCCGGTATTACAAAGAACTGGTTTGTTTCCATGTGTGAAGAAATTACGTTAGTTGTTCAGTGTAAACTTGTTGAGGGCATAAAGCATCTCCTTGCAATCAATTAGCCGCTGGATACAAATGTGAGAAGCAGGACAATGGTTTGTAGCTGTATCTAATTGGACACACAATGGAGAACACATGTTCATTAAAAAAAGAGCAAGGAAAGATAAATATATGTTCCATGAAGAGATATATCGGTGGCTACTTAAGGTTACTTAACTGAATAGTTGAACTAATCAGTTCCGTTTCTTAATATGATCCTATCACACAAACTGCTGAATCAATTGTTACGAAACAGTATCAACTTTTCTTTTATGAGATAAAATAGTTAAGTTACTGAAAAGGCAATAGCATTCAATGTTACCAACATTACAATTAATCAATTCTTAAAAACATGATATTAAGCAAAATGTACATTTAGATCGTAGACTTTCGCCTAGGACACCAAGCTGGCTCATCAGCGGGCTCTTGGTGTCCCCGCTCGGACCCCCACAGGAGTAGCGAACTGCGCGCTACCTCCCTTTATATAAAGTGCAACTGCATCACTTAAGAGCCCGCTGATGAGCCAGCTTGGTGTCCTAGGCAAAACCCCACATAAGACACGGCTCAAATCTAGAAGAATGGCTGAGTTTTAATTCACTGGCCGTGAAAGCCAATATACCATCTTTTTGGAAGCCTTCACAGCGAGGTTAAGGCTGGTTGAGCTTTTAGTTCTTGCAGTAAAGTGGTGCAGTTGCACTTTATATAAAGGGTGGAAGCGCGCAGTTTGCTACTCTGGAAATACTCCATGAATCCTCACAAACAGTCCCTTACACCGGCGAGCGCTGCACAGTGGGTCAAAATCGAAATCTAGGGGTACAAAATGATTTTTATGTTTTAATCATGAATTTAGAGTGAAAGCAAAGTATATAATTTGTTTTCTCATAATAATCATCAGTTAAGACCTATTTTAAGTTACGTCTACACAGGCAAGAAATTGTCTATGACTAGGAGTTGGATAGAGCATTCAGTTATCTCTTCAGAACAATTCTCTATCCTTAATTTACTTTTAACAAAGTCACAAAGTTCCACTTTTGACATAATCGTCGAACCCAGTGCTTCAATCAGTTGTAAACGTGTGAGAACTGGTTGCGCGGCATATTTTAAAACGTAAAATAACTAAGTAAGTTGCAAAAAGATGCAAAACATCTTATAACAGGCGTAAACTACAAGACTTTATCTACATTTTAACATTAAGAAGAAAGTGACGCAGAGTGACGCGACATACTAACAAGTAGTTCCCTGACGAACTAAAGAGCCTACTTTTCTTAAAATTTAAGATTTGTGCCATTATATATAAACCTATATACAATAATGACGATATCAAGTTGGTAATACCAACATTTCTAAGTACTGTGGTTTGAAATACACCTAAAATAGTGTAGCCTAACACAGTAACTTACTACAGTTGGCAGCCATGGTGACTCTGAATATATTCTTAGTTCCATCTCTTAAGGTGTAGAATGCACATACACAATTTGGTTGAAGTCTAATGGATATATGGACGTTACATGCTGTTTGATATTGGATTTATCAGTGCGCGTAAAATCATGTTGGGAAGAATGTCATGTATGTGATGTTCAGAATTAATCTGAAATATTACGATTTATTATAGTGCCAATTGGTAATAATTGTTAGTATAGAAGTTACATGTAATTAAAAATTGAAACTATCAGAAAGCTTAGAATCATGTTGGCAGCACCGAGGTATGTTAGATACTACAAATTATTCTAGAAAGTCAGGTACTATACGTGTGAAAAGTTTAGAGATGATGACTTGCATACATTTCTGATATATTGGTATTAGGATTAAACAAATAGAGAGAGCATTTATTAACAGTTGGAAGCCCTGCTGGTTCTTACGAATACGCATAGTCATAACTGTTATGGTACACAAAGCACATACGAAAATTCGTTGAAATCCATTTGTTAGTATAGAAGTTATATGCATTTAAAACCTTGACCTATCAGCAGTCTTAGAATCGTGTTGGCAGCACTGATGTATATAAGTTACACCGAACTAAGGTAGTATGTCAGGTACTATACGTGTGCAAAGTTTTGAGCTGTTGGCTTGCATACTTTCTGATATATTGGCATTAGGGTTAAAACATAGTGAGAGCATTTATTAACAGTTGACAGCCCTGGTGGCTCCTTAGAATACGCACAGTCATATCTCATGTAGTATACATAGTACATACGAAATTTGGTTGAAATCCAATCGATAATATAGAATTTGCATGCATTTAAAAATTGGACTTAACGGCAGGCTTAGAATCATGTTGGCAACACTGGTATGTATGGACTTCAGAAAATTAATCCAGAATGTTATTATCTATATTTGTGCCAATTTTAGAATAGTTCGCATGCATAACTTCTGAGATATTCAACATAGAGCTCAAATTTCAATTGCGATTATTCAGCAGTTGGTAGCACTGACGTCAATTTGAAATACGGCCGTGAGATATTCAGATAAAGATCTTTACTCTTACCAAATTTGGTTTCGATAGCTGCATCCGTTTAGGAGTTGATAGGGGGAGGGGACACACACACAGCCAGCCAGACAGACAGACAGAAGGACAGAAAGACAGACAGACAGACACACATTTTCCCGGATCGATCTCATAAGACTACTTTTTCCTCATTTTTGCAAAATGTGAATAGCAGGCTAAAAATCTAAGTGAAAATATAATTTAAAAACAGGTAGTTCCGTGAAGAACTATACAGCCTATTTTCATATATCCTACATATGTTAACTGCCAATATCAACATACAAAATTTCAGTTTGATTGCTGTAATAGATTCGTAGATATTGAGTACCGACTAAATATTTCGGATGGTCGCCATGTTGGATTTTATATATGTAGGTCCTAGAGTTATGTAATGCTACATGAATATTATTGTGTACGTGTAGCATTCAAACTTCAATCGCATGATTAGGACACAAGAAGTAATAAGGAGATTTTAAAATTTCGCACAGCTGCCATCTTGTGGTTATGGAAACAATTGAAATAAATTAGATGCCAGTGGATTAACATTCGTAAAAGGATTTACTGTACCAAGTTTCACTGCACTCGGATGGTTAAATTGCGAGAATCGTCCATGTGAATATTTATACTTCACGTCGCCGCCATGTTGGATTTGTGATCACCAGGTTATTTAAAGTCTTATAGGTGAACTTAAGTTCATAGCCCCCATGAACATAAAAAAAATCAGTTTGATTGCTATAATAGATTCGTAGATATTCAGAGTCGTCTGAATATTTCGGATGGTCGCCATGTTGGATTGTTAAATGTATAGGCCATAGAGTCATGTACCATTGAATGAAAATTATTGCGTAGGTTCATTATTCAAACTTTCACTTCGATCGCTTGATTAGGATACAAGAAATAAAAACTTAATTTTAAAATTCGCACAGCCGCCATCTTGAGGTTATGTAAACAATTGAACTAAATTAGATACCAGTGCATTACAATGTGTATAAACATTTCCTGTACCAGATTTCATTGCGTTTGGAACATTAAATCGCGAGAAAAGTCTATTTAAAATTTTCAAATTCGCTAGGCCGCCATGTTCGTTTTGTACTTAACCGCTTTTTGAAAGTCTTATATATGAACTTCCAGTAGTGCCCTTTATCTCCGTATAAAATTTCATGATGATACAGCTAATAGTTTCAGAGATATAGAATGCCGGTGAAATATTTCGCTCATCCGCCATCTAGTGGTTATATAAACAATTGAACCAAGATAGATGTCGGTGCATTATAATGTGTATAAACATATACTGTACCAAGTTTTATTGTGTTTGGTTGGTTAAATCGCGAGAAACGTCTATTTAAGAGTCTCAAATTCGAGTGGCCGCCATGTGGGTTTTGCAGTTACCAGATTTTCAAAAGTCACATAGGTGAACTTCTAGTAGTTCCCTTTATCGCCGTAATAAATTCCAGGGTGATATCGGTAATAGTTTCGGAGATATTGAATGCTGGTGAAATACTTCGCACAGCCGCCATGTTGGATTGGTGGGACGTAACAAAATTTGAAGGGCACGGTCGAGGTCGCCCGGATTAGTACTATGAACTTACCGAGTTTCATTGAAATCGCTCCAGCCGTTTAAAAGTTATTAGGGGACACACACACACCTCACACACACACACACACACACACACACACACACGCACGCACGCACGCACACACACACGGACAAAAGGTGATCTCATAAGCCTATTATTTTCAAAATTGAAAATAGGCTAATAATAGTTAAATATTGTATAATGCAAATATAGCTAAAATTACATAACAATTGCGCCCATTAATAACTGAAACACGTTATAAAGATCATACCTTTAGCTGCATGTTCCATCTTAAAGCAACTAACCACAAAGACAACCAAACCACAGCCACTTACATTCACCCTCCAATACAGACTGCTCGAACAGTGATGACAGATTTACACTAAGATGCGTTTATATCCCATAATAGTGAGCGGCAATTATATGAGAATGCTGTAGAAGTAATACATTTTGGTTTTTTAATTATGAAAATAAATAATTTTGTCCTCCTAGATTTCGATTTTGACCCACTGTGCGCTGGACACAAACCGATCAATCCCTCATTAGGCCCAAGAAAAAGAACAAGACCATTCAAGTCTCTGTCCAACGCAAATCGCTCATACCTCCATCAGAGGTTGACGATATCTCTCTCGCCTCTGTCATCGAAGTGGCTGCTTCTCACTCAGAGAGCGTCGCTACACTTGCCTCTACTACGCCCCCCTCCCCTAAACGTACAGTAGCGTCGCGGCGCCCACCTCACAGACAGCGCTCCACACTCATTATTCATTGTTTCCACTGCCAGCGCCTACATCACAATGCATATGAATGCAAATATGAGGCCAAGTGTAATCGTTGTGGCGGTCCTCATTCCCACAAAGAATGCACAGTGCCGAGAGACACTCCCACGTGTATAAACTGTGGTGAGCGACACGCTGCCTCATATTTAGGATGTAGGTACATCAAGAATGCCCTTAAACAACAATGCAGGCAGTTGGAACGATCATACAAGCGCCAGCACATCCCCCCCCCCCTTCTCTCCCTGCCCAAGTACAAGTCAATTTAACAACACTGCCCTCACAAGTATTCTACATATCTTCCACGGTCGGCCTACTCGGGATGGTGCCCAGTGGTCCGCGGGCCCTCTGCACACTGCCTCAGGCATGTTGTTAGCTGCCTTGGCTCTTTCTTCTTGTCTTCTGCAATAATTTTAATATCTACGAGCCCTATGGCTCACATTGATTTTTATGCTGCTGCATTCCACGTCTCCTTAACCTTCTCCACTTCCCAAATTCCCACTCCTTCCCCTTACCCTAAAACCTCAGGTCATATTCTGGCCAGGGGCCGATAACCTCGATGTTAGGCCCCTTAAAACAACAATTATCATCATCATCATCATCATCATCATCATATTCTGGCCAGCTAGATCCCAATATACCAACCCAATATTTAACCTATTCTGTTTCTAATCCAAAATTCTCCTTTTGACATAGGACTAAAGGCTTGCATGGGTCGGGTCAGGTCAGGTCAGTTTGCTACTCCTATGGGGGTCCGGGCGGGAACACTAAGAGCCCGCTGATGAGCCAGCTTGGTGTCCTAGGCGAAAGTTACGGTATATAAAGAAGTTACACATAGGACGATATTTTCAATAAAGGAAATTAGATATATTAAGAAGAAGATCCATATGTACTGATTACTGCATTCCAAAGAATGTATAATCCAAATCTAATTACACATGAGGCATCCGTATTCATAATACTAAACACTTGTTGTTTAGATTACAAATTGCCACTCAACTATACAATACGATTGACAACTGACAGGCCAATAAAAGGAACATTCAAAAGACGCACTAAACTGGTTGGCAGCTGAAGAAAACTTTACAATCCATATTTAATTTTATTGATTTTCAGGCAACTCTGTTAATATTCTCCTATTTACAACCGATAGCAGTGGCTATGCGGGCTAAAGCGCAGCGTTAGGTCATGGGGCCATGCACTCTGCTGACTCGGTAGACGCGTGGGTTCGAGCCCCACCGTCGGCTGTCCTTGAAATGGTTTTCCGTGGTTTCCCCATTTTCAACACCAGGCAAATGCTGGGACGGTACCTTCTGACAGGCCACTGCCGCTTCCTTCCACATCCTTGCCCAGTTTCATTCATCTTCATCCATTCCATCTCTCCTCCCGACGCGCAGGTCGCCCACGGGCGTCAAATAGAAAGACCTGCACTCGGCCTCTGAGGAGGCCACACGAAAAAACAAGATGTTCAGTAAAGAACATGTAGCCTACTTTCTCCTAAATGCATGGGTATTGTTATAATTCTTTGTCCTTTTCAAGGAGTATGATTGAATGTTGGTTGTAGAAGCTTGTTGAAATACAACGTGCTATAGGGATATTAAACATGAATATGAGGTGCCCTTTGCTAGTGCTACCTCTGTACCAAATTTCGTTCAATTCGGTTTCACCGTGTTTGAATTGATAGGGGGAATCGATTTGCACACATACTTGGCCACCATCTGCAAACTATTGGGCTGATGTTCTTGCAGTTTGGTCTGAATATGTTTCCCACATAAAGATATGGTGTTGCAAAATTTGGTAGAGACTAGATTATTAGGTTGGTCGTAATTACATTTTAGCTTTTAACATTTGGATGGCCGCGATTACGTTTCCGTCAAGATAGCGGTGATATAAAACATGACACTGAGGTGCCCTTTGCTAGTGCTACCTCTGTACCAAATTTCGTTCCATTCGGTTTCACCGTGTTCGAATTGATAAGGGGAATCGATTTTCACACAAAGATGGCCGCCATCCGCAAAATATTAGGCTGATGACCTATTAGTTTGGTCAAAGGATGCTCCCTCCATAAAGGTATGTTGTTGCTAAATTTGCTAGAGATCGGATGATTAGGCTAATCGTAATTTGATTTAAGCTTTGAACATTTGTGTGGCCGCCATTACGTTTCTGTCAATATGGCGGCGATATAAATCATGACACTGAGATGCACTTTGCTAGTGCTATCTCTGTACCAAATTTCGTTCCATTCGGTTTCACTGTGTTTGAATTAATAGGGAGAATCGATTTTGACACAAAGATGGCCGCCATCCGCAAACTATTAGGCGAATGACCTATTAGATTGGTCAAAGGATGCTCCCTCCATAAAGGTATGTAGTTGCAAAATTTGGTAGAAATCGGATGATTAGGTTAATCGTAATTTGATTTAAGCTTTGAACATTCGTGTGGCCGCCATTACGTTTCAGTCAAGATGGTGGCGATATAAAACATGACACTGAGGTGCCCTTTGCTAGTGCTACCTCTGTACCAAATTTCGTTCCATTCGGTTCCACCGTGTTCGAATTAATAGGGGGAATCAATTTTGACATAAAGATGGCCGCCACCCGCAAACTATTAGGCTAATAACCTATTAGATTGGTCAAAGGATGCTCTCTCCATAAAGGTATGTAGTTGCAAAATTTGGTAGAGATCGGATGATTAGGTTAATCGTAATTTGATTTAAGCTTTGAACATTCGTGTGGCCGCCATTACGTTTCTGTCAAGATGGTGGCGATATAAAACATGACACTGAGGTGCCCTTTGCTAGTGCTACCTCTGTACCAAATTTCGTTCCATTTGGTTTCACCGTGTTTGAATTAATAGGGGGAATTGATTTTGACACAAAGATGGCCGCCATCCGCAAACTATTAGGCTAATGACCTAGTTATTTTGTCAAAGGATGCTTCCTCTATAAAGGTATGTTGTTGCAAAATTTGGTAGAGATCGGATGATTAGGTTAATCGTAATTTGATTTAAGCTTTGAACATTTGTGTGGCCGCCATTACGTTTCCGTCAAGATGGCGGCGATATAAAACATGACACTGAGGTGCCTTTTGTTAGTACTACCTCTGTACCAAATTTCGTTCCATTCGGTTGCACCGTGTTCGAATTAATAGGGGGAATCGATTTTCACACAAAGATGGCCGCCATCCGCAAACCATTACGCTGATGACTTATTAGTTTGGTCAAAGGATGCTCCCCCCATAAAGGTATGTTGTTGCAAAATTTGGTAGAGATCGGATGATTAGGTTAATCGTAATTTGATTTAAGCTTTGAACATTTGTGTGGCCGCCATTACGTTTCCGTCAAGATGGCGGCGATATAAAACATGACACTGAGGTGTCCTTTGCTAGTGCTACCTTTGTACCAAATTTTGTTCAATTCGCATTCACCGTGTTCGAATTGATAGGGGGGACAGACATTCAGAGTACACATACACTCACACACACACACACACACACACACACAGACACACACACACAGACTCACACACACACATACACACACACAGACAGACACACTTTTTTCGCCCTGTGTTGATCTCATAAGTCTACTTTCATTTTTTGCAAAAATCGAAAGTAGGCTAAAAATATTTACATTTAATTACATTGTAAGGATATCAGTTTTATTATTTTATTTTACTCTTTTAACTATACTTTATCATATCATTTTCATATCAATATTCATCATTAGACTTAAGACCGGGTGAGTTAGCCGTGGTGGTTACGGCATGACTGATGGCAGTCGCTCACATCCGGGAGGCGAGGAGGTTCGAATCCCCCCGCCGGCAACCTTGAAGATGGTCTTCTGTGGTTTCCCATCTTCCTTCCAGGCAAATGCCGGGGTTGGTTCCTAACTATAGGCCACAGCCGCTACCTTCCAACTCCTCGTCCTTACATTCCAACTTCCCTCCTTCCCACCCCAACGGTACTTGTAGCTCACCCATTGGGTGTCCGTCTCGAAACAGCTACAAAACTGGCGAGCCGAACATGTCCTCGGACACTCCCGGCATAAAAGCCATACGCTAAAAAAAAAAAAATAGACTTAAGTATATCATTAATATTTTCATTAATTGGGCTGAAGAAGACGTCAATTTCAGGTCGAAACATGTACTATAATCTATAATAGATATATTTTAATTTTAGTATTGATTGGCGTATATTTATGGTGTTTGAAGCTATTTTCAGTGTTGCCTTAGCAAACAAAAGTGTAATGCTTTCCAGTCACGATTGTTCTGACCGACTGAAAAGCATTAAACCTTTGTTTTGGCGTATATTTTAAACTTAAGAAAACTAAATGAACTTGAAGAAGATGTCGTGGCTTCCAAATCTAACTTAGAACCATGGTTCTACTCGTAGTTCTTCAAACTTATTGTTTGTAAAATTTTCTTTGATAAGTTTAAAAGAACTTGGATTTTGAAAAATTACGTAAATACTGCAGCCATTACTCAAGATCAAATTATTGCACATGTGCGCATAAAGATACTGTGAAAATTTCAAGTGGATCGATTCAGCAATTTCTGAGATAATGTAGGCTACCTTATTTGCATAAAATAGAAGTTGTAAGAAATGGCTGTCAAAGAAATGTTTGCAAATACAGGGTCATTACTCATTATGTATGTGCGCGCGAGTAAACAAAACCAGCTGTGACTGGCGCAGATCACGGCCGCGCGTACCCGGGTCAGCCGGTGGTAGCGCGCTCTTTCACACTTTTGCTAAACATGTTCAATAATGTGTACTTACAGTGTTCATAGGCGATGCTGAAAATGTCATCCCTCTCTTGTAACACACACCTGATATCTTCTGATGAAATAATGTCAGTCAACTCCTTTATCATTTATGGAGCCTGTTTCCTTGAATCGTTTAGCGAGCCTCCTAATTGTACTGGTATTAGGCACAGGTCTTCCTGGAAACTTGATTCGAAATTTTCGTCTCGTTTCAGAACAAGATTTTCTGCTTTTCATATACGAATTATGGATATACACACGTTCGCGCAATGTGAATTGGTGTCTAGGCATGACTAACAATCACAGTAATCACAATACTCACTAAACGTGCAACACTAACGTCTAAGTTTTGCAGATACAAGTCCATATGAATGACAAAACACGTGTGAACATTACTAACGATATAAATCAGTGGAGCGCGCCAAGCACCGGCTGAACCGGGCACGCGCTGCCACGATCTGCGCCAGTCACAGCAGGCTTAGCTTGCCCTGTTTACTCGAGCCCACATATATAATGACCATGTAGATTCATAAAGAAATGATAGATGTTTGCCAAAATTGATAAACTTCACTAACTCTTATTTCGGAATTCACTAACATTTTAGCTCCAAACAAACTTCTGCTGCTATTTCAATACAGTATGTTGAGAACCCAAAACATCAAAAAAGATGAAATCGATTTCTTGCACCAAAACATAAGTAATTGCCACCTTAATAGTGATGAGGTACAATATTTCACCTTAGGCAAGAAATCATGATGCGAACACTGACACGATCACAAATTCATATGGGGTATTAACCCTTTTGATACCAAGTTATTATGAATGGTTATGTAAAAAATGCCAAGTTTAGTGTAATTACAAGGTCCGTATTAGGACCGTGTTAGGAAAATTTGATTTATGTGATATTTTATAATTAGGGATTGGTATTATCAGAGTTCCCCACAGGTTTTGTTTTGAAAGAAGAAAGAAGGGGCATCGTCTTGTTTATTTGTTTGAATGGTCATGGGACAATACCGTACGCTGTTGTTGGAATTTGTTTTATTAAATAAGTCGGAAAACATTCCTACGAAATGAAGTTTCATTATAGTTTTACGCAACGTAGTTAATATTCCTAGTGCGAAACAACTTTGCTTCATTAGAAATGCTTTATTTTTTTAATGAATAATACAATTTTAATATAATTTTGACAGCCTACATAGGTATTCTAAACAATATCCTTCGTTATTTGCCTATAAATACTTTTTAATTTCGTACAAATATCCCGAGTTTAGAGTAATTCTATCAAACTAGCGAAACCGTGCGAGAACTCTCGCATAATGGGTTGTGTGCGCCCCATGTGTACAGACTACCCGCCCGGATCTAGTGCTATGCGGGCTGTACGCTACACAGTTCCACCAGGGGCTATCGTCTTGTTTATTTGTTTAAAAGCACTTTATAAACAAATAAATATATTTCCGTTGACATTTCAAGAAATGCAAGATTTTCCCAGTACTATTGAGACGATTTGGAGGATTTTGGTACGAACCACAACTTCTAACTCCCTCTGGTTTAGAAGCTTGAGTTTTGTGAAACATACACCTTAGCGTATTATATAATAAGATAAATTTCCTGTACGATCAATTTCTACAAACATGGCTTCAAACAAAACACGTGCGGGAAGTCAGCTGCCTACAACATGTTCAAAGAACACTTATTGCGAATCCAGTTATTCACGGAATTTAAACACATCGATATATTCAGACAGAGATGATTCCCGCCTTGTCTTGGTTAAAACAGTGATTGCATGCCTGGCTGGAAATAAATATTAAAATGTTATAAAATACGAAGCCACGAGATTGGCCCTTGGCATCTTTAACATGCCAGTAAATCTAGTTGGTTGGTTCTTTAGTTTAGGGGCTGCGACAACGCGGTCATGTAGCCCCGTGTACTTTGGGTGTGTGTAGAATTTGTCTGATAACCGGTGTTAATTTTATTGTGATGGCTGTATTAGTGTCTGTTATCTGTGATTCAGGTAGAAGCACTGCAGACGATTAATTCTTTCAAGTAGTTCCTACTTTTGCTACCAAATGCTACCGTCCACGACACCTAGCTGCGGGCATGGTAACTGAATGCCATCGCAGTCAGCACCTGGCGGCGAACCTTGGAACTAATATAGCGTTATCAAATTAACCTACAACTTTAGCTTCCACAAGTGTAGTTAGTGGAAGGTTGTTTTTATTGCCATAAATCTATGACATGGGACCGTCTGCTTTACTTCTCCTCCGAAGGAAGGCATACTGAGGGATTTTTAACGCTCTTAAGAAATCCGACGAGTATGGCCGGGTTTGAACCCGCGATCTTGGGCATAGAAGCTCAACATGCTACCAACTACGCCACACAAGGCTCTGCTAGTAAATCTACTACTGACAGGGTTCCTTCACATTTAAACACCCTCAAATGCCAACTGACTGCACTAAGAATCGATCCCGCTATCTTAGGCTCACAAGGAGAGGTCGCCATGTGGTTTACTAGAAAAACGTTGACATTTGGCGGGTTTGCTCTTCATAAAAAAATATTTTGCCCCTGCTCGAGCGTTTTTGCAAATGGGCCTTAGTGTGATCAAAATTCAACGTTTAAAATTATCCTCTAAATTTTGTAGTCCTATTCCCACATACGTTCCCGGATCGTCTCCGTGGTGTAGTCGCTAGCACGTTGACGTTGAGAATTGAAGGTTTCGTGTTCAAGTCAGACCTTTGTCACCACTATTTTTTTCTTTTACTGATACATCCCTTATTGTCTTTTGTGTTTTCTATAATGCATTTGCTGTGGTCTCTTCGGTTTTGGAGCTATGTACAATATTTTAACATCATAATTCGTCCGTGACGCTTGAACGCGTTGTGTTGTAAGTTTTATTCATTAGAATTTAAATACAGCGTGGCCGGCGACGCTACGTTAATTTGCAGGAACGCAAGAGCCCTTCCCTCCATTCCTCTCTGCTTCACCATCATGCTAAACTTTCGGTATAGAAAAAGCAGCAACAAATAATAAAATTCTTGATGTAATCTGCCAACTGAAATATTGTACCACAAACATAAAATAAAATAAAAAATGTAGAAGAAAGTTTCTATATTTTTTATTTAATATTTTTTATTTATTTTTAATCGTTTACCCTCCAGGTTGGTGGAACCCACGGACTCAGCGAGGGAACTCACCACTACCGCCTCTACGGACAGTGTCCTAGAGCTGGGAACATCGAATCGGAAGGGATACAACTGGTGAGGTGGGATTGGCACCTCGCCCAGGCGGCCTCACCTGCAAAGCGAACAGGGGCCTCATGAGGGAAGGTAAGGGATGGTTAGGAAGGATTGACAAGGAAGAGGGAAGGAGGCGGCTGAGGCCTTGAAGAAGTTCCCATCCCGGCATTTGCCCGAAGACGAAGTGGGAAACCACGGAAAACCACTTCGAGGATGGCTGAGGGGGAATCGAACCCCGTCTACTCATTTGGGCCACCCCAGGCTGAGTAGACCCCGTTCCAGTCCTCGTACCACTTTTCAAATTTCGTGGCAGAGCCGGGAATCGAACCCAGGACCACCAGCTAACCATGCTGACCGCTACGCTACGGAGGCGACTAGAAGAAAGATAAAGAAAATAATTTCAAAAATTCCTCTCGGCACGCCGGAAGGCGGAGGTAGATTTCACCTGGCAAACTAGGGGATAGGCGAAAACAGCCAGAATATGCAGGTTTTCGTAGAAGTATCAGACCTCATTTATTGCGAGAAAGTATTTTTACAATTGGACCTTAATTAACTTAGTTTTTCGTCTTTTTATTCATATTTTTAACATTTAATTGTTTTATGATGACGGTAACCTTCTCGCCATTTGGGGTCCCTTTTCATACTTGTGATCACACTGTCCTTATACAAGGTTTCGACACTGATGTGTAACTATCTAACGGTCTGTTACTTCTTCACGCAAAATTTTATCTCCCACAGAGATATTGTTTGGTTCCTCAGTTTAGGAGCTGCGACAAAGCAGTCATGTAGTCCCGTGTACTTTGGGTGTGTGTAGAATCTGTCTGATATACGGTGTTAATGGTGATGGCTGTATTAGTCTGTAATTCTGGTAAGGACTGCGGACGGGCAATTTCAAGTAGTAGTTCCTAATTTTGCCACCAACTACTACCGTCAACGACACTTAGCTGTGAACTTGGCTACTAGATACCACTGCAACCAGCAACTTGCAACGAACGTTGGAACTTCCCCTCCGAAGGAAAGCATACTGAAGGATTTTTAGCGCTCTTAGTAAATCCGACGATCTCGGCCGGCTTTGAACCCACGACCTTGGGCATAGAAGTTCAGCATGCTACCAGTTACGTCACCGAAGCCGCTTCCCACAGAGTCTGATGGAAAACTGAATGTGATCTCGTGCAATGGCGTTGTCATGGCAACCTCTGATGGTTCATCACTTATCAATTTAGTAGCGTTGTCATGGTAACCTCTGATGGCTCTTGGCATTTTCTTCTAATTCCGAAATCATTTTGCTCATCCCTTGGCGTAATGGTGGGTCATATCAAAAATTCTTTCAGACAAAAGTTTTGGGTAATTAGTCGGGGAACATTGTCCATTTTGTACGGTTTTGATATTGTGCCTATTAAGAGAGAAATGATTAATGTTTCCCAAAAACCCACTTTTTCCCACCCCTTTGGTCAATGGTTGGTGCTATCAAAAAACTTTTCAAACAAAAATTTTTGACCCTTATCCGACACATAGTATGAACTTCGAACGGACTCGATATTTCTCATATTAAGAGAGTTATAGCAATATTTCGCTTTTTCGAAAAACAAAAGCACCCCATTTTCACCCCCTTCGACCGATTTAGCCCATTAACGAACTCGACTGAGATTTTATAGGTATACATATTATGTAAAAATTCAAAGTGATTGGTGGAAAATTACGGCAGTTATCGTGTCCACAAGAAACTGATATATATATATATATTATTATTACATCATTTTTGCCCTTATGGACAGTGTATGAACTTGAATATCTCATGATGTCACAATTTTCACTTCTTTCCCTTCTTCTCTTCCCAAAATCTCTTCATCCTTTGTACCGTCCACAATGCTCCTATCTTCTTCCTTTCACTTACTAAAAATTTGGCGTTCTTAATTTTGTTTCTGAATTTTTCTCTGTCTTCTATCATTTGCTTGTTGATCCCTAATTGCTTTAAGTCGTCTTCTATTTCATGATACCAATTTGTTTTCCTTTTTGAACTGTTTACTACATCAAAGATTTTCTTTGTAAGTCGTTTATTGTTCATTCTCTGTATGTGTCCGTAGAAAGTTAGTCTGCGTTTTCTAATGATATCTGTGAGTCTGTCTGTGTGTTCATATAGCTCTTTGGTAGGTCTTTTCATCCATATCCCATCTCTATGTACTGCTCCAAATATTTTTTTCAGAATTTTACGTTCAATTTTTTCTGTTTCTATGATGCCAGATGCTCTAATTGTGGTTGTTTCTGACGCATGCAATGCTTCTGGTAATACAACTGTTTTGTAGTGTCTAAGTTTGGCCTGTCTTGATATGCTTTTCTTATTATAATGTGACCATGTAAGTTTGTATGCTTTCTGGAGTTTTTCCGTTCGTTCTATGTTAGACACCTTGTTTGATCCTCCTATTTGTATATATTCTCCTAAGTACTTAAATTTTTCAACTCTTTGTATGGATCCATATATGGTATGCATGGTTTGTACATTGTTGGTATGTCGTTCCATGAATTGGGTCTTCTCATAAGATATCTGTAAACCTGTTTTAGCAGCTATTTCATGTAATCGTTCCAGTGCTTCCTTTGCCTCCTGTGTGTTATTGCTGAGTAAGGCTACGTCATCTGCAAATGGTGGCGTAGTTGGTAGCATGCTGAGCTTCTATGCCCAAGATAGCGGGTTCAAACCCGGCCGAAGCCGTCGGATTTTTTAAGAGCGTTAAAAATCCCTCAGTATGCCTTCCTTCGGAGGGGAAGTAAAGCCGGCGGTCCCATGTCATAGATTTATGGCATGTTAAAGATCTTTCCACTAATTACACCTGTGTGAAACTAAATTGGATAGGTTAAGAATGTAAACAACGCTCTTAGGTTGCTACGTTCGTTGCCAAGAGCCGACTGCGGTGGCGTCTAGTAGCTAGTTCTGAACTAGGCCTAGTAGTCGTTGACGGTGGCGTTTGGCGGCAAAAGTAGGAACTA
Organism: Meconema thalassinum; assembly: GCA_946902985.2. Lineage (NCBI taxonomy): Eukaryota > Metazoa > Arthropoda > Insecta > Orthoptera > Tettigoniidae > Meconema > Meconema thalassinum. The sequence continues at coordinate 224,250,420 of OX336394.1, forward strand.
TTTGAAAATTCAAAGTTGCAGTCCCTACTTGAATTAAAAAAAACAGATACACACACTAATACAGTCATCACAATTAACACCGGTTATCAGACAAATTCTACACACACCCAAAGTACACGGGGCTACATGACCGCGTTGTCGCAGCCCCTAAACTAAGGAACCAACCAACCATCTGCAAATGCCAGACATTTTATGATTGTTTTTGTTTCGCGGGTTCTTCCTAGCTGTATTCCTTTAACTTGTTCCTCCCATTGCTTAACAATTTTGTCTAAGACCATGTTGAACAAGATTGGTGAGAGGCCGTCTCCTTGTTTGACACCTGTGCGTATATGAAAGGGTTCTGAAATTTCACCCATGAACTTAACTTTAGAGGTGGTGTCCGTGAGCGATAGTTGTATAAGTGCCCTGTTTTTTTTGTCAATGCCATATTCTTCCAGTACTGCAAAGAGCGTTTGTCTATCAATGCTGTCGTATGCTTTTTTAAAGTCCACAAAGGTAACTACAGTGTTTTTTGTCTGTGTGACTTTCAGTAGTGTTCTCAAGTTCCAGATCTGTTCGATGCATGATCTCCCTTTTCTGAAGCCTGCCTGGTATTCTCCGAATTGTGGATCTGATTGTGGTTCTAGTCTGTTCAATAACACTTTAGAGAATATTTTGTAAGCGACTGGCACTAGAGAAATCCCTCTGTAATTATTTGGATCTGACTTATCACCCTTTTTATGTAATGGGTGGATCAATGCACATTTCCATTCCTCTGGCATTTTCTCTGTGATCCAAATGTCTGTGATGATCTTATGAATTGTTTTGGTGATGTTTTTATCTTGAAGCTTCCATACTTCAGCAATAATGCCATCTTCTCCTGCCGCTCTGTTATTTTTCATTTGTTGTATGATCTCCTCTATCTCCTCTATTGTAGGTGGAGTAGAATCGGGATTGGATGTGGTTTTTTGGAAGGTCAATTTCTCCGTGGGTTCTGTACAATTGAGAAGATTATAAAAGTATTGTTTGAGAATTGTACAGTTTTCTTTCGTGTTCGTTTTCAGGGACCCATCTGTTCTTCGAAAGCATAGGCTAGGAGGCTGATAACCCTTAATATTTTTTTTGAATGTTCTGTAAAAATTTCTTGTGTTATTTCTCTTAAAATCTTCTTCAATTTCTTTTAGCCTGTTGTTGTCGTACGCTCGTTTTTCGATTCTGATTTCCTTTGATGATTGTTTTTGAACTTCGTGAAATTCCTTCCATGTTTCGGATGTTCTGTTACTGCTGAACTTCATACATGCCTGTGTTCTTCTCTCAGTGGCTTGATCACAAATTGCATTCCACCATCTATGTTTCCGTTTTCTAGGAGGTTGCGCCCAACGCATTGCCTTTTGAACTGTGGTCGCAAGATCTGTCCAAGTGTCTGTTGGATGCCTATTAATTTATTCAATGAATTTGTCCCTGTTTATCTTCAAATATTCTGGATCAGGCTTCACAGTTTTGTTTTTTGTTGTCTTTTTCTGTCTTGGGATTGGTCTAATCTCGACTTGTAACAAATAATGGTCAGACTCGAAGAACCCTTGACGCGTTCTGACATTTAAAATTTCCTGCGTATTTTTGTTAGAAATGGCCACATGATCAATCTGGAATTCTCCCCATACGGTGTTGGGTGCTTTCCATGTTGTAAGTTTTCGTCTTGGCTTTTGAAATTGTGTCGACATAATTTTGAGGTTAAAATTTTTACAATATTTTATGAGGTGTTCCCCATTTTTAGCCTACTTTCGATTTTTGCAAAAAATGAAAGTAGACTTATGAGATCAACACAGGGCGAAAAAAGTGTGTCTGTGTGTGTGTATGTGTGTGTGTGAGTCTGTGTGTGTGTGTGTGTATGTGTGTGTGTGAGTCTGTGTGTGTGTGTGTGTGTGTGTCTGTGTGTGTGTGTGTGAGTGTGTGTACTCTGAATGTCTGTCCCCCCCTATCAATTCGAACACGGTGAATGCGAATTGAACGAAATTTGGAACAAAGGTAGCACTAGCAAAGGACACCTCAGTGTCATGTTTTATATCGCCGCCATCTTGACGGAAACGTAATGGTGGCCACACAAATGTTCAAAGCTTAAATCAAATTACGACTAACCTAATCATCCGATCTCTACCAAATTTTGCAACAACATACCTTTATGGGGGAAGCATCCTTTGACCAAACCAATAGGTCATCAGCGTAATAGTTTGCGGATGGCGGCCATCTTTGTGTGAAAATCGATTCCCCCTATTAATTCGAACACGGTGCAACCGAATGGAACGAAATTTGGTACAAAGATAGTACTAACAAAAGGCACCTCAGTGTCATGTTTTATATCGCCGCCATCTTGACGGAAACGTAATGGCGGCCACACAAATGTTCAAAGCTTAAATCAAATTACGACTAACTTAATCATCCGATCTCTACCAAATTTTGCAACAACATACCTTTATGGGGGGAGCATCCTTTGACCAAACTAATAGGTCATCAGCGTAATAGTTTGCGGATGGCGGCCAAGTATGTGTGCAAATCGATTCCCCCTATCAATTCAAACACGGTGAAACCGAATTGAACGAAATTTGGTACAGAGGTAGCACTAGCAAAGGGCACCTCATATTCATGTTTAATATCCCTATAGCACGTTGTATTTCAACAAGCTACTGCAACCAACATTCAATCATACTCCGTGAAAAGGACAAAGAGTTATAACAATACTCATGCATTTAGGAGAAAGTAGGCTATATGTTCTTTACTGAACATCTTGTTGTTTGTGCGATAGTGTGATGAATGAGGGCCTGTGACTTGTCTGTATTTTCTCTCCTTACCTAATTGCGCGTTAAAGTCTCCCATTAAAATTTTAACAAGCCTTTCTGGTATGTTGTTGGTTACTTCTTCCATGTCTTCCCAGAAGTCTTCAACTTCTTGTGGTTTCTTTCTATTATGCTCATTTGTAGGTGCATGTGCATTGATAATCGTGTAACCTTTATTACCTGATTTGAAGGAGAGTGTGGAGATCCTTTCTGATATGGAATTAAAGTCAATAATGTTATCCATGACTGATTTGTGTACTGCAAATCCTTGTTCCAAACAATGATGGTGTACCTCTTCTGACAGCAGGTTTACCTTTATAAATCCTATAATTTTCTGTGTTGAAATGATTTTCATCTTGAAAACGAGTCTCCTGAATCGCAAGAATTTTTATTTGAAAATTTTCTAACATGTCTGTGAGTTGTTTTAGTTTTCCAAGTTTGAAGAGAGTATTATATATTATATACACACTAGCTGACCCGGCAGATGTTGTCCTGCCAATCAAAGAAAGTGTTGTAACTTTGTTTCTTGAAGTGCTTTTGGATACACAATATTTTTTCAATTTCTGTTAACTGCCTCTAAACTATCGTGAAATGAATTAACTAATCTAGAAACATTCGTGAGAGCGTGCACAACAACTCTCCAAAGTTAAATCGCAATCGGATAAATGGCATATAATGCATACGGGATTTTGTTTAAATGATTCGTGCGCAGTCACTCATTTGTTGAATCTACTCGTGCTCTACCAACTGTGAAATGGATTTACTAGGTTAGAAAGCTTCACGTAAGTGTACACAACAACTCATCAAAGTTTCATCGCAATCGATGAGTAGTATATGAACGCATACGGGATTTTGTTGGAACGCTTCGCGCGTCGACACTCATTTGTTACATCTACTCGTGCGCTACCAATATTGTAAAATGGATTTACCAAGTTGAACACCTTCCCTGGCGTGTACACAACAACTCATCAATGTTTCATCGGAATTGGATGAATGACATATGAACGCATACGGGATTTTCTTTAAACGATTCGCATGCCATCACTCATTTGTTGAATCTACTCGTGCGCTACTTATTAAAAACTGGATTTACTAAGCCAGAAACCTTTCCTGGAGTGTACACAACAATTCATCAAAGTTTCATCGCAATCGGATAAATTATGTATGAACACCTACAGGACTTTGTTGAAACGATCCTCACGCCATCGCACATTTGTTGAATCTACTCGTGCGCTACCTATTGTAAAATTAATTTACTAAGCCAGAAACCTTTACTGAAGTGTACACAACAATTCACCAAAATTTCATCGCAATCGGATAAATGGTATATGGACGCATACGGTACTTTGTTGAAATGATTCGCGTGCCATCACTCATTTGTTGAATCTACTCGCGCGCTGCCTATTGCAAAACGGATTTATTAAGCCAGAAACCTTCCATAGGGTGTACTCAACATCTCACCAAGTTTCATCGTAATCGGACGAATGGTATTTGAACGCATACGGGACCTTATTGAAACGCTTGGCGCGTCGTCGCTCATTTGTTGATTGTACTCGTGCGCAACCTCCAGTGAAATGGATTTACTAAGTTAGAAACCTTCACGTAAGTGTACTCAATATCTCACCATTGTTTCATTGCAAATCGGATGAATGGTATATGAACACATATGGGACTTAGTTTAAACGTTCACGCGTCGTCGCTCATTTGTTGAATCTACTCGTGCGCTACCTATGGTAAAATGGATTTACTAATCCAGAAGCCTCCCCATGGAGTGTACACAACATCTCACCCAAGTTTCATCGCGATCGGACGAATGGTATTTGAACGCATACGGGACCTTGTTGAAACGCTTCGCACGTTGTCGCTCATTTGTTGAATCTACTCGTGTGCCACCTCCTGTGAAATGGATTTACTAAGTTAGAAACCTTCAGGTAAGTGTACACAACAACTCATCAAAGTTTCATCTCAATCGATGAATGGTATATAAACTTATACGGGATTTTGTTGAAACGCTTCGCGCGTCGACGCTCATTTGTTGAATCTACTCGTGCGCTACCTATTATAAAATTAATTTACTAAGCCAGAAGCCTTCCCTGGAGTGTACACAACATCTCACCCAAGTTTCATCGCTATCGAACGAATGGTATTTGAACGCATACGGGACCTTCTTGAAACGCTTCGTGCGTCGTCGCTCATTTGTTGAATCTAGTCGTGCGCTATCTATTGTAAAATAATTTACTAAGCTAAACACCTTCCCTGGAGTACACTCAACATTTCACCCATGTTTCATCGCAATGGGATGAACGGTATATGAACGTATACGTGACTTTGAAACGCTCCAACGTGCAGAGACAAACAGTAGAATTCGACATCACTGCCACCTTTGGTATAAAACACAACTTTCCGCCACGGGCGGAGTGTATGTTATGGCGGTACGGTAGTTGCACAGGTTGCGACCAGGTGGCTCTAACATGCAGAGACAAACCGTCCAAAGACATCAGGTTTCACCAAGGCCAAGGCTAGTGGTTTCCATGACAACTGTTTTTGACTGTATATTGTGGTTCTAAAATTGTGTGTAAATTGTGGTTCTAAAATTGTGTTTATTCCACCTACCGGGTCAGATTGTGATTCTAAACCATACAGGGACCCACCCTAATATACATAACAAATTTCATCAAAATCGGAGCTGCCGTTTAGGAGGAGTTCAGTGACATACACACGTGTCGAAGAATTATATATATAAAGATGTATATATACATAAATTATACATACACTTTTGAACTGACGGTGGTTTTGGGGTCTGGGGGATGTAAAACGCGAAGATATATCAAAATTTTCCGGAAGTCGAAACATCCCTTTGCAATAGATAGCTTTCTAATGAAATCTACCTAAAAGATTCCGATCACGGTAACTTCCATTTTCAACGACAACACTCTAGCGACTACGCCACAGAGACGAGCTGGGTACATCTGCGGGAATAATAGTATAAAAGTTTGAGGATTGAATTTAAACGTTCAATTTTGAGCACACCAAGGCCCATTGGTAAAAACGCTTAAACAGGGGTATTTTTTTTAATGAAGAACGAACCCACCAAATTTCAACGCTTTTCTAGTAAACCACATGGTGACCTCTCCTTGTCAGTAGGTGAGAACGTTACCGCTGAGCTACACAGCCAGTCGAAGTAAGGTATAATTCCTCCATTTGCCAGGAGGGAGTATGGAAATTACCGGCGAAAGTCAACAATCAGGATAGTTGGTTTCAGCGTTGGATTGGAACCTGCGATCTCCGGACTTGCTGCAGATGCCTGCGTGGCCGTAGTGCACGGTTTAATGCATTCTATTGTGGCTTGCGTGTTGTCTTGTATACCGTCTGGTTAAACTGCAAATGTCGTAACACCTTCTGTGATGTACTTGCCAGTTTAGGTCAGCCAATTAGTAGATGTCGGCGAGCAAAGCAGTGAGGGTATTCCCACTGAAGGAATACTAAATAGCTGGAGTGTGAGGTCATTTCCAATTCGCGGCATGCTTTGAAAGTACGAATTGATGCAATGCTGCTCTCGTGAATGTAAATTAGTTAATGGTCTGTAAGCTTTCCCAAGTTTGTGATTTTCAGTAGTTCTTACTTCATTCTTAAGGCAAATTTAAATGGTCTTTCAGAACATTCGGGTAGAGAGGGACAGGATTGGCTTTCATAGTTCACTGCAGAGGGTTCGAATCCAGCTCAGTCCCATGGCATTTAAGTGTTAACTTGCGTGAACCTCGTGCCTGTAGATTAACTGGCACGTTAAAGATCCTGCTCAAGGACAAAATTTGGACGGCGTCTATAAAGCCACAACTGGTAAAAGGTACATTAAACCTATTAGGCTACGTCTTTCTATATAAAATAGTATCGTTCATTTACCTTTAGACTACCGGGTGAGTTAGCCGTGGTGGTTACGGCGTGGCTGCAGGCAGTCGCTCACATCCGGGAGGCGATGAGGTTCAAATCCCTCCGCCGGCAACCTTGAAGATGGTCTTCTGTGGTTTCCCACCTTCCTTCCAGGCAAATGCCGGGGTTGGTCCCTAACTATAGGCCACAGCCGCTACCTTCCAATTCCTCGTCTTTACATTCAAACTTTCCTCCCCAGACAACACTCCACACGCGATGGTACTTGTAGCTCACCCTATGGGTGTCCACATAGAAGCAGCTACAAACTGGCGAGCCGAACATGTCCTCCGACACTCCCGGCATTAAATACCATACGCTAAGAAAAAACACTTTAGACTAATGGCGTTATACTAGGGCTGTACAAATAAAAAACAAAACAAGTGAAAAAACAAGCGATTTTAGGCTGTTTTTCCAAAACTGCATTTAGGCCGGAAGTAATTCGCAAAATTTGCTTTTTTAGTTTGATAGAGCTCTCCAAGACTCACAATTTGAAACCTTTCAGGGCCCTTTAGCCCTTCAACTTTTGGCACGATTGAGTAAATTGTTTAATTTTACGTTTTTGCCAAGATGGGGAGAGGGGGGGGGGGGAAGAAAGAAATCAAATGTAGAATTTTACAGGCCAAATTAGCATTTCACAAAAAGAAACGTTTATTCACTACAAATTCCACTAATCTTAAAACCGGAAAATGATTATTAATAGCGTATGATTGGAGCATTGCCCTTTATGGTTGCGAAACGTGGACAGTTGGAAAAGAAGAAAAAAGGTGGTTAAATTCTTTTGAACAATGATGTTATAGAAGAATACTAAAAATTATCTGGACAGAAAAAATAACGAATGCTGAAGTATTTAAAAGGTGCAGGAAAATTATACCTTATGGAAAAGCATAACGAGGAGGAGGACTAGACTGATAGGACATATTTTGAGACACGAGAGCCTGCTGAAAACGGTATTGGAGGGAATGGTTAAAGGCAAAGGATGTCGAGGAAGACCACGCCTATAATATGTACAGCAAATCATGTCAGATGTAGGATGCAGAAACTATGAAGAAATGAAGAGGAAAGCTATAAATAGAGCCGACTGGAGAACTGCCGCAGACCGATCTATGGATTGAATACTTAAGAAGAAGAAGGGGGGGGGGGGGGTACTTTGTTTGCTAAGAAGAGCTTTCAACGTTAAAGGTCATACTACTGTATATTCAAGTCGTTGTGCACTCGACTCTCAGTGAGATAATCAAAATTCAACTACTATCGAAGCTTAATTATTTCCTCAGACCAGATCTTTGGTTTCGGCCCGCGGCCAGTGATTGGATATCCCTGTTCCAGAGCACTCCAGATAATCGTTCAAGGAAGGGTATGTTGGACTTGTTATTATAGTGGCATAGGACGTTCTAGAAGTCGTTTAGTTACCTCATTCCTCTACCGGTGCAGCGTATGGTAATAAGCCTACTAACCGATAATTTGTATAATCGAGTGAATTTGAAGGTCATTTTAGTCATCAATAACCTCAGGGAGAGACCCAAGTCTAGCCACCCAGGACTAAAAGACTTTTCGTAATAACCTGAATTGAGGCAGACGTTCTGCTGGTTAACTGGTGACGTGGTGGGTCAGGCAGGAGGGTGAACAATGTCCTGCACTATTGTTACTGTATAGAGAAGGCTTCATCCGATTGTGACAGATTTTAAGGTGGAACACGATCGTGTGACAAAGACGACTTCTAAGAGGGAGAGATAATTAATACTACTACTACCACCACTCCATTATTAATTCTTATTATATGAATTGCAGTCAATGGCCATAGCTGGGTGGCGTAGTTGGTAGCATGCTGAACTGCAGTGCCCAAGATAGCGGGTTCAAACCCGGCAGAAGTCGTCGGATTTTTAGCCTATTTTCAATTTTGAAAGAATAGGCATATGAGATCACCTTTTGTCCGTGCGTGTGTGTGTGTGTGTTTCCCTAATAACTTCTAAACGGCTGGAGAGATTTCAATGAAACTCGGTAATTTCATAGCACTATTCTGGACGACCCCGACCGAGCCCTTCAAATTTTGTTACGTCTCACCAATCTAACTTGGCGGCTGTGCGAAATATTTCACCAGCATTCAATATCTCCGAAACTAATCCCGATATCACCCTGGAATTTTTTACGGTGATAAAGGGAACTACTAGAAGTTCACCTATGTGACTTGAAAAACTGCTAACTACAAAACCAACATGGCGGCCACGTGAATTTGCGACTTTTAAATAGACGTTTCTCGCGATTTAACCAACCAAACGCTATGAAACTTGGTACAGTATATGTTTATACGCATTGTAATGCACCAACATTTAACTTGGTTCAATTGTTTACATAACCACAAGATGGCGGATGTGCGAAATATTTCACTGGCATTTTATATCTCTGAAACTATTAGCGGTATCACCCTGAAATTTTGTACGGAGATAAAGGGCACTACTGAAAGTTCATCTATAAGACTTTCAAAAACCGGTTAACTACAAAACGAACATGGCGGCCAAGCGAATTTGAAAATGTTAAATAGACCTTTCTCGCGATTTAATGTTCCAACCGCAATGAAATCTGGTACGGGAAATGTTTATACACATTGTAATACACTGGTATCTAATTTAGTTTAATTGTTTGCATAACCTCAAGTTGGCGGCTTTGCGAATTTTAAAATTAAGTTTTTATTTCTTGTGTCGTAATCATGGGATCGATGTGAAAGTTTGAATAATGAACCTACGCAATAATTTTCTTTTAATGGTACATGACTCTATGGTCTATACATTTAACAATCCAACATGGCGACCATCCGAAATATTTAGACGGCTCTGAATATCTACGAATCTATTATAGCAATCAAACTGAATTTTTTATGTTCATTGAGGCTATGATCTTAAATTCACCTATATGACTTTAAATAACCTGGTGATCACAAATCCAACATGGCGGCGACGCGAAGTATAAATATTCACATGGATGTTTCTCGCAATTTAACCATCCGAGTGCAGTGATACTTGGTACAGTAAATCCTTATACGAATGTTAATCCACTGGCATCTAATTTATTTCTATTGTTTCCATAACCACAAGATGGCAACTGTGCGAAATTTTAAATTCTCCTTGTTACTTCTTGTGTCCCAATCATGCGATTGAAGTTTAAAATCCTTTAGTATGCCTTCCTTCGGAGGGGAAGTAAAGCCGGCGGTCTCATGTCATAGATTTATGGCATGTAAAAGATCCTTCCACAGACTAAACTTGATGATGGTGATGATAATTGTTGTTATAAGGGGCGTAACATCTAGGTTATCGGCCCCCTAATGGTTTGGGTGATCGTGAAGATGATAATGAAATGTTAACTACTGTATAACTAAAATTAACTACTAACTTATGTACTAGAAGAAGAAATAGAAAACAAAAGGAGAATAAGGCAAACAAGGACAGGAGGAAAAGAAATGTCCTCAAACCCTCGAAGAATGAGGATTGAGGGACTTGGAAGGAAGGAGAGCCATGAAAGGCAGATAGGAAAGTGAAATAAGAGAGGGTCCGCCCCAGAGGTAATGGATAAAAGGGAGAAAACGGACCCAGCTTAGGAATCCCTCGGGGTCGCCAACTCCCGAATTCACCAGCCGTGAGCCCCTGAGGGTGTAGCAATATCCAGGGTGCACCAGAAGTGGTGGGGCTACATACACCCTGCCTCCTTGAGGGTCTTGAGCAGAAGGCAGGAGATAACATGAAAAGAAAAAGAAGGCTGACCCCTCACAGAAGGAGGGTATCAGAAAAGATAAGACAAGGGCCAATTAAGGCAGGAAAGGGAGAGACTCCCTAGGCCTCGGATACCCTAATACCGTCGGGGTCGGAAGAGAACAAGTGTTGACCAAGTGAGGTCGAGAGGAAAGAAGACGGACAGGAGCCCTGCACAAGTAAGTGGAAGCAATGCCGGACTCAGCTGGGGTCCCGTGGTCGCCAACCCACGTCCCACTAGATATGAGCCCCTGGGGGCGAGACTAAACTTGTGTGAAGCTAAATTTCTAGGTTAGATTTCGTTGAACACTCTATCAAAGTTCCAACGTTCGATCAGTGACATCTTGTAGCGAAAGTTGGAACTATTTGAAAGTGTACGGAACTTGTAGCTCACCCTATGGGTGTCCGCTTGAAGCAGCTACGGCCTCAGGCGAGCCGAACATGTCCTCGGACACACCCGGCACTAAAAGCCATACGATAAATAAATAAATTAATAAATAAATAAATACACTAATTGAACGCCCGTAGGCTCCCCATCAAGTTAAATTTCAAGTAGTTCCAACTTTGGTTACCAAAGATGTCTCTGTCACTTAAACCTAGCGGCGAACGTTGGAACTTGATAGAGCGTTTCTAACCAGCCAAATATAACGTACACATTTTGCCACAACTACCAATTGCAGTGGTAGGTTCTTTTACGTGCCATAAATCTAAGACATGGGTCCATCGGCTTTACTTCCCTTCCGAAGGATGCGTTTGCGCATCCTCAAATGCCAATTCACTGCGCCAGGATTCGTTCATGCAACCTTAGGCACAGCTGGCTGGTGATCGAGAGAAGATAGAAGGTATGAAAATAGCTGTTACAAATCCTTCTGAAAGTGCTATTACCTGTAAAATATGAAACAAACAATGTGATGATACGGAAGAAAGGCTAACTTGTAGAAACTTACGTAAAAAGGGCAAACCATTTGTAAATAAGATTGTACTGGCCGATATGGATAAGTGTATTATTCATATTTGTAAGAAATATTTAGTTCATAAAAAAGTTCCAACAATGTGAAAGCTATGAATATTCAGCTAGCAAGAAATTCATTAAATATTTACAAGAATTTCATAATGTAAAGCACGTTATGATTATATTAATGGCAATGCTCGTGGACTCGCTTACAAGATATTAAGTGCTTCAGGAGGAATATGATCTACAATCTATACAGAAACCAGACAGCAGTTATTCGAGCTGAATGACATGAGAGAGAAGCTGGTACTCAGAAAGGTGAAAGGTAAGGCTGCAACTTATCACCCATACTTTTCAATCTTTACATTGAACAAGTAATGAAGGAAATTGGAGAAAAATTTAAAGTGGGAGTGAAGATTCAAGGAGAAATAATTTCAACTCTGAGATTTGCCGATGACATAGTCACCTTGGCCGAAATGCCTGAGGATTTGAAAGAGTTTTTGAATGGTATTGACTCCGTCGCGAGGGACGAATTCATGATGAAAATTAATAAATGTAAAACAAAAATATTGGAATGCAGCGCAAATAAATCAGAAACCTCTATGGACATCAAATTCGCAGGTGAAAATCTGAAGGAAGCAGGAGAATTCTGTTACTTAGGAAGCAAAATAACCAGTTATGGAAGAAGCAAAGAGGATATAAAAAGTAGGTTAGCTCAGGCAAGGAAATCTTTTGTACAGAAGAGGAATCTGTCAACATCAAATATAGACTTAGGTATTAGGAAGTCATTTTTGAAGACCTTTGTCTGGAGCGTGGCACTGAATGGAAGTGAAACTTGGACTATTGGCGCAGCAGGAAAGTGGAGAATTGAAGCGTTTGAAATGTGGTTTTCCAGGAGAATGAAGATCAGATGGGTAGATATGGTTACAAACGAAGAGGTATTAAGACTAGTGGGAGAGGAGAGATGTTTCTGGCGACTGCTAATGAAGAGAAGAGATAGGTTGGTAGGACACATACTAAGACACCCTGGAATATTAAGCTTAGTTATGGAAGGAAGGGTCGAGGACAAGATCTGTAGGGGTAGACCAAGGTTAGAATATGTTAAACAGATTGCCTCGGAAGCAGGGTGTGGTAGCTATGTAGAGATGAAACGATTATCTCAGGAGAGGGAGGCTTGGAGTGCTGCATCAAACTAGTAAAAAGACTGAAGACTCAAACAACAACAACAACAACAACAACAACAACAACAACAACAACAACAACAACAACAACAACAACAAGTGCTTCAGTTGCTCTCACTGGCTAACTGTACTTGCGATGACGTCATGTTTGATACTGGTGGTGCTGTGCTCTGCGGGACTCCTCTCGCCCTGGTCGGGTGAAACTATATGTTTTATATTTTTCCAAACATTTTGAGAGTGTATAGTTTAATTTTATTTAATCCTATCCTTTTGTTTATAACTTGTCCACTTTCATTACTTTCTATATGTAACTATATGTAATTTATCATATCAATAGATTCCCTTATTGACAGTTGAATTAATGAAATACAAAATAGGTATAAAATGTCACAAGAAATAATTTAGAATATTTTTAAAGGAATTAAAGATACTAATTTTTTCCCAAGAATATTAGTTATCAGAATTTTAGTTTTTTACATCTCAATTATCATAAATACGTGAATAGTTAACTGTTGCTTCGTCATGCTGTTATTGTCACTAGGTCTACTCGTGCAGATATAGCTTACTAACTAGGGTTAAACGCTGTTGTACAAATATTGCAGATAAATTTCGATTAGTTTTACTGTAGGTATTTTCTGTTCCTTTAAAAACCGTGACTCTTGCATAGCGGTATAAATCTTGTTTATTTTTATAATGTAGACTGAGTATTAGCTGGAATTCCGAGCATAATGAGCTACTGACAGAAATGCACAGTCCAGGTGCCCTACACAACTGAGTCGATATTTTAATTCCAATGTCACACCTAAAGAACGTAATTCAACTGTATTTTCACCCCAACTACGCGTTCTTGGAAGAAAGGAAAACTAAAGCACGTCAAATTCCTAGGGTATTTTTCGATACTGAAACAATGAAAAATCACGAATGGAAAGGACCAAATTTCAAGTTACGCCACGTCTTCACGCGTTACGCTGCACATGGTTTTCATAGTAAAATATGTACAAATCCAAAATTTCACGAACCGACAGAAAAGTGCATATGTCGTCAATGTGGGGAGCTATGCTCTCTGTATCATCTTGGAGGCTGTGATGAAAGATCACAACTGATCAGCACATTTGCAATTATTTTACACATATATTCATATATTCTTCCTTTGTACACATTGTGTTTAATTAATAATAATAATAATGTTTTCACCCCAACTCCTAGTTAAAGACTACTATTTTATGTCTGGGGAACAATATAGCATTCGAGTTAGCGATATACTGGACTAATAGAACTTCGAATTAATAGAAAAAACATGTCACATAAATTGTGGAGAACTTCGCCGGGAAATTAAAATTTCTTCGTGATACATAAGTTCGACTGTATTAAGATAAATGGTATTTTGTTTCCGTTAGTATTTCAATTAGGCCTATATACATAATTTAAGAAATTATAGCTCTGCTGTTGTGATTATTATTATTATTATTATTATTATTATTATTATTGTTGTTGTTGTTGTTGTTGTTGTTGTTTTAAGGGACGGAACTACGAGGTCATCTGCCCTTCTTAAAACAGATTAAAGTATACAAATTTGGAATGGAATTTAAAATTTAGAGGTGAATACCTAAGTTTGAAAAGACCGTAAATTAATAAAACAAAAAAATAAATAAATCTAATAATACAAACAAAATTACTGAAAAACAAAAATTCAATCAAAAACGAACAAGTCGTTGAATAAATGTTCACTGGAAAATTTAGATTGCTGGACCTAACCCACTCTCACTTATTAAGCGGATGACGAGAACAGCAGCCACCGCGTCATCAGCTAATATTCTTATGCACATACAAAGTCCAACAAACTAGCCAACATTTGCTTGTGTTGCATTGAGAGGTCAAAGGCAGTACAGTAAATGCGTCACCATGACAACCACGACCACACAGCGATGAGCCATAACGACCAAGAAGAACAGGAAGTGTAGCCTGCGGAAACGATGTGCCGAGCCAGAGTTTGGTCACGAAAAGGCGGCTGCACCTCACTTCACGGTCTGTTCTTGTTCCGCATATCAACTACAGTACAATATGAACATGCAAATAAGTACGCTCTCAGCTACCATGCTCTACAGTACCATGCTAGAAGAGGCTCACTGAGAAGGAAGAAGGGGCTAGTCTGAAATGACATAGTCGCGGTCGGCTCACGAAGCGAGCGACCGCGGCTGTGTAATGCGCCAGGTACCGGTGCGTCGAGCGCTCCTCTGCCTGGATTTGAAACTGATTTGGGCGAAAAAGAAGTTTGGATTTTAAAATACTTTTTTTAAGGGTGTTTAAAAATTGGAAATAATTGTCACTAATAATATATGACTTAGTTGAGGGGTTTAACAATGTGGGATTTGACTTAAAGTCCGCATTTGACTTATGGGATATAATGATTTAGGGATTTGACTTAGTTATAGACTCAAACATTTTGTTCGCTAGTTTACTGCAGTTTAGAGGATGCTGTTCGCGTATTATGCTAAGAGGAGCAAAGCTACTTATCATCCCCGCTCGCCATGGTGTGGATGGTTCTACATCGTGTACAGCGGCAGCTTCAGCTTAATAATAATAATAATAATAAAAATGAAAAGATCAGAATCAATTCAGTTTTTAAAATAATTAATTAGTTAATTAGGAAGTAAGAGAGACCACTAGTGGGTTGGTTTTTTAAGTAAGAAAGGAGAAGACAGACCTATAGTAGGTGTTTTGGAATAATAATAGTTTTAATAAGCCTCGCTTTGATTTGGGGAATAAGTCATGAAAAGGAATGAATTTGCTGTAGCCTATGTGTAGAATGCATGTTGCTTCAATCGAACCCACGGCCCACCGGGCACCATCCCGCATAGGTCGGCCGTGGCCATTCTCACCGGCAGGCACCCCGCGAGGCCGCAGGTCGAGTGGAAACAATGCAATTTGTTATCTGACTGTGTTATAGCTTTGAGATGAGACGTTTTGTAGCGGGGAGTTTGAATTTGAAAGTGCTCTGCGCTGATTGGCTGCTCGGATCTTGAGGCTGCCAATCAGTGCCTGTTTGAACCTGGCTGCTTGGAATGCTTTTAAATGTATTATCAGTTGGTTTAGAATGGACTCTTGTAGTTAAAAGTCTCCAGTATTCCTCATCATGTTCATGAACGGTTGATAGGAAAAACAACCTGACACTTTTCTTAAAATCGAAAATGAGATATCGATATTAACGTACAGTATAGGACCTCAGGTATCTTTTATGGTTTCAAGAAAAACAGCCCATATCAAAGAATATAGCCCTGAGTGTATAGGCCTCAACCGGAATTAAATTTCTAGGCTGAGCCGGGAATCGAACTCGGGCCTCCGCGGTGACAGCCATTACACAACGAGGAGGACATATATACACCCACCGGCATAAAAAGCGAAACACTGAATTTCAGACAAAACGCAATGTTTGACCGTTTCAAACCTGGTATATATTGAACGTTGTGAGACTGGCAGCGTGGCTCAGCCGTAACGTTCCCGCCTGACGAGATCAAGGATGCAGGATCGAATCCTGGTGCAGTCAGCTGGCATTTGAAGGTGCGCAAATGCGAGGGCGCCATGTCAGTAGATTCACTGGCACGTTAAAGTTCCCCTTCGGGCAAAATTCTGGCACCCCGGCGTCTCTAAAATCCATCGTAGTTAACATGGACGAAAAACCAATAACTTTATTATTATTATTATTGATGTGTAATATCTTTCCGCTCGGTTGCTGGATAGTTTTGTGGGAGTGATTTTGAAAATTGGGGACGGAAGTGGATGGGAACGATCGAGCTGGCAGTGGTGGATCGAACGGAAGTATGCACTGCCCGCTCGATCGATCGAACGGAAGTGTACTAGCTGGCAGTGGTGGAAAACTGAAGTATGCACTGCCCGCTCGATCGATCGAACGGAAATGTACTAGCTGGCAGTGGTGGAAAACTGAAGTATGCACTGCCCGCTCGATCGATCGAACGGAAGTGTACTAGCTGGCAGTGGTGGAAAACTGAAGTATGCACTGCCCGCTCGATCGATCGAACGGAAGTGTACTAGCTGGCAGTGGTAGAAAACGGAAGTATGCACTGCCCGCTCAATCGATCGAACGGAAGTGTACTAGCTGGCAGTGGTGGAAAACGGAAGTATGCACTGCCCGCTCGATCAATCGAACGGAAGTGTACTAGCTGGCAGTGGTAGAAAACGGAAGTATGCACTCCCCGCTCGATCGATCGAACGGAAGTGTACTAGCTGGCAGTGGTGGAAAATGGAAGTCTGCACTGCCCGCTCGATCAATCGAACGGAAGTGTACTAGCTGGCAGTGGTAGAAAACGGAAGTATGCACTGCCCGCTCAATCGATCGAACGGAAGTGTACTAGCTGGCAGTGGTGGAAAACGGAAGTATGCACTGCCCGCTCAATCGATCGAACGGAAGTGTACTAGCTGGCAGTGGTGGAAAACGGAAGTATGCACTGCCCGCTCAATCGATCGAACGGAAGTGTACTAGCTGGCAGTGGTAAGACCCAGCTGGCAGTGGTACGAGAAACAATGAGCGCGCGGTGTCGGAAATTGATACCATGAAGTACTCTCGGCCATGTGGAATGTATATGACATACTGAACGTAAAACGCTCATGTGAAAACTGGTGTCAAGTGATTGAAACAAATGACATGGTACATGTTCGAGGTCTTCATATCAGTATTTAAATGGTAAAATGCCTCAATATCAAACATTGTAAGTAGTCGGCATTGCCGGTATTATGTTTCTGCACAATGTCTATTCAAATATTAACCCACATAACGGTAATGCAGTCATCAATATAATATAATCGTTGTGGTTATACGAGAATTGAGCTAGCCTTCAAGAACTATTACTGAATACATTCTCTTTACTCACAAGTGGGCCTATTCATAAGGCATTTTAAACTCAATTTCACGCAGGAACATTATCGAAACAAGCAAAATATAAATGAAACTTAATTCCGTAATGCAGTATTATTGAAACGTGGAAATAAGTCACCATCTTGTGCACACGAGCTGCGTAGTCGAAATAGCCGTGGGGTTAGTGCTTATGACTGTGAATCTCGAGATCTTGGATTCGAATCCCGGACGGGGTAGGTATTTTTGCTACCAGATTATCATTTTAAACGGTATTTATCATATCAATACGACTCATTTTAACAGAATCCATATGAAATTACGTGTTGGTCTGTGAATCAAGAGGACCTGTTTATAAGGAATTTAAGGTTATGAGCGGTGTCGCGTCTATTAATCTAGTTTTTTGTTGTCGTGTGGCCTTCTGAGAGGCCGAGTGCAGGTCTTTCTATTCGACGCCCATGGGCGACCTGCGCGTCGGGATGAGAGATGGAATGGATGAAGATGAATGAAACTGGGCAAGGATGTGGAAGGAAGCGGCCGTGGCCTATCAGAAGGTACTGCCCCAGCATTTGCCTGATATTGAAAATGAGAAACCACGGAAAACCATTTCAAGGACAGCCGACGGTGGGGCTCGAACCCACGCGTCTACCGAGTCAGCAGAGAGCTTGGCCCCATGGCCTAACGCAGCGCGTTAGCCAGCGTAGTCACTACTGTCGGTTACTAATCTAGTTGATCCATATTTTATTCTTTATTTAGGCTAGTACTGGTGGAAGCCACAAATCATCAAATAAAATGAATTCCGTATTATAAACTAGTCGCCTCCGTAGCGTAGTGGTCAGCATGGTTAGCTGCCGCCCCGGAGGTCCTGGGTTCGATTCCCGGCTCTGCCACGAAATTTGAAAAGTGGTACGAGGACTGGAACGGGGTCTACTCAGCCTCGGGTGGCCCAAATGAGTAGAGGGGGTTCGATTCCCCCTCAGCCATCCTCGAAATGGTTTTCCGTGGTTTCCCACTTCGTTTTCGGGCAAATGCCGGGATGGTACTGCCCCCGTAAATTGAATTATATTGAGACCACGATGGCTGTATTGGCAAATATGAATAAAGTTATTGCTGTCATAGTTGTGACGTGTATATTCATGACGTAGGCACGGATGACGTAGAATTTATGCAAGTAGGCTGGTTGAGCTGAGATTCTTGGTGACGTCATGATTTTGTTCGAGAAAGATCTGAGTCTTCGTTTTTGGTTCATTTTAAATATCATGGTGGAGGTTATTGTGTGGGCACGCTTTAAGTGATCCAGTTGACAACCCATCCCCGAGATAAATTTAAGAGGTAAGTAAAGGTAAGTATGAACCCCCGTATATTTTGGTGTGTTCCACAATAATTTTCTTGTTAACTATTGTGCTCTAATCTCGATAGTATCTGTCAGTGCCATTTTCATTGATGTAGCTGTGCCGGTTCGTTTGATTATTGGCAATCCGATTGAGGGGGCGGATATCTGACAGCCTACTATCCGGATAACGGGGACAGTAGGATTGGCGCAATCAACGTGTGGGGCACGATCAGCAAAACATTGGATTACCAAGTTATTGCAGTAGAATTGGCACCGCAATTTTTGTGGAGTGTTCGAATAACATTGGATTACCAAGTTATCGATGTCAAAGGGATTGTGAAGACTCAAATAAAGAGGTTGATTCTTTGTTAGATGTCTAGGCCAATTGTAGAATTTGAGAGTGTGATTATATAGGGATTAAATGTTGTGTTGTATTAGGAAAATTACACTCAGAAAAGATCAGATCTGATACAACTTGAGAGAGGGTAAATAGGCTGGAAACTTAGAAAAATCGCCTATGATCTGGAATCTTATTTTATTTGACCGGCTTATGACATGTGTAGTCATATTAAAGATAAAATTAAACTATTTGGATTGTGAATGTAAATTATTTGTGTTAGGATATTTTAAAATGAACCAAAGAAATTTGAACATGTGCTTGAGTTTATTTCAACATGAAGTGTCTACGAAGGTTAATTATAAGGTAATTATAAGTTAGATTTAAGACAGAAAATTGCTCAAATTTATATATGGTGAAAAATGTTGCTCAGATGTTGTTATTTTGCTCTGTTTGATGTATGTCCCTAAAGCAGTTTATTATTGAAATATTATTGAAATGGCAGATGAAAGTATTAAGAAAATGTTGGAGGAGATGGCCAACAATATGAAGGAGATGGAAGTTAGGAATGCTAGCAGTATGAAGCAGATGATGGAGGAGAATGCTAGTAATATGTCTGCTAGAATGGAGGAGAATTCTAGTAGTTTGTCGGCTAATTTGTCTATTAGGCTGGATGAAAGTGTGAGGGAAATGGAAGCTAGGAATGCTAGTAGAATGGATGAAAGTTTGAAAGTTCTTCAGACCAGTTCTACAAACCTAGAAAATAATGTGTCGCGTTTACAGATCAGTACCCAGGGAATCGAGAATGCTGTAAGTGACATTCACAAAGATGTGTCTGATGTTAAAATAGATGTTTCTAAGGTACAGAAAGATCTTACTATGTTGAATCTTGATGTTGCCAATGTCCGGGGTGATATTTCATGTGCTAGAGCTGAAGTAATTGTTGTTAGGAATGATGTTGCTACTGTACAAGACAAAGTAGAGGAAGTTCAAAGAGAGGTTAGAAATGCTCGAACTGATGTGTCAAATGTCCAAGTTGACATCAATAATATTCATTCAGATGTTAATGATATGCAAAGCGATATCAATAAGATACAAGTAGAAGTCAATACTGTTTTTGTAGACATTGCTAAAGTTCAGACTGATGTTAACAAAGTTAGGGAAGAAATTGAAACTTCAAAAACGCTTTGTACTCGTAACATTAGTGCATTAACAACTCGATTAGTTGACGAGTCTGTTAGGACAACAGCTCCTTTAGCTGGTTTAAAATACGATGTAGAGGTCATGAGAACCCAAGTATTAGATCACAATCGTTTACTTAAGGAAGACATTGAGGTAGATATCGCGGAAATGTTAACTGCAAATGTAACGGTTTTGAAAGATGAATGGAACAGGTCAAGTGGGGAACATGTAGATCAGATTCAGGAGCGAATTGAAAGAAAACTTGCCAGTACACAAGTAGACATTAATAATGAAGTAGTTCAGATTAGGAAAGACTTGAATGTAAGGATGGATTCGCTATCCGAAAAGCAGGTAGAGGATAGAACTCAAATAGGTCAGGACGTGCAAGCATTAAAAACTGCGTTAGAGGAACAGATTCATAAGGTTGTCTCTGATGTTAATGAAACTACGAGCAAACTGCAGAATTTGAAACTAGGAGAAGCTAGCATGATGGAAACCTATAAGGAAGAGTTGATTAGGAAAGTCATCACGGAAATCACAGACAAGGATACTGAAGGATTGACTGGTGAAGAGGATAGAAATTACGTGAGAAGATGTAACCTCGCTACAGAAGAGAGAGATATTAGTCCTGAGGAACGTATATCCAGATTCAGGGAAGAAGAAGAGGATAGAAATATTGAACCTGAATGGAAGTATCGTGATAGTGGGAAACATTATATGGATTCATATCCGAGAAATGTGACAGTCATCCGGAATTTTGAAGACAAACCTCAAAAATTTAGCAACACTGATAGTCTCACACCGATCGAATATATCAGGAATCTTAAAGACTATTTCATAGAAGCCCACATTCCTAGAGAGAGAGAGATGAGAATCGTAGAAAGATTTCTAGCTGGAGGACCCCTTGAATGGTTTAGAGCATTTCGGTACACTTTCAGCAATTTTGACGAATTTGCAGAGGCACTAATAAAACGATTCTGGTCAATAGAAGCTCAGAATTCACTAAGAGCTGAGGTATACTCGAGGAAGTATTCAGGTACTCTTCCAACACGGTACGCTGATTTCTTCACGAGTCATTTATCAGGCTTGAGATTTTTGCAACCCCCATTGTCAACAGAGCAGTTGATAGATGCGATTTCACGTATGCTGCCTGTGGAAGTAAGAAGACTGATCATATCGTCAAATATCAGAGATTTGACAAGTATGGACGAATTATTGAGAAGGCTTGACTACACGAGTCCAATGCCAAATTTGGTACAAAAAGGTCATAGGCACGAATTCAAAGACGTTAATACAGTCTACATGGATCAAGTGCAGCAAACTGATAAGCCTGATGAAGAAAAAACTGAAAATGTAGGTCCTCATAGGAATAATTATTTCCGCAACAACAGATCCCAAGGTTACCGTCCATATCAGCAAAGACGAGGCTGGAATAATAATAGAGGGAATTACAACAATGGATGAGGTAGATACTACAACAATGGTTATAATAGAAACTACAATAGAAATAACCAGTACCAGAATCAGAATCAGAATTCTCAAGGTCAGGTTATGACACCCGACAAGTATCAGGAGAGAGAGAAAGAAAGTCAGCAGTATCTGAAGGAATTACGAGAGAAGGAAGCTGAAAATCAAAAGAAAAGACAGGATGTAGTGATCGATCCTGGTCCTTCTACAAGTCAGCAGGGGAACTTTGAGATTGGTAACAAAAAAAAAAAACGCCTATTTCTCAAAGACAGTGAGAAACTATGAATACATTGCCACACCACACATGATTACCATTAATGAAATTTACGAAGTAACTGATGAGGATTTATTAGAAGAGAGGGGAATCGTCAAAGAGGAAAGACCATGTGCCTTACCTATTATTTCTGTACTGATAGATGGCCAACAGTATAAAGCTCTTATGGATACTGGTGCAATTATTTCGATCATCTCTGATGAATGCTATCAAAGTCTGTTAAAAGGAGAAAACATGACAGTTTTACCAGTTTCTACCGTCAAAGTGAGAGGAATTTTCCAAGACAAGGCAGTGAAATGCAAGATCCAAGTGCTGTTGAACTTTGAAATTAATGGAAGGAATTATGAACAGATCTTTATCGTGGTGAACAAGATCCATTTCGATATTGTGCTAGGAATCGATTTTATATCGAAGGTTGGAGCCATTATTGATATGAAGTATTAGCTTTAATGATGGGTACATGATCACAGAAGAGATCGAAGAACAGGACGTGAAAAACAGTCTGGAGATAGACCTTAGGGAAGAAATTTTAAATACCATTATTAATGAAGTGGAGAATATAACAGAAATACCCAGTAGAAAAACTGAAGGATTTGAAGAAATTCAGGGGGAATTTGAGGATTTGATAAAGGAATTCCAAGATATTTTTGATGAAAAGCCTGGATTGATTAAAGACTATAAGTATAAGATAAGGCTGACCGATGAAGCCCCTTACCAAAAGAGAATATACCCCATACCTGAGAAATACTATCAAGAAGTACGAGGGTTGATCAGAAAAATGGAGGTAGACGGGATTATTAAAAAACAGGCGTCGTCTTACATAAACCCCATCACTGTAGTCAAGAAAAGTAATGGTCAGATACGTCTTTGTCTCGATGCTCGGACCATCAACTTGAAGATTCTTCCAGAAAATGACCGACCACCTAAGATTAGAGATCTGCTTAGAAAGTTCAAAGGGAGAGCATGTTTCAGTGTTCTTGACTTGACATCTTCGTTTTACCAAGTTCAACTGGAGGAAGAAAGTATGCAGTACACTGGATTCCTATTTGACCAGACGTCATGGGTCTTTGTAAGAATGCCTTTTGGAATGGTCAACAGTGGACCAGCACTTATTCGAGCACTTGATAGCAAGCTCACTGACGAAGTAAAGGAGAATGTAATCTGCTACATTGACGATTTAATTGTATCTTCACCCAACGCCGCAGAACATTTAGTGCACTTGAGAAGGTTGTTTGAAAATTTAAGGGAGGTCAATATCAAGGTCAATTTTGGAAAATGTCAATTCTTGAAGAAGGAGATCATTTACTTGGGGCATACTATTGATAAAGATGGATATCATCCAAACATGCAGAAAGTAGATGCGATCACTAGGTTCGCAAAGCCAACTAAGGTGAAAAAAGTCAGAGAATTTGTAGGCGCATGCCAATTCATTAGCAGCCACTGTCCGAGATACTCTGAAATTATGGCTCCTCTGTATGATTTACTCAAGAAAAATAATAGATGGAAATGGAGTACCGCAGCAGACGAGGCTTTTGAGAAAGCAAAGGAGATGCTCAGAAACAACGTTAAACTGGAGTACCCAGACTTTGAGAAGGTGTTCTATATAGAGTCTGATGCATCAAGAATAGGCATTAGTGCAGTCTTATACCAAAAAGACGAGGCAGGCAACAAGCACTACATTGCGTTCACTAGTCAGAAGTTAAAGAAACACGAGGAAAACTACTTTACGACAGAACTAGAAGCGTTAGCTTTTGTAACAGCTTTGCAAGCTTGGAAAAAAATGTTGCTGGGACATAAGGTTATCATTATTACAGATCACAAAGCACTTCAGTTTATGCTGCAAACTGACATGTCTAGCGATAGATTGACACGTTGGGCTTTGTTCACCCAACAGTTTAACGCCACTATCGTCCATCAGCCTGGGAAAGATAACTTACTGGCTGATGCTTTATCACGTAACCCTATCAAAAATGTGCAGATACACCATGTACAATTGGAGCAGCAAGATCAAGAGACCGTTAGGAGGTTAGCCCGAATCGGTGTGTCACAGAAGAGTCACGCTCCAATCAGGAAAATGTACAGGTTCCTTAAGGGTTACATGGACAATACTGATGTTGACTATGCAGCTACACAGAGAGATTCACGACACTTTGTCTTGAGTGGAGACATCGTATGTAAGTATGCTGACTCTGCGCATACAAAGCTCCGAATAGTCGTGCCACCTAAACTTGTTGTCAATTTAGTGTGGGTAGCTCATCACGCAACTGGACATGCGGGTTTAGATAAAACTCTTGATACTCTTAAAGAGAGGTTTATTTGGACTAACATGCGTTCCAGCATTGCTAATGTCATTCGTTCATGTGATAAATGTCAAAGAGCAAAGTATGCTTCCGCTCTATTAAAAGGAAAACCGAAGGCTATGATTCCCTCTAAACCAAATGAACTCATGGCGACAGACATATTTGGTCCTTGTCCGAAGGGATACCAGGGTAATCAGTATCTGTTGGTTACCGTGGATGTCTTTTCAAAATTTGTTACAACGAGTCCCATGCAAAAAGCTAACACGAGGAACGTTGTAAGCAGGCTGGAACATGCTGTATTTCCAAAAGCTGGTAAACCAGAGTATCTTCTTTCGGATCATGGAGCTCAGTTTACATCCTTAGAATTTGCTGCAGATATGGAAAGGCTTGGTATTAAGCACATATTTTCAAGCGTGCGATATCCGGAATCGAATTCTTCAGAAAGATATATGGCTGAATTTTCGAAATTCTGTCGAATTTTCTGTCCGAATGATCATTCTGGTTGGGTGAGATTTGTACCCCTTATTGAGGAATGTTTAAATTCTACAGTGCAGGAGAGCACAGGAGAGGTGCCAATGAGACTTCATCTAGGAAGAAACCCAGAAAGGCCGTGGGACAATCTTTTCAACCACGTTCCTAGAGATCCCGACCTAGGAAGGCAGCAGAGAATAGACAGAGCGAAAGAACAACTCCAGAAAGCAGCAGAAAAACGACTGAAAAGAGTAGCTGGAAAACGTTTTGGTGCTCCCTTAGAAATTGGAAATCTGGTATTATTACGCAGACCTGTCAAGGCTGACGTGGGTAAGAAAATCTATCCCAAGTTTGGAATAGTGTTCATGGGTCCGTTCAGAATTACGAATGCCTATGGAAAAAACTGTTATGAACTCTACGATGATGAGAATAATGTCGTTTATGGCAAGTTCAATGCTGGAAACTTGAAGAAATATTATCCAAGAGTAAGCCAATAATAATTCAATTTCGTGTTCAAGTGAATTGAGATATTTATAACACAGAGTATAAAAACAATTTGCAACTGTTTTTAAAACGTGGTGAAGGGAGAATGCCCCCGTAAATTGAATTATATTGAGACCACGATGGCTGTATTGGCAAATATGAATAAAGTTATGGCTGTCATAGTTGTGACGTGTATATTCATGACGTAGGCACGGATGACGTAGAATTCATGCAAGTAGGCTGGTTGAGCTGAGATTCTTGGTGACGTCATGATTTTGTTCGAGAAAGATCTGAGAATTACGACGCAGTCGCAGGAAACAAGGTATTGTGCTAAGGAAGAAGTTACGCTATTGGAGGAGAGGCTTGAACCAATGAACGATAGTTTGGAAGGAAGACGGAGATTGCTGAAACTACGATATTTAATTACTTTTGGCATGCAGATTTGTGGAAAATTATTTTCAGTTGTGGCATTGATTTGGAATTTTGAAGAAATTAATTTTGAGTTTTTGAAATTCGAAAATCCGTCAAGTATAGCCAAAGTTAAAACTTCTAGCAATGACGGAGCAACAGGCTATGGAAGGGATGGATACGCCCCTTAAGAAGTTGATAAAAGGTCGTGAACAGGATAGAGGAGCTCTCATATATCTGATATTCTGATAACGCATATATATTTCAGATGTCATAGAGTCATTTTCGAGTGAATAAGTGAAGCAAGTTGTCTTTAGCGTGTGGTTAAAGCCCGGCGCATCGAACGAACATGGAGCAGTTCCATTTTACGCTGTTCGAAACTAGGTGAAGTTGTAACGCTCACATTAACGTTTCTACCAGATAAGATATAAAGAGTTAACTTCTGCCTTCATTATAATTCAATTGGGCAGTACAACATTGAGGTGTGTAGAAGATTTGAACAATTTCACAGTTATACTTTGAAAGATATTGACACTTTAAGGCTGCAGACAAAAGTGATTTTCTCGCCACCTGAGAAGCACTTTTAAAATTCTACATTATACACTACGGCTGACACGTGCATCGCAACCGTGATATTGGAGAATACGTTTGGTAATACAACGATACATTCTATTATGGAACATTATAATCTTGCAGTGCTTTCAATGATTATAACAGAAGTTGAGATGGAAGGCTAAGGCTTTAATGCAATTGGGACATATATCGATGGAGTGAAGTAACAGCATGGAACTTCGTTAATCGTCATTCTACAAAAGCGAGCATGTAGTGAACATCCAACTACACTCATGCATCGTGAATCCATCGCTGAATTATATCAGATGGCAGTGGAAATATTTTCATACTCCACGATTATGAATATTTCTGCGGAAATAACTGCAATAAACTTCATGGCGAATTACGACTGGAACTTCAGGGAACTTTCAAGAGAGGCCAGGGTGGACCCGGCTCATAAAGAAGAGTTTTGCCAGAAGGATGTCTTTCGGATACATGGAGCAGTGCAATTTCCGGAGGAGGAAGCAGTTCGATTCTCCGAGGACGCTGATTCCAGGTTCGAGGACGGAGCACATCTTCACGCTGGTGAAATGGAACCAACAGCAGTTTTCTTTGAAAACTTTCCTCTAGAACTTCAATCAACAGATAAGGTAGTCGTGAACGTTTCTTGTATTATTTGAGTCATGTAGCGATATCTGAGCAACCATTTTTCCCATATTTTTTTTGTCCTATCTTTGCCCCATTTTCTTGATTAACATTTCTGTACTCAGTACACTTCGATGATTTATGCCTTTTTCTACGATATTTTGAGACATTGTTATGTCATTGGTATACTTAAATAATTTTGGATCAGTTGAGACTGATAATTTAGATTCTTTCAATAATTTGCATATTTTTGTAGTCACGATTTGACTGTAAAGTTAACGATTTCTATGGCAGATTTGAATTCAGACAGCGTGTCATTTTATTAAAGTAATTCTATTCAGTAAATTACTTTGACCAATTTTCTGTCATCCTCAAGAAAGAAGAATGATTAAATGATTTTAGAGCGTTAAAATCTAATACGTTATCGACGATCTTTGAAATACTAGTCGTCTTATGAACATGATTGCAACATAGACATTTATCATTGCATTATAGACAATTTTATGAAATATGAACTTTGATTACGATTTATTGAATACACTATAGTAATGAACATTTGATGGGAGTTTTTCTCAATTATAGATTGGAACAATAATGTTTGCATTCCACAGTCTAATTGTATTCTATTCGACTATTTATGCAGTTTAGATGAACTTTGATTGAAGATAGTATTTTTATACTGCGTTATTTTGATGATATTAATCTCAATTTTGATAGACCAGGGAGGAGTGTCTAATCGTATTTGCTATTACATTTATTTGTGATTGGCAAATTTTTACTTCATATCGATTCATGAATGAAACCCACGAAGGTTAAATAATAACAGACATTAATACAATTGATGAATATAAGAATTTTTGAAGAGGAACAATGGATGTATAATCGTTAGTTCAGTGGACCTGTAAAAGTCGCTGATGAGTAATGCCCTTGAATAATGAAGGAGGTTCCCACAGTAATAAATGAAGTTGTTGAATTTATGAGTGGAGGTTTTTGTATGTAATTTGGAAGATTTTGATGCCATATATATGAAGATATATGATGAATTCTGGGCCTATTGTTGAGCAATTTTGTGCGTTTTGAGCGAAGTATTTTTCCGCTGAATGTATTGTCCTGGTTCTTTGAAAGTTATTCATGTGAAGATACTGTTAAAGTTAACAAGAGTGTTAAATAATTTGAGATGAAGATTTTGAATGGAGGTTACCGTCACAAATATTAATAATAATTATTAAACCTTATTAAACCTGAATTTGACATTTAAATATAACTAACCTTCATTGGTCGATTATATCAACACAATTTGAGTAATTATCAACCGGATAAACGTGTGGTTTAATGTATTTCTTGTATAAATAATATAAACAATATTAATATTGTAAATAATGTTGTAAATATCTTTGTTAAATAATATGAAATGAAAGGGATTAATAGAGGCGTGTATAAAATTTTCAATTGTCGTTTGACATTGTTATTAACAATTTATAATTGTTATAAATAATTAATGAACTTTTGTTATAAACATTTGGAGTTTTGTTATTATACTCTAAACAACGCTAATTAAACAAGTGGATTGAACAATTAAACATGATTTAGGATTATTGGAGTATTCCACTGGTGTTTGAATGGAGCATTTAAAAGATTTGCGTGATCATATTTCAGTTGAGATGTGGACATTTAACGTGTTTTGAAAGGAGAGCTAAGCTCTGATGTAACTCGCTTATGCTAGGGTTGAACGGAGGGGTGAGTCCACTTTGACGATGCAGGTGCATTGCAGCTGGCCCGGACAACTGTATGATAGAGGCCAAGGACGTTTACATAATAGCCTTGTGGCTATAAATAAAATGTGATGTGTATAAACACGCAAAACAATTGCTATATGTGTCTCGTCCCAAATCCCGTTTCCATTCCAAGTGCATTATTATAATTACGTTATTTTGAGCTTGAGAAAGCTGAAACATTGTATGTAGAGTATAATAGTCCTACAGGAGGACATGGTTATGTGGTCGATGGCTTCTGATTGCCACGTGGATTTTGATGTTTTATTTTTGTTAAATTCATTCTTTATGTGAAATAAATTATTGTGCAGTTTAAAGTTTCTCGTCTTCGTTTTTGGTTCATTTTAAATATCATGGTGGAGGTTATTGTGTGGGCACGCTTTAAGTGATCCAGTTGACAACCCATCCCCGAGATAAATTTAAGAGGTAAGTAAAGGTAAGTATGAACCCCCGTATATTTTGGTGTGTTCCACAATAATTTTCTTGTTAACTATTGTGCTCTAATCTCGATAGTATCTGTCAGTGCCATTTTCATTGATGTAGCTGTGCCGGTGCGTTTGATTATTGGCAATCCGATTGAGGGGGCGGATATCTGACAGCCTACTATCCGGATAACGGGGACAGTACCTTCTTCAAGGCCACGGCCACCTCCTTCCCTCTTCCTTGCCTATCCATCCTCACCATCCCTTACCTTCCCTCATGAGGCCCCTGTTCGCTTTGCAGGTGAGGCCGCCTGGGCGAGGTGCCAATCCCACCTCACCAGTTGTATCCCTTCCGATTCGATGTTCCCAGCTCTAGGACACTGCCCATAGAGGCGGTAGTGGTGAGGTCCCTCGCTGAGTCCGTGGGTTCCACCAACCTGGAGGGTAAACGACTAAAAAAAATAAAAAAATAAAAATAAATTATAAACTACAATATCTGTAAAACACTCCCTTTTACAATAGATTAATATTCGTGCCAATAATAGTATGAAATACCGGTGTATCAACAATTTCACGTGAGGTTTCTTCTATGTCAGATGTTACACATGCGACTACTGTAAGGCTCGTATTTATTATTATTATTATTTATTATTATTGTTATTGTTATTATTATTATTATTATTATTATTATTATTATTATTATTATTATTATTATTATTATTATGAAAGTTGTGACTGCAGCGATATGGCAATGTGTCGTGAGCTAATTAGCCATTTGAGAAGTTTCAGCGCAACAATTGATAAACAATGTTGATCGTGGCAATCACAACACCGATATTAGTCTACAGTTTTCCTCCTTTGGACAACAATAACCATGTCTTAAGGTTTATTGCTGTGAATTCTTGTGCCGCGTATTTTTGTGGATATTAAGATTTGCCTTCAGCATTCATAATCATACAGTACAACAGGTCGGAGGACAGTACGATGGATTCCAGGTTCCGACATTTCCAAATTCGTGTTGTGCATTGTTGTGATTGTAATGATGAATAATGTTTTCCAATTACTGTGCAATTAACTTCTGATACATTGGCATATTGTTTTTCTTGTTCACGGCACACTATCCAATGTAGTTAGTTCCCGCAGTATACAACGTACGAGCTGGTAACAATGTGAGTGAGGGCTGATAGCTTCCGTCTAGCGGGCGCACAGGTTGCTCTTCACCAGTCCGTGAAGTTCACGGACTTGTGTTCTGGCATATTTTGAGGTTGATTTTTAGTTTTTCATGTGTATTCATTTTACGGTTAATGTGTTAATTTTTCAGTACGAATAAGTTTTTGTTTATAAGGAAGAAAGTTGAAGACGAGTCAGTATTTATTTATTTAATCGTATGGTGATTATTTACAATATATTAATAATATAATTTATTGCAGCCAATGGCCATACAGTAAGTAGGATCATGTTACACAATATAGCAACCGTTCAGTCTTTTGCATAGTGGTAATGTTCTTTGTGTGCACTCAATCAGGTGATACCGTGGGCAGTGCAGACCGCAGATTACACACAAACAGTCTATGGATGGTTCATGAAAGCCCTTCCTGTTACAGATGCGATGATGAAACCCATGTATTGCGCCTCTCGTGTAGATGTGCTTCTTTCCATTATTTACAATATACAATAAACATGTATGTGTGTCTACCCCTTATTATTCCCGTTTTTCCAACGGGGTCGGGGATGAGATGCGATGGAAGTCTTTGTGGCGATGGTTTTTACGGCCGGATGCCCTTCCTGATGCCAACCTCATGAGAGGAGTTAATGAGAGATGAAATGAATGATGGTGAATGAAATTGGGCAAGGATGGGGAAGGAAGCGGCCGTGGCCTGTCAGAAGGTACCGTCCCAGCATGTGCCTGGTGTTGAAAATGGGAAACCACGGAAAACCATTTCAAGGACGGCCGACGGTGGGGCTCGAACCCACGCGTCTACCGAGTCAGCAGAGAACTTGGCCCCATGACCTAATGCTGCGCTTTAGCCAGCATAGCCACTACTGTCGGTAATATACAATAAACATAAGACACAATTCCACTTTAAGTCTTCGCTGGCGGCTTCGGTGGCGTAGTCGGTAGCATGCTGACCTTCTATGCCCAAGGTAGCGGGCTCAAACCCGGCCGAAGCCGTCGCATTTTCTAAGAACGTTAAAAATCCCTCAGTATGCCTTCCTTCGGAGGGGAAGTAAAGCCGGCGGTCCCATGTCATAGATTTATGGCATGTTAAAGAACCTTCCACTAATTACACCTGTGTGAAGCTAAATTGTATAGGTTAGGAATGTAAACAACGCTCTTAGGTTACTACGTTCGTTGCCAAGAGCCGACTGCGTTGGCGTCTAATAGCTAAGTTCTGAACTAGGCCTAGTAGTCGTTGACGGTGGCGTTTGGCGGCAAAAGTAGGAACTATTTGAAAAATTCAAAGTTGCAGTCCTTACTTGAATTTAAAAAAAAAAAAACAGATACACACACTAATACAGCCATCACAATTACTGTCATCGCGGCAGGAGATGGCAGTTGAACACGCTGTGACGGGGTGCGGGGGGTCTCGCAGTACGCATGCGCGGTCCACCTATTCCAGATCTAAATATATCGGCTCCCTGCATGCCAATCGTCATCGCAGCACGCAACACGCAGCCAGAGAGAGAAGGAATGTGCTGAGTGAGTGAAGCAAGTAATGACTAACTTAATGTTTTTGGAATGCGCTTTAAGCAGTGAGCGGGAACACATCTGCAGTTCAAACCCAACTGCCAACTCCTGGCGCGATATCAGTAACACCGGTTATAAGACAGATTCTACACACACCCAAAGTGCACGGGGCTACATGACCGCGTTGTCGTAGTCCCTAAACTGAGGAACCAATGAACCAACCAAAGTCGACGCTTTTCAGCCAACTAATTGTCCGGCTCCGTGGCTAAATGGTTAGCGCGCTAGGCTTTGGCCCGAAGTGCCTTGGGTTCGATTCCTGGCCGAGCCATCAGGGATTTTAATCTCCTGGGGTTAATTCCCGTGGCTCGGAGACTGTGTGTATGTGACGTCTTCATCATCCCTTCATCCCTATTACGACGCGCAGGTCACCCACGGGCGTCAACTAGAAAGACCTGCACTCAGCCTCTCCGGATGCCACATGATCATTATAGCCAAATAATTGTATTTGGAGTGAGACTGAACAGGTCGTCAGGAAGTTCAGAGTATGTATGAAGAGGGCAGCGTTGCACTAGATGTTCAATCGTATGTTCTTCTAGATTACACACGCACATTGGTGAGCTGATCCATCCCCACTTGTACCTGAAGAAGTTTCAGCAGCCATGTTCAGTACTTAGCCTGTTGAGACGGCACCAAAGGTTCCTCGGTAGGTCAAAACCTTTTGGCTTCTTTGTGGGATCTAGACGGTGGGCATTTGTTCCCAATGTTCTTGATGACCATGTTTGCCTGCGGTGGAACTTTCTGATTTTGATCGCAATGGTTATTCTGGCGGAATGCAGAATTCTTGATGCAGTGGCAAGGTAGGTGATGCAGAGATCTTCCTAGCCTCCCTCAGTGGAGCTCGTTTTCGACTTAGGAAGACGAGTCAGTGACAGAAACAAATAACAATAACAAAAGTGACAAAGAACCGGTAAGTTCCGCAAAAGAGGTTTAACTTACTGGAACATTTCCTAAGTATCAAGAGAATAATTTGAACGTTGGTTTGCGTTTAGTTGACCTCAAAACAGTCCGTCACTAAAATGTGTCGTCTGTGGAGAAAACAATGACCCACGGTCTGCTGCTGCGTTCGAGTGTCGCTACTGTCGTTTTTGGATGTGACGGGAGAACCTCCGGATGGATTTTGATGCGGTTTTCACCATTCTGTAAAGGATATCTCGAGGAAGATTTCTGTAGAAATAATTTATTTATGTTCAAAGGAAGCCGAGCAGTAACGATTTCAGTGAAAAATTCGAAAAAAAATCACATGGCGTCCGTGCGCTTTTTAAGCTTACGCTGGGCTAACCGTTAAAAATGTCTATATACTATGGGTACAAGAATTGTTCAGCATGAGAAGTTCTACAAAAACGTCCGCGAGAGCATATCTTTATCTACAATACATCGCCCACTATAGGCCTAAGTGTTTTTACGTATTGATTTCTTCCAACAATCTCCATTCAAATACTGAGGCGACAGTTTACGAGCTGGCTAGGGGCGAGTCTATCACCCCAGTTAGCTAGCAGGCGAACATATTACCCCAGATACAGCCGGCAGCAAACTGTCGAGTCGTGTTGAGTTAAAACTTCAGGGAAGAGCGGTTGTGTTTGGAGTTTCCCTGGAAGTGCAACTCAGCTTTTCTTCATTTCACCTGAGAACTTTCCATTCCGCAAAATACATAATTAAAAATATACGAAGCTGAAATTTCGCAAGAGCGAGAGTTTAAACAAATCAGTCCGAGAAGACGTTGTCACGCTCAAATATCGTCGCACAACTTTGTTGCACACACCCAATATTTTTCTTTTTGCCGGTGTTTCTATGTTCTTCCGTGTAGTGGGAGAAATGTAGGGCCAACTTTAAAAAAAGTTTCTCCTCTCATCCGTGCCATTCACATGCATACAGGATTAAGTGAAGTGACGACAGATGTCACTGACCGCAATAAGCATGGAACAATAAGTTCATAAATTACTCATCTGTGCACCCTGGAGCACTCGCGTAGATCATAATCTTCCGCTGTGAACGGCTGGAACGAAATGTGATGGATTTGTGATCGGAGGTCCTCATGACTCGCCTGTCATCATTAGTGAACTGTTTCTTTTGTTCATTTTCTGTAGAGAACCGTGATGAACCATCATCCATCAGTGGGCAGATCGCATCAAGAGAGTGCGCTAGCGGTAAAATAAAAGACGGCCAAATTACCACTCATCAAGCATGAAACCGATCAAGATTGCCATGAAATATACTCAATTAAGTGATGTCCCGTAAGATTTATCCAGACTGATTCGCAAAGAAATTGCTCTGGACAATAACTTGATTGCACCCTATTGTTCTCTTTGTGTGCCGGTCTGTGCCAGGCCACTCTTTCTCTACACACATTGTCCGACTGAAGGGAACAGTTAGGCTTATCAATCACCTCGTGGTGTAGCAGCTAGCGTTCTTTGCAGATGCCCCGGAGGACCGGGTTAAATTCTCGGCTCTGCCAAGAAGTTTTAATTCAGATGT
The DNA here is from genome assembly GCA_946902985.2 of Meconema thalassinum. Taxonomy (NCBI): domain Eukaryota; kingdom Metazoa; phylum Arthropoda; class Insecta; order Orthoptera; family Tettigoniidae; genus Meconema; species Meconema thalassinum. Next base: position 224,284,761 of record OX336394.1, read on the forward strand.
GAGGGCTGGAACAGGGTGCACTCAGCCTCGTGAGGGAAAACTACCAACTAACTAACCATGTGACTAAATAATTTGCTAACTAACTAATTTACTAACAAACTAACTAGCTAACTAACTGACTAATTACTTTACTAACTAAATAACTAACTTTCTTACTTACTGTAAGCATTACAGGACCTCAAAGGAAAGAAAGATCCTGGAGTTGATAACATACCAGGAGAACTATTGAAAAAATCAGGTGACAAGTTAAGAAAGGAACTGTACAACTTAGTATGTAATATTTATTTTACAAGACTGAAGAATTGCCTGAAGACTTTGTAAAATGCATAATAGTACCTATACCTAAAAATCAAATGCAAGGTCATGTAAACAATACAGAACATTGAGTCTAGTGTGTCATGTATCAAAAATAGTCACCAGAATTATTATGAAGAGAATAGAAAAACAAATCGATGAAAACCTGATGATCAATTTTGTTTTAGGAAAGGAGGTGGAACAAGAAAAGCAATCTTGGCATTAAGACAAGTGATAGAGAAGCAGATGAAGAAAGGCAAACCTACTTTCTTAGCGTTCGTCGACCTTGACAGGCGTTTGACAATGTGAACTGGAATGTTCTATTCAGCATTCTTCATCAAACAGGTATCAACTTTAGAGACAGAAGACAGAAGTTGCTACCGGTTTCTTGGTAAATATGTAGACTTAGTGATGGAGACGAACTGGACAGTGTTTCAAGAGCCCCTTAATTTGGAGACAGAATGTCTATATCTTTAACGAACCTGCAGATATTTGAGGTGAATAACTTAACTGAATTTCTCAAGAGCCACCACCAGAGAGCCTATAATCATAAGCCGCACCTAATTTAACGGTTCGGGTAGTAGAGGTGTAGTATTTTTTATGAGTTATGGTATCAGATAGGAAAATACAATTACATTATAAATATAAAGACACTCCAGGATATTCACTTACCATCACAGCAGATATTGAAGACAATCTCCATTTTGCTGTAAGTCCATGACTCTGGCAGTTTTCTCGTCTTAAGTTGCCATTGATTTCAGTGATGATGTTAGTCTTCAAATCTTCAATTGATTGTCACCGATTTTAATATACACTATTCTTGAGATAGCCCCCCAGGAAATATTCTGGTGATTTAAATCAGGCGGCCACAAATTCTTGACACATGTTGTTGGGTGAATCTTCCAGAGTTTATTTATATTTAGAACATAGTTGCATCTTCTATCTGCAACCCGACAGGAATAGGGCTACTTTGAAAACCAGTCAGTTTGTATATATCATCCTGTATTTAGTTGAGAATATCTTAAGAGATTTAAATCCATGACTTAGTCGTAATCAGAAAAGCTTTGAAATATCCCTCTGTGAATTAATTTACAGCTTAAGAAATGCTACATTTTGCATGAGTGACTGGAAAACGGAATTATGTTATTTATGAAGGTTTTAATCTGTATTGTAAATGAGTTATCCTGTATGCCTGCGGAAGCCGGAAGGTTACATGCAATATTACTAATCTTTTTCTGACATTTGAGCCGTTGTGAGATCAAGTAGTGTAACTCCTCTCGTAATCACAGACGTAACTCAGGGCCAGTGTTTGTGAAGCATTGCAAGTGAGCATTGCGTCTATCAAACACAATGGTTAGACTTGCCTGTTTTTCCTAAAGGATTTACACCACTTGGGACTATGAGCTGCTCATTTATAAATCGTCTGTGACGCATCATAAACATCAGATGGCCCGAAATCATATCCAATGAAGAACTCTGGAGAACAACAAATCAACTTACAATCACGACGGAAATTAAGGAAATGGAGATGGCTAGGCCATTACCTTGAATAAACCAGTAGGATCTATAGAACGAACAGCACCAGAATGGAACCTGCTAGGTGAACAGAGGAGAGGTCATCCTAGGAAGACCTGGAGGACGGCTGTAAGTAGCAAAGTTTAAGCATGGGCTAGTTCACGGTTACAATGGATGAGTTTCACAGATGCCCTATGCTCCATTAGGAATGACAGGATTTAAGTCAAGTAATCTACACTGTATGAACTGAAATGGGTATAATGTGTAGCAGTTTATCCTATTAATACATAAACAACCGGGCTGTATTCATTGCTGTTCCCAGACGAGTGCTGTATATCTGTCTACTTCCGGCAAGTGTGGCCTCCAACAGAGAGCTGTTATAATAAGGAAGCTCACAGAGCACAGCGTTATAAACCTATTCTACTACAGTATCCATCTCATCTTCAAGGCTGTTTAACGACAGAAACACATTGGCTTTACTGCCCATGGAGGGCCTTACACTAACAAGGGAACTCTGGTAGCGTCTACTCCCACCCGATCCGATTGTACAACTTCCACTTATTTCCTGCTGTGTTAAAGGAACTTCGGGGTCGTCATTTTTGAAGTGATCAAGAAGTAAACAATGCAATTTTGGGTAAACTGAACAGACCATCAAGAAAGGGCTTTAGGGAGTAATTTTAACAATGGACTGAACGCTGAAACCGTTGCATTGTGTCTGAGGGAGAATACTTTGAAGGCCAGTAAGTGAATTTGAATAAAGGTAGCCAGTATTTTGCTGTTTAACGCTCTTAAAAAATCCGACGGCTTCGGCCGGGTTAAGTCGTCGGATTTTTTAAGAGCGTTAAAATCCTTCAGTATGTCTTTCTTCGGAGGGGAAGTAAAACCAGCCGGGCCCATGTCATAGATTCATGGCATGGCAAAGAACCTACCACTTCAATTGGTAGTGTGTAGCAAAATGTGTAGGTTATATTTCGTTTGAGACGCTGTATCAAGTTCCAACGTTCGCCGCTAGGTATCAGTGGCATCTGGTATCCAAAGTTGGAACTACAACTTACTCATCATCTTCATTCATTTCATCTCATCCACACGCAACGGTACTTGTAGCTTTCCCCAATGGTGTCCACATAGAAGCAGCTACAAACTCTGGCGAGCCGAACATGTCCTCGGATACTCCCGGCACTGAAAGCCATACGCTAAATAATAAATAAATTAATTAATAATAACTCCAGAGGCTAGGAATTACAGATGACGACTGTCGAGACAGAACACAATTCAGGGAAATACTTTCGAACATAAAGGTTATTGTGGGAGAAAAGAGAGAACGCAGGGGAGGAAGATGGACAGCAGAGAGAAAGGCGCAACACTCAGAAAGAATGAAGGAAGTGTGTAGGAAGAGAAAAGAAGAAAGAACTATGAGAAGGAAATGAAATGATATTTGCATGGTCCTTAGTTTTGGCCGGTTCGCATAATATAATGTAAAGTAATGTAACAGGCTTAATGTTAATTTGAGCTATTTTTTTTACCACCATCGTAAAGAGTGACCTTTCCTCTGCCAATTACAATCCGATCGGGAGGTAGACGCAAGCAGTTCTCTTGCAAGAAGCGACCACTGCTCAGCCATATGGCTTGTAGAATGCGGGGCAATGCGTGATCAGTGCGTGATGTCCCCTCGTCCGTTAAGTAAGACGCTAACATGCTACCTTTACATCACGAGCCAACGTTTTGGAGGTTTATGGCATGTTAAAAAACCTTCCACTAATTGCACCTGTGTGAAGCTAAATTGGATAGGTTAAGAATGTAAACAACGCTCTTAGTTTTCTACGTTCGTTGCCAAGAGCCACCTGCGGTGGCGTCTAGTAGTTAAGTACTGAACTTGGCCTAGTAGTCGTTGACAGTGGCGCTTGGCGGCAAAAGTAGGAACTATTTGAAAAATCCTAAGTTGCAGTACTTAAATTAAAAAACAGATAACACACACTATTACAGTCATCACAATTAACGCCGGTTATCAGACAGATTCTACACACACCCAAAGCACACGGGGCTACATGACCGCGTTGTCGCAGCCAAGAACCAACCAACCGTTTTGGAGGGAAGACACAGCTTAATGAGGCAAGAAAGAGTAACAATATTGTATGTCTATCCCTTATTATTCCCGTTTTTCCAACGGGGACGGGGATGAGATGCGATGGAAGTCTTTGTGGCGATGGTTTTTACGGCCGGATGCCCTTCCTGACGCCAACCTCATGAGAGGAGTTAATGAGAGATGAAATGAATGATGGTGAATGAAACTGGGCAAGGATGTGGAAGGAAGCGGCCGTGGCCTGTCAGAAGGTACCGTCCCAGCATTTGCCTGATGTTAAACCACGGAAAACCATTTCAAGGACGGCCGACGGTGGGGCTCGAACCCACGCGTCTACCGAGTCAGCAGAGAACTTGGCCCCATGACCTAATGCAGCGCGTTAGCCAGCGTAGCCACTACTGTCGGTAAAGAGTAACAATATTAATTTTGTAAATGTGTCTGCCATACAACAATTATGCACATTTCTAAGGAAACACAAGCAACTTTGCTACCAGAAACACACGTGTACATTTTCAACATTCTTGACTTACTTACTTGACTTATTTTCTTTAGTTTCCGTTGGAACATAGGACATCCACCTCTCTCTGTTGGCTGCAATCCTCCTCTCCTCTCTGCGTGCTTTTCCCTGTTATCAACCTTCATTCTCTACTGTGCGCCTCCATGACTGTTTAATTCTTCCCCTTCTCCTTGTACCCTGTGGATTCCAATCAAGGTCTTTCCTATGTCTTTATCCGATTTCCTGAGAGTATGACCAATCAACTTTCATTTTCTCATCTTTTTGGGGGATTCGGATCTGATCCTCCAAGGCTCTTACACGCAGATCTTCATTCGCGATTACTTCAGGCCAATTTATGTTCATTATTCTTCTCAGACATCTATTTATTATTTTGAAAACCTGTAGCCGATGTGTAATTCATGATTCAGATCCATACAATAGTATTATTTTGTCAAGTTGAATTTAAGGTTTATTTTACAGAAATATCTGCTCTAGGCCTGCTTGCCATCTCTTGATGAATGCAGTACATTTGCATTTGCCTGTTGGCACAGGCTAGAGTAAAATGTGTTTTTTCACCGATGTCTCAGTCTCACTCATGGCTGTGATTATATGGAAGCTACTGAGGTATGGGTGGTGCTTAGTAATGACATTCGGGGCACAGTCAGTGCCTGTGATTGCTGTGAAAAGTTCTACTCATAGGGTTAGTACTACCGTTCTGACTCAGTGAGAAAAGCAATGGCAAACTACCTCACTCCTCTTCTTTCCTAGTACGCCTCAATTTAGCGCTGCCTTGGGTTTTTGTGGGTATCTACTCACATAACCTAACGGCGGTACTTTTTGAGGATCCAACCAGCCTTCGGGCTGACTACCTAACAGACAGACATCTGCTCTAGTTAACAAAAATATGCACGAAATTTTGACTACTTGCCAGTTTAATTTTCTTGAAATAATTATCTTTAAGACCATTTCATCTCATCACCCATTAATAAATAAAATTAAAATTCTCTCTTTGATTATGTACCCGTGGGTTACCTAGAGACAAGACTCTGTGCTCAGATCTACTTAATCAATCACTAATTACTGTCCTTGGTATTGGATACATAGGGCTTATTCTCTAAATGAACTCATACATTTCTTTACTAGACTAGAATTTCATCTGAAAAACTACAAGGTTGCATGAAATAGAAATACAATACATCATTCTAAAAATCTTCAGCTTAGTTATTGTAGTTATAATTATATTCTTACATTTCAAAATTCTAATCATAACTAATTCTATTCAATTTTCAAAATTTGCACTACTCTGAACTGACCAACGCTGTTTGTTTCGTATCCCCGATGGTTATGGAATTTTTTTGAAAGCGCATGTTAAACTTCCAGTTAGTTATTTATGTTAATTATTGTTGTTTTAAGGGGAGGAACTACGAGATCATCTGCCCCTCCAGTTACTTATTCCGGTTTTAAGGGGAGGAACAGCAAGGTTATCTGCCCCCAAACTTCCTGTTACGAAGTAAACTTCAGTTATTTACACATCTGTTTTAGCATTATTATCTCATAAAATGCATATGTATTTATCATTATGGTAAAGTGAAGTTAGAATCTATATTTACAGTTGAATAATACTTCAATTGTTGTTCGCCTAGTCAATACCAGAAAGAAGCATCTATTATTGAATATGTTTCAACTTTCGAAGAAGCCATCATCAGTGAAATACTTATTATACACATATAACCAACATACAATAAAGAAGACACAACTCTTGTTGCATATATAAAGTGAAATTCTTACAAAATTTGGCTCAATTTACAAATGTAAAACAATGTTTAATGAAAAAAATATATCTAAAATGTTATTTGAATTATTACTGATCTTAAAATATATCAAAATTGAATGTTATTATATTGTACTGAGTCTTGAAGAATGCATGTGAAGATATAGAGGTTGAAAGTCCATGTAGATGCCAGCAAGATTGAATGCAACTACACCTCCAACTTCGTTCATATTCTATACATCATAATAACCTGATAAATTAACATTTGATTAAGATTAAGTCCATAACAAATATCCTACATATCTTAATCAAATGTATCTACATTTTTAGTTTTTTTTACATAATGCAGCTATTAAAATTATATTGTGTTGACCGACTGAAAGTTAGCCTACAATATTAATTAATCTACAGATGATTCATAAATTAGTTTATGTTCGACCCTGACTATTATATGTCAGAAAACTGTATCATAATGATGGTTATTATAACACTATTTTTCATTATGAAACAAAGGAAGTTTGTAGTTTAACGTGACCGTTAATCTTGAGATCATGAGCCACGGGACCTCCTTGTAACGTGGAATCCGAACCACAGGACATGGCATTTCACTTCGAAAATCTCACATGCATTGACCGGGAATCGAACCCGGACCGCCTTGGTGAGAGGCATACAGCTAGACCGCTGAGCCACCACGCCCCCCATCATTATGAAACAGTTTCTCCCACCAATCAGAGCTCAAGAAACAGTTGTTTGACCAATCAGGTGAGGATAGCAACGCATCTGCGCTGAGTACCAAGGCCTTCTAATTTAAATTTCACTGCCTGGCCTAGTGTCATAGTGCGGCAATCGAGGAGGCCATGGTTAAATACAAGGCATTCTGTGCGTCCCACGCGCTCTGTTCAGTACATAAAACTGGCGAAATCTTGACAGATATTCATGAATATTTATGTTCGAACATAAAATAATTATAATAATTAACGTTGAACATAAACAGTCGTATGCAACTCGCCTGTAATGGTAATTAAGACACTCGTATGGAAATTTTAAAACTCGCATACGCTCGTTTTATAAACATACTCGTGTCTTAATTATTGCCATTATAGGCTCGTTGCATAATGTACTACTCCGATCTTCATACGAAAGAGAATTCTGGCTATGGCCTTGACTGAACGCCGCAGCCATTAGATATCTAATACTCTCAAATGTAAAATATGTAAATAAAGAAAAAGAAAAGAAAATAGCAGATGTCTTAGTGATTTGAAAAGGACGGTGTTGCAATTAGAAATACCACTCGACGGAATTACAGTCAATATGCACGCGCATTAGGAGTAGCACAGAAAGATTAATTTAAGTTTACAAATGCTTTAATGAATGATTTTTAATTGGCGGTTACGATCTCAAAGCCAGCAACTCGTATTTACTTTGGCAAACTCATTAAAAGAGAATTAGGGATCAGGATCCGCCACTCGAGGGCATATACTTGTGCGGTGGGATCATTATTACAGGCAATTTAGAGAAGGGAGCACATGAAGTACTCTCAATACAAGGTCCCCATTGCCCAGGAATTATTGACAAATTTGTTTGAGGCTATTTTCATAATATGAAATATACCTGTGTGTCAGTCGGTCTGTCTTTCTCCCTCTACGTGTTCTAACGTGTTTTTCGAGGGTATTTTACGCCACTGACATAAGTCAGTAGGAAGCCATTCTATATTTATTTACGCGGCAAATTGTTCAGCCAAGAGAAGTTTTCATGTAACTTATTATTATTATTAAGGTATTTTTGGAGCGTTTTTTTTATAAGATTATAAGTATACAGATAGGTTTTCAATGTTATAGAAAACCCTATCAAACGAATTATTACGAACAACATTATCGCGGAAAATTATATGATTACGGAATTTTACGGGTTTTTGTCAGTTAGGGTATTGTGAGAGAGATGAGTCACTGGGAATTCGGCTACAGGCTTATTCTTGTCGAGAAGCGTGACGCAAGCGGGGTTGCTGCATCAAGAAAAGGCGAAATGGCCTGGACCGGTAATCGACATCATCGTCGCGCCGAGTGTAATGACCCTGAGGTGGGGAGTATCGCGCGGTGGCTCAGCCAATCAGTGGAGAGCGGGCGAGGAGAAGACGGCACTGGAGAGGAGAGGTGACGAGTGCATATATGGTTTGCGCGCCGAGGAGGCAGGGCGATTATCTTTGTAAAACTTGACCGTTGTGGTTGCACGTGTGGTTGGTTCCGCTGTGACCGGACCATAAATTAACATATCTACAAGTATCTCTTCAACTGACGAAGAAGATGACGACGTCTAGAAGACTGTGGGAAGCTCTCTTCAACATCCAGTTCGAGGGAAATGCTACGGCAATTTCCAATGGTAAGCGTGAATGACTCAGAAATACATAATCTCTCGTTTCTTTGTTTCATATTCAGTATTTCAGTAACTTCATAGCTTGGGAATAATAGTCAAATCAGTAATTCATCCCACTCCGTTTTCACGTAATTCTCTAGCGGTAATATTCAAATCGCAACGCTCCAATTTAAATTTAAAATATATTATTATTATTATTAATTTTGCCATACTTGTTTTATATAATAAATTCATTTCTTTTAACCATGCAATCATTGCTTTCAGTAGGTAGCATTAGATATAGACCAAATTCCTTCTCCTGATACAATTGTTAGTTGGGTTAATGATCAAATCATACCACGATCTGAGTGTAAAGATTCTTGAAGGTGTTCTACCAGAGCTAAGTGTTGTTAAATATAAATTTAGATTTCAACATAGCGTTGAGGTCTTGGCGCCCATTAATACAACATATCTTAGTCAGAGTACATATTTCAAAGTGCAAGGAAGGGCTAGTAAAACCGTTTCACTTGTCGCTACCAACGTGAGACCGAAAACCTAATAACATTTGTGGAAGGAGAAGGGTATATATTTCTGTGCCTGTATTTTGGTTTTTTTCATTTATCGGTGTGTATCAGCATGGGTAGTGTTGAGGAAGAGATGAAGTTGCGTAGTGGTCACCAGTTGGATAGTGAAGATACGAGCTAGTGAAGATATGGCTAGTCTTGGAAATGAAAGCAGTACAGGGATGTCGGAGGTAAATCCCGATACTGAGGGGGGTAATCAAAACAGTCAAGCAGGGTTAGAGAGTTTGCTTCTTCAGTTTATGCAACAAAATAAAATTAGCACAGACGCTTTAAATGCTAAACTTGAACAGAATAATGCTAAACTTTAACAAAACAGCAGGGAAAATAGAGAGAGTACTGAAACTTTAAATGCTAAACTCGAACAAAATAATGCTAAACTTGAACAAAACAGTAGGGAAAATAGAGAGAGTACTGAAACTTTAAATGCTAAACTTGAACAAAATAATGCTAAACTTGAACAAAACAGTAGGGAAATTAGTGATAAATTCGAACTGATTAGAGGTGAGATCAGAGGGGTGATGGAAGAGAAGGCTAAAGAGATTATTGCAGACGTAGACAGAAAATTAGGAAAAGTACAGGAGGAGTTAGAAATTAGAATCAGTACACAGGCTGAAAATTTAAAAGAACTAGTGCAACTTGAAACACAGCAGGTCAAAAAGCAATTGGGGGGAGAAATTGATAAGATTCAGGTAGCAACTAAAGAGGTTAAAGAACAGCTGGGGGGGGAAGAATTGATAAAGTACATGCAGAAATAATCACTGAAGTTAACGCTTTAAGGGAGAGGAATAAGGAAAGCATTAATGAGATTAATGAGAAACAAGCTAAGTTAAGTGGTAAAGTTGAAGCATCGGAAGGGAGCATTAGGTCAACTGTAACTAATATTGAAAGAAAAGCTGAGGAGAAAATTGCTGAATTAGAACAGAAGTTGAAAGCTAGAATTAGGCAGGAAAATAGTCAGAGTAGGCCAGTTTATGTGAATAGCACACACAGGGAAATAGAACTAGGCAAATTCAGTATTCGGCAGGGTTGTCCAATGGAGTTCATGAATACAATAGAAAATAAATTCGGGGAGAGGTTGGAAGATGGTACTATTGAGTGGTGCCAGGTAGTTGAGATTTTAGAGCAAGCGTTTGTAGGGGAGACAAGAAACTGGTTTGCTGTCTACAGAGACAATTTCGAGAATATTTCAGATTTTAAAGTTAAATTTTGTGAGAAATTTTGGAATGAGGTAATTCAGTCTCAGCATCGTGAGGGAATTGTGTGTGGGAAATATAACCCGAGAGGAAACTACACTATGACCGAGTACTTTTTAGGACAGGTATTGACGTGTAAATATCTGGATGGTTTGAAGGAGGAAAGTGATGTAGTCAGGCTATTAATAAGACATTTTCCATATAGAATCAAAGAAGCTGCCTGTATCCAAAATGTTAAATCTATTTCACAAGTGGAACATTTGTTAAGTACATTCGATGCTCTGGGAAGAGGTGGTTACGAGGAGAATTTCGGTAGGAACCAGGGTAAACATAATAACAGGCCTAATGAGAATAGGAATCAGGAAGTTCAAGGGAACAGTGGCGAAGGGGCCAGCATCCAAAATAGGGGGAACCAAAATAATAATAATAGTAATCAGCAAAACCAGTACAGAGGAAATGGGTATGGTACGAACTACCAAGGTAGGAATAATGATTTCAGGGGAAATCAAGGCCGAAATAATGATTATAGGGATAACCAAGGGAGGTATACTAACAATAATAATTATAACCAGAACAGGGGTCAAGGAGGGAATCAGCCCAATGGTAATAACGGACAGAGAGATACCGTTAACACAACCCAGAACAACCAGACCAGTGCAGTAGTGAGTAGTACTACACCAAGTGGTAGCAATGCTTTAAACACGAACCAGGCTGCGATGTAAGGTCAGAATCTCAGTCTGTAACATGCCCTGTCCATACACTTATACAGGAACCCTATGACCTAAATGTAAGAAATGAATTATTACGTGAACTAAATGGTGAAGGTATTATTCAAGAGGTTGTTAGTAAGAGCCCCATAGTTAAATTTAACGTGTCCGAGGCGTACACAGATGTTTTAATCGATAGTGGTTGTATGAAGAGTTGCATAAGTAGTGCATTTTATGATAAAATGAAAGGAACTGGAGTAAATTTTGAGGAGATGCCAATTAAAAGCACTTTTGTTATCACAGCTGTTGGGAAAAGGTCTACAGTAATTTCTAAGCAAGTTTTAGTAGACATTAAAATTAATAATCATGTAGAAAAGCAGATTTGTTTTGTAATTCCAAATTTAGTATTCAGTGTTATCTTGGGTTCAGAGTGGCTAAGTAGAGTGTCTGGTAACTTATGTTATAATGTAGGGAGTTTGAAATTTAAATGGGGTGATTCTGAAGTAGAAGTAGCGTTCAATGACCATATTCAGAGAAGTAGTGTTGTAGGTGTGATTTGTACTTTAAATGAGATATCGCCAGCCGTAGAGCGGGGTTCTCCATGTTTTGTGGGCAGTGTGATTATGAACGGTAGTCTAGAGGACTCGTTACGTGATGCTGCATTTCAGGGAAATATAGAGGTGGAACAGTGTGTTCGGCTCTATGATGTGTTATTGTGTAATAGGAGAGTTTTTGAGGATCGCATTGGTATGGCCAATTGCTATACACATTCATTGAACGTTATTGATAGGTCAGTATTCACAGGACATAGATATCCTGTACCTTTCGCTTATCAGAGTGCAGTTGAGGCACAAATTAACCAGATGCTTGAAGATGGGATTATTGAGCACTCTAACAGTCCATATGTTAATTCTTTGATCACGGTACCCAAGGCCGACGGCACAGTTCGTATTTGTTTAGACGCTCGTTTGGTTAACAGTAGAATTAGTTCAGATCAGCTGAAATCTATGGCCTATACTTAGGGACCAACCCCGGCATTTGCCTGGAAGGAAGATGGGAAACCACAGAACACCATCTTCAAGGTTGCCGGCGGGGGGATTCGAACCTCCTCGCCTCCCGGATGTGAGCGACTGTCAGCAGTCATGCCGTAACGACCTCGGCTAACTCACCAGGAAAATAAATGATAAGAAGTCAGAAAGAAGTGGGAAATATGGTACATTATGTCAGAAATTACTGCACCGATCTACTTGAAATTTTCACAGTATCTGTATGTACATTATATGCATTAATCTGATCTAGAGTAATGGCTGCAGTATTTATGTAACTTGAGATAAAAGGCATTCCTTCCAATTCCTAGCCCTTACATTCCAACTCCCCCCCCCCCAACGGTACTTGTAGCTCACCCATTGGGTGTCCGTCTCGAAGCAGCTACAAAACTGGCGAGCCGAACATGTCCTCGGACACTCCCGGTACTAAAAAGCCATAACTTACGCTAAAAAAAATCATTTGTTTCACATTTCTGTCTTATTCTTCTTTTTAGATCACTGTTTTAACGTCAAGCTGCTTTTTATCAAGATGTATAACATCCATTTTTAACACATTGTAACAGATCTGATTAAAAAAGTGTTTTTTTAGCCCTTAGACTATTAGCATTTTAAGTAATTATTTTAAAAACAACTTTTGATAAGAACATTTTATGTAAGTATTGCTTCTTTTCGTATTTTATATAACGCTGAAGAAGGTCACAATGTGGACGAAACCGGTACTGTGATTAAAGTACAGCTATTTATTGACTTAAGGTTTCAACTTACTGACTCAATAAGAACAAGGGCTGCCATGGTTTTATAAAAGTTATAAGAAATGGCTGTCAAAGAAATGTCTGCAAAGGTAGATGAATAAAGATTTGGTAGATATTTGTCAATGGTGACAAACTTCAAAACACTTAGGCTATCTTGGAAACAGATCAACATACTGTATTTTGCTCCAAACTAACTTCCTATGATATTTCAATATGCAGAGAACCCAAAACATCAGAAAAGCAAAAAAAATGAATTTATCAACCGAAACCTAGTTAACGCCATCTTAAATGGCCATTTGACGTCACTGTCCCAACCATTAAAACAACAACAACAATAATCATCTTCATTATTTTGAACAATATACATTCATGACTTATAATAACTTTCCTATTTTTGACAAGAGTTTCTACAGCAAACGATCTCAAGTGCCTCACGACGCTGACCACATGTCAGCAGGCTTAGTCTTCATAATATTATGATGAGATGACTCGGACTGCGGGGCGACGAACGTCCTTCAAGGTCTCCACATTTCGACGTGACGCAACAATGTTGTTCTGGAGGTTTGAATGAGGAGGTAGTGGGGGAAGAGCAGAAGAGCGGGGACCAGTGTTATAACGGGCGGCCGGCAGATTGGAACCCGCAGACCGGCGCAGACGATGGCGCGTGCTCGTCGCTACCGCTGGTGGCTCTACGGTCTGCTTCTAGCTGGCGCGTTCGTCTCTCTACCACTTGGGCTGCTGGGTCCTCAGCCTTCAGTACCCGCTCCATTGGCGGCTCAGGCATCAGTTACTCAGAGCCCTCTGCACATGCGGACCATCGTAGCATACTCATTGCAGCGACAACTACATGAGCAGCAGCGAACGCCCATCCACTGTGATCCTCAACCGGCCAGACCTAACCTCACTTCTCACCACGTCTGGCAGTCAGTGGGTGCTGACATACACCTCTACTCTGCCTTCTATGACCATCGTCTGGCACCCTTCAACTTCGTGCGCATCATCGCCATGTTGAGGGGCAGTGTACGACCACCCCTCTTCTGTCAAGTCTGGTACGATGGTCACGTGTTAGTTGTAGAAGCGTTAAGGACTGAGATTTGGGTTCCTCACTGGGACAAGCAAGCCGGGGAAGATGTATATAACTCAGTGCTTATCAGCTGTCCCATACCAACTACATTCAGCGACACGTCAAAGGCTCCTCAGGGCGTTTCTCTTGCTTTACACCCTTGTGAAAAGTCTGACGTATTTCTTAGTATAAATACTCAAACTACCAAACATCGTAACTTTGCAGTGTGTGTGAAAGGAATGAATTTCCTCGACCAGGATATATCTGTGAGGTTAGTGGAATGGATAGAACTGAACAAGCTGTTAGGGGCCGAACATTTCTTTATATACGTGTACACTGTTCATCCAAAGATCCAGCGAGTGTTGGACTATTACCATAACAAGGGTCACGTGACTGTTGTTCGTATTACGCTGCCTGGACGACAACCCAACGACCCTTATCGTCGATCACGTTTCCTAAAGAAACACTTGTGGCAGAAACGTCGAGATGAATTGGTTCCTTACAACGACTGTTTGTATCGCAACATAGGGGCGTACAGATTTGTGGTGCCTCTTGATGTTGATGAAGTGATCGTTCCTGTAAACAGTCTATCGTGGAAGCACATGTTCGATGAACTTTTAGCTGAAGATCCCGAAGTGCTTGACAAGTACTCTTCCTTTTCAGTCCATAATGCGTATTTCTTTGACTCATTTCCTACATCAACTGAGGCTGGTATTCAAAACTATCTCCACACCATGGTGCATACAACTCGCAGTGCTAACTTTAGTCCCTCAGGAGATTCAGTGAAGAGTTTCGTGGTAACAGCGAGTGCGCTAACGGTGTTCAACCACTACGTGCTTCTCCCTCTGTCGCCTGCTACCAGCCGGAACAAGATACTGGACACGAGACTGGTACAGATGAACCACTACAAGGCCGAGTGTTCCCCAGTGACTATAGATGACTGTCGAACCAAGTACCTGCGATACCGTAAACGCGATACTCTAATACTCAAGTTTGGTCAACAACTTGCTGCTAGTGTGGCTCCCGTGCTGAGACTTCTACAGCTAATATGAACCACTACAAGGCCGAGTGTTCTCCAGTGACTATAGATGACTGTCGAACCAAGTACCTGCGATGCCGTAAACGCGATACTCTAATACTCAAGTTTGGTCAACAACTTGCTGCTAGTGTGGCTCTCGTGCTGAGACTTCTACAGCTAATATGAACCACTACAAGGCCGAGTGTTCTCCAGTGACTATAGATGACTGTCGAACCAAGTACCTGCGATGCCGTAAACGCGATACTCTAATACTCAAGTTTGGTTAACAACTTGCTGCTAGTGTGGCTCCCGTGCTGAGACTTCTACAGCTAATATGAACCACTACAAGGCCGAGTGTTTTCCAGTGACTATAGATGACCGTCGAACCAAGTACCTGCGATGCCGTAAACGCGATACTCTAATACTCAAGTTTGGTCAACAACTTGCTGCTAGTGTGGCTCCCGTGCTGAGACTTCTACAGCTAATATGAACCACTACAAGGCCGAGTGTTCTCCAGTGACTATAGATGACTGTCGAACCAAGTACCTGCAATGCCGTAAACGCGATACTCTAATACTCAAGTTTGGTCAACAACTTGCAGCTAGTGTGGCTCCTGTGCTGAGACTTCTACAGCTAATATTAACCACTACAAGGTCGAGTGTTCTCCAGTGATTTTAGCTGACTGTCGAACAAAGTACCTGCGATATCGTAAGAGCGAAACTCAACTACTCAATAACTATGTACAAGCTGTCTGGTGTAATATGAACCACTACAAGGCTGAGTGTTCTCCAGTGAATGTTGCTGACTGTCGAACCAAGTACGTGCGATGTCTTAAGAGTGAAACTCTGCTATTGAAGTTCAGTCATCAATTTGCGCCAAGTGTAATTCCAATGTTGAGATTTCTACAGCGAACATGGACTTCTACAGAGTGTTCTCTCGTGAATGTAGATATTAGTCGAATCGAGTATCGAGAGGAGTGCACATTTTATTTGACTACAGTATACATCCGTATTCTAACGTTCTCATTGTTTTTACGTTGCTATAAAATACTTTGCAAAGCATTGTAACTAATTCACGTGTGTTTCTCTACTTTAGTCTGGACCTATTACTAAGTGTTCAGTTTTGGCACGAATGACCTGGGGTTCGATTCCCGGCCAGGTCTTGGGGATTATAGTCTCTAATGGTTAATTTATCTGGCTTGGTGGCTGAGTGTTCGTGATGTCCTCATAGTTCATTTCATTCTCATTACGATGTGTAGGTCGCCCACAAGTCTTTCCGTTTTATTTTCTTCGTGTGGTCTCCTCAGATACCTAGTGCAGGTCTATCTATTCGACGCCCGTGGGCGACCTGCGCGTCGGGATGAGAGATGGAATTGATTAAGGTGAATGAAAGTGGAGAAGGATGTGGAAGGAAGCGGCCGTGGCCTGTCAGAAGGTACCGTCCCAGCATTTGCCTGGTTTTGAAAATGGGGAAACCACGCAAAACCATTTCAAGGACGGCCGACGGTGGGGCTCGAACCCACGCGTCTACCGAGTCAGCAGAGAGCTTGGCCCCATGACCTAACACTGCGCTTTAGCCAGCGTAGCCACTACTGTCGGTTTTCCGGATGCAACTCATTATTATTATTTCACCCTGTTTTGTCAATAATTTATAGCCTCCGTTATTCAATATAATCAGTGGAATTATTGTGGTATTTCCATTTTAATATACAGCCTCGCTAATAGATTCTTTAAAGTCAATCGTTTTGTTTAGTGGGACTCATTACCGTTATTTAGTGGGTCTGCCCCAAAGTTACTGGTAAAATGAGAAAGGGATATAGCTCAAGAATACTTTGGAATTGCCAATTCCAAAAATTCACCCTAAATACTTTCCTGAGGAAAATGTAATCCCCGAATTGTTCGATCGCTATATCCTCAATAGTCGTAGGTGATCCTATTAATCATTGGCTATGACAAGGGATCACTAACCGGGCATTCTAAGAAGGACTTTACATGATGTTGGGGGACCATTTATTTTACGTTCCTCGTTCTGTCACGATCAAATTCCTCTATGGATGAAAAATAAAACCGAGAAGGTTACAAACAGTCGTTACCAGTGTGCCAATAAATTTATTTCAGAACAAAAGTATGACCTTCAAATCTTTCTCTAGTCTAATAATTTGTGCACCCCAGCAAGCCCGACGATCTTGCCGTGTGTCTTGTGATAATTTTCTATCTGTGGAATGTGAAACTCTGGTGCTATTTTCGTGAGGCCAGTATTTCAAGAATGCATTGAGTGAAAACCTTGTTCGTCTTTTAACACACGGCAGGTTATTAAACCATGCGTGCAGTGTTCTGAGAGGTTATAACTTCCTCTGTTACTCGAGGAGTGCGTGTGTGTTGTCTGGGAGTTTTTAATGGTTAGAAAGAAACTTGGTGGTAAATATGGGCACGTTCTTGGCTGTAAAAACGTACCTGTCTACTATGTCGGTAAGAAGCTTTAAGAAGTTTACTGTGATATTTCTCAAATACAACCTGTGCAGAAAGTAACTTTATTATTATTGCCCTTTAATCTATTTCCTCATAAAAACATGTTTTCTATATTAAAAGAACATTGGGAATTCCCTCTTCATTAGATTGGTTAATTAGATAATGGAGTTTATTTACGAGACCATAACTTTTCTATTGTTTTATGATCCAGAACAATATTTCCAATGTACAACAGAGTTTTAACCTGTAAGTTAAATTTAGGAATATCTAAGGATAATTATCGTATTTGAATTAAATATGATGATGATAATAATAATAATAATAATAATAATAATAATAATAATAATAATAACCTTTCTTTATTCGTCTCACAATTATCTATTTTCGGTAGATCTCATAAGAGAGCTGCATATTGCAACAAAGAACTAGTGTTTTGTAATTTATGATTGATTTTTGACAAGTGTTATTGTGAGTTCGGGGTTTACGTTTGTAGTTGTCATGGATATGCGAGACGTTTATATTTAATTTATACTTAGTCAAAGACAATTCACTTCAATATTTTCATTGGAGCAGGAAGATACATTCAATAAATTAGATATTCCAACCTTTGCTCCACTCCGAAAAGAGCCTATATTCAATTTATAGAAATCGCACCCCATTGACCATCACACGATATTCTTTAAAGGAAAAGAAAATTAGTCTATTTTAGGTGGGTATTATACAAATCACCAACCGTTTAGATATATCATTTTTACAAAATTATTTTATAATATCATCAATTGAAAGCCCATAATTGTTACAGATCTGATTTTTTTACTAATTTGATGTATTATATTTTATTATCTTTTCAAAGGAAAAATCCATGTATAATATAAATTCAAACTTTTCTCGCAATTATAATAGTTTCTTTAAAATAACATTACTGATTATAATCAATTAATGTATAATAATTCAATTTATTGAGATCAGGTGTAATAACATTATTAAATGCCCATTGATATTTAACTTAAATTAATATGATTATTATTGACTAAGGTGTAATACATCTAATAAATACCCATTGGTATCAATTTAGATTAAATCGTCAATAAGGAAATCTATCAGGTATGATTACGTTTATATCACTACATTCAATTGATGATTATCATTATAAAATAGTTAACTATTCTTACTAATGACATGTATAAAATGTTTTAATGCACATTTCTATCCCACTTTAAGTTGCAAAAAAGACCGCAGTGAGACAGAGTTGCTTTGTTTCTTCATAACAGTTCAATGCTTCGCAGTGTGTCGTACTGGTAGAAAATGTTGAAAGAAACCCAACACAATCACAATGAAGAAGCAGTGTCGGAAAAATATAAATATAAAAATTAAATGGTAATTAAATACTGGTCTTCATTAATTAAACATAACCATGATGGTAATTAACTACGATATTAAAGCTTAATAAAAATGACTAAATATTTAAAAATCAACCATGAAGATCTAATTTTTCAATTATTACATTTGCTATTTTAAAGTTAGTCTTTCCTTTGTTTGATACACATTCAGACATACATGTAACATCAGTAATGGCTCCAGATGATACCACTTTCCTTTTCTTTTAACATCATTCATAATACATGTATGTTTGAAACTGAGTAGATAAAATGTGATAATAACTAGGAAAATGGAAGTGAAATACGATTTATTATAGGCTATTTTGCAGAAATCTGTGATTGTGTCAAAACAGTGAAATTCAGAGTGTAACAAATATGTTTGATTAATGAGGGGACCATTTGAAGTGTGTCAAGAACAGGAAACATGAGTTGGTTATGTCTATCTACGGAGTGACAGACGACTGATTAAATCATGTGGATTATAGCATTTATGATAAATGCAAAATGTGTCTAAATCTCATCACGTCATGTATCGTCATGTTCTAAGAGCTCTACGATTGGTTTATAGTGGTATTTACAGTAAATAATGATAAAATGTCAAATTAGCTCAAAATGTAAGGTTATTAGTTTTCTACGAAAAGTAAATAAATAAAAAAATAAACAAAGAAATAAATAAATCAATAAATACATAATTAAGTAATTTAAAAAATTGATAAATAATAAATAATTTACATAAATAAACAAAGAAATACAAAAATAAACAAAAAAGAAATAATACATAAATTCATAAATAAATACATAATTTTCATAAAAAATATATAAATACAAAAATAAGCAAATAAAATAATAAATAAATACATAAATAAATACATAAATAAACAAATAAATAATTCAATTAATTAATAAATACATAAATAAATAAATAGTTCTGTGAGAATAGTAAAGAATGGTGAATTAGTATTCTTTTGGAGGGACTGTGTTTGGAATTATTCAGCGGAGAAGATTTCTTCCACGGCTAACGGAAAAATGCTAAGTTCTAACTAAACAGAATGTTTGTTTCTACAATTTAATTACGGGTATACAGTTACAAAACTAATATATATATATATATATATATATATATATATATATATATATATATATATATATATATTATTAGAGGCTTGGGACATCTTGGTCATCAGCTCCGTGCACTTGTGGGTGTGTTTAATTTGTCGGATAACTTGTGTTTTTAGATGACTATAGTAGTTTGTGAATCGCCGCAGGTCATTAAAATTGTGTGTAGTCTACTTGTTGCATATAATTTATGAAAGCCACTGTCATTAAATTGATACAATTTCTTTTAAACATTGACAATTTATTATATTCCTTCTAGTCGACACGATTGCATGAATCACAAGTGTTCTCTGACGGTTGATTTTAATGCTTGCTACGTCATTGCCAGACATCACCCAGCCATGGTTAACGAACTTGACATGCTTCAATTAGTTACCCAATTGGATTCGAATTGGAAGCACCTACTTTCTCATCATCCTGTAAATGGTGCATGAAGCTCAGCTTACTTAAAGAAAGAGTAACTATCATTCTTCAATGTCACCCCCAGAGACCCGGTTTTGATTCTATCTTCAGACAAACGCCGGGGTGGTTTGTAACTTAAGTAATGTTAAGTTTTGAAGTTATTCTGTCAGTGGGGCCTATATAAACTGTCTGTTGTAACTCTTCAGTCGGTCAACACGAATTTGACCAATGACTGGGCGTGGTACAATGCATATAATATACATGAATTAGTAAGTAAGTAACTCTCCTGTAAAAATTACATGTATTAGTTATGGCCACTTCTTCTTCTTCTTCTTCTTCTTCTTCTTCTTCTTCTTCTTCTTCTTCTTCTTCTTCTTCATCATCATCATCGTCTTCTTCTTCTTCTTCGTCTTCTTTGGAATATCCCATTTGGAGGGAACCATGAATCAACTTTTGCTATTGTCCATTGTATTCAATTTTCTTTGTTTCCAAATTTCCTTCATCCTTCTAGAGCGTCGATCTTTCTCCTCTTGAGTGCACTTTCTGCGAGCTGTTTGTTTGTTTGTTTGTTTCGTTCTTTCTTTCTTTCTTTCTTTCTTTCTTTCTTTCTTTCTTTCTTTCTTTCTTTCTTTCTTTCTTGAAATTCTGCCTTTTGAATAGCTTCTCTGAAGAGTGATCTGTTTGCTATTGTGTCTGTCTGATTTCTGGCGTTTGTCAAATCTTTGTCAATTTCAATGAACCATTTGTAACTATTCAGTAAGTTGAAGATCTGTTTAGTTAGTCTACTATTTTCCACTCTATAAATGTGCCCGAAAAACTGTAATCTTCTCTATTTCATTATGGTCACTACAGTATTATAATGAGGCAATGTTTAGGATTACACCTTTCAACCTTCATGCGGTCATCATCAGGTCTTGATCACTGAGTTGAGGTTTAGATTTATATACATTGTTTTTACTATTACTACATAACATTTGTAGTGTGGTTAATTTGTATTTATATTTTAATTCACAGTTTGAATCTCGTTATTTAAACCTTATCGTGCCAGTGGACCAAAGAAGCTTCTGCTGAAAGTGCCACTGGCCGATATAGCGACCTTTTGTTTTATAATATTATAATTATTGTCCCCAGCCACTCACTGTTGTCAACGTTGTAACCAGTACAACGCGGGAATCATTCTCTCTCTGAAAATATCGATGTGTCTATTTTAATGAATAGCTGGATTCATAATAAGTATTCTTTGCACATACTGCAGTCAGTTGACTTAGCTCGCGTGCTATCTTTTTTTTATATTGCGTTCGTTTACGTCCTTAATCGGAGCTAATTAAGATATGAAGGGGAAATGAATAAGGTTGTAACAATAGACGATATTTAAATTGTATAGGCCAGTCTCCTGCAAGCACAGTGCTCTGTGACGTCTCGGCCGGAGAATCCGTGCTCCGTTTCTACAACGGAACGTGAAAAGAGGAATTTAGGGGCGGTGGAAGGGAGGGCAAACATGTCTAGCAGTGGGGGACTCCACTCAACTATGCGCGAGCAGTATTCTTTATAGTAATACTTGCACATTATAAAAGGTATATTTTGCTCTGTTGACCTATAGGGTTTAAATATTTATTTTATAGAGCCCGGATGTTGATGACATGTCATCTTTTTACTGAGCTGTCTAAAACAATGCTGAAGTACATAGAAACTTCGGACGGGCCACCCCGTCTTCAAATATGGCATTTTTTATCTTGCATCTTTTTGCATTTTTATGCTATTTTCCCATTTTAGGAGCATTTTTTAAGTTTGGTAGATTATTTTGGTCTTATTTTAGAGATATCGGCTTTTGAGGTCATTTTTTTTCCAATTTAGTTGTGTCACAGCTTTATATGAGGGAGTTACGTCTCTCAAAGTTAAGAAGAAGCTAGTAGCTGACACAAGATAATTTAAAATATTGAAATATTGATTCCATTTTCTTAATCAATCGGTTGGAATCTAGTCTTAGCAACAATTGTTGAGAAATTGCTGCGGGTATTGAATCGGAACTGAAGAAAAGTGCTGGACAAAAACACCGGGTATAAAACATTATTCAAAATCTCAGACATTCTTTCTGGTGAAATCTACTGCATAGATGGGATTGAGGAGGATTTAGCAGAAAACGACCTTCCTCACGCCCAGATCACATCAGTTGATGTTGAACGCAGCTTTTTGAGACATAAAAACTTGTTGGCTGATAACCGCAGATCATTTACATTTGACAACATCAGAATTACATTCGTAGTACAGTGCAACTCAGACTAAAGTGAACATAAATCTTTTGTTAAGTGCTAGAAATCTATTTTGATTGACTTTTCACTTTGAGCTTAAGATTTCATTTTTGAAATAGCCTATTGGTGAGTTTATTATTATAAGATCATTTTCTCCATTTTATAGTGCATTTTTTGAATTTAGGTCATTTATTAATGTCATTTTTGAAAGTTTTAAGTGCAATTTTAAACTTTTTTACGGCATCAACATACGGGCCCTACGGAATATATTTATTACTTTAATAACAAGTATTTCTGTAACGAACTTTAGAGCCTACTTTTCTCAAAATGTAAGTTTCATGCCAGTGAATAATCTATATATCAGAAATGAAATGTTACATTGAATCTATCAGCGAGCGTACAATCATGTTGGCAACAGTGTCATGCATGTGTTGCTTAGAAATAATCTGAAATATCTACTCCCATTATTGTCCCAATTTTGGATAAGATCCGTATGTTAATATAGAAGTTACAAGTATTTAAAAATTGAACCTATCAGCACGAGTAGAATCATGTTGGCAGCACTGTCGTATATCGGTTACCGAAAATTGATCAACATTTGCAGGTACTACAGTATATGTATGCAAAGTTTAAAACTGTTGGCCTGCATACGTTCTGATATATTGGGATTAGGATAAACATTTATAGAGTGAATTTCTCAACAGATGGCAACCCTGTTGACACTAAAGAAAACGCATCTGCTCCGGTACCCAAATCACATGCCAAATTTGGTTGAAATCCAATTGATAATATGGAAGTTACATGTACTTCAAGACTGGACCTATCAGCAGGCATAGCATCTTGTTCGCAACACTGTCATGTATGAGTTCCTGTAAATGAATCTGATGTAATAGTATCCATATGTGTTTCAATTGAGGAGTAGATATCCAACATAGAGTTCAAATTTCAATTGCGATTTTTCACAGCACATGGTGGCAAAGACGTCATTTACAAATATAGCCGTGAGATATTCAAGAATCGGTCTTTACTCATACCAAATTTGGTTTCGGTAGCTGTAGCCGTTTAGGAGTTGATAGGGGGACAGACAGGCAGACACACAACAGCCGCATCGATCTCTTAAGTCTAATTTTTCCACATTTTTACATAATGTGAAAAGTAGGCTAAAAATAACGAAATTCAAACAACGAACAACTCTTACATCCCGAAAAGAACAAGAAGTTCCGTGACGAACTAAAGAGCCTATTTTCTTAAAATTTAAGATGCATGCCAATTATTAATCTATATGGATCTATCTAGAATAATGACGAAATTAAGTTGGTAATATCGAAATTTCTAATTTGTTCGAAATACTGTATACCTGGCATAATGTAGCCTAACAGAGTACTACAATTGGCAGCCCTGGTGACTGAATATATTCTTAGTTCCATTTATTAAGGTACAGAATACAAAATTTGGTTGAAGTCCAATGGATATCATGGACGTTACATGAAGTTAAACATTGGATCTAACAGCACGCGTAAAACCATGTTAGCAACAATGTCATGCATGTATTGATCAGAAATAATCTGAAATAATCTGATCTATTGTTGTGCCAATTTTGAATGAAATCAGTTAGTTAGTATAGAAGTTACATGCATTTTAAAATTGGACCTATCAGCAGGTTGGAATTATGTTGGCAGCACTGACTTATATTAGTTACTCCAAATTAATCTAGAATGCCAGGTACTATACATGTGCAATGTTTAGAGCTATTGGCTTGAATACTTTCTGATAGATCGATATTAGGGTAACACAAACATAGACAGGATTTATTAACAGTTGGCAGCCCTGGTTGATCTTAAGAATACGCATAGTCATATATGTTATAGTACACATAGCCCATACGAAATTTGGTTGAAACCAAAATGATAGTATAGAAGTTACATGTATTTCAAGTTGGACCTCTCAGCAGGCTTAGAATCGTGTTGGTAGCACTAACGTATATAAGTTACAGCAAATTATTATAGAATGTCAGGTACTATACGTGTGCATAGTTTAAAGCTGCCGGCTTGCATACTTTCTGATATATTGGTATTTGGATAAAATAAATTGAGAGCATATATTAACAGTTGGCTGCCCTGATGGCTCTTAAGAATACGCTCAGTCATATATATATTTATGGACACATAGCACATACGAAATTTGGTTGAATTCCAATTGATTGTGTAGAAGTTATGTGCATTTAAAAATTGGACTTATCAGCAGGCTTAGAATCATTTTGGCAACACTGCCATATATGGCCTCCTGGAAATTAAACTGCAATATTACTATCTAATCGTGTGCCAATTTTGAAATAGCTTCCATTGATACCTTCCAAGATATCCAACATTGAGCTCAAATTTCAATTGCGATTTTTCAGCAGTTGGTAGCACTGACATCATTTTCAAATACGGCATTGAGATATTAAGGTTTTGTTTCGATTGCTGCAGCCGTTTAGTAGTTGATAGGGGAGAACACACACACAGCCAGACAGACAGAAGGACAGACAGACAGACAGACAGACAGACAGACACAGATTTGCCCGGATCGATCTCATAAGTCTACTTTTTCCTCATTTTTGCAAAATGTGAAAAGTAGGCTAACAAGGCGAGTCTCTGCGCCATTCTGGGAATTTGGCGTAAGTATTTGATTTATTTATGTGCATGCATAGATGTTTACTCAATGACGTAGCACCTGTTGGCGTGAGAGAGTAGTGTGTAATGAGGGCGGTACCTTGGCTCTTCGCCATATGACCAGCTAATATTACCAAGACTTCAGCCTTTAATTTCGCCATTACTAGAACACTAAATATGGTGCTCGATATATCAGAGAGCGTGAGTCAATTACATATTCTCAGCAGGTATTCCTCCTTGTAGAACGTGCTTCGAAAGTCAAGAAACATACCAGGAGACGGACTCACCAGCAAGATCATTAAGTCCGGTTATTTTCGGGTCTTTACCAAACCTCCTCCGTAGATAACGGTAGTTAGACTCGTAAAATTCTCTTCACCATTTTTGTTGTTGCTGTTGTTGTTGTTGTCATGACAGAAACACAGGTTGGTTGGTTTGTTGGTTCCTCAGTTTAGGGGCTGCGATAACGTGGTCATGTAGTCCCGTGTACTTTGGGTGTGTGTAGAATCTGTCAGATAACCGGTGTTAATTGTGATGAGTGTATTAGTGTGTGTTATCTGTTTTCACTTCAAGTAAGGACTGCAGACACTGAATTTTTTCAAGTAGTTCCTACTTTTGCCACCAAACGCCACTGTCAACGACTACTAGGTCAGAACTTGGTTACCGGATGCCACCGCAGTCGGCTCCTGGCGACGAACGTCGGAACCCAAGAGTGTTTTTCAAATGTTTAACCTATAATTTAGCTTCACACAGGTGTAGTTAGTGGAAGGTTCTTAAACATGCCATGAATCTATGACATGGGACCGCCACGCCGGCTTTACATCCACTCCGAAGGAAGGCATACTCAGGGATTTTTAACGCTCTTAAAAAATCCGACGACTTCGGCCGGGTTTGAACCCGCGATCTTGAGCATAGAAGCTCAGCATGCTACCAACTACGCCACCGGAGCCGCCCTTCACCTTGTTCGTTGTTGTTGTTGTTGTTGTTGTTGTTCTTCTTCTTCTTCTTCTTATTATTATTATTGTTGTTGTTGTTGTTGTTGTTGTTGTTGTTGTTGTTGCTGCTTTTTAGGGGCTTTGCGACATCGTGGTTATGTAACCCCATGAGAAATTGTCTGATAACCTGTGCCACAGTGATTTCTGCACTAATGCGTGTATTTGTAATTGAGGTAGGATTTTGGGTAGGAAGCGGCCGTGGCCTTATGTTATGTACCATCCCAGCATTTGCCTAGAGTAGAAGTGGGAAACCACGTAAAACCACTTCCTGAATGGCTCAGGTAGAAATCAAACCCTTCTCAGTTTTGCATCACGAGGCTGAGTCTTCCCCTTGTACAAAAAAGTCCTCTCGGCACGCCGGAAGGCGGAGGTAGATTTCACCGGACAAACTTGGAGATAGGCGAAAATAGGCAGAATATGCAGGTTTTCGTAGAAGGATCAGACCTCATTTATCGCGTGAAAGTATTTTATAATTGGAGATTAATTAACTTTGTTTTTCTTCATTTTAAACATATTTTAAGCATTTTATTGTCTTATGGGGACCGTAACCTTCTTGTCATTTGGAGTCCATTTTTAGCCTATTTTCAATTTTGAAAAAATAGGCTTATGAGATCACCTTTTGTCCGTGTGTGTGTGCGCGCGTGTGTGTGTGTGTGCGTGAGGTGTGTGTGTGTCCCCCCCCTAATAAAATCTAAACGGCTGGAGCGATTTCAGTGAAACTCGGTAAGTTCATAGCACTATTCCCGGCGACCTCGACCGTGCCCATCGAATTTTGTTACGTCTCACCAATCCAACATGGCGGCTGTGCGAAATATTTCACTAGCATTCAGTATCTCCGAAACTATTACCGATATCGCCCTGAAATTGTGTACGGTGATAAAGGGTACTACTAGAAGTTCACCTATGAGACTTTCAAAAACCTGGTTACTACATAACCTACATGGCGGCCAAGCGAAGTGGAGACTTTTAAATAGACTTTTCTCGCGATTTAACTATCCAAACGTAATGAAACTTGGTACAGCAAATATTTATACACATTGCAATGCACTGGAGTCTAATTTAGTTCAATTGTTTTCATAACCTCAAAATGGCGGCTGTGCGAAATATTTCACTGACATTCTATATCCCCGAAACTATTACAGATATCACCCTGCAATTTTGTACGGTGATAAAGGGTACTGATACAAGTTTACCTATGTATAATTCATAAACCTGTAAAGTACAAAACGAACATGGCGACCAAGCGAATTTGAAATATTTTAATAGACTTTTCTCGTGAGTTAACTCTCTGAGCGCAGTGAAATGTGGTACAGTAAATGATTTTGCAGATTGTAATGTACTGCCATCTAATTTAATTCAATTGTTCACATAACCTCAAGATGGCGGCTGTGCGAAATTTTAATAAAATTAAGTTTTTATTTCTTGTGTCGTAATCATGCGATCGAAGTGAAAGTTTGAATAATGAACCTAGGCAATAAGTGTCCTTGAATGGTACATAACTCTATGGCCTATACATATAACAATCCTAAATGGCAAGCTTCCGTAATATTTAGACGGTTCTCAATATCTGTGAATCTTTTACAGCAACCAAACTGAAATTTTTATGTTCATAGAGACTATGAACATATGTTCACCTATAGGACTTTCAGTAACCTGGTGAGCACGAATCCAACATGGCGGCGACGCGAAGTATAAATATTTAAATGGACGTTTCTCGCGAATTAACTATCCGGGTGCCGTGAAACGTTGCACGTTAAATGTTGACACAAATGTTGATCCACTGGCGTCTAATTTATTTCAATGGTTTGCATAATCACAAGATGGCTGCTGTGCGTAATTTTAAAATCTCGTTTTTACTTTTTGTGTTCTAATCATGCGATTGAAGTTTGAATACCACACGTACACAATAATCTTAATATAATAGTACAAAAATAAAAATCCAACCTGGCGACCATCTGAAATATTTAGACGGTTCTCAATATCTACGAATCTGTTACAGCAATTAAACTGAAATTTTGTATGTTGATAGAGGCAATTAACATGAGCAGGATATATGAAAATAGGCTGTACAGTTCTTCACGGAACTACTTGTTATACTTGTGGTCACACTGTCCTTATGCAAGGTTTCGACACTGATGTGTAACTTTGTAACGGTCTGTTACTTCTTCACGCAAAATTATATCTCCCTCAGAGATGTTGGTTGGTTCCTCAGTTTAGGGGCTGCGACAACGCGGTCATATAACCCCGTGTACTTTGGGTGAGTGTAGAATCTGTCTGATAAACGGTGTGAATTGTGATGGCTGTATTAGTCTGTAATTCAGGTAAGGAATACAGACGCTAAATTTCAAGCAGTAGTTCCTAATGTTGCTACCAGATACTAACGTCAACGCCACCTAGCTGTGAACTTGGCTACTAGATGCCACCTCAATCAGCAACTCGCAACGAACGTTGGAACTTCCCCTCCAAAGGAAAGCTTACTGAGGGATTTTTAGTGCTCTTAGAAAATCCGACGACTTTGGCCGGCATTGAACCCGCGACCTTGGGCATAGAAGTTCAGCATGCTACCAGTTACGTCACCGAAGCCGCTACACACTTAGTCAGATGGAAATCTGAATCTGATCTCGCGCAAGTGCGTTGTCATGGCAACGTCTGATGGCTCATCCCTCATCAATTTAGTAGTGTTGCCATGTCAACCACTGATAGCTCTTGGCATTTTCTTATAAATCCGAAATAATTTTTCTCATCCCTTGGCGCAATGGTGGCTCATATCAGAAATTCTTTCAGACAAATGTTTTAGGTAATTAATAGGGGAATATTGTCCATTTTGTACGGTTTTGATATTGTGCCTATTAACAGAGATATGATTAATGTTTCCCGAAAAAACACCTTTTCCCACCCCTTTGGTCAATGGTTGGTGCTATCAAAAAACGTTTCAAACATAAATTTCTGAGCTTTATCCGACACATAGTATGAACTTTGAACGGATTCGATATTTCACATATTAAGAGAGTTATAGCAATATTTCATTTTTTCGAAAAAAAAGTCCCCCATTTTCATCCCCTTCGACCGATTTAGCCCAGTAACGAACTCGTCCGAGATTTTATGGGTATACATATTCGGTAAAAAATTCTAAGTGATTGGTGCAAAATTACGGCAGTTATCGTGTCCACAAGAAACTGATATACATATATACATATATTACATAAATTATATATAAACTTTTGAACTGACGGTGGTTTTGGGGTCTGGGGGATGTGAAACGCGAAGATATGTCAAAATTTTCCGGAAATCGAAACATGGTACCCATTGCAATAGTTAGCTTTCTAATGAAATCTACCTAAAATACTACCGTCAACGACACCTAGCTGTGAACTTGGCTACTAGATGCCACCTCAATCAGCAACTCGCAACGAACGTTTGAACTTCCCCTCCGAAGGAAAGCAAACTCAGGTTTTTTAGCGCTCTTAGTAAATCCGACGACTTCAGCCGGGTTTGAACCCGCGACCTTGGGCATAGAAGTTCAGCATGCTACCAGTTCCGATACCGAAGTCGCTTCCCACAGACATATGAAAACTGAATGTGATCTCGTGCAGCGGTGTTGTCATAGCAACTGCTGAGGGCTCATCCCTTATCAATTAAAAGTAAAGTTGTCATGGCAACCTCACTTGGCTCTTGGCATTTTCTTATAATTTAAATAATTTTGTTCACCCCGTGGCGTAATGGTGGGTCATATCAAAAATTCTTTCAGACAAACGTTTTAGGTAATTATTGGAGGAATATTGTCCATTTTGTGCGGTTTTGATATTGTGCCTATTAACAGAGATATGATTAATGTTTCCCGAAAAACCCACTTTTTCCCACCCCTTTGGTCAATGGTTGGTGCTATCAAAAAACTTATTTGACATAAATTTTTGGCACTTATCCGATACATATTATGAACTTCGAAGGGATTCGATATTTCATGTATTAAGAGAGTTATAGCGATATTTCACTTTTTCGAAAAAAGCCCCCCATTTTCACCCCCTTTGACCGATTTTGCCCATTAACGAACTCGACCGAGATTTTATAGGGATACATATTATGTAAAAAATTCAAAGTGATTGGTTCAAAATTACGGCAGTTATCGTGTCCACAAGAAACTGATATATATATATAGATAGATAGAATGATAGATACATATATACATAAATTATATATAAACTTTTGAACTGACGGTGGTTTTGGGGTCTGGGGGATGTGAAACGCGAAGATATGTCGAAATTTTCCGGAAGTCGAAACATGGGACCCATTGCAATAGTTAGCTTTCTAATGAAATCTACCTAACACAAACATTGGGTTACCATGGTATAGCTTTTATGCTGTTGATTCATTTGAGGGGCTTAGATATCGTGGTCAATCAGCTCCGTGTAGAATTTCTCTGATAACCTGTGTTATTGTGGTGTCTGTAACAGTGTATTTGTAAATCAGGTGAGAATTGGGAAGGGCGCGATTTAACTCGCATGGTTACGCCGACGGGTGAACATTTAAAAAGTAATACTGACCACCTCGTAGTGTAGTGACTAGCATTCTTGACTGCCACCCACCAAGTGTGAGTTCGAATCCCGGCTCTGCCAAGAAATTTTATTCTGGTCTGAGGGCTGGAACGGGGTACACTCAGCCTCGTTAGGCAAAACTGAGAAGAGGTGGGTTCGATTCCCACTGCTCATCCTGGAAGTGGTTTTCCGCTCTGTCCCCAATTCTACTCCAAGCAAATGTCGGGATGGTTCCCGACTTAACGCCACAGCCACCTTTTTCCCTGGTGGTGAAAATGGTAAACCACGGAAACCATTTTCAGGACGGCCGAGGAGGGATTGGAACCCACCATGACCGTGACGGGAACTTGAAGCAAGTTCAGGGATCGGAGAATTGAAACCCAGCACTGACAGCGGCTATCCTGATTACGGTTCTTCCCAAGAAAATGCCGGGATAGTGCCTTACATCAAGTCCCGGAGCACCTAGTCCATCCCGACCCCAGTAACTACCAGTTGCACAAACTGTCAACACAGAAACACAGGTTGTTAGACAAATTCAACAAACATCAAAGTACAAGGGGCTCATGGCTAGAGATGTCCTAAGCCTTTAAAACGAATTAACATCAGCAACAGTTTTAAAATGCCCTGCTCCGTGTCTAAGTGGTTAGCGTGCTAGGCTTTGACCAGAGGTGTCCTGGGTTCGATTCCCGACCAAACCTTGGGTATTTTTAGCCTATTTTCATTTTATGAAAGAAAAAAAAAAGGTTTATGAGATCACCTTGTCCGTGTGTGTGTGTACTATAGTCTGTATGTGTGTCTGTGTGTGTGTGTGTCCCCTAATAACTTCTAAACAGCTGGAGCGACATCAATGAAACTCGGTAAGATCATAATGTTATTTTGGCCGACCCCGACCGTGCCAATCCAACATGGCGGCTGTGCGAAATATTTCACCGTCATTCTATATCTCCGAAACTATTACCGATATCACCCTGAAATTTTGTACGTCTCTAAAAGCCACAGTAGTTAAAAGGGACGTAAAACCAATAACATTATTATTATTATCTTTCTTGGGAGAACTTTGACTGAGATTTAATTAACATTCTCTAGTAGTAAGTCGTAAGATTCTTTTCAAGCTATTGTTGCAAAGACTCGTAGACCCGTGGATTTATCCTGCCTTTCAAAAATCCGACTTCCTTGATCACGAATCGAATCCGTGATCTTGGAATTTACTACTGATCCACAGAGGAAGTTGCACATTTGTTTGAGTTACCCACGATAGATTGTCAAGTTGCGAGTTGGTGTGAGGGAATTAAATTGAGTGAGCGTCTTATTAAAATGCATCGTGATAAACATAATATAAGTATCTTCAACAGTCCAGCAAATATTGATGTGGACTCTATAGTGTCCACAGTGGTCAGCGTTTAAGCGCGCTTGTCGGCACTCACCATGGAATGACAAGGTCAGCAAGTATATTTTTTGTGTGCAAACTACACTTCTCTTTAATTAATGCCTCCCGGCTGTGTCACTAACTAAAGCAAACATAGACATATATATCACTAATTACCTTGTGTTATAATCCACTGCTAAAGTTAATAATTCCCACACTTTTGTTGTTAATGTTGGCGAAACAACGTAATCTACAATCTCTTCAGTTTGTCTTAATTATTCTCTTTAATGTTTCTGCTAACTAAGAGCAATTATTTTCCAAACAAGGCTATTAAATTAATTTTGGCTGTCTGGGAATATTTTAAACTTGTTTTGGCAACATTTGTAAGCAGGTCCTCCGGTTCCAGCCAACCATGAGGAGTGGGCTACAACGTGGAGTCAATGTTGTTTATTTATCTAAATGTTGGACCTCCTTGACAAACGAAGTGCAGTATTACGGACCGACAATTTTAGGCTGTCAATTTACCATATTCTGATTTTTTCGTCGATTCGTCGCCGTGCTCTTTAAGCCTGGACATCAGATTGGACCATGTCTCAGAGGGATATAGGGCATCAGACATCCATACCCAAAAGACCATGGTTTCAAGACATACACATGAGAAGACGCTACGCTAACTCACTTCTTGGCGGCTTCGGTGGCGTAGTTGTTAGCATGCTGAGCTTCTATGCCCAAGGTCGCTGCTTCAAACCCGGCCGATGTCGTCGGATTTTTAAGAGCGTTAAAAATCCCTCAGTAAGCTTTCCTTCGGAGGGGAAGTAAAGCCAGCGTGGCGGTCCCATGTTATAGGTTTATGGCATGATAAAGAACCTTCCTCTAATTACATTTGTGTGAAGCTAAATTATAGGCTATTTTTGACTAACGCTCTTAGGTTCCAACGTTCGTCGCCAGGAGCCGACTGGGCTGGCATCTAGTAACAACGTTCAGAACTAGTTGGTCGTTGACGGTGGAGTTTGTTGGCAAAAGTTGGTACTACTTGAAATTGATGGTCTGCAGTCCTTACTTGAATTAAAAACAGATACCACACACTAATACAGCCATCACAATTAACACCGGTTATCAGACAAATTCTACACACACCCAAAGTACACGGAGCTATATGACCGTGTTGTCGCAGACCCTAAACTGAGGAATCAACCAACCAAACTCACTTCTATAATTCGCATGATATTAGGCCATGGATATTATCCGAGTCATCATACTAGAATTGGAGTTCTCACCCAACCGCATTGTGATGCCGATCAAGACAACATCCTTGACCTGAACCATATTTTGTTCGTCTGCTGTGTAAAATCAACAAACAATGGCCACTTGGTACAAAAATCTACAAAAATTACGTACACCCTTTCCCACCAACATACTCGTACATAGCCTACTTCAGAACCCGAACAGACGCTTACGCCTTACCCTCGCACAGTTCTTGAAGACGTCTTACATCAACATAGTTATAAGTGTGTACCAGTGTGCGTGAGATTTTTATTTATTAGTGTTCTCAGCCACAAGTGATTCTGAACAATGAATCTGTTCCAAACTTTCCGACGTTATTTCCCTTTATATACCGTATTCTTCTTTTGCAGGTCTCCCAGCCTCATGATGCAAAACTGAGGAGAGGTGGGTTCGATTTTCTGGAAGTGCTTTTCCATAGTTTTCCACTTCTTCTCTTGCAGGCAATTACCGGGATGGTTCCTAATTTAAGGGCACGGCCATCTACATCCCAATCCTCTCCTGAATTGCAAATGCACATACTACTACAGACACCATAATAACGAAGGTTATCAAATTCTACACACACCTGCATGACCACGATGCCTCCCAAATGAAACAACAGTAGGATTTGCTGGTTTCTTAAGCAAGCAAACCTACCAACTCGGCATTGGTACCACTGAGACTCTTTAGGCCTAACCAGTCATTCACCCCCTTTCCATTAATCCTGGCTTGAGGTCGGTACAGGGCTGAGCTGGATTGCTTCCCCTATGGTGGGGTTACATAATTGGCCAAAATAATTAAAATCTCACAAATAGTTGCAGAGGTATTATTATTTTTTGTGAAATATGCACTCGGTAGAGAATTAACATGTTTATTTTTCCCCACAAAATTGCTTTCCGTATGAAGAGGGTTGGGAAAATATCATACATTTAGTTATTGCTGTTGATTAACGTGAGGGGCATGGACATTGCGTCCATTCACCCCCGTGCACTTGGGTGTTTGTAGCAGGGGAATTTTGTCGTATAACGTGTGCTATTGTAATGGCTGTATTAGTGTGTGCATTGGTAATTCAGGTGAGGATTGTGATCGAGGGAGCCGTGGCCTTAAGTTAGGAACCATCCCGGCATTTGCCTGGAGTAGAAGTGTTAAACCACCCGGAAAACCACTTCCATTGTGGCTGAACCCATCTCTTCTCAGTTTTGACTTACGAGGCTGAGTGTACCCCGTTCCAGCCTTAAGACCAGAATTTAATTTCATGGCAGAGCCGGGAATCGAACCCGGACCTCCAGGGTGACAGCCAAGAACCGTAGCTCCTACACCACGAGGTGTAGGTGGACACAGAATGCACTCACCAAGCAAACCTTGAAGTTTTTTGTTTGTTTTTGTAGTTGTAGTTTAATTTGAGGGTCTTACATATCGTGGCCATTTAGACCCGTGTAATTGAGTGTCTGATAACCTGTGTTATTGTGATGGCTGTATCAGTGTGTGTATTTGTAGTCCAGGTGAGGATTGGGAAAGGGGCTGCTGTGGCCTTATTTTGGAACCATCCCGGCATTCGCGTGCGGTATAAGTGGGAAACCATGGAAAACCACTTCCAGGATAACTGAGGTCAAGGTGGGAATCCCAGTTTTGCCTGACGAGGCTGAATCTACCCCGTTCCAGCACTCAGACCAGATTTTTTTTGTCAGAGCTGGGAATCGAACCCGGGCCTCCGCGGTGGCAGCCAAGAATGATAGCCACTACGCAACGAGGTGGACTCAATGAGTACTACGGCACTTCCTTTTCAAAAAGTACATGACGGAAAATATACCGTATTTTCACGTAAGTTATATAGCCTATGTCGACCCGAATTTGCAACAATATCGCAAGCCCATGTCTCATAGAGCAGAGAACTGTGATGGTGAAGATTTTTCTGTTATGATATTACTTTTGGAGCTTTAACGTAAGACTTAAATGAATCACCTGCTTGGGTCTGTTTTAATAAACCACTAAAATTGCATAGGCCTATAAAGCAGCCGAAAGAAA
Organism: Meconema thalassinum; assembly: GCA_946902985.2. Taxonomy (NCBI): domain Eukaryota; kingdom Metazoa; phylum Arthropoda; class Insecta; order Orthoptera; family Tettigoniidae; genus Meconema; species Meconema thalassinum. Next base: position 224,320,072 of record OX336394.1, read on the forward strand.
TTAGAAACCCCAAATGGACGTCGATTTTGCGGGTGAAAAGCTAAAGGAAGTAAGAAACTTTTGTTCCTTAGGAAGCAAAATAACCAGTGATGGACGAAGCAAAGAGGATATAAAAAGTGGGTTAGCATAGGCAAAGAAAGCACTTCTACAGAAAGGGAATCTGTGACATCGAATATACATTTACCTGTAGGTATTAGGAAGTTAATTTTGAAAGCCTTTGTATGGAGCGTGACACTCTATGGAAGTGAAACTTGGACTGTTGGAGCAGCAGAAGAGAGGAGAATAGAAGCATTTGAAATGTGGTGTTACCAGAGAATGATCAGATGAGTAGATAGAGTAAAAAATGAAGAAGTATTAAGACGAGTGGGAGAGGAGAGATGTTTCTGGCGACTACTAGAGATAGGTTGGTAGAACAAATACTAAGACACCCAGGAATAGCATAATTAGTTATGGAAGGAATGATCGAGTATAAGAACTGTAGGGGTAGACAAACTGATTGCCTCGGATGTAGTGTGTGGTAGCTATGCAGAGATGAAACGATTAGCTCAGGGCAGGGAAGCATGGAGGGCTGCCTCAAACCAGTAAAAAGACTGAAGACTCAAACAACAATAGTGACTTCTTCGTGTGTCCCTCTTAGAAATCCTCTACCTGCCACAGGTTGGGCACCGCTGATTTAATTCTTAGTAGCTTATTTAAAGTGACGCGGACTGTACTTGATTCATTTATGGTCCACGGTTGTAACGTGTCTTTATTCCATTGAGCTCCTCAATTAGTAGTAGGCACTATGCACTGGAATTCGCTAAGTGCAGAATTTAATTTCTAACTTACGACGGGAAGAGCTCTCCACGGGCAATCGTCCTAAATGTATTTTGTTTCGGTTAAACAACGTGATCTACTTGTCCCCTGCAGGAAGAGTGTGATTGCCCGAGCTACAGATTTCACGATCAATTGATTGCATACTTCATCGTTCTTCAGAAGTGGTGTTGTTGAGCGAACAGTTAGCTTGCAGTATTTATGAACACCACGTCCAGGTTAAGTGTATCAAATTCTATTAGCTACCGTACACGGTCCACATTAGGAAGATCGGATGTGCTATTATTGAGGTGATTTATTGAGTCTTTTTTTTACGGGCAGCACGATGCTTACTATTAACAGGTTCAGATTCACTATCACCTAACTGCCAATAAATAGTGCTCCCTTCAGAGCATACACATCCTTAAATTTAGCGTCAACATCGAGAATTTATCATTGACCGAACGTAGTAATTCAGTGCGAGAAAACCAAGGGGCCAAGCTATATCCGGACTCGGAATAGGAGCCACACCGTCATCTGTCCCTAAGATTGGTTGGTTCCTTAGTTTAGGGGCTGCGACAACACGGTCATGTAGCCCCGTGTACTTTGGGTGTATGTACAATTTATCTGATAACCGATGTTAATTGTGATGGCTGTATTAGTGTGTGTCATCTGTGATTCAGGTAAGGACTGACGACGATCAATTTTCAAGTAGTTCCTACTTTTGCTCCCAAATGCTACCGTCAACGACACCTAGCAGTGAACTTGACTACTAGATGCCACCACAACCAGCACCTGGCGACGAACGTTGGAACTTAATAGAGCATTAATCAAATATAACCTACAAATTCAGCTTCACACAATTTTAGTTAGTGGAATGTTCTTTCACATGCCACACATCTATGACATGGGCCCGCCGGCTTTACTTCCCCTCCGAAGGAAGGCATACTGAGGGATTTTAACGCTCTTAAAAATCCGACGAGTTCGGCCGTGTTTGAACCCACGATCTTGGGCATAGAAGCTCAGCATGCTACTAACTACGCCACCGAAGCCGTCCCCTCCCTGTGGATGGTTATGCACTTCTGAGAACGGCTGTACACGTCTTGGAAACTCCTGGGATTCCTGGCATAGTCTTCGTTAGGGATAGCCTTCAGTTGCGTCGTCGTATTACTTTGGATGCCCAAAATGTCCGAAAACTTCTGGCCCTTCAGGGCTTTTCGGCGACCCTGGACCCCACCACTCCATAGTTTGACGCTAGCCTTCGGGGTCGAACCTCAGGCACCAGGTCTCGTTGCTGTGACGATGGTTTTCAAGACAATTCCACGGAACATTCACCGTTCTCACTGCCGCCCGTCGAACAGGTGTGCATGGCAGGTTGCATAAATTCTCCTACGTTTTCGCTTTCAAAATTCAGAGTTTTGACGTTCCAACTGAAGGCTATGCCAGGAATTTCCAGGACTTGTATTGCCGTTCTCAGCAGTGCATAACCATCCACGGGGATTACTTCGAAGGAGAGTAACTGCTGTTTCAGGTAAGCCAACAATCAGTTCGTAATATAGACCCCTTCACGTTTCGGACAGAGGTTGAATAATGCTCATTCATAATGCAGAATTCTCAGGATGTTGTCATCGTTTAGGAAATTTGTCATGGTTTAAGAAGCGATTGCTGCAGCAGTTGAAAAACTCGTTTCTCCTCCGAGTATCTGTAATCCATACCACATTATCATTCCTGCATCGCCCAGCATTTTAACATATTTACAGTATTTATTCCACCATTAATGAGCCATTTGACGTGGGAGACTCATGATATACACAGGAAAGTAGGACTTTATCCCCCCCCCCCCCAGGGGCTTACTATAGCACGATGGCATTTCATTAAATATTTATGGGTCCTAAGAAAACACCAGACAGTACAATTTATATCCAAGTCATGCTTGTGTGAAGCCTCCGTGACTTAGTAGGCAGCACGCCGGCCTCTCACCGCTGGGTCCGTGGTTCAAATCCCGGTTACTCCATGTGTGATATGTGCTAGACAATACGGAGGCAGACAGGTTTTTCTCCAGATACTCCGGTTTCCCCCGTCAAAATTTCATTCCAGCAACACTCTCCACTATCATTTAATTTCGTATGTCATTCATTGCCTCAGAGGAGTGCGACCGGCTTCGGCAGCCGGCACAGTTCATATCCTCGCCGCTAGATGAGGGCTTCATTCATTCCATCCCTGACCCGGTCGGTCGACTGGAAGCAGGCTGTGGATTTTTTTCATGCGAGTGTTATTAAATGAATGAATTTAGTCTACTGTATAGCTGTTTCATACAGAAATGGAATTGCTGCTAAATTTTAGTACTTCTCATAAAACATTTTGTATGTAGCCTTGATTAAAATAAAATGTCTTAAATTGAAAGTATAAGATGTCTTCCTTCTTGCCACACAGTTGTTATGTTTCTTTCAAACTACGAGGGGTGATCAAAAACTAAGGTTACAAGCCCGATATTCCTGGAGTTTTGTCTGTTATAGAGAAATGGATTAGTAATGTGGGGTAATTCGAATACTTCCGGTTATTAACTGTGTAGAGTATCAGTCCCCGCCACCTACAGCGCTAGTTGTAAGTAAACAGCTAATGGCGACTCGTTTGGAAAATTGATCCCACAAAGAGATCCGCTCAGTTATTCGATTTCTGTGGGTAAAACATGTCACCGGGGCCAGGACCTCTTACCGAGGGCGTCATTTTCTTTCATGGCAACGCACGATCTCAAACAGCACAGAAGACCACTACACTGTTGAAGTGGTTCTGCTACAGGCCCTCAAGGACACAGGGTGCATCCTGGACTGTGGTACACCCTAAAGGGCTCACATCGAGTAGGTTCGGGCGTTGGCAACCCCGAGAGCTTCCTGAGCTGGGTCTGGTTTTTCTCTTTCTTCCATTGCCTTTGGGGCGGACCCTCTCCTCTTTACCTTTCTGTCTGCCTTTCCTGGCTCTCCTTTCTTCCAAGACCCTTAATTCTCATTCTTCGAGGGTTGGGGGCATTTCCTTTCCTCCTGTCTTTTGTTTCCTTTATTCTTATTTTTGTTTTCCATTTCCTCTCCTAGTTTGCAAGTATGTAGTTAGTTTTAGGTATAGTTTCATTTCATTAACATTTTCACTATCACCCAAGCCATTGGGGGCCGATAACCCAGATGTTAGGCCCCTTAAAACACCAATTATCATCATCATCATCATCATCATCCCTACAACCCGGATCTCGCTCCAAGCGACATTCACCTGTTTCCTCACTTGAAACGCTTCACGACAACGTGACCGTACACACTAGGACAGGATTGTTACCATGAGGGCATATTCAAACTCATCCCACGAAGCGACAAGTGCCTAAACCAATATGGAGACTGTGTCGAAAAATAACCTGATATATGTAGGGGAATGTCGGGAGGTATCGGACAGTTTAACTTTTTTGCCATATTTTTTTTATTGAATAGGAAATAAATCATGTAATGCACTTTATAGGCATCTAAAATCTTATATTAACGTACTCACTTGAAAATGAAAATCCACAACCTGCTTCCAGTCTCCGACCGGGTCAGGAATGGAATGAATGAAGCCCCCATCTAGCGGCGAGGATATGAATTGTGCCGGCTGCCGAGGCCTGACGCACTCCTCTGGGGCAATTATTAAATGAATGACAGATGTAATGAAATGATAGTGGAGAGTGTTGCTGGAATGAAATTTTTGACAGGGAAAACCGGAGTACCGGAGAAAAACCTGTCTGCCTCCGTTTTGTCCAGCACAGATCTCACGTGGAGTGACCGGGATTTGAACCACGGACCCAGTGGTGAGAGGCCGGCGTGCTGCCGCCTAAGCCACGGAGGCTTACTTACTTGAATATATTAAATCATAATGAAAAACACGCACAATATTAACAAATTATGAGGTCATTACACTCTCGCATGTTTGAAAAACTAGAGGGTGATATCGGACAGTGAATCTTTTTAGCAAAAAGAGATTTTTCACGTTCATAATGCAAACAATTTAACGTTTAGCCATTCTGCAAATATCACACTTGTAAAATAATGCTTCTTCTTCACGATTTGCACAGTTTTCATGAGCCCAACCTCTACAAATACTACACTGAATCCAATCTTCATTGAAGCTCTCTCCACAAATGATGCAGTCAGTTTTCCCATAATTTGCTGCATTGTCTTCAGTGAATGCAAAGGTTCTTTTTCAAGTTTTCAAGGATTTCTTGGTGACTTTGCCCTTTCTCTTCTCTTGTTCAGACAAACGAGCTCGTTTCTCCTCCAGTAGGTGTTAATATGGGATATGGGGTGGAAGTCAAGACTTCGCTCTGCTCTCGACGTCGTTTCCTAGCATCTAATTTCTCCTTTGCAGGGCTTGGATGAGGTGAGATTTTCTCCAGTAGCACCTGAGATGTAAAAGGCCTGCTGTTGATCTCCTCAACTTCAAGTGGTGGGGATAGCTGTGCAACTGGTGATGCTACTCGTCTTGAGGTTGATGGGAAATCTTGATTTGAGGGTACAAGTGAAGTTTCAGGCAGAAGAGAAGAAAGTTCTTCGATAGAAGCCAGTGGAGGTTCAGAGAAGGACGATTGAAAGTCCAGGTCCGTGAAAATATTACGGTTGAAGGGGTAGATTCCAGTACAGGCGATGTCCGATACCGCACGCCAGTTTCGTGTCCGATACCGCCCGAATGACCCCCATAAGAAAAAAACAGGAACTGAACGATAACGTTCGAAGAGAAACTGATTCTAAACCCACGATATTACAGAATAAGGTATACTGCTTCTGATAATGTACTTAAAATTCAATACAATTTACCCTTGTTGCTGCTACTTCTTGGAAAAATTAAATCCGTGCCGGCCGAAACGCACACAAAGAACATAAATACACCACCGCTCATAAACGACCCTGCCTCTCGACTGAATAAGTTGCCCCCCCCCCCCCCCCCTTCAAACATGCAGGTCAACCTGTGAGTAAGAAAACAGGTTCTGTCACATGCTGCTAACAAAGACATCTGTGATTGTCGGACACCAGCCGCCGTGCGATACCACCCGACCCTCCCCTACTATCAGTTGCTGAAATGGTTGTATGAAATAAAATGTACACGTTTCACTGCAAGCTTTGTAATCTTAGTTTCTGATCCTCCCTCGTATTTAACACTTCAAACATGCTTTGTTTGCTCATTTGCACACAACAGAAATGAACGTGCCGTTTGCCGATCTAGTACTGCTCGGATCCAAGCTCTGTGAACTTGTGGGGTGAGGGGAAAGAGCAGATAAGGGTCTGCCAACAGCCCGCTGTGATATCTGGTATTCCTTTCTATCCGAATACTGCTAACATAGGGCCGTTGCTCAAACCACTGTGGTGTTACGAATGAGTAACCGAGTCACCGACCAATGTATTTGTTTCTGTACTATGCACGGACTGAGAAACCTCATCAGTCGTTAACATCACTTCTCATAAACCGCGATGCACATTCCTCTCAGGTTCACGCAGGTTAGACCCGAGCAGTATTTTGCCGATGTCATACTCATGAGGAAATGTGCATATTCCTTATAATATTGTAGCTAAGGGAAAGTACAAGATTTCCTATCCCCTTAAAGAGAAGATGAGGGAGCAGTGTCCCTGGCTGCGAGCGTTGAGACTTAGTGGCTTCTATTCAGAGCACGAGCCGCCAACTTCGAGCCCCTATTAGACAATCTAACAAAAATGTTATTCTGTTTATTCCTCTCTCTCCGCCTTCGACAAAAGTACGGTGCTCGTACACGGTTCAACGAGTAGGAACTAAGTGTGTTAGCACCTGTTGTCATGGTAACTAGGTGTCGGAAATTTGTCAATGCAAGACTGTCCACCCTAATCCCATAAATATATTCATGTTAAGGGGGTTGATACACCTTTTGCATGACAATTTCTACTGAGTTAAAAAATAATATATCTCATTGACTATATGTTGCAAAGAAATAAAACTTTGCAGGATTATTGAACACAGTTCACTCATTATTATGCAAAATACAAATTTTGTAATATGCATGTAGTCATGCATTATAATACCACCAACTTTTCATCTGTTTGTTGTACAGTTGGACAGCGTTTACATGATAAGTACAGGCCGGACGTTTGTTTTAGACGAGTAAAAAATCTTAATGGAAGCCTGGAGGTGAGTTAATACAGTACCTGTGTTGTTGTCACCTACCCCATGCGGTCAGATGATTGACATAGCTATCTCGCACTACTGTTAAAGTACAGTCATTGGCAAATATAGTGGCGTTTTGTTCGTAACTATGTAACGTGTACTTCCGCGTCACACAATACTTAGACGTTAATACTGTACTGTCTGCACACTGATGTCGTCACGTGCTCAAGTCTGGAATTCCATTAAATCAGACCGGTGGTGTCATAATGTGAAGCGATAGGGCTAGACAGTGACTGTGTACAGGCTCACCCGCAGGCATCAAAGTCAAGGGCAAAAGTCTAAAACAATGGTTCTGAACCCGTAGAAGTCTGCGGACCACTCAGCGTGAAATTGAATCATGTAAGGACCACCCCTCCTCCCTCCTCCCCCCCCCCCTTCCCACCCCTCCCACCAATTCACCTTATCAGTTGTAACCCTTCCTCAGTAACACTTATTTTAAAGATATTTCAATTCAAACCCTGATAGTCATCGCCGCGAATACACTCAGGCGAATCTCGTTCAACGCACATCGCTTTCGAAATCCCCATTTATTGGCCACTTTTTATATGTGCTGGCGGACCCTTTTCTCCCGCGGACCACTCCCGAGGCACTCGCGGACCACTGGTTAAGAACCACTGGTCTAAAACAAACGTCCGGCTTGTACCCTACAATTTAAAATATTCACATGAATGTTCTTATGAACTGTTGAACTGTTGGTAACATTCACGGCTAGAACATACACCAAAATAATTGATATATATATTCGGGATTTATTTTTCATATTCTTAATCTAAATGCATACTTTATTACTTTTGTTGGGTAAAAAATATTCTCTTAAATGGGAAGTATGATTGATTCACAAAACATTTTGGTGCACGTTGTTCATATTAGTACATTTCACAATCATGCAAAATTTCATTGAGATAACTTGAATAGTATTTGAGTTATCATGTAAACGCTGTGTGAACATAAAGTTTTTGGGAAACGAGCTTCAAACTTACCTAAGGGTGTAGTAGTCTGAAATTTAAAGAGACAACTTAAGTGACAGTAACTAACATTTAGGGGCATATCTCTGGAAGTATTGATTGTATTTCCATTTTGCTTTCACCAGATCGAAGATACAAGATTAGTCATTCAAATAATTCATTTTTTAAAATTTTATTTTTGACCCTCAAAGGTGTACCTACCCCTTAAGATATACTTGGCATAATGAATTATACGGGAGAAATGGATATACGGGAAAAGCACACATCTGAAATGACAGAACTTTCATCTAGTCACTGAGTGTCGTGTGCTAGAGCCGGACCACCTCGTGGTGTAGTATCTTAAATTATGCGCTGTCACCCCGGAGGTCAGGGTTCAATTCCCGGCTCTGACAAAAATTGAATTCTGGTCTGTGAGCTGGAACGTGAGGTAAATCAGAGAATATGTGGGTTCGATTTCCACCTCAGCCATCCTGTAAGTGATTTTCCGTGGCTTCCCCACTTCTATTTCAGGCGAATGCTGGGATGGTTCCTAAATTAAGGCCACGGCCGCTTTCTACCCAAATCCTACCTCAATTACAAATATACACACTAGTATAGACATGGCAGTGACACAGGTTATCAGATAACGTTTTCACACCCCCAAGTGGCTACATGACCACGATATCGCAACGCCCCTAAAAGATCACCATCACCACCACCCCCATCAACGACAACAACAACAACATTGTTAGTACCGTGAAATCTATTTCAAGAAACTGTGTGCGGTAACTTTATCGCCTGCTGTGTCCACGATTGCAGGATCGAATCCTGGCGCCGGGCATTTGAGGGTGCGCAAATTGATTCTTGGTAGGGGATAGGCGAGTTTATGCAAGGGTGCGCTTGCAAGTGACGAACAATGTGAACAACGCCGACTTGTTTCAATAATAGTAATAATAATAAAAATAATAATAACTAGCGGACCCGTACGAGAACTCTCGCATAATGAGTTGTGTGCGCCCCTTGTGTACAGACTACCCACCTGGCTATAGTGCTATGCGGGCTGTAGGCGACATAGTTCTCGCAGGGGCTATCGATTTGTTCATTTGTTTAAAAGCACTTTATAAACAAATAATATATTTCCGTTGACTTTTCAAGAAATGCAAGTTTTTCCCTGTACTATTGAGATGATTTGGAAGATTTTGGTACAAACCACACCTTCTAACTTGAGTTTTGTGATACATACACCTTAGCCTTAGCATATTACAGTATATAATAAGATAATAATAATAATAATAATAATAATAATAATAATAATAATAATAATAATAATAATAATATGCCCTAATAATAATAATAATAATAATTTAATTTATTTTTATTTAATTTAATTTATTTATTAAATACTATTTATATTACATCAATGTGATATGTCTCACGAATCTGGCGGCAAATCCAGTAGAGATTGTCTGTGAGACATATTAATTATTATTTACAACATATATGCACATTATATTTCAATACAAGAGTTCATGAAAAAAATTTGTTTATTGGTGATAATGGTAATGATAATGATAATGAGAAAAATATTAATGTAAATAATTAAAGACACAAAAGGTTCCACTATAGTAGTTATATTACTCAATTTATGGTATGGGTTAATGATTGGTTAGGTAATAGTTTTTAATGCGACGTATCGCTAGTTGTTTGCTGTTCATGTTCGAAAATCCAGGTGGTAGTTTATTAAGTAGTGATGGTATAATATAATTTAGTCTCTTGAAACCATAGCTATTTATACATAAAGGTTTTACATTTAGTAATTGTTATGGCTCATGTTTATATGTTGTGAGAGACCTTATGCCTGAATCTTGGATCATGGTAGTAGAGATTCAGTACAGTAATTTAAAACAACTCTTTAATATTATTATTGTTATTATTATTAATAATAATAATAATACTGTAATAATATGGATTTTACTTCCCCTTTAACTACTGCGGCTTTTAGAGGCGCCGGAATGTCGGAATATTTGCCCAAAGGGAAACTTTAATTGAGCACCCTCAAATGCCAACTGACTGCACCGAGATTCGATCCAGCTATCTTGGGATCAACAGGCGAGAATGCTACCACTGATCCACGCAGCTAGTCCCGCCTTGTTCTAAACGCTCTTCTACAAATTTTGTTTCTATAGTCAAACCTTGTATAGTGAACCTCTGTATAAGAAAAACCTCTGAATTGGAAAGAAATTTCTTGGTCCCATCATTTGTATTAGCCTATTTTCATTTATGAAAAATACCAGTCAAATACTAAAAAAGCCTCCGTGGCTTAGGCGGCAGCACGCCGGCCTCTCACCGCTGGGTCCGTGGTTCAAATCCCGGTCACTCCAAGTGAGATCTGTGCTGGACAAAACGAAGGCAGACAGGTTTTTCTCCGGGTACTCCGGTTTTCCCTGTCACAATTTCATTCCAGCAACACTCTCCACTATCATTTCATTTCATCTGTCATTCATTTAATCATTGTCCCAGAGGAGTGCGTCAGGCCTCGGCAGCCGGCACAGTTCGTATCCTCGCCGCTAGATCGGAGCTTCATTCATTCCATTCCTGACCCGGTCGGAGACTGGAAGCAGGCTGTGGATTTTCATTTCACCAGTCAAATACTGAGCGCCTCCGTGGCTTAGGCGGCAGCACGCCGGCCTCTCACCGCTGGATCCGTGGTTCAAATCCCGGTCACTCCATGTGAGATCTGTGCTGGACAAAGCGGAGGCAGACAGGTTTTTCTCCGGGTACTCCGGTTTTCCCTGTCAAAATTTCATTCCAGAAACACTCTCCACTATCATTTCATTTCATCTGTCATTCATTTAATCATTGCCCCAGAGGAGTGCGTAAGGCCTCGGCAGCCGGCACAGTTCATATCCTCGCCGCTAGATGGGGGCTTCATTCATTCCATTCCTGACCCGGTCGGAGACTGGAAGCAGGCTGTGGATTTTCATTTCACCAGTCGAATACTACTCCGAAATGGTCCAACATACGAGTATTTGACACACACACGAAGACAAACATGATGCTAATATATGTTAATCAAAATGCCTGTCAACTTACTGACAGTGCGTAAAGGATTTTAGTCCTATGTCGTCTTATTCCACCGCTGCGCTGTCCCCATTGTGGGAGATGACATTGATTGATGTGAAGGACGCTCGCTGCCTTTGTGAAATAACAGTCATACAATGAGGCATTTGACAGATTATGTTTTCTTAAGAGTCTTTCAGATGACGCATTCACAGTCATAAACTGTTACAAGAAGCCGATGTGATAGCTCTTTAATAGCTTTAAATCTCACAGCAAGAACTGAAGCATGTGGACAGTCGGGTTGGGGGGAACATAACATTCTAGGCTGCATGAAGTACGTGATAATGAACCTACAATATAATGTGTTCAAAGAAATGTTTCACTTAGAGCTCTTAGAAAATAGTAATAGCAAAAGAGTGTTGTGATAGAAAGCGGCACCGCCTTCTGTAGTCTCGAGGTAATACTGAAACTTAAGTTCCACACTTCTTCAATACGTGTTCGATCCCCGGCTCCGTCAAGAAGGTTGGAACTGTGTGCCTCGTGAGGCAAAATGGAGAATAACCATCCTAGAAGTAAGTTTTCTGTGGTTTCTCACTTCTGCTCCAGGCAGAAAGCCCCAGCTGCTACCTTCCCAATTGTAGCTTTTTACACACACTATTAGACGACATTTATTTAATTAGCGTATGCCTTTTAGTGCCGGGAGTGTCCGAGGACATGTTCGGCTCACCAGAGGTTGTAGCTGCTTCAATGCGGACACCCATGGGGTGAGCTACAAGTACCGTCGCGTATGGATGAGATGAAATGAATGAAGATGAATGAAACTGGGCAAGTTCAATTTCAAGTAGTTCCAACTTTGGCTACCAGACGTCACTGACACCCAGCAGCGAACATCGGTACTTGATTGAGCGTTTCTAGCCAAATAACCTACCAATTGTAGTGGTAGGTTCTTTTTCATGCCATAAATCTATGACATGGGCCCACCAGCTTTACTTCACCTCCGAAGGAAGGCATACTGAAGGATTTTAACGCTCTTAAAAATCCAGCGACTTTGGCTGGGTTTGAACCCGCGATCTTGGGCATAGCAGTTCAGCATACTACCGACTATGCAACCGAGGCTGCTTTCACTATTACAGAAACCACAATAACACAGGTATTTAGACAAAAATTCTACACAACTGCCAAGTACATCGCCCTAAATGAAACAACAGCACCAACAAGGAAGTGAAAGAGAAGAGAGATTCTCTTAACTTACGAATAACGTGGATTGAGGGATTTGGAGGGAAGTGGAGCCATGGAAGGAACGAAGGAAGGAAGGAAGGATGGGAGAAATGTGGGAAACACGAAACGTTCTGCCCAAAGAAAACGAGCCCTGCTCATGAATTCCTCGGGGTCGGCAATTCTCAAACTTACTTGCTGACAATCCTTGAAGGTTCAGAAATCAAAGGTGTGATATGCGTGGTAGGTTACATGCGCCCTGTCACTTAAGTGACATTGAACAATTGGCTGGGGATACCGTCAGGTGAAATGAAGAGGCCTGTCCCTCAAATCGAAAGAATGTAGCAGGATAGAAGAAGAAAATAGGACCAATTAATGTGGGAAAATTAAAGACATCCTAGACCTTGGATGCCGCAATACGATTTGGACGGGAAGAAAACAAGAGGGATGTTGATAGAGTGGAGTCGGGCTCAGCTGTGGTCCCGTGGTCACCAACCCACGTCACACTCGTTATGAGCCCCTGGTGCGAATTAGATCTGTGTTTGAGAGGTTCTTCACCCTGTAGAACGCTCCTAAAGGCCATCACACACAGACAACCTAACAAGCAAGCCGTGCTAAAACGTTATACCCAATTATTGTCTAGACTAACAGGCGGCGCCACTCAGTAACGCACAGCTCTGATACCATCAGCATTTTATTAGGCAATCATTATCTACCGCCCTCAGGCCTGATTCCTTCATTAACTTCCTCCTAGAAATGGTCGAACATGATCTAAAAGGAGCATTTTGAACCGTTATACTCGTTGAGAGGCCGCTGACTAGGAGGAACTGTCCGCGCAGACAAAGTGGGTTCGATTCCTGGTTCCTTTATGATACGAGGGACGTTCCGGGTATAAGTTTATTATTGTTTTATGGTACTCCGGGCTGTCCCATATTGGCCATGATAATTTCCAACTTTTCATTTACACCCTGTGTGAGAATGGAATAACATAAATATATGTTTTCTGTGTGGTTTTTTTTTTGCGTATGGATTTTTAGTGCCAGGAGAGTCCAACGACATGTTCGGCTCGCCAGAGTTTGTGAGGTGAGCTACAAGTACCGTCGCATGTGGGGTGTTGTCTCGGGAGGAAAGTGTGAATGTAAGGACGAGGAATTGGAAGGTAGCGGATGTGGCCTATACTGAGCCCGTTAGAGGAGGTATTTCGGGCACCATCCGCCGAAAAGATGGCACTTCGAAAGACCCCGTCCTTCCAACCCAAACTCCTGAGGATCGGGTGCATTTCTTTGTGGGCTAGCTCAGCACGAGAGGCTTGATCCAGGGGATCTGGATCATTGGGTACGGAAACAGTCATAGACGCCCCAAAAAATACATCCAAACAACAAAGCTAGCAATAAAAAGAGATCCAGTCTTAAGTTAGATTCGTGAATGATTTATTCAAGTAAGACCCCTAATCATTTCCGAGGGTCGAAATCGGCTAATCCGCTAATCTAAATACAATTATGAGTCACCCCTATTTTGTCGTTAATGACCCTCGCGAAATCCTAGTTACATGAAAAGAATAGCAAAGCAAACTAGGCGCGTGGCACATGAATAATTAACGCGTAGCAAATTTACAAACAAATGACTCGGCAGAATTTACATTTAACATCAAGCAAGTACAATCCCTAGGTTAGGATGGTACCACGTCCACATTTAAATTACATTTATTATTTTATCTAATGCCTATGTGAACGAAAGTATTACGACAAGATGCGTCGTAAACAAATGCTTATTACCAAAGCTAATGATAGTTTGACCACTGACTATATAAAAAAAACATTGCATAAACACTCTTACGTCTAATAAGGAAACAATGTGAATAAATGCACTAGGGAATAAATTAAACACTCTTATGCTAGCCTACCTCCGCGAATTGACGCACTGTTTGTAGTCAATCGTCATCTCAGGAATGTAAGTTACGTTGGCAAAGCGCAATTAAAATTGCTTCCTACAAGCTTCAGATCACGCGGGCCGCAAGTTACTGACTATCGGTCCCGTAGATCCAATGTCGTCGTTACAAGTAGTGTCAGCTCATTTGAAAGTCATCTCCCACATGGAAATGGATTGAAGTCACGGTGTCGCTAACAACAAGCAAATGGTTGCAAAAGTATAGCTGTAAGTTATTTATAATAATTAATTAATCCGTTGGTTTAGGATAATTAAGCTTTGATTTAGGTTGTAGGTTTAAATATGGTTTAGTCGGTTGTATTAATGACACCAGTCGTAGGCTGCAATAGGTGACCTCACTGGAGATTCACTCAAATACCTTGACTTCAACAAGTCAGACAATAACACAGGTTAGCGCGTCTTACACCAACTGCGCGCGGTACGTCGGTCGTCTGAGCTTAGCTCCAGAACGCCGGAATAAACCAAGGGTAAGGACAACATTCATTCCGTTCTGCCAAATACCAAATAATGTGTTCACGGACACAACAATTACACTGGCTAGCCTAACTTGTACAAAGCTGGGTCAATTAACATGATATTTTAAACCTTACTACAACGCGCCAGGCAGTCGTCGGCTAAAACATTTAAGGAATTCGCATAGACGTGCGTTCCACTACTTCATAACGATAACAGGTGTTGACAGCTCCCTAAGCTGCTCTCATAGCATGGCTATTAATATCTGTGACCTTCAAATTTCCCAGGCTCGTGACGTAATGTAACACACAAAAAAGTAGTCGTTCAATGTCGTCTCACTTTTGTTTCCCGGGCAAACCGGTTCTGAGCTGGGCGCAAGCAAGCCTATCTGCGTCGCGTGCAGCTCATTTTAGCATAGCAAAGAGTAGTGCTTTTGAAATGATCATTTTATAACCTGTAGGAGTACGAAATAAAGTCCTGTAGTGCACTACAGATCATCCTAACAATGTCTCATCACTCCCTAATGGTGTTTCCTGGGATTACATTCCCTTTAAAAATATATAACGCTGCATAATGTTCAAAGAGTAGTAATGTTAAGAGATAACACTCGTGCATTCTGACTGCACTGATCTGAAGATATGTCACTCGTTCTATGTACATGTAGGATTTGATAGGTGTGGTTTGGCATTCTCCACAACACAAAAGTTAAACATCTCACCTCTGATGTGACGTTTTAAATGATACGAGATTGTTAGTTCATCCATCTAACAGTATATGAGTTCGTTCCTCTCGAACTACACGTGGTAAAATGTACTCACAAAAATGATAAATAAATGGTACAAAAATGTTTCGGCATCGGTCGGCCGAAAAATGATACGTGAATGAGCTCTCAAATTAAAGAAGGGACCTAACTATGGGCTGTCCCCCTACTTTCACAAGATCTACATCTCTTGTAGTTGAAGATGTCCTTTACTCTGACAAAAATTCTCTGAAATACATAAAGATTGCACCTGCCGTAAAATACACGGACTTGGGGTATCTCACTGAAATATTGTCCCAGTACTAAAGAAAGAAAGTACACACATTTCCTACCTAAGTGGTCAAATATCGTTGCGTTTCGGCTCAAAGTTACAATGCAATCACTACTACTACGACCTGGACAAACTTCTTACAATGTTTACATGACTCACGGTTACATGATGTGGTAGTTCACCTTCCAGAACTCCCATTGGAAGGGGTTTAATGCCTTCAAGGTTCCAAGCATTAAAATACTGGATAAGGCTATGGATTTTAGCCTGTCCTCGTGGTCATCCGTTGATAAAGTGCACATGGTTTGTACGTAGTAGTGTCGGCTGGACAATTCCATGGTGTTGGCGTATTCCGTTGGAGTTACTCTCACATGGTAAATTACTCCTCCATCATCTTCTCACAGTATGGTTGTAGAAATATCAGCACGTGGTGCATAACGTTAATCATTGTGATTGGAAAAAAATATTCACTGATTCTAGTGTAAAATATGATGAAATGCTCACTGGCTCTAATATTTGCAGGTTGTTCAAATACTCTGCTTTTCCTGCCACAGATTCTATTTTACCAGCACGTGGTGAATCAAACACTGATTTTACAAGGATTAAATCACACAGAATCTGGGTAATCACTGTTGCGTATAATCGATAAATAGGTTTATCGTACTGCAATTGTACCGTAGCACACACCGGGCTACACGACGTTGTCGTCAACTTAATTATTTATTTATTTATTTATTTATCGTATGGCTTTTAGTGCCGGGAGTGTCCGAGGACATGTTCGGCTCGCCTGAGTCTGTAGCTGCTTTCAGCGGATACCCTAAAGGGTGAGCCACAAGTTCCGTTCAATTTCAAGTAGTTCCAACTTTCGCCACCAGATATCGATGATACCTAGTGGTGAACGTTGGAACTTTGATAGAGCGTTCTGACGAAATCTAACCTAACAAATTTTGCTTTACACAAGTTTAGTCTGTGAAAGGATTTTTTACATGCCATAAATCTATGACATGGGACCGCCGGCTTTACTTCCCCTCCGAAGGAAGGCATACTGAAGGATTTTTAACGCTCTTAAAAAATCCGACGACTTCGGCCGGGTTTGAACCCGCTAACTTGGGCATAGCAGTTCAGCATGCTACCGACTACGCCACCGAAGCCGCTGTCAACTTAATATTTCACGTTTATGAAAGAAAGAATGTTACCCTCGTCTGACTACAGACGGTCCTCGTGGTCGGTGAAAAATCGAAGTTTTTACACGATCAACACTTTTATATTCACATAAACGTAGCACTGGCTTTCCTAAGCCTAAAGTAATAATGTGCGTTATTGAAACTGTTCGATTCAGCTCGATGGCTGTAGATAAATGTCTTCCCAAATGTGGGGTTTTCGGATGCCTATAATGGCCTTCGTCTATCAGACGGGCAATCGACACAAGCGTCCAGCTTCAGCGGACTATCAAAACGGTGTGTTGCGTGCATGGCACGGCTTTCTGATTTCAAGGAAGTAGTCTAGTCAAAGCAGTGACTACTTTCATGAGCCTCCGCATGTCTGCGGTGATAAATACCTTTACCAAAAAAATGTTTGCCATCCCCAAAAGGCGTCGAAATTGGCAAATTAAGCAGAATTAAATATTTCAAGCTCCTGAGATATGTGGCATAAAAATAGTGAGTAATATATCTGTATGAGGAAAATAAGCTGTCCTCTCCGTAGTCAAAATAATGAATTGTTCTTGAGGAAGCTTCAGGGTGTGTTCTGTAGAACTGAGCATGTCAAGTCAATATGCTCTCAAAGAAGTATTTGAGGCATGAGCCTGAGCGGCCTCAATAGTTAGGGACCAACCCCGGCATTTGCCTGGAAGGAAGGTGGGAAACCACAGAAGACCATCTTCAAGGTTGCCAGCGGGGGGATTCGAACCTCCTAGCCTCCCGGATGTGAGCGACTGCCTGCAGCCACGCCGTAACGACCACGGCTAACTCACCCGGTTATCTGTGTTAAATTAAACATAATAATCCGCATAATACCGACAGTGGTGGCTACGCTCGCTAAAGCGCAGCATTAGGTCATGGGGCCAAGCTCTCTGCTGACTCGGTAGACGCTTGGGCTCGAGCCCCTCCGTCGTGGGTCCTTGAAATGGTTTTCCGTGGTTTCCCCATTTTCAACTCCAGGCAAATGCTGGGACGGTACCTTCTGACAGACCACGACCGCTTCCTTCCACATCCTTGCCCAGTTTCATTCACCATCATTCATTTCATGTCTAATTAACTCCTCTCATGAGGTTGGCGTCAGTAAGGGCATCCGGTCGTAAAAACCATCTGCCACAGAGACTTCGATCGCATCTCATCCCCTGCCCCGTTGGAAAACGGGAATAATAAGGGGCAGACATACATACAATCCGCATAATGTACGGTCCACAATTAACTGGCCTGTTAAATTAGTAAAGGAGAAAAATAAATGTAAACGTAGCATGCAAAATGAAGAAAATATGGGTCCATAACAACACGGTCCCATTAATACTTATGTAACACGCAACCACGAATGTTATTAATGGCTTGTGCAAATTTCAAGTTCCTAGGTGTCATGGCTACCTAAGAACGAAGCTTCTACTAAACAGTTACATTCTTGGCTAATCTACTCTGCCAGGTTCCCTTAATAATATCCGAGAAAGTGATAAATGAAACGTCGAAAATTAACATGGCAGTATAGGACGTTCCGGAGAATCTATACTAATATAATAAAGCTGAAGAGTTTTGTTTTATTTGTTTGTGTGTTTAAACGCGCTTATCTCTGAAACTACCAGTCGGATTCGAAGAAACCTTTTTGTATATGATAGTCATATTCAAGAGGAATAGTTTAGGCTATGTAACATTAGGCTACACATCTCAGGTAACCTTAAAGATTGATTTATGTTCAGTAAGTCGGAGGAACAAGTGCGCCTGAACAGCTTCAATAATACCTAAGTCTATTGTTGCCTGGCAATGCGGGCTGCATCACGTCGCCCCTACCAGTGTTCTGGTGCAGAATTGCGAGCTGCTTATAAATTGCAGTCACGGGGAGTAATTAGTGCAAAAAGATTTCTCAGGCCCCTTAAAACAGCAATCATCATGACAATAGTATGCCTCTGTATAAGGGCGATGGTGTTGGTGCAGTATACTGAGGTTATCAGCTGCAATAAGCCTTGGTGCTTTCCGATCCTTATCCTTGAGCGCTCCAGTTCTGTAGTAGTATTCATTATCATCCATAAAACAAATAAATCCACCGGGCGAAGCCGGGCACAACGGCTAGTCTTAAAATAACAGTCACCACCACCCCGAACGTTGGAAATGTGGAGATGATCACCTCAAGAAGAAGACGAGGATGGTGTTAGATGAAGTTCAGCTGATGACCAGCTGTAACAGTCTGATAAAAAGAATCCTACTCCCCGAAGTGACAGCTTAAATTACACCTCTGCATGTGTGAACTTCTTCATCATCATCGAGGTTTAAGTGGTGAAGATGTAAGTCTAATATGATTTTTTGTTGAGCGCTTGACGCCGTCAGAAGTTAAAAAGCAATTACTCTCTATAAAATAATACTCTAAGTGAGATTAAGTCTAATATAATTACGACCACATAAAGTGACGTGCTATGAATGACATCGTTAAAATTGCCATACGGGATACCATGCACTCAGTCTAGGACAGATTCAATCATGGGTGATTTTGAAACATCTTGGTATAGAAACGTATCTTTCTATACCATATGCAAACTAAAGTCTCTTTAGGCAATCAACTCAATTAAAACTCTGCAATTTTTCTAGGTCTGTGCTGTGTCTTGTGTGGAATTTCGTCTAGGACACCAATCTGGCTCATCAGCGGACTCTTGGTGTCCTAGACGAAACCTCATACAAGACACGACACAAACCTTGAAAAATTGCTGAGTCTTAATTCATTGGCCGTGAAAGCCAATATACCATCCTTTTGGAGGCCTTCATAGGGAGTTTATGGCTGCTTGAACTTTTAGTTCTCGCAGTAAAGAGGCGCTGGTGCGCTTCACAAAAAGGGAGGTAGCGCGCAGTTCGCCAGTCCTGTGGGGGTCTGGGCGGGGACACCAAGAGCCCGCTGATGAGCCAGCTTGGTGTCCTAGACGAAACCTCACACAAGGCACGGCTTAAACCTAGAAAAATTGCTGAGTTTTACTTCACAGGCCGTGAAAGCCGTGGAAGCAACTCAGTGT
This sequence comes from Meconema thalassinum, assembly GCA_946902985.2. Lineage (NCBI taxonomy): Eukaryota > Metazoa > Arthropoda > Insecta > Orthoptera > Tettigoniidae > Meconema > Meconema thalassinum. The sequence goes on from OX336394.1 coordinate 224,339,919, forward strand.
TGAAAACATCATTTAATGTCATAGACTAGACCTTCCATGACACTATTCCTGTTTTGGTGCATTTGTGATTAATTTTCCTTGTCTTCTCCTCTTTCCTAAACGTAAAGGACACACTGAACGTTTCTTATGAGGTACCGGCATGAAGACACACGATAGACTGATGATTGCTTACCGGAAACCAACCATATCCGGTAGATTAGACTAGCAGTTTGTCTTTTCTACCACTACGAGCACTAGTGTGAGTCAATGCAGAGTTTCACTTCGGCCCATATAAATACTTCCGGTGTGAAGATTTTTCAAAAAAAATTACCTGAGTGTATTGAACCAAGGTACACATTAAAGAAAGAATTGTGTAAATAAGTTAATTTGGCTAGGATTGGAATCAAAAAGAAAATGAGTCAAGGAATGTATGATATAAAGGGCGGTTCTGGCGCAGGGGCTAGTGGGCAAGATGGCCTCCGCGTGAGTCCAACCCTATGTTATTTTTATGGAGGGGTCAGTCATAGTTGGCGCAGGGCTAATTGGCAAAATGGCCGCCACGCGCAACCACACTCTGTAATGGCGGGCTTTTCAAATCATTATTTATTTGTTACTAACTATAAAAAATATTATGTATTAATTATTTATTTATTATTTATTTATTATTATTTTTATTAAATAATTATTTATATAATTTGTAATAATTTTTTTAATTTCTTTATTTTAATATTTAATTTATTATTTTTATTTGTTGTGTCAAAGCACTAAACTGCAAGGTCATTAACCAGACAATTAGCTAACCCACAGAAACCTCATTTAAAATTTTTAATTAAACCATGTACGTACGATTTTCGATTTTTACAATTTTCACACGGTATTTCAACATTAAAATATTGTTATAAGTAGGCATTTAAATTCCTGTAAAAAAACTTGAGCTACCTCAAGTGTGAAGGCAGGATATGCCACTGTAAACAGCCACAAATGGCTTGATGGAGAATATGCACATACTAAATTAGACCGATCCACACGCAATGACTTGTCTGTGCAAATGTATGAGCAAATTAGATCGTTAAAGACAAGTCTTTGCATATCGACCGGAAAACTGAGAACTGCATAAAGGTTGGTTTGAGGTGTGAGATTTAATCCCTCAGTATGCCTTCCTTCGGAGGGGAAGTAAAGCCGGCAGGGCCATGGCATGTAAGAGAACCTCCCATTAACTAAACTTGTGTGAAGCAAAATTTGTAGGATAGGATTGATTAATGCTCTTAAGTTCCAATGTTTTTCACCAGGAGCTGGTTGCGATTGCATCTAGTAATAGCCAAGTTTACAGCTAGGATTAGTGGACGGTAGCATTTGGTAGCGAAAATAGAAACTACTTGAAATTAGCGTCTGCAGTCCTTACTTGATTTACAAACAGATGACACTCACTAATGCAGTCATCACAATTAACCACGGTTATCAGACATATTCTACACACACCCAAAGTACACAGAACTGCATGACCGCGTTATCTCAGCCCTTAAACTAAGGGACCAACCAACCAACCAACCAACCAACCAACCGAGGTGTGAGATCAAGAGCTCAAATATCTGCACCAACCACGGAAAAATCTTCACTCCTATTCAAACATCGCAATAAATCTCGTTTATTAATTTGCCTGGTATTTGTGTGATGGAATGATCTTACTCAGGGCCTGTTTTGACATAATGGTTGTGAACTCCAGGTCCTTATAACGTCTGCCATTTGCTAGGAATCTTAATGTTGCGACCAGTCTCTCATGTGGTGAATTTCCTTTTCTTTAGCAGGAGTTTTGTTTTGTGATAAGAGGAGTTACCAATTTCAACAAATTATTGTAGTCTGAATGTCCATTCATATTGTAAGCAATTTCACCATTTTTCAGGCTCACCACGAAATTCATTCAGTAACGTAACATGAAAATTGTTCCCATCTTAGTAGCCAACGTCTTGATGCACGCGATCTTATTAGCTTAGCCTATTTTCATTTATGAAGAAATGCGTAACCTTATGAGATCACCTTTTGTCCGTGTGTGTGTATGTGTGTGTGTGTGCGAACGTGTGTGTCCCCCACTAATAACTTCTAAACGGCTCGAGCGATTTCAATGAAACTCAGCAAGATCATATTACTACTTTGGCTGACCCCGAACGTGCCCTTTAAATTTTATTACGTCCCACCAATCCAACATGGCGGCTGTGCGAAATATCTCACCGGCATTCTATATCTCCGAAACTATTACTGGTACTGTACCCGATATCCGGATAGTAGGCTGTCAGATATCCGCCCCCTCAATCGGATTGCCAATAATCAAACGCACCGGCACAGCTACATCAATGAAAATGGCACTGACAGATACTATCGAGATTAGAGCACAATAGTTAACAAGAAAATTATTGTGGAACACACCAAAATATACGGGGGTTCATACTTACCTTTACTTACCTCTTAAATTTATCTCGGGGACTGGGTTGTCAACTGGATCACTCAAAAGTATGCCCTCACAATAACCTCCACCATGATATTTAAAATGAACCAGAACGAAGACGAGAAACTTTAAACTGCACAAAAATTTATTTCACATAAAGAATGATTTTAACAGAAAAAACAACAAAATACACGTGGCAATCAGAAGCCATCGACCACATAACTATGTCCTTCTGTAGGACTTGTATCCTCTACATACAATGTTTCAGCTTCCTCAAGCTCATAGCAACGTAAAAATAATAATGCACATGGAATGGAAACGGGATTTGGGATGAGACACATATATCAATTGTTTTGCGTGTTTATATACTTCACATTTTATTTATAGCCACAAGGCTATTATGGAACGTCCTTGGCCTCTGTAATACAGTTGTCCGGGCCAACTGCAATGCACCTGTATTGTCAAAGCGGACTCCCGTTCGTTCAACCCTAGCATAAGCGTGTTACCTCAGAGCTTGGCTCTCCTTTTCAAATACGTAAATGTTCACATCTCAACTGAAATATTATCACGCAAATGTCTTACATGCTTCATTCAAACACCAGTGGATTACTCCAACAATCCCAAATCATGATTAATTGTTTAAACCACTTGTTTAATTAGCGCTGTTAAAAAAACTCTAAATGTTAATTAATTATTAATAACAATAATAAATTGTTTATAACAATGTCAAATGACAATTGAAAATTTTATACTCGCCTCTATTAATCATTATCATTTCAAATTATTTAACAAAGATATTTACAAAATTATTTTACAATATTATATTGTTTATATTATTTATACAAGAAATACATTAAACCACACGTTTATCCGGTTGATAATTACTCAAATCGTGGTGATATAATCGACCAATGAAGGTTAGTTATATTTAACTGTCAAATTCAGGTTTAATAAGGTTTAATAATAATTATTAATATTTGTGACTGTAACCTCCATTCAAAATCTTTATCTCAAATTATTTAACACTCTTGTTAATTTTAACAGTATCTTCATATGAATAACTTTCAAAGAACAAGAACCATACAATCAGCGGGAAAATACTTCGCTCACGACGCACAAAATTACACAACAATTGGCCCAAAATTCATCATATATCTTCATATATATGGCATAAAAATCTTCCAAATTACACACAAAAACCTCCACTTATTAATTCATCAACTTCATTAATTATTGTGGGAACCTCCTTCATTATTCAAGGGCATTACTCAACAGCGACTTTTACACGTCCACTGAACTAACGATTATACATCCATTGTTCCTCCTTAAAAATTCTTATATTCATCAATTGTAATAATGACTGTTATTATTTAACCTTCGTGGGTTTCATTCATGAATCGATATGAAGTAAAAATTTGCCAATCACAAATAAATTTTATAGCAAATACGATTAGACACTCCTGCCTGGTCTATCAAAATTGAGATTAACATCTTCAAAGTAACGCAGTATAAAAATACTATCTTCAAACAAAGTTCAACTAAACTGCATAATAGTCGAATAGAATACAATTAGATTGTGGAATGCAAACATTATTGTTCCAATCTAGAATTGAGAAAAAACTCCTATCACATGTTCATTACTATAGTGTATTCAATAAATCGAAATAAAAGTTCATATTTCATAAAATTGTCTATAATGCAATGATAAATGTCTATGTTGCAATCATGTTCATAAGACGACTAGTATTTCAAAGATCGTCGATATCGTAATAGATTTTAACGCTCTAAAATCTTTTAATCATTCTTCTTTCTTGAGGATGACAGAAAATTGGTCAAAGTAATTTACTGAATAGAATTACTTTAATAAAATGACACGCTGTCTGAATTCAAATCTGCCATAGCAAATCATTAACTTTACCGTCAAATCGTGACTACAAAAATATGCAAATTACTGAAAGAATCTAAATCATCAGTCTCAACTGATCCAAAATTATTAAGTATGCCAATGACATAGCAATGTCTCAAAAATCGAAGAAAAAGGCATAAATCATCGAAGTGTACTGAGTACAGAAATATCAATCAAGAAAATGGGGCAAAAGATAGGACATAAAATATGGGAAAAATGGTTGCTCAGATATCGCTACAAGACTCAAATAATACAAGAAACGTTCACGACTACCTTATCTGTTGATTGAAGTTCCAGGGGAAAGTTTTCAAAGAAAACTGCTGTTGGTTCCATTTCACCAGCGTAAAGATGTGCTCCGTCCTCGAACTTGGAATCAGCGTCCTCGGAGAATCGAACTGCTTCCTCCTCCGAAATTGCACTGCTCCGTGGATACGAAAAACATCCTTCTGGCAAAACTCTTCTTTGTGCGCCGGGACAACCCTGGCCTCTCTTGAAAGTTCCCTGAAGTTCTTGCAGGAATTCGCCATGAAGTTTATTGTAGTTATTTCCGCAGAAATATTCATAGTTGTGGAGTATGAAAATATTTCCACTGTTATCTGGTATAATTCAGCGATGGATTCACGATGCATGAGTGTAGTTGGAGGTTCACTACATGCTCGCTTTTGTAGAAAGACGATTAAAGAAGTTCCATGCTGTTACTCTACTCCAATCGATATATGTCCCAATTGCATTAAAGCCTTAGCCTTCCATCTCAACTACTGTTATAATCATCGAAAGCACTGTAAGATTATAATGTTCCATAGTCGAATGTATCGTTGTAATACCCAACGTATTCTCCAATATCACTGTTGCACTCCACGTGTCAGCCGTAGTGTATAATGTGGAATTTTAAAAGTGTTTCTCATGTGGCGAGAAAATCACTTTTGTTGGCAGCCTTAAAGTTCCAATATCTTTCGAAGTATGACTGTGAAATTGTTCAAATCTTGTACACACCTCAATGTTGTACTGCCCAATAGAACTATAATAAAGGCTGAAGTTAGCGCTTGATATCTTGACTGGTGGAAACGTTAATGTGAGCGTTTCAACTTCACCTAGTTTCGAGCAGCGTAAAATGGAACTGCTCCGAGCTCGTTCGATGCGCCGGGCTTTAACCACGCTAAAGACAACTTACTTCACTGAATCACTTGAAAATAACTATATATCACCAGAAATATATATGCGATCTGACATATGAGATCTGAGTTCTGCGTTCTGAGATTATGAGTTCTGAGAGCTCCTCTTTTCTGTGCACGACCTTTTATCAACTTCTTAAGGGGCGTATCCATCCCTTCCATAGCCTGTTGCTGCGTCATTGCTGGAAGTTTTAACTTTGGCTATACTTGACGGATTTTCAAATTTCAAAAACTCAAAATTAATTTCTTCAAAATTCCAAATCAATGCCATAACTGAAAATAGTTTTCCACAAATCTGCATGCCAAAAGTAATCAAATATCGTAGTTTCAGCAATCTCCGTCTTCCTTCCAAACTATCGTTCATTGGTTCGAGTCTCTCCTCCAATAGCGTAGCTTCTTCCTTAGCACAATACCTTGTTTCCTGCGACTGCGTCGTAAATCTAAGATCTTTCTCGAACAAAATCATGACGTCACCAAGAATCTCAGCTCAACCAGCCTGCTTGCCTCAAGTCTGCGTCATCTGTGCCTACGTCATGAGTATCCACGTCACAACTATGACATCCATAACTTTACTCATATTTGCCAATACAGCCATCGTGGTCTCAATATAATTCAATTTACGGGGGCATTCTCCCTTCACCACGTTTTAAAAACAGTTGCAAATTGTTTTTAAACTCTGTGTTATAAATATCTCAATTCACTTGAACACGAAATTGAATTATTATTGGCTTACTCTTGGATAATATCTCTCCTATGTTCCTTAATCATAAGTCTCTTCTTCTCTGGTTTGTGTGTGGCTAATGCATTCTCTCCTCTCTACTGTCTCTTCTGTCCTGAATTTCTGTTTTCCGAATTCTGCTGACTTGTAGAAGGACCAGGATCGATCACTACATCCTGTCTTTTCTTTTGGTTTTCAGCTTCCTTTTCTCGTAATTCCTTCAGATACTGCTGACTTTCTTTCTCTCTTTCTTGATACTTGTCGGGTGTCATAACCTGACCTTGAGAATTCTGATTCTGGTTCTGGTTATTTCTGTTATAATTTCTATTATAACCATTGTTGTAGAATCTACCTCTTCCGTTGTTGTAATTCCCTCTGTTATTATTCCAGCCTCGTCTTTGCTGATATGGACGGTAACCTTGGGATCTGTGGTTGCGGAAATAATTATTCCTGTGAGGACCTACATTTTCAGTTTTTCCTTCCTCAGGCTTATCAGTTTGTTGCACTTGATCCATATAGACCGTATTAACGTCTTTGAATTCGTGCCTCTGACCTTTTTGTACCAAATTTGGCATTGGACTCGTGTAGTCAAGCCTTCTCAACAATTCGTCCATACTTGTCAAATCTCTAATGTTTGACGATATGATCAGTCTTCTTACCTCCACAGGCAGCATACGTGAAATCGCATCTATCAACTGCTCTGTTGACAATGGGCGTTGCAAAAATCTCAAGCGTGATAGTTGACTCGTGAAGAAATCAGCGTACCGTGTTGGAAGAGTACCTGAATACTTCCTCGAGTATACCTCAGCTCTTAGTGAATTCTGAGCTTCTATTGACCAGAATCGTTTAATCAGTGCCTCTGCAAATTCGTCAAAATTTCTGAAAGTGTACCGAAATGCTCTAAACCATTCAAGGGGTCCTCCAGCTAGAAATCTTTCTACGATTCTCATCTCTCTCTCTCTAGGAATGTGGGCTTCTATGAAATAGTCTTTAAGATTCCTGATATATTCGATCGGTGTGAGACTATCAGTGTTGCTAAATTTTTGAGGTTTGTCTTCAAAATTCCGGATGACTGTCACATTTCTCGGATATGAATCCATATAATTCCTCCCACTATCACGATACTTCCATTCGGGTTCAATATTCCGATCCTCTTCTTCTTCCCTGAATCTGGATATACGTTCCTCAGGACTAATATCTCTTTCTTCTGTATTAAGGTTACCTCTTCTCACGTAATTTCTCTCCTCTTCACCAGTCAATCCTTCGGTATCCTTGTCTGTGATTTCCGTGATGACTTTCCTAATCAACTCTTCCTTATAGGTTTCCATCATGCTAGCTTCTCCTAGTTTCAAATTCTGCAGCTTGCTCGTAGTTTCATTAACATCAGAGACAACCTTATGAATCTGTTCCTCTAACGCAGTTTTTAATGCTTGCACGTCCTGACCTATTTGAGTTCTATCCTCTACCTGCTTTTCGGATAGCGAATCCATCCTTACATTCAAGTCTTTCCTAATCTGAACTACTTCATTGTTAATGTCTACTTGTGTACTGGCAAGTTTTCTTTCAATTCGTTCCTGAATCTGATCTACATGTTCCCCACTTGACCTGTTCCATTCATCTTTCCACACTGTTACATTTGCAGTTAACATTTCTGCAATATCTACTTCGATGTCTTCCTTAAGTAAACGATTGTGATCTAATACTTGGGTTCTCATGACCTCTACATCGTATTTTAAACCAGCTAAAGAAGCCGTTGTCCTAACAGACTCGTCAACTAATCGAGTTGTTAATGCACTAATGTTACGAGTACAAAGCATTTTTGAAGTTTCAATTTCCTCCCTAACTTTGTTAACATCAGTCTGAACTTTAGCAATGTCTACAAAAACAGTATTGACTTCTACTTGTATTTTATTGATATCGCTTTGCATATCGTTAACATCTGAATGAATATTATTGATGTCTACTTGAACATTTGACACATCAGTTCGAACATTACTAACCTCTCTTTGAACTTCTTCTACTTTGTCTTGTACAGTAGCAACGTCATTCCTAACAACAATTACTTCAGCTCTAGCACATGAAATATCACCCCGGACATTAGCAACATCAAGATTCAACATAGTAAGATCTTTTTGTACCTTAGACACATCAATTTTAACATCAGAAACATCTTTATGAATGTCACTTACAGCATTCTCGATTCCCTGGGTACTGATCTGTAAACGCGACATATTATTTTCTAAGTTTGCAGAACTGGTCTGAAGAACTTTCAGATTTTCATCCAGCATCTGCTTTACACTTTCATTCATGCTAGCTTTCAAATTAGCAGACATATTACTAGCATTCTCCTCCATTCGACTAGTATTCCTAGCTTCCATCACCCTCATGCTTTCGTTCATGCTAGCTTTCAAGTTAGCAGACATCTCCTCTAACATCATTCTCAGACTCTCGTCTGCCATTTCAATAATATTTCAATAATAAACTGCTTTAGGGACATACATCAAACAGAGCAAAATAACAACATCTGAGCAACATTTTTCACCATATATAAAATTTGAGCAATTTTCTGTCTTAAATCTAACTTATAAATACCTTATAATTAACCTTCGTAGACATTTCATGTTGAAATAAACTCAAGCACATGTTCAAGTTTCTTTGGTTCATTTTAAAATATCCTAACACAAATAATTTACATTTATAATCCAAATAGTTTAATTTTATCTTTAATATGACTATACATGTCATAAGCCTGTCAAATAAAATAAGATTCCAGATCATAGGCGATTTTTCTAAGTTTCCAGCCTATTTAACCTCTCTCAAGTCGTATAAGATCTGATCTTTTCTGAGTGTAATTTTCCTAATACAACACAACATTTATTCCTATATAATCACACTCTCAAATTCTACAATTGGCTAAGACATCTAACAAAGAATCAACCTCTTTATTTGAGTCTTCACAATCCCTTTGACATCGATAACTTGGTAATCCAATGTTATTCGAACACTCCACAAAAATTGCGGTGTCAATTCTACTGCAATAACTTGGTAATCCAATGTTTTGCTGATCGTGCCCCACCGAATTGCGGCGCCAATCCTACTTGGTAATCCAGTTTTGTAGAACAATCCCCACGTTTTAGGGTCGCCAATCCTACTGTACCCGATATCCGGATAGTAGGCTGTCAGATATCCGCCCCCTCAATCGGATTGCCAATAATCAAACGCACCGGCACAGCTACATCAATGAAAATGGCACTGACAGATACTATCGAGATTAGAGCACAATAGTTAACAAGAAAATTATTGTGGAACACACAAAAATATACGGGGGTTCATACTTACCTTTACTTACCTCTTAAATTTATCTCGGGGACTGGGTTGTCAACTGGATCACTTAAAAGTATGCCCTCACAATAACCTCCACCATGATATTTAAAATGAACCAGAACGAAGACGAGAAACTTTAAACTGCACAAAAATTTATTTCACATAAAGAATGATTTTAACAGAAAAAAAACAACAAAATACACGTGGCAATCAGAAGCCATCGACCACATAACTATGTCCTTCTGTAGGACTTGTATCCTCTACATACAATGTTTCAGCTTCCTCAAGCTCATAGCAACGTAAAAATAATAATGCACATGGAATGGAAACGGGATTTGGGATGAGACACATATATCAATTGTTTTGCGTGTTTATATACTTCACATTTTATTTATAGCCACAAGGCTATTATGGAACGTCCTTGGCCTCTGTAATACAGTTGTCCGGGCCAGCTGCAATGCACCTGTATTGTCAAAGCGGACTCCCGTTCGTTCAACCCTAGCATAAGCGTGTTACCTCAGAGCTTGGCTCTCCTTTTCAAATACGTAAATGTTCACATCTCAACTGAAATATTATCACGCAAATGTCTTACATGCTTCATTCAAACACCAGTGGATTACTCCAACAATCCCACATCATGATTAATTGTTTAAACCACTTGTTTAATTAGCGCTGTTAAAAAAAACTCTAAATGTTAATTAATTATTTATAACAATAATAAATTGTTTATAAAAATGTCAAATGACAATTGAAAATTTTATACACGCCTCTATTAATCATTATCATTTCAAATTATTTAACAAAGATATTTACAAAATTATTTTACAATATTATATTGTTTATATTATTTATACAAGAAATACATTAAACCACACGTTTATCCGGTTGATAATTACTCAAATCGTGGTGATATAATCGACCAATGAAGGTTAGTTATATTTAACTGTCAAATTCAGGTTTAATAAGGTTTAATAATAATTATTAATATTTGTGACTGTAACCTCCATTCAAAATCTTTATCTCAAATTATTTAACACTCTTGTTAATTTTAACAGTATCTTCATATGAATAACTTTCAAAGAACAAGAACCATACAATCAGCGGGAAAATACTTCGCTCACGACGCACAAAATTACACAACAATTGGCCCAAAATTCATCATATATCTTCATATATATGGCATAAAAATCTTCCAAATTACACACAAAAACCTCCACTTATTAATTCATCAACTTCATTAATTATTGTGGGAACCTCCTTCATTATTCAAGGGCATTACTCAACAGCGACTTTTACACGTCCACTGAACTAACGATTATACATCCATTGTTCCTCCTTAAAAATTCTTATATTCATCAATTGTAATAATGACTGTTATTATTTAACCTTCGTGGGTTTCATTCATGAATCGATATGAAGTAAAAATTTGCCAATCACAAATAAATTTAATAGCAAATACGATTAGACACTCCTGCCTGGTCTATCAAAATTGAGATTAACATCTTCAAAGTAACGCAGTATAAAAATACTATCTTCAAACAAAGTTCAACTAAACTGCATAATAGTCGAATAGAATACAATTAGATTGTGGAATGCAAACATTATTGTTCCAATCTAGAATTGAGAAAAAACTCCTATCACATGTTCATTACTATAGTGTATTCAATAAATCGAAATAAAAGTTCATATTTCATAAAATTGTCTATAATGCAATGATAAATGTCTATGTTGCAATCATGTTCATAAGACGACTAGTATTTCAAAGATCGTCGATATCGTAATAGATTTTAACGCTCTAAAATCTTTTAATCATTCTTCTTTCTTGAGGATGACAGAAAATTGGTCAAAGTAATTTACTGAATAGAATTACTTTAATAAAATGACACGCTGTCTGAATTCAAATCTGCCATAGCAAATCATTAACTTTACCGTCAAATCGTGACTACAAAAATATGCAAATTACTGAAAGAATCTAAATCATCAGTCTCAACTGATCCAAAATTATTAAGTATGCCAATGACATAGCAATGTCTCAAAAATCGAAGAAAAAGGCATAAATCATCGAAGTGTACTGAGTACAGAAATATCAATCAAGAAAATGGGGCAAAAGATAGGACATAAAATATGGGAAAAATGGTTGCTCAGATATCGCTACAAGACTCAAATAATACAAGAAACGTTCACGACTACCTTATCTGTTGATTGAAGTTCCAGGGGAAAGTTTTCAAAGAAAACTGCTGTTGGTTCCATTTCACCAGCGTAAAGATGTGCTCCGTCCTCGAACTTGGAATCAGCGTCCTCGGAGAATCGAACTGCTTCCTCCTCCGAAATTGCACTGCTCCGTGGATACGAAAAACATCCTTCTGGCAAAACTCTTCTTTGTGCGCCGGGACAACCCTGGCCTCTCTTGAAAGTTCCCTGAAGTTCTTGCAGGAATTCGCCATGAAGTTTATTGTAGTTATTTCCGCAGAAATATTCATAGTTGTGGAGTATGAAAATATTTCCACTGTTATCTGGTATAATTCAGCGATGGATTCACGATGCATGAGTGTAGTTGGAGGTTCACTACATGCTCGCTTTTGTAAAGACGATTAACGAAGTTCCATGCTGTTACTCTACTCCAATCGATATATGTCCCAATTGCATTAAAGCCTTAGCCTTCCATCTCAACTACTGTTATAATCATCGAAAGCACTGTAAGATTATAATGTTCCATAGTCGAATGTATCGTTGTAATACCCAACGTATTCTCCAATATCACTGTTGCACTCCACGTGTCAGCCGTAGTGTATAATGTGGAATTTTAAAAGTGTTTCTCATGTGGCGAGAAAATCACTTTTGTTGGCAGCCTTAAAGTTCCAATATCTTTCGAAGTATGACTGTGAAATTGTTCAAATCTTGTACACACCTCAATGTTGTACTGCCCAATAGAACTATAATAAAGGCTGAAGTTAGCGCTTGATATCTTGACTGGTGGAAACGTTAATGTGAGCGTTTCAACTTCACCTAGTTTCGAGCAGCGTAAAATGGAACTGCTCCGAGCTCGTTCGATGCGCCGGGCTTTAACCACGCTAAAGACAACTTACTTCACTGAATCACTTGAAAATAACTATATATCACCAGAAATATATATGCGATCTGACATATGAGATCTGAGTTCTGCGTTCTGAGATTATGAGTTCTGAGAGCTCCTCTTTTCTGTGCACGACCTTTTATCAACTTCTTAAGGGGCGTATCCATCCCTTCCATAGCCTGTTGCTGCGTCATTGCTGGAAGTTTTAACTTTGGCTATACTTGACGGATTTTCAAATTTCAAAAACTCAAAATTAATTTCTTCAAAATTCCAAATCAATGCCATAACTGAAAATAGTTTTCCACAAATCTGCATGCCAAAAGTAATCAAATATCGTAGTTTCAGCAATCTCCGTCTTCCTTCCAAACTATCGTTCATTGGTTCGAGTCTCTCCTCCAATAGCGTAGCTTCTTCCTTAGCACAATACCTTGTTTCCTGCGACTGCGTCGTAAATCTAAGATCTTTCTCGAACAAAATCATGACGTCACCAAGAATCTCAGCTCAACCAGCCTGCTTGCCTCAAGTCTGCGTCATCCGTGCCTACGTCATGAGTATCCACGTCACAACTATGACATCCATAACTTTACTCATATTTGCCAATACAGCCATCGTGGTCTCAATATAATTTAATTTACGGGGGCAGTACCTCTCTGAAATTCTGTACTGTGATAAAGGGCACTACTAAATGTTCACGTGACTTTCAAAACCCTGTTAACTACGAAACGAAGAAGGCGGCCAAGCAAAGTTGAAACAGTTAATTAGACTTTTACGCGATTTAACCATACGAACGCAGTTAAACTTGGTAGAGCAAATGTTTATACACATTGTAATGCACTGACATACAATTTAGGTCAATTGCGTACATAACCTCAAATTGGCGTCTGTGTGAAATTTTAAAATTAAGGTTCTATTTCGTGTGTCCTAATCATACGATCGAAGTCAACGTTTGAATAGTGAACCTACACAATAATCCTCATCTCATAGTACATAACTCTATGGTCTACATATATTAAAATCCAAGATGGCGACCATCCAAAGCATTTAGACAGTTCTCAATATATATTAAGCCTAATGTACGACAGCAATCAAACTGAAATGTTGTATGTTGATAGAGGCTATAACCTAAGTTCACCTATGTGACTTTCAATAACCTGGCGAGCACAAATCCAACATGGCGGTGACGCGAAATTTAATTATTTAAATGGACTTTTCTAGCGATTTAACCATCCGAGCGCAGTGAAACTTAGTACGGTATATGCTTATACAAATTTTAATCTACTGGCATCTAATTTATTTCAATTGTTTTCATAACCACAAGGTGGTGGCTGTGCGATATTTTAAAATCTCGTTTTTATTTCTTGTGTCCTAATCTGCAATCGAAGTTTGAATAATATACCTACGCAAAAATCTTCATGTCATAGTAGGCCTAAATATATAAAAATCTAACTTGGCGACCATACGAAATATTTAGACTGTTCTGAATATCTATCAATCTATTACAGCTGAAACTGAAATTTTGTAAGTTGATAGAGGCAATTAACATTGGTTGGAACATAGGCTATTTAGTTCTTCATGGAACTACTTGTTTATTTTATTGAGCTTTCACCATTCTTTTGCAAGAAAAACTGCAAAAATTAACCACAGTAACAGAACTTCCTCTATGACTGTTTCCACAAAACTGAGCGGTAAAATTGGTGCAGAAAACTGTGTCGTGTGGACACGCTTAGTTTGCACATTTTTCTATGCACCCATCTGATTTGCGGGGACATTTGCATATACAAGTCGTTGCGGGCGGCCCCCCTTGAACTTGTGTGGTAACAATGCTTTATGTGTTCAGTATATACCCACAACTCAACAAATTGACGATCACTATTTTTTTTTATCGCTAAATGGTTTTTGCTTGTCAAGCACAATATTACGAAGGTGGATCAAAAAGTTAGTTGCACTAACGGGCTGCAGCAGCATGCTGTGTGTCGCAAACGTGGGCACAGCGGAGAAAGAGACAAACACTGCCCACACATCTGTTAGGCAGGTCGCTGTGGTGTCTCGTCTGGTATGGTGTGAATAGCGACCAAAAGCAATGACGCGTCGACTGGGCGTTCGCTCCAAATATGAGGTGCGTGCTACAATACGATTCCTATTGGCCAAAAGGAAGAATTGCACGGAAATTCATCGTGAAATGAGTGCTGTGTATGGGGAGCGGGCCATTTCCCGGCAAGGGATCGTAAAGTGGTGTCAGCAATTCGAAGCCGGACGCACGGATATCTCGGGCGAATATCGCGAGGGCAGGCCCGCAACGTCCAGGACCCGTGCAAATGTCAACAGTGTGAATGCGATCATTAGACAGAACGGTGGTCGACGTTTCCAGACAGATGAGGAGGTGAAGGCCGCTGTCTCCGTGTGGTTGCAGAACGCTGGAGGAACTTTCTATGCATCCGGCATCGACGAGTTGGTTGTGCGTTCGCAGAAATGTTTGGAGTCTCTTGGAAATTATGTGGAAAAGTGACGTTACATTGTATGTCGTTATAGGCGTGTTGCTGTTGTATAGGTGGTGTAATAAATGGCATAACTGGGAAGTGCAACTTATTTTTTGATCTGCCCTCGTCTCTTTAAAATAATGTGATCTCCTATTAGTTGGACTGGAAGAAGTTATAATATCACCCTAACAGTTCAAGCAATGTTGGTACATTACAATTACAGTACTGAGGAGTAGCCTATTGCTTTATTGTAACTACAATAGATAGCCTATTTACGCTTTCGAATATCCGTATGTTTTCGTGCTCTGTTAAGACATTTGTTACTAGTGGCTTCGGTGTCGTAGTCGGTAGAATGCTGAGCTTCTATGCCCAAGAACGCGGGTTCAAACCCAGCCGAAGTCATCGGATTTTTTAAGAGTGTTAAAAATCCCTCAGTATGCCTTCCTTCGGAGGGGAAGTAGAGCCGGTGGGCCTATGTCATAGATGTATGGTATGTAAAATAATCTTCCACTAACTACAAGTATGTGAAACTTAATTTGGAGGTTAGATTTGATGAACGCTCTATAAGTTCCAACGTTTGCCGCCTGGTGCCAGTCGCAGTGGTATCTAGTAGCCAAGTTCGTGGCTAGGTGTCGTTGACGGTAGCATTTGATAGCAAAAGTAGGAACTACTTGAAGTTGATCGTCTGCACTCCTTACCTGAATCACAGATAACACACCCTAATACAGCCATCACAATTAACACCGGTTATCAGACAGGTTCTACATACACAACCAAAGTACACGGAGCTACATTACCTCGTGGTCGCAGCCCCTAAAATGAGGAACCAACCAACCAGATTTGATAAGGTATTCAATTTATAATACTTTTCCATTGATACACTAATAATTCATGGAAGTGCCTAACTACTGTAAATTGGTGACAGGTTCTGGCATCACAACCACGCCGTACTTTGTAGTATCTCCAATAACAGCTGATTCAAGATAAAACTAACATAAAACTAAAATAAAAGAAACCTATAAAACATAAATTTTGAAAATGTATACTTGTGCACTTTTGGCATAAATCTAAACATAAAAATATATATAAATATTAAAATAAATATTAAAAATAAAAATAAAATAAATTAAAAAACTATAAAACCGAAATTTTAGTGTACATGTGCCTTTTGGCATGAATCTTAAAATAAAAAACAAGAAGTTCCGTCACGAACTAAAGTGCCTACTTTTCTTAAAATTTAAGATTCATGCCAATGATTAATCTATATGGATCTATCTAGAATAATGACGAAATTAAGTTGGTAATATATAAATTTCTAATTAGTTTGAAATACTGTATACCTGACATATGTAGCCTAATAGAGCACTACAGTTGGCAGCCCTGGTGACTGAATATATTCTTAGTTCCATCTCTTAAGGTACAGAATACAAAATTTGGTTGAAGTCCAATGGATTGCAAGGACGTTACATGCAGATAAACATTGGATCTAACAGCACGCGTAAAATCATGTTGGCACCAATGTCATGCATGTGTTGGTAAGAAATAATCTGAAATATTATGATCTATTGTTGTGCCAATTTTGGATGAAATCCATTTGTTGGTGTAGATGTTAATGCTATTTTAAAATTGGACCTATCAGCAGGCTTTGAATCATGTTGGCAGCACTGACCAATATTAGTTAGTCCAAATTAATCAACCATGTCAGGTACTATACGTGCGCAAAGTTTAGAGCTGTTGGATTGCATACTTTCTGATATATTGATATTATGGTCAAACATATAATCAGTTGGCAGGCCTGATTGCCCTTAAGAATACGCATAGTCATATTTGTTATGGCACATATAGCACATACGAAATTTGGTTGAAATCCAATTGATCGTATAGAAGTTCCATGTATTTAAAAAATTGGTCCTATCAACAGGCTTAGATTCATGTTGGTAGCACTGACATACATTAGTTGCTCCAAATTTATCTAGAATGTCTGGCACAATACGAGCGCAAAGTTGGCTCTCATACTTTCTGATATATTGGTGTTTGGATTTTAAAAAAATAGAGAGCATTTATTAACAGTTGGCAGCCCTGGTGGCTCTTAAGAATACGCTCAGTCATATCTGTTTATGTACACATAGTACATACGAAATTTGGTTGAAATCCAATTGATAGTGTAGGAGTCATATGCATTTAACAAGATGTTCAGTAAAGAACATATAGCCTACTTTCTCCTAAATGCATGGGTATTGTTATAACTCTTTTTCCTTTTCAAGGAGTATAATTGAATGTTGGTTGTAGTATCTTGTTGAAATACAACGTGCTATAGGGATGTTAAACACGAATATGAGGTGCCCTTTGCTAGTGCTACCTCTGTAAAAAAAATCATTCAATTCGGTTTCACCGTGTTTGAATTGATATGGGGAATGGATTTGCACACATACATGGCCGCTATTTGCAAACTATTGGGCTGATCACCTTGTAGTCAGTCATAAGATGCTTTCCACAAAAAGGCATGTTGTTGCATAATCTGGTAGAGATTATTAGGATGGTCGTAATTTGATTTAAGCTTTTAACATTTAGGTGGCCGTCATTCCGTTTCCGTCAAGATGGCGGCGATATAAAACATGACACTGAGGTGCACTTTGCTAGTGCTACCTCTGTACCAAATTTCGTTCAATTCGGTTTCCCGTGTTTGAATTGATAGGGGGAATCGATTTGCACACACACTTGGCCACCATCTGCAAACTATTGGGCTGATGATCTTGCAGTTAGGTCAGAAAATGCTTCCCACATAAGGATATGTTGTTGCAAAATTTGGTAGAGAATATATTATTAGGTTGGTCATAATTACATTTTAGCTTTTAACATTTGGGTGGCCGCGATTACGTTTCCGTCAAGATGGCGTTGATATAAAACATGACACTGAGGTACCCTTTGCTAGTGCTACCTCTGTACCAAATTTCGTTCCATTCGGTTTCATGTTCGAATTAATAGGGGAATCGATTTTCACACCAAGATGGCCACCATCCGCAAAATATTAGGCTAATGACCTATTAGTTTGGTCAAAGGATGCTCCCTCCATAAAGGTATGTTGATGCAAAATTTGGTAGAGATCGGATGATTAGGGTAATCGTAATTTGATTTAAGCTTTGATCATTTGTGTGGCAGCCATTACGTTCCCGTCAAGATGGCGGCGATATAAAACATGACACTGAGGTGCCCTTTGCTAGTGCTACCTCTGTACCAAATTTCATTCCATTCGATTTCACCGTGTTCGAATTAATAGGGGGAATCGATTTTGACACAAAGATGGCAGCCATCTGCTAACTTTTAGGCTAATGACCTATTAGATTGGTCAAAGAATGCTCCTTCCATAAAGGTATGTTGTTGCAAAATTTGGTAGAGATCGGGTGATTAGGTTAGTCGTAATTTGATTTCAGCTTTGAACATTTTTGTGGCCGCCATTACGTTTCTGTCAAAATGGCGGCGATATAAAACATGACACTGAGGTGTGCTTTGCTATTGCTACCTCTGTACCAAATTTCGTTTCATTCGGTTTCACCGTGTTTGAATTAATAGGGGGAATCGATTTTGACACAAAGATGGCCACCATCCGCAAACTATTAGGCTAATGACCTATTAGATTGGTCAAAGGATGCTCCCCCCATAAAGGTATGTTGTTGCAAAATTTGGTAGAGATCGGGTGATTAGGTTAATCGTAATTTGATTTCAGCTTTGAACATTTGTGTGGCCGCCATTACGTTTCCATCAAAATGGCGGCGATGTAAAGCATGACACTGAGGTGCCCTTTGCAGGTACTACCTCTGTACTACATTTCGTTCTATTCGGTTTCACCGTGTTCGAATTAATAGGGGGGATCGATTTTCACCCAAAGATGGCCGCCATCCGCAAACTATTAGGCTGATGACCTATTAGTTTAATCAAAGGATGCTCCCCCATAAAGGTATGTTGTTGAAAAATTTGGTAGATATCGGATGATTAGGTTAGTCGTAATTTGATTTAAGCTTTGAACATTTGTGTGGCCGCCATTACGTTTCCGTCAAGATGGCGGCGATATAAAACATGACACTGAGGTTTCCTTTGCTAGTGCTACCTTTGTACCAAATTTCGTTAAATTCGCGTTCACCGTGTTCGAATTGATAGGGGGGGGGACAGACATTCAGAGTACACACACTCACACACACACAGACTCACACTCATACACACACACACACACACACACACACACACACACAGACAGACACACTTTTTTTTCGCCCTGTGTTGATCTAATAAGTGTACTTTCATTTTTGCAAAAATCGAAAGTAGGCTAAAAATTGGACCTATCAGTAGTCTTAGAATAATTTTGGCATAACTGGCATGTATGGCCCCCTGAAAATTAAACTGATGTGTGCCAATTTTGGAATAGTTCACATGCATACCATCCAAGATATCCAACATTGAGCTCAAATTTCAATTGCGAATTTTCAGCAGTTGTTAGCACTGACATAATTTCCAAGTATGACATTGAGATGCTCCGGTATAGATCGTTACTCATACCAAATTTGGTTTCGATTGCAGCAACTGTTTAGGAGTTGATAGGACACACACACACGCACACACACACACAGACAGACAGACATTTTCCCGGATCGATCTCATAAGTCTACTTTTTCCTCATTTTTGCAAAATATGAAAAGTAGGCTAAAAATGGAGATGTATATCTGTCCAACGTTAATGGACTCAGACACCTTTTAACCGATTGCATTAAAATTTTGTGGTGTTTTAGTGCACACCCCAAGGAAGGTTTTTGGCAACACTAATTTCAGATAGCCCTCTCCATTCCTTTCATTTAGGTCCTTTGACATGGATCTACGCCGTTTTACTGGGCTCAAATCTACTCTGTTTCACCGATCTGAACCGAATTAAGTTATACGTACGTAATATTTGGAACAAGACGAGTAACTCTATCTACTTGAAAATTCAGACAGCCGCACAGTGGTCCTTTTGCACTATCTGGGCGCTCAAAATGCAAAAAATAAATATTATGTATTTTCATGATTTATGACGTTTTTAGTATCAGTAATGTCCGATGACCTCAGAACTGTGCCTATATGTCATATTGGTTCATCCCCTGGAGAGTGAGAGATCGCTGAAGTAGGATGTTTCTTATCGCATCCTCAGCTGGAAGCGGAACTGATTATCTGTGTTTTAATCTTGTGCTTGTAAAGACGTGTTTGTTGAGCTATCATCATCGTTTGCCACTGGATATGACAGACCAAGGTATGCTCTTTCTTTATTAAATTTGCAAAATCGCATACAAATTGCTGTTTTTATGTGATAAACATTCGAAAATAGTTACTTTTAAAATATATTTTATCCTTCTGCTATGGGTTTTCAGACCCGGAAATTCGCAATTGTCAACGATTGGTGAAATTCTTTTCATTAAACTATAGCATATACCCTATTGTGTTGCCTGAGTAAAAACTGCTTGCAACTTTTTGCAACTTTGGCTGTTTTTCTCCTTTTAGTGCAGTCGGAAGGAATTTCGCGGAAAGATCTTTTCGATGTTTGGCGCCATGCAAGTGGGAAAGTGAAAGAAAGTGATGTCTTACTAAACTATTTGATAGACAATACTAATCTGAAAACCCTTGGACAGTGTGTTAAAGATATTATTAGAAAAAAACTTATCAATTTTTCCGCGCAATTAAGACAAAAGTGGGTTGCAAGTCACAGGATATTAAGCAAGTTTCAGTCGCAAAATAAAAATTGGCTGGAAGGGAACGTTGCACTATATGGAGAGGGCATACAGTATGAAGCTTCCACAAGTAATGTGGGTCGTCCTTCTAAATCCTTCGTAGATTGTAGTGAATCTTCGAAAAGAAGGAAATTGCAACCTCTAGTACACAACCACAGCAGGAAGGAACTTGCGCTAGCCAGTCAAATGAGCCTACGCTCAGAAGGAAGGAGAGACACTGCTGAAATTATTGGCAAAATTGCAGAATTTTCTCCGAGGAAAACTAAAAAAGTGAAGTCATTCATCTCCTCACCATCAGCAAATGCACCTATAAAAATAAATGTAAACGAAGCGTTGGCTCTTTACTGGGACAATAGGTTAACAAAACAACAGTACATCTCCATCCACAACATCAGTAAAGCTCATAATGCTGATATATACCCAACTTACAACAGACTTCTCGAAGCGAAGAAGGAATGTTATCCACAAAATATAAAACTCTCTGATGACACTGGAGAAATTCCGATGCAAGATTTGATTGACCATACTATTAAAAGACTGGCTTTTGTGCAACATGAAGTGCTACAGCAAGTACGGTTAATTTCAGATATAACAGTTTTGTTTAAGTGGGGGTGTGATGGAGCATCAGGACAGGGCCGTTATAAACAGATGTTTGTGGAAAGTGATGAAAGGGATGACTCTTTTTTATTTACTATATATTTAGTGCCTTTGGAAATGAAATGCGTAAGTGTTGAGGATGACGGGACGGAAAAGGAACTAGTGTTATGGAAAAATCCCACACCTCCTTCCGTGAAGTTGTGTCGTCTCATAAAAATTATATTCAGAAAAGAAACCCGTGAATTTGTTCGTGAAGAAGTGGAAAAAATTGAACAGGAAATTAAAGAGCTGGCACCAACTAGTGTTGAAATACAATCGGAGAATGTAAAATTTGTACCGCAGCTCCATTTGACTATGGTTGACGGAAAGATATGCAGTTATAGAAATAATTCATCATTGCAAAATTGCTACATATGTGGTGCTACAGCAAAACAGATGAATGATTTGGATTCTGTACGTAAAATACCAATAAAGGAATCTTCACTCTCATATGGAATCTCAAGCCTTCATGCCTGGATAACATTTCTTGAATGCATCCTCCATATTTCCTATAGACTAGAGGTAAAAGTATGGCAGGTAAAGAAACCTCACAAAGAAATAGTACAAGCTCGGAAAAAGAATATTCAAGAAAAGTTCCGCAAAGAAATGGGTTTTTTACTAGATATTCCGAAACCAGGGTTTGGCACTACTAACGATGGAAATTCTGCTAGGAGATTTTTAAGTAATCCATCTTTAGTTTCCAATATTACTGGTGTGAATGAAGAGTTGATTAAGCGATTTGGAGTAATCTTGAGAACACTTTCTTCTGGATATGAAGTAAATGGAGACATCTTTGAAATCTACAGTTTGGATACAGCAAAGTTATTTGTAAAAGAATACAGTTGGTACTATATGCCCCAGAGTGTTCATAAGGTTTTACTGCATGGTGCTCATATAATAAAATCGTCCCTCGTCCCCATAGGTCAACATTCAGAAGAAGCCCAAGAGGCCCTTAATAAATCCAGCAAATTCTTCCGTCTGTGGAATACGAGAAAATGTTCAAGGAAGCAAACAATGGAAGATATGCTGAATATGCTTTTGGTGTCATCTGATCCACTAATAAGTAGCCTGAGAAGAAAGCCACAAAAGACAAACGACCCAATTCCTTCTGAGGTTCTACGTTTACTACAAGATCCGGCATCAGAAACAGTGTAGAGAAATGGACTAGTATGGTTTAATATACTTTATTTATTACGTAGTGCAATACTTGTATAACTTACATTATTACTTTTTTGTTGTCCTAATTTTTCTTTAATCGAATAGATGTGTGGTACTTCAGTTCAATTCTGTACACCCCTGAAAGATCATATATTGTGTTAATTAATTTCTTCCCTTCTCAAGTGCTTCGTTGCACCACACGTTTAGCTGTGATAAGAACCAGATGGAAGGAACGGCATGTGTTCCGCCTGACTCATGAAATCGCATTTCAGTGACAACTTAATTTACTACTGTGTTTACCAGAGATAGAGAGATTGTGGGGACAAGGGAGATTAAATACGTTTTGTGTATTCATGCACAGTCTTTTATTATGGTTACTAAACGGGTTCAATTGTTATTACTGTACTTACACATCAAATACTATTTTGTAATGTAGTGCTTTCTCAAATGAAAATTAGTATATTGTGCATACAGTAATATCTGTAATAGTTCAATTATAATATCTGTGGATTGTATGAAGGTAGGAGTCCACCGTAGCATAAAAATTGTTGCTGATTTCTTTTAATGTGGATTATTTTTCAAAAACCTGTAGTCACAAGATCACCTACGCTCAGCCGCAGTGAGGAAAGCCTTCATCCAGTTGAACATTATTAATATTATTGTTATTATTAAGACAAGTTTAACCTCAATTCTTATAAATAAGAATAAGGAAAATGTTTAACATACTTCTGAACAGTTATTTTAAGGTTTATAGACCTTTTCCATATGCAAAGGAATTTTGCGCGGCCAGATAGGCTAAAAGGACCACTGTGAGCCGTCTCCATTCCCTTCACTTAGGACCTTTGGTACAAATACTGAATTTCCATGCACCACACACTAATTTTATTTAAGGGCGTCATCATGAGGATGGGGACTTACAGTATTGGTGAGGATTTGTTATTTTACAGTATGAGCGGTATGCATACTTTATTTGTTTCTTTTTTGTTTTAGGGTCTTCTTTTATACTATGTTTGTTGCTTTTAGTCTCCGAGTGTTTCAATATTGATTTTATCTGAAGAAGGAGATTTTTGGTAAATATAGCTTCAGAGTTGATTTGTTACTAATCTTCTAATCTTTGTCGTCAAAGTTCGTCACCATGGACCTGGGCCCAGATTTGGTCATCTGGTTGATTTCGTGTTCTGAATAGGGTTAATTTGTCTCGTGGCCGCAAAGTGTCTCTGCGCTCCTATGAGTGGTTCTGATATAAGTGTGGGTGGACATACACATTCTTAGATGATATTTATTATGTATTTTCTTTTGGTATTCGTTAGAGCCTCCTTGGCTTAAACGGCAGCACCACAGCCTCTCTTCGCTGGATTCCATGGTTCACATCCCGGTCACTCCATGTGAGATTTGTGCTGGACAAAGCGGAGGCTGACAGGTTTCTCTCCGGGTACTTCGGTTTCCCTGTCACAAATTTCATTCCAGCAACACTCTTCACTATCATTTCATTTCATCTGTCATTCATTTTATCATTGCCCCTGGGGAGTGTGACATGCTTCGGCAGCCGGCACAGTTCATATTCTCGCCTCTAGATGGGGCTTCATTCATTTAATTCCCTGACCCAGTCAGTCGACTGGAAACAGGCTGTAGATTTTTTCATTCTGGTATTCATTATTCCCCTAATCAAATGCATATATTATTATGAAGCTGGGATTCTAGGAGTATATCTGCGGACTACCATTATCCTCTTGGAATGTTATTGTTCGACAAAACACGTAAGAAAAAGAAATTCATTGGCCCTTAAAATGTAATGGTTAGGTTAATAATGCATACTAAGATTAAAATAGGCTCCTTAAATATTCAGTTATTAGCGAAATTTCAGGATTAATCTATTATAAGCTACTGTATCCATGTGAATAATTTCCATGGAAAACATGCTTCTGCCTCCAGCCAGCATCAGTCCTCAGGCGTGTACCGTCCACCCACTGAGCAGTTGCATATTTTTGATCTGAGACTAAAAGGTATCAACTCTACAATAATAAAGCACGACTCTATTCTAAAGACTTTAATTGAGCTCTAAATCATGGCTTCACACAAACAAAAACACAATCCCAACAATATAACACAAAACAATGCAAAATTACTCCTTCAATCCACTAATATTCGCACTTTATCCTTACAAATCCAAATGATTATTCATTCATTTACCATGATTAACATAAAATTCATTCTCAAGTGCGCTGATGCACTGGTAAATTACACATAAAACTGTACTTACAATCTTATGTCACCTATTGTGACCTCTTTAATTTCACAATCTAATTATTTATTCTCAACTCATCCTAATTTACATTATGCGTACAATTGTGTTCTGTATCTCTCTTCCCACCAAATGCTCTACCATGCATTAACCAATTTATGGGTTGCACCTCATATTTTCTTGCCACTCCACTGTTATTTATAATTATAACCCTTTCTGCATTTCCACTGTTATGCAGTTCCCCTTTACGTTTTTACACTTTCTACAGTTCCACTGTATGCTGTCATGAGTTCAATTTCAAAGATTCCGTTACCGCTGTGTCGGATGGTATATTATGCTACCCTTGCGTGGCATAGCCTATGGCATCTAGTGTCGACCTTTAGAAATAGGTGACAATGTCAGTATAAAACGCAACTTTCAACAACTGATAAGTTTGCCAAGCATAAGTTATCGGAATGATCCTTAATTATCAATGTGTTTCAAACCACACAAATTCATTATACAACACAACAATGATTCTTTTATTACAAACAGGGTTTCAAAGTCTTTCTACTCTAACTGTCACCCTCCAAGGGTCGTTTAAAATCTCTCCCTCGGTTCTTCCTGTACACAATGGGACTGAGTCGGGCGGTAACAAAACACTTGCTTCGTCCCCCGCTCTGTTCCCTCTTTCTTTATCTCCAAGCAGTAGTATGGCTTTAAATACAATAGTGCAGTCTCACTGGCCTGCATATCCCATACGATCTCTAAACTGTATGCAAGATAGGGTATGGAATTGTTTAAGCATTTATTCCTAACCTTAGGATATTAATAGCTGGCCTCAACAGGTCCATTTACATTATATGAAGGAACGCGATTCATCATCCACCTGTCGAATTGGGCTAGCCGGCATCTTGTTAAATAACACGGTCAGGTTCACACCCTGCCGTCCGAAAATTCACTCCCAGGAGCTGAATTTATTCAATAGCTAGTTTTCGGTCGATATCAGGTGTCATGCTGAGGTGTCCATTGTTATCCTCCCATACACCACTGGATTCGAACCCGGAACATTCCAACATCTTCAGAGCTAGGGTACATCACTAAATACGCTCTGGCAAATAATATCTGTGTATGCCCTAGGCTATACGAGATTTCACACGTCGAATAGATTACCTGGCTCCCCTGACCATGGTGATATGATCCCGTCCTTTAATTAGTAAGATAAAATCTATCAATTACTCTTACAAGCTTATTCATCAAGCTGCGAATTCAATTCTCTATTAAACCCTTCCAGTTCCTAGATTTTTGCATATTTATGTCCATTATCATAATATACTCTGATATTAAATTCCTTTACTTAGCCCAACACGTATAATACTATTGCTTGGATACACAATTATTCCCATTAGCATATATATATTTTGCTTACAATCATTTTTTTCCTGATGTGTATTCATTTATTAATATTATTATCATTATTATTATTATCATTGATATACATTTCCATACCGACACAACGTAACCGTATTCAATAACCGAACATCCGTGTTCGTTACGTTAACTTTTTATATAACTCAATTGCCATTTTACATTAGTGGTAACGATTTATCCACCCATTGATGTACAAAAACATCTCAACTTGACTAAAATCAACACAACATTAATATCTCGAGGTTCTACCTACCAAAATTGACTCTTATTGGCATATTCTATAAATCTTGAAATCAGTCAACATATAGTGGACTATAATTACTACAAAATCATGGTTTTTGGGTACTCATGTTGGTTAATCGGGTGGCTCCGACCACGCATGTCTTCCAGTAATGCCCGCCATAATTTGCAAATTAGCAAGGTATTCTCACACTTTCCACACACATTTTACATAATTTTTGCCTTACAAACCACACGGCACTTTGATTTTCCATGTTGAAGCTGTTGCTTCCTTGTTCACACAACACGTTATAGCACTTGTTACACTATTAATTTTACATATATTTAAATGATCATCGCTAAAATCACACGATTGCTATGTCCATTTCTTAATGGTTGACCATTCCATGCAGAATATCAGAAATGCAGGCGTTGAAGATCTATTCTCCGCTTCTCTCCCGCATCTCGTCTGAAAGTCTCGATTCTCTGCCTAAGGATTCCTAGCGGTCTCCCAATCTGGCTATCAATTTCTATCCTTAGATAAATTTCCTGATAACACATAAATATGCTTGCACATCGTCCTGATCATTAATAACAGTGGTATCCCTGCGAAATTTCACCACTTGCATAACAAAGTTTATATCTGCGTAATCCGACATCCTATTATATATCTAACCAATAACTTATATACTGGGCTCGTCCATTGTACTTGTACAATTACAACTTACAATTGTCCTACCTTGTACATCATACGGTACATTTCCTGCGTACTCACTAATAATCATTCGTGATGCCGACTATAAAAGTATGGCACGACTGTCCTTATTAATTGTTCTTAATAATGCCTTACTGCCTGGCTATTATGTTGATGCACTTAACGTACTGAAGTCCGAGCGTCCCTTCCCTGGACCCCGGTAACGTGCGCTTCGCACTAGACTGCGGTTCAACTGACTACATTAATCGTTATTAATTAATGCCTTACTGCATGGCTCTTATGTTGATGAGCTGAAACTGTTAAAGTCCGAGCGTCCCTTCCTGGACCCCGGTAACGTGCGATTCGCACTAGACTGCGGTTCAACTGACTGCGACTGTCCTTCCCACAGCCCTTATATCCGTTTGGAGAGAAAAAGAAGTCCGAAAATTTCCTTGCAGCGTCCTTTCCTCTCTCCGCCTGTTTCTGGTCTTGAAATAACGTTTTTATGGTTCATTTTTCCTCGCTGATCACAGATCTGTCTGTGTGCTCGAGGATCGACCGGCCAATTAATTAATATTAATTGCCTTTGCCAGCGCTTCCCCACGCGGCGTCATCGGTACATCCCCGAAGACATGGTCAGATCCTGTCGCTAACCTCAGTTTTACTGTGTTAATGCGCGTTACATTACATCTGCCTCGATTTCAATGTTTAACGGCTTGATAATTAGCCTCCTGGCTATACATTCATTTAGGTGCAATCCTCATGTCTCTGAGTTACTCCATTCACGAGTAATCATTAAATTACTCTGGTATCCTCTCATCCCCTTGGACTTTTCATTCTGTAACGGGGAAGAACTTGCCCATATATTACCGTCCTGACCTGGTCCAGACGGCCTAAGTAGGTCACAGTGACTGACATGGCTCCACGAAACCACGCCTCAATTCTAGAGCAATTTACAAACTGTCAAAAGTTCGAACTCTCTGCGCTAAGTCCAGAGTTGTATACATCCTACAGCCCAATACTGTAGGATTCTGCTACTATTTCCTGCATTATATTAACAAATAATGTCAAAATTTGTTCATATCACAACAGTGATTTTATATGTATTTTCTCTAGGGGTTTTATAGCTTAAACTGCCTCAAAAGATCCTGTGTTCGTTTTTTTCTGGTATCTCTAGTCTGTACACATTTATCTCAGAGATCCGCGTTCGACACCAGTCAGCCTAACACCGTTGGGTTCACTACAAGCAGTATGGAGTCGTCGTACCCACCTACTTCACAATTTCAACACAATTTTTGATCAGATAAAATGCACACACAAGAACGTCGAGTGGCATTAATATTGCTCATTATAACAACGACCTTCCTCCGGGTTGCACACAATACGACACGGCGAGAAAAGGTACGATATCCTAATATCCAATTGTGATCCCGAGCAACGCCGGGCTTAAGAGCTAGTATTGTATAAACGGAGACTATAGCAACATCAAGGTTGAGATGGTTCGGTCACTTGAAGAGGATGGATCTAAAGAGAGTAGCACGGAAATGGTTTTATAAGGACATGAAAGGAAAGAGACCTAGGGGAAGACCAAGGACACGATGGATCTCCCAAATCAATGATGATCTGGAAGATAGAGGAGTGAAATTGTCTTAAGTTGAAGAAGAAGAAGAAGAAGGAGCAGAAGAAGAAGAATTGTATTTGCATAGACTCAAATGGAGAGCGCTCTTATACCACACCCAGGAAACTGGAGACGGTTAAATGCTACTGCTAACTGCTGCCTGCTGCTGCTGCTGATGATAGTGATGATGATAAACGGTGAAGAAGATATCATCGTATATCGAATTATGAACTAATAATTTGTACTGATTGGCGCAGTATCTTAATTAAATATTGGTTTTGTTCTTATACAGAAATTGTAATCGACCCCATTCCCCTTTTCAAAATCTGCACGAAGACGGAATTAGTACGAGACACAGGCAAACATCACGATATTTTTCCTGCATTGCAAGTTACTAATACATTCTTTAGGCTTATACTTTTTCTAGATGTATTGTACAGTACTTTTCTGTGTTCTGTATTGTGCTAGAACTTTCATTAGAA
This sequence comes from Meconema thalassinum, assembly GCA_946902985.2. Lineage (NCBI taxonomy): Eukaryota > Metazoa > Arthropoda > Insecta > Orthoptera > Tettigoniidae > Meconema > Meconema thalassinum. The sequence continues at coordinate 224,369,216 of OX336394.1, forward strand.
TAAAATGCAGTAAAATATCATGAGTTGTAGATAACCCAACCCTTATTCCGTAAAACTCGATACCCTCTTAATCCACATTACAGTCGGTATAGTTTGCGGGAGAGTAAACTGAGAGCGATCATGGGAACTACTCGCATGTGGCGGAGCTCTTTCCGGTCACGGAGAGAGTCCGTCATTTTGTGTAGGCTAAGGATAGGTAATACAAGATCCACCCACTCGTACCTAATGAGAAGGGAAGACCCCCCACTTTGTACCTGTGTAGCCGTTTTCACCGTGGCCCACATTTTCACCGAGTGTGTGGATCTTGCTGACTTACGAAGAAACCTTGGTTTGCAGATGACACTCAAACTTATATTAGCCGATGACGCGGTGGCTGCTGATCGCGTTATCCGCTTTATAAGTGAGTGTGGGTTAGGGCCAGCAATCTAAAGTTTCCAGTATAAATTGACTCAACGACTTGTTCGTTTTTGAATGATAATGTTTTGTTTTTCCGTATTTTTTATAATTTTTAATTTTTATTTAATTTTTTGTTTTTGTTTTATTAATTTTTGGTCTTTTTAAATTTAGACGTCCACCTCAAAATTTTAAATTCAATTCCAAATTTGTATTCTTTAATCTGTGTTACGAGGGGCAGATGACCTCGTAGTTCCGCCCCTTAAAACAACAATAACTAACTAACTAACTGACTAACTAACAGTTTGCGTGTGGTGCCTCTAAATGCCACAGTAGTTAAAAAGAACTTAACACCAATAACATTATTATTGATATTGTCATTAAAGTTTGCGGAACTGTACTGTAATAGGCTATTCTTTACAAAATCTCGTGATTATCTTTATTTCCTCTGTCTTAAATTATCTAGGAGGGTAAACAGGTGGATAGAGTCTCATTCTGGTGGCGAAGTCCTTGGGCCTTGGTGCTATTTTGTACTAAAATACATCATGTTGGTATTGGCCAGAAGCAGGTTGGATATCCCTAATAGCCTATAGAATGACGTTGAAGAACAGCCTCGCACATTCATCATTCATAATTAGTAAAGTGATCTTTCATGATTCACTACCGACATGAAGGTTACAGGAAGTTATATTTCAACTTGATGTTCCAATTAAGTTCAAGACTATGGACGAAATTAAAAGTCAGCTTCCTAGAGGCAAAAAATTCGCAGAAAATGAGTTCGCGTGACAGAATACACATTCAAAACTTGTTAAGCACAGTGTTTCGCTTTTGATAGACCATCCGAACCTTCACAAGGGAGACTGCAAACTAGCTCATTATGGTTATTGACTTATTAACTGATTGAAATACTGATCAATGATCTCATACGTGGTGTGTGTCGTGTGTCGTGTGGCCTTTTGAGAGGCCGAGTGCAGGTCTTTCTAGTCGACGCCCGTGGGCGACCTGCGTGTCGGGTTGAGAGATGGAATGAATGAATGAAACTGGGCAAGGATGTGGAAGGAAGCGGCCGTGGCCTGTCAGTAGGTACCGTCCCAGCATTTGCCTGGTGTTGAAAATGGGAAACCACGGAAAACCATTTCAAGGACGGCCGACGGTGGGGCTCGAACCCACGCGTCTACCGAGTCAGCAGAGAGCTTGGCCCCATGCGTGGTGAAATTTGGATATAACTCTCTTGCACATTAATTCAAATGAAGCCACCTTCTGTTGTTGTTAATTCATTTTAGGGCCTTGAGACATCTTGGTCATGAAACAGAAGTACAGGAACAAGTCGATGTATGGAACCAGGAGATCGAAGAGTATGGAATGAAAATAAGTGTGGAGAAGAGTAAGACAGTAGTGATGACGAGAAATAAGAGAGATGGTAGGGGGGAATATTGAAGTAAATGGGAAAACATTAGAAGTTGTGAAAAGTTTTAAATATTTAGGGAGTATAATCACAGAAGATGGAAAGATAAGTGAGGAAATTGGTAAGAGAATCCAGCAAGCATATGGGTTTTACCAGTGTGTGAGAGGTATGGTGTGGAACCAGGATGTTCCAGAGAAATGTAAGAAAGTCATGTACTCAACATATTACATGCAGCAGGCACATGGACAACAACAAAACGGGATGAAAGCAGAGTCCAGGTAGCCGAGATGAAGTTTCAGAGGAATAATTGGAAAGACACGAAGAGTCAAAATCAGAAACACAGAAATTAGGGAAAGAACTGGATTCCCAAAGCTACAAGACAAGATAGAGATCAGTAAGCTGAAATGGAATGGACACATGATGCGAATGGGTGAAGACAGAGTCCCAAAGCGAGTATTTACAGAGAAAGTAACAGGAAAGAGGCAACGGGGAAGGCCTAGGAAGAGGTGGATGGATACAGTGAGGGAGAGCATAGAGAAGAGAGGGGTAAAAGTAGAAGATATACTAGAAGAAGGAAGAGAGTGGTGAAGAGACAGAAAATTATGGAGGTCCTTGATTCACATCCCGACCCAGAACACTGGAAACGGGAAATGAAGAAGAAGAAGAGACATCTTGGTCATCATCCCCATGTAGTTGGGTGTGTGTTGAAGTCGTCTGATAATCTGCATTTATGTGTTTTGAGGTTTCCTCCACTTCCAATGCAAGCAAATGCTGCGATGGTTCCAAAACTGAGGCCACTGCCACCTACTTCCCAACCCTATCCCCCAATATACAAATACACACACTAGTGCAGTTATCTCATTGACAAAGGTTATCACACAAATTACACACACACCCAAATACACGGGGCTATATGACCACGATGTCCCACTCCTAAAAATAATCATCAACAACAACCTCTACTTTTAATGACCCTTGTATGTAAATGAAACTTCCGGTTTAATGTTAGTTGAGCGGTATTATGGAAGAGGTTCTTTTATCATCTAGAGCAGAGCAGAGGGATAGGAAACCTAGTCTCAGATCTTCAACATGGAAGACCAGAGTATTCCATGATGTATTCTCATCTAATGACCCCTTAGTACCGGCACCACCTTGCTGCTACACTGCTGTAAATGTGAACAGTTACAAGTTATGGAGTAACCGTTCTATTGTAGCATTCCTCTCGGGAAGAACATCACTGGTGTGGCGCCGCTTTGATCTCTGGTACACTTCTTGTTTATGGATTGCCAACACCGTGCAGCAAGCCAGCGCGTAAAGTAGTCTCTTTGGCGTTCCACACAGCGGGAGAGGGTTCTTACTTCTTACTACTGTGGTCTAGAAGGAAGGTAGGGAGGAATGGAGGAAATGTGCAAGGTAGGGAGGAAGGAAGGAGGAGAGTGTGTAAGGAAGGAAAGAAGAAAGGGATGAAGGAAGGGAGGGAGGAAGGAAGGGAGGGAGGAAGGGAGGGAGGAAGGAAATACGGGACGGAGGAGGGAGATAGGAAGGGAGGGAGGGTGGAAGGAAGGGCGGAAAGAAGGAGGGTTGGAAGGGAGGGAGGGTGTAAGGAAGGAAATAAGGAAGGGAGGAAAGAAGGAGGGTTGGAAGGGAGGGAGGGTGTAAGGAAGGAAATAAGGAAGGGAGGGAGGAAGGAAAGAAGGAAGGGATGAAGGAAGGGAGGGAGGGTGCAAGGAAGGGAGGAAAGAAGGAAGGGCGGAAGGGCGGGAGGGTGTAAGGAAGGAAATAAGGAAGGGAGGAAGGAAAGAAGGAAGGGTGGAAGCAAGGGACGAAGGGAGGGAGTGTGGAAGGGAGGCAGGAAGGAACGAAGAAAGGGTGGGGAGGAGACGACGGAAGGAAGGGAAGGAGGGTGTAAGGAAAGAAAGAGGAAAATGAGGAAGGAAAGAAAGAATGGATGAGTGGGGCAGAAGGACGGTAAGGAGGAAGGAAGTAACGAAGGAAGGGAGGGCAAGAAGAAGGAAGGGCGAAAGGGTGGAGGGAAGGAGGGGAGTTTACGGAGGAAGGAAGGAAGGAAGGAAGGGAGGGTGTATGGAAGGAAGGAAGGGAAGAAGGAAGGGTGGGGGGGAGGGAGTGGAAGAGAGCTAGGGAGGGAGGATGTACGGAAGGAAATTAGGAAGGGAGGGAGGGGTTGAATGAGTGGAGGAAGGTGTAAGGAAGGGAAGAAGGAAGGGAAGGAGAAGGGTGGGAGGAAGGGAGGGACGAAGGAAGGAAGGAAGGGGAGGGGTGTAAAGAAGGAAGGGGCGGAGTAAGGGAGGAATGAAGGGAAGGAGGAAGGAAAGAAGCGAGGGGAGGGGCGGAAGGTAGGGAGTGAGCAAGGAAGGGAGGATGGGAGGAAGGGAAGGTGAGAAGGAGGGACGAAGGAGGGAAGGAAGGGAGGAGCTCCTACTCATTCTGTTAGGTAGTCAGTCCAGGAGCTACGTAATGTGGGTATATATAAGCCTACTCCTCACCCAAACCGTAGTTTTGTAATTATTTCTTCTCTCATTGAGTCAGTGCAGCAGTACTGACCCTATGAATAGGGCCTTTCACAGCAACCACAGGCACTAGCTTAGACCAGAATGCCAGTATTTAGCACTACACATACCTCATCTAGCTTCAAATAATCCGTTTGTTGGTGTTGTTGTTGTTGTTGGTGGTGGTGGTGACTTGTTTTAGAAGCCTGAGACATCTTAGTCATCAGACCGATGTACTACATTATAGTGGAATCACGGCTATAAATGAGACTGAGATATCGGTCATCACCCACGATTTGTTTTGTTCTAGCCTGTACCAACAGACAAATTAATAGCCTACAAATTTACTGGACTCATCAAAAGTTAGCAACAGGCTTAAATGTGCTAGACGTTCGTTACAGGGAACTTAATTCTCCTTTACAACATTATAAACAATTTAAAGAAGCTTCCGTGGCTTAGGCAGCAGCACGCCGGCCTCTCACCGCTGGGTCCGTGCTTCAAATCCCGGTCACTCCATGTGAGATCTCTGCTGAACAAAACGGAGGCAGACACGTGTTTCTCCGGATATTCCGGGTTTCCCGGTCAAAAATTTCATTCCAGTAACACTCTCCACTATAATTTCATTTCATCTGTCATTCATTCAATCATTACCTCAGAGGAGTGCGACAGTCTTCGGCAGCCGGCAGAGTTCATATCCTCGCCGCTAGGTGGCGGCTTCATTCATTCCAGCCCTGACCCGGTCGGATGACTGGAAGCAGGCTGTGGATTTTCATTTCATAACGAATTTAAAGAAAAGCGTTAGATTCTAGCTTTGAATCTCAGCGACCCCTTCCAACATTTTATAAAATACTGGGCGATTTTTGGCATGGTCCACGGGTCTCACGCAGCCCTCTGTGCGGACTTGAGCTCTCGACGCCCGAGCTACGTGCCTCATGCTCCTCGCTGTCAGGGAAAAAGACATAAATAAAATAAAGATCGAATGAAATAAGGAAATAAAGCGTGTGGATAAATGTACGGCACATACAATTTACGGAAAATGTTGGAAGTGTAAAGACATGTTGTGTCAGAAGCCCAGCTGGTTTGTCCGAAAGCTTTGATATCAAAGTGGGGGTTCATCAGGGAAGTGCTTTAAGTCCACTATTATTCAATATCAGCCATCAGGGATTTTAATCTCCTGGAGTTAATTCCCATAGCTCAGGGACTGGGTGTATGTGACGTCATCATCACTTCATCCTCATTACGACGTGCAGGTCGCCCACGGGCGTCAACTAGAAAGACCTGCACTAGGCCTCTCCGGAGGCCACACGATCATTTATGTATTTATTCAATATTACTATAAACTACCTAACGAAAAAAATCAGAAACCCTTACCGTGGGATCTTTTGTACGCTGACGATGTGGCACTAATATCTGACAGTATTTATGACTTACAGGAGAGTTTAGACCAATGAAGGAGAGCTCTAGAGTCTGATGGACTGCGCTTTAGTAGAACCATGATTGAATATATGGTATGCGACTTCCACAACAATAAACCCAGTATGACAAATATTGAACTTAAACTAGATGGTGAAACCTTACCGAGGGTAACAAAATTCAAATATTTAGGTTCTGTCATTGCTGAAGATGGCACGATAACCGCCGATATAATCCATAGGGCCACGTCTAGGCGGAACAAATGGCGCGAACTAACAGGAGTTTTATGTGATCCGAAAAAAAACATAAGAACGAAGGGGAAAGTTTATAAAACTGCCGTAAAACCAATCCTATTCTATGGGAGTGAAACATGGGCTACTACAAAGGCACATGAGCAAAAGGTACATACCACTGATATGCGTATGTTACGTTGGGCAGGTGGAGTTACTCTCAAAGATAAAATCCGTAATGAACATGTGCGAGGCAGTTTCAAAGTAGCGCCTATAACAGAGAAACTTTTATAAACCAGGCTAAGGTGGTATGGACATGTTATGCGAAGACCGGAGAATCATGTAGTGAAGAAGTGCCTTTCCATGACTACGCAAAAGAGAGGGAGCGGCAGACCTCAAACAACATGGATGACGAATGTCCAGAGGGACATGCGAGTATTGGGCCTATCTGCTGATGATGATTTCCAAAGAAATGAGTGGCGCCTCAGGATTAAGAAAGCCGACCCCGCGTAACGGGAAAAGGCGAGGATGAAGAAGAAGTTTGAAGTGTCGTTCCTCGCCTGGCAAGCACTGCTGACACCTTGGAATAAAGTTGCCATTCATTCGACGCAGTTCGTTTCCAGAACGAGATGAGCACAGCTTATTAATTAATCTCTATTTTAAAATTTCAATCAAAACTTCCTTAGATTCACTTGATGAATGTTGCGTCTCCTGAGCAATACACAATATTGATTTCCATTCGTGAGAATGCAAGCTATCAAGGAGAAACTACGCGTCATTATTTTGTTGACTGCGAAAGGTGTCGAGTGTTGGTAGTGTACCCAATTGTCATCATGTGGAACATGTGTTCGTATCCCAGCTAACTCACGGTCTTTCGAGGTATGGGACGTTCCTGCCCACCATACGACCACATGCTCAGGATTTGAGTCTACCAGGTAACTACTCTACATGAAAGAAACAACATATTCCTAAATAAAACATTTACTGATCTAAAGTCATGGCTATACAACAAAATACAAACAAAGGATAATTTACATTTAATTCCCACAATGAAAATCAAGGTTATTTTGTGAATCTCTTCTTAATTAGTGCTACACTGCACTCAAATCTATTTCTAGCATCCTATCATTGATACTTTCAGACATCTACGAGTCTCCATAGTGTTCTTTATGTGACACAATTTTACATAACTGGAGTATCACAACACAAAAGTCACATATCACATTTAAATGACATTAATTCTGTAATAATTAAACATTAATCCGTTTCTCACGGGCATTTACTTTCATTAACATAAATTCATTATTTTATGCCATAATTAACAAATGTTGTTGTGTCGTGTGAATCGTCTTCCCTTCTTTTCCATCAATATGAAATGCTAAAGTGGTACGTTTTCCCTTCCAAAATACACATGGATAGAAATGTTTATAGTTTCACCATACAACGATTTTCTGGGTCTGGTCGAAATTATTATCGTTACAAACGTGTCATGTTCTTAGAAATCACATACCCGTCTGCATAAATTAGTGTGAACTGGGCAAAAATGCACTTTAAAGAGATGCCTACATTTATTTGGTTCAGCGTTCCTCCTCAGAGAATAACTGGGCCAAATATTATCCGATTTCAATGATCCGACAATGTATGTGTGTTGAAACACATCATTTAATTCAATTGGCATCATCATAACAATCATATCTTAATTACATTTCGAAATATCGAGATTCTTCAGTGTTCCACTCTGCTTTAAAATAAAGGGACTAGGTCTCCAAACCTCCCCTTCCAAGCAGGCAATAAAATTAGTTCCAGCTGGCCGAGCAAGATGGCCGCGGTCCTAGTGGCATACTACCGTCCCCTCTTGCTGCAAGCAAGGTCATCTTTGTTTACAATTGCAGTACAATGGAGTTACGCTAAGTGTTATCTCAAGTAATTGAGTCATTCTGATTATTTTAAAACTGACGTGAGGGTTGGAACGGGGTGCACTCAGCCTCGTGAGGACAATTGAGTAGCTGTCTGACAGTGAGACAGTGCCCCGGTCACGAAAACCAAGATTAACGGCCGAGGGGACCCGACGCGCTGACCACGCGTCACCCCCAAATCTGCAGGCCAAATGGCTGGGCAGCGGTCGCTTGGTAGGCCTAGGCCCTTCAAGGGCTGTAGTGCCACGGGGTTAGGTTAGTTTATATTTTATAGTGTATTGGGCTCAACTCGGCTCCTTCATTATCATTCATGGCTGGGGATGGATTCTGTAATAGTCTTGCCGTTCTATGGCGATTCTAGTGGCTTTGGGCGTGCATCACAATGAGAATACAAGATTGCTCATCAGCAGCTGCCTCCAATATAATAATAATAAGGAAATCTGCGTTTCCTATGCGATGAACATGAATCTCCTCTCAGGGCAGATCATTTTATACATGTGCTCACGGGGTCTCGAAGAGCATCCCTCGTGGCAATTATTCCTGCAAGCGATGGATACAGACAGGCTCTGTCCAATTCGCTGCGAATAATATAAGTACGCTCCACGGCGGTACTAACTCGTAGATTAGCCAACTTTTCACCTAACGTGCAAGCTATGTTAGCTTAGTCCCCGCAACTTTATTTACGTAAATCACTGGATCCTACGTTACTTTGCTCGCTCAATGCGGCTCAAACAATACTTCTCATAGATGACTCAATTTATTAAGGCACCCGCGTCCTCTCTGCAATTACACTTAAGCCAAAGCTTCAAATAACTCCTAAAAACAAGTATAAATTTGCTGGCTTACATTACTTTAATGGTTCACAAACACAATCCTAAGAATTGAACATATTAAATATTCATTCAACACTTCATTGACACTGAAAAATTCCCGTATCTCGCTATATTTCACCTTACCTTCTTACTGTTTACCAAATACAGTATCTTTATATTAGACATGACACACTTTGAACGTTATTTAGGTCAGAAATGCCTATTACTTTACTTTACTGTTACCGACCCCAGATTATTATTATTATTATTATCATTTAACGTTACCGTTACATTCATCACTATTTTAGGCCTGAATGGTCCTAAACAAATCACCTTCCAAGCCATATTCTACCAAATACGAGTGGTGAGAGCTCGTACATAAGTGACTGTTACATCTTATTCTTAACGTGATGCATCGTTGTATGGTGAACTATTTAGTTAGAATAACATTGTAAATTTGTACTCACTTTTTCATTTTCGCTGGATTATTCCAGCACGCCAGCCACGAGCCTCCCATTACGCTCGATTTAAGCCATCATGCTATATCTCACATGACACTTGATATCACATATTTCCCACATGATAATCATACTCTTATCAGTGGCTTTTCTCACTTTTACACAATACATATTAATTCACAATACACATAAACACTTTTGAAATCACTATAATAAAATTTATATACACTTTTTCACTATTTCACAGGTTGATCCTTAATCGGACTCCTCCTAACGCCTGTCCTCAGAGATGCGATGAAGCTACGACAACCGCTGGTCTCCGTGAAAGTCTATATAGCGTGTGCGTGCGTTCGATTCTCGTTCCCTTCAATACTGTTCATTTCACCGTCATGATTACTTGTGATGCCTCTCGGGCTCCCATAACTGTAATGATCCTGACGATACTGCGTCATTTATAAGTATGACAATACCTCCTGGTATTCAGTGTCCAAAACCATCCTAAATTATTGCTACGCTGTAGCAAACTACACTTGCGTATAATAATGGATAAATATCTTCTGTAGATTAAATCTTACGCGATTCTTGATTACTATTAAGAAGCTATATGATGCGCTTCCATTGTTCTTCATATACATTTGAGCGTCGATACTCTAACATTTTGCGCACTACTGGCAGCGTTTAGTTTACGTGTAGACTGCAGATGAACTGACGTTGAACTCAAGACGAATTGTAGAAAACTAAAGAACAACTGGCTTGGTCTGTGCTGATTCCCCTATATAAAGGTTTCTCGTAAAATATAGTCCACAGGACACACGAGAGCGACCCCCTTCTTGAAATAATGCATTTTTATTCAAAATGACGTATACACCTCGTTCATCTAGATGTGGAAGTCCCATAATCACTCTCGTGCTAGCGATCGCTTCGGCCAATTAATTACAATTAATTGCCTTATTCCATTCATGACGCCACCATGGTGAATCCCCTCTTGCTAGTCACCAAATCACTCCTCTCGAGCGTAAGCTCGGTGTTAACAGGCTTATTTAGAGATATAGGCTTTAATTTAGGTGTAAAACCACTCCTAAATTATCTCTCCTAGAATATATTCACCTGGGTGTACTTTTTATTCCATTTCGATACTCCAATTGGCTGCAATCAATTAATTTCCGTGGACAATTACCCCCACTACAGTCTCAAGTGTTGTCCATTGGGGGCTCCCAGGGTCATTAATTTCGAGCTGTCTCCTCGGTCCCGACGAAATCAGTTCCTTCGGCGCCTTGAATCTCCTCCCATCTGATGGCTGCAATTAGTAAAACGTCAAGCTGGCCTGCTTTCACGTTTCTATACTTCGAAAACGTACATATGACTGCATTTTCTGACACTTTTTTCCCTTAAACAGCTATGATATTCACATTCTAGCCGTGAAATCATGCTATATTATTGCATGTCATTATACAACTCATTGCTCTTCGGGTTCCCTGTAACTGTTCCCCCTCAGAAATCAATGGTTCGACTCTGGGCAGAATCATGGGCCTGGTCTTCTCTGATAAGACCCGAGTTCGATGCCAGTCTGCCGTGTCCGATTGGGCACAGTAGATGCAAACGGGAATGAAAGTAATTGTATCAATATTCAATGGGCGGGTGAAAGCATTAAGCTAGGACTAGATGATCACAGAAATACTATCCATAGCGTCTTCGATTACATTAATAATAATATCGTATGGCCTCGGGTGCCGGGTGCTAGCTTTGTAATTTGACACCCAGAGGGTAGCTTGCATGTCGAATTTCGTTGTTCCTTGAATCACTATGAAAGTCATGGAGGTTATAGATTAGGTATCTAACCTCCTTGAACACTATAGCGCTTTCTAGTAGAGAAATGAGGAACTTTGTGTTGGCGGAAACTCCCGAGATTAATTTTGCTATTATGAACTCGGCCTACTGATTTCAAATGGGTTCTTTGACATGCCAACATCGTATGACATGCGTATCGTATTTTTGCCGCCTTTCAAAAAATCACTTATCACGGCCAGGGGCGAACCTGCAATCTTGGGGTTAGTAGACCGACACGCTATCCATTCACCCACCGTGGCAAGCTTTTCGATTACATTGAAAGAGCTGGACGTCAGGTGATCGAAGGTTCGTTGTTTCATTTAGCGGCTTTGTGACATCGTGGTGTTGTAGCTCCGTGAACTTGGGTGTGTGTAGGATCTGTCTTGTGGTGTCCATACAAGTGAATGTGTGTGTTAGTAAATGGGACTAGAAGGTGGCCGTGGACTTTATGCAGGTACCACATCTACATTTGCCTGGATAGAAGTGAGAAACCACGGAAATCCTCTACAAGAATAGCTTAAAATACGTATCGAACCCTCCCTCCTCTTTTCAGCTTTGCCTCATGAGTCTGAGTACAGTATACCATGAACAATCGCTCAGACCAGAATTATATTTTTTCTTGACAGAGACGGGAATCAAACCCGGACGTCCACGGTGACAACGAAGAATGCCACGAGTTGGACAATCGTAGCTTCGAATCACCGTGCTGACAGTTACACAGAGTATTTTCTCCCGGGTTTATTCACACTTCCTTCAGGCACCTAGATGCATACGCCATCACAGAAGAAACTAATCAGAAAACAAACCTGTGGATTTAGAGCCTATTAAGAGCCTTGACAAGCCTCCGTGGCTCAGGTGGCAGCACGCCGGCCTCTCACCACTGGGTCCGTGGTTCAAATCCCGGTCACTCCATGTGAGATCTGTGCTGGACAAAACGGAGGCAGACAGGTTTTTCTCCGGGTACTCCGGTTTTCCCTGTCAACATTTCATTCCAGCAACACTCTCCACTATCATTTCATTTCATCTGTCATTCATTTAATCATTGCCCCAGAGGAGTGCGTCAGGCCTCGGCAGCCGGCACAGTTCATATCCTCGCCGTTAGATGGGGGCTTCATTCATTCCATTCGTGACCCGGTCGGAGACTGGAAGCAGGCTGTGGATTTTCATTTTCAAGAGCCTTGACGTTCCCAACGACCACTGCTCTGCCATTTAGCCAACAGATTGCGGAGTGACCCATACAGTAGTCATCACGACGAATCTCCTTGGCCGTCAGTTTTGGTTATCTTCACCATGGTAGCTGCTTCTTGGGTCAGGCAGCTATGCAATCGACCTTACGAGGCTGAGTGCACCTCTTTTCTACCTTCACGTCAGTTTTAAAATTCCTAGGTGAGGGACAAGTGTTCTGCTCCTACTAAAATCACTCCAGAATCACAGGTTATCAAACAGATTTAAAACACATCCAATTACAGGAGGCTGTTAACGAAGATGATGTCCTAATGAATTACACCAACAACAACAACAACGAGTTGTTGCCATGAAGTACAAGATAAAACATCTTCATTTGTTGGGAAAAGTGGGGAGTGGAGTTGTTGCTGTAATTCAAATTAGTGGCTTGGGACATCTTGGTCATCAACGTCGTGTACGGTACTTTGGTATGGGTTCAATTTGTCTGATAAACTGAGTAACGTGTAAAGCTGTATTCATTGTTGTTGTTGTTTGAGTCTTCAGTCTTTTGACTGGTTTGATGCAGCTCTCCATGCCTCCCTGTCCTGAGCTAATCGTTCCATCTCTACATAGCTACCACACCCTACATCCGAGGCAATCTGTTTAACATATTCTAACCTTGGTCTACCCCTACAGTTCTTGTCCTCGACCCTTCCTTCCATAACTAATCTTGCAATTCCTGGGTGTCTTAGTATGTGTCCTACTAACCTATCTCTTCTCTTCATTAGCAGTCGCCAGAAACATCTCTCCTCTCCCACTCGTCTTAATACCTCTTCGTTTGTAACCCTATCTACCCATCTAATCTTCATCATTCTCCTGTAACACCACATTTCAAAAGCTTCAATTCTCCTCTTTTCTGCTGCACCAATAGTCCAAGTTTCACTTCCATAGAGTGCCACGCTCCAGACAAAGGCTTTCAAAAATGACTTCCTAATACCTAAATCTATATTCGATGTCAACAGATTCCTTTTTTGTAGAAATTCTTTCCTTGCCTGAGCCAACCTACTGTTTATATCCTCTTTGCTTCGTCCACAACTGGTTATTCTGCTTCCTAAGTAACAGAAGTCTCCTACTCCCTTCAGCTTTTCACCTGCCAATTTGATCTCCATAGAGGTTTCTGATTTATTTCGGCTGCATTCCAGTATTTTTGTTTTACATTTATTAATTTTCATTATGAATTCTTTCCGTAAGACGGAGTCCATACCATTCAAAAACTCATTCAAATCCTCCGGTTTGTCGACCAAGATGACGATGTCATCAGAAAATCTCAGATTTGAAATTATTTCTCCTTGAATCTTCACTCCCACTTTAATTTGTTCTCCAATTTCCTTCAATGCTTGTTCAATGTAAAGATTGAAAAGTATGGGAGATAAGTTGCAGCCTTGCCCTACACCTTTCTGAATACCAGCTTCTCTCTCATGTCCTTCAGCTCAAGGTCGGGGAAGTGGTAGGTGCCCCGGGACTTGAAATAAAGTAGCCTACTATCCCGGCAGAGATTGTGGAAAACACCGGAAAAACACACTGAGGATAGCCTTTACAATGCCGGGATTCGAACCTCCCATCTCCAGCTTTGCTGCAGATCCTCATCGCCGTCATGACGAGCGATTTAACACGGACGGCTACGCAGTGGGGTTTGTGTGGGAAGGACGGATTATAGCCCCTTTTCCGAAGAGAAATACTGACATCAAGTGCACGAGTACTAAATTCATTAGTCCACCTCCTGGTGTAACGGTTAGCATTCTTGGTTGTCGCCGCGGAGGTCCGTGTTTGATTCCCGACTCTGCCATGAAATGTAATTCTGTTGTTGATTCTTTTTAGGGGTTTTGCGACACCGTGGTCATGTAGCCCCGTGTACTTCGGTATCTGTAGAATTTGTCTGATAACCTATGTCACTGTGATGCCTGTACTGAAAAATCCACAGCCTGTTTCCAGTCGACCATCCGGGTCAGGAATGAAGTGAATGTAGCCCCCATCTAGCAGCGAGGATATGAACTGTGCCGTCTGCCGAAGCCTGTCGCACTCCTCTGGAGCAATGATTAAATGAATGGCAGATGAAATGAAATGCAAGTGGAGAGTGTTGTTGGAATGAAATATTGAGATGGAAAACCGGAGTACCCGGAGAAAACCTGTCTGCCCTCGCTTTGTCCAGCACTAATCTCACATGGAGTAACCGGGATTTGAACCACGGACCCCGGCGTGCTGCCGCCTAAGCCATGGAGGCTTGTGTGATGTCTGTACTAGTGTGTGTATTTGCAATGGAGGAAGGATTTGGGTAGGAAGCGGTCGTGGCCTTAAGTTAGATACCATCCCAGCATTTGTCTAGAGTAGAAGTGGGAAACCACGGACAACCACTTCCAGGATAGTTGAGATAGAATTAAATTTCTTGGTTGAGCCGGTAATTAAACCCGTGTCTCCGCAGTGACTGCCAAGATTGCTAGGAACTACGCAATGATGCGGCCAAGTTTAATCATGATCTGTGGGCTGGAACGGGGTACACTCAGCATCGTGAGGCAAAACTGAGAAGAGGTGGCTTCAAATCCCACTTCAGTCATCCGTGGTTTCCTAGTTCTACTCGTACCTTAAGGCCACGCCCGTTTCCTTCCCAACAGTCTGCTTCCAGTCTCCGACTGGGTCAGGAATGGAATGAATGAAGCCCCCAACTAGCGGAGAAGATATGAACTATGCCGGCTGCCAAGGCCTGACGCACTCCGCAATGATTAAATGAATGACAGATGAAATGAAATGATAGTGGAGAGTGTTGCTGGAATGAAATTTTGACGGAAAACCGGAGTACCCGGAGAAAAACCTGTCTGCCTCCGTTTTGTCCAGCACAGATCTCACATGGAGTGACCGGGATTTGAACCACGGACCCAGCGGTGAGAGGCCGGCGTGCTGCCGCCTAAGCCACGGAGGCTTTCCATTTCCTTCCCAAATACTCACCCTAATACAGCCTTCGTATCAACACAGGTTATTATAAAAAAAAACACACTCACCCAAGTACACGGGGCTAAATGACCACGATGTTCATTCCCCTAAAAATTAAACAACAACTAAATTCATTACGAACGTCGGACCTTGTATACGAGTTACTTGCCCGCATCATCATTTTAATCTTGCAAAGAAAAATGAGGTATTTTAAGCATCGTTGGTGGCCCATTCATTACCACCCAAACCAGAGTGGGAATAACACGTGACTGTACTCAAGCACGAGGACAATGAGGAAACACATTTCTTTGGTCATAAGAGTTAAAGTAGGTATCATTCTTATTCGTCATAAGAAGAAGCGCGTCATCTGGAGGATACAAGAAAGCTATAACCTGCCAGTACAAAGACACCGTCCTGCACATCAATCAATGTCATAGCGACAGATGGCGACAAGAGACATGGTGTACTGTCAAAACTGACGTAAGGATATGTTGGTACGGAGAAACATGACACAGTACAAAGCACGCAATGCGCATTCTTTGGTTTAACAGACATTTCTCATGTTCAGACCACCTATGGCTAAAATTTAAGATAACAACGACAGTACGCCATGGCTCTGATTGTGATAAAAAAAATATTCAAATTCCGTCTTATATTTACAGCACATGCGGTCAGTGCATAGCCGTACGATTAGACACACCGCACAAATGCTCCAGATACCTCCTCATAGATAAAAGAAATGTAAAGGTTCATTTCAGCTGGTATTCTCTGGAGTAAATAAAGCAAGAGCAATTGGGGAAACCACGGGAAACCACATCTATGACAGCTGAGGAGGAAATAGAACCCGTCCCCGCCTAAAGAATAAAAATAATTAAAAATCAAAATAAATAAATAAAAATAAAAAATAAAAAAATAAATCATTAATTAAATAAATAAATAATAATAAAATATATAAATAAATAAATTTAATAAATAATGGTTTATTCCACCGATTTCTACCATATTTATCTGTTGTTATTTCTCTTGTGTGTGTGTTTCGATGTCTGCGTGCTTACAGAATGACCAGGCATTTAACGTACAAACATTGTAATTCTTCCTTTCGTGATTATTTTGTAGAGGACAACTATTTGGTCATTCCTCAGTGTCTGTGATTTATTTTTCAAGTTCATTGTTGTGTCAGAATTGTAACTGGACTGTTGCATGTAGCTGTTTGTATGCTCAATCGTGGCCTAGTAATAAATAAGAACACCATGCTCCCTAATTGAATTGGAGAGGACTATACTGAGTTACAGCAATGCTTCCTGTTCTAGATCATTCATCTCCATCATTTCCTGACATCCTTGTTCATCATTAATTTAACACTCTGTACATACGATCAGTTTATTGCAACTATTGCAATGGCGACTTCAGCCAGAAACATAATTTCTTGTTTCAATAGCTGGCTAGAATTCTAGTTATAAATCATGTTTGTTTTGTTCTGCCAGACTCCACCTGAGCTAACGTTTGTGGTAAAAAAAAAGAACCCTACCAGGAAGCTTTAAAGTTACACATCCTCTCGCAGAGTTTCAGATAATGAAGTGTTCGCGCAGCATAACCATGTAAATGAAATGGCCATAAAAATATGTTGAAGTAAACATAAATTTGAAGCTTAATATCACACACATCAGACTTTCCTTTGACGCTGACTCGATAAAATACGGCTATGAAGATTATTTTTCTAGTTTCAAGATCCCCTCTGCACAGATATAAGCAGAGTTTTGTGACATTTATTCCAAGATTCTATCCTTCAGCGCGGAACTACTTCACAGAATTAATTTCTACTTCTTTCATAACATTTTGGAATGCGGAAGATCATAAAAGTGTGTTTAAAATGTAATTTGATTATTAAATAAATAAATTAAATATAAATATGGACACCTCACGAGAATGAGCGAGAGTCGGCTCACCAAGATAAAAGCGACTACAAAGTAGGTGGATGAAGCAAGAAAGGACATGGAGGAAGTTTGAGCCAGTCTAAAATAGATCTGGAATACAAAGGTGTTTCGAGCTACTATTGGTAAATTCAAGGGGTTCCAGGAAAATCAAGTTAGAAAAGCCAACAACATCTGGTAGGAAGAAGAACCACAGCGAAAAAAGGAAGAAATTCTGGGAAAAGAAAAACGGACCAACCTGCAAGTCAATTGTTTCCCGTAGTACTGTGCCCGTTTAGACCGGAGTCCGCACGACCACATATGCATTTTACCAAGAATCAGTCAGCACGAGAGTCAAAATATCCTGGGGCGCCAGATGGGTTAAAGCTAATCGCAAAAACGACATCAAATGAAAAAAAATGCTTTACTGATTTTTGGCTCAATGCAACAATAAGGATAGAAGGAGATTCAACTGGGCATAACACATCATGTAAAATTATCTCATTTTATTCTGAATTTAAAATTGACTGCAAAATAAAATGCTCAAAGCAGCATCATTCATGTGTGGCGACCCACATTACTATTTACACAATGTACAGAAATTTTCCAACACATTGGACATTTATCTTTGGAGACACAAGTCTGATTATCAGTCCTGTAGACTGTGTTCCAAAATTATATCCCTTATTTATGATTAAATCCAGTTAAAATTTAACTGTCTTTACTGGAAATACTGTAGTTCACTGGTTGAATTTTTACATAATATTAACACTCGTAGAATAATTGTTCATAGAATTTTTAACTTTCACTTATTTTTCCAGTTTCAAAAAATATTGTCAAAAAATATTATTATCTCTGAATCAACACAAATTATGTACACATATTAATAACAACATCTGAAAAGTATCCGACCCTTGAGCATAGCATCGAAGAACTGTGCGAAGCACAACAAAATTAATTGTTCTTCTGACATTAAACGTTTCGAGAAGTGACTTGATTATGAACTTCAAGTTCCTAACAAAATATATGATTTCTGAATCATCAACTTGATCAATAAATTGTTGGACCATTCAACTATTCGATTTTCCACTTGGAATCATTATTAAGAAAAATATTTATATTTGTGGCCATTTTAGTAACTTTCACAACTTGCAATTCTTGAACAGAATGCGGAAATAAGAATTGTAGCTTCATAATAAATTCATTTAGTTCATGACACTAGGATTGAAAACATCCTTCAAATTATTCGTGGTTATAGAATTATTTTTAATTGGCAGTGGCCCATTCTATTATTTTTATAAGAACACAATATTCCAACAAGAAGAATAAAATACTATCATGACAAATCCGGGTTCTAGCAAAATCAAAGTCTTAATGGAATCCGTAAACAAGGTTGAAATAAGAACTGATGGTTTTTAAGAAATAACCTTTGGGTCATTCATACGACGCAATGTGTAGTTCCAATACTCCTTCTTTAACACTGAGTCATCGAACCTGCTATTTGATTGATGCTCAAATAAAAACCTCCTCATTCCTGCGACTTAAACATGCGCACCTGGAAATGGCATTTCAACTACTCCATACACATAAATTTTCTTCCCAAAATTTATACAATAAATCAAGCCTCTGCTTGTTATCAAAACTGGAAGATTTATAAACTTACAAGTTTATTTTATTTTACCATTCAGTTCAAATCGTGAAGTTACCACACTTATGATACTCTCTATTTCACTTTCGAATGTGTATCTACGTCATGATTTTATATAAATACAAAAATCTCCTAATTGATACAAATATCATTTGCTTCCCGTTTCATGCCTCTCCGTGTTATCTGAAAAATATACTTTGCTCATTGCAAATATTAACTGTTCAACCAGAACTGTAATGTTGGTTGAATGCGGGCTTGCGCTAACCACTATCCTTCGGAAAATCACCTGTTCCAAACTAGAAATGATTAAACTACTTCAAAAGCTCTCTCTCAATGAATGTGATTATTAGAAAATATAAGATCCGAGAATTATTTAGAAAAGTTATGAAAATCATTATTATTATTATTAGTGGATTATTATTATTATTATTATTAGTAATATTATTGTAAATGTGTTTAATTATTATTTCATTATGTGAGAATCCACATGTTCGATTCTTCGAATATGGATAAAATATCCATTTCTCAACAAAAATAATTATTAACTTTTACAGTTACCTCGGCTGATTACCGTGATTATCAAAAAATATGAAACATTCAAATAAATGCTCGTTATGCTCGGTCATCGATCCTAAACTGTTCTGAGTGCTGAAAATACTCAGAATAACTCTAATATGCCTTGCGTAAATCATTGCAAGATTTAAATACGAAGAAAAACAAATGTGTTGGTCATCTGCAGAAAATGAGTTTGTTCCAATTAGCTAGGCATAATATAAATGTCAAATGTGGCTTACATTTCTCGTTGGTCTTGAAGCGTAGTGAACCTGGTCTGTACCAGATTTATCCAGATACATGCCCTATTGGACACGCACGTCTAATCCTTGTATCAGGCGCCATTATATACCCACAATCTGTCTAACACGACATAGTGGAAATATTTCTTGAAGTTTGAAGTAACTGCTGATCCATTTTAATATTGACTTCAATTAAATCCATAGCAGTTTGCTTAAATGGGGTCAGATCCAAACGATCTATACTCAAATACGTCAGTTGTAACATAACTCACGGTAAACTTTTCAGTACAAGAAAACACTGACAGTCTAAATCAATCAACGGCTGTTCTGAAGATCGTTCCCTGGGCATGGCTTATCACCATCTATCATGCGCGAAGCAACATATAGTTTCCCTTCGTCGGCTAATGAACAACACCGTGATAGACTGGCCTTCAATATACTGAAAGATCGGAGTGGTTATCAAGTTACAATTTATGAAACTGACTAATTGGATTAAAATATCCAAGTATTGAATTATTATTACTGGACTGTGACAAAGTACTTTCTAGACAAAGTCTAGCATATGTCCATATAGAAATCGAGTATTTCACCAGTGTCCGTAGAAAAATAACAATCACCTTAGGATTCCCTCTGCCAGAAACTTATTATGTTCCACACGTATCGCAGCACTTTTGTGACGATCACAATTTAAAGATATCTTCTGCGTAGATCCGGCAACCATGTGCCTTGGCTCAACGTAGCAGCAGCACCTTGTCATGCAAGAGCTTGGTTCAAAGTGAGCTGATGATGCTTGGGCCGGTCGGCTTTTATTCAAAACGGTCGGGTCCACGCTGGATCACGCTGAAATCTGGAAATCCTCATATCTCCGGTGTCTCTGGTCCGATTCACTTGAGACTAAGTGCATTCTCTTTCATTTGGCCGTGCCAGTAATCTGATCCAAGTCTCAAGTCTCTACTCCATGGCTAACTATTTAATCAACAAATAGTCTCGACCTCTGCTACTACTCGCTACGTCACTTAACATGCTCTTGGCTGCACAAAGTTTCCATTCCATTCTAGAAGTAATGGAGCGCGATATTCAAATATCTCAACTTTCAAAAGCGGCTGTAGCCTTTCCCTTGATATCTAGGTGTCTGAATCTTGGAATACCCATTCCTAGAATCGGGCACATCCACCCCACACCTAGCAAAAATAAAAATTGGAAAAAATTTATTTTTCCTATCTACACATTAAATCATCTGGTTATTGAATAATAAATCTTCAAATTCGCTGCATTATAAGTTCCCACGATGTTACCAGTTCGAGTATCGGCGATTTCATAGCTTCCATTGTTGTTTACTTCCACAATACGATAGGGTAGGGATCTGCAAACTTGTAGACTAAACCATCTAACATCATAAAAACTCTCGAAATTCTTTCAGTTTCCACAAAATCATCATCATTTGGATCCATGTCTCCCTGTAGAAAACGAAAAATGTTTCTAAAACGTCGGTCTCTCCTCTGGGATAAATGCAACAATCTTAACCTTCTCAAGTTATCCTCATCCTCCTGCGTCAGGTTAACTTGATAAACCTTAGATGTAGACTCCACTGCTCTACTCAATAAATCGGCCCCAACGTTCAATTTTCCAGGAGTATGTTCAATAACTAGGTTGAATTGTTGAATAATAAGTGACCATCTAGTTATCCTATCACTGGCAAAGTTTGTTCTCAAGATAAACTCCAATGCATGGTGATCAGTCCTCACAATTACTGAATGTCCAATTAACATTTTCTTCCACGACTCCAACGCGAAGATTACAGCAAGGGCTTCTAACTCTGTGGTGTAATAATTCCTTTCTGATGGACGAAGTTTCCTGCTTTTGAACGCCAGGTAACGTCTCTTGTGATCGTCATCTTCTTGAAGAAGAATAGCTCCAATCCCTACGGTGGATGCATCGGATTCTATGATGAAATTCTTGGTAAAGTCAGGATACTCTAATTTCACACTGTTTACCAATAACCTCTTGGCATCTTGAAATGATTGTTCACAATCTTCATTCCATTTCCATTTGTTTCCCTTTTTTTAATAATTCCTGCAATGGAGCAACCGTCTTGGTGAAGCTTGGACAATGCCCTGCAAAGAATTGGCATGTCGCGAGAAAACTGCGGACATTCTTCACTCTAGTATGTCTAGGGAAATTTGCAATCACCTTTATCTTTGTCTCATTGGGACGGTATCCTTCACCATCCAAAATGTGGCCCAAAAATGTTATTTCCTTCCGAAAGAACTGACATTTTCGAGGGTTTACTTTAAAGTTCGCTTTTCTGAAATCTGCGAATAACATCTGAAGATGTAACAAATGTTCCTCCTTAGTCTCAGATGCAATTAGGATATCATCTATGTAACGAATTGCTGTCTCTTTTACTTCAGGACTCAAGTTTTGTTCCAGTGCTCTGATCAAAACAGATCCAGATGTTTTGACCCCAAATGGTAGACGGCGGAATACATATGTCTGCTGGTCAAACATAAATCCTGTAAACTTTTTGGAATCTTCACTAAGCCTAATGTGGTGGTAGGACGAAGTGAGATCAATGTTAGAGAACCAGACCTTGCCTTGGAATTTCCTTAACAGTTCCCTAATGATTGGTGGTCTGTCATACTCTGGCAGCAATCTTGAATTCAAATTTCGCGCGTCTAAACATAGTCTCAGACTTCCATCTGGCTTAGACACTACTGCTAATGGATTGACATAAGAGGTAGTGTACATTTCAATCACATTGTTACTTTCCATCTCTTTGATAAGCACTTTTACCATTTCTCGATGCTTTTCCGCTACCGGATACAATTTAGCATGGAAAGGTGCATCATCATTTACACGAATACGATATCCAAAATCTTTAATTTCACCAGGTTTAATATCAAAAATATCGTGGTACTCTTCCAAAATTTTTCCTAGCTCTGGGGACTCCTTCTCAGTGTAGACTTCTCTTACTTCAGCTTCATGAAAAATCAGAGACCATTGAGCATCTCCCTCGATGTCTTCCTCTTCTTTTCCCTCGAAGTTTATCTCTTCGGTATTCTTGAATCTGATCGTCTCTGTCTTCATGTCTATCACTGCTTGATATTTCTGAATTAAATCCGCTCCCAATATCATGTCAAAAGCCATGTCCTTCATTACTACAAACACATGTTGGAAATCATGTCCTCCAATAGTAACACATAAGTATAATTGTGTTTTACACAGAGATATTTTGTTGGGTATTATTCCATGGATTTTAATTCCTGATACTGGAATCTCCTCTAAATTCTCTTTGAGCTTCCACAGAATATAAAGCTTCTCGTTCACAAGACAAAGCATAGCCCCAGTATCAATTAAAGTATCGACAGGCATACCGAATACTTCGCATGATATGATTGGCATTTTAATTCTTGTACCCATTTCTTTCCGTTCGTCATTATGTTGAATTAAGTCATCATCCTCTGCTTGCCATTTAATAATCCTGGAAGTGAAAGTGTTTAAAATTCTATCTTCTACTGTGAATTCGAAGTTTTTTTTTCTTTTCCATTCCCCCGGGATTGTTGTGTTCCCGATGGACCTGGTTCATTGGGCTTCTGTTCCAAGAACTGCAAGTTTTCTTGGTGTCTTTCTTCCAAGTTCTTCCTCGTCTCCTTATTGAACTCTTCATTGGACTGACGAGTGTTCACATTCCCTCTGTTATTGTAGTTATTGTTTCTACCATAGTACCTTCTTTCCTGGTACCTTCTTTGATTATCCCTTGGCCTTCTCCATCGAGTATTATATCGATATCCACCATCCGGTCTCGCATAAGGCTTGTAACTGTATCTGTTATTGTTCTGATTCCATCCTCTTTTATCGGGGTCTTCCCACGGCGTTTTCTCTTCTCGCCCCTCTCGAATCTCTCGAGGTGTTTGGGAATAACTGTCGGCCATAACAGCGTACACAGCGTTGTTATTCTTTCCTCCCTTCTGATGGAAGAATTGAGCGTTCGTGTGATCAAGTTTCTGCAATACCTCGTCAAATTGCTCCATATTATAAATGTCAGCAGCGATCAAAGTTCTTTGGACGTCTGCTGGAAACTGACGTATTAATGCGGTAATTAATTCATTATCTGGCATCGGCGATCTAAATGTTGTAGTTTAGAAAGCTGTCCAGAAAAGTACGTAGAGTATCGAGTAGGTTGTGACGTCGAGAATCTCTTTGAATATAATTCTGCTCTGACTTGCTGTTGGGTTTCCGGGGACCAAAACTTTTTTAATAACCCACGGGAAAACTCCTCAAAATTGGTGAGAGTGGACCTAAAAGCTCTTAACCAAAGAAGTCCGGGACCTTCAAAAAATTTCCCTATCACTCGGATCTGTCTTTCCTTAGGGATTTTGGAATCTTTTAGGTAATCACCTGCTTCTCTCAAGAATTCTACGGGTGTCACAGAATCTCGCCCTGAAAATTTAGAAGGCTTATCCTCTACATTCTTGAATACAGTTATGGGGTTGGATTGAAATACTGTCCTGACCTCATCCTGTCTTTGACTATCAGTTTCTCTAGCTGCTCCTAGGTGTATCTGTATCTGTTCTTCTCCCCTTATACTTGGCATTTTCAACAGATGGTCAGACTGTTTCTCGTCCTTGATTTGGGTTTTCATAGCCTCAATTTCCTTATGGTTTTCTTCTGCCATTTTTCTAATTTCTTCGGTTTCCTTACAGTTCTCCTTGACATCAGTGGATATCTGGTTCATAACAGCCTCGTGACTTTTCAACGACCCTGTCACATCTGATATGTCCTTCTGAGATGCTTGAATATCTTTGGAAATTACTTGAATATGGGATGACAAAGATTCCTTAATTTCCTTGACTCCCTCTTGGTTCTCCAGCTTGAGTGTGTCTTTAATCTCATCGATAACTGCGGTTTTAATTTCAGTTTGTAATTCATTAATCACACCTTCTCTTATTTCTCCCACTATGAGTTCTTTGAATTGTTCTGTCAAACGTTGAACAACTAGAGTTGCCATCTCATTGCTCTCTTTCTTCACTCTGATTTCTAGGTTGATCATGTCTTCACCAACTTTCCTAAGACCATGTTCTATCCTATCAGCTAAGCTTTGGGATCTTAGATCGGCATCGCGAAATTTATCGTCCATTAAACTTGCGTTAGTGGCTAATGAAGTTTCGAGCTCATGTGTTTTTTCGCATAATTTAGTCATTTTACTCTCAAGTGACATTTTCAAGATTTCGGAATTCTCTTTAAATTAATTTTCCATAGAATTAAATTTTCTATTTAAATTTTCTTTCAAGTTATCTTTTAACCTGCTTTCTAACAAATCAGAACTTTCTTTCAAGTTATTTTCTAAAGAATCAGAATTTTCTTTAAGTTTCTTTTCCAAAGCCTCTGTATTTTCTTTCATAATGGCTGCTACACGCAGTCCAGCTTCTTTGGAACTCTCTTCCAAACTCCTCATCATCCTCATCATCTCTTCCATAATTTTCAATTATTATTCAAAACTTAGGGGTATACATGTTGGCAGACACAAGATTATAATTAGAACAAGAAATATGAATAGCTAATTGGAACACTCTAATAAAATGAGATTTGTCCTAATGTCGACGTGATGGAAAAACAAAATTCTCTACTTTTACGAATTACATTTACCACAATATCACAAGAAAAATATGCAAGTTCTCAAATATCCTCCACCTGGATTCTAATAATGCGTATGTCCAGTCATCGAACGTTTACTACTGAATTTACTTGACGCCCTAATGGTTAAGCCATTATCAAAAATAATCAAACCCATTCTAATTATTAACCCAGTTAAATTTTTAATTTTCCCCACTAATTGGGTTTTATACTAATTTATTCATCCAAACCAGACATCTCTCAACTCCCAAAATATCTATATGAAAATTATCACAATTTAAATCGGCATGCGATTGACCGTGTCTAACTCGAGCCCCACGTTCGAAGCCATTTCTCTCTCTATCTTATTTTATGTGCCCGTTTAGACCGGAGTCCGCACGACCACATATGCATTTTACCAAGAATCAGTCAGCACGAGAGTCAAAATATCCCGGGGCGCCAGATGGGTTAAAGCTAATCGCAAAAACGACATCAAATGAAAAAAATTCTTTACTGATTTTTGGCTCAATGCAACAATAAGGATAGAAGGAGATTCAACTGGGCATAACACATCATGTAAAATTATCTCATTTTATTCTGAATTTAAAATTGACTGCAAAATAAAATGCTCAAAGCAGCATCATTCATGTGTGGCGACCCACATTACTATTTACACAATGTACAGAAATTTTCCAACACATTGGACATTTATATTTGGAGACACAAGTCTGATTATCAGTCCTGTAGACTGTGTTCCAAAATTATATCCCTTATTTATGATTAAATCCAGTTCAAATTTAATTGTCTTTACTGGAAATACTGTAGTTCACTGGTTGAATTTTTACATAATATTAACACTCGTAGAATAATTGTTCAGAGAATTTTTAACTTTCACTTACTTTTCCAGTTTCAAAAAATATTGTCAAAAAATATTATTATCTCTGAATCAACACAAATTATGTACACATATTAATAACAACATCTGAAAAGTATCCGACCCTTGAGCATAGCATCGAAGAACTGTGCGAAGCACAACAACATTAATTGTTCTTCTGACATTAAACGTTTCGAGAAGTGACTTGATTATGAACTTCAAGTTCCTAACAAAATATATGATTTCTGAATCATCAACTTGATCAATAAATTGTTGGACCATTCAACTATTCGATTTTCCACTTGGAATCATTATTAAGAAAAATATTTATATTTGTGGCCATTTTAGTAACTTTCACAACTTGCAATTCTTGAACAGAATGCGGAAATAGGAATTGTAGCTTCATAATAAATTCATTTAGTTCATGACACTAGGATTGAAAACATCCTTCAAATTATTCGTGGTTATAGAATTATTTTTAATTGGCAGTGGCCCATTCTATTATTTTCATAAGAACACAATATTCCAACAACAACGGCAAAGGTCTTCCTCTGAAGAAGAATAAAATACTATCATGACAAATCCGGGTTCTAGCAAAATCAAAGTCTTAATGGAATCCGTAAACAAGGTTGAAATAAGAACTGATGGTTTTTAAGAAATAACCTTTGGGTCATTCATACGACGCAATGTGTAGTTCCAATACTCCTTCTTTAACACTGAGTCATCGAACCTGCTATTTGATTGATGCTCAAATAAAAACCTCCTCATTCCTGCGACTTAAACATGCGCACCTGGGAATGGCATTTCAACTACTCCACACACATAAATTTTCTTCCCAAAATTTATACAATAAATCAAGCCTCTGCTTGTTATCAAAACTGGAAGATTTATAAACTTACAAGTTTATTTTATTTTACCATTCAGTTCAAATCGTGAAGTTACCACACTTATGATACTCTCTATTTCACTTTCGAATGTGTATCTACGTCATGATTTTATATAAATACAAAAATCTCCTAATTGATACAAATACCATTTGCTTCCCGTTTCATGCCTCTCCGTGTTATCTGAAAAATATACTTTGCTCATTGCAAATATTAACTGTTCAACCAGAACTGTAATGTTGGTTGAATGCGGGCTTGCGCTAACCACTATCCTTCGGAAAATCACCTGTTCCAAACTAGAAATGATTAAACTACTTCAAAAGCTCTCTCTCAATGAATGTGATTATTAGAAAATATAAGATCCAAGAATTATTTAGAAAAGTTATGAAAATCATTATTATTATTATTAGTGGATTATTATTATTATTATTAGTAATATTATTGTAAATGAAAAAATGAAAAATGAAAATCCACAGCCTGCTTCCAGTCTCTGACCGGGTCAGGAATGGAATGAATGAAGCCCCCATCTAGCGGCGAGGATTTGGACTGTGCCGGCTGCCGAGGCCTGACGCACTCCTCTGGGGCAATGATTAAATGAATGACAGATGAAATGAAATGATAGTGGAGAGTGTTGCTGGAATGAAATGTTGACAGGGAAAACCGGAGTATCCGGAGAAAAACCTGTCTGCCTCCGTTTTGTCCAGCACAGATCTCACATGGAGTGACCGGGATTTGAACCACGGACCCAGCGGTGAGAGGCCGGCGTGCTGCCGCCTAAGCCACGGAGGCTTAATTATTATTTCATTATGTGAGAATCCACATGTTCGATTCTTCGAATATGGATAAAATATCCATTTCTCAACAAAAATAATTATTAACTTTTTCAGTTACCTCGGCTGATTACCGTGATTATCAAAAAATATGAAACATTCAAATAAATGCTCGTTATGCTCGGTCATCGATCCTAAACTGTTCTGAGTGCTGAAAGTTCTCAGAATAACTCTAATATGTCTTGCGTAAATCATTGCAAGATTTAAATACGAAGAAAAACAAATGTGTTGGTCATCTGCAGAAAATGAGTTTGTTCCAATTAGCTAGGCATAATATAAAAGTCAAATGTGGCTTACATTTCTCGTTGGTCTTGAAGCGTAGTGAACCTGGTCTGTACCAGATTTATCCAGATACATGCCCTATTGGACACGCACGTCTAATCCTTGTATCAGGCGCCATTATATACCCACAATCTGTCTAACACGACATAGTGGAAATATTTCTTGAAGTTTGAAGTAACTGCTGATCCATTTTAATATTGACTTCAATTAAATCCATAGCAGTTTGCTTAAATGGGGTCAGATCCAAATGATCTATTCTCAAATACGTCAGTTGTAACATAACTCACGGTAATCTTTTCAGTACAAGAAAACACTGACAGTCTAAATCAATCAAGGGCTGTTCTGAAGATCGTTCCCTGGGCATGGTTTATCACCATCTATCATGCGCGAAGCAACTTATAGTTTCCCTTTGTCGGCTAATGAACATCACCGTGATAGACTGGCCTTCAATATACTGAAAGATCGGAGTGGTTATCAAGTTACAATTTATGAAACTGACTAATTGGATTAAAATATCCAAGTATTGAATTATTATTACTGGACTGTGACAAAGTACTTTCTAGACAAAGTCTAGCATGTGTCCATATAGAAATAAAGTATTTCAGTGTCCGTAGAAAAATAACAATCAACTTAGTGATTCCCTCTGCGGGAAACTTACTATGTTCCACACGTATCGTCGCACGTTTGTGACTATCACAATTTAAAGATATCTTCTGCGTAGATCCGACAACCATGTGCCTTGGCTCAACGTAGCAGCTGCACCTTGTCATGCAAGAGCTTGGTTCGAAGTGAGCTGATGATGCTTGGGCCGGTCGGCTTTTATTCAAAACGGTCGGGTCCACGCTGGATCACGCTGAAATCTGGAAATCCTCATATCTCCGGTGTCTCTGGTCCGATTCACTTGAGACTAAGTGCATTCTCTTTCATTTGGCCGTGCCAGTAATCTGATCCAAGTCTCAAGTCTCTACTCCATGGCTAACTATTTAATCAACAAATAGTCTCGACCTCTGCTACTACTCGCTACGTCACTTAACATGCTCTTGGCTGCACAAAGTTTCCATTCCATTCTAGAAGTAATGGAGCGCGATATTCATATATCTCAACTTTCAAAAGCGGCTGTAGCCTTTCCCTTGATATCTAGGTGTCTGAATCTTGGAATATCCATTCCTAGAGTTGGGCACAGTACAAAGTAGGCCAAAATCGAAGAAAGAAAGAAAGAAAGAAAGAAAGAAAGAAAGAAGAAGAAGTAGAAGAAATAAATAAATAAATAAGTACACAAATAAAATAATAAGTAGAAGACTTCGAGCATACGAGAGCTTCCAAGAAAAGCCAAAAGTGTACACCGGCAAGAACTGGACAGATGAAAGAAAGGAGTCTCACAGAACGCAAATTCGAGAAAATTGGGGAATAGTTAAAGCTCTAACGTGCAAACGGTTGAAGTAACGTGGTCCACACCAGGCCGAAACGAAGAAGGAAGAAGAAATAGATAAATAAACGAATAATTAAATAAATAAATGTATCTGCTCACTGCGTTTCGGCTTTGTAACTGTAGTTAGTTATTGTTGTTTTAAGGGATGAAACAGGGAGGTTATCTCCCCCTTTTGAAACTAATAGAGAAGGATTATCGAAACTAATGACTTGTATTTTCAAGATCGCAGTGTGACAGCTTTATGAGTGGAAGGGGCGGATTTCTATGTTTGAAATATGTAGGCTATGCATTTATGACCTAAAAACATAAAAATATGACCTATAAAATTCAAAATATGACTTAATGAATAGCATCTACGTTACATAGTAACACTTTTATTACGATTGATACAGGTTGCAATTAATTAAGAGTGAAAAAGTTTTAATTCTTCGAAATCTTTAACCCAAAATCAACTAAATTGATGAATATTTCATGAACTCGTTAAGGTTACACTGCATACTCCTACGCAAGGACGGGCTCTGTGGAAGACATAAAAACTACAGTTATTTTCACTGTTCAATATTCAATCAGTTTTAATTTATACACAAAACATATGTTATTTGAATGAACATTTCATACCTGATCTAGTCTCCATTATTCTGATTGTTGCAATTTATGACCACATGCATATTAAGATTGTTGAATGAGAATCCCCTCCTGTTGTCACTGAGTATCGTCTTGTAGCGAGAAAAACGTCTTTCGACATCACATGATGTAACGGGAGCGTACTTGAATAGAGTTAAATCATTTGGAGAAAATTCTTGGAAATCTGCAGATGAAGGGTTTCTACAAAGAATGACACTTATTCCACGCAGGTACACAACTCCGCTATTTATTTCCTGTACATTTTCTAATTTTCTACACACCCTAGAAGCTATTGTTCCTTTCGCATGCTTTAATTCCTGTTCAATGCACTTCACAACATCCAGTGCATCGCTTGGTTCTGCACATGAAACTTCCAGTTGAGTGATTGCTCCAGATAAAGAATTAAAATTGGACTTTAAGTAAGCCAGGTCCGTTTTTAATGTAGAGCTTGAAAATAAATCTTGAGTGATTTCTATGGAGGACGATTCTGCAGGATCAAAAGACTTCACGATCTTCTCCACGACATCTACGTTGTTGCAATAGTACACTGCGACATCAAGCCAAGTCCCCCATCGCGTTATAACTGGCTGGGGAGGTAGGGTTAGTGAAGGTGCTTCTCCTTGAAATTTCTGAACGCGAAGTGGAGCTTTGACAAACACTTTCTTACAGTTCGATATTAATTTATCACCTTCATGGTAGCTACTTCTAACTTCTTCTGCCCTATGCAAGGCATGTGCAAGACATGTCACATGTATCATTTTCGGGTGTCACTTGGCTGCCTTCAACATATACGGAGCAGCGTCAGTTACAAATATAAAAATGTGCTCGCTCTTTGCCCCGTTTGGCCACAACAGATTCATTGAATTGTCGAAGAGAACTGCAATGGTGGAATGGTTTGTCTTCTCTAGCACTTCACATGTCAGGAGGAACGTATCTCCAGGCCGGTCTTCCTTCAGCGTGCCAACGTATCATATCTTCCATCCACATCTGTGGTCTCGTCTATTGAAACCCATATCTTACTGTCTCCCACGCCACGCCTTATTATATCCAACATATCTTCATAACAAGGGGTCAGATAGCCCTTCCCGAGAGTGGATTCGTTGGGAACAGGATGCTTTGTTTATTTTTCAAGAAACTGTCTGAAGCTTCGGCTGTTAAGTTACTTTAAAGGAATATTAGACGAAACCATCATCTTGGAGAGATCTTGTGAAAATTGTGAACACTGTGAACTTGATGTCGGGGTTTCGAATAGCAGACGTTGCCTATTTTTGAGTGCAGAATATCTAGTTACACAATTCATATGTTGTGCAGTATTACAGTGTTGAAGCACAGAGAAGCGTTTTTTTGGCAATAACGTATACCTCACACAATTTACAGAATAATATCACTCCATCCGTACTGTATATGTTTTCACTGAACTCGCGAACAAAACTTCGCAACTTCCCTCAAATTGAGACTTTCGTTTTAGGCATATTGAAAGGAACTGAATGACTGAAGCTGCCTAATGAGTGACCAAGGCCATTTAGTGTGTTGAAGGTGGAAGAGGGAAGGTCGAAGGAGGGAGATAAGAACGAATGACAAATAACTGCGGAATTACCTCTGCTTCCGTGTAAACAATAACCCGGTTTCCAGGAATTGACCCAGGTAGCAAACAATAGCTCCTACCTGTTAGGAACATTCCATACACTACTTATGAATGGTTCTTCAGTAGTATATTCCAGTCTACCCTGAACAATAATTTCTAGAACTTATTCTGATTTTTATAAAATGAAATTCAAATTCAAATGACCAAAATATGCCGTTTATAATGATATTTTGTTCAAAATATGCCATAAAACTTAAGAAAGCCTAAATATACATTTATATGCCCAATAAAACCTGTTAAATTTTGGTTAACATGCTTGGAAACGTGTTGAAAATACAAGACTATTGTCACTGTTCATTTTCCTTGGGTTTGTATAGTTTCTTTTATATGTTCCTTTTTGATGCTGTTTTGTTTTTAGATATATCTATGTCTATTCTTGTTAAAGTCCATACTGCTAGATTTTGTATTAGAGTATCTGTCCGTTTTATCTTTGGAGATAGGGTATTGTTCCATGTTAGTATCTGTTGAGTTGTTAATTGTGTTTTTGGTCTTGGAAGTAGATAAGGTTTTGTGTGAAAAGATCCCGAGAAGTGAAGTGTTAGTGATTGATGCTTAGTGTTAAATACTAGAAGAATAAAATAGATAACGATGTTATTTTTAAAATAAAACTCCCTAATTGTGAAATAACAACCACGCCCCGATAACCCAGAAAGAAGTATGTACGGTTACAATTATTGCGCCTCAACGTGGAGCTCGATAAAGGGAAGTTAGAAAAATTACAAAATGACACACCAACGAGGGGAACGAATGGGGGTTATGAACGATAGTTTGATACAAATGCTACTGAGTGAAATAAAAGGAGAGATTAAGAAGCCAGGAGAATCTATGAGTACGGAGAATAAGGAGCAGGTAGGCTCTGTAAATGAGAATGTAGTGTCAGTGACCAAACAGATAGTAGAAGTGAAGGAATTTGTAAGTAAGTTAATTCAGGAGAGCAACAGGGCCACGAAAACAAGGATCGAGAGTCTCAGGAAAGAAATACAGGACCATAAGTCTGTACTTAATAGTAGTATGGAGTTGTAATCCTGGAAAGTGGCTGTAGAGGAGGAAGAAGTC
The DNA here is from genome assembly GCA_946902985.2 of Meconema thalassinum. Lineage (NCBI taxonomy): Eukaryota > Metazoa > Arthropoda > Insecta > Orthoptera > Tettigoniidae > Meconema > Meconema thalassinum. Next base: position 224,401,915 of record OX336394.1, read on the forward strand.
GAGGATAATATAAAAGAGGAGGAAGTGAATGAGATAAGTGATTCACTTAAAGGAAAGCAAGAAAATTATCAGCGATGTGGGGGGCGTGAGAAAGCAGGTGATTTGGAAGAAACTGAAGGAGAGGAGGCAGGTGAAAGAAAGGAAATGGTACAAGAGAAAGGAGAAGCGGATAACGGAGAAGGTGAAATGGAAGAAACTGAAGAGAAAGGAGAATCAGATGAGGTTGGTAATGAAGAAAGTAGCAATCAAGAAAAAGAGGCTAAAGATGAGGATGAAGTGCAAGAGTGAGCCATGGAGAAGACAAGATACTAGAAGAAGATAAGGTGAAGAAGAAACAGGGGAAAGCAAAGTGGAAGAAGAGAAAGGAACTGTTGAGTAAGACAAGACAGACGAGGAAGAGGTGGAAAATGTGGAAAGGAAGAAGAAAGAAGTGGTTGAGAATGAAGACAAAGAGGACCAGGCGAATAGATAAAAGAATGAGTTGGAAAGCAAAGAGAAGGAGTAGGAAGAAGATGAGATGTCAGGTAAAGGAAGATAAGAGATTGACGGATCAGAAGAAGAAGAAGAAGAAGGAAATGAGGAAGGGAAGGAGACAGGAATGGTGGAGATGACGTGTTTCAACATATTGAGAGATTTGAGAACAGTGGGTTACGGCATTTTGTACTGAATATTGTTAAAAGAGTGGTTATCTGAAACTAAGCACAATTCAGAAGCAAGTGATTGGTAGCATAGTCCAGAGAAAAGATATTATGGCATGTACTTAAACAGGCTCAGAGAAAACAGTGACATTCCATTTTTGCAATATCAATGTTTTGTTGAATGATCTAAGAGACTTAATAGTAACATCCGAATAATGTTAACATAATTTAGGATAAGTTTAGTTAGTGTGTTTGTTAATTTTGTGTATGTGTGATATGTTTAGTAATTTATTCTTTGTTTTTTTTTATATATATGTGGTTTCACACGCGAGAATTACTTATATAGGGGGGGGGGGGGGGGCGGCGTATTGTCACTGTTCATTTTCCTTGGGTTTGTATAGTTTCTTTTATATGTACCTTTTTGATGCTGTTTTGTTTTTAGATATATCTATGTCTATTCTTGTTAAAGTCCATACTGCTAGATTTTGTATTAGAGTATCTGTCCGTTTTATCTTTGGAGATAGGGTATTGTTCCATGTTAGTATGTGTTGAGATGTTTATTGTGTTTTTGGTCTTGGAAGTAGATAAGGTTTTGTGTGAAAAGATCCCGAGAAGTGAAGTGTTAGTGATTGATACTTAGTGTTAAATACTAGAAGAATAAAAAGGAGAAAGATGTTATTTTTAAAAGAAAACTCCCTAATTGTGAAATAACAACCACGCCCCGATAACCCAGAAAGAAGTATGTACGGTTACACTATAAGTAAAGCCCTGCGCGGATGCTAATATCCGCGGATAAACCCGCGGATATCCGCAAAATATTTCGCCTCGCGGATGTAATTTGCATGGATGTGCGGATAGCGGATACTCTGCGGATACTGTTTGGAGTAAATTTGAGGATAGTTTTTAGAATACAATGTGGAACTTACGATAATATCACATATTTGATATGCCAATCTACAGCTTTATGCTTAAAAGAGGAATACTCCTATAATGCGTACGAAATATTCAGGCACGTTTTGCACTTATACACGAAAAGATTAGTTTACCCACATGCTTTCAAGTACATTTTTTAAGTACCGTACGTTTGTAGTAGATGGTCTTGACATCTCATCAATTCTCACTGCCATTATTACTACACGTACGAGATATCATGCTGTCAATGAGCTTGTTAGTCGAGGTGACATCATCAACATTCCTCAAGTCAGCTATACTTCGCAGTCTAAGCTATCCTGGAAGATCTGTAGGTTTATTTCCAACTTGGCACTGAAACATGTGGGCTGTGATATTGCAACGGAGAGAATTATGACTTCAACTATTCGAACGTGGACTGATCAAGAGGCAGAAGGATGATGACTGACTTGGAATTTCCGGCCAAATGTCAATCCCTTTCTCCAAGCGTAAAGGGAAGTCACTTAGTGAATGTTACCGTAACCGGGAGTTTGAACATCATTTCACCAACATGGATAAAATATATACTAAAATGAATTAAGGCGAATATTCTATAGTGCGTGAATCAAAGCTCAAGTCAACGATATGGCAGACATTTGGTTACATTTTCAATGGAAACAAGAAGGTGAACGATATAGTAGGATGTTTTACCTGTAACAACCTGTATTCATACTATATATTATGTGTAAATAAAAAGTAGTTCTACCATCCGAAATTGTTGAACATCATTACTAGGACCCGGATATTTATGACATATCATAATTTTCCGTTATATGTCTTCCATAACAAATGTAAGATGATGGTTTAAGCTAATCTCATTCAAATTAAGTCATTAAGCATAATTAACAGTCCGAACTGAAATGGGTTGTATAACATTCATTTTAAACATAGCATAGGGGAACGACTTTCTCCTCAAATGTCTAAATGTGTTGGTTTAACACTTTATGCTTTATCTAATAAATTAACAAGAAGTTCCGTGACGAACTAAAAAGCCTACTTTTCTTAAACATTAAGATTCATGCCAATGATTAATCTATAAGGATCTATCTAGAATAATGACGAAATTAAGTTGGTAATATAGAAATTTCTAATTAGTTCGAAATACTGTATACCTGGCATAATGTAGCCTAATTGAGAACTACAGTTGGCAGCCCTGGTGACTGAATATATTCTTAGTTCCATCTCTTAAGGTACAGAATACAAAACTTGGTTGAAGTCCAATGGATAGCATGGACGTTACATGCAGTTAAACATTGGATCTAACAGCGCGCGTAAAATCATGTTGGCAACAATGACGTACATATATTGGTCAGAAATAATATGAAATATTATGATCTACTGATGTGTCAATTTTGAATGAAATCCATTAGTTAGTATAGAAGTTACATGCATTTTAAAATTGGACCTATCAGCAGGCTTAGAATCATGTTGGCAGCACTGGTGTAGGCCTATATTAGTTACACCAAATTAATCTAGAATGCCAGGTACTATACGTGTGCAAAGTTTAGAGCTATTAATTTGTATACTTTCTGATATATTGATATTAGGGTACCAAAAATAGCGACAGTATTTATTAACAGTTGGCAGCCCTGGTTACTCTTAAGAATCGGCATAGTCATATCTGTTATGGTACACATAGCACACACGAAATTTAGTTGAAATCCAAATGATAGTATAGAAGTTACATGTATTTAAAGTTGGACCTCTCAGCAGGCTTAGAATCATGTTGGTAGCACTGACGTATATAAGTTACTCCAAATTAATATAGAATGTCAGGTACTATACGCGTGTATAGTTTAAAGCTGTCGGCTTGCATACTTTCTGATATATGGGTATTTGGATTAAAAAAAATCCTCTCGGCACGCCGGAAGGCGGAGGTAGATTTCACCGGGCAAACTAGGGGATTGGCTATAATAGGCAAAATATGCAGGTTTTCGTAGGAGGATCAGACCTCATTGATTGCAAGAAAGTATTTTACATTTGGAGGTTAAAAATCAACTTTTTTTTTCGTTTTTGTATGCATATTTTTATCATTTTATTGTCTTATGGGGATGGTAACCTTCTTGTCATTCGGGGTTCATTTTTATACTTGTGATCACACTGTCCTTATGCAAGGTTTGGAACTGATGTGTAACTATCTGACAGTCTGTTACTTCTTCTCGCAAAATTTTATCTCCCGCAGAGATTTTTGTTGGTTCCTCAGTTTAGGGGCTGCGACAACGTGGTCATGTAACCCCGGGTGTGTAGAATCTGATAAACGGTGTTAATTGTGATGACTGTTTTAGTCTGTTATTCAGGTAAGGTCTGCAGACGGTCAATTTTAAGTAGTAGTCCCGAATTTTGTACCATATCCTAACGTGAACGACACCTAGCTGTGAACTTGGCTACTAGATGCCACCGCAACCAGCAACTTGCAACGAACGTTGGAACTTCTCCTCCAAAGGAAAGCATGCTGAGGGTTTTTAGCGCTCTTAGAAAATCCGACGACTTTGGCCGGCTTTGAACCAGCGACCTTGGGCATATAAGTTCAGCATGCTACCAGTTAGCCGCTTCCCACAGTCAGATGGAAAAATGAATGTGATCTCGTGCAATGGCGTTGTCTTGGCAACCTCTGATAGCTCATCCCTCATCAATTTAGAAGCGTTGTCACGGTAATCTCTGATGGCACTTGGCATGTTCTTTAATTCCGAAATCATTTTTCTCATCTCTTGGCGTAATGGTAGGTCAGATCAAAAATTCTTTCAGACAAAGTTTTAGGTAATTATTGGGGGAATATTTTCCATTATGTACGGGTTTGATATTGTGCCTATTAAGAGAGATATGATTAATGTTTCCCGAAAAAAACACTTTTTTCCACCCCTTTGGTCAATGGTTGGTGCTATCAACAAACCTATTTGACATAAATTTTTGGCACTTATCCGACAAATATTATGAACTTTGAATTGATTCGATATTTCACGTATTAAGAGAGTTATGGCGACATTTCACTTTTTCGACAAAAAAAGCCCCCCCCCCCAATTTTCACCCCCTTTAACCGATTTTGCCCATTAACGAACTCGACCGATTTTTTAAGGGGTTACATATTATGTAAAACATTAAAGTGATTGGTGCAAAATTACGGCAGTTATCGTGTCCACAAGAAACTGATATATATGCATATATATACACACACATATATATAAACTTTTGAACTGACGGTGGTTTGGGGTCTGGGGGATGTGAAACGCGAAGATGTGTCGAAATTTTCCGGAAGTCGAAACATGGCACCCATTGCAATAGTTAGCTTTCTGATGAAATCTACCTAAAATAGGCTACATAATTTAAAATACTACCATCAACGACACCTAGCTGTGAACTTGGCTACTAGATGCCACCGGAACCATCAACTCGCAACGAACGTTGGAACTTCCCCTCCGAAGGAAAGCATACTCTGGGTTTTTTGGCGCTCTTCGTAAATCCGACGACTTCATCCGGGTTTGAACCCGCGACCTTGGGCATAGAAGTTCAGCATGCTACCAGTTCCGATGCCGAAGTCGCTTCCCACAGACATATGAAAACAGAATGTGATCTCGTGCAGTGGCGTTGTCATAGCAACTGCTGATGGCTCAACCCGTATCAATTAAAAGTAAAGTTGTCTTTGCAACCACTCTTGGCACTTGGAATTTTCTTATAATTTAAATCATTTTGCTCACTCCGTGGCGTAATGGTGGGTCATATCGAAAATTCTTTCAGACAAAAGTTTTAGGTAATTATTGGAGGAATATTGTCCATTTTGTACGGTTTTGATATTGTGCCTATTAAGAGAGATATGATTAATGTTTCCCGAAAAACCCACTTTTTTCCACCCCTTTGGTCAATGGTTGGTGCTATCAAAAAACTTATTTGACATAAATTTTTGGCACTTATCGGACACATATTATGAACTTTGAATGGATTCGATATTTCTCGTATTAAGAGAGTTATAGCGAAATTTCACTTTTTCGAAAAAAGACCCCCATTTTCACCCCCTTCGACCGATTTTGCCCATTAACGAACTCGACCGAGATTTTATAGGGATACAAGTTATGTAAAAAATTCAAAGTGATTGGTGCAAAATTACGGCAGTTATCGTGTCCACAAGAAACTGATATATATATATATATATATATATATATATATACAGGGTGTATTTGATATGATGGAAGTCCGTTACACTGGTGATAGAAGAGACTATTCTAAGCTTCCTAGGTAAAAAATTTGTCACCTATCTTGAAATTGATAATTAATCATTAAAAAGTCAATGTTTTTAGTTATTTCAGAAACTAATCAGGCAGAAAGTGGTGCGGCAGGCTGGGGAAACGAGGCGGAGTCCGATGTGACGACGCGCGAAGGGGAAGTTGTTACGTAATCGGAGCATTGACCTTACCGGTTGACTTGAGGGGTGGTAGGCTATCAGCTGTTTGAGCTCTACCGTCTCGTAAGAAAATGTGCATTGCCGTTGTTCTTGTTGTTGTTGTTGACAACGCACGCAATGGCTTGGGACGTCAGGACCGGTAGTATTGTGTAGCCTACTTTGTAAGTGTGGAATTCATTGATTGATGTTCATGTATAAAATAATTTCGATACTCAGCCCTGATGTATCATTGGCGTCCGTGTCGGACCTTCTGTTGACTAGTTTCTGAAAATACTAAAAACATTCTCTTAATGAAATGCAGTGTGACAAAATTCCGACATCCCGCAGTCTGTTCAGAACTAGGCATTTAGGACGGAAGTAAAAAACTTGATGTTTTGTTTGAGAGGCTTGGCGATTTTGGTCATTTAGCCCCATGTAGCTGGGTGTGGGTAGAATTTGTGTGATAACCTGTGTTTTGTGGTTTCTGTAGTAATGTGGGTATTTGTAATTCAGGTGAGGATTCGGAAGAAGGCGCCGGCCCTGTGGTGTTGGGGCAGTGCAACTGCCTCTCACCTGGAGGCCCCGGGTTCGATTCCTGGCTCCATCAGGGATATTAGAAACTGACGTGAGGGCTGTAACGCAGTGCACTAAGCCTCGTGAGGGCAATTAAGTAGCTGTCTGACAGTGAGGCAGTGCCCGAGTCAGGAAAATCAAGATTAATGGCCGAGGGGACCCGATGCACTGACCACGCGTCACCCTAATATCTGCAGGCCAAATGGCTGGACAGCGGTCGCTTGGTAGGCCTAGGCCCTTCATGGGCTGCACTGCCAGCGGTTATGATTATTGAGAAGAAGGCGGCCGTGGCCTTAAGTTAGGAACAATCCCGACATTTGCCTGGGGTAGAAGTGGGAACCCATGGAAACCTACTTCCAAGATTTAATACTAGTATGGTACCACATGTTCATATTGTGAATTGTCCCATCCCATCTCCAGCCCTCGGGTGGCCATTAACTGGAGAGGGGGGGATTGATTTATTGGTCCATCAACAATGTAAATACATATGAAAATACACGAAAATGAAAATAAAATACAAATACATTGTTATAATACAGTGTTATAATAATAATAATAATAATAATAATAATAGTCTAATAATAATAATAATAATAAGAGTCAGCATGTGTAGTTCTGGTGGTAGAGTGCTAACCTTCCCGAGGGTGCGATCTACGTTCAGTCATGTAGTAAATGAATGGGATCTAATAAGATCATCTCCATGGATTTCATGGCACATACAAGAAATCCTACGTACATTAAAGTCTGGCAACTCGACATACCAAAAAGAAACATAAAAGAAGTTAGTGTGTCTAAAAGCCTACTATTACTTTTATTAGTATTATTAATAAGTTTATTACAGTTGTTGCACTATCTTCACACAAAGATAGACCAACAGTTCCTTAAATTAATTTACTAAATCTTTAGGATTTCTATTTTCTATGCATAGTTCATGAAGCTGGAAAAATCCTAGACAGATCCACCATCACTAGTCATGTAGCCACTCCCCATGAAGGTGTGAATCAGCTGTTCATAGGCTCGGTTTGTGTATTTCAATGTCATTGGCAGACAAGGCTAGGAGGTCACTCAACTGCAGACTCTGGTCAACATTCCTCAGCGTAGGAGGGGAGGGAGACGGGGAGAAGTCAGCTCTGCTGCTGAGGGGAACGAAGTGAAAGCCCGTTTCCAAGATATTGACCGACGATTTTTGTGATTTAATTCCACCTACACTAATTAAGATCCGACTTAATTTCATGAAGATATTTGCTTAGAATACCATCTTCTATCACCAGTGTAAAGGACTTCCATCATATCAAATACACCCTGTATATATATATATATACATAAATTATATATAAACTTTTGAACTGACGGTGGTTTTGGGGTCTGGGGGATGTGAAACGCGAAGATATGTCGAAATTTTCCGGAAGTCGAAACATGGTACCCATTGCAATAGTTAGCTTTCTAATGAAATCTACCTAAAAATGAGAGCATTTATTAACAGTTTATTGCCCTGGTGGCTCTTAAGAATACGCTCAGTCATATCTGTTTATGTACACATAGCACATACGAAATTTGGTTGAAATCCAATTGATAGTGTAGAAGTTATATGCATTTAAAATTTGAACCTATCAGCAGGCTTATAATCATTTAGGCAACACTGCCTTGTATGGCCTCCTGGAAATTAAACTGCAATATTATTATCTATACGTGTGCCAATTTTGAAATAGCTCCCATTCATACCTTCAATGATATCCAACATGGAGCTCAAATTTCAATTGCGACTTTTCAGTAGTTGGTAGCACTGACATCATTTTCAAATATGGCCGTGAAATATTCAGGTATAAATCTTTACTCCTACCAAATTTTGTTTCGATTGCTGCAGCCGTTTAGGAGTTGATAGGGGAGGGACACACACACACACACACACAGCCAGCCAGCCAGACAGACAGACAGACAGCCAGAAGGACAGGCAGACACACATTTGTCCAATCTCATGTCTACTTTTCCTCATTTTTGCAAAATGTGAAAAGTAGGCTAAAAATAATATTGAAATATCAGTGGATTTGTATAAAAGTCATGCGGATGCGGGGCGGATGCGGATAACAGTCGTGCGGATTCGGGGCGGATGCGGTTAAAATCATGCGGATGCGGGGCAGATGCGAATAACGTTTTGTTTATCCACGCAGGGCTCTAACTATAAGGTATGATGTTAAGGGAAACAAGTAGTTCCGTAAAGAACTATACAGCCTATTTTCATATGTTAACTGCCACTATCAACATACAAAATTTCAGTTTGATTGCTGTAATAGATTCGTAGATATTGAGAACCGACTAAATTTTTCGCATGGTCGCCATGCTGTATTTTATATATGTAGGTCCTACAGTTACGTACTGTTACATGAATATTATTGTGTACTTGTAGCATTCAAACTTCAATCGCATGATTAGGACACAAGACGTAATAAGGAGATTTTAAAATTTCGCACAACTGCCATTTTGTGGTTATGGAAACAATTGAAATAAATTAGATGCCAGTGGATTAACAATCGTATAAAGATTTACTGTACCAAGTTTCACTGCACTCGGTTGGTTAAATTGCGAGAAACGTCCATGTGAATATTTATATTTTGCGTCGCCGCCATGTTGGATTTGTGATCACCAGGTTATATAAAGTCCTATAGCTGAACTTAAGTTCATAGCCCCTATGAACATAAAAAAAATCAGTTTGATTGCTATAATAGATTCGTAGATATTCAGTGCCGTCTACATATTTCGGATGGTCGCCATGTTGGATTGTTAAATGTATAGGCCATAGAGTCATGTACCATTAAAGGAAAATTATTGCTAGGTTCATTATTCAAACTTTCACTTCGATCGCATGATTACGACACAGGAAATAAAAACTTAATTTTAAAATTCTCACAGCCGCCATCTTAAGGTAATGTAAAAAATTGAACTAAATTAGATACCAGTGTATAAACATATCCTGTACCAGATTTCATTGCGTTTGGAACATTAAATCGCGAGAAAGGTCTATTTAACATTTTCAACTTCGCTTGGCCGCCATATTCGTTTTGTAGTAAACCGGTTTTTGAAAGTCTTATAGATGAACTTCCAGTAGTGCCCTTTATCTCCGTACAGAATTTCAGGGTGATACCGCTAATAGTTTCAGAGATATAGAATACCGGTGAAATATTTCGCACATCCGCCATCTTGTGGTTTTGTAAACAATTGAACGAAGTTAGATGTCGGTGCGTTACAATGTATATAAACATATACTGTACCAAGTTTTATTGCGTTTGGTTGGTTAAATCGCGAGAAACGTCTATTTAAAAGTCGCAAATTCGCGTGGTCGCCATGTTGGTTTTTTAGTTACCAGTTTTTCAAAAGTCACATAGGTGAACTTCTAGTAGTTCCCTTTATCACCGTCAAAAGTTCCAGGGTGATATCGGGAATAGTTTCGGAGATATTGAATGCTGTTGAAATATTTCGCACAGCCGCCATGTTGGATTGGTGAGACGTACCAAAATTTGAAGGGCACGGTCGGGGTCTTCCGGAATAGTGCTATGAACTTACCGAGTTTCATTGAAGTCGCTCCAGCCGTTTAGAACTTATTAGGGGGACACCCACACGCACCTCACACACACACACACGCACACACACACGGACAAAAGGTGATCTCATAAGCCTATTTTTTTTAAACTGAAAATAGGCTAAAAATATGACTTGTCATAGAAATCCGCCCCCTATTTATGACTAATGATAGCGAGGTTTCTTATAGGAAACTACTCTCTTACAAACTTTCTTGTAACTATTGCGCAATTAGATCCTGAGATATTGATATTGATGTTTTAATAGCTCAGCCACCATCCTGAATATATGGCGAGGCTGTCCTTTTGCCTTGGATATACAGAGCCACATCTACGGTTCTACTTTAATACTGATTTTAGTTATTGTAGCTGTAAAATATATAGAGTTATTTTTATATGGAATATAATTTCTAGATGGCCGCTGCGCGCTATATTTAGTGTGGTGTTCTTATGAGTAATGCAAGTGGAGTCTCTTATATGATATTCGTTTCTCACCAAATTTCGTGTTGATTGACCAATTACGCCCCAAGTTATTGATTCATATCCGTATATCAAGCTGCCATTTTGAATGTACGGAGTCGTTGTTATTTTGTTCCCGATGTACGAAACACATATAGGGCTCTACTTTACTACTAATTTCCGTGTAGTAGCTCCAAAACAGAGAGTTATTTCTTATCATGTTCTGATAGTTCAAGATGGCTGCTGCGCGCTATATTCAGTGTGATATTCTTATGAGTATTGCTAACGAGGTCATTTCTATGGTATTCCTATATCATCAAATTAATTATGCTATTATGTCATGAGTCAATGATATGAATGATTTGAGAACACACCTAGCCGCCATCATGAATGTATTGATTCGCTGTTCTTTTGACTAGGTCATAGGAAGCATCTTACAAGGTTCTGTTGTTGTTATTGTTTTTGTTTGAGTCTTCATTCTTTCGACTGGTTTGATGCAGCGCTCCATGCTTCCCTGTCCAGAGCTATCGTTTTATCTCTACATGGCTCCCTCACCCTACATCCGAGGAAATCTGTTTAACCTATTCTAACCTTGGTCTACCCCTACAGTTCTTATCGTCGACCCTTCCTTCTATAACTAACTTTGCTATTCCTGGGTGTCTTAGTATGTGTCCTACCAACCTATCTCTTCTCTTCATTAGCTGTCTCCAGAAACATCTCTCCTCTCCCACTCGTCTTAATACCTCTTCATTCGTAAACCTATCTACCCATCTGGCTTCGTTATTCTCCTGTAACACCACATTTCAAACGCTTCAATTCTCCTCTTCTCTGGTGCTCCAACAGTCCAAGTTTCACTTCCATAGAGTGCCACGCTCCAGACAAAGGCCTTCAAAAATTACTTCCTGATAGCTAAATCTATATTATTTGATGTTAACAGATTCCTTTTCTGTAGAAATGCTTTCCTTGCCTGTGCTAACCTACTTTTTATATCCTCCTTGCTTCGTCCATCACTGGTTATTTTGCTTCCTAAATCTCCTACTTCCTTTAGCTTTTCACCTGCCAATTTGACATCCATAGGGGTTTCTGATTTCTTTCGATTGCATTGCAATATTTTTGTTTTACATTTATTAATTTTCATCTTGAATTCTTTCCTCAAGACAGAATCCATACCATTTAAATGCTCATTCAAATCCTCTGGTGTGTCGACTAAGATGACGATGTCGTCAGCAAATCTCCGAGTTGAAATTATTTCTCCTTGAATCTTTACTCCTACTTTAAATTCTTCCCCAATTTCTTTCATTGCTTGTTCAATGTATAGATTGAAAAGTATGGGTGATAAGTTGCTGCCTTGCCTTACACTTTTCTGTATACCAGTTTCTCTCTTATGACCTTCTGGTCGAATAACTGATGTCTGGAAATGTATAGATTGTACTTTGTACTTTATACTTTATTCCAATCGTTTTCAAAATGCCAACGTTATCAAAAGCCTTACCTAAGTCTACAAATACCATGAACGTTCTCTTATCCTTCCTTATTCTAGCTTCTAAAATCAGCCTGAGACTTAGTACAGCTTCCCTTGTTCCTACGTTTCTCCTGAAGCCAAACTGGTCTTGACCCAACTCTGTTTCTATCTCTCTTTCCATCCTCTTGTAAATTAATCTAGTCAGGAATTTTGACGCATGAGTGATCAAGCTGATTATACGGTAATCTTCACATCTGTCAGCTCCTGTTTTCTTCCGTATGGGGATGATAACAATCTTCTTGAAATCAGAGGGTACCTGACATGTCTCAGAAATCCTACACACCAAGTGAAATGACTTTATCAGACCTTCACCACCTATGCAGCGTAGCAACTCAATCGGTGCTTTGTTGTGCTTGAATCTTCCAATGCTCTGTCAAATTCTGATCTCAATATTAAATCTCCTTTCTCATCCTCATCTATTTCCTCTTCCCTATCCACTACATGATTCTCAATCTCTTTTCCCTTTTACACTCTATGTAAGCTTTCCATCTCTCAACTTTTTCTTCCCTATCTGCTCGAGGTTTTCCATCTGAGTCCTTAATATTACAACACTTAGTCTTCTTTTCCCCCAAAGTACTCATAATCCTTCGATAAGCTGTATCTACCAAGGTCCTTTTTCGAATTTTAGACATTTTCTATACCTGCACATTTCTCTTTCAACCATTCTTCTTTTGCTTTCTTGTACTTCTTTTTAACCTCATTTCCCAGATGTCTGTATTCTGTTTTCAATTCTACATTCTTGTTCATCCACCTTTCGCCCATTAATTCTAGTATATCCTGCGTGTTCCATGGTTTTCTGCCTATTCTTTCTTTCCTACCAACGTTTTATTCCGCGGATTTTGTTATTTCATTCTCCAAATGTGCCCATTCCTCTGCAATTGTAGCTTGTTCAGGGTCTTTCATTAGTCCTTCCTTTATACTCGTCTTGAATCATTTGTTTTGTTCACGTCGTTCTCTTTCAGTCTTTCTATTGCCCACCTTTCTGGTTTTTGACTTTTATTCAATTTCTACAACTTAGGTCTGCATTTCATAACAACCAGATTGTGGTCAGAGTTTATGTCAGCACCGGGATATGTTTTGCAATCCAAAATCTGATCCGAAATCTCTGCTTGACCATAATGAAGTCGATTTTGTAACACCCTGTATCTCCTGGTCTCATCCATGTGTATATTCTTCTATTGTGGTTATTGAATAAGGTGTTAGCTATGACCAACTCATGCTCCAGCAGAATTCCATCAGCCTGCTTTCTCGATCATTCCTTTCACCTAATCCGAATTCTCCTACTATTTTCCCTTCTCTTCCTTTACCAACCACAGCATTCTAATCTCCAATTATTATTATTATTATTATTATTATTATTATTATTATTATATTAATTCAGCCCCATAATGAGCACGTGGAACCATTAAATAACACTGGAATTCATCTTTTTGAACTTCTTATTCGCCCAAAATTTCTTCATTCTTTCACTCTGGGCCTGCCGTCTTTCTTATGTCCATGAGGTTTGGAGTTTCAAGCTTTTCTCGGATGGATTCTTGGGTGTAAATTTGTGGGTGTTGATCTTTTGTCTGTATGAAGTCCTTGTAGTAGTCATTGGATCAATGTCGACTTCTGTAAGGTCCATTTGTGTATCTACTAGCCAGCGAATTTTGGTTTGTCGGTTCCCATTGATAATAAGAATTACTATAACATTTCCATCACCCTTGGCATGCCTCAGAACTTCATATATTTCTCCGTAGACCTTTTCAACATCTTCATCATCAACTTGACTGGTGGGCATGTAGGCTTGTACCACTGTGGTGCACTTTGGTTTTGCATTGATTTTGGCTACAACAATCTGTTCACTATATTGTTCATAATAATCTACCCGCTGTCCAAGTTTCCTAATCAATATGAGACCAACCCCTGCTGGGACATCCTTTGATTTAGTGCTAATGACCCTATAGTCTCCTGACCAAAAGTCCTGATCTTCCTGCCAGCGCATTTCACTAATCCCAACCAAATCCAACCTCAACCTATCCATTTCCTTTTGTAAGTTTTCTAACCTTCCACTGCATATCAGACTTGTAACATTCCACGCTCCGATCCGTAGAATATCAGATTTCCTCGTCACTTCTGTGATGTTAACCTCCTCTCGAGTAGTCCCCACCCGGAGATCCGAACGGGGGACTAGTTTATCTCCGGATTGAAATTTTACAAGAGAGGAGGCCATCATCACATGTAATGATACATAAAGAGGTGCCTTACGGCTGTAGTTTCCCGTTGCTTTCAGCCGTGCAGCAGAACGCAGTGTAGCCACTAGTTGGCTAATATTATCAATATCTTGTCTCTAAGACAAGTAAAGACATGATTTATTCTGAAAGGCTGCTACTCCCCTTCAGAATAAAGTAATAAAGCAATTCTACAACCAAATATACTAACATTCTACTAACGAACACATCATAAAATTCTAATAACGATAAAATACTAAAATTTTTCTTACAACAAAAATATTAATATTCGACCAAGGATAAAATAGTAAAATTCTACTAACGATAAAATGCTAAAGATCAAGTAACAGCAAATTTAAGATACTCCAGCATCTAGGTCATTAGCCCTGATAGCTATCATACTGTACTTTTAAACGGCCCTACATCTAGGTTATTAGCTCAGATGGCTATCATACTGTACTGTTGTTTTAAGAGAACCCAACATCTAGGTCATTAGCCCTGATAGCTATCATACTGTACTTTTAAACGGCTCAACATCTAGGTTATTAGCTCAGATGGCTATCATACTGTTACGTGCCACCCCCTAGTGGCACCTTTGTTAACTGGATTACGGTGGGTATAAAGCACAACACCATTTACTGCTTAAAGAAATAATTAATTTTATTGCAGCCAGAAAAATACACTACTCGACAGCAATTATTACCTTACTCCAGTTTCCTCACGTCGAGAAACCTTTCCCTTTCACTTGTCAACAGACCACAGTTAATCCTCTTCGCTAATGAGTCCGGTCCCGTACGCTAGCTGGAAATAGCTGCACTAGGTCTGTCACTGTACTATACACTGTTTCACAAGCACCACAATCACTTCCTCGCTGTCAAGAGAATCAGCTTCACTAGGGATTTCGTAAGTCACCACACTTCTGTCGCCCAGGATAAACACTCGCACTAGCTCATAAAACACACAACAACAACTGCTTGACAGGTCGCACTTATATAGAAGGCCGGTGACTCAATAAATGCTTCTAGATCCATCCAGGGTTCACGGCTTCTCGAGGTTTCCATCGCTGGTCCAGTCACGAATATTCTGGACTATCCCTTTGTCCTAGTAGCCCTGTTGCATAAGGCGCACGCAATACAGGAGGCAGGGCACAGCCCAGCCCTGGGGCAGTTGTGACTTATGCGGCGAGTGATGACACAAACTCACAGCCGTAACAATACTGTACTTTTATAGGGCCCAACATCTAGGTTATTAGTTCAGATAGCTATGACACTGTTGTTTCTGAACAAGAGATGTGACCACATTGCACTTTATACCACGGATTAGGGACATGACAATACATTACTGATTATAAGGACAGTCTGGTACATGCTTGTTGCCGGTTGATCTTCAGTACATCGTCGCGTCAACACGTGCTGCACTCAGGGCCGCTAGACGTCGTGGCATGGAATCATACAGCGATTGAATACGCTGCTAGGAAATACCGTCCCACGCGGTTTGTAGGTGCGTCCACAAAGCATCAACAGTGGCGACAGGTGGACTTGAACGTACAAGTTGTCGACCGACCATATCCCAGACATGTTCGATGGGCGACATGTCAGGTAAACGGGCAGGCCAGAGAAGCAGAGGTATCCGTCGTTCTGCGAAGAAGGCTTGCGCATTCCTCGCCACATGCGGGTGGACATTGTCCTGCTGAAATATGGCCTGTGGAACGGCCTGCAAGAGGGGCAGTGCCGCGGGCTGTAAAACTTCCCTGATGTGGCGGTCACTGTTCAGATTGCCCGCAAGACGTACGAGGCGCGATCGCCTGTTATAGACAATTGCACCCCAACACATGGTGTTTGTCCGCTCTGCCGCTCAACAATACAGTCTGCCTGATTGCGTTCTCCACGGCGGCGTCGAATTTGTATGGGACCATCACTGTAGGACAGGTTGAAGCGGGACTCGTCCGAAAACACTACATTTTGCCACTCAGCCTGCCAGTGTCGGCGTGCACGTGCCCATTGTAGTCGGAGGCATCGGTGGTTCCCAGTCAATGGAAGCCGACGCAGTGGCATGCGTGCTACCAGTCCAGCCCTCTAAAGACAGCGCCGCACCGTCTACGCAGACATGTCCACCCCCGTTGCAGTGCTCCAACGTCGAGCCAACACCGAGGACGACGTTGTTCGGTCCGATACGGCCATGTGGAGAAGATGGCGGTCGTCTCGCGCTGTGGTCACATTGCGTCGTCCTGTACCCTGTTGTCGCTGTGTACGGCCCTCCTTTGTCCACTGGATCCACATACGCCTTACTGTTGACGCGGCGTGCCCTGTACGAACCGCAATGTCCCGTAACGACAGACCCACCTCCCGGAGTCCAAGCATTCTGTCTCGTTCAACCGCACTCTCATGCTGATAGTTCACCCTGTGATGTCAGCGAGGCATCGTTGCACTTGCTAACACGTTTCCACTTGGTATGACGGCCCCACGCCATAAACCTTTAAAAAGTTTAATATTTTACGGGTAATATGTAGGGCTTACATAACTTAATAAGAACATAATAATAAAAAATTACTTACAACTATTTATAACTTATTTTTTTAATATAGTACAGTGTAAGTAATATTTTTAATTGATTATTTGCTTGCTGTTAGTATGCATTTCATTTCAAAAAAATGCTAAACATAATTTTAAATTTTACTTTTACTTAGACTGCTTGTGAAAATGAAGATGAGTAAACATTTAGCTGAGGAAAATAAACAATTACAGTACCGGTACATAGGCTAAGCTTTTTAAATTTTGATTTTGTTCAAAAATAATTAAATTGAGCGATTAGTTTGGCAAAAAGAGTGATAGTCAGTCTGAAAGACTAGACTTTACAGTATATCATTTTAAATGCTACAAATGCTGAAAAATGCTGGCTGAAAGCCGCATGATCATGCAGCGAACTGCGTGAACTCAAACTCCATTAGCAAGTGCAAACCAAGGTCAAAGGAGGTACTGTAGCTGGCTGGATGACGTCACGCTCACCGGAGCGCGTGGGGAAAGGAGGAAGCTCAAGCGGTACTATGACGTCACATACCTCAGTGCATTCTCGGTACATTTCGTCTCGTCGCCGTAACGTAACGCCAGACCTCAGCGTAACGACGAAGTCGACAAGATCATTTAAAATGATAAAATAGACAAATCAAGACAATATCACAGTGATGAAAGGGACTGGAGTTGGGGTAGGGTGGGTTGTCGAGGGGGAGCATTGACCCTGACGTGCGTAAATAAAGGCTCGGTCACATAGAAAGCGGTCTGTCGCGGCGGTAAGCGATATCAGACCGAGACGGTCAGGCGGTCCAGTTGCATTTCCGAAAGTTGTATCTACCCTGGCACACAGAACACGGTCTAGCGTCACCCGCTAGTCATTGTCGCGACGATGAGCGATCCGGTTGTACCTAGGTATACATTTACAGATTGCCCGGCGGCCCGCCTTACCAGTGACCAAACTGAAGTATTTATTGAAACTGTGAGTAAATACACATATTTGTTCGACAGTTCACACGAACATTATTCAAATGTTTTAAAGAAGGCTGAAGTATGGAATCGTGCAATTCCTCGAAACCTTCTCGCGACATACGAAATTACTTGAAAAACCTATCTTCGTGTGATTCCAGTTCGATACATAAGAGGTGGTATTCTCCTAATTGCTCTCTCTTCTTATTGATGTCATGCACCCAACATTGTCTTTTCTTCTTTGTGTTTTGCAAAGCAAGTAGGAGAAGGTTGTTCTTCGTCCGAGCTCATACTCAATAATAATATCAAACAATACTTAATATGAAAACACAGTACATATTCCCTAGAAGGAAGCGACCAGACTGGACCGCTCACACAAAGTTATCGCGTCCTATGTGACGTCCCCATATCGCAGACCAGCACGTCGACCGCTGGATCGCTTGCCGCCGCGACGGACCGCTTTCTGTGTGGCCGAGCCTTAACACTCCAGTGGGCGCGCGGTTTGCCGTAACGCGAGTGGGCGCGTGGAGGACAGGTGTCCTCCACTTTGTTTTGCCATTTTACCCTATGAAATGTATATTTAGCGATCATGACTTTTTGTTTTGGGTTAGGTAGGAATATATTAAATATATTTTTCATAAAAAAGAGTGTATGCTACAAAATAGTAAGTAGGAAATGCATAATTATGGTAAATCCATCAAAAACGAGTATAAGTTTGGTAAGTTACGTTATATATGTTACTAAAACGTGTATAAGTTTTATGTTATAAATGAAAAATTGTACAAATTAAGTGTTGTCTATTATTTCTAGTTTGAAAATACTAATTGGTTTCGTAGTATAAAAAGATAAAAATAATTTTCCATCTTAGTAAAGCATATAAAACACAGCTTTTTTGAAACTCAAACACACTGCTTTTGACTTCTCTTGACTTATCAGGTAGAAAGTTTCGGGGAACTGCTGCTTTGTTCTTTCTCAGAGTAGCAATCATAGTTACTTTTTTTTCTTCCCGTAGCTTTATTGCCAAGGGCACAGATACGAACCAATTTTCACAGGTAATATTCCTATTCGTTCCTGAAATAGGCTGCATCAATCTCAAACCAGGTCTGACGTGTTGTTGCTTCTTCTGAAAGGGCTGCTTGTTTGCTTCCCTACATACACTTGAAGGTTTGTAGCATAGAAGGTTGTTTTGGAAACCATAGCAAACGATCTCTATCCCATACTTTGCAGGTTTACTAGGCAAATACACACGGAAGGGTTACATAAACAGGCTCTACTCCCGTGCCGTGAGAGTTATCCCACATTTCAAATACATTTTTTCTTTCAGCCTTCAAAACCCCAGCAAGATATAAGATAGGTCTACCAATCAATGCACCTGTTTCACGGGAAACATTGGGCCTAGCATCCCTTTCTCTGACAAACTAAGGGCGAATTTCAGTTATGTAAACGTTAGTCCAATCAACTATTCTTTTTCACCATTTCATCATCAATATTACACTGTGACGCTGCTTCTGAAGTGACAGTATTTTTCGCAGACCCTTGAGGTCCTCGGCAATGAGAAACTGATATAATGTTATGTCTGGGTGTACTAGAAGTCTGGGCAACAAAAGGTTCTAAGTACCCACTTGATGTGCAAACTTTTCCCAAATAAAACTCTGGGTTGAAGAAAGGGACAGGAGGGACTGCTTCTTTACCACTTCTATTTCCTCGGATTCGTCTGGAACATCAACCGGATCATCTTCTGCATTGATTTCATTTTCTCTACTCTCTGTGTGGTATTCCAATTGGTCTTCTTCTCGTTCATCTTCATCCTCTATACCTAGACCACTCCCGTTATCCTCAGTCTCATGTAGCCAACGGCGTACCAGTTCACGGTCACTTTCACTGGTCATTATTGTATTCACGAATAAACTATTTCAATTAAACCGTTATGGCGTTCAAAACTATGATATAAAAGATAAAAGACCACAGCAATATCCGAGAAAACTGTAACGCCAGTGGGCGCGCGGAGGACAAGTGTCCTCCACTTCTGCACAGTGCAAATAAACACGAGGTCACGGCGAAAATTGGCGAGCATAAAAGCTGAAGATGCACTGACGGGCAGAGGATGAGTGGCAAGAAAGGTATATGGCCGCTCAAGGTCACAAGTTTTGCCAACACTTGTAGTCACACAAAACAAAATCACTGGAGGACACCTGTACTCCGCGCGCCCACTGGAGTGTTAAGACGGGACTGCGTGCCGGTACATTACGACTGACACGTACGAAGGGAACATGGCACCCGACATTACCGTTTATTTTTGGCGTACCCCTAACCCATTCGTTGTGTACCACCAAGGGGTATGCGTACTCCAGGTTGGGAACTGGTGCCTTAGATGCCTTTGCCAAGATTCGATTCACATACGTAATTAAATTCTGTCCATTTTTATGTTCTAATTGTTCGCGCAGCCACCATCTGATCTTTTGCCTTGCCCATACAAGCCCACACAATTATATCGTTCTACCTTGTCACCAATGTTCGTTTGTGGCTCTTAAGCGTTGAGAGTTATTTGGTCTTATGTTTTATAATTTCAAAATGGCAGCTACGCGTAATATTCAATCTCATGATTTGGACTATATCCGCAGTACACGACCTAATAATTCAAAGTCTTCATTTGTCAACAATGCGGTCATGAATATCCAATTGTTGGAAACGTTAATTATTGTTCCTCTTTGTTACAAAAGTGCTCCCTCATTTATTTTCTCGTGAGATGAGCAATAATTTGAACTCGTGCAGTAACTATGGACCATTGTGTTCAGTGAACCGTAGCGCCACACTGTGAAATCGTTGCACGATGCTGGTAATAACTGCTTCTGATGGACAGATACAGAGCGCGTCTGGTAGTAAACAACGTCCAGTTACTCCGTAAGCTGCCTGCCTTGAACATAAGCATTCCGAATTTATAGTACAACTATTTATTCATAGAATCTCCTACAAAAACTCCGTGTGCTGTTGTTGGTCGGAGTATTTCCTTTTCAGCATTTTAGCCTATTTTCATCTATGAAAAAATAGGCGTATGAGATCACCTTTCTTCCATGCGTGTGTATGTATGTGCATGTGTGTGTGTGTGTTTGTTTGTGTGTGTCACACCCTAATAACTTCTAAACGGCCCGAACGATTTCAATGAAAGTTGGTAAGGTCATAGCACTATATTGACCGACCCCGACCGTACCCATCAAATGTTATTATATCTCACCAATCCAACTTGGCGGCTGTGCGAAATATTTCACAGGCATTCTATATCTCCGAAACTATTACCGATATCACCCAGAAATTTTGTACGCTGATAGAGGTTACTACTAGAAGTTCACCTATGAGACTTTCAAAAACCTGTTGACTACAAAACGAACATGGCGGCCAAGCGAATTTGAAACTTTTAATTTTACCCATCCAAACGCAATGAAACTTGGTACAGCAAATGCCGAATTTCATGAAAAAATATTTCTCCCGTAACAGGTCCTTTCAAAGTTCAGGTCCAAATATTTTTCCACGGGTGAGATATGTAGTCTTTTATCTTTCTTTTCAGGTTACATATTGGAGTTCTGTCATATTAAACTACAGAGAGTACAGTTTGTTTGTATCGGAGACCCTCGCTTGCCCGGTCGCCCGCGGCGCGAGCCTGTTTCCCGCCACGCACTTTGCCGTTTTGCGGTGCCTTCGCGGCACTGAGTCATTGAGTATAGGAATTTGTACTTACCTAGTTCACAGCTGGTGCTGAAAATGTTCGCCATTCACTGCTACACATTGCTGGCACCTTTTTATGAAACTGGCATGTACTCTCTGAAGTTCCTCAGCACCGATTGACTCTATTTCAGCTGTAATATAGTCTTTAAGCTCATTTATAGTGTGAGGGTTTCTCGCATACACTCTATTTTTAAGCGTCCCCCACAAATAAAAGTCACATGGTGATAAGTCTGGGCTTCGCGGGGGCCACACGTTCCGACTTATAATCCTAGTACCAAAAATGCGACGCAATTCTGTCATGGATGCTTCGTCAGTGTGAGCAGTGGCAGAATCTTGTTGAAAATAAGTTCGACAATCGCTCTCCGTAAGTCAGTTCGTCAAAAAATTGGTCAAGGATCACATTGAAGTACAAATTTAAGTACTAGTCCTGATCAAAAAGGGTTGGTGGGTATGTTATGGACAGCGGAGGAGTAAACATCTATTACTGCATCATTTCCTGATTTATCCTTTATCATTAGAAAAAGTATTTTGACTAATTTCAGTAGTCCAGACAATTTTATCGTACGAGTGATGTCTCACTCCGTGTTACTATTCATCGCTGTCCCTAATACAGTTACACACACTACTTCTGTCACCACATACATACAGGTTTGCAGACATGTTCAACACAGGTGGTTGATTGGTTCCTCAGTTTAGGGGCTGCGACAACGTGGTATTGTAGCCTCGTGTACTTTGGGTGTGTGTGGAATCTGTCTGATAACCGGTGTTAATTTTAAGGCTGTATTAGTGTGTGTTATTTGTTCTTAATTCAGATAAGGACTGCAGACATTCAATTTTCAAGTAGTTCCTACTTTTGCTACCAAACGCCGCCGTCAACGACAACTAGTTCTGACTTGGTTACTAGATGCCACCGCAGTCGGCTCCTGGCAACGAACGTTGGAACCCAAAAGCGTCAGTCAATTCTAACCTAAAATTTAGCTTCACATAAGTGCAATAAGTGGAAGATTCTTTTACATGCCATAAATCTATGACGACCGCCGGCTTTACTTCCCCTACGAAGGAAGGCATACTGAAGGATTTTAACGCTCTTAAAAAATCCGACGACCTGGGCCGGGTTTGAACCCGTGACCTTACACACCCAACTATACGGTGCTGATGACCAGGATGTCCCCAGCCACTAAAATGAAATAGTAACAAAAACGATTTAAAACCCACGGTCCCGGTGCGCGTTCTTGGCTGTCGTCCCAGAGGTCCAGGTTCGATTCCCGGCTCTGCCAAGGAATTTGAATTCCGGGGTGAGGGCTGGAACACTGGTACACTCAACCTCGTGAGGCTAAGCTGAGAAGAGGAAGGTTCGATTCCCACCTTAGCCATCCTGGAAGTGGTTTTCCCACTCTTCTACTCCAGGCAAATGCTGGGATGTTTCCTAACGATAATCCAAGGCCACCTCCTTCCGAATCCCAATTCACAAATAAACGAAGTGGTTCAGCCATCAAAATAACACAGGTTGGTGCACAAATTCCACACACACACCTAAAAAATACTTGGGGCTATATGACCGCGATATCACAACCACTAAAATAAGCAACAACAAAAACGCTTACATTCATACTGTATTTCTCACTGAAGAGGAGGAGTTAAATGTCTCTGCCATCAGAACAACGGCGTGCAATGCCGACGATCGCGTGTTTGAGACTTTCAAGGATGACGATTTAACTCTCTGGATTTAAGAGCTTCCTTAAAGTTTCCATGATGGCCATTGTTTTAAGCGGCGAAACATTGAAATCATCTGGACCCGGGTACAGGGAGTGATAGCCTCATTTTAAAGAATGTCTTTAATATCAGATATCTTTTAATATCCCTCAAACATGGTCATTGACTTCAAGGATTTAGGGGGAAAACATTTCAACACTTATGAAATTACTGTGTCTGCATCAGTGATAAAAAGTAATTTATCTCTTCGTACATGGCGGCTTCTAAGCATTAAAGATAATAATAAGGTACACACACGTAGATGAAATCTGTAAATAAATGTGCTGATGTCAGTAATTGGAAGAAGATTCCATCTTTCTGCTTGGAACTTTATTATGATTTGAGTGGCATGTCCTTAACATAACCACTGTTGTTAAGCTCTAAGATAGCTGGTGAGTGTCCTCTGTACAGCAGTTAGAGCATTACATTTTCAAATATGAAACAGACTAGGGGAACTTTTACTGAAGATGAGGTTTAAACAGCATATTTCAAAATTGCTCGAAGATGATTATATACACTACTATATATTTCTTAGAATCGTGTGGCCATGATAAGAAATAGTGATAATAGATCCAACATAACCTTAACTTACCTAAGTTAAGGTGATGCTAACTGAATATTTGAACAAAACACTTCAATTTCTTAATATGCTCATACCTCCCAAGTTTATGAATCAATTGTTATGAAAGTGTTTCAACATGGTGAGTAAAACTCCCTTTATAGGACACAATAGTTGTTACTGAAAAAACAATACCCTTCGCTGCTACCAACATTACAATTAATGATTTTTTTTAAACAAAATATTAAAGAAAATATACATTTATTACTTAACTACAAAGTTGAAATCAGGCCATTTTATTTATTTATTTATTTACTTATTTATGTATTTATTGATTTATGTTGTGAACATTACAGGAAGCCCCAATTACATTGCTCACTACTAGAATTATATAATATACAACAATATATAAATATAAATACAAAAGATACATAAAGAGAAGATATAGATGGAGATACACGTTATAAATAAGAAGGAGAAGAAAATAAGGGTCAGGTATGAGAAGGAAATGGGCTGAATACAGTACAATATATTACAAGACATCTTGCAGTTTATCACAGGACGCTGCAAACTGGTTTTCTGACATACTGAAAATATCCAAGTCAAGATTATGAACTTTATTATAGTGGGATAAAATTCTGTTAATCGGCGAGTTTTTATGATTGTCTGTGTGAACTCTCGGAATAAAGAAAATGTTTCGGAATCTACTAGGTTTCACAGCTGGGACATATAATGTAATTCTCTCTCGAATTTTAGCGTCGTCAATTTTATTGTTTACTATTTTATAAAGGAAAATCAGGCCCTGACAATTTCGCCTGTGAGATAGTTTTCTGACATTGAAGGACAGTAATATAAATGTGTACGATTCGTAAGAGGGATACTAGCCAAATCTTTTGTAATATACATATTTTAAGAATGTCTTTTGGATATTCTCTATAAGCTTATTATGTTTCAATGTGTATGGATTCTATATAACTGAAACATATTCTAGTTGTGATCTGATGAAGGCATTAAAGAGCAATATTAAAATCCCATAGGAGAAATTAAATGAATTTCTTATTACAAATCCCATACATGTATGTGCTTTAGAGACAATTTTCACTATATGTTTTTGTAAATTCAGATCATTGGTAAATACAATTCCCAGATCCAGATCTTCATGAATTTTAAGTAAGCACTCCCCGTCAATGTCATAGTGAAAATTGATGTAATTTTTTCGCCTAGTAAAATTAATTTGCTTGCATTTACTGATGTTAAATGGCAGTTTAGTTTCTTTCGTCATATGTTTAGTTCATTTAAATCATTTTGAAGTTTGATACACTCGGAAGGGTCACGTATTGATTTATATAATTTTATAACGTCTGCGAATAATAACATTTCTGAGTGTTGAACTTTATCAGAGATGTCGTTTAAAAATAATAAGAATAGTAATGGTCCTAAGTTAGATCCCTGAGGAACTCCTGAGTTGGTGGGAAATGTTTTGGATAGTTGCGTTTTATATTTCACAACTTGTGTTCTGTTCTTCAGGTATGAAATCAGCAGACGAAACAGTGGTTCAGAAAAATTATACGTTGATAGTTTAGTGATGAGTACGTCATGATCCACTTTGTCAAATGCCTTTTGAAAATCGGTATATATTACATCTACTTGGCCTTTGTGATCTAGCTCCGTGAATACAAATTGCGTAAAATTATTTAGGTTAGTCACGGTTGTCCTGTTTGGTATAAATCCATGCTGATTTGGGGAAATGATCACTTTAACAAGTTGAAAAATATGACTATACAAAATACTTTCAAATATCTTAGCCGAAGATGACGATACAGCTACAGGTCTGTAATTCATAATCTGAACCGAGTTCCAGGATTTTAGAATTGGTGTTACTTCTGTATGTTTCCATTTATCTGGAAATGTGCTGGTCTTCAGTATGAGATGGTATATTATAGTCAGTGGTTTAGTAATATATTCCTTGCAGCCTTTAAAGAGGTATGGTGGTAACCCATCAGACCCCGCTGACTTATTTGGTTTTAGTTTGTAAATGGCGAATTCAACCACAACCTCGGTGACTTCAGATATAACCAAATAATTTTGAAAATATTGTTGCTTTACGTTATTGCTGTTGTGTTCATTTTATAGTTGGGAATAGTTTGCGAATATACTGATTTGAAATAGTCAGCGAAACAATTGGCAATTTTCAGTGATTTACAATATTCTTTACCTTCATATTCCATCGCCAATCCTGATCCCTTACTCTCCTTTCTGTTTTTTTTTATAAAGTTCCAGAAGCTATTGCTATATTTTTCCATGTTCCGCTCAGTAAGAGCTACATAGTCATCATATGCTTTTTTTTAATCTTTTTTTAAATCTCACTGACACCAAGAATATCAAATTCATACAAGATCATTTCTCTGGTCACCCGCCTCAGCCTACAGTAGTACTCTCACCAGAGTCCTCACATTCCAGAAACCTATTCGTGTCTTCCTTTTCATGCCGAAAGTTGTCAACATGAGATCAGTCCGGTTTTCATTCTTTTCAGTTTCTTCAATAATAAACAATTTCGAGAGTGCGAGTTATTAGCCCACAGCTTCCTAGTTTTCTAGTAGGGCTGCCACCTTAAGGACTGAAAACGAGCCCCGCAGTTTTCCAACCGTACCGCTGAATTACAGCTCCGCCTGGAAATAACCTAATGATAACGCTGCTGCCCACAATCATGGTGTAGTCTGTCATTTAGTCTGGTCTCTCACCCTCGACCTTACCGGCATGGGCGGCCCTGCCAGGAGCCGAAGCTCCCGCCGGCATTGCTCTCGGGATCACTGTGATACACACAAGCCTCCCCACCACGTCAAGGTATCAGACCATGGAGGAGGTATGCAATACACTAACCCTAACAAAAACTAACCCCGTGGCACTACAACCCATGAAGGGCCTAGGCCTACCAAGCGATTGCTGCCCAGCCATTTGGCCTGCAGATATAGGGATGACACGTGGTCAGCGCATCGGACCCCCTCGGCCGTTAATCTTGGTTTTCGTGACCGGGGTGCTGCCTCACTTTCAGACAGCTACTCAATTGTCCTCACGAGGCTGAGTGCACCCCGTTCCAGCCCTC
The DNA here is from genome assembly GCA_946902985.2 of Meconema thalassinum. Taxonomy (NCBI): domain Eukaryota; kingdom Metazoa; phylum Arthropoda; class Insecta; order Orthoptera; family Tettigoniidae; genus Meconema; species Meconema thalassinum. The sequence goes on from OX336394.1 coordinate 224,428,819, forward strand.
TCGTCAGTTTCTAAAATAAATCCCTGACGGAGCCGGGAATCGAACCCGGGGCCTCCGGGCGAGAGGCAGGCGCGCTACCCCAACACCATGGGGCCGGAATGCAATACACCACTCGTAACAAAAGAAGATACGACGCCAAATTTGGTTTTAGGACAGACATTTTGCCTTCTTAAGTATTGATCTTGCCATGTCTATTGCCTAAGAGAATAGAATAAATGCATCTGAAAGTTAAATGCGTGAAAAATGTGTAAATGCATGCATTGTTGGTTCGTAAAGGATCACCAGTTGCACATTTGTAGATTACATGACAAAATACAAGAAAGACAGGTCCTGTGACAGAGACTCGGCCTAAAACTAAATACTCCATTGTAATGAATGTGTTGTATCTTAATATGCAAAACATTTGAGGTAATTTTTTTCTCTCCAAAATTACAGACTTTTCAAGAGCGGATAACGCGAAAACTATACAAGATATCGAAAAATGTGACTGGATACAACTCGTAGCAAGTTTAATCAGCTTTCATTTTGTATAGAATAGTCATATCGGTAGGACGCATAGTTTCCGAGATTTAAGCGAAACAACGAAAAATAGGACCTTCGAACCCCCCTCTCTTCTCCTCCCCCCCCTCCCCCCCCCCCCCCCTCAGCCCCATCTCAAAGACTACGGGCGGGAACTTTTGATATGTTCACCTCCTAACTAGTCCAAACAAAGTTACGAAGTCAAAAATTGTGTTCCAAACATTTCCCTCTATACCTTTTTGTTGCCAGGACTAATAAAGAATTTAGTTCTGTTCAGCTTCGGTTGGTTGGTTCCTTAGTTTAGGGGCTGCGACAATGTGGTCATGTAGCCCGTGTACTTTGTGTGTGTGTAGAATCTATCTGATAACCGGTGTTAATTGTGATGGCTGCATTAGTGTGTGTAATCTGTTTTTAATTCAACTAAGGCCATCAGACGATAATTTCAATTAGTTCCTACTTTCGCTGCCAAATGCTACCGTCACCGATACCTAGCTGTGAACTTGGCTAATACTAGATGCCATCGCTACCAGTGCCTGGTGATGAACTTTGGAATTTAGGAGCATTAATCAAACCTAACCTACAAATTTTGCATCACACAAGGTTAGTTAGTGGAAGGTTATTTTACATGCCTTAAATCTATGACATGGGCCCGCCGGCTTTACTTCCCTTCCGAAGGAAGGCATATTGAGGGATTTTTAACGCTCTTAAAAATCCGACGACTTCGGCCGGTTTTGAACCCGCGATCTTGAGCATAGAAGCTCAGCATGCTACCAACTTCGACACCCAAGGCGCCCTATTCAGCTATATTAATTTGGTCACCTCTGTAATATTGCACCCAATAGCCATAGAATCATGTTACAATTTACAAAACATACAGAATGTTCAGTCTTGTGCATAGTGGGACAGAGGTAATGTAACTGTGCACTCAAGCGAGTGATACGGCAGGCAGTGTAGACACAAACACAGTCTCTGGATGGTTCATAAAAGCCTTTCCTGTTACAGATGCGGTGATGAAACCCATGTACAGTGAAACCTCTCTAAAAGACCACCCCTATTAAAAGACCACCCCTCTTAAAGACCGATTTGCCTTGGAACCGATTTGAAACCTCATAAGGTCAATGTATTTGTTACCTCTATTTAAGGACCACCCCTCTCCCCGACCAAAGACCAGGCCTTTTCTCAGTCTGACCTCTTTCAAAAGACCACTTCTCGTCTGCCCTCCCATTGGAGATGGTGATGAGGGTGATGATGTAAATAATGGTTCTGTTGGCAGAGAAGTGCATCACCATACAATGTCATTAGAAAAAGTGTTATGTAACGTATAAAAATAGAAAAAAAAACGGGTGTCCTATAAGATTGTTCGAACCCAGAACAAATTAATGGACTTTCGAACTCACTCAGAGATATTCTAGAAAGTGAAATTGTTAAAAACAAGATGTTCAGCAAAGAACATATAGCCTACTTTCTCCTAAATGTATGGGTATATTTATAACTCTTTGTCCTCATCCCTAAAACCACCTCTACCACCATGTAGTGTTTGTTTTCTTTTATATTGATAATTAGCCAGTAAGTGTCAAAATCAATATTATATACTTTATGATGATTGAATAACAAAACTACTAACTTATTGTAATGCATTCACGTCCGTTAATCTCTATATTAAGCCAGCCTGCAAACTTAAGGATCCATCGTTTTGGGTACCTTCCCCTTAAAAAATCCGCGCCAATCACAGTAGGTTGGTGCTGCGACCTAGCAGTGAATTCATATTTATCTAGTACGCCTCTGGGTGTTCAACGAGTAGGCAGTTTAAAGTAGCCAGGAGGGAGGCGATCCAACTGGCAGTGTTTAATGATAGAGCGTACAGTCACTCGTCCTGCTAGAAGGACCTTCCGGAAGTACTTTTGTACACAGCGGTGCGTCCTTCCAGCAGGACTTTGGACCCTTATGGCAAATGTTTGAACTGGCCTTCCAGCAGGACGCGTCCTTCCGGCAGTACTTTGGGTTATCAGAGCGTAATAATATTGCAGTTCTGGTACTGGGCAAACAATAAAAGTCTGTAAATATTCTAAAATATTCAATATGACTCATATTGACTAATACAATAACTGTCTCTTAACAACATATTGACTCTAAAATATATAAACGTATAAAGTATAAACGTGTTTTCTTATAGTACAGAGACTAAATAAATGTATGAGCGACGGCGCGTCCATCACTCGAGAATAAATAAATTAAAAAAAGCCTAGTTGTGTTTCTGTCAATATCCCACTGCACAGTTGCACAACTACACGTAATTTAAACTACAGTACCATGACATTTACTGATATCATAATTACTAGCAAATAACGAGCGACTCCATGCATCTCCGCTGTTTGGAGCATCGAAATAGGTAGCAAAAACATAAACACAGTCACCATTACGTATAATCGCCGCCATTACTGAACGGTCAGAGCTACCAACTTCAGACTTGCATGCGCTGATTCGTTACATTTCCCTCTATATAATGGAAAAAAGAACGGTCCTGCCAGCAGGACGCTTCGTCCTCATATAAGCAATTGAATTACGTACTCAAATGAGGACCTAACTTCCTGCCGGCAGTGCCTTGTACGTTTTATCATTAAAGGTAATCGGAGCGCGATCGTGGCTAATAGTCGAACTACCTGTATTACAAAATTGCCATACTTAAGGAGGCCAGGTATTGACACAGCGGTATATTTGGAACAATACTACCCACATAACCCACAAGAGGACAGCACCGTACAGAGACATTAAGAAGGCTGTGGTTGATAACAACGTGTATCTAATTCTTCTATTCTCCTTTTCGTAATGTCTTCTGTTTATGTGCAATGCTGAGACTGTGATTTTATTAATAAACGAGTGTATACATTAGCCTCCCCTTTGAGCTAAATGACATTTTATTCAGTATCTGTGAAAAGAGCTTGTGCACATCATTTGTAAAAGAATTCAAGAAAAAAAAAGTCAACTGTAGCAGTATTCGATTCCCAGTCAACTGCGTGACAGGCTAACACGCTAGCCCAGAGCTAAACATATCCGTAACATCATGGCGATCTTAACTGATATTTTAGATTCAACCTGTTGGCAAATAATGACTTGAAATAAACTATTTCTTCACTGCAGTACATCTTCATTATAGATCATTTCATACAAAGTTTATATTATTGTATCAGTAGGGTATATCGCATACAACATACTAAAACTACTGAAATATAAGACAGGCTCATGAGGACAGCTGCCATCTTGTCGTGTGGCAGATACAGCTCAGCTCTTTTAAGCCAGTCATACAGAATAATATTATAATATTAAATTATAATAAATAACGGATCACGACCTTCAGGATAGCTTAAACCAGCCTAGGCTTGATAATCTGAATTGGTGGGTCTTAAGCTATTGATTATAATGGTTGCATAATTCACACGGCCACCATCCTGAAATGGCAAGGCCGATGACCTTGAAGTTTGGGTGAAAGACGCGTCCTATACAAAGGTATGTTGTCACCAAATTTGGTAGAGATCGGATGATTAGTTTAGCCGTAATTTGAGTTTACGTTTTGAACGTTTGAGTGGCCGCCATTCAGTTTTGGTAAAGATAGCGGCGATATAAAGTATGACACTGAGGTGCCCTATGCTAGAGCTACCTCTGTACCAAATTTCGTTCAATTCGGTTTCACCGTGTTCGAATTGATAGGGGGGGACAGACATTCAGAGTACACTCACTCACTCACTCACACACACACACACACACACACACACACAGACTCACACACACACATACACACAGACAGACACACAATTTTTCGCCCTGTGTTGGTCTCATAAGTCTACTTTAATTTTTTGCAAAAATCGAAAGTAGGCTAAAAAGATGTGCTAATGTGAAACAGAGATCAATTCGTGACTTTTTTAAATGACAGAGCTCAGAAAATAACTAATTGTAATTAATTTGTTCTAAAAGTGAACCAATGCAGTGTTCCAACTGTACTTTATTAGTAATGCAGTATAAAATTATGTTTAATGCCTACCTCTATTAAGAGACCACCCCTCTAAAGACCAGTTTTCCATGGAATGGTCACTGGTCTCTTAATAGAGGTATCACTGTATTGCGCCTCTCGTGTAGATGTGGCGTAGCTTGAAGTTCGCTTCTTTCCAGTCTTGGTTGATCATGGCCGGGGTTTAATAGAACTCCGAGGTTTATTTCTGCTGTTTTCCGGAGTTGTTCCCCTCAGCATTTTCTGGAGGCTGGGGTTAATGCCAGGTTGTGGGTAGTCATTAGATCTTCAATTAAGGATCTAGTACCTGCTAGCTGGTACGCAAGTCGGGTTTGCGCAAATTTGGATATGCAGGGAGCTCGTTTTACGTATCTGGCCTTCGCTCCGTCGAGAGACTTCAGGTTTTTGTAGTTTAGGTGTGGTCATATCATCTCGATGGCATATGACCACCTTTAGTTTGAATAGTGCCATTGCGGTTCTGAGGGAGAGTTATAAACAAAGTACTGCATGTCTTAAAATAATTTCCCCTCTGAGTGTCTGTAGATAAACGCCTACCATTTCAAGTTCAAGATCTCTCTATTTACTGACAGTCATCAGTTAAGCATGACATCCGAGATGTGTAACAGAATCATACATCCTTGTTTTCAAGATCACGATAGCATCTTGCTACTCAAAACACTGCTGCCTGTTAACCCGGTGGAAACATGCTAATGGATTCTCACACAAGATAAATACGAACACCTCAGACTTCACACGCCAGTCTGTAGCGCATTCCTCACTGATGGACAAGAACACGCACATTTTACTTTCACAGACACATCCTCTAAACCAGAAGGTTCGGCTTCTCTTTTTATTATTATTATTACTTTTATTTTATTATTACTTTTAATATTATTTCGTTTTTTCGTAGTCAGTTTACCCTCTAGGTAGGCTTTTCCCACGGACTCAGTGAGGGATCCCACTTTTACTGCCTCTACAGGCAATGTCCTGGAGCTTGACATCGAATCGAGGGATACAACTGGGGAGGCGGGACTAGCGCTTCGCCCAGGCGGCCTCACCTGCAAAGCGTACTGGGGGCCTCATGAGGAATGGGTCGGGATGGGAAGCATGGGAGGGATAGCAAGGAAGAGGGAAGGAGGTGGCCGTGGCCTGACGGTAGGCACCATCCCGGCATTTGGCCGAAGACGAAGCGGGAAACCACGGAAAAACCATTTCGAGGATGGCTGTGGTGGGAATCGAAACCCCTCTACTCATTTGGACCACCCGAGGCCGAGTAGACCCCGTTCCAGTCCTTATACCACTTTTCAAATTTCGTGGCAGAGCCGGGAATCGAACCTCAGACACGTAAGGCAGGTAAGCACGCTGACCACAACACCACGGAGGCGACTTATTATTATTATTAATCATATTATTATTTTGGTTATGGGGTTTGTAGCCATTTTTCAGTCTTGCCTTAGTAATAGAAATTTAATGTGTCTTTCAGTCGGTCAACATGATTTCAGTGCAGGCACTGACGAGAGTAGCTCCTCGCAAGCGGACTGCATACCACTCAAGCAGCTAAGTACACAATTCACTCTGACAGCAATCACATAACGAGCGAAACAAGTCATCCCATAGGTTTCTTCTTCTTCTTCTTCTTCTTCTTCTTCTTCTCCTTCTTCTTCTTCTTCTTCTTCTTCAACAGTCCGTAACAATATATATAAATCTTAAACACATGTAATTTATTTCGGGTTATTTTTCACATATTGTAATTGGAATGATTTTTGTGTTGACCGACTGTAAGTTATAATATTAATTTGCCAACACATACTCACACTAAGCACGCAAATTTGAAGGTCAATCATCACTTTCAGTATCTTAATAACAGAACATCACCGGCACTGGTGGCTACACTCGCTAAAGCGCAGCGTTCAGTCATGGGGCCAAGCTCTCTGCTGACTCGATAGAGTGTGGGTTTGAGCCCCACCGTCGGCTGTCGTTGAAATGGTTTTCCGTGGTTTCCCAATTTTCAACACCAGGCAAATGCTGGGATGGTTCCTTCTGACAGGCCACACGACAAAAAAAAAGTAACAGAACATCACATATAACTAACAAATATTGACTGGTTGTGATAGTTTAACTACTTCTGTAGCTAAGTAAGTGTAAAAACCGTAAATCTTGTAAACGTAGATTTAATAGCCTAAGTGAAATGCATCTGATGATGATCGCTTAACGATCAAAACTGGTCATCCAAGTGTATTTATTATTCTCATGTATTTTTCTTTCAGGATTAGGGGATCATTCAATGCAATAGGGTACAATCGTGTTGACCGACTGAAAGACATTCATTTTCGATTATTATTTTGATTAATTATGCCCAACTATGGAGTGCGTTAGAAGTTACTTACCACAATGTTTCCTCTTTTCTTCCCAGCATCTCATCATCCGTTCACTGTGCTCTCTTTAGTGTTCTCTTGTCTATCCTATATTCTTCCGTGTAGGTATATCGGAAAATTTGTGTCCATTTATTAAGAATCTAAATATTCTATTCTATTGTGAAAGGAAAAAGGAAGCTTGTAGTTTAACGTGACCGTTAATCTCGCGATCATAAGCCACGGGACCTCCGTTTTACGTGGAATCCGAACCACAGGACAGGGCATTTCACTTCGAAAATCTCACATGCAGTGACCGGGAATCGAACCCGGTCCACCTTGGTGAGAGGCATACAGCTTGACCGCTGCGCCACCACGCCCCTTATTGTGAAAGGTTTCTTCATTCTGCAGTTTCTACCAACCAATTGTTTTGTTCTTTCAGCGCCAGTCTACGTTTCCTGATGGAACCTCTATTTAATTTTCTTGGGTTCATTAAATTTTTATTTTTATTTTAATGATATTAACTTTATTTCGGTGTTAGCTCTAACTATTTTTGTCGTTTTGTTTTATTTTTGTAATTATATATTTTTTATTTTAAATTATGTGGGATGAACACACTTTTAGTTCAAGAATCACAAGATACAGTCACATGTACAAAGATCAGAGTGCCTAATGCCCATTTGTCAACAACCGAAAACTGTCGTCATAGTCGAAACTAAAGTCTTTGGATTGTTTGTCCCCACACGCAAGCGGCACCTGGTGGCAAACTCTGTTACTGCCACCACACCTTAGACTATGCCCGTGGGCGGTACCTGTTAGCAAACTGTGTTACTGCCACCACATCTATATTGAAATTTTATAATTATTTTTATTTTAACCGGCTGCGGTGGCCGAGAGCGCAGACGCACTATCTGCTGCCTCATTGATATCGGGAGAGCGTGGGTTCAAAACCCATCTTGGCCGTCCTAAAAATGGTTTTCCATGGTTTCCCATTTTCACCCCCTGGAAAATGTCGGGACGGTTCATTTCAACAAGTTCACGGCCCACTTCCTCCAAAAATCCCTTCCCTGGTTCCTTAATTAGACCCAAGTTAGCGGTCGCCTGAGCGATCGGCCTGTCACCATCCCCAGTTGTATCTGCTGACAAAGTGAGTCCAGTTCCAAGACACTGTCCTTGTGGAGGTAGCTCCCTTGCCGAGTCCATGGGTGAAGTCGGGTTTGAAGGAAAAGCTATAAAATAAAATAAAAATGTATTATTTATTACATTTAAATTGCAGCCAATGCCCATAGCGGGGAATTTTATTTGAACGCCGGTAGGCTCCCCAAGTTCAATTTCAAGTAGATCCAACTTTGGCTACTAGAGATGCCACTGTAACTGACACCTAGCGTCGGAACTTGATAGAGCGTTTCTAACCAAATAATCTACAAATTGAGCTGCACACTACCAATTGTAGTGGTATGTTCTTTTACATGCTATAAACCTATGACATGGGCCCACCAGCTTTACTTCCCCTCCGAAGGAAGGCGTAGCCTACTGAAGGATTTTAACGCTCTTAAAAATCCAACGATTTCAGCCGGGTTTGAACGCACGATCATGGGCATAGCAGGTCAGCATGCAACCAACTACGCCACCGAAGCCGGCATATATTTTATTTTATATGTTTTTATATTTATACATATTTATAAAATGCCGTACTGCAATATTTTCGAAAACTGACACAGCGAATTATGTAATTTCACGTTGCCAAAACAAAAACGATATAGTGCCGATTTAATCTACTAACACTTCTCAGTTGCGTTGGTGTCTGTTATACCCTTCGCAAGCAACGCAACAAATCCCCAATTTAATGTGGCATCAAATTCTTGACATTACAGTATTACCTAATACACCCACCGTTTAGTAACCCTAGAATGGTAGCACTCGTCTTCGTGACGAAAACGGGATGCACTTCTGCTTTTTCCACTTCTCCCGTTTCTCCAATCCCCACCAGGGTTTGGCAGAAAAAAAAAAAAAAGACCACACACTAAAAGCTAAATTAATCATAATCCACAAAACCCCAAAAATCAATCAAAATTAGTCAAAATTTATCCAAGAAAACTCAAAAAGTAAAAAAAAAGCAAAATGAAAAAGATACATAAAATCTGGAGGAACACAAAAAATCAACATTAGTCAAAATAAATTAAATCAATCAAAGTAAGCAAAAAAAAAAGCTCAAAAATAAAAATAACACAAAATCAAAATTAGTCAAAATCTAAAAAGAAAACAATCACAATTAGTCAAAATTAGTGAGAACCAGCTCAAAAATTCCAAGAGAATAAATGAAATGAAAATCCACAGCCTGTTTCCAGTCGACAGACCGGGTCAGGGATGGAATGAATGAAGCCCCCTTCTAGCGGCGAAGATAAAAGGATAAATAAACAGTCAAAATAAAAAAATTAATACAATGAAAATTATTCAAAAACAGTCTCCAATCTGCTCGCCTAGAGAGTGAAATAATAGTTGATGTCTGTCTGTTAGGTAGTCAGCCCGAAGGCTGGTCGGATCCTCAAAAGCACCGCCGTTACGTTATGCGAGTAGATACCCACAAAAACCTAAGGCAGCGCTATTTTGAGGCGTTCTAGGCAAGAAGAGGAGTGAGGTAGTTTGCCATTGCTTTCCTCACTGAGTCAGAACACTAGTCCTAACCCTATGAGTTGAACCTTTCACAGCATCCACAGGCACTGACTGTGCCCTGAATGTCATTACTAAGCACCACCCATACCTCAGTAGCTTCCATATAATCACAGCCATGAGTGAGACAGACATCGGTTAAAAGCCACCTTTTCCTCTAGCCTGTGCCAACTGACAAATGCAAAAGTACTGTATTCATCAAGAGATGGCGAACAGGCCAAATAGTTGATGTAAGTGGTATTTATTATCAGTTTCTAGAGTCGTAGTCGTCACCGATGCGAAGCGATACCGATTAGAATCTGAGGTTGCAAGGACGATATTCCTGGAATTTCGTCTGTTATAGAGAAATTTGTAGGGTGGTGTAATTCGAATACGTACGGCTGGTAACTGTGTAGAGTTTCAGCCACCTTCAAACTTCAGCGCTAGCTGTAGGTAAACAACAAAAAGCGACTTGTTTGGAAAACTGGTCTCGCGAGCAGATCCGCTCAGTTATTTGATTTATGTGGGAAAAACATGTCACCGCGGCCGGGACTTCTCACTGAGGGCGTCATCTTCCTTCATGACAACGCGCGACCTCATACAGTCCAAAAGACCACCACGTTGTTGAAGCGGTTTCGATGGGATATCATTGATCACCCTCCCTTCAGCCCGGACCTCGCTCCAAACGACTTTCACCTGTTTCTTCACTAGAAGGTACACCTACAGCAGGAGTTCGACGATTCCCCTCAGACGAGGAGGTGAAACACTTCGCGACAACGTGGCTGAACACGCAAGGACAGGATTGTTACCATAAGGGAATATTCAAACTCACCCCACGAAGCGAGAAGTGCCTAAACCGATATGGAGACTGTGTCGAAAAATAACCTAATATACGTACCATCAGTTGGTTGTATTGGTTTTATGAAATAAAATGTACACAATTCACTGCAGGCTTTGTAACCTTAGTTTATGATCACCCCTCGTATGTCACTCGTAAAAGCATTTATGTTCGACCCGGGCGAAATGTAAATATTATATGTCAGAAAACTGTACTATAATGAGGCTCATTATAGTACAAGTTTTCATTATAATACAATTTTCTCCCACCAATAAGTGCTCAAGAAACAGTTGTGTGACCAATTAGGTAAGGATAGCATCGCACCTGCGCTGACTTCCATGGCCCCCTATTTTTAAATTTCTCTGCGTGGCTGGTGTCATAGTGGGGTATTCGAGGACGCCATGGTCTAATGCAAGGTATTCTCTGCGTCCCATGTACTCTGTTCAGTACATAAAACTGGCGAAATCTCGACATATATTTTTATGAATATTTAGGTTTGAACATAATATAGTTATAACCATCGTCGAACATAAACAGTCCTATGCAACTCGCCTATAATGGTAATTAAGACACTCGAATGGAAATCATATAAATCGCTTCGCTCGTTTTATAAACATACTCGTGTCTTAATTATTGCCATTATAGGCTTGTTCCATAATGTACTATTACTGCGTTCATTTTTGAAGCTACCTTGTAGCAACCGTGCTTTACAAAAGTTTCTCGTTCCTCCAATTCACAGCTCTCACGGGTACGTGGGGGACCACAGAGGAAAGGTCTCTATACCGCAAAGCGCACCAACACATCTTTATCTCATTACAACCAAGTATGCGGAGGAATTCTCCTTCACGTTCTGCTCTTTGGGATTGGATTCAACGTGGGAACTTACATCAGTCAATTTCCACAATTTATGTCTTCTCACGCTTTCTTGGAATAAGCAATATGTTCGTAGAAGAAAGACCTATCCGATCTATTGTGCTTTCGGGGAAGTGATTTCTGGTGATCGTGACAGCAATAATCTTCAGTCAGACTTCTCCTTCATTATGTACCAAAGTACGTACTATTCCGGTGAAACATCCCACTCAAGGGATTGATTCACAGATACCTGCACAACCTGGAGTTTCTATTAATGTGTATGCTTTGCCATTTCAGCTATATCTGTTAGTTTTACCTTGTGTCGATGATGATACACTCTCTCACTCAGAAGGCTTTTATGGGACACGAGAATCCCGCACCGATCTCACGAAAAACCTCCACTAAACTCTATTTTGGGCGAGTTTTTGCCAGTTGTCCACATTCAGGTGTCTCCAAAGTTTGGAGATTCAATTTTTCCAGGAACGTCGTGGTCTACCTACTGGTCTTTAGTCTCTTGGTTCTTCTTTAAAGATGATTAGACGATGTACGTTTTTATGAAATGAAAATTCACAGCCTGCTTCCAGACGACCGAACAGGTCAGGGAATGTAATGAATGAAGCTCCCATCAAGCGGCGAGGTTATGAATTGTGTCGGCTGCCGAAGCCTGCCGCACTCCCCTGGGGCAATGATTAAATGAATGACAGATGAAATGAAATGATAGTGGAGAGTGTTGCTGGAATGAAATTTGCGACAGAGAAAACCGGAATACCCGGAGAAAACCCTGTCTGCCTCCGCTTTGTCCAGTACAAATCTCACATGGAGTGACCGGGATTTGAATGACGGACCCAGCGGTGAGAGACCGGCGTGCTGCCGCCAAATCTACGGAGGCTGTATATGTTTTTATATTTTTATATATTTATAAAATACCGTACTGCAATATTTTCGAAAACTGGCACAACGCATTATGTAATTCCAGGTTGCCGAAACAAATTGTGGTGTCTGTAGTAGAGTACGTATTTGTAATTGAGATTAAGTTTGAAAATTCGGAACCTTCCCGGTGTTCGCCTGGAGTAGGACTGGGAAACGTTGGAAACCCACTTCTAGGATGGCTGAGATGGGATTCAAACCCACTTCTTTTCAGCTCTGTCTCAAGAGTCTGAGTGTATCCCGATCCATATTTCAGACCACAATTACATTTTTTGACATTGCCGGGAATGGAACACAGATCTCAGAGGTGACAGCCAAGAATGTTAACCACTACACCATGAAGTGGTCTATTGGCAGCGTGGTTTGGCAGAGACTTGTATACTACCAGCTAGCATTCTTGGCAGTCACACCGGAGGTCCGGATTCGATTCCCAGCTCTGCCAAGAAATATAATTCTGGTCTGAGGGTTGGAGTGGGCTACACTCAGCCTCGTGAGGCAAAACTGAGAAGAGATGGGTTCGATTCCCACCTCAACCATTTAGGAAGTGGTTTTCCATGGTTTCTCATTTCTACCCTCAGCAAATGCAGAGGTGGTTCGTAACTTAAGGCCACGGCCGCCTCCTTCCCACCCCTTACCTAAATTTCTAATACACACACTAATAAGGCCATCACAATAACAGAGGTTATTAGACAAATTCCTCACACACCCATGTACACGGGGGTGAATGACCACGATACCCAAGTTTCAATACTGAAACACCAACTACCCTTTAGGTTATGTTGATAACGATCCCCGCCTCTTCTGATTTTACGTTGAGGGTGGCGGTTTACATACAGTAAATAAACATACATGTGCGAGTACTTTTGAGGCTGACTATACAAGTTTTGAAGTGAGAACATTGAATACAAGAGTAGAAGAGTGGTTTGCCTTGACAATGTCAGATGCTATCGGACCATAACGAAGCAGTAAGTACAATGGAACAAGATGTTAGTCACACCAGGTGACCTTGAGCAACGGATGGGCATTGAAAACACAAGGTATGTTCTCACAGACATTCTTGTGAGAATTAGGGCATACTTTCACTTAATCCTTCATCACTTTTTATGATGGTGCCATTGTATAAGTGGAGGCAACTTTAAAATGCTGTATTATGTTAGGGATAATTTGACGTCAAAGGACACATTTTAATGCATTACTTCATTTATCAGATAAACAAAGCTACCAACATACAAATAGAATTAATAACGGATTCGATTGACATTAAAACCAACACTATTGCATGACTAAAATACTGAATGGCACTACATGGAAACGTCAAGATATAATTATTAAATACCGGTAATACACAATTTTTATTACAGTATATTGGATAACAGTTTCATAATAACTGCCCTTATTCAAGTTCAAATACATGTTTAAATACTTTTGTAAGGATGTCCGTATCGATTAGGCTTGAATATTATATTATATTATTACATATCATTATTTTGAACACTCAGTAAATTGAACTTCTTCTCTAGTCCCTAGCCTCCGTGGCTTAGGCGGCAGCACGCCGACCTCTCACCGCTGGGTCCGTGGTTCAAATCCCGGTCACTCCATGTGAGATCTGTGCTGGACAAAACGGAGGCAGACAGGTTTTTCTCCGGGTACTCCGCTTTTCTCTGTCAAAATTTCATTCCAGCAACACTCTCCACTATCATTTCATTTCATCTGTCATTCATTTAATCATTGCCCCAGAGGAGTGCGACAGGCTTCGGCAGCCAGCACATTTCATATCCTCGCCGCTAGATGGGGGCTTCATTCATTCCATTCATGACCCGGTCGGAGACTGGAAGCAGGCTGTGGATTCTCATTTTTCTCTAGTCCCTTGTATTTGAAATTATTGAGAGTCGACTGTATATTGTTTTGCGTACAAATGCCCAGTTTAGTGCACATTATAAGTATGTTATAGTAGCCGACAGTGGTGGCTACGCTCACTAAAGTGCAGTGTTAGGTCATAGGGCCAAGCTCTCTGCTGACTCGCTAGACGCGTGGGTTCAAGTCCCACCGTCGTCCGTCCTTGAAATGGTTTTCCGTGGTTCCCCCAATTTCAACTCCAGGCAGATGCTGGGACGGTACCTACTGACAGGCCACGGCCGCTTCCTTCCATATCCTTGCCCAGTTTTGTTCACCATCATTCATTTCATCTCGCATTAACTGCTCTCAAGAGGTTGGCGTCAGGAAGGGCATCCGGCCGTAACAACTATCCGCCACCAAGACTTCCATCGCATCTCATCCCCTACCCCGTTGAAAAACGGGAATAATAAGGGGTAGACATACATAAGTATGTTATAGCAATGCGACCCATGCTGATGAAAACCCCAACAAAGGGTTGACAACATGTTACAATAAGCATTATAGACTTTGGGTCTCTCAGTCCTCATATACAGTACAGTAAGGTAGGCTACTTGTATTACGTATGATTTGTAAACTCATCTGTGTCAATCCCCGTACGAGCCTTGCTCTTGTGGTTGCAATAAATAAATAAATAAATAGGTTGGTTGGTTCCTAAGTTTAGGGGCTGCGACAACGCGGTCATGTAGCCCCGTGTACTTTGGGTGTGTGTAGAATCTGTCTGATAACCGGTGTTAATTGTGATGACTGTATTACTGTGTGTTATCTGTTTTCAATTCAAGTGAGGAATGCAGACATTGAATTTTTTCAAGTAGGTCCTACTTTTGCCGCCAAACGCCACCGTCAACGACTACTAGTGCAGAACTTGATTACCAGATGCCACCGCAGTCGGCTCCTGGCGACGAACGTCGGAACCTAAGAGCGTTTGTCGAATGTTTAACCTATATATAATTTAGCTTCACACAGGTGTACTTAGTGGAACGTTCTTTAACATACCATAAATCTATGACATGGGACCGCCGGCTTTACTTCCCCCCCCCCTCCGAAGGAAGGCATACTGAGGGATTTTTAACGCTCTTAAAAAATCCGACGACTTCAGCCGGATTTGAACCCGCGATCTTGGACATAGAAGCTCAGCATGCTACCAACTACGCCACTATGCCACCGAATGTTTACTGAAATGAAATAAAGTAAGGAAAAAAAGCTAGTCCCAAGATTTAACCAGAGAAGACCGTGTTTATCAAGGGATTACTACCACCCACATCCTCGGCCACATTACGTTGGTTTTATACCATGATAAACTACTTCTCATGTGAATCAGCTACTCGATTGTCCTCACGAGGCCAAGTACACCCCACATTCCAGCTCTCACGCCAGAAATTAAAAGTTGTAATATGAAATGTCAATACGGCAACACTGAAGAATGGTTTCGAAGCTATCTAAATCAAGTAACACTCAGAATTTAGTGATGGAAACACCCCCGTGCCTGTCTCAATATTAACCCTATGTTCAATAAGACACCCCCTTGTTCTCCCTGTGTGTATGGATTCTGCCGCACGCTCTATAATGCAGTGACTGAAGAAAGTCTACTATGTGTATCTGTTATTATATTAGGACCTAGCAATGCAGTTGCAATCAGGTACGTTTCTTTATGTTCGATCATACCGAAATATACATATAACTAGCGGACCCGTGCGAGAAAATGATGTCCTACAAACAACAATCACATTATTGGTTCTCCCAGTCCCCCGAACCCAGCCGAAGTCGTCGGATTTTTTAAGAGCGTTGAAAATCCCTCAGTATGCCTTCCTTCGGAGGGGAAGTACAGCCGGCGGTCCCATGTCATAGATTTATGGCATGTAAAACATTTTCCAAACAACAAAGAAAAACAGTACATTGTGCAACAAAACTATAAAGACAATAATTAAGACACGAGTATGTTTATAAATTTATTATTATATATTAATCGCAAAAGTGTAGGAAATCAAATATGGGAAATGTTGTCGTTTGAGAGTAATTTGCAGTTGATTCCCATTATGAACGCAAAGCGGGTGTGAAACTTGCTTTAAATACAGTTGAAAACTTGCCAGACATTGGATTAAAGAAAATAAAGTTTTATCTGATGTATTTATTTCATACAGTATGTATACCCACATAACAAACCTATTTGTTTATATTGTCGCTAGGATTTCGACTAGAGCAAGAAAAGCAATTCGGTTGGTTGTTGTACCCAATCTTCCATGAAAACTGCCGGGAAAATGGCACCTGGTCAATTCTGCGAGTTGCATAAAAGTTATCATGGAAGACAGAACCTAGTCTAGAAGGTACAATTCGCACGCGAATAATAGCGTCTCAACCAGCGTGTATACGCGTACTGGCAGAAGCTTCCATGCCCACGAGTGTCGTGTGATACAGGCTTTAGGACCAAAGCATAGTAGCATACTAACCAATTAGCACCGGTGCCGTAAGAACACTCGACACAAGTACCACATTGAGTTACGCAGTCGGTACTAGGTCCAGTAAGTACGGTGAAAATCCACAGCCTACTTCCAGTCTCCGACCGGGTCAGGAATGGAATGAATGAAGCCCCCATCTAGCGGCAAGGATATGAACTGTGCCGGCTGCCGAGGCCTGACGCACTCCTCTGGGGCAATGATTAAATGAATGACAGATGAAATGAAATGATAGTGGAGAGTGTAGCTGGAATGAAATTTTGACATGGAAAACCGGAGTACCCGGAGAAAAACCTGTCTACCTCCGTTTTGTCCTGCACAGATCTCACATGGAGTGACCGGGATTTGAACCACGGACCCAGCGGTGAGAGGCCGGCGTGCTGCCGCCTAAGCCACGGAGGCTTAGTAAGTACGGTAATGAGTGGAAATAAGGAAGACTAGCGGGCCCGTGCGAGAAATCTCGCATGTTCATAAAACACACTTTCCCCAATAGGTTTATAATGAGAGCCTTAAGGAGAAATGTTGTTATGTTTTTATTTCAACCAAATGATTATACTGTAGAACACTATTTACATTTCAGTTAGAATTCCAAGTTCTACATCCCCTATATTAAGAAGGCAATCACTGATGATTGGATCATCATAAGACTCACCGGTTATTCGATATTTATGAAAGTATACGACTTGAGTACTCATTCCTCCGATTTACTCTTTCTGAAATCCATGCAAAATGAAAAGGGAAAGACCTCAAAATGTTAAAATGACATGAAACAGGCGTCACAGTGGCCAAAATGTGAAGTGGGCAGCAATTATGGAGCGTATTTTCCTACAGCAACAGTATCTGCGAATCGCACACTTCGTACATTTTTTAAAAGCCATTCTCTAAAGAAATTATAGATATTTATGAAATTAGGGTGCAATTCGCCACTGCTTATGCCTATTCTCTTTCATTCCAAGGCTCGTCACGATCGGTCCCTTGTGAGCGCCGCAGGTGGGATCTATGCTACTGAAATAATATATATGATATGCCAGAAAACTGCATCATAATGAGACTCATTAATCATTATAGTTGGTTTTATTATGATACAGGGTCTCCACCAATCAGAGCTCAAGATTTTCATTACGATACAGCTGTTTGACCAATTAGGTAAGGATTGCATTGCATGTGCGCAAAATCAAACAATTGCTCACTTCCACGAGCTCCTATTTCAAATTTCACTGCGTGGCTAGTGTCATAGTGGGGCATTCGAGGAGGCCGTGGTCGAATACAAGGTATCCTCTGTGTCGCATGTGCTCTGTTCAGTAATTGCAACTGGCGGAATCTCGACAGATATTTATGAATATTTATGTTCCAACATAAAATAAAGTTATAATATTATCGTCGAACATAAACAGTCGTGTACAAGTCACTTATAATGGTAATTAAGACACTCGTATGGAAATTATAAAACTCGTTTCGCTCGTTTTATAAACATAGGTCGGTTTGTTGGTTCCTCAGTTTAGGGGCTGCGACAACGTGGTCATGTAGCCCCGTGTACTTTGAGTGTGTGTAGAATCAGTCTGATAACCGGTGGTAATTGTGATGGCTGTATTAGTGTGTGTTATCTGTTTTTAATTCAAGTAAGGACTGCAGACATTCGATTTCAAGTCGTTCCAACTTTTGCTACCAAACTAGTTCTGAACTTGGTTACTAGATGCCACTGCAGTCAGCTCCTGGCGACGAACGTTGGAACCTAAGAGCGTTATTCATATCTAACCTATAATTTAGCTTCACACAAATGCAATTAGTAGAAGGTACTTTACATGCCATAAATCTATGACATAGAACAGCCGGCTTTACTTCCCCTCCGAAGGAAGGCATACTGAGGGATTTTCACGCTCATAAAAAATCCGACGACTTCGGCCGGTTTTGAACCCGCGACCTTGGTCATAGAAGGTTAGCATGCTACCAACTACGCCACCGAAGCCGCCTATTTATAAACATAAAATCAAGTTATAATAGGCCAATTATCGTCGAACATAAACAGTCGTATGAAAGTCGCCTATAATGGTATTTAAGACACTCGTGTGGAAATTGTAGAACTCGTTTCGTCCGTTTTATAAACATACTCGTGTCTTAATTATTGCCGTTATAGTTTTGTTGCATAAAGTACTGTTGTTCTTTGTTGTTTGGAAAATGATGTCTTACAAACAATAATCACATGATTGGTTCTCCTGGTCCCCCTACCATGTTGAGCCATTACAAATGGTAGATGTTAGTCATCATTAAAAGCGAGAAGGGCAAGAAGAAATAATACGTGAGGACCACTTTAATGGAAGCCACCCAGACTGGTGGTCGGTGATGGCTTTTTAAGTATGATGTTGTGTAAGGACAGTGGTACTGAAGTGAACAAGAAAATAGATTTTGACTAATTTCATGACATAACCCCAAATTTACTTTCATGACTAAATGATTTACTAGGGACAAGTTGAGGCGAATATCTAGCTGTAATCATAACAATAATACCGCCCGGAGTAGCTACTGGCGTCGAGGGCTAGGCTAACTCCAAACTCAGAATACAAGTGAGCTCATTTCCGAGGTTTCCCCCTTTCACTTCGAGGCAAATGTCGGGACAGTAATTTCTAATAAGTCATGGCTTCTTCCACACTCTTCGTTAATCTCCATTCAGTTCGTCTCTCCTGAGGGGAATTAACGATGTTAGCGTCAAGAAAAACATTCGGCCGTCGTTGACCATAACCTCTTTAGACCCAAGGTACACATGCGAGTACACCTTCTCTTTTTATTATTATTATTATTATTATTATTATTATTATTCTGAGCAACAGTTGGTATTATGCCAATTCTAACCCGCATTTCTACAGAGTCGGGTATGAAGTGAGATGAGTTTTCTATGTGTTCGATGGATTTTACTACCAGATGCCCGTTCCAAGCTCCTAGCTTATCAGGTGTGTTAACTAGAAATTAAGTTAATAAATATGAGTAAAACTGGGCAAGAAACCTGAAGGAAGTGGCCTTAGCTTATCAGAAGGAACCTCTTCGGTTTCACCAGGAGCTAAAAATGGGAATCT
The DNA here is from genome assembly GCA_946902985.2 of Meconema thalassinum. NCBI lineage: Eukaryota > Metazoa > Arthropoda > Insecta > Orthoptera > Tettigoniidae > Meconema > Meconema thalassinum. The sequence continues at coordinate 224,448,372 of OX336394.1, forward strand.
ACGGAAAACCACTAAAGGACGGCCAACGATGAAGTACGAACTCACTCGTCTTCCCACCTTAGCCGAATGCACTTGCGACTCAGTTCTCCTAACTACCTGGTCGGTAATTGTGACCAGAAATGTTAATATTTTATTAAGAATGTTCTTTACCTTGTAACATGTGTTATTTGTGCCATTATTTAATAAGAAACACAGACAAGGAATATTTCAGCTTCAAATGGTTTGGGGCTGAAGAAATTAAGTTGCTCCTTCGCATCGGACATTTCATCAACAGTTAGGGGAAAGAGAGCTCATGGATGATCCAATGACATCTTCATGTGACATCAAACTGCAAACGACATTAGTGTAAATGATCACGTAACGATGAACTTGATCGCTAATGATTACGAGAACTGGGAAAGTATTGTTGTAGCTGACCATTTCTTGGACTGAATACAGAAGATGGCTTAACAGGTGAACGGAAGTGGAGAAAATAGCTTTTCTGAAAATCTCCGCCATGTCAGTATTCCCTAGTTGAAAGGAACTTTCTGCTTCCAGAGACTACATTGACATTTAAAAGACGACTCGATCTAGTAAGGTGAGTTAGTTTAATGAGCTACGTGTTACTGTGGTCACTCGGTGATTGATTACACTTATTAGCTAAGGTTACAGTCCCCCAGGTAACGGGCTGCCACAGTCAGCTAGCTCGTACCTTGTTCTTTCAATTCACGTCTCCGACAAGAATATTTTGTGTGGAAAGTGTTCTCAAGCGGTGGGTTGAAATCCCATTCATCCACCGTGGAAGTTGATATTTAATTTCAATTCAATTGCTATATTGTTGGTAATTCGTTTGAGGGACTTAAACCAACTTGGTCATTAGCCCCACTTACGTATGTTGTAGTGTGGCCAGAAACCATGATTGGAACTGTTTAAGGGTGAACTGGTGCAATTGTTGGAGGGAGGCAGTGGTTGTGGCATTCCTGAGAAGATTCATACATGTACTTGTATTGGTATCTTATTATCTGCACCCTGATTTGCTAGCATGGAGTAATGGAGATGAAATAGGAAGAAGATTATCCGTGAAGGAATTGAGATTTGGACTGTTGTGACAGTCAAAGAAAACCAATGTGTATGGAGAGATCGGAATTGAGTTGCTAGAAATTATGTAAGGAGGAGGATCAAAGGAGGAATGTTAGAAGCAGAAGCGATTAGAATTATGAAAATAATGAGCATTGTGAGGTAACAACCAGAAAGGGAGTTCGACTAAACCAGAGCCATTTTCCCAGGGAGTGATTGTTTTCTGATATTAATTGAAATGTCAGAGCCACAGTCAGCTCTGCTATTACGGATCCCACTACCACCACTTGTTATATGTTTCACCATATGTGTAACTTATTAATAAACTTGCTGTGCCCGGCATGTGTTGCAATGCCAATCAAAGAAAGTGTTGGCGTTGTAACTTTGTTTGTTAAAGTACTTTTGGATTCCCAATATTTTTTTTTGTCCGTTAACCACCTCTAAACTATTGCAAAATTGACTTACTATCTCAAAAAAAAATCATGGGAGCGTGCTCAACAACTCAACAAAGTTTCATCGCAATGAAATGAATGGTATATGAACGCATACGGTACTTTGTTGAAACGATTCGAGCGCCGTTACCCATTTGTTGAATATACTCGAACGCCACCTATTGTAAAATGGATTTACTAATTCGAAAACCTTCCCTGGCGTGTACACAACAACTCATGAAGGTTTCATCGCAATCGGATGAATGGCATATGAACGCGTACAGGATTTTGTTCAAACGATTCGCACGACGTCACTCATTTGTTGAATCTACTTGACCGCCACCCATTGAAAAACGGATTTACTAATTCATACACCTTCGCAGGACTGTACTCAACTCACCAAAGTTTTATCACAATAGGATGATTGATATATGAACGCATACGGGACTTGGTTGAAACGATTCACGCGCTGTCGCTCATTAGTTGAATCTACTCGAGCGCTACCAATTGTAAAATGGATTTATTAAATCAGAAATCTTCGCGGGAGCGGAAGAAACATTTCACCAAATTTCATTGCAATCGCATGAATGGTATATGAACAAATACGGATTTTTTTTAAACGATACGTGCACCGTTACTCATTTGTTGAATCTACACGTGCGCTACCTATTGTAAAAAGGATTTACTAAGTCACAAACCTTTCCTGGAGTGTGTACAACAATTCACCAAAGTTTCATAGGAATCGGATGAACGGTATATGAACGAATACGGGACTTTGTTTAAACGGTTCGCGTGCCGTCGCTCATTTGTTGAATCTACTTGTGCGATACTTATTGTAAAATGGATTTACTAAGCCCGAAACTTTCCCTGGAGTGTACACAACAACTCACCCAAGTTTAGTCGCTATCGGACGAATGGTAAATGAACGCATACGGGACTATGTTGAAACACTTCGCGCATCGTCGCTCATTTGTTTAATCTACTTGTGCTATACATATTGTAAAGTGGATTTATTAAGCCAGAAACCTTCCCTGAAGTGTACACAACATCTCCCCCAAGTTTCATCGCTATCAGACGAATAGTATACGAACGCATACGGGACTTTGTTGAAACGCATCGCGCGTCGTCGCTCATTTGTTGAATCTATTCGTGCGCTACCTATTATAACATGGATTTACTAGGCCAGAAACATTGCCAGTAGTGTACACAACCTCTCACCCAAGTTTCATCGCTATCGGACGAATGGTATGCGAACGCATACAGGACTTGGTTGAAACGCTTCGTCCATCGTCGCTCATTTGTTGAATCTACTCGTGCCCTACCTGTTGTTAAGTGGATTTACTTTGCCAGATACCTTACCTGAAGTGTACAGAACATCTCACCAAGTTTCATCGCAATGGAATGAATGGTATATGAACGCATCTGGTACTTTCTTGAAACAAACGCACGCCATTTTGTTGAAGCTACTCGCGCGCCATCTATTGCAAATTGGATTTACTACGCCTATAACTTTTCCGGGACTGTGCACAACAACTCACTTAAATTTGATCGCAACCGGATGAATTGTATATGAACGCATCGCCAACACGCATTTATTTAAGCTAGTCGCGCGCTGTCTATTGTTCATTGGTTTAACTATGCCTATACTGATTTCGGAAGTGTTCACAACATCTTACGAAAATTTGATCGTAATCGGATGAATGGTTTATGAACGCATAAAAGACGAACAAACGAACATTCTTTTATACATATATATAAGATTATATTACAGTACATAGTAGGCTATCTTGCCTCTTATCTAAGGATTCTGGTTGGTGATAGTATCATCCTACGGCTTGAGAAGGAAGAGTTCTGCTGTGCTGTACCAAATATTATTTGTTTAATCGTTTACAAGCCCTAACCTTGGAAGCTGGCGCCCACACCGATGGTTAGTTCCTCAGTTCAGGGGCTGCGACAACGCGGTCACGTAGCCCCGTGTACTTTGGGTGTGTGTAGAATCTGTCTGATAACCGATGTTAATTGTGATGGCTGTATTAGTGTGTGTTATCTGTTTTTAATTCAAGTAAGGACTGCAGACATTCGATTTTCAAGTAGTTCCAACTTCTGCTACCAAACGCCACCGTCAACGACCCAATAGTTCTGTACTTGGTTACTAGATGCCACCGCAGTCGGCTTATGGCGAGAAACGTTGGAACTGAAGAGTGTTAGCCAAATCTAACCTATAATTTAGCTTCACACAGGTGTAATTAATGGAAGGTTATGTTATATGCCATAAATCTATGACATGGGACCACCGGCTTTAGTTCCCCTCCGAAGGAAGGCAAAAAGAACACTGACCGGAAACACTTAGATTTGTCACCACATCTGTGTGGCACCCCACGATAATAATACATATTATTGTGGCATCATACGCAACCATTAACCCGGCTCAAGGGAGATAGGGTCACCTTCCCTATCCTCCACTTGAGTAATTCTTGTTTGGCGCATCCACGCTGCGGGGGTGGGTATCCTCCACATCAGTAGGCCGGTGTGAAGGAGAGCTAAGTTCAGACAGGGACCCAGTCTCACGGGGTATAACGTGAAACCCATGCCCAGGGTACGGGTGAAGACCTTAACAGCATCTTAGGCAGAGAAGGAGACCTTCAGAATGGCGAAGATGGTGGATGAGGCAACCCATCCTCTCTGGGGGAAATTAGAAGAGGAAACCACTGCCTTGTGGAGAAGAGGGATCTTCAAAGGCTAAGGGAGTAAACCCCAAAAGAAAATCCTCAGATGCGTTAGGCTTAGCAAACCAGCAGACGAGTAAATTTGTAGTTGCTTTCAATTATAATACAAGCCTCGGATCGAAGAAAAACGGAATTGACATGACTCTGACTACAGTTGCAGCGTATGATGGTAATGCTGATGTTTGTGCAAGTGTTAGATCAGAGAACAAAATCCGATTTGGAACAATAAATATTTTAACACTGAATGACAAGGAAAATGAATTGATTGACCTAATGGAGACACGAAAACTCGACATCCTGGGATTAAGTGAAGTGAAACGGAAGGGAAAAGGAATGAAGAAACTAAGTAAGGGGTTCACCTTGTACTGGATGGGTAACCGTAAAGAGAAAAGAAATGGAGTGGGCTTTATAGTGAATCAAAATGTTGGACCAATAGCTGAAGTTGAGTATGTAAATGAAAGAATTATAATAATGCAAATACACGTAAATAAGGAACTACTGAAGATAATACAGGTGTATGCTCCACAGACAGGATGTAGCTTGGAAGAAAAAGAAGATTTCCTCAGTGAACTGGAATCACATATTGTTGGAGATGGGATCATGATAATGGGAGATCTAAATGCTCATGTAGGAACTGATAGAATGGGATATGAGAATGTTTTGGGTCCACATGGGTATGGCGATCGAAATGAAGATGGAGAGAAACTGTTGGATTTTTGTGTCAGAAATAACCTGATAATAAAGAACACGTGGTTCAAGAAGAGGAATAGCCATAAGATCAGCCGGTATAGTTGGGATGGACAGTATGGTACTCTCATCGATTTTGTGATAACAGACCGAGAATGGGGAAGATACGTCATGGATGCGAAGATAATCCCCAGTGAAAGTATGGGAGGTGATCACAGGTTATTAATAGTGGATTTAAAACGAGTAAAAATCCCTAAAATTGTACTTAAGAAAAAACCAAACATCAGGATTTGGGAATTGGAGGAGGAGGACAAAAGGATAGCATTCCAAGATAGGATAAAATGAAGCTGCCTAACACAGAAACACAAAATGGAGAAGAAGAGTGGAACAATTTCAGACAGACATTTGTTGAAGCAGCAGTTGAGGTATGTGGGAAAACAAAAGCAAAGGTTAAGGAAAAGGAGACCCGGTGGTGGACAGACAAAATAAAGCAAGAAATAAAAGAAAGGAACAAGGTGAAGAAAGAAATGGATAAGGAAAAGCAAAAATGGTATCAGAAAGATGAGGACAGGATAGAAAGGTTACATGTGGAATACAAAAGATTAAAACTACAAGTAAAAAGGAGTATCAGGAAAGAAAAAGAGAAATGCTGGGGAGAGTTCACCAACAAAATTGAGCAAGATAGTAGAGGAAATCAGAAACTACTGTATAGAGTAATAAAATCGAAAAGAGCAGACCAAGAAAAAATCAAGGCATTAGAGAGAGAAGATGGTTCCATAGTACATGATGAAAAAGGTCTTCAGAAGGTGATGTCTAAGTATTTTGAAAAGCTTTATAATGGGGATGACTTCCCAGAGGAAGAACGAGATAAGAAAATGGAAATAGATGGAGAAAAAGAAGAGAACCCAATAACATGGTTGGAACTTGAAAGGACAGTGAAAGCAATGAGCAAAGGTAAAGCAAGTGGAAAAGACGAATTCAATGCTGATATGATTAAGGCAGCAGGAAGCATTGGACTACAGTGGCTATACCGAACCCTCAATGCCATATGGAAGGATGAAAGGATACCTGAAGATTGGCAACAAGGAAGCATTGTACCACTGTTCAAGAAAGGAAATAGGAAGAAATGTGAAAATTATAGAGGTATAACATTGTTATCACATGGGCTAAAAATAATGGAGAAAGTCATAGGCAAGAGACTGAGGGATATACTAGAACCTCAGTTAGAGGAAGAACAGTATGGCTTTAGACCGAATAGATCAACAATAGACTTGATATTTGCAGTGCGAATGATAATGGAAAAGCATCTAGAAATGAACAAGGAAATCATCTTTATATTTTTGGATGTGGAAAAAGCCTATGATACAGTTAAAAGAAAATATGTATGGGAATGCCTACTGAAAAGGAATGTACCAAAATCACTAATTAACAAGATAAAAATGTTGTATTATGAGAGTAAGAGCAGTGTACAAGTGGGTAGTGGTGATTCTGAAACATTCTATACAAAAAAAGGCCTCAAGCAAGGAAGTGCACTGTCACCATTATTATTTGTTATATTGATGGATGAAATCATAAAACGTGTAAAACAGAGATCAGTAGTGATGAAGTGAAGGCCTTGGTATTTGCAGATGATGTGGTGATTTGGGGAGAGGGAGAAAAGGAAGTACAAAGGAGATTGGACATTTGGAATGGAAAGCTGAAGGAGTTTGGAATGGTAATTAGTAAAAAGAAAACTGTAGTCCTGCACTGTGGAAAAGAGGAAAAGAGAAGCCAAGTGAACATAGATGGAGAATGGTTGGAGAATGTGGAACAGTTCCCATATCTGGGTAGCATTGTTAACGGAGGTAATGAAATCAACCCTGAAATTAACAACAGACTAAGTAAAAGCACAACATTCTATCATCAAGTCAGAGAGCTTTTATGGGATGACAAAGTGCCCAGGAGAACGAAATTAACACTATATAAACAGTACTTCATACCAATTGTAACATACGGACTGGAAACGCTAGTAACTAACAAGAGACAAGATAGTAAGATCCAAGCAGCAGAAATGAAATTTTTAAGGACATCTGTAAAAAAGACAAGAAGAGATAGAATTCAAAATGTTAAAATCAGAGAGGAGCTAAATGTGGAACCGTTAGTACAGAAGATACGGAAAGCAAGACTGAGATGGTTCGGACATGTGAAGAGAATGGGAAAGGAACGAGCGGCAAGAAGGGAGTTGGAAAGAGAAGTTAAGGGTAAGCGATCAGTTGGAAGACCAAGAAGAAGATGGATGGATCAGATTCGGAAGGACATCGGAGAAGCTGGATTGGATGTGGAGGAAGTAATGGAGCAGGAAAAGTGGAAGGACAGAAACGAGTGGAAGAGGCTTGTTAACCACACCCGGGCGACTGGAGTGGGACATTGATGATGATGATGATGATGACTATGTGTATCTTAAATTTGTCTGATAGCCTGTGTTTCTGTGGTGACTGAAGCACTGTGTGTAGCCCAGGTGTTATTTTATTGTTATAGGAGCACTCCACCAACTGGTGTAAGCCAAAAAAAACATCGCACTCTTTTTCCCCTGACAATAACGTCCTTGTATTGTGTGAGCTTACATAGTTCATGCACCCTGCACTACCGATGTGAGAAGTGTGTGTATCTAAAGGTGAAATCGTGTTGTTGAGGTCAACTATTGTTTGGCCAGGTTGAGGGTCACCACATGACCTCCCACAAAGTTCTACCACTACTGTTGAGGACGAACATAATTCAAGTGGAACTTGATTGTACCGGGATAATGAACAAGAAGCAATCATGTTCGCTCTTGGGAAGTAATGTTCAATACAAACAGCTGTATGCTCCGTGCCTTCCTCCAATGCCTGGTGTCTTTCCTATGACCCCCCAGGGACTCACGAATAGTGGGTCGTGGGTTGGCGACCACGGGACCCCAGCTGAGTCCGGCATTTCTTCCACTTAGTTGTGCCGGGCTCCGCACTGTTACCTTTTCTTTCGGCCTCCCTTGGTCAACTCTTGTTCTCGTTTGAGCCCAACGGTATCAGGGTATCCGAGGCCTAGGGGTCTTTCACTTTCCCGCCTTAATTGGCCCGTCTCTCATCTTTCCTGATCCAGGAGTCAACCTCTTGTTTTTCTTTTCATATCTCCTGTCTTCTCTATAAGTTAGAAGATTTGAGATATGTCCATTAACTACCAGTAACGACAGCATGGAATAAAGTGATTCAAAGAAGACAGGAAAAACAGCTGAATTACAGAAAGACTTCTATGCTGCAGACACCTTCATATCGTGAGACTGGGTGGAGTAAATTATGACCTACGACTCGTGAGACTGGGTGGAGTAAATTATGACCTACGACATGTAGTGACCAGACTTAGCATACATGGGTTTCACTATAAGATATACACTCTCAAATTGTTCCATGAACCTACAGTACAAGAAAATGTATGTGTAAACTGTGCGGCGGAGTGTGGAAAGTACCACACCCTATGGTTAAAGCCCTGCGCGGATGCGGATATCCGCGGGTTTATCCGCAACCTTTTTCGCCATGCGGATATAGTTTGCATGTCTTTGCGGATAGCGGATAAGCTGCGGATAATATTTGGAGTAAATTTGCGGATAATTTTTAGAATACAATCCGAACTTGTTGAATATCATGGGGAAAGTTGGGTAATTGTGCACAGCGGGTAATCGTGCGCACCTATTTTTTTCGAGTCGGTTGTACAACTAGCAACTCAGTTCACTGCTACACTGAAGCTGTCATCGTACCTATCAGATGGGGACAGTCATCATGATGCCAGTCGCTATGTGATAACCGGAGGCTTGGATGAAGAAACTTAACACGTTGCATGTTATTTTCTGTAGCCAGCAAATAAGAAGGTACTGCTCAAGTCTAAGCTGCGTGAACCTGAGAGGAATGTGCATCGTGGACTATCAAATCAGTACAGGTCTTGACGAGTGGTGAGGTTTCTCGGTCCGTGCATAGTACAGAACCAAATACATTGGTCGGTAACTCACTCAGTCATTCATAACACCACAGTGGTTTGAGCAACGGCCGAATGTTAGCAGTATTGGAATAGAAAGGAATACCATATATTACGGTGGGTTGTTGACAGATCGTTCACTTCACGCCCGACCCTTCCCTGCTCTTTCTCCTCACCCCGCAAGTTTACAGAGCGTGGACTCGAGCAGTAAGCCTACAGTTGTGATTCAATTATTTAAAATTAAATATAGTTTTAAATGCCAGTGTGTACTGTGGTTTTTCATGTATTTATTTTTCAATATAATAGATTAGTTTACCGGGATTCAGTGAGTTACGTTTTAAAAGCAGAGTGGGGTATGGTGCGCAGATCATATATGATACAAGTACTACAAATAGGCTACAAAGCGACATTAATGGCAAAATATTTCGTGTTTGTTCTCCAGATGCCAAGAAATTATACGCGGAAAACGGAGACAAATTCCTACCCAGCAGAAAATGTGCAGAAATCTCGACGTGCAATTAGGGATGATGGGAGGAAAATAAGGGAAGTGGGGAGAAGTTTCAACATTCCCCAGTTAATCCTACCAAAGCAGTTGCTGCAAAATTGTCTTCCTCCACCTCGTCTAGTCCGTAAAGCTGTTATACCAACGAAATGGAGTCATAATTATCCGAATACCTTTTGACATTGGCAACATTATTTTATGGCTTAACGCCCACAAAGCTTGTCAGACGGTACGAGTTCAAGTTTGCAGAGGAGAATAAGGTTCTCCATAATTTCCATAAAGTTAAAAGTCTAGCAGGCAAATATTGGTTGTATGAGTTCTTGAAGAGATATCCAGCATTAACGTTGAGACAACCTGAAAGAACAAGCCTAAATTGGATTGCCTCCTTTAATGCTGACGAAACGAAGATATCTTATTCTAATATCCAAAACTGCAGAATTTTAGTTCATTGCATTGTTATGCTTTTGTAAAAAGCATTGCAATATCCTAATGTTAATGCACAGTGCAAGTTTCTGCCAATTCACATTGTATTAGTATGGCTTTCCAACACTCATCCCATGCGCACAATTTCTCAACCCGTGCGCATGATTACCCCGCAGGGTGGGTAATCGTGCGCAAATGCATAATTGCTAGATTTCGAATTTTAGTCCACCAAATTTATTTTTGAATTAAATTTGTTTCTGCACATCGATTATAGAGTTACTAAGGCTCCCTTATTCATAACTGCAGTTGTGTTATCTATTATTTCATCATCACAAGACCGATTCTTGCTTAAGTGCGCACAATTCCCCCACTCTCCCTTATTAGGGCCCAGATGTTTATGACATATCATATTTTTCCGTTATGGTTTTTCATGACAAATGTAAGATGATGATTTACGCTAATCCCATTCAAATTATGTCTAAGCATAATCAACACTCCGAATTGGAAAGGGTTGCAATTCTGGCTGTGTAACATTCATTTTAAACATAGCACATGACATACTGAACAGTACATAGCCTAAGGGTTCGACTTGCTGCTCAAAAGTCTAAAAGATAAAGTATAAAGCAACACATTGAAAACATTATTGTAATGCCAGTAGATTCGGATAACAAACGTGTGGGTAAAAGTCGCGAGGATGCGGGGCGGACGCGGATAAAAGTCGCGCGGATGCGGATAACAGTCGTGCGGATGCGGGGCGGATGCGGATAACGTTTTGTGTATCCGCGCAGGGCTCTACCTATAAAAGCAAAGCAATGAAAGGATCAAATCTCTGACAGCCTACAGTAAAGAAACATAGCGAGTGTTGTGTTATTACTGCATTCTAATTTAAAGACGGCATTTATTCTTATGTGTAATCGTTGTGTAACGTTCTCGCCTCCTGTACCCAAGGTTGTTGGATCAAATCCTGGCGCAGCGGTGGCATTTGAGGGTGCGCAAATGCGAGGGCGTCGTGTCAGTAGATTTACTGGCCGGCACCCCGGCGCAACTTAAATTCCGCAGTTGTTAAAAGGGACGTAATACAAATAACATTATTATTATTACTACATGGGGTTGAATGATCACGATGCTTTCGACAGCGGTGGTTACGCTCGCTAAAGCGCAGCGTTAGGCTATGGGGCCAAGCTATCTGCTGATTCGGTAGACATGGGTTTGAGCCCCACCGTCAGCCGTCCTTGAAATGGTTTTCCGTGGTTTCCCATTTTCAACTCCAGGGAAACGCTGGGACGGTACCTTCTGACAGGCCACAGCCGCTTCCTTCCACATCCTTGCCCAGTTTCATCTCTCATTCCGACGCGCAGGTCGCCCACGGGTGTCGAATAGAAGGACCTGCACTCGGCCTCTCAGGAGACCACACGACAAAAAGAAAATCACGATGTCCAAACCCCTCAAATAAAATAATAACAACTAGCCTAGGGATGTCCAAGGTTCCATTATTTCCATGTTCCGGCTTGGCGCATGAGTTAACGCGCATGACTATGGTGGTTGGTGACAGACTGTGCGGGAAGTCAAGAGTCATCACTCTACTTAATGGTCCGTGCGGAGGGCTCTATTCACAGTTAACAGTTAGTTTAGCCTGAGCTGTAAACTTACTCTGTCATTATCATCGCCACATGCCAGCTGACGGAAAGTACGTCTCTTCCGTGTCCACCATAGCTATGCGCGTTTTAACACATAGGCTACAGTACATCGTTGTTGTTGTTGTTGATTCTTTAGGGGCTTTGCGATATTGTGGTTATGTAGCCCTGTGTACTGGGGTGTGTGTAGAAATTGTCTGATAACCTGTGTCAATGTGATGTCTGTATTAGTGAGTGTATTTATAATTGTGGTAGGATTTGGGTATGAGGCGGCCGTGGCCTTACGTTAGGTATCATTCCGGCTTTTTTCTGGAGTAGAAGTGGGAAACCACGGAAATCTTCGAATCCGCCTCATCTCAAATGTGCCTCAAGAGGCTGAGTGTACCCCGTTTCAGCCCTCAGACCAGAATTAAATTGTTCTTGGCAGAGCCGTGAATTGAGATGATGATGATGATAATTGTTGTTTTAAGGGGCCTAACATCCAGGTTATCGGCCCCTAATGGTTTGGGTGATAGTGAAAGATAAGATGAGAATGATAACTATAACTAATACTAACTACAGACTTACATACTAGAAGAAGAAATGGTAAACATAAAGGGATAAGCTAGATAAAGGACAGGAAGAAAAGAAATGCCCTCAACCCTCGAAGAATGAGGATTGAGGGACTTGGAAGGAAGGAGAGCCATGAAAGGCAAATAGGAAAGGGAAAGAGGAGAGGGCCCGCCCCAAAGTCAGAGGAAAAATGGCACAAAACGGACCCAGCTCAGGAATCCCTCGGGGTCGCCAACTCCCAAACTCACCAGCCGTGAGCCCTCGAAGGTGTAGCACTATCCAGGGTGCACCAGAGGTGATAGGGTTACATACACCCTGCCTCCTTGAGGGCCTTGTGCAGAAGGCAAGAGATAACATGAAGAGAAAAGGAAGGCTGACCCCTCCAAGAATGAGGGTATCAGGAAAGATGTGACAAAGGCCAATTAAGGCGGGAAAGTGAAAGACTCCCTAGGCCTCAGATACCCTAATACCGTCGAAGTTGGAGGAGAACAGGAGTTGACCAAGAGAGGTCAACAGGAAAGGAGATGGAGAGGAGCCCGGGACAAGTAAGTGGAAGCAATGCCGGACTCAGCTGGGGTCCCGTGGTCACCAACCCACGTCCCTCTAGATGTGAGCCCCTGGGGGGGAGGGGGCATGAATTGAGCTCGGACCTCTTGGGTATTAGCGGATACACCACCAGGTGGTCTCTAGAAGTAGTGATAAAGGCGGACGTAGATACGAGGTGGGAGGCTTGACTCAACATTCCTTTCTACTCCCCCAAAAATATGTACAGAGGTGTGTAATTTATTAGACTGGACGCCAGTTTCCCAAAATAACATTTATGCGTTTCACGGCTTAATGCACTAAATATGTTTGCAAGGCGGTGAAATGTCTAACCAAGAGTCTTAATTATATTTTCATTTAAGAAACTCCATGAAAGACCTCAACTCAGCAACACCGGAAGCAGTGAAGTGGGTAGCGGAATTGGACATTCCCATTTAGTGAGACGTACATCACTCACACTCAATGTTTACAATTGAATTGTCGAAGTTGTCAGGTAGATAGAAACGTATACATATTTTGTTTTATCCCTGTTATTTTTTTCTCTCAAGCTTCGTAAATTGCTTTGTATATACTGTACATGATAATTTGTATTTACTATGTGCTTATCTTCCACTGGATATGTAAATAGTTTATAGGTTGTTTTCATCATACGCTAAATAAATAAATAAATACATAATTTAATAAACTCAAAGTAAAATGATTTTTTAGAATTTCCATTAACAGAGGAGCTTTGCTACTGCACAATGCCACATGTTTTGTTTTGATTACTTCACTCTACGGTTCAAGTGAATTTAGAGATAAGGGGGTTGGAATCTTTTTACTATGATTCACTCTTGACTATTCAAAGATTCATGAACTATGGGTTGAAATCCCCTGTCTTAGAGGGTATATTCCAAAGTCAATTAGAAAATAGAAAACCGGCCAAGCTCAGGTATCCATCAGAATCCCCAATTCTGAAAGTTTCCAGACACAATTCCATATGGGAAAAGCTGTAAGTCCATAGGGTAGAAAACATTACCATGTAGGGTTACAAAAGATGCCAGCAGATGGCCATTAAAATGATTTTGAATTAAACATTCTGCCTGATTATTTTTTTTATTTGATTATAATAATTTGCACACCTCTGAAGATAAACTCTTTAACTTCTTTTAAAAACAAAACACGGTAAAGACCTGGTTTAACATCCTGTTTTAATTGTTGTGGCTTTAGAGATGTTGCGGTGTCAGAATTTTTCATCTGGGATATCTTTAACTAGACGATACATCCACTTGCAATTGCTCTTTGCCTTTAAACACTCATCAGCGTAATTTTTTTGAGCCGGAATAAAAACCACTAACACTGAAACATAAATGAAAATTAAAATTAGAGAGAAAGAGAAGTAATTTGTCCTCACCTCTTGAAGAATGAGGGATCAGAGACTTGGACGGAAATAGAGAGAGAGTGGTGTGGTCCACCCCAAAGTCTCTGAAGGAAGGGGAAAATCAGAACCAACTCAGGAATCCTCGGTGGTCACCAATTTCTTAAAATACCAGCCAAGATATCATGAAGGTGCAGAACGTACAGTGTTACCTAGAGCATGGTAGCCTACACCAAACCTGCCTAGCGGCCACTTACAATTGGCAGGGAATATCATGGATAAATACGATCTCCCACCCACGGAGCAAGGAGAAAAGGAAACGAGGGGTCAATCAGCTTGGGAAGAAGGAAGGGAACGAGTAGAGATGGGACTATCGACTACTTTTTATTATCGACTGACTAGATATCCGTTGGCAGAAACTATCGACTAGATATTCGACTACTTTCAGTCGAATGGTTACCTGAATACGCATAGCTCTTAAAAGCGTGTCGTTTCATGTATTCGACTGAAAGTAGTCGCTTCTAGGTGGCGTACAAAGCACTGTAAGCCGTTACCCGCGGAGTCTGTTGTACCAACAGATGAAAAACAAACTTCTCCCTAACCTACCTATTTTTGCAGACGTTAGTTTGGACTACGCGACACTCGGCAACATGCAATTGATCCAAGTTATTTATTTTTACTGTGCTTCGAATGGAGGTTGCGGCGTTGTGTGTAGTGCGGCCATTATATCCTATGTTGCAATGAGTAAATGTTCCCCGATATTGGTATAGGACACATTACCTGTATGTACTCTGAATATGTGAAGCAATAGAGCAATACTTAATTAAATTACTAGAACTGAAAGGGAGTTCGTAAGTACCGGTAACAATTCCATAGCCAAAATTGTGACGTACCTTTTATTTCTTAGTTGTTTTGCAGAAAATACTAAGAATGTAGAGTTGAAATACAACTTGAACAAGAACACGACAGCCTAGAATAAATACACACGAGACACGACAATAGAGCACTTAAGAACAGTAACGAGAGCGAACTTTCAGTGGAGATGTTGGCAACCATGTGAATACAAACAATGTATGACCAGAACGTAAAACTATGCCAGCGCTCAGAACATGTTAAAACAATTGGGATCAGTTCAGTCGTTTGCAAAGGACTTGTTTATGTTACGGTGAGTAGTCGTTGAATTCATTCGACTGTTTTCTAAAAGCAATCAAACAAGTCGATGGTTTTAACTTTTGTCAGTCGACTGCTGATGCCCATCTCTACAAACGAACTGACGACCAGAATCAATTTGAGCGTACACGCCCTCCGACTTGCTAAAATGCTATTAATATTGGATCCCAATATAAAATATTTTCTGATTTAATTTTCCTGGAAAATCTATTCTATGTTTGCATCGATCATTACCATCACGCTATGGGGAGAATTTCATAATAATTTTCTTGTAATTCATTTATCACGCGGTAGATTAAATGAATGAAATTCAATCATAAAATAAATAGAACTCTAAGCCATAATTGGTAAGCCCATGTTCAAGTTTTGTAATAATTCAAGAATGCACCCAATTCTCATTAAAAGTGTATAGAGTGTGTTAAGGAGTACAAACATAACCTAAATATTGAATGCTTAACATTTCCAATGAAATGACATACATATATATTTGGACAACTGGACGTAGGCTATTTCATTGAAAGAATCTACGAACAAGAAACTGTATAAAACTATAGGCACCTACAGCCGTCAAGCTGTGCTCACAGTACCCGCTGGAGATTTACATCACCACTCTATCTGTACGGTACCTCGAGATAAGCCTAAGTGCGCCAACTGTGAGGGAACACATAAACTCTTCCATCCCTGCCCTCATGTCTTTGCCAATAACCACACAGCACGCCACTCCTCTGACACAGTTGTTAGGCCTGCTACAACAACTCTCAGCCATAACCCTGTAAACTACAGCTATACCAAACCCAGAACCCCCTAATACACTTCATTTGCAGAGCAATGAAATCCATAAAACAACTCCGCAACAAGCTTCACAAAACCTAAATTATAAACGAAAAGACTACTCCACAAACACCAAAATCAGTAAACCTCCCTCATTTCAGCCACACTACACCTTGAACAGACATAGAAAGCATAGTCATGACCCCTTCATGGAGTAGGCTATTGTCTAAACACGATCATGTCTCCTTCAACTTCACCAAAGACTTCATTAAATTCTATTAAAAATTCATAAACTCATTCCACATATCTTAAAATTAGTATACATCCCTCATTTCAGTTACTCTATTCATTAAACAAACATAGAAGGCGTAGCCATGGCACCTTAATGGAGTAGGCTATTGTCTAAATCTGACCACGCATACTACAACCTTACTCTAATTCAAAATTACGGCCAAATGATCCATCTGACTGGGAGGCAAAGGTATTTACCGGCTTGCCTGGGATGATGGGCCACAAAACCGGTATCTGGAGTTCAAACATAACCTAAACATGCTTAACATTTCCAATAACTTGGACAACTGGATTTAGGCTATTTCATTGAAAGAATCAACGAACTGTATAAAACTATAGGCACCTACAGGTATACTTAACTTATTAATTAAAGCTCTACAATAAACATACAGCACAATGAATTGTAGCATGAAGTTATCCTGAAGAAGTCGTTTGATTAGAACGACTACTTAAATTCGAATGATTCCATTCGTTTGGAATTAGTCGTTTGCCAACGACTTGTTTCATTCGAATGATTTCCAACGATTGCTTTGGGATCAGTCGTTTACAACGACTACTTCAATTCGAATGATTCCATTCGCTTGGAACTAGTCGTTTGCCAACGACTTGTTTCATTCGAATGATTTCCAACGATTGTTTTGGTATCAGTCGTTTGCAAACGACTTGTTTATGATACGGTGAGTAGTCGTTGAATTCATTCGACTGTTTTTTAAAAGCAGTCGAATAAGTCGATTGTTATAACAATCGACTAACTCGACTGTTTTCAGTCGACTGCTGCCCATCTCTAGGAACGAGACATCAATCAACACGGAGAGAAGGATGGAAACAAAATGTCAATCAGCACGGAGAGAAGGATGCAAACAAAAGGTCAATCAACACGGAGAGAAGGATGCAAACAAAAGGTCAATCAACACGGGGAGAAGGATGCAAACAAAAGGTCAATCAACACGGAGAGAAGGATGGAAACAAGAGGTCAATCGGCACGGGGAGAAGGAAGGAAACAAAAGATCTATCAACACGGGTAGAAGGAAGGATACAAGAGATCTATCAACACGGGTTGAAAGAAGGATATAAGAGATCTATCAACACGGGTTGAAGGAACGATATAAGAGATCTATCAACACGGGTTGAAGGAAGGATATAAGAGATCTATAACACGGGTAGCAGGAAGGATACAAGAGGTCAATCAACACGGGTTGAAAGAAGGATATAAGAGATCTATCAACACGGGTTGAAGGAACGATATAAGAGATCTATCAACACGGGTAGAAGGAAGGATACAAGAGATCTATCAACACGGGTAGAAGGAAGGATACAAGAGGTCAATTAACACAGGTTGAAGGAAGGATGCAAGAGATCTATCGACACAGGTTGAAGGAAGGATTCAAGAGATCTATCAACACGGATTGAAAGAAGGACATAAGAGATCTATTAACACGGGTTGAAGGAACGATATAAGAGATCTATCAACACGGGTTGAAGGAAGGATATAAGAGATCTATCAACACGGGTTGAAGGAAGGATATAAGAGATCTATCAACACGGGTTGAAGGAACGATATAAGAGATCTATCAACACGGGTTGAAGGAAGGATATAAGAGATCTATCAACACGGGTTGAAGGAAGGATATAAGAGATCTATCAACACGGGTTGAAGGAACGATTTAATTAAAGAGTGGTGATTGCTGTCTTAATGGTGGACCATCGGGGTTATCTGCCCCTTAAAAAAAATGTTTTTATTTGAATGTTAAACGCGACGGAACTTTTGGGTGGAGTAATTGGGAGGAGGGGGTGAATCCCCCACTTGAGACACTCGTACTGTTCGCTTGATACACTTTGTTGTGAATCACCGTGTGTTCTGCTCGTGACAGAACTTTTCGCTCTGAGACTTTGCGGTAAATGTTGTCAGAGACTCTAATTGCATTGAGTTAGGCGCGTGTTGACGTTTAACGGAGCTGGCTGTGGAGTTAACTGTTTCCCCGGTGTCACCTGCTGTTGTGATACTTTCTCTCCGGTACACACTCGTTCACTCTCCAACATCTTTTGCACTGACAATGGTAGCTGACAATCGGAGATCTGAGGTTCGAATCTTGGCACAGTCAGTGCCCATTCTGAATAAAATTTTCGTTCGTTTTTTGCCCCCATTCAATCCTCGAGCTACATACCACACCTTATCCTATATCATAATAATGCTGAAACAACACTGCTACTAACATTATAATAACACAGGTTGACTGACGAATGTCACACATTCATGGAGTTAATTACCGTTTCCCAACATAACAATGTTCTTCATTACTTAAATTAATCATTTTATTCCTTCTTTTTCTAAACAAAAGTTTAGTGCTTTTCAGTCGGTCAACACTTTATCACCATCATCATCATCATCATCATCATCTTCATCGTCTTCCTCTTCGTCTTCTTCTTTTTCACAAATTTCTGTCAATCTGCTTATGTGTGTACTAAAAATCTGGTTTCCTAGCTAACTGGTTAGCTGTTATAGTTGATTCTTTGAGGGATTTTCGACATCATTGTCACGTAGCCCCGTGTACTTGAGTGTGTGCAAAATATGTCTGATAACCTGTATCACTGTTAGCCTCCGTCGCTTAGGCGGCAGCACCGCTGGGTCCGTGGTTCAAATCCTGGTCACTCCATGTAAGATTTGTGCTGGACAAATCGGAGAGAGACAGGTTTTTCTCCGGGTACTCCGGCTTTCCCTGTCACAATTTCATTCCAGCAACACTCTCCACTATCATTTCATTTCATCTGTCATCCATTTAATCATTTCTCCTGGGGAGTGCGACAGGCTTCGGCAGCCGGCACAGTTTATATCCTCGCCGCTAGATGGGGGCTTCAGTCATTCCATTCCCTGACCCAGTCAGTCGACTGGAAGCAGGCTGTGGATTTTTACCTGTGTCACTGTAATGTGTATTTGTAATCAAGGTAGGATTCGGGTAGGAAGCGGCCGTGGCGTTAAGTTAGTTACCATCCCGGCATTTGCTTGAAGTAGAGGTGGGAAACCACGGAAAACCAGTTCTAAGATGTCTGAGATGGGAATAAATCCACCTCTTTCAGGTTTAACTTACGATGCTGAGTTTATCCCGTTGCAGCCCTCAGACCAGGAACAAAATTCCAGGAAGGGCATGAAAAAGAACCCGGACCTTCACGGTGACAGCCAAGAATGATATTCACTACGCTATGCGGTGGTCATATGAATTGTAATGTTCTAGTATTTATTCCCCTTGCTCGGGGACAGGAATTTTGTTTTTCTATAGTATTTTTTCTTCAATCGCTTACCCTCCCTGCCCGGCTTCACCCACGATCTCTACGAGGGATCATTCCTCCTCTACCGTGACAAGGACGGTGTCTGGGAGCTGAACATTCTTTGTCGGCAGATACAACTGGGGATGGTGACAGGCCGACTGCTAACTTGGATCTAACTAAAGAAGGGTAAAGGATGGGATTTTGGAAGGAAGTCGCTCGTGGATCTGTTGGAAAGAACCGTACCGGCATTTGCCTGGTGGTGAAAATGGGAAACCACAAAAACCATTTTCAGGACGGTCCAGGTGGGAATCGAACACATGCTCTTCCGATGCCAGCGAGGTACGAGGTAGCACGTTGGTAGACTGGCTGCGTGGCGCAGCGGTAACGCTTCCGTCTGCAGTGCAAAAGGTTACAGGATTGAGAGTTCGCAAATGCGAGGAAGCTGTAACAGTAGATTTACTGTCACGTTAAAGATCTCCTTCTGGGCAAAATTCCGACACCCAGCTGTTTTTAAAAGCCTCAGAAGTTAAAAATGACGCAAAACCAGTAAAACTACAATATTGCTATTATTACCTATGTAGTTTATTGTTATTCTTTTAGTATAAGCTCTTTAGTCGGTCAGCACAAGTGTGCCCAATTCGATTTTACCAACGCTCTTAGGTTCCAACGTTCGACGCCAGGAGCCAACTGCGGTGGCATCTAGTAACCAACTTTAGAACTAGTTGTCGTTGACGGTGGCGTTTGGGAGCAAAAGTAGGAACTACTTGAAAATTGAATGTCTGCAGTCCTTACCTGAATCACAGATAACACACACTAATACAGCCATCAAAATTAACATCGGTTATCAGACAGATTCTACAAGACCGCGTTGTCGCAGCTCCTAAACTGAGGAACCAACCAACCAACCTGTGTTTCTGTCATGACTGTATTAGTTTGTGTAACTGTATTAGGGACAGGGGTGCAGCAGGTGACCCGGGACTAGAAATAAGGTACTATGCCGGCATTTGCCTGGAAGGAGTGTGAACAAAAACGGAAAACCACACTAAATATAGCCGCTGTCAGTGCCGGGATTCGAATCTGTGATTACCGAACTTGCTGCATCTACCCGCTAGGCCATGGGGCACGATCTGACGAGCACTTCTCACATGAGCCCCCTATTTGTGTGAGAAGTGTTTTATTAAGTGTATAAATATTTCATGTATTTTGTTTGAGGCGGGAGGAAATTAATTATAGCTCCTTGCCGAATGTAATTGCGAAAATCGTATTGACCGACTGAAAAGCTTCTACCAACAGATTAAATCTACGGTACAAACTCCACTGCAATATGGGGCCAAACCCTGATTTGTACGTTGTTCCACAAGTCTGAACTTACGAGGACAATATAACGGTTGAGCACACCGCAGTTATCTCCCGTTGTTGTTAAGCAATTGCACTTTGTGCCAGCTGGAGCGTGACGTCAGCCTACGGCCGTTGAGTAATTTATAAGTGCATTCTCCCCGTTCCCGGTGATCTACAGTACTTACGCCTGTACTCACCGCTACTCAGCTACTTGTAGTTCCAAATATATGCAAACAGAGCATCTGGACAGTAACACGAAGAGGCACGGTTCTTTATCCTGTGGTCTTCGGAATAATAGCTCTTCATGTAGACCAGGGGTTCCCATCCTTTTAGCAACTTGAAATTTTTAGAAATTTTTGTATACCATCAGTCCTTTATTTTTTTAGAAACATATATTTACTGTCGGAAAAGTGCCCAATGGCTTGATTTTTTAAAAATTTCTTATTTGTGAATTGACCAGTTAGGATCACGCTACAATTTCACTATTTCTGCTTTGTAAGTAATTTTCGGTCTTTGTAGCACTTATCTCGTCTTGAAACCCTTCCAGATCGTGTGAATTGTTTGGATACGTTGTTCTATTTTAATTAAATTACTGACAGAACTTCATATTTAATTATTAATGCACATGTATTTTTAGCCTATTTTCAATTATGAAAAAATAGGCTGATGAGATCACCTTTTGTCCGTGTGTGTGTGTGCGCGCGTGCGTGTGTGTGTGTGTGTCCCCTAATAACTTCTAAACGGCTGGAGCGATTTCAATGAATCTCGGTAAGTTCATAGCACTATTCCGGACGCCCCGACCGTCCCCTTCAAATTTTGTTACGTCTCACCAATCCAACATGGCGGCTGTGCGAAATATTTCACCAGCATTCAATATCTCCGAAACTATTCCCGATATCACCCTGGATTTCTTTACGGTGATAAAGGGAACTACTAGAAGTTCACCTATGTGACTTTTGAAAAACTGGTAACTAAAAAACCAACATGGCGACCACGCGAATTTGCGACTTATAAATAGAAGTTTCTCGCGATTTAACCAACCAAACGCAATAAAACTTGGTACAGTATATGTTTATACACATTGTAATGCACTGACATCTAACTTGGTTCAATTGTTTACATAACCACAAGATGGCAGATGTGCGAAATATTTCACCGGCATTCTATATCTCTGAAACTATTACCGGTATCACTCTGAAATTTTGTACAGAGATAAAGGGCACTACTGGAAGTTCACCTATATGACTTTCAAAAGCCGGTTAACTACAAAACGAACCTGGCGGCCAAGCGAATTTGAAAAATTAAATAGAACTTTATCGCGATTTAAAGTTCCAACCGCAATGAAATCTGGTCCAGAATTTTTTAATACAGATTGTAATACACTGGTATCTAAATTAGTTCAATTGTTTACATAACCTCAAGATGGCGGCTGTGCGAATTTTAAAATTCAGTTTTTATTTCTTGTTTCGTAATCATGCGATCGATGTGAAAGTTTGAATAATGAACCTACGCAATAATTTTCTTTTAATGGTACATGACTTTATGGCCTATACATTTAACAATCCAACATGGCGACCATCCGAAATATTTAGACGGCTCTGAATATCTACGAATCTATTATAGCAATCAAACTGACATTTTTATGTTCATAGGGGCTATGAACATAAGTTCACCTATAGGACTTTAAATAACCTTGTGATCACAAATCCAACATGGCGGCGACGCGAAGTATACATATTCACATGGACGTTTCTCGCAATTTAACCACCCGGGTGCAGTGAAACTTGGTACAGTAAATCCTTATACGAATGTTAATCCACTGGCATCTAATTTATTTCAATTGTTTCCATAACCACAAGATGGCAGCTGTGCGAAATTTTAAAATCTCCTTGTTACTTCTTGTGTCCTAATCATGCGATTGAAGTTTGAATGCTACACGTACACAATAATCTTCATGTAACAGTACATAACTCTAGGACCTACATATATAAAATCCAACATGGCGACCATCCAAAATATTTAGTCGGTTCTCAATATCTACGAATCTATTACAGAAATTAAACTGAAATTTTGCACATAGATAGAGGCAATTAACATAAGTAGGATATATGAAAATAGGCTGTATATTTCTTCACGGAATTACTTGTTTTTTGAGATATTTCATTTTCTTCGATAGAGTAGGAAATTCAGATAAATTCTCCTGCAGTATTTGTGAACAATCGTATCACCCACGTGTACCACCTGAAACGTTCCCGCGTTTCTCCAATGGTACACGTACCACCGGTTGGGAATCCCTGGTCTAGATCACTGAAATTCAATTCCCGACTCTTGCATGGAGAATTTTTAAAGGCGAGCCTCGTGAGGGCCATTGAAATTAAAACTGGGTGTGACCACCTCGTGGCGTAGCAGCTAAATTCTTGGCTGTCATCCCTGATGTTCGGGTTTGATTACCGACTATGCCAAGAAATATAATTCTGATCTGAGGACTGAAACGGGCCACACTCAGCCCTGTGAGGCAAAACTGAGGAGAGGCGGGTTAAGATTCCTACCTCAGTCATCCTGGAAGTGGCTTTCCGTGGTTTCCCTCATCTACACCAGGCTTATGTCTGAACTTCCTTCCCTATCCAGTCTCAATCACAAATTAATACATTACAACACATAGCACACTATCACAGTTATCAGACAAACTCCCTCGTTACATATACACCCATGTGGTTGGTTGGTTCTTCAGTTTAGGGGCTGCGACAACGCGGTCATGTAGCCCCGTATGCTTTGGGTGTGTGTAGAATCTGTCCGATAACCGATGTTAATTGTGATGGCTGTATTAGTGTGTGTTATCTGTTTTTAATTCAAGTAAGGACTGCAGACATTCAATTTTCAAGTAGTTCCTAATTTTGCTACCAAACGCCACCGTCTACGACAACTAGTTCTGAACTTAGTTACTAGATTCCACCACAGTCGGCTCCTGGCAACGAATGTTGGAACCTAAGAGCGTTAGTCAAATCTAACCAATAATTAAGTTTCACACAAGTGTAATTATTGGAAGGTTCTTTTATAAAAAATATATAAAAACCCCTGGCACTACACCCGTGAAGGGCCTAGGCCTACCAAGCGACCGCTGCCCAGCGATTTGGCCTGCAGATATTGGGGTGACGCGTGATCAGCGCATCGGGTCCCCTCGGCCGTTAATCTTGGTTTTCGTGATCGCCCCGCCTCACTGTCAGACAGCTACTCAATTGTCCTCACGAGGCTGAGTGCACCCCGTTCCATCCCTCAACGCTCTTAAAAAATCCGACGACTCCAGTCGGGTTTGAACCCGCGACCTTGGGCATAGAAGCTCAGCTTGCTACCTACTACTCCACCGAAGCCACTTCGCACCCATGTGGATTGGGTTAAAATGACTTCCATATTGCAGGCGTCCATATGGTAAAACAACAGGTTTTTTATGAATAAGAGGTAGGATTACGCGGGGAGGCAGAAAGGCCGACGTGGGATTCGAATCCGCTCATTTCAGTTGTCCTCACGAGGCTGGGTTTAGCCAGTGCAAATAATTATACTCTGACTTATATCCGTCTTACAAAGGGCAGCGTACAGTATCTCCCAAGTCATTTGACGCGTGATAGACGGCAATTACCCCGAGACAGTGACAAAGTAGTGTTTTATGAACGACGTGGACAGGACAATTTCCTTGCAGGAGGAGGTTTAATGTGCAACTGAACCTTTGACCCACATTATTACACTTGAACACAGACTGATGACTCAGCATGCTTACTATTTATTTTAGTGGTGTTGTGGCAGAGAACGGTAGCAGGAAATTAAGACCCATTACTTTCACCGCAGCTTCCTTATATTATCTCAATCGCCATATCCAGTTAGTATTATTATCCTAATAGGCAGGATGGGCTAAGTGCAGACGGTGCAGTAGGACCCTCTTTGTTCGTCGCTCCATTCCCTTCTTTGGACGACTGCCTGCCTGGTGCTGCGGTAATGTTATCGCTTGCTGTGGCCAGGGCCGTGGAGAGCAAGTACGGGCCCTAGGGCTAGGACTTACGGGCCCCCTATATATTTGTTCGTCTCGTGACATCGTGTAAATATCAAATTTGCTTTTTAATTTTTGAAGCCCACTAGCAAATTTTGTGATATTTTTAATTTGATTTTTTTTGGAACGTACTAATTCTGTTCATTGCAAATTTGTAATGCCGTTTCTGTTGTATCTGACCGAAATTTCTACTCTCTCACGTCACAAGAACAAGTTCAACGCTTTTCACAATCTCATGTACTAAAATACGAACTTTGCGAAGGTTCATAAATGTAGCTTAGCGGCTATTAGATCGAATTGAAATGTTTAGAAACTTTCCTCCATGTAAACAGTGGGGACTTTACTATTTCTCTGGACGCGAAGATATGAAGATAATGGTTATTTACATGTTCTCTTTCCAGTATTTTGTAGCATATTCAATTGATTCAGATACATTGAATATCATAAAATGTCAAATTTGTTGGCAAATACATAAAATTGGGAAAATATGTCTACTCCGGTGTTTTCTACGTTCGCGGACACCTCAGCAAGACCGGTCCCCAGGGCTACAGCCCCGTTTGCCCCTCCCTCTCATCACGCCTGGCTGTGCCCAAGATTGCAGGATAGAATCCTCGTGCTATGAGTTGGAATTTGAGGGTGTGCAAATGCGAGGAAGCGTGTCAGTATATTTACTGGAATGTTAGCCCTAGAACTGTAGCGCTAATTCCAACGATGATATCGCTAGCGTTTGGCATCGCCGACGACTACGATTCTAAAAACTGATAATAAATACCACTTACGTCAACTTTTATTTCACTCTCTAGGGTAGCAGAATGGAGACTGTTTTTGAATAATATTGTTCGATTTTTGTATTTTTTTGATTTTGACTAACTTTTTTTATTTTTTGAGCTGGTTTCCACTAATTTCGACTAATTTTGATTGTTTTCCTTTTGGATTTTGTTTAATTTTTGTTTTTGATACTTTTTGAGCTATTTTGACTAATTTTCCTTTTTTGTATTTTGACTAATTATGATATTTTGTATTTTTTGATTTTTTTCATTTTTTTACATTGAGCTTTTTCGACAAATTTTGACTGCTTTTGATTGTTTTTTGGGGTTTTATGGATTTTGACTAATTTTGACTTTTTGTGTGCTTTTTTTAATTTGACTAATTTACTTTGTATTTTAGGACTACAAAAACACTGGTGGGCATTGGACAAAAAGGAGAAGTGAGGGAAGCAGAAGTGTATCCCGTTTACGTCGCGGAGACGAACGCTACCATTCTAGGGTTAAAGATCCCCTTCGAGGAATATTTCCGACACCTCGGCGTCTCTAAAAGCTGCAGTTGTTAAACGGGACGTAAAATCAATAAAACCTTACTATATTATCTGCTAAGGGTTCATTGCTAGCACGGAACTTATGTTATACCATGTTTCCTTCTGATGGCGGTGATCGTTGTCTTAAGGGGCAACCGCAAAACACTTAGCTCATTTACCCCCTAATGAGAATGATCATAATGAAGATGAAGATTAATACTAGGACTACCACAGCTACTATTAAGTTCTGAATTACTCATCACTTACGTTGTAGAATAGCCTATATTGGTCGTCAGCCTCGTGACGTAGCGGCAAGCATTCTTAGCTGTCACCCCTAAGGTCCGGGTCGATTCCAGGCTCTGCCAAGAATTTTAATTCTGGTCTGAGGTATGGTTGGTTGGTTCCTTAGTTTAGGGGCTGCGACAACGCGGTCATGTAGCCCCGTGTACTTTGGGTGTGTGTAGAATCTGTCTGATAACCGGTGTTAATTGTGATGACTGTATTAGTGTGTGTATCTGTTTTTTTTTTAAATTCAAGTAGGGACTGCAACTTTGAATTTTCAACTAGTTCCTACTTTTGCCGCCAAACGCCACCGTCAACGACTACTAGGCCTAGTTCAGAACTAGCTACTAGACGCCACCGCAGTCGGCTCTTGGCATCGAACGTAGCAACCTAAAGGTCTGAGGTATGCACGGGGTACATCTAAGCCTAGTGAGATAAAACTGAGAAGTGGTGGGTTTGATTCCTGGAAGTAGTTTTCCTTGGTTTCCTACGTCTACCCCAGGCAAATGACGAGATGGTTCCTAACTTGATGTTAATTCCTGAGCATCACCTGAATTATAAATACACACACTACTACGGACACCATAATAACAACACAGGTTATCAGAGAAATTCTATACACACTCAAGTACAATGGACTAAATGACCACGATGCACGAGCCTCTCAAATGAAACAAGAACAATAACTTTTCATTTAGATCGTAGGCTTTCGCGGCCGGTGTCTAGTTTATCATCCGGAAATAATCACCGATATACGACGCGGCTCCATCCTCTAAGCCTAGATGATAAAACAACTTTTCATGTATGACTTAGAAATGAACCGTGGAAGCTTGGATACCGTATAACGTACCCGGTCGAAATGCAGGAAACTAAAGTTTCAATTTCAAGCCTCATTCAACAGATGTGTTCGATGTGAGAGAAATTGTTCATTAAAGTCAGGGCACTCAAAGAAAATGCAGGACCTTTAAAGATGGGTGGATAGCCTATAGAAAATAACAATCCTTACATCATCCGATAGGGTCAGGAGTATATTTCTAACGAAAGTTAAAAAAAAATACGTTTGATTTCCTCAGTCCATGAGTCGCTAAAAGAACTAAGTGGCGACATATCAACTGCCCCGACCCTGGTAGCGTCGAAAGGCTTCTTGTTGTGTTCTGCTCGTGGCCGAACATGCAGGAGGTTGACAAAGGAACTGCATTTGTAGAAATAACAATGAGGTCAGTGCACTTTGAAATACACGCTTACAGCAAACTTGAATTATATAGCCCCACTGTCTTGGTTCGCAGAAATATAAGCTCTCTGAGAATGGGATGACTTATTGTTTGAGGACGAGAATTTGTGTCTCTTCCTTTTGTTCTGAATCAGCGGTCAACAAGTAGAGGTATGTGTGCTTAGTAGCGTCGTCAGAATATTTTACCGAGTAAGCTATCATTGTAGAATCTAGATAATATCGAATAACACTCATGAAGGTCCAGAAAGATAAGTCGTATCTTTATGTAAACGAGTCCTGAAATATTCAGTGCTCTCAATATATTCGACGGAGATCGAACCCACCTCTTCTGAGTTTTGCTTCACGAGGCTTAGTGTACCCTATTCCAGCCTTTGTCAGAGCCAGGAATCGAACCAGGATATCCGGACGAAAGCCAAGCATGCTATCCGCTACTCCACGAGATGGTCTACAGCCTAGGTAAATACCCATGCACGCAGTACACAGCGTAAGGGCGTGATTTTGGACGAGTGCATAATTCCTTTTCCAGGTTAGCAGATACGAGTAGATAAATCTTACTCCCAGCCCAGTTTAATTGGGCACATTAACGTGCCGACCGACTGAAAAACTAATTTTATAATATTATGAAGGCAATACTGAAATTCGGTGGCGTAGTTGGTAGCATGCTGAGTTTCTATGCCCAAGATCGCGGGTTCAAACCCGGCCGAAGTCGTCGGATTTTTAAGAACGTTAAAAATCCCTCAGTATGCCTTCCTTCAGAGGAGAAGTACAGCCGGTGGTCCCATGTCATAGATTTATGGCATGAAAAAGAACCTTCCAATAACTACACTTGTGGAAGCTAAAATGTGTGTAGGTTATTTTGATAACGCTATATTAGTCCCAACGTTCGCTGCCAGGTCCTGACTACGATGCCATTTAGTCACGTCCGCTGCTAGGTGTCGTGGATGGTAGCATTTGGTAGCAAAAGTAGAAACTGCTTGAAAAAATTAATCGTCTGCAGTGCTTCTACCTGAATCACAGATAACACACACTAATACAGCCATCACAATTAACAGCGGTTATCAGACAAAATCTTCACACACCCAACGTACACGGGGCTACATGACCGCGTTGTCGCAGCCCCTAAACTAAGGAACCAACCCACCAGCAATACTGAGAAATGGGTTCTATAATTTCCATATGCCTAGTAGTTGTTGATAATACCAATTCGGTGCCCTGGGCCCGGCCCCAGTGCAGGCATTTATAAATCTGGTACTGGGTGTACCAGGCCTCTCCGATGGCCTTACGTCATTAATGTGAACAGAGACGTGACCCTCAGTGAACAATAGGGCACTTCAAGTAGTTGTCTTCAGCAATTACTATACGGATCAGTTTAAAGAAATCTTGCACGATAGCAGTTAAATGAGCATTTCACGGTAATCTTGACCTGTTTCATGCACCACGAAGAGCAATTTCGCTAATCTGTGAAGTATGCTATCTCGCCACTAGCAATCTGCTGGTGTTGTATGAATCCTCATGGATCGTTGAAGACAACAGGCGCTATACCCCTTTCAATCCCCGGCCACACAATCGTGTGGGTGCGTATTTTATTTTTTATTGCTTAGTTGGGATCGCCTTTGGGCCCCCAGACCGACCTGCATTCATTGTGTGGGTTACTGGCTACATAGAACTCGAATATGAAGCTCCTTTTGTATTCCATGAAATTGTGAGATCTGTTTGCTTTTCATCTATGGACAGCATGGCTGCCATCAACCACCGAACTCGAGATATACACACATCAAAAAAAGTTTTGCATCACCTCGGTTCCAAGAGTTCCGGAACCGTTAAATACAAAGGGAATAGAGATCAACACAAACAACATTTCAGCTCGTTTTATTGCTCATGAGACCCACACATTGCATGTTGTACCATCATACAGTTAGACTTTCAGCATTTGTGGTCCAGATTGCAGTACACACCACTACCTCTAATACCCAGTAGCAAGTCCTCTTGCATTGATGCATGCCTGTATTCGTCGTGGCATACTATCCACAAGTTCATCAAGACACTGTTGGTCCAAATTGTCCCACTCCTCAACGACAATTCGGCGTAAATCTCTCAGAGTGGTTGGTGGGTCAAGACGTCCATAAACAGCCCTTTTCAACATATCCCAGGCATGTTCGATAGGGTTCATGTCTGGCGAACATGCTGGCCACTGTAGTCGAGCGATGTCGTTATCTTGAAGGAACGCATTCACAAGATGTGCACGATGAGGTCGAGAATTGTCGTCCATGAAGACAAATGCCTCTCCAATATTCTGCCGATATGGTTGCACTATGGGTCGGAGGATGTCATTCAGGTATCGTAAAGCCGTTTCGGAGCCTTCCATGACCACCAGTGGCGTACGTCGGCCCCACATAATGCCACCCCAAAACATCAGGGAACCACCACCTTGCTGCACTCGCTGGACAGTGTGTCTAAGACGTTCAGCCTGACCAGGGTGCCTCCAAACACGTCTCCGACGATTGTCTGGTTGAAGGCATATGCGACACTCATCGGTGAAGAGAACGTGATGCCAATTCTGTGGGGTCCATTCAGCATGTTGTTGGGCCCATCTGTACCGCGCTGCATGGTGTCGGGGTTGCAAAGCTGGACCTCGCCATGGACGTCGGGAGTGAAGTTGCGCATCATGCAGCCTATTGCGCACAGTTTGAGTTGAAACACGACGTCCTGTGGCTGAACGAAACGCATTATTCAACATGGTGGCATTGCTGTCAGGGTTCCTCCGAGCGGCAATCCGTAAGTAGCGGTCATCCACTACAGTAGTAGCCCTTGGGCGGCCTGAGCGAGGCCTGTCATCGACAGTTCCTGTATCTCTGTACCTCCTCCATGTCCGAACAACATCGCTTTGGTTCACTCTGAGACGCCTGGAAACTTCCCTTGTTGAGAGCCCTTCTTGACACAAAGTAACAATGCGGACGCGATCGAACTGCGGTATTGACCTTCTAGGCATGGTAGAACTACAGACAACATGAGCAGCGTACCTTCGTCCTGGTGGAATGACTGGAACTGATCGGCTGTCGTACCCCCTCCGTCTAATAGGCCCTGCTCATGCATGGTTGTTTACATCTTTGAGCAGTTTTAGTGACATCTATGAACAGTCAAAGGGACTGTATCTTGGATACAATATACACAGTCAACGTCTATATGCCGGAGATCTGGGAACCGAGGTGATGCAAAACTTTTTTTGATGTGTGTAGATTAGTATTTGTAATTTTAGCAGCACATTAATGGTTAGGATATAAAATAAATGCCTTATCGTTTTAATACGTTATTCCATAGTTATTGTTCATACGAATCTAATTGCTAATGTACACACGCTACTGACTCCTTAGTGGCTAGCATTCTTGACTGTCACCGAGGAGACCCGGGTCGAATCCTGGCTCTGCCATGAAATCTAATTCTGGTTTGAGGGCTCAAACGGATACTCAGCCTCGCGAGGCAAAATTGAGAAGAGGTGGGTTCGATTCCTATTTCAGTCATCCTGGGTGTGTTTCGCGTGGTTTCCCATATCTACTCCAGGCAAATGCTAGGATGGGACCTAACTTAAGAACACGGCCGCTTCCTACCCAAATTCTACACACACCCCAGTCCCAGTACAAGTGGCTACACGACCACGATGTGGCAAAGCCCCTAAAAGAATCAACAACTACAACAACTACTACTACTACTACTACCATTACTACATATACCACAATAACACAGGTTATCAGGAAAATTCTACATTAATCCAAATACATGGGGCTAATTTACAGCGATGTCCAAGCCTCTCAATTGAACCAACAACAACAAAACTGCTCCCTCACATTGACTTAGGTAGTCAGACAGATTCCCTCCACACAGACATACAAGTACATAGGGATAAATGACCACGTTGCCACAAAGCTCTTAAACGAACGATAATGTTCTTGCTAGGCACAAACTCACATTAGGCATGGTTGACCCCATGTGGTGAATATTTCGCAACATAATATGGTAATGTGACAGCTGGGAGCGTTTTATTTACATTCCCTTACTTGATATTCCGTATAAGAGTAGGTGCAGTCCTCTACTGTCCAAGCTCAGGTTATAAGGTCTCTGCGGGTGTTAAAACCTGTCTTGTGCGCCTTCTTACTTCTTATCCCTCAAGTGGTTGGCGCAACACTTGCTCTTGAGTTGGCCAACACGTTAACAGGAACACAATATACTGGCCATTTAATACCATTTGCTTGAATTAATGAAGTTAACCACAGGTTAATTTTAAATAGCGGAGAAGTGGCCAATTCCGAGCGAGGCGCGGTATGGCTCTGTGTTGCTCTCCATCTCAGCAACGCTGTACAGCATTTCTCGTATCGGCTAGCTGCTAATCCATGCAATTCCATCCTGTACAAATACAAACTGATTTCAGCGGCATGCTGAGTTTCTATGCCCAAGATCGCGGGGTCAAACCCGGTCGAAGTCGTCGCATTTTTTAAGAGTGTTAAAAAGTCCCTCAGTATGCCTTCCTAAGGAGGGGAAGTAAAACCGGTGGTCCCATGTCATAGATTTATGGCACGAAAAAGAACCTTCCACTAACTACACTTGTGGAAGCTAAAATTCGTAGGTTAGTTTGATAACGCTATATTAGTTACAACGTTCGCCACCAGGTGCTAGCTGAGATGGCATCTAGTAGCCAAGATCGCAACTAGGTGTCGTGCACCGTAGTATTTGGCAGCAAAAGTAGGAACTACTTGAAAAATGATCGTCTGCAGTCCTTCTACCTGAATCACAGATAACACACACTAATACAGCCATCACAATTAACACCGGTTATCAGACAAATTCTACACACACCCAAAGTACACGGGACTACATGACCATGTTGTCGCAGCACCTAAACAAAGGAACCAACCAACAAACTGATTAAAATTAAGTGAATTCATTTTCGTATATCACAGTCCTACAGCATAACCATTGGATATATAAAGTGACATTGACATTGTGTTAATGTTCGACGATGTGAAAATGTAAATATTATATGTCAGAAAACTGTATCGTAATGAGGGTCATTATAACACTATTTTTCATTATGAGACAGTTTCTCCCACCAATCAGAGCTCAAGAAACAGTTGTGTGACCAATTAGGTAAGTATAGCATCGCACCTGCTCTGACTTCCATAGCCTTCTATTTTAAATTTCACTGCGTGGCTTCTAGTGTCATAGTGGGGTATTCCAGGAGGCCATGGTATTCTCTGCGTCCAATGCGCTCTGATCAGTACATAAAACTGGCGAAATCTCGACAGATATTTATGAATATTTATGTTCGAACATAAAATAGTTATAATTATCGTCGAACATAAACAGTCGAATGCAACTCGCCTATAATGGTAATTAAGATACTCGTATGGAAATTATAAAACTAGCTTCGCTTGTTTTATAAACATACTTGTGTCTTACAGTAATTATTGCCATTATAGGCTCGTTGCATAATGTACTATTTCGAAATTGTAAACACGAGTATAATGGAATTCCTGTTTCCCGAAAGATACACAACATTTATTTTTCCCAATGAGTGTGATAACACATCAAATTTCAAAAAAAAAAAAAAAAAAAAAAAAAAAAAAAAGGAAAAGTTGATCCGGTTAGCTCTATTCAATTGCCAGTGACGAGCCCGATGGTACATCGGGGCGAAACACTGGCAATTGAATTGAGCTAACCCGATCAATTTTTCATTTTTTTTAAAATTTGATAATGTGCACACGTGTATAGTCTAAACACATTTACTTACGTAATTAACAAAACCGTTAAGACAAAAGAAACCTAACTTATAACGAGATTCAATTGCGAATCGTAAAATATTCACCAATGACATACTACTACAATAGACTACAGTAGTAACGTAATTATTTTAGTGTAAATTTTAACCTCAACACAGTGTTCAGGATATGATAATGGCCACTGGAGGTTCGAAACGCGTAATCCTAAATTGCTCCATTTATTTATGATAATTAACTAATACAGTCATGTAATTTTTTCCAGGAGTGTATTTACATGGCCTGTTTGCCATCTCTTGATGAATGCAGTTCATTTGCATTTGTCTTTTGGCATAGGCTAGAGTAAAAGGTGGTTTTTCACCGATGTTTCAGTCTCACTCATGGCTGTGAATATGGAAGCTACTGAGGTATGGGTGGTGCTTAGTAATGACATTCAGGGCACAGTCAGTGTCTGTGGATGCTGTGAAAGGTTCTACTCATAGAGTTAGTACTGTTGTACTGACTCAGTGAGAAAAGCAAAGGCAAACTACCTCAATCCTCTTCTTGCCTAGTACGCCTCAATAAAGCGCTGCCTTCGGTTTTTGTGGGTTTCTACTCACATAACCTAATGGCGGTACTTTTTGGGGATCCAACCAGCCTTCGGGTTGACTACCTAACATCAGTGTAATTACATATTTCATATCTTGTACCGCGCACATTCATTGGGCACAATCGTGTTGACCGACTGAAGAGCAACAAATGACAACTTTGTATACGCAACACTGAAATAATGGCTTCAAATCTCTACATAATCTCCTTCTGGAGGCGTATGATCATTAAATCCCCCACCCCAACACATAATAATTCTTTGATAAAACTTAACAGGTACAGTACATGACTCATCTCTAGTCCAGAAAGATGTGT
Organism: Meconema thalassinum; assembly: GCA_946902985.2. NCBI lineage: Eukaryota > Metazoa > Arthropoda > Insecta > Orthoptera > Tettigoniidae > Meconema > Meconema thalassinum. The sequence continues at coordinate 224,482,615 of OX336394.1, forward strand.
AGTTCCTCAGGCTACATTCACAGCTCACCCACAGTAGGTGTGGCCGTCTCAGATGGAACATTATCTTGAGTCGAAGTTATTAGCCTTGTTTCTGAACTAGCTGTGTGCGCCCACCGTTGATAGGTTCAAGCGAATCAGGGTGGAGGTGAATAGATGAAAATATTACTGTAAAGATACAACAATTATTTTTACCTGCACTAAAATATTATTTTAACCCTTGAGAACTGTCGTGAAAAAAAAATATAACACGAAGACTGGCACCGGGTCATATTGACCCATAGTGTGTCACTCCCTTTCTGGTCGTAGTCGTACGTATTTTAATGAAGTAATTTTACACCTAGTATCATCCTATGAACTATTCCAAATATAAAAGGAGGTTTATTTATTTTTTCAAATTTAATCAACAGAAAAATGACTATAATTTTCGTAACAGTATATATATGTATATATTTCGTATGACATACAGAGGATACAGTAATACTAGAGTATATACAATATATACAAGTGATAAATATCTAGTAACATCCACAAGCGAAACTAGAAGTCACAGTTGGATGTCCAGAGCAGTAATCCACTCCATTGCATCATCAGTTGCGTTCTGCAGGTCGTTATATCCTCCCTTGAAGGACCGCGAAGGGCATTCCGACACAATATGGTGGATTATCTGCACTGAATCGCCACAATCGCACTGAGGACTAGAAATTTTCCCCCATTTGTGGAACCAAAAGTTACATCTTCCATGACTGGTTCGCACTTTGTTCAGTGACGTCCATATCCTTCTTGGAAGATGGAAACCAGGAAGTTTCCTGCAGGGGTCGGTGATCAATCCTAGCTCATCAGGGTTTGATGTAGTCCATTCTTCTCGCCAAGTTTCGTCCATTTTGAACTTAGATTCAACAAGCATCTTGCCTAGTTGCCATGATGGATGTCGAGATTTTAATCTCCCTTGCTTCTGTGGATTACAGACCTGATGTATGGGTAAGAGATCATTTGCTGCGCATTTTGACCATTCCCTTTTTAGAGCTGTTATCCTTCGCAGGGGAGGAGTATAAATGACCTTGATAGTGGCGTCAAAGCAGTCATCTTAAATTTTTGAACAAAGGAGCTTATGACCAAGGAGTCCCTAGACCCTAAACATGGATGAATATGAACGTGAATTTTGTGATTGTGCTGCACCAAAATATTTGGATTTCCACCCTTATTCTATACTGATTGTCCCGACTAACGAAAGCCGAAAATTCTCACGTAAGAACTGGCGACATGGGCAAATCTGACCCGACCGTAAATAATATAGAAATGACTTGAGTGCTCAAAGAGCTATGGACATGTTTATTTTGCAGGGTGAAGTTCAAGGCTAGGAAGGAAGGTACAGTGAGCGACAGGAAATGAGGGCTGACCAAAACGAAAATATAGAGCATTATTTAAGCCTCGGGTCAAAAATACCCATGCGCCAGTTTAATGTAAATTCTGATAAGATTTGCCTTTAAGCATCACGATGGAAAATAAGTAGACTATCGACACAAAGACAACACAGCACAGGATCAGAGAGCATTATCGAGTGACTGGAGCAAATATCTAGTCCAGAGGTGTCCATACAGCACGCCGGGCGTGCTGGCACCTCGTCTGCACTGCCAGCGTGCTTCTGGCGTGTACGACCTTGCAGCGATAGTGGGGGAACACAACATGTCTATCTCTCTCGCTCACTTTCCCGTCTTACTCCCTCCCGTACTGCCTTCGCTGCATTGTGGCTGATCGAGCGTTGGTCAAACGGTATTCAGTATATTGCAAATAATTATGAAAACAAATTGAAACAAAACGAAAACAAAACAAGGAAACAACACATAACAATAATGTTACCAAAATTGGAATGCCTTAAATGAGTTCCATGATACCTTATCAGTATTTCTGACTCTTTTAATGCTAAGTACTGAACCCTTTATCCACAGGCTGTATAAAGGATTCTAATAAATTATTCATGATCATTTGATACATTTCTACAGACAGCAGATATGAGAGCCAGACGGAGTTGGGAAGTGTTGAGAAATCAGTGGCAGAGAGAACACACAAGTTTAAGCTCCTGTGGTATTTTTGAATGTAGCACTGAAGTCATGACGCGTAGGACAGGTGCAACTTTTGGCGCGAAGAGAGGCTTGGGTACGCACAATATGGCTTGTTACTATGAGAGTTGGTGCCAAGAAGAAAATTGAATGCTACGATGTAATTGGTCAATCTTCATGTTAACCACTCCTTGTGGCAGGAATACAAGTAAGAGCGCGTGAAGATCTACAAGAGTCTGAACCAATAATATCAAGACGCCCTGTTTAAGCGGCAACTCGGCGTTATAACGCACCCTGGTGAATTAACGCGGAAGTCATCTACGGATTAATTCTACGATCGATTCGGGCTAGCTTCAGCATAATCGTAACCTCCACATTGCTACGAACTCAATGATACCGATCGCATGCTAGTCTGATAATTATTATGGAATATTTTTCCATAAATCCCCTTCCATGCCTACTCTAGCCAGTTTCATTTATAAATGGTCCAGGAAGCTTCGAGAGATGACTTTTATTTGAGCGTTTGAGGACGTAAGGCCGTTATTCAGGTGTCTGAGGACACGAGGCATAACTTCTAATTATCATGTGTGTGAACATGGAACATTTTCGTCAAGTTATAAGTGTAACTTCAGTGTTTTATTTGTAGTCCCAGTACTATCAGATAGGGCGAGTTCATCGAAATAATTCACCATTAGACCGTCAAGGAATTTAGTACTTGATCGGTGAATTTAATAGGAAATATATCGTGTGTGTATCTGACAAACATTATTTTAATTCAGCACGAGATGACGTCTAGGAACGAGGGCGGTCTTGGAACCAGCAGGACATTTGCCAGAAGATGTCGATGGCGAGCTAAGCATTTTAAAGGAGTGATGGCTGGAGATGATTATCTGACGCTGTTCTATAGGAATTAGTACGAATGAATTTATTTATTTATTAAATCGGCTATGGTTTTATGGGACGTGATTTTGTAGATATTTGTTTGCTTGTTTGGTAATGTAGATTCTTAGTTCTTGTTTACTGACACATTACGTATGGGACAAGCTGAGCGCTTTGTATTTTGTAAATATTGTGATTTTGTTTGGTTCAACTGTACGGGGCTATGCGCAGCTCGTGCTCGCATTCGCTTGCGTAAATCGCGGTCAAGCATTGTAAATTCGGATGTATGCCTTATAACAAAAATGGAACTGAATTAATTTAAGATTAAAATTAGAATTTGGAGGGTAAAGATTATTTGTGAGCAGAATTTATGATGGATCAGGATTATTTATTTATTATTTATCGTATGGCTTTTAGTGCCGGGAGTGTCCGAGGACATGTTCGGCTCGCCTGAGTCTGTAGCTGCTTCCAGCGGACACCCTAAAGGGTGAGCTACATGTTCCGTTCAATTTCAAGGAGTTCCAACTTTCGCCACCAGATATCAATGATACCTAGTGGTGAACGTTGGAACTTTGATAGAGCGTTCTGACGAAATCTAACCTAACAAATTTTGCTTTACACAAGTTTAGTCTGTGAAAGGATCTTTTACATGCCATAAATCTATGACATGGGACCGCCGGCTTTACTTCCCCTCCGAAGGAAGGCATACTGAAGGATTTTTAACGCTCTTAAAAATCAGGATTATTTTGATAGTTGCTTTTCTAGCAGATCTGTACGGGATGGCACTCTTGCACCCGAGTTTTTGTTATTTATTTTGTTTAATGTGTCCATGGACGCAATGAAGGTTGATCTGTTTTGAGCCGACCCAGATGGTATGTTTATGAGCTTGAAGGACAGAGAGAAAGTAGAGGCAGCGATGACTCATACAAGGAGGGGAGCGCTCAAATCAGATAACAACTGTGGGTCATTAGTAGCAGGCTAGGTTCCTGTATTTCAATATAAGACGTTGTTTTAAATTCAGAAAACCCTGATCGGTTATAAAGAGTATTTGATTGATTAAATGGGTGTTGTCTATGGTTTTAAGGTATATTCCGAAACATCTGTTTGCCTGGCGTTTATAAAATGTAAATATAATTTTCAGCCGTTAGGCTTGTATTTTGTTGTTGTTGCTTGACTTCTTGTGTGTTTATTTTACGCGTTCAATGACACCGTGTGGCATTAGGATGTGCGAGGCTGTGTTCCCAAATTTGTGATGCGAGATTTTTGGCCTATTTTTGGCATGCTCTTTTTGTTTCGTGTGCTTTGGCACCGGCTAGAATCTTAGGGAGATTCTTCATGTTTTTGTATTATTGGATCTTGCATGTGTCAGTAGTAATTATAGTATGTTAATTAAGGATGGGTCCCATAGCCGTAGTGTGATTTAAAAGATGCAACTTTGTGAGCAATATGACTCAGTTGTAAACGGAGTCGCATCAGTACTCATTTTCTTATTAAAGAGCAGTACACCACGCATTTTATAACTTCTTGACCAGGACAAATGGACTTGCATCCATATGTTGTGAGGAGCGAGTTCTTACCGCTCAATTTTATGTTATGATTAATCATATTGAGTGAAGCTGTATTCACATTGTTTTGTTGTGTGGAGCGAGTTCTTACCGCTCAGTAATATCTTTATTTCTTAAGGTAGTGAAAGTCGGGAAGACTTCCTTTTATTATTATTATTATTATTATTATTATTATTATTATGCACATAATTTTCAGTCATTAAATACCTTTTATTCTACTTGTTATTCATTTTATTTCTGGTATAGCTTCTGTTATGGACCTTTCTATTCATTAGAGCATGTTGTTTTGCGAACTTTGCTGTGAAAAGCATCCAGGACTGAGCACGACCCCGTAGAAAAAATCTTGATAAAACAATACTTTATTGAAGGGTGCATAGACAAGCTGGTGCGCCAAGTTGGGGCTAGTTCGTTGCTAGTTACCGCTAGAACACATTGGATAGTCAGCATAGATCTAGTAGATCAAGCTGTCGCGAAAATGTGGTATTTCACGGATATATGAGACTGTTTGAAATCACCGGAAGTGATATTTTGATAACGTAAATACGGCGAAGAGAATACCGCCAAGAAAATGGAATATACAGTAGAATCACGAGTTTGCAAGTCAAATACGATTCACGTTTTGTTTATTGATGTAATTAGTAAAGTAGTGTACGTGAAATCGGGCGCCCATTGATTAAATGTAAAAATTAGATTTGTTTAGAAAGTCAAACTCATGAATATGTTAGGAGGCTGGTAGCCTTAAATGACAATTAATACTTTGTTAATTAGTCAGTGTTAACATCAAATCTGGATAGTAATTTTATGACTGAATATGTGCGGGGTTAAAAATTTATTAAGTACAAGCTGTACCCGGCATGCGTTGCAATGCCAATCAAAGAAAGTGTTGGCGTTGAAATTCTGTTTCTTGAAGTGCTTTTGGATACACTACATGTTAACTGCCTCTAAGCTATCGTAAAATGGATTTTCTAATTTAGAACCATTCGTGGAAGCGTGCACAACAACTTTCGAAAGTTTCATCGCCGTCACTCATTTGTTGAATCTACTCGTACGCTACCTGTTGTGAAATGGATTTACTAAGTCGAAACCCTTCCCTGGTGTGTACACAATAACTCATCAATGATTCATCGCAATCGGTTGAATTGTATATGCACGTATACGGGATTTTGTTTAAACGATTCGTGCGCTGTCACTCATTTGTTCAATCTACTCGTGCGCTACCTATTGAGAAATGTATTACTAAGTCGAAGCCCTTCCCTGGTGTGTACACAATAACTCATCAAGGTTTCATCGCAATCGAAGAATGTTATATGAACGCAATAGGGGATTTTGTTGAAACGCTTCGCGCGTCGTCACCCATTTGTTTCATCTACTCTTGCGCTACTTATTGTGAAATGGATTTACTAAGTCCCCTTCCCTGGCGGGTACACAATAACTGATCAATGTTTCATCGCAATCGGATGAATAGTATATGAACGCATACCTGATTTTGTTTAAACGATTCGTGCTCCGTCACTCATTTGTTGAATCTACTCGTGCGCTACCTACTGTAAAATGTATTTACTAAGTTAGAAACCGTCACGTAAGTGTCCACAACATCTCACCCAAGTTTCATCGCTATCGGACTAATGGGATATGAAGACATAGGGGACTGTATTGAAACGCTCCGCATGTCGTCGTTCATTTGTCGAATCTACTCGTGTGCTACCTACTGTGAAATGTATTTACTAAGCCAGAAACCTTCCTTGGAGTGTCCACCATATTTCACCCAAGTTTCACCGCTAACGGCAGAATGGTATATGACCTTATAGGGAATTTGTTGAAACGCTTCGCGCGTCGTCCCTCATTTGTTGAATCAACTTGTGCGCTGCATATTGTATAGTGGATTTACTAAGCCAGAAATTTTCCATGACGTGTACACAACATCTCACCCAAGTTTCATAGCTACGGACGAATGGTACATGAATGCATACGGGACTTGGTTGAAACGCTTCGCGTGTCGTCGCTCATTTGTTGATTCTACTCTTGCGCTACATATTGTAATATGGATATACTCAGCCAGAAACCTTCCCTGGAGTGTACACAACATCTCACCCAAGTTTCATCGCAATCGGATGAATGGTATGTGAACGTATACGGGACGTTGTCGAAACGCTTCGCGCGTAGTCACTCATTTGTTGAATATAAACATGCGCTTCATATTGTAAAATGGATTTACTTAGCCAGAAACCTTTCCTGGAGTGTACACAACAATTCACCAAACATTTATCACTATCAGACGACTGGTATACGACTTTATACGGGACTTTGTTGAAACGCTTCGCGTGTCATCGCTCATTTGTTGAATCTACTGGTGTGATACCTATTGTAAAATGTATGTACTAAGCCAGAAACCTTCCCTTGAGTGTACACAACATCTCACCAAAGTTTCATCGCTATCAGATGAATGGTATATGAAATTATATGGGACTTTGTTGAAACGCTTCGCGCGCCGTTGCTCATTTGTTGATTCTACTCGTGCTCTACCTATTTTTAAAGGGATTTACTAAGCTAGAAACCTTCCCTGGAGTGCACACAAAATCTCAGCCTAGTTTCATAGCTATCGGACGAATGGTATATGAATGCATATGGGACTTTGTTGAAACGCATTGCGTGTCGTCGCTCATTTGTTGAATCTACTTGTGCGCTATCTACTGTGAAATGTATTCACTAATTTTGAAACCTTCACGTAAGTGTACACAACATCTCACCCAAGTTTCATCGCTATCGGACGAATGGTATATGAACACATACGGGACTTTGTTGAAATGCTTCGCGCATCGTCGCTCATTTGTTGAATCTACGCGTGCGCTACCTATTGTAAAATGGATTTACTAAGTCAGAAACCTTCCTTGGAGTGTACTCAACATCTCACCCAAGTTTCATCGCAATCGGACGAATGGTATATGAACGCATAGGAGACATACACACCCACAGACAAACTATCACGTTACATTGATTTATATATATATAGAAAATTAGAACCATTCAGTGATGCAGATTGATTTGCGGGAGTAAAGGGAATAAGATTAGATGAACTGAAAGTGGTCAAATGAAGTAAATGTATGTCAAGAATTATATATGTGTGTGTCGGGGAGACATTTCCATGTCATCCTCCTATTTCCTCAGTGATATATATTTTTGTGTGTGATAATGGCAACAGTAGCGCAGATCCAGGCGATCATTGAAAGTGCCAAGGCACGAACCCAGGAACTATTGAAGGAACAGAGTGCGAAGTTAGACATTAAAATATCCGAACCGTCAGACGAGTTTAAAACACAACTAGCTGAACAGAGTGAAAAATTAGACACTAAGATATCTGAACAGAATGAGTCTTTCCAGTCTCAAATGAATGACACTATAACTAAACAATTAGCCGAACAGAATGAGTCATTCCAGACTCAAATGAATGACACTATAACTAAACAATTAAACGAACAGTCAGGCGAGTTTAAAACACAACTAGCTGAACAGGGTGAATCATAACAAACGCAAGTAAATGAAAATATAAACAAACAATTAGAAGCGCAAGAGAGTAGAAACACGAGTCAGTTAGCCACATTATCTGCAGAGATGAAAGAGTAAACTACGCAGCAGATGGTTCAATTCGCATTTGATATGAGTAAGAATAACGACAAACAGCTAGGTTAGATAAAAAAATAGAGGACACCTTCAACCGTAAATTAAATGATTTGGACGAAACTGTATTGGCAAAACTAGCTCAGATAGAATTAGCATGCACGGTAAATAATAGTGAGGTTAAAACGGCACAGGATGGTCTTGAAAAGCGGTTTGATAAGATGGAGGAGGATTCTACGTTTATCCAGGGACAATTGTCAGCAGTAAATGAAAGTATTACGGGCCTGATAAAGGATATGGATAAATTAGAAATACAATCAACAGAGCGATGGCGAAACCTAGAATCGGACCAGGATAATTTGAAGAGTACGATAGATGAGAATAATCTACGTCTAGAAGACAGGCTTGAGAAGATAGAATCGAATCAGGAGGACACGAAATAGCAGATGGAAGAAAACTAGGCGCGTTTAAATATAGCATCAGAAAGGATTGGCGTACGATGAGCAGCGACTCTAAAGAAGAACGGTTAACGATTATAAAGACCGTAGTGTAACGTGTTTTTCGAGGGGTTTTATGCAACTGGCATAAGTCAGTAGGAAGCCATTCTATATTTATTTACGCGGCAAATTGTTCAGCCAAGAGAATTTTTCATGGTAATTTATTATTATTATTAATTTATTATAATTATTATTAAGGTATTTTCGGAGCATTTTATAAAAATTATTAGCATTCAGATAGGTTTTCTATGTCTTAGAAAACGCTATCAAGCAAATTATTACGAACGACAATATTATAGAAAATTATGTGATTACGGAATTTTACGGAGTTTTGTCAGTTAGGGTATTTGAGAGACATGACTCACTGGGAATTCGAATACAAGCTGATTCCTGTCGAGAAGTATTACGCAAGGCTGGGTCGCAAGGTCTAGAAAAGGCGAATTGTTGGAACGGAAAACGACTTCTCCCTCTCGCGCGCCGAGTGTAATGAGGCAGAGGAGGGGAACTGGAGGCGTGCTCAGCCAATCAGGGGAGACAACGTAAGCTGGAAGACGGTACCGTGGTGGGGGAGCCAACAGGTGCATATATCGTTCGACGCGCCGTGAAACGAGGACTATCTGTGTAGAACTTGCGGAGTACGGTTGGAAGTGCGTGTCGCTCCGATGTTCAGTGGAGTTGAAGACTAACTTTTGCAAAACTTAACCAGTGCGGTTGTACGAGTGTTTGGGTCCGAGGTACGGACCATAGAATTCTCTAATCTACCAGAATATCATCAAATTCCGACGGAGATGACGACGTCCAGGAGACTGTGGGAAGCTCACGGCATCAGCAAGTACGAGGGAAATGCCTTGGCAATTTCCAATGGTAAGCGCAAATGACGCAGAAATACGCAATCTCTCATTTTTCTTTGTTTTACATTTCATATTTCAGTAACTTCATAGCTTGGAAATAAGAGTAAAATCAATTTATCAGACTCCGTTTTCACGTAATTTTCTATCGGTAATATTCAAATCACAACGCTCCAATTTAAATTTTGTACTTATTATTATTATTAATTTTGCTATACTTGTTTTATATAATAAATTCATTTCTTTTACAATGCAATCTTTGCTTTCAGTAGGTAGCATTAGATATAGACCAATTCCTTCTCCTGATACAATTGTTTGTTGGGTTAATGATCAAATCATACCACGATCTGAGTGAATAGAGTCTTGAAGGTGTTCTGCCAGAGCTAGACGTTGTTAAATACAAATTTAGATTTCAACATTGCATTGAGGTCTTGGCGCCCATTAAAACAACATAGCTTAGGCAAAGGTAAACAGTTACATTATCACCCAACAGTGTGGGCTAGCAAAACTGCTACATTTGTCGCCGACAACGTGGGGATGAAAACCTAATAACATTTGTGGAAGGAGAAGGGTATATATTTCTGTGCCTGTATTTTGGGGGTTATTTGTCTCTATCAGTGTATATCATTATGGGGGATGAGAAAGAAAGACAGATGAAGTTACGTAGTGGTCATCAACTGGAGAGTGATGATACGAGCAGTATATCGAGTGATGGTAGTACCGGGGTAGCGGAGGTAAATCCCGATACTGAAACAGGGAGTGTAGGCGGCCAACCAGAATTAAAAACTTTACTTCTCGAGTTCATGTATCAGAACAAAGTTAGTAGTGATGCCTTAAATGCAAAATTAGAACAAAACAGTAAGGAAAATAAAGAAAGTACAGACGCTTTAAATGCTAAACTGGAACAAAACAACGCTAAATTAGAACAAAACAGTAGGGAAAATAAAGAAAGTACAGACGCTTTAAATGCTAAACTGGAACAAAACAACGCTAAATTAGAACAAAACAGTAGGGAAAATAAAGAAAGTACAGAAGCTTTAAATGCAAAATTAGAACAGAATAATGCAAAATTAGATAAGAACAACAAGGAAATTAGTGTGAAAATGGAGCAGATTAGAGGAGAAATCAGAGGAGTAATGGAAGAGAAGGTTAAAGAGATCATTGCAGATGTAGACAAGAAATTAGGAAAAGTACAGGAGGAGTTAGAAATTAGAATCAGTACACAGGCTGAAAATTTAAAAGAACTTGTGCAACTGGAAACACAGCAGGTCAAAAAGCAATTGGGGGGAGAAATTGACAAAATTCAGGGATCAACTAAAGAGGTTAAGGAACAGCTGGGGGGTAGAATTGAGAAAGTCCACTCGCAAATATTTGCAGAAGTAAATGATTTAAGAGAGAGTAATAGAGAGAGCATTAGCAAGATTGAGGAGAAACAAGCAAAGCTATATGATAAAGTAGAAGAATCAGAAGGAAACATTAAATTAACAGTAAACAGTATTGAGAGGAAGGCTGAGGAGAAAATTGCAGAATTAGAATTAAAATTAAAAGCTAGGATCAGGCAAGAAAATGGTCAGAATAGGCCAGTTTTTGTGAATAGCACACACAGGGAGGTAGAACTGGGTAAGTTCAGCAATCGACAGGGGTGCCCAATGGAGTTCATGAACACTATAGAAAATAAATTCGGGGAGAGGTTGGAAAATGGTAGTATTGAGTGGTGCCAGGTAGTTGAAATTTTAGAACAAGTGTTTGTGGGGGAAACGAGGAATTGGTTTGCTGTCTACAGAGACAAGTTTACTGATATTAATGATTTTAAAATGAAATTCTGTGAAAAGTTCTGGAATGAGGTTATTCAGTCGCAGCATCGTGAGGGAGTAGTGTGTGGTAAATATAGCCCTAAAGGAAGCTCCACCATGACCGAATACTTTTTTGGGCAGGTATTAGTGTGTAAATATCTGGATGGCTTGAAGGAGGAAAGTGATGTGGTAAGGTTGCTACTTAGGCACTTTCCCTATAGGATCAAGGAGGCTGCTTGTATCCAGAATGTAAAGACTATATCACAAGTAGAAAATTTGTTAAGCACATTTGATGCACTAGGGAGAGGGGGTTATGAGGACAATTTCAATCGGAACCAGGGTAATAATAATAATAGACCTAATGAAGCCAGGCATCAAGAAGTTCAAGGGAACGGTGGCGAAGGGGCCAACGCTCAAAATAGAAATAATAATAATCAGCTATATCAGAACAGAGGAAATGGCTATGGTAATCAGTATCAAGGGAGGAACAATGATTTCAGGGGAAATCAAGGGAGGAACAATGATTACAGGGGAAATCAAGGGAGAAACAATGATTTCAGGGGAAATCAAGGGAGAAATTATAATGACAATAATTACAACCAGAATAGGGGTCAAGGAAGAGGACAGCCTAGTGGTAGTAATATACAGCCAAACAATGACAACACAGCCCAGAACAACCAGACCAGTTTAGTAGTTAGTAGTACTACGGCCAGCTGTAGCGGTTCTTTAAACGCGAACCAGGCTGCGAAGTAAGGTCAGAATCTCAGTCTGTAGCATGCCCTGTCCATACAATTATACAGGAACCCTATGACCTAAATGTGAGAAATGAATTATTACATGAACTAAATGATGAAGGTATTATTCAGGAAGTGGTTAGTAAGAGCCCCATAGTTAAATTTAACGTGTCCGAGGCGTACACAGATGTTTTAATTGATAGTGGTTGTATGAAGAGTTGCATAAGTAGTGCATTTTATGATAAAATGAAAGGAACTGGAGTAAATTTTGAGGAGATGCCAATTAAAAGCACTTTTGTTATCACAGCTGTTGGGAAGAGGTCTAAAGTAATTTCTAAGCAAGTTTTAGTAGACATTAAAATTAATAATCATGTAGAGAAGCAGATTTGTCTTGTAATTCCAAATTTAGTATTCAGTGTTATCTTGGGTTCAGAGTGGCTAAGTAGAGTGTCTGGTAACTTATGTTATGATGTAGGGAGTTTGAAATTTAAATGGGGAGATTCTGAAGTAGAAGTAGCGTTCAATGACCATATTCAGAGAAGTAGTATTGTAGGTGTGATTTGTACTTTAAATGAGATATCGCCAGCCGTAGAGCGGGGTTCTCCATGTTTTGTGGGCAGTGTGATTACGAACGGAAGTCTAGAGGACTCGTTACGTGAGGCTGCATTTCAGGGAAATATAGAGGATGAACAGTGTGTTCGGCTCTATGATGTGTTATGGTGTAATAGGAGAGTGTTTGAGGATCGCATTGGTATGGCCAATTGCTATACCCATTCATTGAACGTTATTGATAGGTCAGTATTCACAGGACATAGATATCCTGTACCTTTCGCTTATCAGAGTGCAGTTGAGGCACAAATTAATCAGATGCTTGAAGATGGGATTATTGAGCACTCTAACAGTCCGTATGTTAATTCTTTGATAACGGTACCCAAGACCGACGGCACTGTTCGTATTTGTTTAGACGCTCGTTTGGTTAACAATAGAATTAGTTCAGATCAGCTGAAATCTATGTCAATAGAAGAATTAATGCAAACATTTGAGGGGAAGAAGTATTTCACTTGTGTAGATTTGAGTTCCAGTTTTGGCAAGTGCCACTTATGTACGAAGATAGACCATTTACAGCTTTTAGTCATAAATATAACCTTTATCAATTTTGTAGAACACCTTATGGGTTAAAGAGTAGTTCAGCAGCTTTAATTAGGGCTTTAAACATCGCATTAGGGGATGACACAGGAGAGTTTGTAACCAGTTACATTGATGATATGGTAATTAGTTCACGCAGTTTTGAGGAGCATCTACGTCATTTAGATATAGTTTTTCAGAAGTTAGATCAGGCAGGGTTCACTTTGAAGCTGTCTAAGTCGTCATTCTGTGAGTCAGAAGTGACATTTTTAGGTCATAGAGTGTCAAGTAGAGGTGTGACACCAGAGGGAAGTAGGGTTAGCATGTGTGGACAGTAGCAACAGGGCATCGTTACAGACACTGAGAAATATGCTAGGTAGAGCAACGTGATGACGTTCATTTAAGGGAGCCACTTGCAAGGTTGGAAGCAGGTGACGCAGAAACATTTATAGTTTCCAAACGTATTGGGAAAACAGCATATGTGCTGGAGAATAGTGAGGGAAACAGATTATACGGAACGTATAATATACATAGTCTACGAAAATATGTGTCATAAAGTGAGTGTGTTTAGCTGGCGAGCCGGCCTATCAAATGAGTAAGTGTGGTGTCTGGTGCGTGGAAGATCTGGTCTTAAGGCAGGCATATCAGAAGTCACACAGGGGGGTAGTATGTAAGTAAATGAGAGTTTTTAAGGTACAGGGAAATATGACGGGATTGTCGGATGCTGTTGAGCACTAAATTGTCTCGATGCACCAAGGCCATTTTTGGCAGCGCTGATGGGTTCCCATTTATCTCCAAGAGATGGGAGAGCGCTTGAATAGGGCTTGTTAGCTTAAGGCGTCCACGAGATAAAAGATGGGCCATCAGAATGCGAGACAGTCCTTCATGAAACTCATACATATCAGCACACGTGATTTCTGTTTACGGCCTCGCCATGTAAGATTTGTAAGTGTGTAATTTAAGATAATTTGTACAATGGTATTATTTGTGTGAGGAGAAATGGTCTGTGTTGAGAACTAGTATTAAGTAGAATATGGTTAACGGGAACTTAACAAGACAGGGCGATTACGGCACAGAAATATTTGGTGTTATATGTAATGCGCATTTACTGTTTTTTTTTCAGAAGTCAATATTAATTTAATCTACTTTAAAGAGAGATTAAGTATTATGGTCACGAGGCGCTGCCACAGTAGTGTGATCGTGTGCTCAGTGATAAGTGAGATTAAATTTCACCATAAGGAGGGGACCTCCAGTGAAATTAGGGAGTTCTATGGTGATATAAATATATCAGAACACCTTCAATGCGTGTGATATGACATCATAAATACATAGTGCTCACACATTAATTATGTCTATTTCTCCAACATAGAGAAATTTGAGAGGCGGAAATATCCGTGGAACACTATTCCATATGTAAAACATTGGACTGGTTGCAAAGTGCAATCCATAGTGACAACAAACTTTGACGCAAAGTGCGTGAAGAAAAAATATGAGTGTATATATCTGTAATTTAGGGTGATTTCGTTTATGTAATATGTATTTTGGATGGGGTTTATTAACGTGTCTGGGATAATCGGATAATGGACCGTCGTCACGGTAAATCATCCGATGATCCGAGGCGAATATGTAACGTGTTTTTCGAGGGGTTTTATGCAACTGGCATAAGTCAGTAGGAAGCCATTCTATATTTATTTACGCGGCAAATTGTTCAGCCAAGAGAATTTTTCATGGTAATTTATTATTATTATTAATTTATTATAATTATTATTAAGGTATTTTCGGAGCATTTTATAAAAATTATTAGCATTCAGATAGGTTTTCTATGTCTTAGAAAACGCTATCAAGCAAATTATTACGAACGACAATATTATAGAAAATTATGTGATTACGGAATTTTACGGAGTTTTGTCAGTTAGGGTATTTGAGAGACATGACTCACTGGGAATTCGAATACAAGCTGATTCCTGTCGAGAAGTATTACGCAAGGCTGGGTCGCAAGGTCTAGAAAAGGCGAATTGTTGGAACGGAAAACGACTTCTCCCTCTCGCGCGCCGAGTGTAATGAGGCAGAGGAGGGGAACTGGAGGCGTGCTCAGCCAATCAGGGGAGACAACGTAAGCTGGAAGACGGTACCGTGGTGGGGGAGCCAACAGGTGCATATATCGTTCGACGCGCCGTGAAACGAGGACTATCTGTGTAGAACTTGCGGAGTACGGTTGGAAGTGCGTGTCGCTCCGATGTTCAGTGGAGTTGAAGACTAACTTTTGCAAAACTTAACCAGTGCGGTTGTACGAGTGTTTGGGTCCGAGGTACGGACCATAGAATTCTCTAATCTACCAGAATATCATCAAATTCCGACGGAGATGACGACGTCCAGGAGACTGTGGGAAGCTCACGGCATCAGCAAGTACGAGGGAAATGCCTTGGCAATTTCCAATGGTAAGCGCAAATGACGCAGAAATACGCAATCTCTCATTTTTCTTTGTTTTACATTTCATATTTCAGTAACTTCATAGCTTGGAAATAAGAGTAAAATCAATTTATCAGACTCCGTTTTCACGTAATTTTCTATCGGTAATATTCAAATCACAACGCTCCAATTTAAATTTTGTACTTATTATTATTATTAATTTTGCTATACTTGTTTTATATAATAAATTCATTTCTTTTACAATGCAATCTTTGCTTTCAGTAGGTAGCATTAGATATAGACCAATTCCTTCTCCTGATACAATTGTTTGTTGGGTTAATGATCAAATCATACCACGATCTGAGTGAATAGAGTCTTGAAGGTGTTCTGCCAGAGCTAGACGTTGTTAAATACAAATTTAGATTTCAACATTGCATTGAGGTCTTGGCGCCCATTTAAACAACATAGCTTAGGCAAAGGTAAACAGTTACATTATCACCCAACAGTGTGGGCTAGCAAAACTGCTACAGTAGGTGATAACCATACGCGCATTAAAGCACTCGAGGAAGAAATTAAGAGTAAAATGAAGGAACAGATGGACAGAATCATAAAGGCAGAACTGCATTTGATGGGACAGAACACGTTATTTCAGACAGAGCACGTTAAAGATAAGGAAGTTGACTCAGCAAGCCCGGGGGCAATTAGCGCGGCGAATAGCCAAGGACTGACAGGCAGCCCATTAACGACTAACACAGAGGGATTTCACAACAACATTGGGGGAACCTCTACTCCTCAGCATGGCCATCAGCACCCTAAAGTCGTACAAGTTATTCGATCAAATGAATTTAAACCAAATAAATCCACAGAAAATTCTGGTGTCAACCCGAAGGCGTATCTTAGGGTGATGGAGGACTATTTTAATGACAATAACATACCGCCCGCGTGTCGTTTAAGACTGATGGAACGATTTCTTCCGGGAAATGTACTTACGTGGTTCTTGAGCTTCAAGTATACTTTCGGAGGGATGGATGATTTCAAGGATGCGTTTTTAGGAAGTATTGGTCGGCTTCTCTCCAGCAAAGCCTTAGAATGGAACTTTATACGAGAAAATATCAGTTAACTCAGGAGACGAAATATTCAGATTTCTTTACGTTACAATTGTTAAAATTAAAAATTTGGATCATCCTTTAGAAGAATCAGATCTGGTTATGACGATTGCACGGCAGTTGCCAGTCAATGTTCAGCAGGTGTTAGTGGCGGCAAACGTGGACACAGCGGTTCGAGCCGAACAAGTCTTACGTCAGATTGACGAGACAACATCTCACTTGCATCAGAGAGGGGGACGACAGCTGGAACTTGTAAACACAACGGAGGTGGTTAAACCCACCCAAGTACACACCAGATCGCAGGCCACAAATGCAAGTGTGTCAACAACACCAAGACGAGGTCAGGAGGGCGAAGAAAATAGGTCACACCAGCGACATGATAATAATAATGATAGGCAGATCCAGGGCAACAATTGGTATCAACAGCGAGGGTACCAACAATGGAGAAATAATAGGAGAAATGAGGGACCCTACAGACGGTACGAAAATAACAATAATAAGAATCGACAATGGCGTGAAAGGAGATACCAGAACCAGGGGGACTATCAAAATTATAAGAATGAATGGAACGACAGGCACGCCGAATCGCAGCGTTACCTGGAAGAATTACACGCTAATGGAGGGGACGAACAAAGACATTGGGAACGTGCCATTAATAGGAGGTCAAATCCAGACACATTGAGGGGGCCGAGAGTTTATTGAAGCAGGAAGAACGTCAGGGAAATCCGCGACAGAAGGATGATGGTAGTCGCGGGGTTGTAAAAAATCCCAATAATTGCAAAAGGATTCACCCTGAGAGAGCAACAGCCGGATTGTGAAAAAGAATGGGTCGTGGTACACATACAAGAGTGGATAACTTTGCCGGAAGATTGCCTGGAGGAGATTGTAAAACCACGGAACGATGATATCAAACAACTACCTATTATTTATGCCAGGATTGGTGGAATTAACGTGAGATGCTTAGTTGATACGGGTTCACAGATAAGTCTTGTATCGGAGGCTTTGGTTCGAGAGTTGGGACGGAGTCAGAATATTCCTGTGATTCCAGTACCGCATCTCAAGTGAGGGGCGTTATTCCCGAACGCACCGTCACTTGCAAACGTCAAGCATTTATAGAATTGGATATATTATACCATATATTTGGACAGACTTTTATCATTATGGCTAAAATGAATTTTAACATTATTCTGGGTGCAAATTTCATTTGTGACTACCAGGTAGTCATAGATTTGCACAATAATACAGTCAGTTTTAAGGAGTTTGATAAGCTGAAGGATGTGGGCTTACACATGGATGAAATCACTACAGGGAAGGACGTGAATTCATGGGCATTGGATGCAATATCAGAGGAGACAGAAGAGGAGGTACGAAAGGCGGAAGATGACCTTATAGATGTGGATGTTGTGGAATTAAATGAAGAGAGTGACTCTCAGGAGATATGGGCTTTACTAGCAGAAGGAGAAGACAGCGATACTCAGTAAAAGAACTATTACAGGAGCGGCTCAGTGACATCCAACTAGGGGTTGAACATAGGAAGAGACTTGAGGAGATCTTAAGAAGACACAAGGCAGTGTTTGACACAGTTCCAGGGAAGATAATACATTTTCAGTATTCTATGCAGGTTGAGGATTGGTCCCCATTTCGAAGTAAATTATACCCTATACCAGAAAAACATCGGGAGCAGGTCAAAAGGATTATTGATGATATGTTGCAAGCTGGAGTGATTAAGAAGACTCCTACACCTTATTTAAATGCGATTTTGGCAGTCACAAAACCCAATGGATCCATTAGACTTTGTCTAGACGCCAGAAATCTAAACATGCGCCTTATTTTTCCCGAGTATGACAGAGCGCCAATCATCAGAGACGTCTTAAAAGGATTTAAGAACAAGGGTATCTATTCGTCCGTAGATCTGACGAGTTCGTTTCACCATATCGAACTGAATGAGAAGTCACAGCTTCCTACTGGCTTCTTGTTCGATAATCAGACATATTTCTTCGTCCGTATGCCCTTTGGCGTTAAAACATCTGAATGCGCATTAATTCAAGACTTGGATCGGAACCTGACTGAAGAAGTGAAGGAAATGACGGTACGATATATTGACGATATACCCTTGGCTTCAGATAACATCGAGACACATATGGAAAATTTGGATAAGCTTTTGGACAACCTTAGAACTGCAAACTTTAAAGTCAACTTGAAGAAATCCCATTTCTTCAAGAAGGAGATTTTGTACTTAGGGCACATCATTGACCAGGAGGGAGTGAGGCCAAACCCTGCGAAGATAGAGGCAATAAAGAATTTCCCTACACCAACGAGAGTGAAAAATATCAGAGCTTTCCTTGGCGTGACGGGCTTTTTTAAGGAAAACTGCCCAGGATATACTGAAACCGTAGCACCTATGCAGGAGATGCTGAAGAAGAACAACAAATGGCTTTGGAACGCTGAGTGTGAGAAGTCATTTCAAGAGACTAAATTATTACTGGAAAATTGTATCAAATTAGGTTACCCAGACTTTCAACGGAAATTTATTATCCAAGCGGATGCTTCCATGGTTGGTATAGGAGCGATGTTATACCAAGAAGATCCAGCTAACCTGCAACATCGTGATTATTTAGCATTTGTGAGCCGCAGATTGCGTAAACACGAGCGCAACAATACGGTCACGGAACTCGAATTGTTGGCAATACTTCATGCTTTGCAACAGTGGAAACGGATTGTGTATGGTTACCCCATTATTATTAGAACAGACCACAAAGCACTAACGTTCTTGTTCAAGACATCTATGGCTAGCGAGCGTGTGACTCGTTGGTCCATCTATATACAACAATTTAACATTGAAATTGAACACTGCCCAGGAAAAGTGAATGTAATTCCGGATGTATTAAGCAGGAACCCCGAGCCTGATACCGAAGAAACAGCGATAGTACAGCATATTGAATTAACAGCAAAGGACCATGCATTCTTGGAGGAATTACGGGAGATACAACGAGAGCAGGAACCAGAACCATGGATGTACCAAATGATCCAGTCTTTTAAGAAGGAATTACCAGAAAGAACCCCAGCGTACAAAGAAGCAAAAGCCAGAGAAGGAAGATATGTCTACCTCAATAATTTACTGCATAAATGGGTAGATGAAGAACACACCAAATTACGTATCGTGGTTCCTGCATCATTACAAAGAGGACTTACTTGGCACATACATGAACGTTTCGGTCATGTGGGAATCGACAAGGCACAAGCGACCATAGGAGAAATGTTTACATGGCCGCGAATGAGGACTACCATCTGTGACGTAATAAAGACTTGCGATCCTTGTCAGAGGACGAAGCTGAATAATTACTTAATGAGGCAGTATCCTGGACTATTGCTACCTCAGAAAACCTGCGAGCTTGTGGCACTAGATTGTTTCGGTCCGATCCCGAAAGGTAGGCGAGGTTGCCGTCACTTACTAGTGTGTATTGATGTGTTTTCTAAGTTTGTTGTATTGTGCCCCATTCAGAAAACTATATCGAAACAAGTACTCAGTCGTATTCGAAATAGAGTTATTCCACTCCTTGGAAAACCAGAGTTTATATTGTCGGACCATGGAAGCTATTTTACGAGCGCCGAATTCAAGAAAGGTATGGAGGATTTGGATGTAAAACACGTGTTTAGTAGCGTTCGCCACCCTCAAGCTAATCCTAGCAAACGCGCAATAAAATGCGTTACTAAATACTTAAGAATCTTTATTCCCAATGAACATCACAAGTGGGTAGACAGGATCAAAGACGTAGAGCCCAGTATGAATACAACTAGACATGAGTCGACAGTCCAGATTCCCAAGGTCTTGCACATGAACGAATATCCAGTAAGATCGTGGAACAACATCATAAATTGCCCACAAGATCCCATGGTTGGTCATGAGTTGAGAATTGAGAGAACGAGAGTCCATATGAGAAACCAGGCGGATCGCAGATTACGTCGTGTCAGAAATAAGAGGAATCACAGAGAACTATTAGTAAACGAGCTTGTGTTAGTACTCAGTCGTATTCGAAATAGAGTTATTCCACTCCTTGGAAAACCAGAGTTTATATTGTCGGACCATGGAAGCTATTTTACGAGCGCCGAATTCAAGAAAGGTATGGAGGATTTGGATGTAAAACACATGTTTAGTAGCGTTCGCCACCCTCAAGCTAATCCTAGCAAACGCGCAATAAAATGCGTTACTAAATACTTAAGAATCTTTATTCCCAATGAACATCACAAGTGGGTAGACAGGATCAAAGACGTAGAGACCAGTATGAATACAACTAGACATGAGTCGACAGTCCAGATTCCCAAGGTCTTGCACATGAACGAATATCCAGTAAGATCGTGGAACAACATCATAAATTGCCCACAAGATCCCATGGTTGGTCATGAGTTGAGAATTGAGAGAACGAGAGTCCATATGAGAAACCAGGCGGATCGCAGATTACGTCGTGTCAGAAATAAGAGGAATCACAGAGAACTATTAGTAAACGAGCTTGTGTTAGTACGGAAACCAGCGACATCTGATCCAGAAAAGAAGGTATTCAACAAGTTCAGTCCCAAATTTATTGGACCCTTCTTTATTGTGCGTAATCTTCGTAACAACGCATACAGAGTAAAAGAATTGAGTACAGGTACAATGTCTGTCTACAATGCAGCGAATTTAAAGGTGTATTTTACTAGCGAGCCTTGGGAACGCAGAAATAATGGTGCAAATTGAATATAAGGAAGTACTTTTGCACATCCAAGTGTGCGGGGATCAATGAGTACGTCAGTTGAACGAGGAAGTTGGGGGCAGCCTGTTGTTGTCAAACACTAATGAGCTATGACGATGATGACACAGCGAGCGACGAGGTAAGGACACTGGGCAGGGGAGGTACTAGCCTTAGGCGATCAGACAAGCAGGCAAGCTTGGAATGTCTGAATGAATGAATGAATGAGCAAGAAGTAAACACGAGTGCGTGTCGGCACTCCAACGACAGTGGCGGCTAGACTAGACATATGAGAGGGAGATTTCTCTAGGATTGGCAGAAATGGATTACAGATGTTATGTGTATTTAAAAAAATCGACTATATGCTATGTTCGATTTTTTCCAAGCAGGAGGATTGTGAACCCTTTATCCACAGGCTGTATAAAGGATTCAAATAAATTATTCATCATCATTTGATACATTTCTACAGACAGCAGATATGAGAGCCAGACGGAGTTGGGAAATGTTGAGAAATCAGTGGCAGAGAGAACACAAAGGTTTAAACTCCAGTGGTATTTTTGAATGTAGCACTGAAGTCATGACGCATAGGACAGGTGCAACTTTTAGCGCGAAGAGAGGCTTGGGTACGCACAATATGGCTTGTTACTATGAGAGTTGGCGCCAAGAAGAAAATTGAATGCTACGATGTAATTGGTCAATCTTCATGTTAACCACTCCCTGTGGCAGGAATACAAGTAAGAGCGCGCGAAGATCTACAAGAGTCTGAACCAATAATATCAAGACGCCCTGTTTAAGCGGCAACTCGGCGTTATAACGCACCCTGGTGAATTAACGCGGGAGTCATCTACGGATTAATTCCACGATCGATTCGGGCTAGCTTCAGCATAATCGTAACCTCCACATTGCTACGAACTCAATGATACCGATCGCATGCTAGTCTGATAATTATTATGGAATATTTTTCCATAAATTCCCTTCCATGCCTACTCTAGCCAGTTTCATTTATAAATGGTCCAGGAAGCTTCGAGAGATGACTTTTATTTGAGCGTTTGAGGACGCAAGGCCGTTATTCAGGTGTCTGAGGACACGAGGCATAACTTCTAATTATCATGTGTGTGAACATGGAACATTTTCGTCAAGTTATAAGTGTAACTTCAGTGTTTTATTTGTAGTCCCAGTACTATCAGATAGGGCGAGTTCATCGAAATAATTCACCAATAGACAGTCAAGGAATTTAGTACTTGATCGGTGAATTTAATAGGAAATATATCGTTTGTGTATCTGACAAACATTATTTTAATTCAGCACGAGATGACGTCTAGGAACGAGGGCGGATCTTGGAATCAGCAGGACATTTGCCAGAAGATGTCGATGGCGAGCAAAGCATTTTAAAGGAGTGATGGCTGGAGATGTTTTCCTGACGCCGTTCAATAGGAATGAGTACAAATGAATTTATTTATTTAATCAGCTATGGTTTTATGGGACGTGTTTTTGTAGATATTTGTTTGCTTGTTTGGTAATGTAGATTCTTAGTTCTTGTTTACTGACACATTAAGTATGGGACAAGCTGAGCGCTTTGTATTTTGTAAATATTGTGATTTTGTTTGGTTCAACTGTACGGGGCTATGCGCAGCTCGTGCTCGCATTCGCTTGCGTAAATCGCAGTCAAGCATTGTAAATTCGGAAGTACGCCTTATAACAAAAATGGAACTGAATTAATTTGAGATTAAAAATAGAATTTGGAGGGTAAATATTATTTGTGAGCAGAATTTATGATGGATCAGGATTATTTTGATAGTTGCTTTTCTAGCAGGTCTGTACGGGATGGCACTCTTGCACCCGAGTTTTTGTTGTTTATTTTGTTTAATGTGTCTATGGACGCAATGAAGGTTGATCTGTTTTGAGCCGACCCAGATGGTATGTTTATGAGTGAGTTAGTCCAAGCTTTATGGTGTATATTGTGATTTTATGATGTGTTCGCGGGAAAAATATATCATTGAGATTATTCCGACTTGCTGCATATCAGTCCAGTTCATAACCTCGCGAGGCTGAGCTTGTGGAAAATATTTGTGTTCTAGCCATCCAAGTGGATGAGTGAGGTATGTCTTTTCGCGTTTCCAGATGGATAACGGGATCAGTGTGGTCCCATGTATAATTAGCACCAAGCTTGAAGGACTGAGAGAAAGTAGAGGCAGCGATGACTCATACAAGGAGGGGAGCGCTCAAATCAGATAACAACTGTGGGTCATTAGTAGCAGGCTAGGTTCCTGTATTTCAATATAAGACGTTGTTTAAATTCACAAAACCCTGATCGGTTATAAAGAGTATTTGATTGATAAAATGGGTGTTGTGCATGGTTTTAAGGTATATTCTGAAACATCTGTTTGTCTGGCGTTTATAAAATGTAAATATTATTTTCATCCGTTAGGCTTGTATTTTGTTGTTGTTGCTTGACTTCTTGTGTGTTTATTTTACGCGTTCAATGACCCCGTGTGGCATTAGGAAGTGCGAGGCTGTGTTCCCATATTTGTGATGCGAGCTTTTTGGCCTATTTTCGGCATGCTCTTTTTGTTTCGTGTGCTTTGGCACCGGCTAGAATCTTAGGGAGATTCTTCATGTTTTTGTATTATTGGATCTTGCATGTGTCAGTAGTAATTATAGTATGTTAATTAAGGATGGGTCCCATAGCCGTAGTGTGATTTAAAAGATGCAACTTTGTGAGCAATATGACTGTTTCAGTTGTAAACGGACTCGCATCAGTACTCATTTTCTTATTAAAGAGCAGTACACCACGCATTATATAACTTCTTGACCAGGACAAATGGACTTGCAACCATATGTTGTGAGGAGCGAGTTCTTACCGCTCAATATTATGTTATGATTAATCATATTGAGTGAAGCTGTATTCACATTGTTTTGTTGTGTGGAGCGAGTTCTTACCGCTCAGTAATATCTTGATTTCTTATGGGAGTGAAAGTCAGGGATCACTTCCTTTTATTATTATTATTACTATTATTATGCACATAATTTTCAATCATTAAATATCTTTTATTCTACTTGTTATTCATTTTGTTTCTAGTATAGCCTCTGTTATGGACCTTTAGAGCATGTTGTTTTTGCGAACTTTGCTGTGAAAAGCATTCAGGACTGAGCACGACCCCGTAGAAAGAATCTTGGTAAAACAATGCTTTATTGAAGGGTGCAGTACGTAATACGTAAATACAGGTGCGCGTAGAAACGTGCGAAACACAATGTACTGTGCATGTGTCGGAAAACCAACGCATTGGACGATCAGTTTGTTTACATTACAGTCAGTGTGCTGGCGATCCCAACTTGATTCGGTCAGACACGGCGAAGATCTGTCGCAGAGCTGTCAGTGAGCCCAGCCAAGAGAGGCAGGAACCAGCCTGCTAGCGTGTGGCGCAGCATAGCTAACACGCCGAGCGTGAAACAAGGGCTGGACGTTGCTGATCTAGACAATATGGTTAAACAAAACGCAGATACGGTAGATTCAATAAACGGAGAGGATAACAGGAGGACAATGGGTTCAAATTAAAACCTAGTCAGTATGGAAGAAAGTAACTAATTTAAAATTATTTAAATTCAATTCAACTTAGATAATTCAAAATAATGTTTGGGTGCGTATTATTGACAATGCAAAGTGTATACTTGTAACTTCGGCATTTGATTAGCAAGTAATTACAACGAATTCATGAATGTTCCAAGATATTTATAAGTAGGCTTTGTAAGTGCTACTTCATCAGAATATTATGCTTCGCAAAGAGATCGGTGATAGATAATTTCACGTTGTTCTTGATTCAATTCTAATTGTAATAGATTCATATTGACGGGCCGACAGCGCTCATTAAAGCGCGGTGCTAGGCATTAGGACCAAGCTATCTGCGGACTCGGTTTACGTGGGTTTAAACCCTCACCGTGAGTCCAGTCATCCCTGAAACGGTTTTCCGTGGTTACCCGTTTTCAATTCCAGGAAAATAACGGGACGGTGCGTACAAATAAGCATGGCCACTTACATCCAAATCCTTGACCAGTTTCATACTGTACCCGATACCTAGGTGAGGTTATCGGCTACGCCAGCAGACATTAAGCCGTAGTTGAGGTTTTGAGAAGAGTTAAGGAAAGATAGCGCTCAGATCGAGTCAAGAGGAATGTCAGGATGACGTAGTAGGTCTAGGATTTAGAAGGCGCTGACCGCAGTTAAGCAGATGGAATTATGAATGGAATTATGAAGCTTTATTAAGATCTATATGGAACATGGTATTTAAACATCTTAGAAGAGGAGATATAACATGCATTATATGTGATAATTATTTGAAGGAAGTCAGATAACCCTTAAGTTATTTTATAACTTAATAGTCGAGATGATGGGGGTTCGAGATTATATTTGTGACGCAAGACCACGGTGGTGGGGAGGACGCCACGTGACCGCACCAAGCAGGTAAGGGTCGAGACAGTGCAGGAACAGTCAGTCTAGCTCTGTGAGCCAAGCAAGGAAGTCAAGCTGAGTAACACACGCCAGGCGCATGGTATAGATCGTGCAGCGAACAGAAACTGTCACGGAAAGTGCAGGCGATAGTTTCAGCTTCACCGAGCAGCGAACAGAAACTGTCACGGAAAGTGCAGGGGACAGTTTCGGCTTCTCCGAGCGGCGAGCGACAAGTAGGTCAGTGGGCCGGGCGAACAGCCGCAGCAAACAAGCATATGAGGCCGGGGTTTCTAAAACAGCATTGCGAGTAGTTGGAGAACTTTATTCCAAGCTGCATTTCAACGTAGAACGACATGGCGAGGCTAGCTTTATGCGGAGATTATTATGGCATAGCAGTAGGGCCGAGCGGGTTAATTCCCATTATTATACGCAAGCATTATAACAGAAGCTGAACTTCATTACTACGTTGAGTTGGAACGTTTATTCAGCACTTGAATTATAAAGACAAATAGTTACGTGATACTGCAACTTTGAACTTCGAAAGAACATAGTTTTTCTCAATGACATTACGACTATGCATTTCATAGCGCATTCCAAGTAACAGTAACCATTTTAAGCAAGCGGAATGTTGTAAGCAAATGCACTTAGGAACATTAGCTCGTGTATTAATGCAAGTCAGTCTTAAGAAGTGTTATGAATTACCGAGTACGAACACAGCTACAGGGTGTTTCATGAACTTAGACACTCTGATGAAACAATGTTATTTTCTACAAGTAAAACTAAACCGCTGTGGAAATTGAACTTTCAACACTCAAACTGAACATTGTATAGAACAGTGGCGTAACGTAGAAGAGGAATAGGGGGTCCGCTGTTTCTATGAACTTTTTCGTGAGGATTTGGACAATATCCGCTATGGATAACCAGAAGTTTATCATGTCGGAGTAAACGCAGACAGAGACGCGATGGCACCACGGAGCGATGGATTCGATTCCTGACGAGGAGGAGGTCCACCAGCTGATTCACTTGGAATTCGAAGGCAATCGTCATTGCATGGATGGAATGATATTCACGCCGATCTTTCGAGAAATTCATTACATAGGGAAAATCGACGATCTTTGAAATTTAATAACAGCTGATTATGAGAAGGTACTGTAAGAGTTATAACTACCTGATACGATTATTTTCATGAATACTGGGCACACATGTATATTTTTCTAATAGGAGTGATACGATTGTTTAAGACATGGCTTTGACTTTATATGCTTCGAAATTTTGCTAGAATATGGCGTGACCATATGATATGGCAGGCATCATTATACGATATTCTCACCATTGGTTGGCTTTATTAAGCAGATGTTTGGTCTTTTAGACATTTTTCCAGCAAGGATATTTTTCATGAATAGTTTTTTTTGTGTAACGAGTATTTCGAACTCGTGATCTGCAATTGATTATCTAAAATTACTTCGTCAGTTCATTGCATACTAGCGAGTGTGTATTATTCATCAGTAGGGATTTTTTCCATTGGATTGTTTGGAGATATTAAGATGTTATTCACTTTAGTGAATGAATATCGCTTTTATATGACAACTAGAGACTTGTTGATTCCTATCTGGTACATTCACTCATATAGTCTTCGAGATGGGGTCTTTCGTATTTATACGATTGTATGGTGGTTACTCATCTTACCCATCGCTTAGGGCACTATCATGATTAGTCGACGGGGCGAGGTCTTTCGTATTTATACGATTGTACGGTGGTTACTCATCTTACTTGCCATTGAGGGACTCATTTTTATCATCCGAGTGTACATGAGATTGTAAGTGAATCAAACAAGGAACTACTAGTCACATATCAGTCGAACTTTTGTTAAATAAAGTAGAGATAAATGTCATCAGGGTTACATTTGTAATTCTTGTTTGCCAATCCAATATTTTGTTGCTATACTCTTTTGAGAGTAATTTCAGTTTAACAGCTGTTACAGCTGATGCTTTTGATGATTGTTATAATTGTGTTTGATACCTTTGAGAAGGATTTAAAGTAATTGAGTCTTGTAAGATGAATCATTAATGGTCAGATTTATTTTAAGGCAGATCAGTATTGCAGATTTTGATATGAGAGATTATAGCACATTGGTGTTTTTCTGTGATGTGAATTATGAGAATTGTAAGAGAATTTTATGCTATTTGAAAGCAAATTTTGAATTACTAAGGTAATATTTTTTTCAATTGTTTAAGAAGTTGTCTAGATGTGATCAGATTAATTACAGTTATTGGAGATTGTGTGCGTTGATAATTTGAAGCCAGTTATATATTTTTTGTAGATCATGCAACATGGTTAAGTGAAGTTTGTGATAGGCATTTTGTGGAAGTTGCCAAGTGATAGTTGCAATGTTGCTAATGCATTTTGAAGCAGACATGAGGTTGTTGAACCCAGTCTAGCGTAATTGTTGAGATTCATGCTGTATGTGCTGAATATTTATGAAGTTTTGTGGAATAATTGTTGTATTCAAATGTGATATTTGAAGAATTGAGGATATATAATGTAGTTGTGGATAGTCAGATCCAACGTGATGTCGTGAAGGCAATAATATTTTTTGGCATGAAAATTAAATACGAGATATAACTTGGAAGTGATAAAACTGTAAGACAACGTTCTATAAACCATATTAAACAATTTGTTAGGAAATTAAACAAATAAATAAAGTTGATAATACAAGATTTTCTGAAAATAATAATTAATGAAATAATAATCTGAAAATTAAGCATATTAATGATCGGACCTAAT
The DNA here is from genome assembly GCA_946902985.2 of Meconema thalassinum. Taxonomy (NCBI): domain Eukaryota; kingdom Metazoa; phylum Arthropoda; class Insecta; order Orthoptera; family Tettigoniidae; genus Meconema; species Meconema thalassinum. Next base: position 224,511,198 of record OX336394.1, read on the forward strand.
GAAATAAAAATCAGAATGACTAGATGTAATAATAAAAATCTAAATAACCAGAAGAATAAAATTTAAATAAGTTAATAAATTAAATTTTGGAATAAATCAATGAATTAAATAAATGGATGAATTAAAGATTGGATGAATAAACTGATTTAAATAAATTAATAGATGATTGGATAGATGATGAATAACTGAATTAGAAGGTGATAATTAATTAAAGAAGCTGATGATTAATGAATTTATATGGAATTAAAATAAATTTAATTGAGATATAATTCAAGGAATTGCAACTTGAGTTGAGGAATTAAACAATTTGTATTGATGATTTAAAATGATTTAATCTGAAGTAGGTGATAAAATAAGATTGTGTGAATAATTAGAAAGCATAATGAAGTGATGATAATAATTTTCATTTAAATGATTTAATGGTGATGAATTAATGATTCTGACAGGAATATGTAGAATTTTGAGATGAGAATTAATGTGAGAAATATTTAATTTTGATGATGATGATAATGATGACCAATGAGAAGTGAATTTTCTATAATTCACAAACAAGTAATTATGAATGACAATGTAAATAGTGTAAATTAATTATTCGATGTTTAGGAGCATTTGACTAACATGTTCAACATTTAAATTATGCCATGCAAGCCATAAAATAAGTGACATTTAAAATATGTGATTATAATATGTGTATGTTTAGACAGATTAATAACTTTTTCAAATCCACATTCATGATGTTAAATTAAAGAGAAATTAGGTCTCAGGTATCACAAATGTCAGTGACGAAAGACATAGTGCTACAGTGATCCTGAGAACCCAAGAGAACTTTAGAGATTTTTCTGTTTTATGTGGATGAAATATTTTGATTAGAAAAGAGATGGTTCAATTTTTGGACAATGACAATTTAACGTTGGCATTCGACCATACTCTCAGGTAGGAGGTATATTTAAAATGTCTGTCTGACTATCAAAGTGAAATAAATTTGTTTTTATCTTAGTTGTGATCTGATGATGGTGTGATTTTCCTTTTTCTTTCCTTGTCTTGAGTAAGGCTTAACCAGGAAAGGAGGTGGTTTGCTAGGAATTCAGTTGATGGCGCCCATTTATATTTGCATTATTTTTTTTATTAAACTTAAGCCCGTAACCACCCTAGAGATACTTTGTCTCGTGTTACCCACTGCTTTTTTCGATAACTCAGCTGAATTTCCGACACATTCCTTATTTGACTAGAGGTTCATTTAACTCCGCTCTGTCCTGGAACTCCAGGAATGCGATGTAATAGCAGATGGGTCATCGCATCCCCAGGACGAACGGGTACAATACATCGCCATTCATTTCACCTCTCATCAGCTCCCCACACGAGGTTGGTGACATATAGGACAATCGGCCAATTGACCCACCCTGCGTATAGCAATTCATCACATGGATAGATATTAGCCTATAGGCTACGCCTCTAAGCCTCAAAACATTTGACAATAGGGGCTAAAAATCAAAAAGGTATAGATTCAATATTGTCAAGGCTATTAATAATACTGTATTACATATATACATTTTCATTTGGGACTGATTTTCCTTTCAGCGTCCGGTCTAGTCTGTAAGTATATGATTCCCGTTTAGCCGTTAGCACATCGGCCTCCTTTATTTCTACATCTCTGATTTTGAAATCATTGAACACTGAATCTAACCATCACCTCTTAGGTCTGCCTCTGCTTGTCTTACCTTCTATAGCCGAGCTTATTAATCTCTTAGGTAATATCTCCTCCCCCATTTTCATCACATGACCTCACCATCTCAGTCGGCTCATACGAACAGCTTCATGTAGCGTGTTCATTTCTAACTTAGCCTTTGTCTTTTCATCACGAGTGACTTCTGGGCTTGGCTCCTATCTATTTGTCCTAGGATTCATTCGTGCTACCCTCATATCAGTTACTTCCATCTTATGTATGAGATATCCTGAATCTACCCAGTTCTTCCTTTCATACAGCAAGATTGGTTGGAATACTGAGCAATGTAGAGTGAGTTTCGTCGCAACTTTTTTGTTGTTGTGCAGAATACAGTAGATTGACACTGAAAACGTACTACATTAGTTTTTCTGCACCTAGACTCAACCTCTTGACTAAACTACCATCTGAGAGAAAACACAGCTCAACTTAAAAGGATGGTACTGCATATTGGCTTTTACGGCCAGTGAATTAAAACGCAGCGATTTTTCTAAGTGTATGCCGTGTCTTTTGTGGGGTTTAGCCTAGGGACACCAAGCTGGCTCATCAGCGGGCTCTTGGTGTCCGTGCCCGGGCACTTCATAAAATGGCCCACTTACTCCAATTTAGTTCCTCCTACCTGGCATTCTATTTTCTTCCAAACCGATATCACCTTTGTTTTTGAAACAATTTCATTATTTATTTCCTATATCAATTTGAAACGTCCGTGACTTCCACTGCCATCTAGAGTTCAGTTTCTTTCATGTGAACATCAAAACCGGCATATTAGGTCTATTGAAAATCAAGAGTATTGTTTACAGGAACCATTCATTGGCCTTATAAGACCAAACAACTTCACTGGTTTGTATCTCCACTTTAAGGACTAGCCATTAGTTGAACTTCATAATTTTCTTAAATTATTTAGATAATACATATTTCAATTGTTACATCACCATGGTGGGAATAAGAAGGAGAATTATGATTGATCCTTGGCTTTGTTTTGATCTCAAATTTAATATGCTGCTGGAGCCGTTACAACGGAATATTAAAAGGAACGTTGTAGCCAGAACGAAAGCATTCATTTTGAAGGCATGCAGGAGAGGGCGTATCTCTCCGAGATCAAGAAAAAGAAGATCGGTGCCATACCACCACCGCCCTTGGTTTGATTTGAATCGTGACAGTGCGGCTAGCAGATAGGGCAGGAGATGTAATCAGCTCATTCTTCATGGTGGAATGCTTCCTCATGCTCCTGGAGCTAGGGCAGCAACCTCTTAACAATCCATCCTGTCGCTCAATAAATCACGCTCCTTTTTTCACATTTTGCATCATACTCTGATTTGTGTACCAATGTTGTGTAAAACCTGATTTAATTACAGGCTTGTAAAAAAATTATCATATCTGCTTTGACATGTAATTTAGTAGATTTGAAATTACTCCCGGAATGACTGGGAGTATTCTGGAATCCGTTTGAAACACCGATATACCGCGAATTTAGGAACTCTTCCGGAGTTGTAGCGTCCTATTTTCTATTTACGAAATTGATGAAATAGCAGCTTATGATAAATAACAACGATCGATGTAACACTTGAGTGCTTTTATTTGAAGTTGAATATAATACATTTATGACATAATACATGTGTTCTCAGCCCAACACAGGCATGCGAGATAATATTTAAGTAATTACTGTTTCCACAGAGTCCATACTCAAGACAACAGTAAACACTGCCTTGCAACCCAAAGTGAATAGGCTAAGCTGGCGCTCTCGGTAACCAGCCTGGAGTATCCGAACCTTGTGGCAAGCACTCTCCAACAGAAATGAAGTACAGTTCAGTATAAAAAACCAAATATATACGAAAGAAAGTTCCAAAATGATCGATAATATGAGAAATAATACAATATTTCGTTCAGTGAATTACATAAACATGCAATTAAAGTATTTTAACAGATTATAAAGAGCGGGATGAAGCGCATGGTCATGAGTATGTAACTATTTTCCGTTCATCAACTAAAGTTACCAGACAAATGGTAGCCTGATTTATAAATAAAAAACAACAATTAAATGAATAAACTGACAGCCACTATGGCTATATCCACATATGTTTATCGTTAATACATCCAAGTTAGTTAGTTAGTTATTGAGGGTTTAAGGGGCAGAACTACGAGGTCATCTGTCCCTAATACACCCAAGAATGTGTTTACAAAATTAGTTTATCTTTCGGTGATTTTTGTTTTGTGGACAATTCGGACTGTCGATCATGCTATCCTTTTTATAAATTTAACGTTGTAAATAGTGCCTTCCATAATAATTCGTCCCGATAGGGTTTTCCCCCAGTTTTCAAATTATTTCGACTGCCCCTCGTCTGTTTTTCATCAGATCCAAGTGAGATCCCTTGTCACTTTCATCAAACATTATTGCATATCACCCAATTTCTTCGCACAATATCACAGTGTCAAATATGACAATTCGCTGTAGGCCTATATTCGTAAATACGGATGGCTACGTTGCCAATGCAATAATTTCATAATTGTTTAGGTTTTCTGGTTATCTGAATATATATCTAAAATATGGACGTTAGCAACACTGACACACGGAAAGTTTTCACATTGCTCGTGCCGTACAGTGCAGAATTGGTATGCCAATCAGGCAAAATATCCGTGATCATTGAGGTACTCCCGACGCACCAGGTTGAAGATCCCCATGTGGTAAAACACGTGTCCTGTTGCGTGAAGAAGTAAGGAAGGAAGGAAGCTTGTAGTTTAACGTGACCGTTAATCGCGAGATCATGAGCCACGGGACCTCCTTTTTACGTGGAATCCGAACCACAGGACATGGCATTTCACTTCGAAAATCTCACATGCATTGACCGGGAATCGAACCCGGACCGCCTTGGTGAGAGGCATACAGCTAGACCGCTGAGCCACCACGCCCCCGTGCGTGAAGAAGTCAGTAACCGCCTGCTGCACGGGAATCGTCGACCCTTCAAGGCCTTTTCTAAGCGACTGAAGGTGTGATATTTGCATGGGGAGAGATCAGGACTATAGGGGGATTGCTCGAGTGTCTCCCACTTGAGTTGGTGTACCTTCTGCATTACGTCCATTGCGGTTTGGGGACGTGCGTTATCATGAAGCAGCAGCAGCACCCCTTGTCACAGTTTTCCCGGACGTTTCGCCTTAATTGTACGCCGTGAGGGGAAGTAAAGCCGGCGGACCTATGTAGATTTATGGCATGTTAAAGGACCTTTCACTAATTACACCTGTGTGAAACTAAATTATAAGGATAAACATTTGACAAACGCTCTTAAGTTCCGACGTTCGTCGCCTGAAGCCGACTGCGGTGGCATCTGGTTACCAAGTTCTGAACTAGTAGTCGTTGACGGTGACGTTTGGCGGCAAATGTAGGAACTACTTGAAAAAATTAATGTCTGCAGTCCTTACTTAAATTGAAAACTGATAACACACACTAATACAGCCATCACAATTAACACCGGTTATCAGACAGATTCTACACACACCCAAAGTACACAGGGCTACATGACCGCGTTGTCGCAGCCCCTAAACGATGGAACCAATCAACATTTCTCCAGTGTTACGCAGTGCCATTCTCCAGGGATGGAGACACCAGGTTCCTTGAAATCAATAAGCAATGGGCCTGGTAATCAAAGAACAGGGCGAGCATCACCCTTCTAGCTGATAGTTGGCTCTTGAACCCCTTGTAACGAGGTGACGATGGATGACATCACTACATCGTCGACGCTTTCGGTTCCGGTTCCCAGTGGTGGCACCAGCTTTCGTCGCATTTTGAAATAACGTCGCTACAGTTCACGTTGCCGTATTTATAGCACACACCTCGGCAAGACACGACTGCCACACTAATCCCTTGCCTACGTGTCCTTGCTAATATACCCCCCCAACTCCCGCAGGGGCTCACATCTAGTGGGGGGACGTGGTTTGGAGACCACGGGATCCCAGCTGAGTCCGGCATTGCTTCCACTTACTTGTGCCGGGCTCCTCTCCGTCTTCTTTTCTGTCGACCTCGCTTGGTCAACTCTTGTTCTCTTCCGACCCCGACAGTATTAGGGTACAGGGCCCTGCGTAGCTAGTGCCTGTAGTATGTTCTATCCTGTTGCTCCCTTACGGGCAGTCTAAGAAGTAAGCCACAAGCGCGTGACGTCATGTCCTTGTCTCTCCCCACCTGCCACTCGCTACATGTGCGAGCGAGCTGTGTATAGTATGGCGTAGTGCCCTGCAAGCCTGGCAAGTGCTTTTAGGGCCGTATGACCTTGCCTCACACTGTCAGCACTGTCTACGCTGGAACTCGTCAGTTCAGGCGCGCACGGCCAGCCCGTACCGACATGGTTTCGTAAAGCCGTTCTTATCTTCCCTTCATATTAATATTATTATTATAACACTATTAATATTAGCAATAAAATGATATTGGGTTCCAATAGACTACGTCACACACTGTTCCCGAGTACATTGAAAATGAATTCTCTATTATTGAATGGATTCATTGATAGCAAAATTAGGTCATTTATACTTAGGCTTACCCAAACTTGATGAGTGATTTAAAAATGTTGATGTTGATCCTCTCGCTTAATCGAAACGTACCACAAGCTTTCTCTTCTCTTTGAAGCCTATCGTTATCTCTAAACGACCTGTTTTGGTATGCCGAAGGTTACTTCAAATCTGATGGTGGGGTCCAGCATAAATCTTGTATCCTTCTTATGGCCAATAACAATTATTATGCCCATTGTATTTTTGCTTCTAACACGAGAAAGACACGAAAACATGGATCGCGTAACATTTCTGAAATGTTACAGCTGCATCTTAGATCTATTTCGGTGATTCCTAACGTTTGTAGTAAATCCCCTTCTTAATTATGTTTTTGAACGTGAGCTAGGGTATCAGGCACTCCGCAGTGTTTGCAGCATACAGAGTCCTGGCTACGCCCATGGAGGTCTCACACAAGAGCATCCTTTGCTTCCACCTATTTGTACTAGGCTACTCCCTTTCATGTCTACTTCTGGATTAGTCAATCTCCATAAAATATGGTGATTGGATAGTTTCTGTACTTTCGCAATCAACCTGCAATTTCATTTTGTGTTTACCATAGATCCGCTTCAGTCTTAAGTATCGGTTATTTATATTCCCTTGGTTCCTAAATAATTAACCACCGTCTTCATCGTTATCACCATTTACATCATCAACACCGTCCTGACAACCTCCTTCGTTGTACGAGCACAAATTACGCACTATGTCATCATGTCTTCAAGCAATGCATGCTCTCTCTGGTACAGTCTCCCTACATGATGCTTACTATACTTTGGATGTTCATTCACTTAAAATTTCAAAATTAGCTTCGAGGTTTTCCTATGCCCAGAACTTAGAATGCAATAAAAATCAAATGTCTTAAATACCATATCTGGATTAGCCTAGATATACATATGCAATTGGATTAACTCATGAGGGCTACTTATAGCATTGACCTTTGAGAATATTTTACGGAAGCTATTATAACTACTCTACGCAGTGATGTGCTCTCAATTCGAATTGCAGAGTAAGAATGTATAAAAAAGAAAACTCGTGCCCACTGGCCTGGCGCAAATCCTCGACATGAGCACCGCTTGGATGATTTACGTATCATCGATACAATTTCAGTACCCCAAACCGAAATTCAATTTCGTGGCAGGACAGGGAATCAAACCCGGACCACCGGGGCGACAGCCAAGAACGTTAGCCGCTACACTACGAGGTGGTCTCTTTCATTGTCAGCGCAATCAATTGCACGATACCATGTAATTTCTTCACTGGGCGAACTATAATAGTACACATTTCATCGTATTTTTGGCATTGCATAGCCCCTGGTAAGTTAGGAAGACGGTTCGCGTACCATATCCCTAAAGTCGAATAGTTACAAGAACTAACAAACAAAACAGTCATAGGCACTCCACCGAAAGAAATACAGACAAGCTGGTAGAAAGACAGACAACATATTTTGTAATTTTTAGAGCAAAATAGGCTAATTTTTATATAATGAATAGCATTCTTGGTCTCCATAGTGTTGAAATAATGAATATTGTCCTAAAACTTGAAGGTTTGAAGGATTTCGTGTCTTCTTGCTTATTTTGCCGTATATCTTATGTGTAGGTAAATCCCACGAGGTATTTTTTCAGGCCATGTTGAATATAAGAATTCTTTTTTTTTTATCGTTTACCCTCCAGGGTTGGCTTTTCCCGCGGACTAAGCGAGGGATCTCACCTTTACCGCCACTGGTAGTGTCCTGGAGCTTGGGACTCTGAGTCGGGGATACAACTGGGGAGTGTGACTAGCACGTTGCCCAGGCGGCCTCACCTGCAAAGCGAACAGGGGCCTGATGAAGAGATGGGAAGAGTGGGAAGATTAGGCAAGGAAGAGGGAAGGAGGCGGCCGTGGCCTTACGTTAGGTACCACCCCGGTATTTTCCCGAAGACGAAGTGGGAAACCACGGAAAACCACTTCGAGGATGGTTGAGGTGGGAGTCGAAACCCCTCTACTCATTTGGACCACCCGAGGCTGAGTAGATCCCAATCCAGTCCTCATAACACTTTTCAAATTTCGTGGCAGAGCCGGGAATCGAACCGCGGAAGTCCTGGGTGGCAGCTAATCATGCTGACCACTACACCACGGAGGCGACTTGAATATAAGAATAAAAGACATAAATGACCTTAGATTGCGACGGAATATCTTTCATTTTAAAATCCTGATGAATTTACTAACGCATAAAAAGATGGTATATTGGCTTTCACGGCCGGTGAATTAAAACTCAGCATTCTTCTAGGTTTGTGCCGTGTCTTGTGTGGGGTTTCGCCTAGGACACCAAGCTGGCTCATCGGCGGGCTCTTGGTGTCCCCGCCCGGACCCCCACAGGAGTGACGAACTGCGCGCCACCTCCCTTTATATTAGGTGCAACTGCACCACTTGACTGCGAGAACTAAAAGCTCAAGCAGCCTTAACCTCCGTAAGAAGGCTTCCAAAAAGATGGTATATTGGCTTTCACAGCCGATGAATTAAAACTCAGCTGAGTTTTACTAACGCATGTTTCTCGAACTCACATATCCCTGAAGAGCATCAATCTAGTCATTTGGTGAATTCAGAATCTTGTTATTGAAATACAGTTTTATAGTCCTAATGTAGTTTTTTTGGTTCTACCCATAATTATTCCGGTTGCTATGAGGTAGGGGATGTGGTGAGACAGTTTCCTTGTGGGAATGATTTCATGACGCCAATCTCATGAGAGGAGTTAATGACAAATAAAATTAATGAGGTAATGTATGGAGTGGCTGTGTGTGGTCTTTCGAGTTTGGAGTAGTCTGACCATGCACGTTAACGTGTTTAGCTACCTCGGCTGGTTTGTGACATTATGTCAACAAATTAAAAAATGTATTTTAACTCTCCTGATTCCATACCGGCCCCTGATTCTATTTTAGGACTATTATATCTCGCTGCACCTGCTACATCACCCAAAAAGTATGCAAATATCTGTATCCTTGCTGCAGATCTGGTTCATGTGCGTCCAAATATCATGTCTTATATGTCTACGGTTTGATTCATTAATGTGTGACTCTCCCACTATGCTATTTTTGTCCTCCCCACGTTATGAGCACGGCAGACCACACGCATATGCCACAATGTTGGCTCTAGTGCGCCTAGTATGCAGGCTCCGCGCTCAGTACTAAACGTACTTCAGTACCCGGTCAAATGGACAGTGCTTGTGCGACTAAGCGCTGCAGTGCTAGTGTGCTGTCGTGCTGCACTGCTCAGAACTGGACCGAGTAGGGCTGCGCTCGGCCGGCACGAGTAAATTTCCCGCTAGCACTGCTTCACCTTGCCCATTGCACGGCCCTGTTAGGGTATCCGGGGCCTAGGGAGTCTCTTCCTTTCCCGCCTTAATTGGCCATTGTCTCATCTTTTCCGATACCCTCCTTCTGTGAGGGGTCAGCCTTCTTTTTCTTTTCATGTCATCTCCTGCCTTCTGCTCAAGGCCCTCAAGGAGGCAGGGTGTATGTAGCCCCACCACTTCTGGTGCACCCTGTATATTGCTACACCCTCAGGGGCTCACGGCTGGTGAGTTCGGGAGTTGGCGACCCTGAGTGATTCCTGAGCTGGGTCCGGTTTTCTTCCATTTTTCCATTTACCTCTGGGGCGGGTCCTCTCCTGTTTCACTTTCCTATATGCCTCTCATGGCTCTCCTTCCTTCCAAGTTCCACAATCCACATTCTTCGAGGGTTGAGGGCATTTCTTTTCCTCCTGTCCTTTATTTGCCTTATTCCCCTTTCGTTTTCTATTTCATCTTCTAGTATATAAGTTAGCAGTTAGTTTTAGTTATAATTTACGTTTCATTATCATCTTCACGATCACCCAAACCATTAGGGGCCGATAACCTAGATGTTAGGCCCCTTAAACAACAATTATCATCATCATCATCATACACCCGCATTGGCGTCGCACACTACGTTGCATATACGCTCCAGCAACGCCCTCAAACGGAAACATTTTGATCACGCCTCATAATAACAAAGTAAGCAACAGGCTGTGACATGACTATTTATAAGTCAGAGTGGAGTGATTACCAAGCACGACTCACAAGCAGGGTTTGATGGCAGAACCCTGTTATTACAACCACGTGTTTGAGTCCCTCAAATTGTCCAGTAATAATGTTCCTTCATGCACTGTGGTTCCTATAACAAGAAGCGTGCGTCTTAAATCACTGATGTAGCGTAATTTAGAACCTGCAATTAACGTGCTTCAATACTGAACAGTATCGTGATATTAAATGCACGAAGACCTTCTGAAGAGTAAAAGGTTCCCAAGGATCTGGCAACATTTAAGTACATTTTAAAAAGGAAAATCTGCAGACAATTTCAGTAGAGCTAATAGATCCGGGATGTGATGTAAAAATAGCGCTGACGTCACAAGTTGGATCAAAGATTATAGCGACTCACCGAGCACGCACACTTTTAAAATGGATACGTCTTAGGGCTGGGATGTGATTATTAGTGTGGACAAAAACCTGACACGATAGTTACCATGGCAACCAATGTTCGTAATCTGTCGTTGTTGTTGTTGTTTGACACAGCAAATCTTTATTGAGGGCATTGTGTACAGACAATATAATTCAATTGTTTTCAAAAAATTCAAGATGGCGTCAGATCAAAATTTTTAGAACTTATATTTATCTCTCGTATAAACAAGAGTAGCTTCGTATAATGAACTATTATAATAATCAATAACTAATGGCACTGCATTCTGTAGCTTACTTTTCGTAAATTATGCCATCTCGCGGGAAGAGTCATAATTACGAATACTGAATGCTATAGCACGTAATGTTTCATTGTAGTAGTGCTGATGATGATTTTTAAAAGTATTGAACACCGAGGTCATCTGCCCAATTTTTTTGGTGCAGATATTGTAATTCATATATTACTAGCTCTTAAGCCCGGTGTTGCTCGGGATCACAATTGGATATTAGGATATCGTACCTTTGCTCGCCGTGTCGTACTGTGCCCAACTCTAGGAATGGGTATTCCAAGATTCAGACACCTAGATATCAAGGGAAAGGCTACAGCCGCTTTTGAAAGTTGAGATATTTGAATATCGCGCTACATTGCTTCTCGAAGCAATTGGAAAGAATTTACCGATACTTGCATGTCAAGTGACGTAGCGAGTAATAGCAGAGGTCGAGGCTATTTATTGATTAAATAGTTAACCATGGAGTAGAGACTTGAGACATGGATCAGATTACTGGCACGGCCAAATGAATGAGAATGCAATTAGTATCAAGTAAATCGGACCAGGGATACCAGAGATATGATGATTTCCAGATATCAGCTGATGACGCGTGACCCTGGCAGTTTTGAATAAAAGCCGGCCGGCCGAGGCATCGATAGCTCACTTCAAATCAAGCACTTGCCTAGCAAGGTGCAACTACGCTGAGCCAAGGCACATGGTTGCCGGATCCACGCAGAAGTTATTTTCAAAGTTGTGATAGTCACAAAAGTGCTGCGCTACGAGGTGGAACTTAGTAAGTTTCCGGCGAGGAGAATCACTGAGGTGATTGATTATTTTCTACAGACACTGGTAGAAATATTTTTATTTCTACATGGACATATGCTAGACTTTGTCTAGAATTAGTACTTTGTCAGAGTCCAGTAATAACCTAATACTTGGATATCTAAATCCATTTCAGTCAGTTTTCATATTGGTAACTTGTTAACCACTTCGATCTATCAGTACACTGAAGACCAGTCGATCACGGTGGTGTTCATTAGTCTACGCAAGGGAAACTACAGGTTGCTTAGCGCATGGTAGATGGTGATAAACCATGCCCAGGGAACGATCTTCAGAACAGCCGTTGATTGGTTAGACTGTCAGTGTCTTATTGTATTGATAAGATTACCGGGAGTTATGTTACAACTGACATATCTAAGAATAGATCACTTAGATCTGACACCATTTAAACAAACTGTTATGGCTTTGATAGAAGCCCATATTAAAATGGAACAACAGTTAATTCAAACGTCAAGAGATACTACCACTATGTCTTACTAGACGGATTGTGGGTATATAATGGCGGCCGATACAAGGATTATACGTGCTTGTCCGATAGGGCATGTCTATGGATAAAACTGGTACAGACCAGGTTTACTACGCTTCAAGACCATCAAGAAATGTAAGCCACATTTGAATTACACACATCAAAAAAAGTTTTGCATCACCTCGGTTCCCAGATCTCCGGCATATAGACGTTGACTGTGTATATTGCATCCAAGATACAGTCCCTTTGACTGTTCATAGATGTCACTAAAACTGCTCAAAGATGTAAACAACCATGCATGAGCAGGGCCTATTAGACGGAGGGGGTACGACAGCCGATCAGTTCCAGTCATTCCACCAGGACGAAGGTACGCTGCTCATGTTGTCTGTAGTTCTACCATGCCTAGAAGGTCAATACCGCAGTTCGATCGCGTCCGCATTGTTACTTTGTGTCAAGAAGGGCTCTCAACAAGGGAAGTTTCCAGGCGTCTCAGAGTGAACCAAAGCGATGTTGTTCGGACATGGAGGAGGTACAGAGATACAGGAACTGTCGATGACAGGCCTCGCTCAGGCCGCCCAAGGGCTACTACTGTAGTGGATGACCGCTACTTACGGATTGCCGCTCGGAGGAACCCTGACAGCAATGCCACCATGTTGAATAATGCGTTTCGTTCAGCCACAGGACGTCGTGTTTCAACTCAAACTGTGCGCAATAGGCTGCATGATGCGCAACTTCACTCCCGACGTCCATGGCGAGGTCCAGCTTTGCAACCCCGACACCATGCAGCGCGGTACAGATGGGCCCAACAACATGCTGAATGGACCCCACAGAATTGGCATCACGTTCTCTTCACCGATGAGTGTCGCATATGCCTTCAACCAGACAATCGTCGGAGACGTGTTTGGAGGCACCCTGGTCAGGCTGAACGTCTTAGACACACTGTCCAGCGAGTGCAGCAAGGTGGTGGTTCCCTGATGTTTTGGGGTGGCATTATGTGGGGCCGACGTACGCCACTGGTGGTCATGGAAGGCTCCGAAACGGCTTTACGATACCTGAATGACATCCTCCGACCCATAGTGCACCCATATCGGCAGAATATTGGAGAGGCATTTGTCTTCATGGACGACAATTCTCGACCTCATCGTGCACATCTTGTGAATGCGTTCCTTCAAGATAACGACATCGCTCGACTACAGTGGCCAGCATATTCGCCAGACATGAACCCTATCGAACATGCCTGGGATATGTTGAAAAGGGCTGTTTATGGACGTCTTGACCCACCAACCACTCTGAGAGATTTACGCCGAATTGTCGTTGAGGAGTGGGACAATTTGGACCAACAGTGTCTTGATGAACTTGTGGATAGTATGCCACGACGAATACAGACATGCATCAATAAAAGAGGACTTGCTACTGGGTATTAGAGGTAGTGGTGTGTACTGCAATCTGGACCGCAATTGGTGAAAGTCTAGCTGTATGATGGTACAACATGCAATGTGTGGGTCTCATGAGCAATAAAACGAGCTGAAATGTTGTTTGTGTTGATCTCTATTCCCTTTGTATTTAAAGGTTCCGGAACTCTTGGAACCGAGGTGATGCAAAACTTTTTTTGATGTGTGTATATTATGCCTAGCTAATTGGAACAAACTATTTTTCTGCAGATGACCAACACATTTATTTATTTTTCTTCGTATTTAAATCTTGCAATGATTTACGCAAGACTTGTTAGAGTTATTCTGAGTATTTTCAGCACTCAGAACAGTTTAGGATCGATGGCCGAGCATTTCGAGCATTTATTTGAATATTTCATATTTTTGGGAAATCACGGTAATCAGCCGATGTAACTGTAAAAGTTAATAATTATTTTTGTTGAGGAATGGATATTTTTTCCATATTCGAAGGTTCGAACATGTGGATTCTCACATAATGAGATGATAGTTAAACATATTTAAAATAATATAACAAATAATAATAATAATAATAATCCACTAATGATAATAATAATAATTTTTATAATTTTTCTAAATAATTCTTGGATATTATATTTTCTAATAATCATATATATTGAGAGAGAGCCTATGAAGTAGTTTAATCATTTCTAGTTTGGAACAGGAGATTTTCCGAAGGAGAGTGGTTAGCGCAAGCCCGCATTCAACCAACATGTCAGTTCTGGTTGAACAGTTGATATTTGCAATGAGCAAAGTATATTTTTCAGATAACACGGAGAGGCATGTAACGGGAAGCAATTGATAATTGTATCAAATAGGATATTTTTGTATTTATATAAAATCATGACGTAAATACACACGAAAGTGAAATAAAGATTTTCATAAGTATGGTAAATTCACGGGTTGAACTGAATGGTAAAATAAAATAAACTTGTAAGTTTATTAATCTTCCAGTGTTGATAACAAGCAGAGGCTTGATTTATTGTATAAATTTTGGGAAGAAAATTTATGTGTGTGGAGTAGTTGAAATGCCATTCCCAGGTGTGCATGTTTAAGTCGCAGGAATGAGGAGATTTTTTCGAGCATCAATCAAATAGCAGGTTCGATGGCTCAGGTTTATAGGAGTATTGGAACTACACATTTCGTCGTATGAATGACCCGAAGGTTATTTCTTAGAAACCATCAGTTCTTATTTCAAACTGGTTTACGGATTCCATTTAGACTTTGATTTTGCTAGAACCCGGATTTGTCATGATAGTAGTTTATTCTTCTTCAGAGGAAGACCTTTGCCGTTGTTGTTGTAATATTGTGTTCTTACACAAATAGGCCAATAGAATGGGCCACTGCCAATTAAAAATAATTCTCTAACCACGAATAATTTGAAGAATATTTTCAATCCTAGTGCCATGAACTAAATGAATTCATTATGAAACTATAATTCTTATTTCCGCATTCGGTCGAAGAATTGCAAGTTGTGAAAATTGCTAAAATGGCCATGAATATAAATATTTTTCATAATAATGATTCCAAGTGGAAAGTCAAATAGTTGAATGGTTCAACCATTTATTGATCAAGTTGATGATTCAGAAATCATATATTTTGTTAGGAACTTGAAAGTTCATAATCGAGTCACTTCTCGAATGTTTAATGTCAGAAGAACGATTAATTTTTGTAGTGCTTCGCACAGTTCTTCAATGCTATGCTCTATGGTCAAATACTTTTCAGATGTTATTAATATGTGTAAATAATTTGTGTTGATTCAATGATAACAATATTTTTCGACAATATTTTTGAAACTGGAAAAATAAGTGAAAGTTAAAAATTCTATGAACATTTATTCTACGAGTGTTAATATTATGTAAAAATTCAAACAGTGAACTACGATATTTCCAGTAGAGACAATTAAATTTGAACTGGATTAAATCATAAATAATTTTGGAACACAGTCTACAGGACTGACAATCAGACTTGTGTTTCCAAAAAATAATTGTCAAATGTGTTTGGAAAATTTCTGTATATTGTGTAAATAGGAGTGTGGATCGCCACACGTGAGTGATGCTGCTTTGAGCATCTTTGCAGTCAATTTTAAATTCAAAATAAACTGAGATAATTTTACTTGATGTGTTATACCCAATTGAATCTCCTTCTATCCTTATTGTTGCATTGAGCCAAAAATCAGTAAAGCATTTTTTTATTTGATGTCGTTTTTGTGATATGCTTTAACCCATCTGGCGCTCCGGGATATTTTGACTCTCGTGCTGACTGATTATTGGTAAAATTCATATGTGGTCGTGCGGACTCCGGTCTAAACGGGCACATAAAATAAGATAGAGGGAGAAATGGCTTCGAACGTGGGGATCGAGTTAGACATGGTCAATCGCATGCCGATTTAAATTGTGATAATTTTTATAGAAATATTTTGGGAGTTGAGAGATGTCTGGTTTGGATGAATAAATTAGTAGGAAACCCAATTAGTGGGGAAAATTAAAAATTTAACTGGATTAATAATTAGAATAGGTTTGATTATTTTTGATAATGGCTTAACCATGAGGGCGTCAAGTAAATTCAGTAGTAAACGTTCGATGACGGGACATACGCATTATTAGAATCCAGGTGGAGGATATTTGAGAACTTGCATATTTTTCTTGTGATATTGTGGTAAATGTAATTCGTAAAAGTAGAGAATTTTGTTTTTCCATCACGTCGACATTAGGACAAATCTCATTTTATTAGAGTGTTCCAATTAGCTATTCATATTTCTTGTTCTAGTTATAAGCTTGTGTTTGCCGATATTGTATACCCCTAAGTTTTGAATAATAATTGAAAATTATGGAAGAAATGATGAGAATGATGAGGAGTTTGGAGGAGAGTTCAAAAGAAGCTGGACGGCGTGTAGCCGCCATTATGAAAGAAAATACAGAGGCTTTAGAAAAGAAACTTAAAGAAAATTCTGATTCTTTAGAAAATAAACTTAAGGAAAATTCTGATTCTTTAGAAAATAAACTTAGAGAAAATTTGAATAATAAACTTAAAGAAAATTCTGATTCTTTAGAAAGCAGGTTAAAAGATAACTTGAAAGAAAGTTTAGATGAAAAACTTAAAGAAAATTCTGATTCTTTAGAAAATAAACTTAAAGAAAATTCTGATTCTTTAGAAAATAAACTTAAAGAAAGTTTAAATGATAAACTTAAAGAAAGTTCTGATTCTTTAAAAGATAACTTGAAAGAAAATTTAAATAGTAAATTTAATTCTATGGAAAGTAAATTCAAAGAGAATTCCGAAATTTTGAAAATGACACTTGAGAGTAAAATGAATAAATTATGCGAAAAAACACATGAGCTCGAAACTTCATTAGCTACTAACGCAAGTTTAATGGACGATAAATTTCGCGATGCCGATCTTAGATCCCAAAGCTTAGCTGATAGGATAGAACATGGTCTTAGGAAAGTTGGTGAAGACATGATCAACCTAGAAGTCAGAGTGAAGAAGGAGAGTAATGAGATGGGAATTCTAGTTGTTCAACGGTTGACAGAACAATTCAAAGAACTTGTAATGGGAGAAATAAGAGAAGGTGTGATTAATGAGTTACAAACTGAAATTAAAACCACAGTTGTCAATGAAATTAAAGACACACTCAAGCTGGAGAATCAAGAGGGAATCAAGGAGATTAGGGAATCGTTGTCATCCCATATTCAGGTAATTTCCAAAGATATCCAAGCAACTCAGAAGGACATATCAGATATGACAGGGTCATTGAAAAGTCATGAGGCTGTTATGAACCAGATATCCATTGATGTTAAGGAGAATTGTAAAGAAACTGAAGCAATTAAGAAAATGGCAGAAGAAAACCAGAAGGAACTTGAGGCTATGAAAACTCAAATCAAGGACGAGAAACAGTCTGACCATCTGTTGAAAATGCCAAATGTAAGGGGAAAAGAACAGATACAGATAAATCTAGGAGCAGCTAGAGAAACTGACAGTCAAAGACAGGATGAGGTCAGGACAGTATTTCAATCCAACCCCATAACTGTATTCAAGAATGTAGAGGATAAGCCTTCTAAATTTTCAGGGCGAGATTCTGTGACACCCGTGGAATTTTTGAGAGAAGCAGGTGATTACCTGAAAGATTCCAAGATCCCTAAAGAAAGACAGAACCGAGTGATAGGGAAATTTTTGGAAGGTCCTGCACTTCTTTGGGTCAGAGCATTTAGATCCACTCTAACCACTTTTGAGGAGTTTTCTCGTGGGTTATTGAAAAAGTTTTGGTCCCCGGAAACCCAACAGCAAGTCAGAGCAGAGTTATATTCGAAGAGATTCTCGACGTCACAACCTACTCGATACTCAACGTACTTTTCTGGACAGCTTTCTAAACTTCAACATTTAGATCCGCCGATGCCAGATAACGAATTGATTACTGCATTGATACGTCAGTTTCCAGCAGACGTCCAAAGGACTTTGATCGCTGCTGATATCTATAATATGGAGCAATTTGACGAGGTATTACAGAAGCTGGATCATACGAACGCTCAATTCTTCCATCAGAAGGGAGGAAAGAGTAACAACGCTGTGTACGCTGTTATGGCTGATAGTTATTCTCAAACACCTCGAGAGATTCGAGAGGGGCGTGAAGAGAAAACGCCGAGGGAAGATCCCAATAAAAGAGGATGGAATCAGTACAGTAACAGATACAGTTACAAGCCTTATGCGAGACCGGATGGTGGTAATCGATATAATACTCGATGGAGAAGGCCACGGGATAATCAAGGAAGGTACCAGGAAAGAAGATACTATGGTCGAAACAAGTACAATAACAGAGGGAATGTGGATACTCGTCAGTCCAATGAAGAGTTCAACAAGGAGACGAGGAAAATCTTAGAAGCAAGACACCAAGATAACTTGCAGTTTATGGAGCAGAGGCCCAATGAACCAGGTCCATCGGGAACACAACAATCCCGGGGGAATGGAAACGAAAAAAAAAAAACTTCGAAATCACAGTAGAAGATAGAATTTTGAACACTTTCACTTCCAGAATTATTAAATGGCAAGCAGAGGATGATGACTTAATTCAACAGAATGACGAACGGAAAGAAATGGGTACAAGAATTAGAATGCCAATCATATCATGCGAAGTATTCGGTATGCCTGTCGATACTTTGATTGATACTGGGGCTATGCTTTGTCTTGTGAGTGAGAAGCTTTATATTCTGTGGAAGCTCAAAGAGAATTTAGAGGAGATTCCAGTATCAGGAATTAAGATCCAAGGAATAATACCCAACAAAATATCTCTGTGTAAAACACAATTATACTTATGTATTACGATTGGAGGACATGATTTCCGACATGTGTTTGTAGTAATGTAGGACATGGCTTTTGACATGATATTGGGAGCGGATTTCATTCAGAAATATCAAGCAGTGATA
The DNA here is from genome assembly GCA_946902985.2 of Meconema thalassinum. Lineage (NCBI taxonomy): Eukaryota > Metazoa > Arthropoda > Insecta > Orthoptera > Tettigoniidae > Meconema > Meconema thalassinum. Next base: position 224,530,338 of record OX336394.1, read on the forward strand.
GACATGAAGACAGAGACGATCAGATTCAAGAATACCGAAGAGATTAACTTCGAGGGAAAAGAAGAGGAAGACATCGAGGGAGATGTTCAATGGTCTCTGATTTTTCATGAAGCTGAAGGAAGAGAAGTCTACACTGAGAAGGAGTCCCCAGAGCTAGGGAAAATTTTGGAAGAGTATCACGATATTTTTGATATTAAACCTGGTGAAATTAAAGATTTTGAATATCGTATTCGTGTAAATGATGATGCACCTTTTCAAGCTAAATTGTATCCGGTTGCGGAAAAGCATCGAGAAAGGGTAAAAGTGCTTATCAAGGAGATGGAAAGCAACAATGTGATTGAAAAGTACACTACATTTTATGTCAATCCATTAGCAGTAGTGTCTAAGCAAGATGGAAGTCTGAGACTATGTTTAGACGCGCGAAATTTGAATTCAAGATTACTGCCAGAGTATGACAGACCACCAATCATTAGGGAACTGTTAAGGAAATTCCAAGGCAAGGTCTGGTTCTCTAATATTGATCTCACTTCGTCCTACCATCACATTAGGCTTAGTGAAGATTCCAAGAAGTTTACAGGATTTATGTTTGACCAGCAGACATATGTATTCCGCCGTCTACCATTTGGAGTCAAAACATCTGGATCAGTTTTGATCAGAGCACTGGAACAAAATTTGAGTCCTGAAGTAAAGGAGATAGCAATTCGTTATATAGATGATATCTTAATTGCATCCGAGACTAAAGAGGAACATTTGTTACATCTTCAGATGTTATTCGCAGATTTGAGAAAAGCGAATTTTAAAGTAAACCTTCGAAAATGTCAGTTCTTTCGAAAGGAAATAAAATTTTTGGGTCATATTTTGGATGGAGAAGGATACCGTCCCAATGAGACGAAGATACAGGCAATTGCAAATTTCCCTAGACCTACTAGAGTGAAGAATGTCCGCAGTTTTCTCGGGACATGCCAATTCTTTGCAGGGCATTGTCCGAACTTCACCAAGACGGTAGCGCCATTGCAGGAATTATTAAAGAAAGGAAACAAATGGAAATGGGATGAAGATTGTGAACAATCATTTCAAGATGCCAAGAGGTTATTGGTAAACAGCGTGAAATTGGAGTATCCTGATTTTACCAAGAATTTCATCATAGAATCTGATGCATCCACCGTAGGGATTGGAGCTATTCTTATTCAGGAAGATGAAGATCACAAGAGACATTACCTGGCGTTCATTAGCAGGAAACTTCGTCCATCAGAAAGGAATTATTACACCACAGAGTTAGAAGCACTTGCTGTAATATTCGCGTTGGAGTCGTGGAAGAAAATGTTAATTGGACATTCAGTCATTGTGAGGACTGATCACCACGCATTGGAGTTTATCTTGAGAACAAACTTTGCCAGTGATAGGATAACTAGATGGTCACTTTTTATTCAACAATTCAACCTAGTTATTGAACACACTCCTGGGAAGTTGAACGTTGGAGCTGATTTATTGAGTAGAGCAGTGGAGTCTACATCTAAGGTTTTTCAAGTTAACCAGACGCAGGAGGATGAGGATACCTTGAGAAGGTTAAGATTGTTGCATTTATCCCAGAGGAGAGACCGACGTCTTAGAAACATTTTTCGTTTTCTACAGGGAGACATGGTTCCAAATGATGATGATTTTGTGGAAACTGAAAGAATTTCAAGAGATTTTATGATGTTAGATGGTTTAATCTACAAGTTTGCAGATCCCGACCATACGAAGCTGAGAGTAGTGATACCTCCACGAATGCAAAAACCCATTATCTGGATGGCACATCGAATCGCAGGTCATGCTGGAGTAGATAAGACGGTCAACATGATTCAAGAGAAATTTTCGTGGGAGCGAATGCGACAAACTCTCAGGAACACTATTCGAGAATGCGACTTATGCCAAAGGAGTAAACATAATTCCAGATTATTGAGAGAATTACCAAGGCCTATTATTCCTTCTAAGCCTTGCGAAATCTTCGCGACTGATTTATATGGTCCTCTCCCAAAGTATAAAAGAGGTAACCGATATATTCTGGTGACCATGGATGTATTCAGCAAATACACTATGTTACATCCAATTCAGAAGGCAAACGCAAAATATTGTGCGAAGAGAATTAGAGACAACGTAATTCCGGAAGCAGGCAAACCGGAATTCCTTTTATCAGATCGTGGACCTCAATTTACATCTTTAGAATTTCGAACCATCATGAATAATCTTGGGATTAGACAATTGTTTTGTTCTATTAGGCATCCAGAGAGCAATCCCGCAGAACGCGTGATGGCTGAAATAGCAAAATTTTGCCGCCTCTATTGTCCAAATGAGCATTGGAAATGGATGGATGTTCTCTCTTTAGCATCCGAATCCATCAACTCTACTATTCATGAGAGTACTGGACAGATTCCCATGTTGCTTCATCATGGAATTAAACCAACAAGATTATGGGATCGAATCATCTCTATTCCACCTGAGATTGAACCAAGTCGTCAGATGAGGGAAACTCTAGCTTTAGACAAGTTGAGGAGCCAAGCTGAGAAAAGAGAGCGCAGAGTGAGAGGAAAGCGTTTTCGCAGACCCTTGCGCGTAGAAACTCTTGTTTTAGTGAAAAGACCTACACCCTCTGACGTGCAAAATCGAGTGTACTCGAAGTTTGCAAGCCTTTACGCTGGACCCTATCGTATTGTGGAAGTAAACAACAATGGAAGCTATGAAGTCGCTAATACACGAACTGGTAACATCGTGGGAACTTATAATGCATCGAATTTGAAGATTTATTATTCAAGAACAAGATGATTTAATGTGTATATAGGAAAAATAAAAATTTTTCAATTTTTATTTTTTGCTAGGTGTGGGGTGGATGTGCCCAACTCTAGGAATGGGTATTCCAAGATTCAGACACCTAGATATCAAGGGAAAGGCTACAGCCGCTTTTGAAAGTTGAGATATTTGAATATCGCGCTACATTGCTTCTCGCAGCAATTGGAAAGAATTTACCGATACTTGCATGTCAAGTGACGTAGCGAGTAATAGCAGAGGTCGAGGCTATTTATTGATTAAATAGTTAACCATGGAGTAGAGACTTGAAACATGGATCAGATTACTGGAACGGCCAAATGAATGAGAATGCAATTAGTATCAAGTAAATCGGACCAGGGATACCAGAGATATGATGATTTCCAGATATCAGCTGATGACGCGTGACCCTGGCAGTTTTGAATAAAAGCCGGCCGGCCGAGGCATCGATAGCTCACTTCAAATCAAGCACTTGCCTAGCAAGGTGCAACTACGCTGAGCCAAGGCACATGGTTGCCGGATCTACGCAGAAGTTATTTTCAAAGTTGTGATAGTCACAAAAGTGCTGCGCTACGAGGTGGAACTTAGTAAGTTTCCGGCGAGGAGAATCACTGAGGTGATTGATTATTTTCTACAGACACTGGTAGAAATATTTTTATTTCTACATGGACATATGCTAGACTTTGTCTAGAATTAGTACTTTGTCAGAGTCCAGTAATAACCTAATACTTGGATATCTAAATCCATTTCAGTCAGTTTTCATATTGGTAACTTGTTAACCACTTCGATCTATCAGTACACTGAAGACCAGTCGATCACGGTGGTGTTCATTAGTCTACGCAAGGGAAACTACGGGTTGCTTAGCGCATGGTAGATGGTGATAAACAATGCCCAGGGAACGATCTTCAGAACAGCCGTTGATTGGTTAGACTGTCAGTGTCTTCTTGTATTGATAAGATTACCGTGAGTTATGTTACAACTGACATATCTAAGAATAGATCACTTAGATCTGACACCATTTAAACAAACTGTTATGGCTTTGATAGAAGCCCATATTAAAATGGAACAACAGTTAATTCAAACGTCAAGAGATACTACCACTATGTCTTACTAGACGGATTGTGGGTATATAATGGCGGCCGATACAAGGATTATACGTGCTTGTCCGATAGGGCATGTCTATGGATAAACCTGGTACAGACCAGGTTTACTACGCTTCAAGACCATCAAGAAATGTAAGCCACATTTGAATTATATTATGCCTAGCTAATTGGAACAAACTATTTTTCTGCAGATGACCAACACATTTATTTATTTATTTATTTTTCTTCGTATTTAAATCTTGCAATGATTTACGCAAGACTTGTTAGAGTTTTTCTGAGTATTTTCAGCACTCAGAACAGTTTAGTATCGATGGCCGAGCATTTCGAGCATTTATTTGAATATTTCATATTTTTGGGAAATCACGGTAATCAGCCGATGTAACTGTAAAAGTTAATAATTATTTTTGTTGAGGAATGGATATTTTTTCCATATTCGAAGGTTCGAACATGTGGATTCTCACATAATGAGATGATAGTTAAACATATTTAAAATAATATAACAAATAATAATAATAATAATCCACTAATGATAATAATAATATTTTTTATAATTTTTCTAAATAATTCTTGGATATTATATTTTCTAATAATCATATGTATTGAGAGAGAGCCTATGAAGTAGTTTAATCATTTCTAGTTTGGAACAGGAGATTTTCCGAAGGAGAGTGGTTAGCGCAAGCCCGCATTCAACCAACATGTCAGTTCTGGTTGAACAGTTGATATTTGCAATGAGCAAAGTATATTTTTCAGATAACACGGAGAGGCATGAAACGGGAAGCAATTGATAATTGTATCAAATAGGATATTTTTGTATTTATATAAAATCATGACGTAAATACACTCGAAAGTGAAATAAAGATTTTCATAAGTATGGTAAATTCACGGGTTGAACTGAATGGTAAAATAAAATAAACTTGTAAGTTTATTAATCTTCCAGTGTTGATAACAAGCAGAGGCTTGATTTATTGTATAAATTTTGGGAAGAAAATTTATATGTGTGGAGTAGTTGAAATGCCATTCCCAGGTGCGCATGTTTAAGTCGCAGGAATGAGGAGATTTTTTCGAGCATCAATCAAATAGCAGGTTGGATGGCTCAGGTTTATAGGAGTATTGGAACTACACATTTCGTCGTATGAATGACCCGAAGGTTATTTCTTAGAAACCATCAGTTCTTATTTCAACCTGGTTTACGGATTCCATTTAGACTTTGATTTTGCTAGAACCCGGATTTGTCATGATAGTAGTTTATTCTTCTTCAGAGGAAGACCTTTGCCGTTGTTGTTGTAATATTGTGTTCTTACACAAATAGGCTAATAGAATGGGCCTCTGCCAATTAAAAATAATTCTTTAACCACGAATAATTTGAAGGATATTTTCAATCCTAGTGCCATGAACTAAATGAATTCATTATGAAACTATAATTCTTATTTCCGCATTCTGTCGAAGAATTGCAAGTTGTGAAAATTGCTAAAATGGCCATGAATATAAATATTTTTCATAATAATGATTCCAAGTGGAAAGTCAAATAGTTGAATGGTTCAACCATTTATTGATCAAGTTGATGATTCAGAAATCATATATTTTGTTAGGAACTTGGAAGTTCATAATCGAGTCACTTCTCGAATGTTTAATGTCAGAAGAACGATTAATTTTTGTTGTGCTTCGCACAGTTCTTCAATGCTATGCTCAATGGTCAAATACTTTTCAGATGTTATTAATATGTGTAAATAATTTGTGTTGATTCAATGATAACAATATTTTTCGACAATATTTTTGAAACTGGAAAAATAAGTGAAAGTTAAAAATTCTATGAACATTTATTCTACGAGTGTTAATATTATGTAAAAATTCAAACAGTGAACTACGATATTTCCAGTAGAGACAATTAAATTTGAACTGGATTTAATCATAAATAATTTTGGAACACAGTCTACAGGACTGACAATCAGACTTGTGTTTCCAAAAAATAATTGTCAAATGTGTTTGGAAAATTTCTGTATATTGTGTAAATAGGAGTGTGGATCGCCACACGTGAGTGATGCTGCTTTGAGCATCTTTGCAGTCAATTTTAAATTCAAAATAAACTGAGATAATTTTACTTGATGTGTTATACCCAATTGAATCTCCTTCTATCCTTATTGTTGCATTGAGCCAAAAATCAGTAAAGCATTTTTTATTTGATGTCGTTTTTGCGATTTGCTTTAACCCATCTGGCGCTCCGGGATATTTTGACTCTCGTGCTGACTGATTATTGGTAAAATGCATATGTGGTCGTGCGGACTCCGGTCTAAACGGGCACAGTACTGTGTTTAATCCGGAGGACGGTTGTTGTTATAATGACCAACATTATTGCCACTCAATGTCCTTGTGCGTTCTTTTTATCCGATCAAAAATTGTGTTGAAATTGTTAAGTAGGTGGGTACAACGGTTCTATACTGCTTGTAGCTTATAATAGACTCTGTTCCGCCTTAGAGGCAATAAATAAGCAGATTTAGGATTTTATTAAGTTCAATTCTTTATTAGGAAATACAAATAAAAAATTAAGTATTTTAATTATTCTTTATTGTTCATGTATTTTGGTGCATAGGTTGAACTCTTCAGTTAAGTACCTTGTATTTTAAACTCAAACGGCATATGAGAACTTCCTCACCTTCGAATTTTCCTTTGAGTATCGTCGCGTAAATCACATTGTTCATCGATTTACTTACCACCAAACGCGTACCGTTGCACAGTTTTGGTTGGTTTATGTTTCGAAGCATGATTACTACGGGGCCAACCTTTAGGCGTAAATTGTGCGGTGGTAAGCCAGGCACATCCAAGGAGTTTAACAATTCAATTGGATAGTTGGTGGCTTCATCTTCATTTATTACACAGTCAATAGATTTGAATGAATGCATTGTTCCAATGATCTCATTCTGAATGATGTAGTTGAGGTCATCTACATCTTTATTCTTAGCCTCTAAAATTGCTCGCTCACTCAACCATTCACTATTTTTGTAATTAGTAATGATGTTTGGGGACACTTTGTTGATAAGTTCGTCTTTCGATGAGACAAAGTTACAGAAATTATGAGGAAATGAAATCAATCCGCTCGATTCGTCGACAGGTACTCGACCATTACCGATAGTCAGCAATTGTTCAGAGAAATCTTCAGCAGATGTATCACTGAGCAATGCAACTCTCATGTTTGTTGTCAGCTGAAGTTTCTTCACAAAGCGCCATAGATTCGATGATTTGAGGTAAGCGTTTATTTCGTCGGCAGCCGTTGATCTTGGAATTACTGGCAGTGTTTGGCGGAAATCGCCTGACAGTAAAATCATTGCTCCTCCAAAACATCTGGAGTCATTGCGTAGATCTTTCAATGTTCAGTTAAGTTCTTCCAATATACGTTTATGCGCCATTGTGCATTCGTCCCAGATGCTGATTTTCAATGCTGATTAAACTTTGGCCATTGCTGGTTTTTTTGTGTGCAATATTACATGTTGGTTCTTCAATAGTTTGAAGATTTAACGCCAATTTTAATGCTGAATGAGCCGTACGACATCCTTCTAACAATGTGGCTGCTATTCCAGGAGAAGCAACTGCAACCGCAATGTTGGATTTCGCACGAACAGTGGCTAAAACTACTGACATGAGGAATGTTTTACCCGTTCCACCAGGGGCATCCAGAAAATATGAACCACCATTTCCATCATCAATTGCCTTCATTAATGTATCGTAAACTTCCTTTTTTGGGAGATTCAACAGGGGTAGGCCTACATTCGTTTGAACTACTAAATCTACTTCCTGGTGATCATATTCACGTTCCCGTTCCAATTTTTGATTAAATGCGTCATTCATTTCACGATTTGGCGCTGGCATTACTAAAGACTAATAAACTACCGCACATGAGTAAAGCCTGAATATGTATCTCCTCATTCATCTCAAGATCGTGATTTCTGGAACTGACACGAAATTGATGCAAAATATCTTCTGACATATTATCCTTGTATTTGTGCCACAGGTTAGATTGGTTCGATGGAAAGCATGTCAAAATGTTGATAGCAAATAATGTACGTATCTGACTTGGAGATGTAGAGATAATGGCTTCAAAGATTGTCGTATCCCAATGGGTATCGTTTTCTAGTAAATTGAGTTCTTCACATGCAGCACGATATGTTGGGAATATTATACCATTAACATTCCGTAGTGTCTCAAATGGCCTTGGCCCACGCACATTTACCAGCAACAATCGCAAATAATAGAAGCATTCATCATGCTTTGGATGAACTGTATACATACGACCAAGAGCATCAGTAGAACGCACATCCGGATAACCAGGAACCGCATCGCCTTGCTTCCGTCGTTGAAAATTCTTCGATATAGAATTCCAAGTGTAATAACGTGGCATCTCCGAGTAAAGCAAAGTTCGTGCAAACGGATCGCTTTGGCAGATCGCAAAGAAACAGGTCAATGTTGTCAATGGCTTTGTCGGGAAAGATTCGATCGTCTTTGTCGCGGCATTGTTAATGATGATTCAAAGAATACAAATTACGTTGAGTAACTAACGGGATTTCATGTTAAGAGCCTCATTTTCTATACCGGTAGTGGAGAGCGCTACACGCATCCAGTCGGCCGTGTCTCGTCAAGAGCTACTGTTGCCTGGAAACGACTTACCTTGCCATTCCTTCATGAGTTTATTTTAGCTGTCATTTGCGTTACGTTTTATACTGACTTGTATTCTCTTTGAAGTATTATGTCACGTCACGGGATAACAAAAAGTATCCTATGTCCGTCTCCTGGTTCTAAGCTACCTCCACACCAATTTTCAGCCAAATCAGTTCAGCCGTTCTTGAGTTATAAATAGTGTAACTAACACGAGTTTCTTTTATATATATAGACTAGCTGAAGTACCCGTGCTTCGCTACGCGTCATAAACAAATTAAAATGTGAAGGTGACAGTTAAAACAGGGGATAGGCGAGGTGCTGCGCAGAGGGAGATTAAGGATGGAACATTTTGTCCAACTACATCGCTCGGCGTTGACCGTGTTTTATAGCACAAATTTAGGTTTTACTCGCTAACCGTCGGAGATACCTTTCGGATAGAAAATGTAATTTTAAACCTCGTATATGCCATCAAAAGTTTGCTATTTCTTAGCGTTCTCTTTTTATTTGAAATGGAAATATGAAAGTTTGAAACCAAAGGGTGTAGTGACGTCACTAAAATGGTCGCCATCTTTAAATAGTGAAAAGTATTGAAATCAAAAGTAACCTATTTGTTGACCAGGTAAATCAGCTACTTCCATGAAAAATTCATGTAAATCGGACCAGTGGTACTTGCGTGATGGAGTACCGTAATACACAGACACACACCATCTCATTTTTAGCCTCGCTTCGCTCGCGTCATAGTCGTGTCATATTGTTATTCAATGAAATGCAGGTTTAACCCCGTTAACACCCCTTTAGAACCTGAATATCCAAAAATCCCTCCTTAGTAGACGTTTTCGACACACAACAAACGTATCCCCAAAATATCATTCTTCTAACTTTAATAGTTTTGGTTGGTCGATGAGCGTGAATATCCAAAAATCCTTCCTTAGTGGACGTTTTTCTTTCAGAATTTCACCCCTCCCCACAGGCCCTTTAAATTGGATTTATGGAAAAAACGGTCGAACACCTATTTATTTTATTTATTTATTTATTTTTTAGCTGATTGATTTCCTCTGAGTTTCAAACTCCTCGCCTATGTCGTTTAAGAGATACACACTCCGTTAGGAATATTTCAACCCCCACTTTTCATCCCTTTCACCTCATAATATACACTACATCGAAAAACCATTAAACATGTGTCAGCTTATTTTTAATGATTAGTATATATGCCAAGTATCACATCCCCAAATGAAACCACTCGTGAGATATTGTTATTCAATGAAATGCACGTTTACCCCCTTAACACCTCTTTAGAACCTGAATATCCAAAACTCTTTCCTTAGTGGACGTTATCGACATACAACGAACATATCCCCAAAATTTCATGTTTCTAACTTCAATAATTTTGGCTGGGCGATGATGATTGAGTGAGTCAGTCAGGACATTTTCTTTCATTTATTTTTGATAATTTCACCCCTTCCCATGAACCCCTTAAATTGGATTTATGAAACAAAGGGTCGAACACCTATTTACTTATTTAAAGCTGTTTTCCCCCTGAGTTTGATGAGTGAGTAAGTGAGTCAATCAGTTAGGGCACTTTCTTTCCTGTTTTTTCCAAGAATTTCACCCCTCTCCAAGGGTCCCTTAATTGGATTTATGAAAAAAATTGTCGAACACCTATTTATTTGTATTTTAAGATGTTTTTTCCCGCCGAATTTCAAACTTCTCGCCTATGTCTTTTCAGAGATACACGCTCCGTTAAGAATCCCTCAACCCCCAATTTTCACCCCTTTCACCTCATAATATACACCACATCGATAAACCCTTAGACATATGTCTGATTATTTTTAATGATTAGTTTATATACCGAATATCACATCCCCAAAGAAACAACTCATGAGATATCGTTATTCAATGAAATGCACGTTTACCCCCTAAACACCTCTTTAAAACCCGAATAAACAAAAATCATTCCTTAGTTAACGTTTTCAACATACAGCGAACATATTCCCAAAATTTCATATTTCCAACTTTAATAGTTTACGCTGGGCGTGATGAGTGAGTGAGTCAGACAGGACATTTTCATTCAATTATTTTTACCAGAATTTCACCCCTCCCCATGGGCCCCTTAAATTGGGTTGATGAAAAAACGCTTGAACACCTATTAACTTATTTTTAAGCTGTCTTTTTCCCCTGAGTTTGATGAGTGAGTGAGTTAGTCAGAGAGTTAGGACACTTTCTCTCCTTTTTCCCCCCAGAATTTCACCCCTCCCCATGGGCCCCTTAAATTGGATTTATGAAAAAAAAACGGTCAAACACATATTTACTTATTTTTTATGCTGATTTCTTCCCGCTGAGTTTCAAACTCCTCGTCTATGTCGTATAAGAGATACACGCTCCGTTAGGAATCTTTCAATCCCTACTTTTCACCCCTTTCACCTCATAATATACACCACATCGAAAAACCCTCAGAAACGTGTCTTCTTACTTTTTAATGATGAGTTTTTATGCCGTGTATGACATCCCCCAATGAAACCAATCGGGAGATATTGTTATTCAATGAAATGCAGGTTTAACCCTCTTAAGACCCCTTTAGAACCTGAATACCCGAAAATCCTCCCTTAGTAGACGGTTTTGACATACAATGAACATATCCCCAAACTGTTATGTTTCTAAATTCAATAATTTTGGCTGGGCGATGATGAGTGAGTGAGTGAGTCAGGACATTTTCTTTCAATTTTCATTTTTCAGAATTTCACCCCTCCCCATGAACCCCTTAAATTTGATTTATGAAATGAAAACTGTCGAACAGCTATTTACTTACTTACTTACTTTGATGAGTGAGTGAGTCAGTCAATCAGTTAGGACACTTTCTTTCCTGTTCCCCCCCCCCCCCCAGAATTTCATCTCTCCCCATGGGCCCCTTAAATTGGATTTATGAAAAAAAAACGGTCAAACACATATTTACTTCTTTTTTATGTTGATTTTTTTTCGTTGAGTTTCAAACTCCATGCCTATGTCGTTTAAGAGATACACGCTCCGTTAGGAATCTTTCAATCCCCACTTTTCACCCCTTTCATTTCATAATATACACCACATCGAAAACCCTCAGACACATGTCTTCTTATTAGCCTACTTTTCACATTTTGCAAAAATGAGGAAAAAGTAGACTTATGAGATCGATCCGGGAAAATGTGTGTCTGTCTGTCTGTGTGTCCCCCCCTATCAACTCTCAAACGGCTGCATCAATCAAAACCAAACTTAGTGTGAGTAAAGATGTGCACCGGAATATCTCACGTCTATATTTGAAAATGATGTCAGTGCTACCAACTGCTGAAAAAACGCACTAGAAATTTGAGCTCCATGTTGGATGTCTTGCAAGGTATGCATGGGAGCTATTCCAAAATTGGCACACATGTAGATAAGACTATTTCAGTTTATTTCCAGGAGGCCATACATAACAGTGTTGCCAAAATAATTTTAAGCCTTCTGATAGGTCCAATGTTTAAATGCATATAACTTCTACACTATCAATTGGATTTCAACCAAATTTTGTATGTAACATCTGTACATAAACAGATATGACTGCGCGTATTCTTAAGAGCCACCAGGACTGCCAACTGTTAATAATTGCTCTCTCTATTTATTTATTTGATCCAAATACCAATATATCAGAAAGTATGCAAGCCAACAGCTTTAAACTATGCACACGTATATTCTGACATTTTAGATTAATTTGGAGTAACTTATATACGTCAGTTCTACCAACATGTTTATAAGCCTGCAGATAGTACCAATTTTTAAATACAGGTAACTTCTATACTATCAGTTGGATTTCAACCAAATTTCGTATGTGGTATGTGTACCATAACAGATATGACTATAAGTATTGTTAAGAGCAATCAGGGCTGCTAACTGTTAATAAATGCTGTCTATATTTTTTTACCCTAATATCAATATATCAGAAAGTATGCAAGCCAACAGCTCTATACTTTGCACACGTATAGCACCTGACATTCTAGATTAATTTGGAGTAATTAATACAAGGCAGTGCTGCCAACATGATTCTATGCCTGCTGATATGTCCAATTTTAAAATACATGTAACTTCTATACTAACAAATGGATTTCATCCAAAATTGGCACAACAAGATATCATAATATTTCAGATTATTTCTGACCAGCACACGCATGACATTGTTGGCAACATGCTTTTACGCGTGCTGATAGATCCAGTGTCTAACTGCATGTAACGTCCATTGGACTTCAACCAAATTTTGTATTCTGTACCTGAAGAAATGGAACTAAGAATATATTCAGTCACCAAGGCTGCCAACTGTAGTGCTCTATTAGGCTACATTATACCAGGTATATTTTGAACTATTTAGATATATCGATATTACCAACTTAATTTCTTCATTATTCTAGATAGGTTCATATTCTGTAGAATAATCATTGGCATGAATAGTAGGCTGTATAGTTCTCCACGGAACTTCTTGTTTTTAATGATGAGTTTATGTGCCGAGTATCACATCCCCCAATGAAACCAATCGGGAGATATTGCTATTCAATGAAATTGCAGGTCTACCCCTTAACATCCCTTTAGAACCTGAATATCCAAAAATCCTCTCTTAGTGGGCATTTGCGGCCCTTGAGGAAGCTGCATACCAGATTTCATTCCAATCCGTTCGGTGATTTCTGAGATTTCGTGATGAATAAATGAATGAGTGAGTGAGTGAGTGGTATTTGACAAATATATAGTAGAAAGAAGATAGTGTCAAGTCTTTGTTATGCTAAACTCGGTTGACAGTGCTGTGTGAGCAGTTGAGTAACTAACGGGATTTCAAGTAAAGATCCTCATTTTCTATACCGGTAGTGCGGAGCGCAATTGGCATCTAGTCGGCCGTGTCTCGACTTGAGCTATGTTGCCATGGAAACTATCCGCCTTGCCATTCCTTCATGAGTATATTTTATGATTTGACTAGCAAAAGTACCCGTCCTTCGAACGGTGTTCGGTGTTAACACCAGACATTATCAATTGTGCTACCGTTGCAATGGTTAGCGGTTTGTCATTCCTTCATAAGTTTATCAGAACGAAGTTGGTTTTCTGGTAATATCACACACACTGTTAATTTAACGGCCTTAAAATGTGGTTTTCGGAGACCCTTTATAGACTCGCGAATTTTGTGTCTCACATTGAGAAGCGCAACATATGCTTTGGTCGTCCTTCTAGGATAATTTTTATATTTCGCCTATTTTAGCATGTATTTTGAGAAGTTTTTCGCTATATCCACCCTTCTACTGTATAGAAAGTACGGTGAAGAGTTTTATAAATGAATGGTGTATTGACTCATGTTTACCATACCTAATTTTACGGTGCACCAAGCATCCGAACACGAGGTATAGGCGTACATAAAGATACACAGAAAGACAACATATCACCCAGATATCCAAATATGGGTATATCTACCACACAGTATCAAACAAAATCATCCTTACAATGAACCCGTATGTCGACAGAAAAAAAAGTGCTCTCAAACTAAATTCACCCAACGTGTACTTCCTGACGTGAAATAGAATTGAAAGCCTTGTAGACTAAACGCAATACATGTCACATAAAACTGACCCTCTACGTTGTGTTAGGTCCCCATACACAGGAAGGCCTCTTTCATAAATTATAAAGACTTGTGGTGCATGAAAATTTAGGTTCTTTAGCCTCAAATGGCCCAAATTCCTAAAAGCCGCAAAAAAATGCTGATTCAATTCAGGAATTTTTGAATATAATGTTGCTGTTTGGAGATATAATAGACCTTCTGTACTGTATGTCGCACGTGAAAATTGCATGAAAAAATTCTAGGTTACCCCTTGGCCCCCTTAATTGCATTGATGAATTATATAGTCTACGTTGGTTCCGTGATAACCTTATATTTGCAAACTTTCACAGAAATGTAATAAATGTAATAAATTGTTTCTTACTGAAATAGGTGGAAAGTTGGATGCCACCCCTTAAGATAATGTTGTCATGGTTACCGATTTGCATTCCTTCATTAGTTTGTGAAATTAAATTAAATTAGTTTTCTGGCAATATTTCAGAAACTGTTGGTTTTAGAGCCTTATAATGTAGTTTTCGAGGACCCTTTAGGGCCCCCGAGTTTTGTTTCTGGCACCGAGGGGCTTAGTCTCATCGTTGTACGCCATAATATAATACTACTAATAATAATATAATATAGGGATAGAAATAAAATAGACCTGCCGTACCACACTCGCGGGTGTAAATCGCGTGAAAAAATTCTAGAGTACCCCTTGACCCCCTTAAGCGCATTATACTATTGATGAATTTTACAGCTTAATTTGGGTCCGTGATATCCTTCTATCCGTTTGCAAACATTCACACTAATGTAATTAATGGAATTGCATTGCGTCTTACAGCAATAGATGGACCTCTGAGAATCTGTTTCCATGGTTACTGGCTTTCATTCGTTCATTACTTTATTAAATGAAATTAGTTTTCTGGGAATATCTCAAAAACGGTTGGTTTTGGGGCCTTAAAATGTGGTGTTCGGGGACCCTTTAGGGCCCCCGAGTTTTGTCTCTCACATTGAGGGGCTGAAAATGAGCTTTGTCTCGTTCTTCTACGTCTATTTCAGCATGTATTTTAAGGGGGTAGGCCACCTTTTATGAGAGGTACGGAGAAGAGTTACATCAATGATTAGTGTCGTGCCTCTGATGGATATCTGTACCAAGTTTTACGATGATACGCCCAGCCGTTCTCGAGTTATAAGGGAACAAAGTTGTCCACAGACAAACAAACGAATAGACAGACAGACCAAACAATTATTTTCGAGCGCATCCATCATAAAACAGTCTGAAACGCGTAAATAACTCAAATTTCCGTAGAAATTCAGAAAAAAGCAGACAAACTTTCATTTTTAGCCTATTTTCAATTTTGAAAAAAAAAAACAAGTAGTTCCGTGAAGAACTATACAGCCTATTTTCATATATCCTACTTATGTTAATTGCCACTATCAACATACACAATTTCAGTTTGATTGCTGTAATAGATTCGTAGATATTGAGAACCGACTAAATATTTCGGATGGTCGCCATGTTGGATTTTATATATGTAGGTCCTAGAGTTTACTGTTACATGCAGATTATTGTGAACGTGTAGTATTCAAACTTCAATCGCATAATTAAGACACAAGAAAAAACAAGGAGATTTAAAATTTTTTCACAGCTACCATCTTGAGGTTATGGAAACAATTGAAATAAATTAGATGCCAGTGGATTAACATTCGGATAAAGATTTACTGTACCAAGTTTCACTGCACGCGGATGGTTAAATTGCGAGAAACGTCCATGTGAATATTTATAATTCGCGTCACCGCCATGTTGGATTTGTGATCACCAGGTTATTTAAAGTCCTATAGGTGAACTTAAGTTCATAGCCCCTATGAACATTAAAAAATGCAGTTTGATTGCTAAACTAGATTCGTAGATATTCAGTATCGTCTAAATATTTCGGATGGTCGCCATGTTGGATTGTTAAATGTATAGGCCATAGAGTCATGTACCATTAAAGGAAAATTATTGCGTAGGTTCATTATTCAAACTTTCACTTCGATCGCATGACTACATCACAAGAAATAAAAACTTAATTTTAAAATTCGCACTGCCGCCATCTTGAGGTTATGTAAACAATTGAACTAAATTAGATACCAGTGGATTACAATGTGTATAAATATTTCCTGTACCAGGTTTCAGTGCGCTTGGAACATTAAATCGCGAGAAAGGTCTATTTAAAATGTTCAAATTCGCTTGGCCGCCATGTTCGTTTTGTAGTTAACCGGTTTTTGAAAATCTTATAGATGGAATTCCAGTAGTGCCCTTTATCTCCGTACAAAATTTTAGGGAGATACCGCTAATAGTTTCAGAGATATAGAATGCCGGTGAAATATTTCGCACATCCGCCATCTTGTGATTATGTAAACAATTGAACGAAGTTAGATGTCGGTGCATTACAATGTATATAAACATATACTGTACCAAGTTTCATTGCGTTTGGTTGGTCAAATCGCGAGAAACGTCTATTTAAAAGTCGCAAATTCGCTTGGCCGCCATGTTGGATTTGTAGTTACCAGGTTTTCAAAGGTCACATAAGTGAACTTATAGTAGTTCCCTCTATCACCATAGAAAATGTCAGGGTAATATCGGTAATAGTTTCGGAGATATTGAATGCTGGTGAAATATTTCGCACAGCCGCCATGTTGGATTGGTGAGTTGTAACAAAATTTGAAGGGCACGGTCGAGGTCGCCGGGAATAGTGCTATGAACTTTCCGAGTTTCATTGAAATCTCTCCTGCCGTTTAGATTTTATTAGGGGGACACACACACACGAATCACACACATACACACACACACACACGCACACACACACGGACAAAAGTGATCTCATAAGCCTATTTTTTCAAAATTGAAAATAGGCTAAAAATAGGCTTATGAGATCACCTTTTGACCGTGTGTTTGTGCGTGTGTGTGAGTGTGTGTGAGGTGTGTGTGTGCCCCCCTCCCCTAATAAAATCTAAACGGCTGGAGCGATATCAATGAAACTCGGTAAGCTCATAGCACTATTCCCGGCGACCTCGACCGTGCCCTTCAAATTTTGTTACGTCTCACCAATCCAACATGGCGGCTGTGCGAAATATTTCACTAGCATTCAATATCTCTGAAGCTATTACCAATATCGCCCTGAAATTGTGTACGGTGATAAAGGGAACTACTAGAAGTTCACCTATGAGACTTTCAAAAACCTGGTGACTACAAAACCAACATGGCGGTCAAGCGAATTTGAGACTTTTAAATAGACTTTTCTCGCGATTTAACTATCCAAACGTAATGAAACTTGGTACAGCAAATGTTTATACACATTGTAATGCACTGGAGTCTAATTTAGTTCAATTGTTTATATAACCTTAAAATGGCGGCTGTGCGAAATATTTCACTGACATTCTATATCTCCGAAACTATTACAGATATCACCCTGCAATTTTGTACCGTGATAAAGGGTACTGATACAAGTTTACCTATGTATATTTCATAAACCTGTAAAGTACAAAATGAACATGGCGACCAAGCGAATTTGAAATGTTTTAATAGACTTTTCTCGTGATTTAACTCTCTGAGCGCAGTGAAATGAGGTACAGTAAATGATTTTGCAGATTGTAATGCACTGCCATCTAATTTAATTCAATTGTTTACATAACCTCAAGATGGCGGCTGAGCGAAATTTTAAAATTAAGTTTTTATTTCTTGTGTCGTAAACATGCGATCGAGGTGAAAGTTTGAATAATGAACCTAGGCAATAATTGTCCTTTAATGGTACATAACTCTATGGCCTATACATATAACAATCCTAAATGGCGAGCTTCCGAAATATTTAGACTGTTCTCAATATCTATGAATCTTTTACAGCAACCAAACTGAATTTGTTTATGTTCATAGAGACTATGAACATATGTTCACCTAAAGGACTTTCAGTAACCTGGTGAGCACAAATCCAACATGGCGGCGTCGCGAAATATAAATATTTAAATGGGCGTTTCTCGCGAATTAACTATCCGTGTGCCGTGAAACGTTGCACGTTAAATGCTTATACAAATGTTGATCCACTGGCATCTAATTTATTTCAATTGTTTGCATAATCACAAGATGGCTGCTGTGCGTAATTTTAAAATCTCGTTTTTACTTCTTGTGTTCTAATCATGCGATTGAAGTTTGAATACCACACGTACACAATAATCTTAATGTAATAGTACAAAAATAAAAATCCAACCTGGCGACCATCTGAAATATTTAGACGGTTCTCAATATCTACGAATCTGTTACAGCAATTAAACTGACATTTTGTATGTTGATAGAGGCAAATAACATTATCAGGATATATGAAAATAGGCTGTATAGTTCTTCACGGAACTACTTGTTATATATGTAGTGATATACGGCACCGTTCGGTGTTGACCGTGTTTTATTGCACAAATTTAGGTTTTACTCGCTAACCCTTTTAGATACATGGAAAGTGATAAGGACCTTTTAGATAGAAAATTAAATGTTAAAGCTCGTGTATTCCATCAAATGTTTGCTATTTCTCAGCGTTCTCTTTTTACTTGAAATGGAAACATGAAATGTTGAAACCAAAGGGTGTAGTGACTTCACAAATGTGGGTTTTACTCGCTAACCGTTGGAGATACACGAAAAGTGATAAGGACCTTTCGGATAGGAAATTAAATTTTAAAGCTCGTATATGCCATCAAAAGTTTGCTATTTCTTAGCGTTCTCTTTTTATTTGAAATGGAAGTATTAAATTTTGAAACCAAAGGGTGTAGTGACGTCACTAAAATGGTCGCCATTGTTTAATAGTGCAAAATATCGAAATCAAAAGTATCCTATATGTAAATATGGTAAATCAGCTACATTCATGCAAAATTTCATTTAAATCGGACCAGTGGTTCTTGCGTTATTGAGTAACACACAGATAGACAGACACACACCATCTCATTTTTATATATTAGTATGATTAGCCTGTGCTTGAGTGCAAAAGGGCCGAAATCAGAAGAATGAGAAAGACTATCGAAAATTCATGTAGCCAGCGGTTCCTTCTGGGTCCTAAACTATGTGTATGCAAAATATGGTTGAGATTGGTGGAACGGTGTAGATTTGTATACGGAACCAACCCACATACATACATACATACATACATACATACAGACTTTCACTTTTATATATTAGATTAATCCTGAAATTTCGCTAATATAACTGAATATCTATTTTAATCTTTCAATGCATTATTAACCAAAATATTACATTGTAAGGGCCGATGGATTTCTTTTTCTTAATTGTATTAGCCTTGCGTGTTTTGTCGAACAGCAACATTTCAAGTGGATAATGGTAGTCCGCAGATACACTCTTAGAATTCCAGCTTCATAATAATATATGCATTTGCATAACGAATACAAATAAAACATAATAAATGTCATCTAAGAATCTATATGCCCACCCACACTTAAATAATAATTACTCATAGGAGTGTGGAAACACTTACGGCCGCAAGACAAACAAACCCTATTCTGAACACTATATCTTCCTGATAACCAAATCTGGAGACGAAAACCATGCACCCAAAGGACGCAGGTTCTATTATGATGACGAAATTTGAGGACGATAATTAGAAGATTAATATCAAATCAACTCTGAAGCTATATTTACCAATACTCTCCTTCTTCAGATGAAATCAATATTGAAACAGTCGTACACGAAACGAAACACACGTAGTATAAAAGAAATACCCTAAAACAGAAAAAGGGATAAAATAAAGTAATCATAGAAGCATGGAAAATATCTTATTTCCGCTCATACTGTAAAATAACGAATCCTCACCAATGCTGTAAGTCTCCATCCCCATGATGACGCCCTTAAATAAAATTATAAAGCTTGTGGGCCACGGTAATGCAGTATTTGTTCCAAAGGGCCTAAATTAAGGGAATGGAGAGGGCTGTCCGAAATTTCTAGTAGATAGTGTTACTCATCTTGTTCGAAATGGTATGTACGTCAAATTCGGTTCAAATTGGTGAAACGGTGTAGATATGAGCCCGGTGAAACGGTGTAGATTCGTGCTAAAGGGCCTAAATGAAGGGAATGAAGAAGGCTATCTAAAATTATTGTTGCCAAAAACCTTCCTTGGGGTGTGCACTACAACCCTACACAATTTAAATGCAATCGATTAAACAGTGTTTTAGTGCATTAATTTCGGAGAGATATGCATTTCCATTTTTATATATAAGAGATGTAGAATCATTTTTGGAAGAGAACATACGGTATGTTGCTGATGTTCTGTTGAAACAGTGTCTCGGTAAGTTTATGAGTCAGTACTATGAACGAAATATTCTAGTACACAATTCCTTAGTTTTAAATTCATGTACCGGTATTGAAGATAGGCCTTATTGTATAACTGTGGAGACATATTTTCCAGTGCTGAAGGTGTGTTGACGTGAGTTATCTTGAGTAACGATGAGAGTTTTGATTTATGGCAGGGTAGGGCAAATACTTGTTCCATAGGCTAATACGACCAGATTGCTATCTTAAAATACTGTATTATCCTTTATAGTTCTTGCCTGAATTGACTACAATGTTTGAATGTATGTAGAGATGAAATTGTTGCTCTATACTTCATAACAATGTAGGCCAAGTATAAGGCTATTTAGTCCGTCACATGGAAAATCCATTCTATAGGTGGGAGAGTCTCTAAACGAAAAAAGAAACAAAACAGTAAAATATATGAAAATAGGCAATTTAGTTCGTCATGGAACCACTTGTTATATTTATTTAGCGTAACCTATGGCTTTTAGTCCTGGGAGTGTCCGAGGACATGTTCGGCTCGCCAGAGTTTGTAGCTGCTTCTATGCGGACACCCATGGGGTGAGCTACAAGGGCCGTCGCTTGTGGATGAGATGAAATGAATCATGAACAAGTTTAATTTCAAGTAGTTCCAACTTTGGCTACCAGATGCCAGTGACATTTAGCGACGAACGTCGGAATATGACAGAGCGTTTCTAACGAAATATAACCTACAAATTTGGCTGCACACTACCAATTGTTGTGGTAGGTTCTCTTTCACGCCATAAATCTATAACAAGGGCCCTCCTGCTTTACGTCCCCTCCAAAGGAAGGCATACTGAAGAATTTTAACGCTCTTAAAAATCCAACGACTTCGGCTGGGTTTGAACCCACGATCTTGGGCATAGCAGTTCAGCATGCTCTCCACTACGCCACCGAAGACGCTTACTTGTTATAAAATAGTATAGATTGATTTGTTGTTACTCGTAGGCCTATGCAATCATTGATCATTTCAATTAACGCCCTGATGGTTGGTTCCTTAGTTTAGGGGCTGGGACAACGCGGTCATGAATCCCCTAACGCACTGACGCAGTGTAAATAAACTTCTCCGTTTTCGTGAGGTAGTTAGTTAGTTATTTGAGTTTTAAGGGGTGGAACTAGGAAGTCATCTGCCCCTTTTCGTGAGGTATAGTAGTTGTTGTTGTTAATTAATTTGAGGGGCTTTGGACATCTTGATCATCATCCCCGTGTAGTTGGGTGTGTGTTGAAGTTGTCTGTTAATCTGTGATGACTGTAGTACTGTTTGTAACTGTATTAGGGACAGGGATGGGGTAGGTGCTCCAGGACTTGAAGTAATGTATTCCCGGCATTTTTCTGGAAGGAATAACCACATTCAAGCTAGTCGCTGTCATGGCCGGGACACGAACCTAAGATCTCCAGATTTGCCGCAGCTGCCCTCGCGGCCGTGGTGCACGATGTAACGAGTAACTTGTTTGAGTAGCAGTTCACTTGACGAAGAAGGAGACATGACAGGTGGCCATGAAATGGAGATATCTTTGAGGAATGAGGAAGGAAGATGCTAACTGGCTCATTACCGAACAGTAGCTATGTCATTATCGGCGCTCCAGGCTCTATTCTCAGAGCAGTAGCCTCTTCAAAAGGTTTATATTGAACGCTTGAATTCTTTAATTTCTTAGACCATTGATCTTCTGAACATTACGTAGCAAAATAACATCTGTCTCCTATACTATCAATGAATGACTGTAGAACGGTTCTTAAAATTGCTAGTAATGTTGCTAAGTGCAGTCACTTCAAGATAGAGAAGCCCTGTCATTTCTGGAGACCGGATGTTCGGCAACTAACATAGAAAACATAACAATATTGTGAGAAACACCCATGGTGGCCATTGAAGTGTTAGAGGCTATTCTTCAGTGTTGCCTGGTTCTATTAGACTACAGAAAGTTTTCCAGTCTGTCAACACATGTTACGAAGATCAACACTGTCATGAATCGAACAATACCACGGTGGGTGAGTGGTTATCGTGTCACACTACCAACCCCCAAACTTGCAGGTTCGCTCCTCGCCATGGTAAGTGATTTTTGACATGCGACAAAAATCACGACACGCATGGCATACGTTGTTGGCTTGTTAAAGAACCCATTTGAATTCAGTAGGCCGTGTTCATAATGGCAACATTATTCTCGGGAATTTGTGCCAAACAAAAGTTCCTCCTTTCTCTAATAGAAAGCGCTATAGTGTCAAGGAGCTTAAATATCTAACCTCCTTGACTTTCATAGCGCTCCAAGGAACAACAAAAAATCGACATGCAAGCTGCCCTCTGAGCATCAAGTAACAAAGCTTGCACTCAGCACCCGAGGCCACACGATATTATTATTATTATTATTATTATTATTATTATTATTATCAGTCGCACAGTAAAATCCCCCCCCCCCCCCCATTCTGGTCGCCTGTGCTGAGCCATATCGAACCACCAAGACTAAGGAAATACAACCATCTGATCCGTAAGTTCAAAAAACTATCAGTGAACGTAGCTCTCCCAATTCATGAAGACGTACTTCATAAATTTGATTAGTAAAAAAACACGTTCTCCATCAGTGTTAAAAACCCAAGAGTTGGTTCGGAGAGGGTTTAACGTTGCAGCAGAATGGCAATAGGAGTGGAAGTACACAGCACCGTATGAATGGCAGTCACTACTTTGTATCCAGCACCCACCAGCAGGTTTTGATCTGACATGTAGAACGTGGGTTGCCGTGAACAAGGTACGAACCAACCATGGGCGGTGTAGCTCGTTTCTGTACAAGTGGGGCATGAAAACATCACCCAACTGTGGTACGCTGAGACAAACCATTCATCATATTGTTACAGAATAACAGGGCGTACTTGGAACCACTGGAAGACTTTGCGCAAGCCTCTATAGTACAAAGGCTATAAAGTGCGGCTGGACAAATTAGATTTGAAACTTAAAATTTTAAGTCGCCTTTGTGGTGTAGTGGTCAGCGTGCTTAGCTGCCACCCCGGAGGTCCAAGGTTCGATTTCCGGCTCTGCCACGAAATTCGAAATGTGGTATGAGGACTGGAACGGGGTCTACTCAGCCTCGGGTGGTTCAAATGTGTAGAGGGGGTTAGATTCCCACCTCAGCCACCTTCGAAGTGGCTTTCCGTAGTTTCCCACTTCGTCTCCGGGCAAATACCGGGATGGTTCTTAACGTAAGGCCACGGCCGGCTCCTTCCCTCTTCTTTGCCTCTTCCTCCCAATCTTCCCATCCCTCAAAAGGCCCCTGTTCGCTTTGAAGGTGAGGCCACCTGGGCGAGTGCTCGTCCCACCTCCCCAGTTGTATCCCCCGATCCGATGTTTCAAGCTCCAGGACACTGCCCTGGAGGCGGTAAAGGTGGGATTCCTCGCTGAGTCCGAGGGAAAAGCCAACCCCGGGGGGTACACCAAACAATTTTTTTTTAAATTTATCAGGAGCCCAGTTGATTTTTTAGCCTACTTTTCCAATTTTGCAAAAATGAGGAAAAGGTAGACTTATGAGATCGATCCGGGCAAATGTGTGTCTGTCTGTCTGTCTATCTGTCTGTCCTTCTGTCTGTGTGTCACCCCCCCCCCCCCCAATCAAATCCTAAACGGCTGCAGCAAACGAAACTGAATTTAGTAGGAGTAAATACCTATACCTGAATATCTCAATTCCGTATTGAAAATGATGTCAGTGCTACCAACTGCTGAAAAATCGCAATTGAAATTTGAGCTCCATGTTGGATATCTGGAAAGATATGAATGGGAGCTATTTCAAAATTGGCACACATATAGAGAATAATATTTCAGTTTAATTTCCAGGAGGCCATACATGGCAGTGTTGTGAAAATGATTCTAAGGCTGCTGATAGGTCCAATTTTTAAATGCTTATAACTTCTACAGTATCAATCGGAATTCAACCAAATTTTGTATGTGCTATGTATGTGCGTACCTAAACAGATATGACTGAGCGTATTCTTAAGATCCACCAGGTCTGCCAACTGTTAATAAATGCTCTCTCTATTTTGTTAGCCAAATACCAATATATCAGAAAGTATGCAAGACGACAGCTTTAAACTATGCACACGGATAGTACCTGTCATTCTATATTAATTTAGAGTAACTTATATACGTCAGTGATACCAACATGATTCTAAGCCTGCTGAGAGGTCCAAATTTAAATACATGTAGCTTCTATACTATCATTTGGATTTCAACGAAATTTCGTATGTGCTACGTGTACCATAACAGATATGACAATGCGTATTCTTAAGAGCAGCCAGGGCTGAAAACTGTTAATAAATGTTGTCTCTATTTTTGTAACCCTAATATTAATATATCAGAAAGTATGCAAGCCAATAGCTCTAAACTTTGCACACGTATAGTACCTGGCATTCTACAGTGCGCCCGGAAATCTTCTCCGCAGTTCCTACAAGCTGCTGCGAGAGATTACGTCACCAGTTACGTTGGCAGCACGGCTGTCGCTTGTATCATAACAAACAAACAGTAAACATTATACTCACCACAGCCTAACTGATGCCAGAAGTGCTGATAACACACATGCTGGCTTATTGCAATACAAACTGACGAATTCGACAGCCCACAGTCTACACAAGTGGCCTTCACCCTATCAAGGACACTGTGCTGCCAACTAAACTCATGACTCAACCACTCGCAGATGCATGTAGCCACTGCGGAGAACATTCCCGGGCGCCCTGTAGATTAATTTGGAGTAACAAATATACTTCAGTACTGCCAACATGATTCTGATAGGTCCAATTTTAAAATGCATGTAACTTCTATACTAACTAATGGATTTCATTCAAAAAATTGGCACAACAATAGATCGTATTATTTCAGATTATTTCTGACCAATACATGCATGACATTGTTGCCAACATGATTTTACGCGCGCTCTTAGATCCAATGTTTAACAGCATGTAACGTCCATGATATCCATTGGACTTCAACCAAATGTTGTATTCTGTACCTTAAGAGATGGAACTAAGAATATATTCAGTCACCAGGACTGCCAACTGTAGTGCTCTATTAGACTTTATTAGGCTACATTATGCCAGGTATAGAGTATTTCAAACTAATTTGAAATTTCTATATTACCAACTTAATTTCGTCATTATTCTAGATAGATCCATATAGATTAATCATTGGCAAGAATCTTAAATTTTAAGAAAAGTAGGCTCTTAAGTTCGTCACGGAACTTCTTGTTTTACGATGTTATTTTTTGTAATGTGTGATATTTTTTGTACGTTTCCATAAGCTTAATATTAATAATAACACAAATGCGTGTTGATTGACTGGAAAGTTTTCTTTAACATGGTGGCCATATTTTATGAAAATTAATACTTTAAGTCAATTAAATACACTTTTAATTATAGTGTACATGTTTTGGCCACATTGAGACCTTCCTCAGCCGTCGTGTTGCAAGTGTTACACTAAAAGAATGTTCATAGCAAAGGTTGCTTTCAAAACTATTTCTAACATACTAATATAAGAAGGTAAAAATAAGTTACATTAAAAGTCTAAAAAATCAGATCTGCTACAAGTATAGAATAAAGGTGAAAAAACACAGCTTGAAGTTGATGATGATGATGATATTTGATGTTTTAAGGAGCTTAACATCTAGGTTATCGGCCCCTAATGGTTTGGGTGATAGTGAAAGATGACATGAGAATGAAAACTGTAACTAATACTAGCTATAAACTTACTTACTTAGGTGGTCAATGCATGTGAGATTTTCGAAGTGAAATGTGGTTCGGATTCCACGTAGAAAGGAGGTCCTGTGGCTCAAGACCACAAGATTAAGGTGACATAACACTACAAGCTTCCTGCCTTCCATTTCACGGTCAGAATTGTTCAGCTTATAAATTACTACAAAAAACACCCGCGACTGGATATACGGTAACTATCTTTATCACATAGCTCTGTATAAATGCTTTTATATTAGTTTACAGCGGAAATATGAAAAAAAAAAACGTTTTATTTTGAAAATAACTTTTTAAATAGCTTAAATCTTTAAATTGTTTGTTGATCTTAAGTAACTAATGTTGGCCAATATTAAAATGTCATTTACTGTATCTATTCTTGATTTATACTTTAGGAGATTTCATCTGATTTCCAAATTTTAATTTGCAGTGAAAGTGAGAGACGATCCTGTCCCTCCGCAAAATCTCTACATAGCATAAAATAAAGTCCCCCGATTCTTGGATGTAACGCGTAGGCCTAGTCTCGAGAACCACTGGATGGATTTTGATGCTGTTTTCACCATTCTGTAAAGGATTTCTCAAGGAAGGTTTCTGTAGAAAAGCATTCATTTATGAGCAAAGAAATCTGATCAGTAACGATTTCAGTGAATCGAGTTAAAAGCAAAATCTGTCGTCCGTGCGCCTTTTAAGCCTACGCTGGGTAAACCGTTAAAAATATCTATATACTGAACCCTTATTAATCTGCGATAAATAAGTATTCATGATTTATTATTATTATTACTGCGGCCCAGGTAGTACTTGTGGAAGTTGACAAAGAGGAAGGCAAGTTAGTGTGTTGCAATGATTGCCACAGGAGCAGAGCTTGGTAGCTTTTCTTGAAAACAGCCGGGTTATCTGAGTTCAAGGCCAAATTGTGTAACGACATGCACCAAATTGGAGTCATAAGGGGATGGTCACGAGTTTCCTGGCAACCGACCTACGATTGAATCACCCAATCAGATGAGACCAAGCCAAAACCACGCGATGGGTAGCGTCACTGGTAAAAAGCGCGCGGAATTGATTATCTAAAGAACCGCCGATCCGAAATATCCCCGCATGAGTGCGCTCAGACGTTTGAATTAAATGATGAAGATTGACACTAGTCCCATGTGTGTGAGATGAAAACTCTAGAAAATTTTTCTTAATTCACCCCACTCCTCCTCACTCTGTCAGTTTCCAATAAATTGATCGACGAGACGCTGTTTCGATGTCTATCTGTTTGGAGCTCTGGTGAGCTAACTTCACGCCAGTTTGTGTAGTGATTTTAAAGCTCTAATAATATTTGAAGTCATACGTTTTGAGCTCTGGTGAGCTAACTTCACGCCAGTTTGCGTAGTGATTTTTAAAGCTCTATATTATTTGAAGTAATTCGTTTTGAGCTCTGGTGAGCTAACTTCACGCCAGTTTGCGTAGTGATTTTTAAAGCTCTAATATTATTCGAAGCAATACTTTTTGAGCTCTGGTGAGCTAACTTCACGCCAGTTTGCGTGGTCATTTTAAGTACTTAAATATTATTTTGAAGACAACTATTTTCAGCTCTTAGGGGCAAGACTTGAGTAACATTCCAATTAACGCTCAACGCGAGCGAAGGTCCACGCAGAGCAGTAGAGATTACCGAGCGAGATAACGACTGCGAGACGGTCAGATTTAAAACTTGTATTGTCAAGCCAGTGACGATGGGTTTGAAGTGTATAGTTCATGTAAATTTTTATTGTATTTTTCAAGTGTTGTATTGTGCGTGTGTAAGCGAGAGCTAGGGAAAGTCTCCGTTGATTAATCGCATAGGACAATCGTGGGCGAAATTAGTAACTCACAAGTGATTATAGCCAGGCAATTTATAATAACATTGAACTTTTCTGTCGAGGATACTACACCAAGATGTCCGACGTGTGGTCAGGAACCGGAGTGATGTCCAACGCTTCTACGAAGACAACGATGGAGGGCTAATTTCCCGTATGTAAATGAGCTGAGATGGAAGTTATATGTTCTACAAGCTGATACGGTGATGTGCAAAAATTGATTATTCAACATGTAGTTAGATATGGCGGGGGAACTTTGTAAATAGTTCATTTTCTTCTTTTTCTTGTTTTAGATTGTTTTTTTTGCACCGACACTAAATGTTTTAAATGTACGTTGGCGCGTGGCCAAAGTTGTTTGTTGTGTATTATTTTTCTTTGGAGTCATATTTAGTGTACACGGCGCGTGTACGTGATTTTTATCCATGCGAATGCGAAACCCGTTACATTCGATAAGTGGTGCTTTATTAAAGTTCATATTTTTTGATAGGAAAGGGAGGTAATTACTGTAAGATGTTTGCTGAACAGGTTATTATTCATATTAGGGTTGCCGAGCGCAACAAATTAAGATGTAATTGTAGAACACCTTAGTTTTAATTTTTTAGATTTTTTTTTTAGTCCTTTTCAGGTTCGATAGTCACTGGCATAGAACGGAGGTGCCAGCAAGTGGAAAATATTTATGTCATTTTATTTCAGGGTCTGTCAAACCCATACGTGTGATTCTGTGTGTGTTATTGTGTCAGGTGTGTGTTTTTATTCTACGTGAAGAGGGGTAGAGGTCCTACCGCCCTCATATTTTGTTGTTGTTGTGTTTTTGATGGAAAGGCAGGGTGCTGCGAGGAGACCGCTGTTCCTTGTCCATATGCTGATTCTTGGATTTCCTAGGGGAAATGCTGAGATATATTTTTGTTCTGACACACACACACGTATTATTGTGCTTTGGGGTATGCTTCTTCGAGACTGGATCCCATGCCTTGGGAGGTCGAGGTTATTTTGACACGTGGGTTGACAGATATGCTGAGTTCCACGCATCGCCCGTCTAGCCCTGGTGACTTATTTTGTTAGGCAGTCCTGTTGTCCGACTGGCCCCTTTAAGCTTTCATTTAGCAAACCTGTTCTTTTGTGATGGTTATTTTGAACCATAATTAATTGGGGAGTTCGCCATGTTTGTGACGGATTATTGCATGTCGTATGGATGGAATATTGTGTTAATAATGTAAATGTTGGCTTTGAGCCTAGTGATTTGTTCTATGACTCAGTTCATGTAAGTTAGTCTGTGTGACACCCGTGTAGTGTAGTGGTAGTATACTTGTAAAAAAATGACGGCGGTCAGTAGAGGAGCAAGGAGGGTTCTGCTTCAAATACCGTTATTTATGCAAATGAGGGGGGCGTGGCAAGGTCAATGACCTTGAGGTAGGTCATGGTCAATGACCTTGAGGTAGGTCATTGACCCCCAAGGTCGCCTGGACCCCGGAAGGTAAACAAACCTTGGAGGGTCCAGGAACCGGTTTGAGGGGGTGTGGGTGGAGGGGAGGGGTGGGGGAGGGGGGAGGGTGGGGGAGGGGGGGGGGAGGGGGAGGGAAGGGTGGGGGGGGGGACGAAGGGGGAAGGATGGAAGAGGATCTGCACGAGACCCTCCTCGACCCAGTCTCTCTGTTGGACTGAGCGCCTTCTCTGTTATGGTCTCGTGCTATATAGCTTTGCTTTGTACTTGATGAGATCCGAGTGTTGCCGAAGGTTTCCGAATCTTTGTCGGTGAATGAATCGTCAGATTTGAACGGTCAACTAGTATGTGTGTGTGTGTGTGTGTGTGACGTCATAGCAGATTATGCGATGTGGGGTAGGTCATGGTTGGAAGTGTTCTTAATGGGAAAACATGAATGGAGATGGATGGTGGTTGTTGAAACCTGACGTGGTAGGTTGATTAGGTGTGAATGGGTCTGAGAGACAAACAAAATGGGATTGAAAGCGCTCAATGGTAAACAAACATCAATGGTATCTGGAGTAGTGAATGGGATTGAGAGAGAGAGGGGGAATGAACTGGTTGTTGAATGTGCTCAATGGTAAACAAACGTCAATGAATCTGGAGTAGTATTTCCTGTAAATGGTAGGGCGGGTGAGGATACAAAACGCATAGCATGTTGGGTCGGCCAGCTCGACATGAAATAAAAACAAGAAGGCGTACACCAGATCTGATTTATTAATCCATGAATTATATGTGGCATTAAAACCTAGCCACTTAACAAAAAGTTTATTGCCACGTTTTTGTACAATTTTTTCAACAAGATAATGCTTGGGATATTGCGTCCTTTGCAGTTCCTCCATGTAGAATCCTCCTTGGATTGGCTGCTTGTTGAGGTCATCAAGTAAATAAACAACTGGATTAGAAAGTTTTACCTTGCGAATACGAAATATTTCTGTGCTCCAGTTTGGTGTGTATCCTTTGGCGAAGATTGTTTTATGTTTACTGATGCGCACATAATCACCAATACGTAATCGATGACGTCGCGGATCTGCCGTTTTGATTTTGTGATGAATGCGATCCAATTGCGCAATGTTCTTGGTTACAAGGCGTGGTTTCATTCTGATAGTTCTATGTTTAGTGTTGTTGTAACGTGTCACCAGGTCGCGTACAAGTTCAAGCCAGCGATAGGATCCTCTTGCTGTAAATTGTTCCCACATGCGCGTCTTGAGTGTGCGGTTGAAACGTTCTACAACACTTGCCTTTAGATTGCTTAAAGTGGAATAGTGATGGATGTCAAGTGATTTGAGATAAGCGGAAAAAGTCTTGTTGAAAAATTCTTTGCCTTGATCTGTTTGAAGCAAACGAGGTTGTCGTCTTGACAGCTGAATGATGGTCTTGAATGCAGCGGTGACTAGTTGTGCAGATTTATTCCGAACAGGTTCAACAAAGGCCATTTTGGAATAAACGTCGATGACGGTGAGCAGATAGTTGACCCCGTTGTTAGCTTTGGCATAGGGAATCATTTCAACCAGATCAGCTTGCCAAAGATCGTCAACGCCCCGTGTGATGACATGACGACGATGGTAGAGACGACGAGCTGGTCTATGCAACTCGCGAGCAATGGCAGCCTTAACAGGCGAGGGTGTATGAACACGTTGACTCATTAGACAATAATGCCAGCATGACGAAGCTCCTCTTCTATTTCTAAAACTTCCGCCTCGTGTCCGGTATGACCAGCCTGTTCTGATGCACGCAACAGTTGCAGACGTTTAACCAACTTATTTGGATTGTTCCAATAGGCGAAATCGATGAAAGGTTTCAAAGTATTAAATGTGATACCGGACGCTGAATTTGCACGGAGAACACTTGCATAGGTGGGAAACAATTTTGATATGATGGTTTTATATTTGAAGCTCTTATTAGCATTTACTGCTTCAGAATGTTTATAATTACGTCTAAAACCATTTGTAGCCATCAAGATGTTTTTATACTTTTCAAGATCTTCTTTATCATAGTCCTCGGTAGAAGGTGTACGTGAAAATAAAAGTTCTAAAAGACCTGGCGTCAATTTGTAACGAACTGTTTTAACAATCAAAACATTGTCACTTATCTTGATTGGTGAATCGCCAATTCGAAATCTATTGTTTTCATAGCGAACACCATAGGTAGTATCAGTTTTCTTAGTAAAAAGATCTTCAAGGAAGGGAGTAACCAACGCACCATAATTTTGTAGTAAAATGGATTTTAACCGCACATATTGTTCGGGCGTATTTAATATTTCTTTAAGAGTAGGCTGCTTTTCTTTGGGTCTAGTGGGTGTTTCAGCAATTATTGATGTTTTCAAAAACTGGGGCAGCGGTGATTCTTTGGAGCTAGAAGACGGAAGCAATGGAGAAAAAACATCGTCAGGTTCTTCAACATTTTCTTCCTCCTCTTCAATTGTTTGTGTTTCTTTTGAGCGTGTAATAGGCTTTGATGTTCCTTTCAACACAGCTTCCAGAGGTGACTTCAAATGTTTTTCGACAAACAGTTCACTGTCGGCATGTGCACGTTTTAGATAGCGAAACTTTTGTCGAATGCTATTTTGTGCACGGATTATGTGCTTTTTTAATTGACTCCCTGTTGTCGCCATGACACCTGAACAAATGATGTTCAGAAAAGCAATGCAGCTACTTAAATACGAATGAAATGATCAAATCCCATGCGGTAGCGTCCATTGTTGATGTTGCTCTGCTTATCAATAACAAGACAACTGTGGTGATGAGCGTTCCAACACATGGCGCACAACTGTGTAAAGGCTTGAAAGGTCATGTCTGGGTTCACGTGATCATCGTAGACGTGATGCATGTTGCGCTCATCCTGTCGGAAGAGAACAATCACGTTGGCATTGTCACGAATTAACTGTTTTGGTATTCGCGAATAGGTTTGAGCGAGATAAAAACAATCAATATATTTATGACGTCCCATGCTAAAGTAAGCCTGAATAATACCCTGTCGTTCTGTGGCCACATCGTCAAAAATCATAAGCGAATGGGGGCGAACATTGTCAGGAGAAATGACATCTTCGTGTGCTGCGAATGTGAAGTAGCCCATGTTGCGCAGACCTGACATGACCTGTTCCAAGAACACATACAGCGGTTGATACAGCGATTTGGCAAAGATATATATATTTTGAAAGCGCACTCCGTTTAAGGAGGTGATGAGGGTAAGCAGAAGATTGGTTTTGCCACATCCTGACGGGCCGGCGATGAGACAGCGAATGGAGGATGGGAAGAGTGATCCATGACGTTGTTCGGACGATGTTGAGAAGAGGTGTGAAACCAAGTCTCCCACCGGAAGTGAATGTTGTTGCTTAATAATCTGCATATCAACTAAATGTGAAAGGGGAAGAGCTGGTCTCTATATACATGAGGCAAGCGGGTGTTTCAGTTCCAGTGTAACCATGGACGCCTTTGGAAGAACTCTTAAAACAAATGAACGATTTGCTTTGACAAACGATCCAAAACATGATACAGATCCGGCAACTAAACGATATGTTGATGCTAATGTATTGCCACGCACAACAGATGGCAATTACGACTTTAATGGAAAGCGATTGACCAATATAACAGAACCTGTATTACCCTCGGACGCATGTTCAAAAAAGTATGTAGATTATTTCCGCTTACGACGTATCAAAGGCGAATATGAGGCTCAGAATAAACGTATTACGGGCGTTGCAGATCCTGTGAACGATCAAGATGTGTGCACCAAAGCCTATATGTTAACCAATGCTGTGGTGTTAACAGAAGCAAAGGACTATGACGTACACCAACGTCGAATCACTCAGCTGGCTCTTCCAACAAACAACACGGACGCTGCTAGAAAGGACTATGTAGATAACAAGGTGAAACAGGTGCTCAGTATTGTGCCCACCCTAACTGCAAAGGGCTATACAGCAAATAATGCACGCCTTGTGCATGTGGCCGATCCTGAAGATGATCAAGATGTTTGTACAAAACGGTTTTTAAACTCTGAAATGGAAAAGGTGTGGGAAATTAAGGAGAACGCTCTACAGATGAAGCGAAGACGAATAGCCGAAGTTGCTGATCCTGTACAACCTCACGACGTGACGACCAAACGATTTTTGGAACAACGGTTATCGCTTTTTATTAAATCAATACCCTCTATATTTCTGCTTCACATTGTAAACCAACAACCGGTAAAAGATCCCAATAACCTCGCCTACATACTACGTTCGGGGTATGACAATTACCGTTTAATGTATGATGGTGCCATTCGTGTAATTGAGTATGCACCAGATTTGAAACATTTAGAGGTACGATTAAACGGTAGTGTTCAACCACTTATTGATCAACCGGTGAAAGCCGGAGACAAATTATTCTTTCACTTGATACTCTCGTCTGAAGAAAAAGAGGCGGGGAAAACGATGAACGATTTTCCTCTGTATATAGAACTTGAATATACAGCCACCATTGAATAAATAATTATAGGTTCCCTTCCTGAGGAGTGTTAGTTGTGTTCTATACTTTGCGGTGTGAGGTTGTCTTGTTCTTTGGTCGCGATGGTGAAACAGAGATATGTGGTGAAGAAGAGGAAGAAGTTGTCAAGAAAGGGAGGCTTTAAAGCTATTCTTCATGCGGGACGTCAAGCTTCGCGCGGAGAAACAAATAGTGAGTTGGCTATTAAGAAAGCACTCCGAGCAGCACGATTGCATGCGAATCCCAAAACTAAACTACGTTTTAGAAAACGTGCCCGAGTTATTCCTGTGCCGAAACGTGGTGGATTTTTACCTGCACTGTTTGCTGGACTAGCAGCCCTGGGTTCACTTCTTGGAGGAGCAAGTGCGGTAGCACGAACGGTGAAAGCTGTTGAGGAGGCGAAGCAACAGTTGAAGGAAAGTGAAAGGCATAATAAAACTATGGAGGCCATAGCGCTGCGCGGTAAAGGTGTGAACATGAAGCTAGCACCCTACAAGAAAGGACTCGGCATTTACATGTCGCCAAAAAACGGTTAATCGATGCACTGCCACGACGAGCCATGACGCATGAGGAAGTTTTAAGATATGCAAAACAGCTAAAGATCTCCCACTTTCGAGGCGTGTTTATGCGCAACCAACTACCGTCTCGACCACGGAGCCATGAAAGTGCAGTTGTTAATTTGGATGACAGTCATGGACCGGGAACGCATTATGTGGCCTACATAAAGCATGGGCGAACCGTGTGGTACTTTGACAGTTTTGGAAACCTTCCTCCTCCGACAGAGCTTGTTCGCTATTTTGGAAGCAGTGCAACAATACACTATAATGTGAAACGAGTGCAAAATTTTAACACGCAACAGAGCGGTCGTCTGTGTTTGACTTTTCTATATAAGACCGAGCACGGCGGGCGACGTGGTCATTATGACAACAGAAAGTAGAACGTTTACAGTGCACGGACAAGGTGCGGAAGTAACTGTTGACTTTTATCCTCCTATTGAATTGGGACGACGACCCTACGTGCTGGGACTTGTTTCGTTTGAAGGCTATAATAGAATCTGCAACATAATTGAAGACGTCAATGATAAGTTCTACTACGATGACTATGTGTTAACTCTACCGTCTGGCAGCTACACCGTAGATGATATTCACGATCACATCTACACAACTCTCACCAAGGAATTTAGTCTAAAATCATTTCTTGACGGGACACGCAAGTTTGAACTCATAGCCAACAACGTGACACATCGCTGCAGTATTCTTTCTTCTTTTAGGATTGATTTTAAATCTCAACCAGATTCGATTGGGCCATTGTTAGGCTATTCACCACAAGTGTTAGTACCGAACGTGATACACAAGTCTGACCAACCGGTGAAAATAATTGAAGATCATCACGTATCTGTCACGTGTAATATTATTACAGACGTCTACACCAATCAAGATCCCTCGCATTCGCTTTATGATTTTATTGTTACTTCACCTGGTGGTTACATCATCCGCGAAAACCCGTCGGTGGTGCTCTATCATCCTGTGAGTGTGACCAACATCAGGAATATTACCTTAAGACTGGTGAATAGAAACCAACGTCTCATTCGGTTAGACCCTCATACACCTGTGACCTACAAACTGTATCTGAAGCCAGCATGAAACAAGTGTATAAAGCGGCAACGCTGTCAAGAACAGGCGTTAGTTGTGCTCAACACGTGTACAGGTTAACACGTGTCAACAAGCAGATCCTACAACAACTTGGTTACACCTTACGTCATGAATTCGATTCTAGACGTGACAAACCCTGTCGAAGTACAGGAGGGTATTGTAAGAATTGAACACCATTCCTACCAACCGTATACTCAGGGACTAAATAATAATGATGAGATTCGCATTACTATTAACCAACAAGATATCTACACGCTTCCACATGAAAGTTACATCCAGATTGAAGGGCAACTCACCAAATTGGATGGTACCATTCCAACAACGTCAAAGTTGGCCAACAATGCTTTGGCCTTTTTGTTTTCTGAGGTTCGCTACGTGATCAACGGTATTGAAGTGGATACTACTCGAAATGTTGGCATAACAAGTGTCATGAAACTTTATCCCTCGTATGGAAGCGAAGAGAGTAAAGCTTTTTGTATGGCTGGTTGGTGTCCCAACTCAACCAACGACTGGATGATTAACGATGATGGTACATTTACTGGACATTTACCTCTAAAATTAATACTAGGCTTTGCAGAGGATCATAAGCGCATTGTTGTGAACGCAAGACAGGATCTGTTTCTTGTACGAGACAGGAGTGATTATAATGCGCTAAAGGGAGCTGATACAGCGCCAATAGATACAAAAATTCTACTGCAACGAATTCTATGGAAAGTACCGCACGTTACTCTATCAGATCAGAAAAAATTGAGTCTGCTCAAGATTTTGGAGAAGGATACAGCTTTACCCATTCAATTTAGAAGCTGGGAGCTGCCTGAATACCCGGTATTACCACTCTCCGATACACATACTTGGTCTATAAAAACCTCACGGTGTACAGAGCGTCCCCTCTATGTCCTGGTTGGATTTCAAACAGATCGCAAATATCAACAGAATAAAGATGCATCAAAATTTGACCACATCCAATTACGAAATATACGACTTTTTTTGAACGGTGTTACCTTTCCCTATGAGGGAATGGATTTAAACTTTAACTAGAACAAATATGGTAAGCTTTATGACATGTTTGTAAACTTTCGGTCATCCTATTATCAGAAAGAGGCATGTCCGCTATTATCACCACAAGACTTCAAGTCCAAGGCGCCTCTGGTGGTGATGGACTGTTCGTATTTGGAGGAGTCGATGAAGGAAACAACTATTGATATCAGACTAGAATTTGAAACATCTACAGTTATTCCAGAAAAAACAACAGCCTATTGCCTTATTGTTCACGAGGCGCAAGTGTTTTATCAACCGCTGTCCAACATGGTGACCAGAGTATAAATAGCATGTCTTCCTCCATTGCTCTTCACAGTCATGGAAAGCTACGATGAAGTCACAACCCCCTCTGCGAGGCGGGTCTGCAAATGTGAAAGTGATTCACCAAGTTCAGATGAAGATTCAAGGTTTACCATTTATCGCGCCCTAGTGAGTGAAGCTATAACTGCCTATCACAAGAATCATACTGTGCTTAGAATGCCGCCGCATCTGGTTCACTATTTACCGGATGGATTCATGTCTACGTTTGGTATTCATGACAGGGGGTACAACAACAAGCCCATCACCAATCAAACAAATAATGTGGACGATGGTGTTGCCAAAGCTTCATCTTGTCATGTTGGAGAGCGGGTAGATTGCATGGACTGCAAATGCGATCGTTGCTCAACAAGTCGAGACGCTGATGCAGCATTTGAGATTTATCGCACCCTGGTGAGTTTAGCAATACGCGCCTACCATAAAGCGCAATTTCTTCGTGAAATGCCGCAGCATCTGATTGCCTATTTACCAGCTGGATTTCTGACCGCGTACGGTGCACTCGACATTGATCTTAATTGGGATAAGCTACTATTACACCTCCGTATGTCGGCGGATGTTGCAGCCTGCCGTCCCTGTCGTAGACACTTTATGCATCGAGAAGATTCTCATTGTGATTGGGATGGTCCAAATCCTATGATAAAAAATTGTAAGCGATGTACTGATAACTTTATGAATAAAATTGTGTAATTGATTTTTGTGTGTATATTATTTTCTCGCTCCTATCCAATCAGTTAGTTGTTAAGAAGCAGCGGTAGTGGAAGGTCTGATATCCGTCGCCATGCCGAAAACATTGATTGTCGACGTGCAGGGTTTCAAGGTGAACGGAAACAAGTTTGTATTTAAAGAAGTTGGAATTATTGACTGCACAACCATGTGGGCACCAAGAGTAACCAGTTTTATCTTTGAACCACCGTTTCCATTGCATTTGCAGTCAGACGAGGACAGAAGACAAACAGAGTGGTTGCAACGCAATTTGGGACTAGTCTGGAAAGAAGGTGACATTCCTTACCATCATCTATCACTTGTTCTGAAAGATCACTTGTTTGGCGCTGACCTTGTCTTTGTAAAGGGAAGCGAAAAAAAGGAATGGTTGCGTCAGTATGTTAATTCAACTTGTCAACTTGTTGACCTTCATGATCTGGGATGTCCTGCACTGTACAACCTGTCCGTGCCTGATGAACCTCTACAAAATAAAACACTTCAAAATGTTTGGAAGCTTTTTGATTGGCTAGCTCGCAAAGCATGTCAAAACTTGCATGTTGAGTGTAAAGCGCTGTAACGTCGGCTACAGTGTGAGACATACCAGCGATCAGTGCGGATGTGTAGAATTATGGCTGCAATTGAAGGTTTGGACGCCAACCCCACAGAGCGAGCTATTGTCAAGTTTTTCGCCTGCAAAAAGAAGCTAGACAGTTTCACAGACGAGGAATTGAACGCTTTGCCCAAGGCGTTCCTTTTTTATGTTGCTTCAAACGCGGTGAAAAATATTTGGCACAGTGTACCTAGTGAGTGGACCAGAGATCCTGGTCTGCGCGAACTACAACCATGCACTGACTTTAGTCATCACCAGCAAGTGTCTATCACTAAAATGCCCTCCATTAAACAGTGTGGAACGTGTCAGCTCATCAAATTGTACCACGGGCATACAAATATACCGTCCTGTAAAGACTTTGCTTCGTCATTTCATGGGTGTGATGAAGAAGAGGAAGAAGAGACAGCAGCGGCAGTATCGCCAGAACCAAAAGTAAGACAACGCTTGAAAAAGATATGCCAGACCTTTGTTGGTCATGGTCTAGTTAACAAGGCCATTGATCTACTTCCCATTGAACTGCATATTCCTGGCTATCAATTTTGTGGACCTGGAACTAAACTAAGCCAACGTCTAGCACAAGGGAACTCTGGAATCAACATATTGGATGCAGCGTGTAGAGATCATGACATTGCTTACAACAACAAGAATATAGAAGTACGTCGAGTTGCAGACCGCATTCTTCTAAGAAAGGCCATGCAGCGTGTGATGTCATCTACTGCTTCTATTGGTGAGAAGATTGCAGCCTTGATTGTAGCAGGAGCGATGAAGTCAAAGCTATTGATTGGTGGTGGATTAGTGAGGAAAAGGACAAAGTAATAAACATGAATCAAATATTGTGAAGTATTTATTTGAGAGTCAGTCCACCAGTTCATAGTATACACAAAATATGGTTTAGTTTTCTTCTTGTAAAAAAACATACAATTTTAATAAAAAGAATTGAAAATGAAAGTGTGTTCTTTTTTTACTAGGTGTGGAAATGTCCATAAGGCAAGCTATTTACACCATCCCACAGACGTTTATTGTCATATGTTGTCAGCGATGTTTTATTTTGATTTACTGTAAAAATATTATGGTTCTTTGAAAGAATGCGTGTTTGCTGGTATAAGCGAGAGGTGTTTGCGTAGAGTACACATCGATATTCCTCAACATTGAGGAATTGTGTGACGCTACGAAGAACACCCTTCGCTTTGCATTGACCTTTATTCTTTTGTGTTGAAAATGCGTACATTTTCGGCGCCAAAGCCACAAATTCTGTCATAACATCACCGGCGCACTCATCCTTAAATAGACCTATTTTTTTTATTCATGGGAATTATGCCAAACATATTGTTAACCTCATAGTTTGAGGTATCAAAGTAATTTGGATGTTTTCTCATCACTGAGTAAACATCTATCTTATTGGTTTGATAAATAAGACTGTCTGTATCCATATACAGTAATTTTACATCTCCAAACTTTTGTTTGGCAAACTCATAATGAAATTGATACATTACAAATTTTGAAAAGTCAAGTATTACCATTCCCAAGTAAATTGGTTTGTTATACATGATTTCTGTCTTTGACAATTCAATGGTTACTAAATCAGTTTCAATAACTCGTACAGAATGGAAATTAGGCATAGCTATATATTTTCGTGCGCCATATCGACCGTCCCAGTGGTTTACCAAATGAATAGTTCTATGCTTTCGAATATTTTCCATTGATTTACCGTAGCACGCATTGTTCATTAATTTATAAAAATTTGATTCAAATGTGGTCTTGGCGTGTTGCCGATGATGAGTATTCAATTGCATGTACGGTTGTAACCATGGTTTTTGGTCAAAGCAAATAATGCGGTGAATAGATTGCAGTTTCAAACCATGTTTCAAACATTGCATTAAATTTTCAATGTGTATGACGTACCGATTTTTTGAATTTAACGTTGCCAGCAACTTTTTATTGTTGGGACGTGAACTGGGAGGTTGTAAATTTTCAACACAAAATGGTAGATCAGAATGATCATTGTGTATCTCACAGGGATATAATAAGTCGACCTCTAGAACGTAGCCACGCGTGTCATTGCTCAACACATCTTTTAAATTAAAATTTGAAACTTCATCTGAAGTCAGCCATCGAAAATTTTGATATGGAAGAGGTTTTTCCATAGCATATCCGTATAAATTGTTACAATCTAGGTAGGTGAGGTATGTTGTAGGTTGGTTTGGTTTGTATGTATCCATATATGGATTATTTGCTTTGGCGTGCTTTTGCACAAGCGAAACAAGACCACCACGTATTCCGCGTTCAAAAAAGAGTAACATGTCGATGTCTGTTAATAGTTCCAGTTCTATGTCAGTCACCTTCAACATACAGTCCCAACTATATCCGGCAAGGGTGTAGTAATGGGCTGGATCTAGATTGTAGATTTCAAGACACAGTTTGCGAAAGTGTTCAAACACGTCTGTCAAAAGTAGTGTATCAATTTTGAGGTATAAATCAGCATACTCGCCCAAAGTTGATATCTTGAACACGTTCCATACTTTTTGAGCGCGTAAATAGTCTTCTTCAGAAATATGACTTTTTGTTAAGTCATTGTAAAATTTGTCCTTTGAAGGGAGTGCAGTTTCCTGTAAACATGCCCAATTGTTTACATAATTATAGGGAAACACCCCTTTTCGAATGCATAATTCAAATTGTTTGGCATCAGTAAAGTGTTGACGTACAAAATGCAAATTGTTTGGGTGAAGCCCTTGAACAAGCGCATCCAATGATGATGCGAGGAATCTATACGAATCTAAAAATCGTATACTGATTCCATTTCGCCATTTCGAAAACGAAATAAAATTTTCATGATTTTGTGGAATTAAATTAAACTTTTGGTTTTCAAGGTTAGCAAATTCCTTAATAAATAAATGGCTGTCATACCGAGACATGTTGTGTAAGAAACAAGAAATATAGCGTGCTCTTTTATACGCCAAATTACATACACTATGAGCCGCTCCTCTAAATTTTCCAGTGTACCGATTATGGTCTCTCACTGGCGTGTCACAAGGTGCTATTGGTTTTTGACAAATGTGACAAGTGGTTGCTGTTGCAAAAACCGCCTCGTCTGCGTCCGACATTTGAAGCGGAATTGGATTTTGCAGGATATTGTACACCCGATCTGCCAAGGCGTCCAATTCATTTAAAAACCAAGCAGCAGCATCTGCATCGCGATAAGATTTGAAGTATGAAAGTGAAGGGTCGTATGAACAAATCACGTTTAGGGCACAACTGAATGGCACATGTTGCTGTACTTGTTGAGTGTACGGACGTGTCAGATCTGGTTTACATGTGTCAATGGGTGTGGTTAAACATTCAAAATCTGCATATACTGTAAATGGAAGCGGTTCTTGACGAGACACATTTTGAAATTTCATACTGGCTTTATCCTTTTCTGGAAATATAATTTTTACCGCTGGTTGTGTGATGCAATCAATAGTATGTGCTGTCAACTTTTGATTGCTAGTAAAATATTGCAAACAGCGATCACATATATGTACCCTATTTTTTTTTGTAACTTGTGAACGAACTAGTCTAGAAAGATCTTTGATATAACAATAATGGTTGCACAATTCCCCTTCAATGTACAGTAAATTAAAATGCTTTTCTTTTTTTCCCTTTGTCACATACAATGGACCAATAACTTTGTCCCCTTCAACTCCGTATACATTAATGGAGTAAAGCGGATTTTTAGATTCAAAACGAGAAATGGCGTTGAGGTCCATTGGGAATTCTATGTCTGCTAAATTTAGACTGATCATTAATTCCATAAATTTCTTGTGATATTTTCCCATTCTGTGAACATTTTTAGTTGCAGGACTTAACCCAGCAGCCAAGGACCACACAAAGCAAAAAACGTCATTATTATCCACATTGATGACTGCATGATGTTTTTCCAACTGTTTAGGTAAATTAACATGAGCTGAACCACTGTTCATGGGATCAAAGGTGCATACATTAATTTTAAAATGGTTGATAGCTCCCAGCGATTTGCCACTTTCCAATTCTTGAAACTCGGCAAAGCGCGTCATGAGCTTATCGACAATGTTTTTACTATACCAACTGTGTATATTATCAGTGCGGTACAATTCACACATTTTCGTATGTAAATAAATCGGTTTGCTTATTTCCTCACCTTGTTTTAAACTAACAAAATCACATAATAACTCAGCGTTAATCTTTAACGCTACATGTTCTCTTAAACAGTCTTGCATTTTATTTTGAAAAATGTTGTAGCTAGCGTTTAAAAATTCATTTGGGTCTAAAAATTTAGCATCATTATTAATTTTAAAGCTACATAACTTATTATTAAAACAACTATCCACGTTCTGCCAACTAAGTTCTGGTGCTGACATCATGACACTTACAGTAATTACATTTACTACAAAAACAGCAAATCACTGAACAGTTTGCAGAGAATGAAAACAAACAAAGTTTATTGTCTCTGCAAATTCTGTTTTAACGTTAACAAATTTTAAATTTTATTTGATTCTTCAATAAATTCTACCAAACATCTTTTGTTTTCTAGTCCCAAATATTTTAGGTAGATGGTTCCTTTGTTGAGGTCATTTACAGCTTCGTCGTTGAGTTCCATGAACCTCGCAGGTAAGAAGACAGCGAAATCTTCTAGTTCACAAACTATTCTTCCCCCATATTTCGTTTTTACCCTGTGAACAGCTGTCACCAAATAGGACTCGTTAACTGGCAGGTCCTGTAATCGTTTAGTCTCCAGACCGGTTGCTCTGCCAATGGAATTCGCAACTGTTATAGCAGACATATTGGTTCTGAAAGTTAATTATAAAGTGTTTGGGTAAACTATTAAAAAGGTTCAGGTACCCTCCACCTTTATTTATTAGCACATTAACTCAAACCCTGATCTATAGACTAAACCATCAAATGTGTATACAAAACTTATTTGCTAAGACGAGGAGTCTCCTAACAGCGCTTAGTTCCAATAATCAGTTGGATACAGCGAGATAAGGTAATATCTCTTTTGACTGACGTCAAACCTGGTAATGACTGTTAGTTGCAATAATAGTTTTATATATCCACTTGAGTAGTGTGTCCCGCATCCCCATCCAAACCTCTAGACTAAACCATCAAATGTGTATACAAAACTTATTTGCTAAGACGAGGAGTCTCGTAACAGTGCTTAGTCCCAGTAATCAGTCGGATAGAGCGAGATAAGGTAATATCTCTTTTGACTGACGTCAAGCCTGGTAATGACTGTTAGTTGCAATAATAGTTTTATATATCCACTTGAGTAGTGTGTCCCGCATCCCCATCCAAACCTCTAGACTAAACCATCGAATGTGTATACAAAACTTATTTGCTAAGACGAGGAG
This sequence comes from Meconema thalassinum, assembly GCA_946902985.2. Classification (NCBI taxonomy): domain Eukaryota; kingdom Metazoa; phylum Arthropoda; class Insecta; order Orthoptera; family Tettigoniidae; genus Meconema; species Meconema thalassinum. The sequence goes on from OX336394.1 coordinate 224,573,984, forward strand.
TCTCGTAACAGTGCTTAGTCCCAGTAATCAGTCGGATAGAGCGAGATAAGGTAATATCTCTTTTGACTGACGTCAAGCCTGGTAATGACTGTTAGTTGCAATAATAGTTTCATATATCCACTTGAGTAGTGTGCCCCGCATCCCCATCCAAACCTCTAGACTAAACCATCAAATGTGTATACAAAACTTATTTGCTAAGACGAGGAGTCTCGTAACAGTGCTTAGTCCCAGTAATCAGTCGGATAGAGCGAGATAAGGTAATATCTCTTTTGACTGACGTCAAGAATGGTAATGACTGTTAGTTGCAATAATAGTTTCATATATCCACTTGAGTAGTGTGTCCCGCATCCCCATCCAAACCTCTAGACTAAACCATCAAATGTGTATACAAAACTTATTTGCTAAGACGAGGAGTCTCGTAACAGTGCTTAGTCCCAGTAATCAGTCGTATAGAGCGAGATAAGGTAATATCTCTTTTGACTGACGTCAAGCCTGGTAATGACTGTTAGTTGCAATAATAGTTTCATATATCCACTTGAGTAGTGTGTCCCGCATCCCCATCCAAACCTCTAGACTAAACCATCAAATGTGTATACAAAACTTATTTGCTAAGACGAGGAGTCTCGTAACAGTGCTTAGTCCCAGTAATCAGTTGGATAGAGCGAGATAAGGTAATACCTCTTTTAACTGACGTCAAGCCTGGTAATGACTGTTAGTTGCAATAATAGTTTTATATACCCATTTGATATTATTATTATCCACTTGATAAATATTTAAGGTCAACTGTATAACCATCGACAGTTTGAGAAACTAAAAGTACTGTGTTCAATATTACCTGATAGAAGATCTTTGCAGCAAAGCGATGTGTATACTACCAACTCGTGGACTTCTCTGGCTAACAACAATAATGTTACGGCTTATATACCCTTACAATCAGAGGCAACACCCCGGTTTGTCCGCTTTCTCAGTAACTGGATGACCTCCATATTTAGTATAAATGAACCTGCTACTTTACAAAGAATTGTCATTCACTGCTATGTCTGATCAGGTGAACACCTGTGCTGATGAAGAAGAATCCATCAATTGGGATTCGTCTTTGGACATTTTCATGTAAGTAATATTCATTTTTTTAAAATTGATACCAGGCTAAAAAAAATTAAATCAAAGCCTAGAACGCTAACCAATTAACCATGGGACCGGAATATATTTTTAATTAAGACAACACAAACACCCAGTCCCCAAGCCAGGGGAATTAATCACCAGAAATTACAATCCCCACAACCCTCCCAAAAATCTAACCCAGGACCCTCCAGTTCAGAGCCTAACAGCAGCCAAGAACAGTATAGTTGAGCCACACAGCTATACACATAGTTGTATCTTGTCTCGCAATAAGCAGTCAAGTTAATTATTACACTATTGTTTAAATGCAATGTCAAGCTTGGCTAGCACTATTGTTGTTAATGTTAATAGCGTTTGTCAAATTGTGGTCAAGTAGCTTTGAACTCTTAGATAGGTGTTAAGGTTTTATAAACTTAGCCGGGTGTAGCCTTTGTGTAATAACTTGTACTAGTCGAGAATGCAAATTGTATGCAAGTAGTACTTTCTTCAACACTTGTTCATATATATTAATTAACTATAATAACAGCAGCTCCACTCGCTAAAGCGCGGCGTTAGGTCATAGGGCTCAAGTCGCCCACGGGTGTTAACTAGAAAGACATGCACTTGGCCTCTCCAGAGGTCGCACAATCATTATTCATTACCTACCATTAGTTTTCATCACTCATTAACTCGTCCTGCAAAGCTTTTAATTTAATTTCATAGCTAGTTTTTTTGTCGTGTGACCTCCTCAGAGGCCGAGTGCAGGTCTTTCTATTCGACGTCCGTGGGCGACCTGCGCGTCGGGATGGAATGGATGAAGATGAATGAAACTGGGCAACGATGTGGAAGGAATCGGCCGTGGTCTATCAGAAGGTACCGTCCCAGCATTTGCCTGGTGTTGAAAATGGGAAACCAAGGAAAACCATTTCAAGTCGGCTGACGGTGGGGCACGAACCCACGCGTCTACTGAGTCAGCAGAGAGCTTGGATCCCATGACCTAATGCTGGCTACAGCCTTGTTGGAAAAAACAACTTTCTTTTTCTCCCAGTCCGACTTAAGAAACATGACTAATTTATTGTAATTTAATGCAAATTGTATTACCGGTTGAAGACCTGTTAAATTTATTGCCGTTGTCAAATATAATGGCTTTCATTATATTGCCAAGACATACTGCTTTAACAAAAATAAAAGTTAATAGCCTACATCATCAATCTTGATACCAGTCTAATGTCAAAAGGGCTTTCAATATCTTAGAGTTGTAACAGTATAATTACTCATACATTACAATTGTGTTGCGCTGTTTTGTAAATCAGCATTAGTATACCAGCTTCTCACCGCCGATCTGCGGTTTAAATCTCACTCACTTCATGTGAGATCTGTGTAGGGTACCGCAAAAGTTGAATTGTTGTTGTTTGAGTCTTCAGTCTTTTAGACTCGTTTGATGCAGCTCTCCATGTCTCCCTGTCCTGAGCTAATCGTTTCATCTCTACATAGCTCCAACACCCTACATCGGAGGCAATCTGTTTAACATATTCTAACCTTGGTCTACCCCTACAGTTTTTGTCCTCGACCCTTCCTTCCATAACTAAGCTTGCTATTCCTGGGTGTCTTAGTATGTGTCCTACCAACCTATCTCTTCTCTTCATTAGCAGTCACCAGAAACATCTCTCCTCTCCCACTCGTTTTTATACCTCTTTGTTTGTAACCCTATCTACCCATCTGATCTTCATCATTCTCCTGTAACACCACATTTCAAATGCTTCTATTCTCCTCTTTTCTGCTGCACCAATAGTCCAAGTTTCACTTCCATAGAGCGCCACGCTCCAGACAAAGGCTTTCAAAAATGACTTCCTAATACCTAAATCTATATTCGATGTCAGCAGATTCCTTTTTTTGTAGAAATGCTTTCTTTGCCTGAGCCAACCTACTTTTAATATCCTCTTTGCTTCGTCCATCACTGGTTATTCTGCTTCCTAAGTAACAGAAGTCTCCTACTTCCTTCAGCTTTTCACCTGCCAATTTGATCTCCATAGAGGTTTCTGATTTATTTCGGTTGCATTCCAGTATTTTTGTTTTACATTTATTTATTTTCATCATGAATTCTTTCCGTAAGACGGAGTCCATACCATTCAAAAGCTCATTCAAATCCTCAGACTTGTCGGGCAGGGTGACAATGTCATCAGCAAATCTCAGAGTTGAAATTATTTCTCCTTGAATCTTCACTCCCACTTTAAATTTTTCTCTAATTTCCTTCATTGCTTGTTCAATGTAAAGATTGAAAAGTATGGGTGATAAGTTGCAGCCTTGCCTTACACCTTTCTGAATACCAGCTTCTCTCTCATGTCCTTCAACTCGAATGACTGCTGTCTGGTTTCTGTACAGATTGTATATCATCCTCCTATCCCTGTACTTTATTACAATTGATTTCAAAATGTCAAACAATTTAGTCCAATCAACTTTATCAAAAGCCTTTTCTAAGTCTACAAAAGCCATGAACGTTGTCTTATCTTTCCTTTTTCTACCTTCTAAAATCAGTCTAAGACTTAGTACAGCTTCCCTTGTTCCTACATTTCTCCTGAAACCAAACTGGTCTTCACCCAACTCCGTTTCTATCTGGCTTTCAATCCTCTTGTAAATCATTCTAACTTCTGTGTACTTTGGTTTTCCCTGACACAAACATCAAGACAGTTTATATCCTCGCAGCTAGATTGGGTATTCTAATGACATTGATAGACATTTTTTCTATTTTATAGTTTCTCAAATGACCGTGTCATGGCGGAGTTTTTCGTCCGCATGATGATGATGATGGAGGATGAAAGTGAAAGCGAAAATGAAGAGATGATGGAGGATGAAAGTGAAAGCGAAAATGAAGAGGAAGCGGAAGAAGAAGCCACAAAAATAATTTAAAGTAAATGTAACAAAAAGAAAAACAATAATAATAAAAAATATTCTTGTTTTGATTGATTTATTTGTCTATCATTCCCACTTTTATTTTTTTATATGAAGCTGAGCGAGCCAACATGTCAGGTGTCAATCTCAGAAATTCACTCCTGTGACATCACACATCGGTTGACCGTTCAAATCAGATTATTCATTCTAACACCCATCCATGTCCATTAACCATCTAGCACACATTCTATATCCTCAGCTCCATAACACATAAATTCAAATCTCCCAAGTCAGCATAAATGAAAATCCTTCGGCTGCACTAGGTCTCTGTGATTATGCCTCCATGGCTTAGGGAGAAGCATGCCAACCTCTCACCGCTGGGTCTGTGGTTCAAATCCCAGTTACTCCATGTAAAATCTGTGCTGGACAAAACAGAAGCAGACTGGTTTTTCTCCGGGTACCCTAGTTTTCCAGACAAACTTTCATTCTACCAACACTCTCCACCATCATTTAATTTTATCAGTCATTTATTCAATCGCTGGCTCAGAGGAGTGCGATAGGCTTCGACAGTCGGCACAGTTCATATCTTCACAACTAGATGGAATATTCCAATGTCATCAATAGACATTACACCATCTTGTTTTTATTTCATGTCGAGCTGGCTGAACCGACATGCCATGCGTTTTGTATCCCCCACCCATTAACAATTTGTTTACCGTTAAGTATTAGAAAAAACAATCCCATCCATGACCTACACTACATTCTGCCTGTGACGTCACAACCTCCATTCACAGTTCCATCTTCATTCACGTTTGTTTACCCGCCAACCTAGCACGTCAGGGTTCAACAACCACCATCCATCTCCATTCATGTTTCTCATTAAAACACTCTCATCCATGACCTGCGCTACATTCCGTAATCTGCTGTGACGTCGCAACCTCCATTCATGGTGCCATCTTCATTCACGTTTATTTACCCGCAAACCTAGCACGCCAGGGTTCAACAACCACTATCCACCACCATTCATGTTTTCCCATTAAGAACACTTCCAACCATGACCTACCCCACATCCCGTAATCTGCTATGACGTCACACACACGCCAGTTGACCGTTCAAATCTGACGATTCATTCACCGACAAAGATTCGGAAACCTTCGGCAACACTCGGATCTCATCAAGTACAAAGCAAAGCTATATAGTACGAGACCATAACAGAGAAGGCGCTCAGTCCAACAGAGAGACTGGGTCGAGGAGGGACTCGTGCAGATCCTCTTCCATCCTTCCCACCTCGTCCCCCACCCCACCCTTCCCTCCCCCTCCACCCCTCCCCCACCCCTCCCCCACCCCTCCCCCACCCCTCCCCCACCCCCTCCCTCCACCCACACCCCCTCAAACCGGTTCCTGGACCCTCCAAGGTTTGTTTACCTTCCGGGGTCCAGGCGACCTTGGGGGTCAATGACCTACCTCAAGGTCATTGACCATGACCTACCTCAAGGTCATTGACCTTGCCACGCCCCCCTCATTTGCATAAATAACGGTATTTGAAGCAGAACCCTCCTTGCTCCTCTACTGCGGTCATATGTGTATTTCTTTTGTTGGTCACGTGTTAACTTACTTGTGTTGATTTGTGAGAAGTCCTAATTTTAGGCAGTAATGTTTTGCTACGGCAGTTTTGATTCCAATTTCATGCGGAAATTATTGTGTTGTTTATAAGTATAGGAAGTGTCGGTTTAGTTTTAAGTTGTGTATAGTTGTTCCCCGCGTCTGTCTAGCTCTAAGTAATGCGGATTCGTCTTCTGAAAGTTTATTCCGGATGATGACGAATCATGCATTCAATTGTACTCATCGTGAAGCATGTAGAACAGCACTCGCGCATACATTGTCATTATTGTTGATTTTTTTGGGGACACTTGGTCCGAGTAATAATCTCTCCTGAGATTAGGCCTAGTTTTGGCAAATTTAATCCTATTCAGTGGGAGTCATTATGGGAGTTTTGTTTGTTAATTCATTTTTGTAAATAGATGATCTGTCATTAAATTCATTTGTTATAACCCTGGCTTCACTTTTTCCTGCATGTTATTTTGTTATATGTTACCCTGCATGTTAATGAAGCGCTTTAACAACAACTTACGATATGGACTGTTACACCCCCCGAAACTGAGTCTCATAAGCTTCTTTGCAAGGGTTCAATACTAAGAGTGTAAGAAATGTTCAGCATAAAAATTTCTACAAAAAAGTCCGGGACAGCCTATCTCTATCTTTAATACATCACCTACTATACTATCGGTGTATTTACGTTTTCATTTCTTCCAACAATCTCCATTCAGTGGAAATCTAAATTACTAGCTTTGGAGGGAGTTTATGATCTAGCTAGAGAGCCTATCACCCCAGTTTTGACCAGCGTCAAACTGTCAGTCGTGTCGAGTTAAGACTTCAGAGAGGAGTATATGTGATTGGAGTTCCGCTGTTCACCTCGGCTTTTTTGAATTGAGGCTGGGACCTGCCGTCCATGCGCCTTTTAATCTTACGCTCGGCAAACCGTTAAAGATACTGGGCGAAACCGGGGCGGGTTGCTAGAAATTAATAAAGGAATATTCGACCAAAACATTCTATTCGGACTCTGCCATGTGGTTGCAAATAAACTAGAAATATCACGTCTCCTTGCCGCACTTGACGCCTTTGGCTCTCCTCACGCTCAAGTGGTGTTGTTATTGTTGATTCGATGGTCTTTGTGACATCGTGGTCATATAGCCCCGTGTACTTGGGTGTGTATAGAAGATGTCTGATAACCTGTGTCACTGTGATGTCTGTACTAGTGTATGTGTTTGTAATCGAGGTGGGATTGGCTCGGAAGCGGCCGTGGCCTTACGTTAGGTACTATCCTGGTAGAAATAAGAACCCACGGAAAAACTCCTCCAGGGTGGAAATCGAACCCTCCTCTTTTCAGTTTTGGTTCAGGAGGCCGAGTGTACCCCGTTCCAGACCTATCAGAGTCATTGGGTGCCAGGGGTGTGTTATGGTGTGACACAACTGAATTAGGATAGACAATGATAGTACTGTGGGCGAGAATAATATAATACAAATGAGGATATTACAAGCAAATAGGGAGGTTACACTCTGAAAGTGCTGGGGGTATAATCTCCTTGTTAGACTAATTGGGTGATTAGTCTCCTGACTCATCCAGGAAGTATCAGCACGATTGAGTCAGCTGTAGGTTCTCGTTGTAATGAGAATGAACTCGACAATGACGCAACTTAGTGATTTCAGCCTCTCGGGTATTGCTTTTTTAATAAAAAAAAAAAAAAATAGAAAACAGTAGTGTAGTTGGGAAATAATATTATTGGGTAGTCACCAGGAAGTCAGTTTCAGAGGTATTTGCAGTATGATGCACATCTTTTACAACTGCTCAATTACATTAAATCTGCCTCCAAAGCGTTGAGGCCGTATTTGAAGACATACCTAGCTCCGGGAACTAGAGCTGGCACTTTTAATCGATTAATATTTGTTCTCGATTAATCGAAGCAGAAAATCGATTAATTGCTAAAAATAATCGATTAATTGGTTGGTGGAATAATTGATTAATTGTATTGTCGAATACTCGATACAATTCTCTCCTTTCACTACGCTTTCACAGAAGCAAAACATACATTTAATTAAAATATATTGCATCATATAATTTCGAATAATGTACCGTCTTTGTGAAAGTAAAACAAACATGTTCCTGTCCTAAATTCTCAACATTGAACAAGAATTAAAAATCTTTGCTGAATACTCTTCGTTTTAAAACTCAGCAATTCTTCTAGGTTTGAATTGCTGAATTGCTGAGTTTTAATTCACTGGCCGTGGAAGCCATGCCAACTCTTCGTTTTCACTTTTTGAAACCGTTCCCAATTTGATTGTTGTTTGTACTTCCACTTTCACTTTGGTTTTTGTTAACATAAACAAGGAACGACACTTTGTATATTTAGGTTAAAAATAACTTATATAAGTTTCTATACATCATTCCGAAAATAAGCGTAACTCAACTTAAACGATGAACTCTCATTTAAACTTTTTTTTCTCGTGCCAACTAATCAATTACCGAATCTTCGGTTAGTCAATTAATCGATTGAAAGATCAGTCGATTAGTCGTTTCCGATTATTTTCAAATTATTCGATTAATCGATTACTAATCGATTAACCGAACATCGCTTATCACCAGCTCTACAGGGAACCAGCGTCCGAGACTGCCGGATGAGAGGGAGGGGTAAATGAGGCCCTGACGCCCGGGGCGAATAAATTAACTCAATTTAATTTGCAAACAAATGTGAAATTTTCGCATAGGCCTGTATTCAAAGCAGCTGAATCTAGTGAATATACTACGAAATATTAAAAATAGAACATACAATGTATTAAAAAAAACATTATGTTTACATCTTTACATTGAGAGAAATTGTCAAATTTCCGAAGCTGTCATGCCATTATAGGGCGGAACATATCTAAATAACCTTTGCAAAGTCTGTTGTTGTTTCATTTGATGAGCTTGGACATCGTGGTCATTTAGCCCCATGTACTTGGGTGTGAGTAGAATTTGCTTGAAAACCTGTGTTATTGTGGAGGCTTTAGTACTGCATGTGTTTGTAATTCAGGTGAGGATTGCGAAGGATACGGACGTGGCCTTAAGTTAGGAACCATCCCCCAATGAGTAGAATCCTTAACAACATCCAGAGGCATTCGATGTGCCCCGAATACCATCACTCAGCACAACGCAAACCTTACTAAATTCCATATAATCACAACCATGAATGAAACTGAGATATCCGCTACAAGTTTTCAAATCTGGATGGAAACAGCGAGACACCAAAAGCGATGTGAGATACAATTAGTTGCCAAGGATAGCTCTCACCTCATACCCTTTTTGGCTCCCTCTCGTCACTTACGAGTGTGTATGTCAACCCCTCATTATTCCTGTTTTTCCTACGGGGTCGGGGATGAGATGCGATGGAAGTCTTGGTGGCGGATGATTTTTACGGCCGGATGCCCTTCCTGACACCAACCTCATGAGAGGAGTTAATGAGAGATGAAATGAATGATGGTGAATGAAACTGGGCAAGGATGTGGGAGGAAGCGGCCGTGGCCTGTCAGAAGGTACCGTCCCAGCATTTGCCTGGAGTTGAAAATGGGAAACCACGGAAAACCATTTCAAGGACGCCCGACGGTGGGGCTCGAACCCACGCGTCTACCGAGTCAGCAGAGAGCTTGGCCCCATGACCTAACGCAGCGCTTTAGCGAGCGCAGCTACCACTGTCGGTTCTCGTCACATACGAGTGATGTCAGATAATTTGCATTCATCACGTTGTCGGATATAATGTCCAAGTTAAGCATATAATTAGATATGCGAGGATAAACCGAAACGTGATAGCTTTAATGAAAAGATTGTATAATCAAATCTGCAATAAGGAACACGAGCTGATCATTGTCAAGTTCTGAGAGTTCCGCGTAAATTAATATATTCAAGAGGAAAGAGATAACAGATCTGGGTAGCTGCGCGGGTTAAAGTGCAAGGCCACGGTGCCGAGACGGGTGGGTTCGATCCTCACTACAAGCTGTCCTTTAATTGGTATTCCGTTATTTCTCATTTTCAACTCCAGGTAAATAATAGTACGATGCACAGTTTCGTTCATTTCATAGCTGATCAACTCCTTTGACGAGGTTTACGTCAGGAAGGGCATATGGCTGTAAAAACAATCCGCTATAAAGAAAATAAAAATTCTCACGTCATCCTGGACGTCGTAGAAATGGGATTGGGATTATTAAATGGTAGAAATACATACAGCAGAAAAGTAGCCCAATCGCCGTTTCTTCCTAATTATCGACTCCAATCGCTCGTGCAGAGTCGTCAAAAGTGGTAACTGGTGGCCTTACCCTTCAGGGTGCCACACGACTGCCAACCTTTATACTGCTGTCTCCGGCATGCTGTTAGTCTACAGGGTTATTATGTGTGTGCGCCGGTGCAATAACCCGCTCCGCTGACTCATATCGTTAGTTCACACGTGTTTTGTCATTCATATGGGCGTGTATTTGCAAAGCTTAGACGTTAGTGTTGCACGTTTAGTGAGTATTGTGATTATTGTAATTGTTGGACATGCCTAGACACCAATTCACATTGCACGAACGTGTGTATATCCATAATTCGTATTTGAAAAGCAGAAAATCTTGTTCTGAAACGAGACAAAAATTTCGAATCAAGTTTCCAGGAAGACCTGTGCCTAATGTCAGTATAATTAGGAGGCTCGCTAAACGATTCAAGGAAACAGGCTCCGTAAATAATAAATGAGTTGACAGACATTCTTTCATCAGAAGATGTCAGGTGTGTGTTACAAGAGAGGGAGGACATTTTCAGCATCGCCTATGAGCATTGTAAGTACACATTATTGAGCATGTTTGGTAAAAGTGTGAAACTGCGTGCCAACCAATGGCTGAACAGAGTATGCGCGCCCGCGATCTGTGCCAGTCACAGCCGGCTTAGCTTGCCGTGTTTACTGGCGCGCACACATAATGAGCCTGTATATAGTAGGGGGGCGTGGTGGCTCAGCGGTCTAGCTGTATGCCTCTCACCAAGGCGGTCCGGGTTCGATTCCCGGTCAATACATGTGAGATTTTCGAAGTGAAATGCCATGTCCTGTGGTTCGGATTCCACGTAAAAGGGAGGTCTCGTGGCTCATGATCTCAAGATTAACGGTCACGTTAAACTACAAGCTTCCTTCCTTCCTTTGTATATAGTAGAAGAAACAGAATAGTTGTTTTGAAGGATTGATCTTTGAGGCTTAGCGCCTGTCCGATTGCTTGCAATTTACCAGGTATCATAGGTGTTTGGAGAATATAGGTTGATGGGTAAAGGTAGGCCTACAATGAAGGGCCAGGGAAAAACCTAATAGGCAGAAAGGAAAGATTGCCTACACGTAAAACCTGGCACATGCACATGCAAGGACCTGGAAGGAAATTGGTATGTTTAGTTAGTACGGACGGTTTGTCATACAACAGTTGCATAGTTCGTTGCCTCACCGTGATTTGTGTTTCGTAGGGGAATCAGTTCGCTTGGTACTGCCGGGTCTAGCGCGTCCACAATGGACGTCGGACTGAGCACACTAGGTTAGATTTGGGCCTGTAGTCCATCCGCCTGGGGTGTCCTGGTCTCCGTATTCCGGAGAGGGCAGCGACGCTTGCAAGCAGGGGCTTTGCTTATGGTTGTCGATCACCTTCCGCTGCTGCAACAGACGTCCTAGAATTATAAGCATACTTAAATTATTGGTGTCAGTAGTAGAGTGAGGCGGTTTCTGCTTCCCTCCTACTATTACTCCCACCTACTGTACATTCTCAGCCATGTTAAATAATTAATATCTCGCGAACCCATGGTCGGATGTTGACAAATAAGGTGTCGTTGGACTCGAGCTGACGTCCTCTTTCATAAGGACCATGTATTATATTTTTCAATTTTTTTTTGAAATTTTTCGTTTTCGAAAATAGGCGATAGTTTGAAAACCAAACATGATAGAACGTTGTGCCATGGCTCAAACGAACAGCCATTATGTCCTTTATTTTGTGTAATACAACGTTTTTATTTTTTTACATTTTTTGAAAAAGTTTAATTTTCAAAATCCTATATTTTGGAAACTAGGAAGTTTACAAAAAAGTTTGTTTGACGTAAATCAATGGTCCCTACCCCCTCTACCCCCAAAATAAATTTCAAGTCCCTAGGATAAAAACCTGACAGTAGTGTGGTAGTGGGGAAGCTACGACACTTCTTTTGAAACCCTCCTCGTATCGGCCCCGAACCTGATATCTCGCTAACCAATCATGGGATTTGAACATATAGAGTGTCTTAGCACTCGTAGTGACGCCCCCTACTTTCCTATAGGCTCTTTATTTAATTAAAAGACCAAAACTAAAAGGTCATCTGATTTTAATATCTCACGAACCAATCATGCTAGAGGCGTGTACGAGGGGTCCAAGGACTCGGGCTGACGTCTTATTTGCTATGGACCACTCTTTCTATTTAAAAAAAAAATTGAAAACTCGATTTTGGGGTAAACAAGTGTTTTTTGTGATTTTTGCTGATATCTCACGAACCAATAACGCTAGAGACGTGTACGAGGTGTCCTAGGACTCGGGCTAACGCCCCCTGTTTGAAACTATGTTTGACATTTTGACAAAGGGCCTAACGACACTTTTGTTGAAAAAGATATTAATTTTTCTTTACCTGTTTATAATGTTCATGAAGCGTGGTGGTTGAGAGAGATGATACTGCTGGGTGAGTGTGTGTTTCAACGAACCTGTCGCTAACCACAAGGACCATGCTTAATAGAACAATCGCTATTTCGGCGGGTCGATGTATGACAGAGCGGGGGTGCGTTTTTTCACACATTTTACCTTTGACGTGTAAACGGTGATGAGAACTTGGTTCTATGTTGATCGAAGCGAGTACAGAAAACAAACTTGCAGACGAGCAGGAGGTGAATGTCATTTGAGCTTATTGGAAGGCGCTGATCTGACTTGACAACAGGTGCAATGGAAAAATGACAATGACGCTTGAAGGTGAAATAATCTGACCATTGTGGTGACAGGGAAGAGCGAAAGGCATGTGAACACATGTGAAACCACATGAGGGCTAAACCAGTTACATCCTGTTTGCTTCGTACGTGACAAAATGCAAGTTCATGTGAAATTTGATCTACCACAGGTGTTCACCTTGGGTGTTAGCTGTCCACGTGCAGGATAACTGTTAACAAGTCACATCCTGTATTGCTTCGTACGTGACAAAATGCAAGTTGACGTGAAATTTGATCTGCCACAGGTGTTCACCTTGGACGTTAGCTGTCCACGTGCCTGATAACAGAATGTTCAAAGCGTTGGGAATCGCTGATTCAGTAAAAAGTATGATGCAACTTGTGGGAATGATGTCACAACCAATAGATAGGCAAGAGCTGCGAACAGCAGTGGTGAGAGGTGAAGGGAGGGGGAGGGGGAGGGGTAATGTAAGAGAGAACACAGGTGGAAAGGGAATGACAAATATGTATGAAAATGCATGAAGCGCGGAGTGCTGTACACACAGAGCTATAGGGGTTGTACAACATGTGTGAATAAATAAAAAGTACACAGGTTCATACAACATGTTTTTATTGATCCAAGAATTAAACGTTGAGTTAAATCCTAACCATTTGACATACAGTTTATTTCCTTTTTGTTTCAACACTTTTTCCACAAGATAATGCTGAGGAAATGCTGTTTTCTGAAGTTCATGGAGATAAAATCTACCTTTTATGGGTTGATGGTTGAGGTCTTGGAGTAAATAGGTGACTGGACTGTCCAAGTTGACTTGACGAATTCGAAATAGTTCAGTCCCCCACTGAGGCGTGTAGCCCTTATTGAAGGCAGACTTAAATTTGCTCACACGAACAAAATCCCCAATTTTCAGTCGGTGACGTTTAGGATCGGCTGTTTTTATGGGGTTAAACAGTTTATCCAATCGCTGAATATTTTTAGTCACGAGGCGCGGCTTGGTCCCAATCGTTCTATGTTTGGTGTCATTGTAACGTGATACTAGCTCAGGTAACATGTCCAACCAGCGATAACTGCCCTGAGCGGTAAACGCTTTCCACATATGGGTTTTCAATGTTCGGTTGAACCGCTCGACCACACTGGTTTTGAGATTGCTGTACGTGGTGTAATGATGAATATCCTTAGATTTGAGAAAACTGGAGAAATCCTTGTTGAAAAATTCTTTACCCTGGTCGGTTTGTAGCAACTGAGATTGACGTTTGGAGTGTTGAATAATATATTGAAAGGCCTTGGTAACTAGTGGACCAGACTTGCGACGCACAGGTTCAACAAAGGCCATTTTGGAATAGACATCAATGATGGTCAACACATAGCGTACAACGTCGTTAACGCTAGCATAGGGTATCATTTCAACCAAGTCATCCTGCCAACGTTCATCCACACCTCGTGAAATCACCTTGAGTCGTGGATAGTGACGCCTAGCTGGGCGGTGCAACTCGTGAGCAATACCCATTTTAATGGGTGAGGGCTTAAACAATAATTTTGGCATTTCGAAGTTCTTGTTCAATTTCTTGAATTTCCCAATCGTGACCGGTATGGCCAGCTTGACGTGAAGCATGCAACAACTGTAGCCGCTGGACGAGCTTATTGCGATTGTGCCAGTAGGTAACATCCACAAGGGGTTTTAATGGTTTAAATGTCACTCCCGAAGCGGACGCTTTACGACGAGTACTTTGACTGGTGGGAAACATTATTTTGCAATGATGGTTTTATATTTTTGAGATATATTGGCATTCACTTGTTGAGCGGGATCATACTGTCTTTTGTGGGCATGGGTATCCAATAAAATGGATTTATATTTGTCAAGATCCTCTGGTGTATAATCACGGGAAGAGGGGGTCCGAGAAAAGAGCAGCTTTAACAGTCCTGGAGTTAATTTATAGTTGATGTTTTTAATGACAGCTTTAGTACGAGCAAATTTAATGGATGAATCGCCAATTTTAAAACTATCATCCTCATAGCGAACACCATACGTGGTATCTGTGTTTCCAATAAATAGATCGGTGAAATAGGGTTCCAATGTTGATCCATAATATTTTATTAAAATGGTTTTAAGTTGAGCTTTATGTTGAGGGGTGGCCAAGCGTTGTGAAAACGGAGACGCTCTGGAAGGGCAAGGTGTTTCAACCATGGCCAAGGATTTCTTTTTTCTCAAAAACTCTGCAAGGGGTGCGGCCTTTTTTTTGAGGCGTAAACACTTGTTCCTCCTCATCCTCAACTTCACTAACACTAGTCAAATCTTCCTGTTCCTGTTCCTCTTCCTCTTCCTCAGGGTCCTCGTGCAGCGTCTGCGTGGCTTGTGAAACGGTGGGTAGCGTTTCAGATGGCTTGAAAGAGGGTTTCAACATGGCTTTTAGTGGAGGTGCTAAATGTTGTTGAATAAACAAAGCATGATTTGCACGTGATTGTTTCAATTGACGAAACTTTTGGCGAATAGTATTTTTTGCTCTAATAATATGCTTTTTCAATTGACTCTCTGCTAACGCCATGGTGTCTTGACAAATGACTTGCCGGGGAATGAGACAGGGCCTTAAATAGCAATAAAATGATCAAACCCTAAGCGTTACCGTCCTTGGTTGAGTTCACTTTATTTGTCAATCACTGAACAGGCATGACGTTGAGTGTTCCAGCACTTGGCACACAATTCAGTAAACATTTGAAAGGTCATATCCGGATTCAAAGGCCTCCGTGGCTTAGGCGGCAGCACGCCGGCCTCTCACCGCCGAGTCCGTGGTTCAAATCCCGGTCACTACATGTGAGATCTGTGCTGGACAAAACGGAGGCAGACAGGTTTTTCTCCGGGTACTCCGGTTTTCCCTGTCAACATTTCATTCCAGCAACACTCTCCTCTATCATTTCACTTCATCTGTCATTCATATAATCATTGCCCCAGAGGAGTGCGTCAGGCCTCGGCAGCCGGCACAGTTCATATCCTCGCCGCTAGATGGGGGCTTCATTCATTCCATTCCTGACCCGGTTGGAGACTGGAAGCAGGTTGTGGATTTTCATTCATATCCGGATTCACATGTTCATTATAAATGTGACGACAGTTCCTCTCGTCCTGGCGAAATAAAACAATGACATTGGCATTGTCACGAATCAACTGTTTGGACATTTTAGAATACGTCGATATGTTTGTGACGACCCATGCTGAAATAGCTTTGAATGATGCCTTGACGTTCAGTGGATACATCATCGAAAATCATGAGTGAATCGGGCTTTACCTCATCCGGTGAAATCACATTTTCTTGCATGGAAAATGTAAAACAACCCATATTCTCTTTTTGTAATCCAGACATGACTTGATCCAGAAACACGTAGAGGGGTTGTTAGAGAGATTTTGCACAAATATAAATATTTTGAAAACGCAGACCATTATGCGCTGTAATGAGCGTTAGCAAAAGATTAGTCTTTCCACAGCCGGAAGGCCCTACAATGATGCAGCGAATGGAAGATGGAAACAGTGAACCATGGCGTTGTTCAAGTGATGTGGGACAGAGATGGGAAACCATGTCCCCCACGGGGAATGACTCTTGCTGCTTAATAATCTTCATTTCAACTAAGGCTTAGACAGGCTAGCAGGCTGTCTATATACAGGACACCGAACCTTGTCATAGAAACAGTAGACTGGTACTACAGGTTGACGATGGATGTCTTTTGACGTGCGTTGATGGCCAAAGCTAGGTCTGTCCCCATACATTATCCTAAACAAGAAACAGATCCTGCTAATAAACACTATGTGGATAGGTCAGTAGTGCCACGCACAAAACAGGGAGATTATGACTTTAAGGGAAAGCGGTTAACCCATGTAAAACATCCTCAAGTGTCTACAGACGTTACTATGAAAAAGTATGTGGATAACAAAGTGTATGAGTTTTATGACAAAGTGCCCCAGCTTACAGTGAATGGCTATAGTGCTAATCACCATCGGATTATTCACGTGGAAGACCCACAAGACGAATACGATGTGTGTACCAAGCGTTACATGACCTATGAAATGAAAAGGCGTTATAAATTTATCCCATCTGTATTTTTAGTGTATCTGACAAATGAAAAGCCTGTGAATGACAGAAACCATTTACCGCTAGTCCATGATCAGCACTTGACCTATGTGCTTGCTTCGGGTTTAAGCCACTATCGATTACACTATGATGGAACCATTCACATCAAATATGCCATACCTGATGAGAACCATTTACAAATAAAGATAAATGGTCATAGGATGTTGATCCATAACCATGAAATGGTCAATGTAGGTGACGAATTATCCTTTCATCTCATGTTGACATGGGATGAAAAGCAAGCGGGAAAACCATAAACGATTTCCCACTTTACGTGGAATAGGAATATACAGCCATGAAATAACCATCTGACGTTAGTTGTGATTTAAACTTTCTTGTGAAAGGTTGTTGGTCATTATCATCATGGTGAAACAAAGGTATGCGGTGCGAAAGACTAAAAAAAGGACTTTGTCCTTGGCAAAGCCTGGGCTTAAGACATTCGTGGACAAGCCCTTGCGAAAGAAAAAAAGAAAAAAATAATGTATTGACCATAAGGAAAGCCTTTCGAGCAGTACAGAGACATGTTATTCCAAAACGTCGGCGACAGGTTTCAAACCAAGGGCGAGTGATTCCCGTCCCCAAACGAGCCGGATTTTTACCTGCATTATTTGCCGGTTTGGCTGCTCTGGGTTCACTTTTGGGCGGTGCCAGTGCAGTGGCGAAAACCATTAAAGCCGCGCAGCAGGGCAAGCAACAACTCAAAGAAAGTCAGCGACACAATGAAACGATGGAAGCGATTGCCATGCGGGCTAGAAATGCCAATTTAAAGCCAGCCTTTTATCAACAAGGATTTGGGATTTCACCATTTCGAAATATATAAAAAAAAATTAACCTCAGCCATAGCAATACATGCCCTGACGCATCAACAAGTGGAAAGCTATGTTAAACAACTAAAGCTTTCTCATTTTCGAGGTGTGTTTATGCGAAACCAATTACCCCCACGACCCTGGAAACAGGAATGTGCTGTTGTCAATTTGGATGATCACCGAGGACCAGGATCGCATTATGTAGCTTATGTCAAAGAGGGATCCATTGTATGGTACTTTGACAGTTTTGGGAATTTGCCTCCGCCCATGGAACTAGTGACCTACTTTGGAAACAGGATCAAGATATATTATAATGTGAAACGAGAGCAAACGTTTAACAGCCAACAGTGTGGACGTTTGTGTTTAATTTTTTTATATAAGACGCAGCATAAGCAAAAACGCCACCAGTATGTCGGCAGAAAGTAAAACGTTTACACTGCATGGACGTGGACCTGAAGTCTGCCTAGACTTTTATCCGCCTATCGAATTGAGTGAAAAACCCTATGGTTTAGGACTTGTTTCTCTTGAAACGTACAATCGAATATACAACATACGTGAAAATGTGAACAACAAGTTTTACTATGATGATTCTGTGCTCACCTTGAACTCTGGTGGATACACGATTGATGACATTTATGAACACATTTATGTGGTGTTGATCAATGAGTGTGGT
Organism: Meconema thalassinum; assembly: GCA_946902985.2. Classification (NCBI taxonomy): domain Eukaryota; kingdom Metazoa; phylum Arthropoda; class Insecta; order Orthoptera; family Tettigoniidae; genus Meconema; species Meconema thalassinum. Next base: position 224,592,109 of record OX336394.1, read on the forward strand.
TTAAAGTCATTTCTCGACGGAAGGCACAAGTTTGAACATGTAGGCAATACCAACACTCATCGCTGCAGTATTTTCTCTACCTTCAACATTGACTTTAAAACACACCCCGATTCCATTGGTCCATTACTAGGATTTAAACCACGTGTGTTGGAGCCCAACAAAAACATGGTTCGGACCATGAAGTGAAATTCATTGAGGACCATCATGTGTCGGTGACATGTAATATTATTAGCCAAGTGTACACCAATCAAGAACCATCGCATTCGCTTTATGACTTTATTGTGACATCGCCCAATGGGTATATTATTCGTGAAAACCCTCCAGTGGTGCTTTTTCATTCTGTGGCAGTCGATAGTATTAGTAATATAACATTAAGACTGATCAATAGAGATCAACAACTCATTGATCTAGATTCTACCACACCAGTGACTTACAAGTTGGTGCTAAAGCCACTATGATGTTTGTGTATAAAGCAACAACACCGTCTAGGAATGGTGTTAGTTTATTGCCACGTGAATACACGTTAACATCTCAAGGCAAGCAGATTTAACAGCATTTGGGTTACCACGTCAACCCTCATAATGAATTCTATCCTAGAGATAGCGAACCGCATCGAGGAGCAACCAGGAGTGGTAAGAATTGATCTCCATTCCTATCAAGCTCAAACACCTGGTCTCAATAACAATGATGAAATTCAATTTGTTATCAACAACCAATATATTTACACCCTACCGCATGAAAGTGTCATTCAGATTGAAGGTCGGCTCACCAAAGCCGATGGCTCTACACCCACCACATCCAAGTTGGCCAACCATGGTTTGGCCTTTCTGTTTTCTGAAGTGCGGTATGTCATTAACGATATCGTGGTGGATAGCACTCGAAATGTGGGCATTTCCAGTGTCATGAAAGTATACCCCTCTTATAGTGAGAGAGAAGGTAAAACACTTTGCATGGCAGGTTGGTGTCCTGACTCGACCAATGACTGGATGGTACACACCGATGGGACCTTTACTGGATATTTACCTCTTAAACTGATATTAGGCTTTGCCGAATATCACCAACGCATTGTGGTTAACGCAAGGCAAGTGCTTTATCTAGTGAGAGACAGGAGTGATAATAATGCACTCAAGGGAGCCGACAATACCCCCATTGATTCAAAAATTCAACTACAACGCTTGCTATGGAAAGTCCCCCATATGACCCTTGAAGATAGCAAAAAACTGGACATACTCAAAATGGTAAAGAGAGATATGCCTCTACCCATGGAATTTAGAAGCTGGGCATTCCATGAGTATCCGCTATTGCCCACCACCAACACACACAGTTGGTCTGTAAAAACAGCTCGCTATACAGAGAGACCTCTCTACCTGATCGTGGGTTTTCAAACGAATCGCAAGTATCAACAAACCAAAGATGCCACGCAATTTGATCACTTGCAATTGAGAAATGCACGTCTTTTCCTCAATGGAGCTGTGTTTCCCTATGAAGGAATAGATTTGGATTTTTCAAAAAATAAGTTTGGCCCCCTGTACGACTTGTTTTCTAAATTTCGATGGTCGTATTATCAAAAATAGAACGGCCCCATGCTACTACCCCAAGCGTTTAAGGCAAGAGCACCACTGATTGTCTTTGACTGTTCTTACCTGGAAGAGTCTGTCAAGCCATCCAATATCGACCTTCGACTAGATTTTGAAACGCATGACAATGTACCAGCCAATACCACGGCCTACTGTTTGATTATTCATCACAAACAAGTCAACTATTATCCACTATCCAACCAAGTGACGAGTGTATAAATAACAGGTCAACCCACGTCAAGCCGCTCAGTCATGTCTTGCTTTAAAGCCTCAAGAGACGTCTCATCCATGAATTTAAACTCTGAGGAACAACGTTTCAAGACTTTTGCCACATGGTGAACCCTTCAGAATAGCAGTGTTTTATGCAAGAATCTTAGATCAAGGGGTCGCGTTCAGTTCATAGTGTGGTGTTTACGTCCGCCAAACAACGTGCTTTTCTGAGGCAAGGGTTATAGGATAAAAACTATAACTAAGAAAGTAAAGGAGACAAAACGTAAGATAATAACAAGATTTAATAACTAATTTGTGCATAAAAGAATAAAACAAACAAAAATAAACAAAATCCTCCCTGAATTTTCCCCTTGACATGAATATTTATCACTTTGAGGAGTCAGATGGATCTCCCCTTTTCTAATAAAATGTGGGTCCAAGTTCCACCACCTTGCATGTGAATTTATGTTCGCGTGATGACTATCTACGAGAAATGAGTACTTGGATGATCATTCGTTCACAACGGGTTAACAGCCACGGTGCTTACGAATAATCATCTCGTAAATCAACTTTTATGGCTATGAGCATAACATTAATAAAAATCCTTAAATCTAACTCTGACACACATATTACAACTCTACTATTTACAGGCATCTCTCTGAGACCCTTATTAGTGTGGTGACACACTTAACCAAATGAGCTGCCACAATGGCCAGATACTCAACAACAAGGAAAAACAGCGCCGCACATGACTCACGGGTCACTGACATGGAAAATAAACATAGAATAAACCAACAACAACAAACAACCTGATTGGTTAAGATTACTTTATATTAACAAATTTGCATGTTAAGGAAACGCTTCGAAGGTTATCGTGTTTCGTAGGCAACTCCCATTTATTTAAACAATTTTACCATTGATCAGTTTCTCACATTTATATTTATTTTCAAGTAATTGGGAGCCAGACGTGCACTCCACTAATGATGTGCTTGCGAAACTCAGCCAGCCCTTGTGACCACAACTCACCCTTTCCATAATACCAGTCATGTCCCCCCTTCCAGTGTATATAAATAGCCGACCTGCTGAACTGTTATCTCAAGGAATCAACAGCAACTAACATCTTCTCCAACGCACATATGGTCAGACAATAATCACATATCCATAATTGTCCTCGCAAGGATACAATATGAATCTGATACCAAGCTGACAGAAATCAGTCTCTGCTGAAGTTCCCGCTTGTAATACCACAATATATACTCACAATACACACATCTGGGACTGACATAACGCCTTTCACATGGGTCTGCTGAATTAGAGCTCGCAAACATTTAACACAATATTTAAAACTTACGATAGAGCTGAGTACTCTTCGTCACAAATTACATTGCTCCAAAAGGCAATAATCACACTGAATCTGATCAATAATAAATCTCAACAAAATTTAATTACCCTCCAATCTACTATATAATTATATTAATTCAGTCCTACTTCTGAAACACGACATATCTTCGAGAGACGATTTTAACCGCACTTCGTAACATAGGCGAACACGGCCGTTCACATAGATACGTTAGTTAACACAACACAAAGAAAAGAACTTTCCATTAACTACAATTGTGCGAGCTGCTTCCAAACAAAAATGTGTCAGATCATCACTAAATATATTACATTAATCACACAAGCAAAGTATTTACAAAAAATATGTCCCATAAACCATAAGTTAATTTAATAAATAATAAAATATTATTTCGTACTCAACTCTTTTTGTAGTCACCCGTCAAAGAACATCAGACGCCATTCCCCAACTGGATGGTTCTTTATCTCATAGCAGCCATCTGGACGGACTGTTGAGAATTCCAAACTTCCTCTGCATTCATCGATGTCATCCTTGCGCTGATACAAAAATTAGGTTATTATACACTTTATGTCTGACTGCTAAATTCGCTTGTTCAGGTACTAAATTCCCTGTCACTGTTCGTTGGCGAATTATCGACGATACTTTCCCTATAACTATAGTACAATGACTATCTATCACTGAATTTAACACTTTACAATGAATATCTTGTGTTCTTGTGACACCGAATACAAGTCTATCTCTTCAGACGAACAGAATAATAATTATGTGTCCTCGACACATAGAATGAAAGTCCATGTCTTGGCTCTTCGACACACTTATAAATGAACTGGCCCTTAGGTCTAGATGGAGGGGGATTTTATGTAAAAATTTCTCGAAATAAATGTGATACAGGAATGAAATAAATATCACTGAACTCGTAATATTGCACAGGTCAAGAATATGCCCATTAATCCTAGAATCGATCGTAGAGATTTTGTCTAGGCGATTTCCCGCGTGAATACTAGCCACCGCGTACCCCAGCCGGAGTTGGCGCGCAAGTAGGCATTCTCTTCTCATTGGTTCTCCATTTTCTGTAATTTGGCGGTTTCTAGTAGATCTTGGCGTCTTGGGAGTGTCTATTTTCTTCATCAGCCATTCACGTTACTGCATCATATTTCTTCTAGGCGCGAATAACACAATGAACATACCAGAACCATGTCTCACCGCGCGTCGCTTCTAAAATTGAGGTAGCCACACCTGTCCTAGTGATACATCGCTAAGCTATTTCTTTTCATAGCTCAAGTACTTAGCCTTTTGTTAAACTGATGCAGGTATGTCCCTACTGTCTCCAACAAATGCCTGAGATTTCCTCATCACTGTCTGGCTACTTTCATGATGCTGGTTAAAATATTTATTAATTGAAGAAATAAAAAGTAGAATCATTTAACCAACATAGGGTAAAGGGTTCACAACTCTCCCACTCACAAAATTTCGAACTTAGGAATAAAGTCGACTATTTTACAATACTTCCGTAGGCCAATTTGTTTTAATTCCAGAATCACCCCTTTTTCTTACTTGGTCTAGGCGCTCCTGTCTTCAATGGCATTTACTCGTTTTCATTTCCTGCTTGTATTTCCTCCTTCCAATCTTGCGTGACGCTCAGATGCCTGCGGCAATACCTTACTCGCCTCGTTAATGTTTGTCAACAACAGCTCTACTTCCTCCTTCACCACGTGCCGTACTCAACTGCTCCCCGTTGACTTTGTTGATAGAAGGACGTCCGTATATTCAAACAGCGTCATTATTTCTGCGCTACCATGGTTCACTTCGACGATATTTCTTTTGTCTCAGTAGACTTCCAGCTTCCTCAGTATGTGTATCTGGGTTCTTTCTGTTCCCAATGGCCTTTTCCCATCTTCCTAGTTCTCCACCTTGATTAGCGTGTAACTCCTCTAAGTAATTTTGTGATTGAGCGTGCCTATCATCCCAGTCATCTCGATAGTTACGTTGATCTCCTTGATTCTGATCTCTCCTTCCTTTCCATCGTTGATTGGCATTGTAATCACCATATCTTCCATAAGGCCTGTCATTCCTTCGATTATCACGCCATTGTTGATATCCTCTTTGTTGGTATCTATTGTTGCCCTGGTATCTATTTTTGTAGTGATTTTCGTTACGCTGATATGGTCTGTTTTCCCCTTCTTCCTGGATTCGCCTAGGTGTGGAGGTGCTTGTATTAGTACCCTGCGTTTTAGTATTTCCTTGTTTTGTTTTTACGACCTCTGTAGTGTTGACTAATTCCAGCTGTCTTCCTCCTCTAAAATGACTATGAGATGTGGTCTCATCTATTTGCCGTAATATCTGCTCTGCACATAGGGCCGTGCTAACGTTTGCTGCGACTAGTACTTGCTGTACATTAACTGGCATTTGTCTTGCTATTGTCATCACCAGATCTGCTTCGTTTAACGGGTAATCTAGGTCGCGAAATTTCAGCATTTGCATGTTAAAGAAATCTGAGTATTTCGTCTGCTGGGTAGTTTGGTATTTTCTAGAGTAAAGCTCCATTCTTAAACTCTGTTGTATGTCGGGAGACCAGTATTTGCGCAGAAATGCTAAATTAAAGTCTGACATGGTTCCAAATGTGTATTTGAAACTTAAAAACCAGGTGAGAACATTTCCTGATAAAAATCTCTCCATCATTCTCAATCTACGTGCTTCAGGTACCCCAGTGTCATTAAAGTGGTCTTCAATCTCTTTGATAAAGGCCTTAGGTGTTACCCCTGAATTTTCAGTGTATTTCTGCGGCTTGTAGTCATTTGAGCGAATTACTTGAATAAGTTGAGTGGGCTGATGACCGTCCTGTGGTGTCGAGCTCCTATCTACGTTCTTGCGAAATCCTTCTGTGTTCGTTGTTAATGGGCTCTCTGCTTGAGTCTGACTTCCTGCTATGCTGGGTTGGGGACTATGTGAGTCATCCGGCTTGTCTTTCAATGCTCCCGTTTTAAATATAGATGATTGTTCTAATGAGCGAAGTTCGGCTTTTATGATCCTGTCTGTCTGCTCTTTAAGTCTATTTTTTAACCTCCTGCTCCAAAGCTTGAATACGCGTGTGGTTTTCGCCTACTGTTTTAAGAATAGTGGATCTTTCCTCTCTAGAATCAATATTCATTTTCTTCCAATCTTTCCTGATCTGTTCTTTAATCGTGCTTATTTTTTCTTCTATCTGGCTCTTATTTTCGTCCTGATTATTTTCTATCTGGCTTAGCCTTTCGTCTAATGTACTCTTAAATTGTTCTTGTTCCGTTTCTAGGCTTTTCCACTGTTCCGCTGATTTTATCTCGAGCCGGTCCATATCTTTAATTATGCCTGATATGTTCTCATCTACTGCTGATATTTGTCGTTGAATGACCCTGCCACTTTTCTCCATCTCCTTGAATCGTCCTTCCAACCTATCTTGAGCTATTTTGACCTCGCTTGTATTCATTGTGCATGCTATTTCAATCTGCTCTAATTTAGCTAACACCGTTTCATCGAGAATGCTAAGTTTTTTATCAAAAATTCTCTCCATTTTTGCAATCTGCTCTAATTGTTTCTCATTATTTTTGCTTACATCAAGGGCCAGTAATATCATCTGTTGGTTTGTGTTCTCTTTCATTTCTGCGGTTAACGAAGCTAATTGGTTCGTGTTTTTATTATTTTGCGCCTCTAACTGTGAATTTATAGTGTCATTAATTTCACTCTTTAATAACCTAGCTTGTTCCGCCTGATATTCATTTTGCTCAATTCTACTGCTATTTAACTGTGTCCGCAATGATTCACTTTGTTCTAACAGTTTAGTATTTAGCGATTCACTTTGCTCTGACAGTTTTATTTTCAGCGATTCACTTTGCTCTGACAATTTCTTTATGGACTCACTTTGTTCTGAAATACTAGTGTTTATAGATTGACTCTGTTCTGATAGTTTAGTATTCAACGCTTCACTTTGCTCTAACATATTAGTGTTTATAGATTGACTCTGTTCTGATAGTTTAGTATTCAACGCTTCACTTTGTTCTGCTAATTTAGTATCCAACAATTCCTGCGTTCTCCTTGCTGCACTTTCAATGATCTCCTGGAACTGCGCCACCGTTGCCATGTTTTACAATATATATGAGACATATGGGAAATGGCCTACACCAATGCCCTTTGACACGTACATAAATCCAATGCACATTTAATTTCTTTATCCTACTCAGTTCATTTATTTTTACCTTTAATCCCATTAGTTGATTTCATCTCTGAGTAGTTCTAGTTTTACTTAATTTTACTTTAATTTAAAAGACAACAACGTGAACCGTATTTTACTTTGCAAACTCCTGATTTTAATTTATTTTTCACACATTTGGCGGTATCCACTTCGCCTCAACTACTTTTAATAAAATATCACTTCCCGGTGATTAAATACTGTCATATCTGCCTGCACTTGCGGCATGCCAGTTTTACTCAAATGCGCCACTATTGACATGTGTAATCTCCCCGTTACACCACCGTGAATAGCCCCACCGTTGGCCGCCAGTTTTCACCTATGAACCCTTCAGAATAGCAGTGTTTTATGCAAGAATCTTAGATCAAGGGGTCGCGTTCAGTTCATAGTGTGGTGTTTACGTCCGCCAAACAACGTGCTTTTCTGAGGCAAGGGTTATAGGATAAAATCTATAACTAAGAAAGTAAAGGAGACAAAACGTAAGATAATAACAAGATTTAATAACTAATTTGTGCATAAAAGAATAAAACAAACAAAAATAAACAAAATCCTCCCTGAATTTTCCCCTTGACATGAATATTTATCACTTTGAGGAGTCAGATGGATCTCCCCTTTTCTAATAAAATGTGGGTCCAAGTTCCACCACCTTGCATGTGAATTTATGTTCGCGTGATGACTATCTACGAGAAATGAGTACTTGGATGATCATTCGTTCACAACGGGTTAACAGCCACGGTGCTTACGAATAATCATCTCGTAAATCAACTTTTATGGCTATGGGCATAACATTAATAAAAATCCTTAAATCTAACTCTGACACACATATTACAACTCTACTATTTACAGGCATCTCTCTGAGACCCTTATTAGTGTGGTGACACACTTAACCAAATGAGCTGCCACAATGGCCAGATACTCAACAACAAGGAAAAACAGCGCCGCACATGACTCACGGGTCACTGACATGGAAAATAAACATAGAATAAACCAACAACAACAAACAACCTGATTGGTTAAGATTACTTTATATTAACAAATTTGCATGTTAAGGAAACGCTTCGAAGGTTATCGTGTTTCGTAGGCAACTCCCATTTATTTAAACAATTTTACCATTGATCAGTTTCTCACATTTATATTTATTTTCAAGTAATTGGGAGCCAGACGTGCACTCCACTAATGATGTGCTTGCGAAACTCAGCCAGCCCTTGTGACCACAACTCACCCTTTCCATAATACCAGTCATGTCCCCCCTTCCAGTGTATATAAATAGCCGACCTGCTGAACTGTTATCTCAAGGAATCAACAGCAACTAACATCTTCTCCAACGCACATATGGTCAGACAATAATCACATATCCATAATTGTCCTCGCAAGGATACAATATGAATCTGATACCAAGCTGACAGAAATCAGTCTCTGCTGAAGTTCCCGCTTGTAATACCACAATATATACTCACAATACACACATCTGGGACTGACATAACGCCTTTCACATGGGTCTGCTGAATTAGAGCTCGCAAACATTTAACACAATATTTAAAACTTACGATAGAGCTGAGTACTCTTCGTCACAAATTACATTGCTCCAAAAGGCAATAATCACACTGAATCTGATCAATAATAAATCTCAACAAAATTTAATTACCCTCCAATCTACTATATAATTATATTAATTCAGTCCTACTTCTGAAACACGACATATCTCCGAGAGACGATTTTAACCGCACTTCGTAACATAGGCGAACACGGCCGTTCACATAGATACGTTAGTTAACACAACACAAAGAAAAGAACTTTCCATTAACTACAATTGTGCGAGCTGCTTCCAAACAAAAATGTGTCAGATCATCACTAAATATATTACATTAATCACACAAGCAAAGTATTTACAAAAAATATGTCCCATAAACCATAAGTTAATTTAATAAATAATAAAATATTATTTCGTACTCAACTCTTTTTGTAGTCACCCGTCAAAGAACATCAGACGCCATTCCCCAACTGGATGGTTCTTTATCTCATAGCAGCCATCTGGACGGACTGTTGAGAATTCCAAACTTCCTCTGCATTCATCGATGTCATCCTTGCGCTGATACAAAAATTAGGTTATTATACACTTTGTGTCTGACTGCTAAATTCGCTTGTTCAGGTACTAAATTCCCTGTCACTGTTCGTTGGCGAATTATCGACGATACTTTCCCTATAACTATAGTACAATGACTATCTATCACTGAATTTAACACTTTACAATGAATATCTTGTGTTCTTGTGACACCGAATACAAGTCTATCTCTTCAGACGAACAGAATAATAATTATGTGTCCTCGACACATAGAATGAAAGTCCATGTCTTGGCTCTTCGACACACTTATAAATGAACTGGCCCTTGGGTCTAGATGGAGGGGGATTTTATGTAAAAATTTCTCGAAATAAATGTGATACAGGAATGAAATAAATATCACTGAACTCGTAATATTGCACAGGTCAAGAATATGCCCATTAATCCTAGAATCGATCGTAGAGATTTTGTCTAGGCGATTTCCCGCGTGAATACTAGCCACCGCGTACCCCAGCCGGAGTTGGCGCGCAAGTAGGCATTCTCTTCTCATTGGTTCTCCATTTTCTGTAATTTGGCGGTTTCTAGTAGATCTTGGCGTCTTGGGAGTGTCTATTTTCTTCATCAGCCATTCACGTTACTGCATCATATTTCTTCTAGGCGCGAATAACACAATGAACATACCAGAACCATGTCTCACCGCGCGTCGCTTCTAAAATTGAGGTAGCCACACCTGTCCTTGTGATACATCGCTAAGCTATTTCTTTTCATAGCTCAAGTACTTAGCCTTTTGTTAAACTGATGCAGGTATGTCCCTACTGTCTCCAACAAATGCCTGAGATTTCCTCATCACTGTCTGGCTACTTTCATGATGCTGGTTGAAATATTTATTAATTGAAGAAATAAAAAGTAGAATCATTTAACCAACATATGGTAAAGGGTTCAATGGCCAGTGCCCTTCATAAACCCTCAAGCCTTGGCGGCCGCTGGATTCTACTATTTAAAAACAAGAGATGAAGTGAAATGTGCCTTTTGTCCCATCATCATAGACCAATGGCGGGAGGGCGATGAACCCATGCAGGAACATCAGCGCTGGTCACCCGCCTGCCCCTACCTGTGTAGAATGGAAGTGGGAAATATACCCTGTCATTCAAGCTATCCCTCACTTGTGTCTCTGAGTGATGAAAAAAAAATTACGATACGTGTGGACCGTATGCTGTCCATGGTGCTTCGGTGAGCAGCTCACCATCAAAAACGCCTAGTTTAGAGACATTGGGACATCATCGGTGTTATGGACGTTACAAACACAAGAGACTATATTGTTGTATCAGTTGGTATCGTCCTTATCCCAAAATGACAAAACCCTGTAAGACGTGTTATGATAATAAAATGATGTAATTCTTAAATTCTTATTTTTGCATGTCCCCCTGTCCCGCCCTAAACTCATTTTTAAATCCAATCTAGCATGGCAGGTAAGTCCATGTCATGATCACACTTTAGTGGTCGATCGTCAGTCAGTCGTCAGTTGAACTTGATCCAGGCAAGCGTCAACATGTTGCGCACACTCATTGAGGATTGCCAAGGGTTTAAAATTGGTGACAACAAATTTATATTTAAACAAGTGGCCATGGTCGATTGTACCACGTTTTGGATATCGCAAGCTACGCATTTGCTATTTAAACCGCCCCATGCTTTTGATTTGTTGTGTGAAAAAGACCGTAAACAAACCCAGTGGATTGAAAATCATAGACAACTAGACTGGAATCAGGGAACCATTTCCTATAAATATTTGGACGTGGTCATGAAAGCACACTTGTCCTCGGCCAATGTGGTATTTGTGAAAGGTAATGAAAAACGTCAATGGTTGCAACCATTTTTGGCGTCTTACTGCCAATGTATCGACCTCATGGAGTTGGGCTGCCCCTCCCTGCAAACGCTCATGGATACTTGTTCCTGTGGCAACATTACCCATACAGCCCTATCGCATGCGTGGCATCTCTTTCATTGGTTAACCACCCATGCCTGCTGGGAGTTGTTGAACAAAATTATAACTCAAGATTTACCTGTGAATGACGCCAGGGAGATTTCTACAAGCGACGTGTAAACATCTACAGCACGTGATACCATGGAGAAAGGCAATGCTACGGACAAAGCCATCGGCAAGTTCTTTGTGTGCAAAAATAAACTAGACAGTTTTACCAAAGAGGAACTCTTGGCGCTCCCCAAGTCATTCTTTTATTATATGGCCGCCAACGCAGTGAAAGAAATCTGGCAACATGTACCAAAATCATGGACTCAAGACCCTGTGTTGAGTGAATTGCAACCCTGTACGGATTACGATCACCATAAGCAAGTGGCCATGGCAAAAAAAACCGTCTATGCGTCAGTGTGCGACTTGTCAGCTAGTGAAACTGTATCACGGTCATAAAAGTCCATGTAAAGACTTTGTTGAATCATTCCACGGGTGTCATGACGAGAAAAAGCAACAACAACAAACACAAACATCGTCCACAGAGGAGGGGGAAGACCAAACCTTTTTACCATCGATGGAAAAGGATATGCCAGACCTGTTCTGGCAATGGCGTCATTGACAAAGTGATTCAATACCTACCTTTCGAAATCCATCAACCAGGTTATCGTTTTTGCGGCCCTGGAACTCATCTTGAAAAACGTTTACAACGTGGTGATGTACCCATTAATCTTTTGGATCAAGCATGCAAGGAACATAACCTTTCTTATCGCCAGAGTCATCCTGGTTTAAGACATGTGGAGATAAATTGTTATTGAAGAAAGCTAAACAACGTTTCACATCCAGTGATGCTTCAGTGGGTGAAAGGACGGCAGCCCTGATTGTCATGAGTGCTATGAAAGGAAAGTTGATGATGCATGGACATAAACATTGAGGAATTGAGGAGTGAGGAATTGGGATTTGTTTGTATTCTATTTTTCTTTTGTCAATTCACTATGACTATGAAATAAAAACAAAGGTTTACCAGAGCACGATGTTTTGTTATTTTTAATTTTTTGAAATCATGATGTTGGTGGCTTATGTTTCATTTTACACATTTCACACATGATGAATTCACACACTGCCATTTGTCATTTTGCAATTTAGAGATTTTAAAAAAGTTCGTTCCAAGTTTCGCGTTATTGATGATATGGATTTTTCCAGTTTGTTGAGGACACATTTTAAACAATGTCCGTTTGAAGTTTTTTAAATTATCAGATTTTACATATGGCCATTTCCAGTTTTTAAAAATGTCCGTTTTAAGTTTTGCGTTTTTGGTGATATGGAAACATGGATTTTCCATTTTGCTGTTTTCACATTTTTCCATTTGGTGTATGTCGAAAGTTGAGATTTGACAATGATGTTGATGCAAGTGCATGACCATGACGATGCTGCAGTGAGTTTATGGGTGTTTGGAGAAACGTCGAGGTCTACGACTACTGCAGGTAAGACTGTTTTTACAAAAATAATGTCTATTGTCTGCCACATTTCAATGAAAAAAAAAACCACGAAACTATTGAAAACAAAATGAGTATATAAGTGACCATTTACCCCCTCCCCATACACCCACCCTACCTTACTGTGTTTGCTCTGGTCAACCACACACACCAGCTTTCTCTCTACTCATACATTCACACCTGTCTTTGGGAACAAACACAACCACTTTATTTATTCCCAAAAGCACATTCTCGACATGCACACTCATCCCAAAATAACTTTTTTAGTTTATCATTTACATTACGAAAAATAATTAAATACTAGTTATTAAAGTTACTAAAAATCTTTCTTATTTCATATTCACAAAAAAACTCAACTTTGTACAGCGTTAAAATAATCACACTATTTACCAATTTTTTTAAATAAGGTTGCATAGAACTTTTCAAAGAGCTAAAGGTCCAAGTGGGTTGCCACTATTTACAAAATCTACTATTTACAATGGCAGAAACCAATATTTACAAAATACTAAATCTACAAGTTACATAAAGCTATGTCCCTAAATGATTAAACAGTGAAATCACACCTCATCCACCTTGCGATCATAACCCCAGGGCAAGCTGGTGAGCAGGTCATCAGCCCACACACGTTTGTTATCCATGGAGGCGAGGGTGCGTTATCTCTGTTCCACAACATACAAATGATGGTTGCTGGATTGTATCCTGCACTGTGTATGAGACATAGCTTTGCCAGTGTGTAAAACCGCTAGATAGTCATCAACACGTAGCGATTTTACCACTGCCCTTCCTACACCTTTTGCTCTTTTGGCTTCCTTACTGTCGAGTGTGCGGTAAGCATACATTTTCGAAGCCAAACCTACGAATTCCGTTATAATGGAATCTCCGCATTCATCTTTTAAAACGCCCATTTCCTTTTTGTTTTTTATGGGCAGCTGAAACACGTTGTCAGTGCTATAGCAAGAGGTGTCGAACCAGTCACTATGTTGCAGCATGACGTCATAGGGGTTGCAGTGGCGAATGTGGTAAATGAATGAGTCCGTATCCATATACAAAAGAGAGACGTCCTCAAAATGGCGTTTGGCAAACTCATAGTGAAATCGATACATGACCGATTTAGAAAAGTCTAAAATGACTTGGCCCAAGTAAATGGGTTTATTCATGGTCACGCTGGTCTTACTCATTTCAATAGTAGCCAAATCCTCATCGATAATTTTGATCGATTTGAAATTTGGCATGGCAATGTACCGCCGGGCACCCCACTGCCCCTCCCAGACATTCACCAATTTAATGTCACGGTATTTGAGGACATTCTCCATGGACTTGCCATAGATGCAGTTGTTCATTAATTTAAAAAAATTAATTTCAAACTGCTGAGTTGCCATTTGTCGGTGCTCTGTGTTGAGTCGCATGTATGGCTCAAGCCATGCTTTTTGAGCAAAAGAAATACCCCTGTGGATTTTCTTCAACACCAAGCCTTGGGCGAGGCATTGCACCAACAATTGGATATGTAGCACATACCGATTTTTGTTGTAAAGTGTGCCCATGAGTTTTTCAATTTTCAATTTACTGTCAGGGGGAACCATTTGCTCAAGGCAGAATGGGAAATCGGCATGTTCATCATACAAGGATGATGGATATTCAATATCCACTTCTAACACATATCCACGGCCTGTTTCTTGGCTAGCCATGTTCACATCAAATTCTGACACTTGTTTGTCTGTCAGCCAAGCAAACTTCCCATAGGGCAAAGGCCGACTCATGGCGTAACCGTACAAATTATTCACGTCATAGTACATTAAGTACGATTCTTGTTTGTCTGGTGAATAATCAGGCATGTAGACATTGTTCGCTTCGGCATGGCGTTGGTTAAGCGACACAATGCCGCCACGAATGCCCTTTTCAAAAAATAGAACCATGTCTACATCAGTGAGTAAATCCAATTCCACTTGAGTGTATTTCAAAGCGGCATCAAACGAGAGCCCAGGACTCGTATAATAGTGAGCCGGGTCAAGACCGTAAATGTGTTGACACAACTCACGAAATTTTTCAAACACATCGGTGAGCAGCAATACATCCAGTTTTAGGTAATGCAAAGCATATTCACTTAGCGTCTTCATGTCAAACACTCGCCAAACTTGACATGCATGTGCATAGTCTTCGTCGGAAACGGTACTGCGTGTTAGTTTCGAGTAAAATTTTTCTTGTGGTGGGAGTTTTCTTTGCTTTAACACGTCCCAGCTGTTGCAGAAATCATACGGGAATATACCTTTCCGAATGCACAATTGAAATTGCTCAGGATCATTAAAATGCATTCTAGTATTTTTTAATTCCTCCTCATTCAAGTCATTCACAAAGCTGTCTAGCGAGGATGCCATAAACTTAAAGGAATCCAAAAATCGAATGCTAAAGTCGCCCAACCACCATGTGAGGGCCGTAAAACGCTCATGGTTTTGGGGAGTAATGGTAAACGAGCCCTTGTTGACATGACCCAATTCACGAATCAAAAACTGAATGTCATAATTCGCCAGATTGTGGAAAAAGACACTGATGAAACGAGGAGCTGGAAAGTTTAAATTGCATTTGCTGAGCGCAGCTCCACGAAACTCCCCCGTAAAGTGCGAGTGGTCTCTGACTTTTTCCTCTCCACTTAAAATAGGCTTTTCGCAAATATGGCATGTCGTGGCATGCTCATACCGCTGCTGCTGTTCTGGAGATAGGCTCATGGGTACTGGGTGGTCCAGTAATTCCTGTACATCATGAGCCAACTTGACAAGTTCATCCAAGAACCATTTGGCACAATCTGGCCCCTCGCGGTATTTGTAAACGGATTGCGTGGGGTCATTGGCACACATCACATTAAATCCAATGGCAAAGGGTTCAGGTTTTCGAATGGGTGTGGTTGAGCTGATGGTGGGATCTGGTTCACATCCAGCCATGGGTGTGGTGAGTGCTTCGAAATCTGCATATACCACATAGGGAACAGTGTCACGCTTGTGAATGTCCTTAAACTTTAACACAGCCTGGTCCCCTTTTGGCAATATCAGTCTCACCGCTTCCTGAGAAACGCAATCTACCCTATGACGTTCCAAAAGCGTAGGGGTTTTTAAAATATTGCAAGCAAAGATCACAAATATGTTTTGGACGCTTGTCCTTGGACATTTGACTGCTTAGCAATCTACTTAAGCTTTTAATGAGGCAATAGTGATTCACCTCTCCCTCAGACAGATATAAAAGATGAATGTGATGTCGTTTCGGTTCTTTTGTAGCATAAAGAGGACCCACAATCTCATCACCATCATGACCATACACCATGAACGAAAAGTCATGGTTGTCTTGTTCAAACCTATGGATCTCGGTTAAGTCCATAGGGAACGACACTCGAGTTAAATTTAATTTTTGTTTCAATTCTTCAAACTTGGCCTTGTACTTTCCTGGTCGAGAACCATTACGGTCTTGTGCTGGCTGCAAATACGCGGCCACACACCACAGGAAGCAATCATTGTCATGGTTCTCAATATTCACCACAGCCTTTTTCAATGCTATTGCTGGTGGTGTTTTAATATACCTAGACCCTGCATTCAACGGGTTGAAATGACAAATGTTGATTTGTAGATGGTGAATTTTGTCTAAGGCGAGGCCACTCGGTCCTTGTTGCAGTTCATCAAATTTTGATAGCAAGGCATCCACCACATGGCTTTGATACCACTCGTTCAGATTATCAGCTATCAAAAGCTCTTGCATTTTACTGCAAATATAAAATGTCTCTTTATGCTCTACGTCCTTCTTTTTATATATGAAATCGCACACAAGTTCTGTATTCACCTTTAAAGCCGTATGCAACCTTTGCACTGTACAAATTTCAATTTTAAAAATTTCAAAACAAGATTCTAAAAATTCTTTGGGAATCAAACTTTTTCTACATTGACCACATGACCAGAGCACACACGCGATTTGAAACAACTGTTTAGGGGTTCCCAAGTTAGGCTATCGGTAGCAGTAGCAAAAGACATTATTTTGAATGAGCACTCTCACCTGAGTTTTCAGCTGTAGACTGCTTGACAATGACCTCAAACACACTCGTTTCTGGTTAACAACAGAGGTCAAGCGTTTTCCAACACTCTAAAAAGAAATAAAATAAACCACCATAAGTATATCCATTCCATAAAGTTTATGCACGTCATAAACAAAACAAAATCAAACAGGTTATATTATATAATAAAAACAAATCTCACCTTGACTTGTAATGCTTTGCTTTATTCCCGTCTCGTGGGCTAGTATGGTAATGGTTTCCGTCTCTAGTTGTCCGTTTTTCTCTCTTTTCCAATCTCTTTCCCACAGACACACAACAGGTAGGCTATACACGTTATCTACAAACAAATAAATAAACATTTAATTATAACTTTGACAATCAATAAATAATTGCATGTAAATATATATATATGAATCAATAAATATATAAATGAATGAATAAACACCTATCTCACAACAAGGTTAAGTATTTTCCATCAACACCAAAACTGTTAAACAAGACCAAGTGTTTCACGCAATGCAGTGTGTTCAAAGGTAGTTACCTAAGTGAGAGTGGAAATGATAACGACATGTCTTTATATAAGTTACCTTGCATGTTTAATCTTTTTTTTCCACGCTTTGAACATTCTGTTATCGGTCACGTGGACAGCTAACGTCCAAGGTGAACACCTGTGGCAGATCAAATTTCACGTCAACTTGCATTTTGTCACGTACGAAGCAAAACAGGATGTAACTTGTTAACAGTTATCGCGCACGTGGACAGCTAACGTCCCAGGCGAACACCTGTGCCAGGTCAAATTTCACATGAACTTGCATTTTGTCACGTACGAAGCAAAACAGGATGTAACTTATTTAGCGTGCATGTGCTTTCACACATGTTCACATGCATTTCGCTCTTCCCTGTCACCACAATGGTCAGATTATTTCACTTTCAAACGTCATTGTCATTTTTCCATTGCACTTGTTGTCAAGTCAGATCAGCGCATTCCAATAAGCTCAAATGACATTCACCTCCTGCTCGTCTGCAAGTTTGTTTTCTGTACTCGCTTCGATCAACATAGAACCAAGTTCTCATCACCGTTTACACGTCAAAGGTAAAATGTGTGAAAAAACGCACCCTCGCTCTGTCATACATCGACCCGCCGAAAAAATCTCAAAAAACATTTGTTTACCCCAAAATCGAGTTTCCATTTTTTTTAATATAACGAGTGGTCCATAGCAAATAAGACGTCAGCCCGAGTCCTTGGACCCCTCGTACATGCCTCTAGCATGATTGGTTCGCGAGATATTAAAAGCAGATGACCTTTTAGTTTTGGTCTTTTAATTAAATAAAGAGCCTATAGGAAAGTAGGGGGCGTCACTACGAGTGCTAGGGCACCCTATATGTTCAAATCTCATGATTGGTTAGCGAGATATCAGGTTCGGGGCCGATACGAGGAGGGTTCAAAAAGAAGTGTCGTAGCTTCCCCACTACCACACTACTGTCAGCTTTTTATCCTAGAGACTTGAAATTTATTTTGGGGGTAGAGGGGGTAGGGACCATTGATTTACGTCAAACAAACTGTTTTGTAAACTTTCTAGTTTCCAAAATATAGGATTTTCAAAATTACACTTTTTCAAAAAAATGTAAAAAAATAAAAAAGGTTGTATTACACAAAATAAAGGACATAATGTCAGTTCGTTTGAGCCATGGCACAACGTTCTATCATGTTTGGTTTTCAAACTATCGCCTATTTTCGAAATCGAAAAATTTCAAAATTTCTTTGCAAAATATAATTCATGGTCCATACGAAAGAGGACGTCAGCTCGAGTCCAACGACACCTCATTTGTCAACATCAGACCATGGGTTCGCGAGATATTATTTATTTAACGTGGCTGAGAATGTACAGTAGGTGGGAGTAATAGTAGGATCACAATATTTTCATGCCTTAACTGACTGGGAATCCACTTAGTTGAAGTAAAAAATGGAATGTTATTTCAATCCTTGAAGTGCAATCTCTTCACTCCGCCAGTGTTAGTGACACAATATCCGCTCTTGGCATACTCCTCCAGCAGTTAGATGACAGTTACTCTTAACCTTGCGTAACCTAACCAAATCCACAAGAATTTACACGTAAACGAACAGTCTTCAGCCAGTTTGCCAGGTAATAAAGGAATTAATGCGTGGAATAAAGAGTTATGTGTATAGTTGAATATACAGAGTGATTCATTAACACATGGACATATTTCAAGTTTAGAATATACACATGAAAAGGGTCAACAAATGCTATACAGTATAAACATGGGTCCAGAAATGAGTATTTATTGAGAAGGAAGGAAGCTTGTAGTTAAACGTGACCGTTAATCTCGCAATCATGAGCCACGGGACCTCCTTATTGCGTGGAATCCAAACCACAGGACAGGGCATTTCACTTCGAAAATCTCACAAGCATTGACCGGGAATCGAACCCGGTCCGCCTTGGGGATAGGTAAAGGCTTGGCCGTTTTATTGAGATATCAGATATGGAAATAGATGGCGTCCCTGCCTATTTAGTCGTCATGTCCATGCACACCTGAATGAGTAGTAACCTAATTCCTGATTAGATGGAGGTGGGCCTCCATAATCACCAGACTTCAACTCATTGGACGTTTATGTGTAGGAGCATTTAAAGCTGATAATGTACTTAACTTCTGTGTAAGATAAGGCAACACTTCATGCACAGATTGTTCAGGGCTGTCAAATCATACTTACAATCCCAGACATTTTTCATTGTGGTCGTACCTCAATACGACGACGAGCCAAAGCCTTCATTATAGAAGAGGGTGGGCATTTTAAACACCTGGTATATGATACTGATCATGATGGATCATTCTAGAAATAAACTAGAGATGGTAAGATATTATGTAAACTAATTCCATGGCTGATATCTCAATAAATCTCAATAAATATTCATTTCCGGCTGCATGTTTTACAATATTTCTTGTCGCTCTGCATATGTGTATTCTAACAATGAAATATTGCCGTGTATTAATGTAACACTTTGTATAATACGTCATAAAGGGATGGAATAAACTTGGAAACAAACATATCCTAAATTACGGAAAAGGTTCAAAGGTTTTTTTTTTATCAACCATAATCTGTTGAGTTCTTCGATAATATAACATGGCAACATTTCCTGGAGGAAAGCTACATTTCTAGTTGGATGTTATACCTTTGAAGTGGCTGATAATGCAATCTGTGTCACGGACGATTCGAGGTGCTTGACACCGCCTTATGTGGTCTCGAGGTACGCATTGAGACCCCGGATCCAGAGGTCATGGGTTAAATTTCCAGCTCTGTCAAGAAATTAATTCTGGTCCGTTGTTTGGATAGGGGTGCACTCAGTCTTGTGAGGCAGAACTAAGGAGATATGCGTTCGATTTCCATCTCACCTCTCATAGAAGAGGTTCAGCGATCGGAGGATCCGTCTGTGCCTCAAGTAAAAGATCTATCTCTCAATCCTTCGCCGTGTGAAATATATGGGAGTAGAATGTCAACCTGCGATAAAGAGGTATGCTGTGTGCTCCACGTCATGGAGATTTAAATAATCTGATGGATATTGGGAGTCAAAGGCAGGACCACATCTACAGTAATATGAAGACATCCGATAAACTCTTCCAAGTTCCCCCGATGCAAGAAGAAATAAGAGAGTAAATAATGTTTATGGTTTTACGTCCCTTTTAACAACTGCTACTTTAAGAGACGCCGGGGGCCCAGAATTTTGCCCCGAAGTGGACCTTTAACGTGCCAGTATATCTACTGACACTGCTCCTTCGCCTTTGGGCACCCTCAAATGACAACTGGCTGCGCCAGGATTCGATCCTTCAATCTTGGGAACACCAGGCGAAAACGTTACCGCAGTCAGCCAAAATAAATAAATAAATAAAAGAATCCACGATACAGTAGTACAGGCACTTGATCAGAGAAGAAATGTTGCTCCAGTCGAGACGGATAGTGATCCCAGAGATCACTAAAAGGGTCAACAACAGAATACCCGTGGGAGGGCGTTTGAACTAATCAGTGCAACGCAGTTTGAAAGCTTTTATCAACAATAAAAAAATATTGTACAGTAAAACTCCAATTATCCGAACTATCCGAATCGCTTTCAGAAAAAAAGAAAGACGGAAACGTCCTGCATTCGCAAAATAATCATACTGTCTACGCGCGCTATTGTCCTTCCCTTCACGAAGCTAGTATAGGTACAGCGCGAATATTATTAACGGTTCAAGACAATCGAACAGCTTACTTTGACCGAGATGTTCAGCAAAAATAACTTTCATTTACTACTTTTGTACAGCACGTATGCTATATAACATGTAAAATGTTGCCTTTTTATTTAATTACGAATTTAAAAAAAATATCGAAAATATGCTATTTTTATTTAAAATACATATGTATATTGAACCCACGGGAGAGGTACAGTATCGAACCCATATCCTTGTATTTCAGAAAAGAAAGAAGTAATGCAGGCTTTAGAACGGAGTTCTGAAGTTTGTTGAGAAGGGTAATACTGCATCAGATTGCGTGACGCGTGGATAAGTTGTGTAACCACAGATTGCCAGGCCACAGCTGCAGGGTGAGTGACGAACAGTCACCGGAGACCAGGTTACGCACTCGATAAATATAGATCTGAAAATATTCCATTGAGTTGAGAGAGATGGAGTTTCGGAAATACTCGACAGTTAAATGGCACCGCCGCTTCAAGGGAGGAGTCATGAAATCAGAGAAATAATTGAAATTAGAAAGAGATTTTTTAGATTGGATAAAGTCAATAGTGTACCCAATCGTCATCATATGGGTTCAACCCACTATACGAGCACATATTCATGATTTGAGTCTGTCAGGTGACTACTCTACTTGAAAGAAACAACATTTTCCTAAGTATAACATTTAATGATAGAAAATCATGGCAATAACACATCAAACACAAAAAAATACTTTACATTTACTTCCCACAACAAAATCAAAATTATCTGTGAGCCTCTTCTCCTCAAAATTAGTGCTTCACCGCACTCAAGTCTATTCAAAATATCCTATTATTGATACCCTCTGACATTTGCGAGTGTCCATAGTGTTCTTCACGTGGCACAATTTAACACAAACTGGAATATCACAACACAATAAACACAAATTATATTTAAATGACATTAAATCTGCAATTTATCCGTTTTACACGGGGCATTTACTTTAAGTAACATTAATTCATTATCTTATGCCTTGATTAATAAGTGTTGTGTCGTGCGAATCGTATTCTTTTTCCCATCAATGTGAAACGCTGAAGTGGTACACTTTCCCTTCCAAAATACACATGGATTGAGATGTTTTATAGCTTCACCATACAACGATTTTCTGGGTCTGGTCAAAACATTATCGTTACAAACGTGTCATGTCATTCAAATTACGCTACCCGTATGAATAAATTAGTGTGAACTTGGCAAATACACTTTACAAAGATGTCTTTATTTATTTGGTGCAGTATTCCTCCTCAGAGAATAACTGGGCCAAATATTATCCGATCACAACATTCCAACATGGTATGTGTGTGGAAATAATGCATTTAGTTCAATTGACATCATCACATCAAGCATATCTTAATTACTTTTCGAAATATCGAGATTCTTCAGTGTCCCACTACACTCTTAAAATAAAAGGATCAGGTCTATAGACTTCCTTTCCATGCGGACAAAGAATTAGCCACGGCTGCCTCAGCAAGATGGCCGCCAGTTTAGTGGCCTCCCTGCCACCCCATCTGGCTTCCCGCAAGGTCAAGTTCATTTACTGGTGCAGTTATGCTGGAGGTACCCTGAGTGGATCGTGTCCTTAGTAATTGAGTCAATCGAATTATATAATACCTACATTTAGAGTATAATGGGCTCATCTCGGCTCCTAATTAATTCATGGCAAGGGATGGATCAAGAAATAGCTTTGCCGTTCTGTGGCCGACATTAGTGGCTTTTGCGCGCATCTCAAGTGAGTATCAAAGTTCTCTCACTGGTGCAGCAGCATTTAACAAGAGGAAATCGACGTTTCCTATACGAAAAACATTAGTCTTACCTCTAAGGGCGGCTCAATTAATATATGGGCTCACACAGGGTATCTAACAGCTATCCCTCGTGGCAAAAATTCTGCGAACAGTGGATACAGACAGACTCTGTCCCAGCTCTGTTGCGAATAACGCAAGTATGCTCTAAGGCGATACTATCTCGTAGTTTTCGAAGATTAGCTGACTTGATTCGCCTAACGCGCAAGCTATTTTTGGATGATCCCCGCACTTATTGACGTAAATCTCTTGATTATACGTTACATGCTCGCGTGAACGCGGCTCAAACAATATTTCTTATAGATGACTCAATTCTTAAAGCACTCACGTCCTCTCTGCAATTACTCATAAGCCAAAGCTCTACGTAGCTCTAAACAAGTATAAATTTACTGGCTTACATTTAACTATCTTAGTGGCTCTCAAATACAACCCTGTAGAATACACCATAATAAACATTCATTCAACAATTCAATGACACTGAAAAGCTCTCTTTATCTCGATATTTTGCGTTTCTTTCTTACTGTTTACAATAACACAGTATTCTTACGCTAGACATGACACACTTTGCACGTACTATAGGCCTGACATGCCCATTTATTAATTATCGTTACCGACCCCAGATTATTATTATCATTATTATTTAACGTTACCGTTACTTTCATCAATGTCTTACGCCTGAATGGCCGTAAACAAATCACCCCCCAAGCCATATTTTACCAAAATACGAGGGGTGTGAACTCGTACATAAATGACTGTTAATTCTTAATCTTAGAGTGATGCTTTTTTGTATGGTGAGCTATTTAATCATATCAACATATTAAATTTGTAGTCACTCTCATTTTTGCTGGGTTGGTCCAGCACGCCAGCCACGCACCTGCCATGATGCTTGTCTTAAGCCATCATGATTATTCACACGACACATTGTATAAACTTTACACATGGTAATCATATTTTTCATCACTGCCATTTTCACTTTGACACAATACATATTATTTTACCATATACACATAAACACTTTCACAAATCACTGTAATATAACTTTATACACAATTCTCGCACTATATTCTCACACATGGATCCTTGATTGGACTCCCACTATCGCCTGACCTCAGAGATGCGATGCAGCTAACTCCTGACAACCGCTGGTCTCCATGAAAGTCTATCTTGCGTGTGTGTGTGTTCGACTCCCATCCCCTACAGTTTATATCTGCTCTACTGCAAATCTGTTCAATCCTATGTCACGACTACTTGTGACGCCTTCCAGGCTCCCGTAACTGTAGTAATCATTACAATAATATGTCATTTTACCTATGACAACACCTCCTAGTTATGTTCATTGTCTATAAACATCCTAAATTATCTCTACGCTGTACTGAATCTATACTCGCGTATGTTATTGCTTAAACGTCTGCTGTAGACTAAATCTTATACGATGCATAATTACTGTTATGAAGCTGCATGATGCGCTTTCCATTGTTCACCGCTAATACATTTGAGCGTTAATACTTTATAAAGTCCGCGCACTTCATTGCGTGATCCGGTAGCGTGCCAGTTCACGGGTTGAGTCAAGACGAACTGACTTTCCTGCCAAGCTTCTCCTATATAAAGCTCCCTTGTGAAGCATAGTCCACTGGATGACCAGGACCGACTCCTTTCTTGATATAATACATTTCCAGACAAAGTGAAGTATGATCCTCGTTTGTCTAAGTGTGGAGGTCCCAAAATCACTCGCGTGCAAGCGATCGCTTCGGCCTATTAATTACAATTAATTGCCTTTTTCCATGGCGTCCTGACGCTACTCCGGTAATTCCCCCTCGGCTCATCTACAAAACCTTCCTCCGAAGTGAATGAGGTCTGTGCATAGGTTTGTTTATAGATGCAGGCTTTAATTTATGCGTGAGAACACTCCTAAATTATCTTTCGTAGAATACATGCATCTGGGTGTAAGTTTCATTTCAATTCATTGCTCCAATTGGCTGTAATCAATTAATTTCTGTGGGCGACTGCCCCCACTCCACTTCTATGCCTTGTAAGACTGTGGATCCCAGAGCCATTAATCTTTGGCCGCTCCTCCAGTGCAGACGAAAATTAGTTCCTTGGCGTCACCTAGGAACGCCCCTTCGCTAGCCACGATTTGTCAACTGTCAAGCTAGTTCGCTTTCTTGCATTCTGGCTTCTAAAACGTACATAGGCTGGTATATTTCCGCAATAATCCACCTTAAAAGCTATGATATTCCCGTTCTAGCCGTGAAATCCTGCTCTTATACTTATATGCAGATATAACTCATTGTTCTTCGGGCTCACTGTGTCTGTTCCCCCTCAGAGATGAATGATTCGATTCTGTGCGGAATCATGGGCCTGGTCTTCTTTGATAAGACCCGAGTTCGATGCCAGTCAGCCGTGTCTAATTGGGCACAATAGTAATTGTACAAGAAAGAAATGCACAATCAGCATTGTGCAGTTGGTGATTTCCCGGACCAGGATCTTGTGGTGGGGGACAAAACGAAGACACCGCCCACGTAATTGAAGAGATCATTTGAATTAATATTAGGCTAAAGATTTGTACGATCGATTCTTGGAAACTTAGATATTGTTGAGACGTGTAAAACCTCAGCTTTTCAGAGATATTTTTTTAAACATCGTACGACGATTATTTTGGAAATTGGTGGTGGAGAAGATGAGAAATTTATTTATTTTTACCAAAATCAGATATAAGAGTCAAGAGCCTAAGCAAAATCATTCAGTTTACCAGAGACGCCAGAGAGCGTGGTACTGTTTCAAATCATGCAGTTTTCATCAGCCCAGCGGGGCGAGAGGCTGTATCAAATGCAGTTTAAAACAGGCCTCGAGCGGAGGTGCTGCATCACGTCGTATGAACCTCAGGAAAGGTCATACTGTTTGACAAGTATTCAACAGCACATGCAGTAATCATCAGACCACGTACGGTCGTGCTGTTCATCAGCACCGGCAGTCTTATTCAGTCCGTTGGGACTCGAATCTGTATCACGACGCGGAAGTACTCTTAAGAGAAGTACTATCCAGCGTTCATCAGTGTCGCCGCGCCTTAAAAACATTGAAGTTCTTTTCAAAAGGAAAGTATCGTCAAAACTTCGAACAATTAATAGTCTACACACTTAGGCCAAGTTTGAAACTTTGAGCAAACATACGTTAGCCGGCGAGGGTAATCGAAGCCCAGACACTAGTATTTGAAGTTACATCGTAGTATCTCGAAAGTATACGAGACATCAGCAGATAGTGGAAACTCTAAACGTTTTTCCCAGTGCGTTAAATAACCACAGTAGGGTCAAACATAGCAAACGCCTAATTTTCCTGAATTGAGGAGATTAGCGTGATAAGTGGCGATAGAGTAGGAGTCTACAAATAGATATCAGTAGTCAGGTGGAATTACAGGGAAGTATTCCACCAAGAAAAGACAACAGTCGTCAGAAGTCATTTCAGACGCGAAATACTAAAGACAATTGTCGAGCGCAGTGCAGTGACTCCAGGGATAAATGTAATCCATAGACCGTTTACCATAGAGACAATTGCATACTGGAAGAGACAATATTATCGTGCAGTACTATAAGTGCCGATAAATTCAACACCAGAATCAGGAGAATATTCGTAGCCAAGGAGGGGAAATTCGTACGGGACTGTCATTATCCAAATAGGAAGTAGACGGCAGCGGTCGAAACTTGCACCCCAAGTATTTGGATCGAAAATAATTCACGTGTGTAAGACAGTGTTTGATGCCACAAAGTGAAATTCTGTGTGTAAATATAATCATTAGTGACATTTATATTTTTAGTGATTCTTTTTTTAGTGTTGTGAAAATGACTGTAATCCCCCATATTAATCTAAATGTGTGAATCACTCAGTGGGAGGACGTTCTATGCCCCGGAAAGATATAGACTGAGCAGTTGGACAGTGATTTGCATATTTCTTGTACGAAAGGGCACAAAATTTACCCTTTTTGTTTCGGAAATATCCAATTATCCGAATTTTTGATTAACTGAATGGAGTATGGTCCCAATTGATTTGTATAATTGGAGTTCTACTGTAGTTAATTCATTTTGGAGGCTATGGACATCTTAGTCGTCAGTTCCATGTAGGCTACATTGGTGTGTGTAGATTTTTGTGTTACCGTGTGTTTCAAAACTAAACACAAACTGAAACTAAAACTACAGTAAAACTGAAACTGAACCTAAGATTAAAACTCATACTGAAACCAAAAAAGCACTTAAAACTGAACCTAAAACTCATTTAGAACTATACGTAACTAAAATCGAAACTACCTGAAACTAAATTTGAAACTGAAACGGAGAATAGAAACTAAATTAAGTTATAACTATAAATAAAATTAAAACTAGATTGAGTTAGGCTAGTTAGTTATTGTTGCTTTACGGGACGGAAAAGCGAGGTCATTTAAAACTGAAACTTAATTTAAACAAGTGAAACTAAAGTTGTTACTGAACCTGAAGCAGTTGTTGTTTCATTTAAGGGGCTTGGACATCGTGATCATTTAGCCCCGTGTACTTGGGTGTGAGTATATATATCTAGAAATTGTCTAATAACCTGCGTTATTTTGGTATCTATAGTATTGTGTGTATTTGTAATTCAGGTGAGGATTGGAGAGGAAGCGACCGTGGCCTTCCGTTAGGAACCATCCCGGAATTTTCTTGAGGTAAAAGTGAAAAAAAACCACGGAAAACCATTTCCAAGATGGCTGAGTTGGGAATCGAATCCACCTCTCCTCAGGTTTGCTTCACGAGACTGAGTGTACGCCGATCCAGCTCTCAAATCAAAATTAAATTTTTCGGCAGAGTCGGGAACCAAACCCGGATTTCCGGAGCAACCGCCAAGAACGATAGTCGCTACACACGAGGTAGTTGAACATGATACAAAAACTTAGACTAAAACTATATGTTAACTATAACTAAAACTGAAAGTAAAACAGGAACTTAAATTTAATCAAACTAAACTAAATTAAACTAAAATTGAAAATGAGGGCAAAGGCAATAGCAAAGCCAAAGCAAAAAGAAGGTCTAATTATTTGTACGTGTATTAACTGTGGAGTAAATAAACTTTGGTCGTCCATATGGACCATAGGATATTGAATGCAGGACAGGTGGCGTTTTGAAGTGTATTATTCTCAGGCGTAGATATAGTAAATCCTCTGATCTTAAGGAGTAAAATATGTTTCTCACCAAGGTAATTAATTTCTTCCCTTTCTTTTCCTAATGAATTATCTTTCTTGTTAGAATCCAATTAGACATTATAACAACCTATTGTACTGCCCTTTGCATTTGTTACCGGCAACTAATTGATTGTTAGAAAATGGTTTATGGCTATCGCTTGTTCCTTTATTAAGTACTCATGTAAGTCACAATGGACAAATGATGCAATTTCTTCGCACATGGAAACAGACCAGTTCTTCTCTGTAATACCTTGTAATAAATTGCCTTAAAACCTATTATAACATGTCAAACTTGAAAAGTGTGAGAACCTGATGAGGCTGCTTGGATTAATCTGGTGATATTTCACTGCAATATCACAATAGTGAATTTACAAAAGTAATAAAAAAGACTGTACATCTTTACCTTTGTATAAATATTATAATTTTGTTATTGTTAATAGTATTAATAGTAGCTCTGATTTCATTAGACTCTATGTATTGTAGACTAGACCTACAGTATGACTTCTATTAATTTATTGTTAAATAACCCAATTAAACTAAAGTAAACAGCACTATTTAAGCTTTAAGTACTAATACATCTGAACACTGTGAAAGGGTAGGCTGTGAAGCCTTAACAACACCAATAAGTAAATAAATAATGAATGAATGAATAAATGAATAAATGAATAAATAAGAAATTAAATAAAAAACAAGATGTTCAGTAAAGAACATATAGCCTACTTTCTCCTAAATGCATGGGTATTGTTATAACTCTTTGTCCTTTCAAGGAGTATAATTGAATGTTGGTTATAGTAGCTTGTTGAAATACAACGTGCTATTCAGATATTAAACATGAATATAAGGTGCCCTTTGCTAGTGCTACCTCTGTACCAATTTTCGTTAAATTAGGTTTCACCGTGTTTGTAAAGATATAGGGAATCGATTTGCAGACATACATGGCCGCTATCCGCAAATTATTGGGCTGATGACCTTGTAGCTTGGTCAAAAGATTCTTTATACATAAAGGTATAATATCGCAAAATAAGGTAGAGATCAGATGATTAGGTTAGTCGTAACTTGATTTAAGCTTATATCATTTGGGTGGCCCCCATTACGTTTCCGTCAAGATGGCGTCGATATAAAACATGACACTGAGGTGTCCTTTGATAGTTCTACATGTGTACCAAATTTCATTCAATTCGGTTTCACCGTGTTCGAATTGATAGGGGGGGGGGGCAGACATTCAGAGTACACACACTCAGACACACACACACACACACACACACAGACTCATACACAGACAGACACACATTTTTTTTACAAAAATCGAAAGTAGGCTAATAACTGACTAAATACATATACGAACAAATGAATGAATAAATTCATGTTCATGAATGAATAAAGAAATGACCATTCGTAGTGAATCATTGGTGGGTGATGATTGCTGATTTACGGGCGGATCATCTTAGTGTTCTGACCCTCAGTGGCAGATGGATCTGCAGAAGTGGTGCTTACCTACCGACACAGCCCTTTTCGGCTCTAGCGAGTTAGAATCTACCCATCATCTTCATCTTTCTACTTGGAGCCCATCGAGGGTCTGATATTAACCAACTCAAGAGCATACACCGTTGGCGGGCTCAATATAACTAAATGAATTTTAGGGATTGTCTACCGACAGCGGTAGCTACGCTCGCTAACGCGCAGCGCTGAGCTATGGAGCCTAGCTCTCTGCGGACTCGGTAAACGTTGGCTCATGGTTTCCCCATTTTCAACTCCAGGAAAATGCTGGACGGTACCTTCTGACAGGACACAGCCGCTTCCTTCCACATCTTTGCCCAGTTTCATTCATCTCCATTCATTTCATCTCTTGTTAACTCCTCTCACGAGGTTGACGTCAGGAAGGGCATTCGATCGTTAAACCATCCACCATATAGAATTTCCTCGCAACTCATCCCCGACCCTGTTGAAAACGGGAATAATAAGGGGTAGAGATCCAAATTGTTGAGATTGTCTGATGTATGTGATCCAGTAAAAGGATTGCCTTTCAGTCGGTCAACGCTTTAACATGGCCAGTTAAATTGGATGGGGAGTAAACGTTTGGGGGTGCCATACCTCAGTCGGTAGAGCCACTGTGCTTCTAATTAGAACGGAGTGGATTCGATTCTCCCCCTGGTAGTAGATTTTAGAATAAAACTTCCACTTCTTGCCTGGGGCTCACCGAGTCTCCTATAAAAATGAGGACCAGGGCAATTCCTGGCAGGAATGGTGTGGCTGACGTTTATCTGGCAACTCCATTCCATCTAATTCCAAATATATATAAACTGTATATACATTATTTGATGTAGGTACATGGAGTGGTGGAAGGCAGAAACGTTTTTAAGACTTTTTCAGTTTTGTGGGGATTCTAACTCATTTACAAGAAACTGTTCCATGTAGTAGATGGTCTGTGAAAATATGCTTCAATAGATGATGGGCCTCCATGCCTGCACTGAGTTGACTTTACTTTTGGTGAGTACAGTAAAAATTACCTATTCACACATGCTAACATGCAAAAAAATCACATGGATTAAATATTAATAGATCTCCTGGGGTGGCGTGATGGTGCAGTGGTCAAACTGCTTACCTCTCACCAATTCTAAGGGCTGGAATAGGGTACACTCAGCTTCCCGAGGGAGAGCTGAGAATAAGTGGATTTGATTACTATCCTAGCCATCCTAGAAGTGGTTTTCCGTGGTTTCCGAGGTACTACCTAAATTATGGCCGCGGCCGCTTCCTACCCAAACCCTAGCTCCAATCACCCGTACTCACACCAGTATAACCAACACAATAACACAGGTTATCAGATAGATTATAATGACACCCACACACAACGAAGGGACTATATGACACAATGTCACAAAGCCCCTAAACGAATCAACAACCACTTTGTTTTACCAAACACCATCATCCTTGACAATGTTTCTGCGTGTGACCGAGATGTGGCTGTTGTGATTCAGTAGGTCAACAGCTACCCAGAGGATACTAATCTGCAAGATTGCCCGTTACATGAGCACTGACCACTCCTCGATCACATTACACGATGAAGTCACTTGCCCACGGCACGCACTGGTCATCGTACGGCAAGTTCGCTACTGTGTACCTGGAACACCCGTTATCTGCTTCTTAACCCTTAACTCCTGACTGTCCCACTTTCCCGCCAATTACGAAGGCGGATCAAAAAATAAGTTGCACTTCCCAGTTATGGTCATTTATTACACCACCTATACAACAGCAACACGCCTATAACGACATACAATGTAACGTCACTTTTCCAGATAGTTTCCAAGAGACTCCAAACATTTCTGCGAACGCACAACCAACTTGTCGATGCCGGATGCATAGAAAGTTCATCCAGCGTCAAAGATGGGTCCCACGTCTTCTCACCGATGATCACAAGGGACAACGTTTCCAATCCTCCCTGGCATGTTTGCAACTCTATGCCGCAGACGGCAACGGGTATCTGCGGCGAATCGTCAGAGGCGATGAAACGTGGGTCCACCACTTCACCCCCGAAACGAAGAGAACATCAATGGAATGGATGCACCCCTCATCACCACAACAAAAGAAGGCCAAGGTTCAACCTTCAGCCGGTAAGGTTATGGCGACCGTGTTCTTTGACATGGAGGGTTTGCTGCGCGTGGAATTCATGCCGAAAGGAACGACGATCAACGCGGCGTCGTATTGTCAAACGTTGCACCAGTTGCGTAAAGAGATTAAAGAGAAGCGCAGGGAGAAATTGAGCGCCGGTGGGATTTTGTTGCACGATAACGCAACACCTCACATGGTCCGCCAAACGAGCGAACTGCTGCAGCGTTTCAAGTGGGAACTCTGGCAACATCCACCCTACAGTCCCGACCTAGCGCCATGTGACTTTCATCTGTTCGGTAAGCTCGAAACGGAGCTCGCTGGTCGACGTTTCCAGGCCGATGAGGAGGTGAAGGCCACTGTCTCCGTGTGGTTGCAGAACGCTGGATGAACTTTCTATGCATCCGGCATCGACAAGTTGGTTGTGCGTTCGCAGAAATGTTTGGAGTCTCTTGGAAACTATGTGGAAAAGTGACGTTACATTGTATGTCGTTATAGGCGTGTTGCTGTTGTATAGGTGGTGTAATAAATGGCCATAACTGGGAAGTGCAACTTATTTTTTGATCTGCCCTCGTACATTGCTTGCTGCTCTTCAGGTGCAGCTGGTGTAACTACAGTTCTCTTAATTACAAAGTGCTTTATTGATTACGTTTTGGAATTTTACGTTCAGTGTTGTTAATATACCCTATGTTATGTTGGGAATACGCACCTCTTGGTGGACGGCTTCGGTGGCGTAGTTGGTAGTGTTTTAGATCCCTAATTTGGGGGTGGATCTAAAAGAGAGAGTTGTTGTACTAATTTATAAGGTGGTGCCTAAAAGGGTAGCCTCCCTTGACAGGGCAAGCTGACCAGTGTAGAGTGTTGTGGTGTGCTAGGAACTAGGGGGCGTTCCTATGAATAAGGTATTAGTGTTTGAAGGGATGGGACCCAACGCAAGGGTCACTGTTCTGGTCGCTCAGCTGACTGCTTATTATGTAATTGAATCTGCTCGTATCAGCCGAGTGGCACGTGCTGCTTGCTTGCAGCCGGGCCGGCTCGGGGAACACAAAGGTACCTGAGTTAGCGCTATTAGACTACCGTCTATCACGTCTTACCGTGACGGGAGTAAGGAAGGGCGTTGGGATGTAAAAAGGTGTATAAACAGTAAAGTGTGTGTAGAGTGTAGACCAAGTGTTTATTGGTCTGTAGTTTTGATTATGAGTCCCTTGTAGGGAATGAGATTATGTTCACAATGTGTACAAGTGGTGGGTTACAGGTTACATAAGTAGGAACTCTGAACACGATTGACTGACTCACCTCGGTTGACACCAGCGTAGCCTCGGCCGTCTCGATGAAGCACTGACAATGAAGAGATCCTCTGACCTCATTAGGACGTCTTCTTATACCTTCTGACGCCCTGCTGTCAGCATTGTGTTGGCATGCTGCCCCAGTTAGTACTATGTCGCTGAGTGTAATGATTACGTAAGGCTTGAGCTGCTTTATGGAGTAGCAAGCTGTCCTTACAGTATTAATGGATGTTGCCCCGGCTTTCCAAGAGTTGCCATTTTAGGGGATTTAGCCAGATGCCGGGGGGATGGTCTCCAAGGGGTGCATACCCCTGGGATGCTGTACAGTAGCATGCTGAGCTCCTATGCCCAAGGTAGCGGGTTCACACCCCGCCGAAGTCGTCGGAAAAAGGATCTTGATCTTTTAAAATTATCTACAGTACTTGAAAATTGTGTTTTACGCTGCAAATAACATACCATTTCATACATAATTTCATAATTCACTTTAAATTTTGTGAATTCTTTAGAAGCAAACTATATACTCGTATTCTCGAGAATGAACCTCAATGGTCACATTTCATTAATAATTACATTCCCACCAAGAGGTTGGTTGGTACCTCAGTTTAGGGGCTGCAACAACGTGGTCATGTACTTTGGGTGTGTGTAGAATCTGTCTGATAACCGGTGTTAATTGTGATGGCTGTATTAGTGTGTGCTATCTGTTTTATCATTTCAAAGGATCTTGTCGACTTCATCGTTATGCTTTGGTCTACCGTTATGCGTTACGGTTACGGCATGTATGACGTCATCATGTTGTTTAGTGCATATGCACCGAGTCTGAGTTTATTCCTGGGGTCTGGCGTTATTCGATACGGAGACGGCGATTGCGTGACGTCTTGCAGCAGAGTTCACCTTCCGCACTCCGTTCCCCACGCGGGAAGCCTAAGTTAAAGGGTAATGGAGTCTGTGGAGTCTGAGTTTACTCCTGGAATCTGGCGTTATGCGATACGGGGACGGCGAGTGCGTGACGTCAAACAACAGAGTGCACCTCCCGCTCTCCGTTCCCCGCGCGGAAAGCCTAATAAGTTAATGGGTAATGGGGTCTGCTGAAAGAGTCCTGGGCCTTTCTAACATGTGTAGCATTTGTAGCATGCGTCTTTGAAATGATATAAAGTCTAGTCTCTCAGACTGACTGTATCTTTTTAATTCAAGTAAGGGCTGGAGACATTCGATTTTCAAGTAGCTCCATCTTTTGCGACCAAACGCCACCGTTAATGACCAACTGGCTCTGAACTTTGTTACTAGATGCCACAGCAGTCGGTTCCTGGCGACGAACGTTGGAACCTAAGAGCTTTAGTCAAATATTACCTATAATTTAGCTTCACACAAGTGTAATTAGTGGAAGATTCTTTATCATGCCAAAAATCTATGACATGGGACCGCCGCGCCGGCTTTACTTCCCCCCGAAGGAAGGCATAGTGAGGGATTTTAACGCTCTTAAATAATCCGTCGACTCGGCCGGGTTCGAACTCGTGACCTTGGGCATAGAAGCTCACAATGCTACCAACTACGTCACTGAAGCCGTCACCGAAATTTGAACGGCATGCAGTAATTTTAGGGACTTTAAAGTTCAATAGTATTCTACGAGTTTGTACTATCTCACGACCGGTAATAGTAGGCTAAGTAAGAAGTTCTCTTAGCAACATATAGACGTCTCTACTGAGCTAGAATGCATAGTCCTAGTTGACGAACACGTGATGACATGGCAACCACTGGATATCCATGTCCCATTTTTAGCCTATTTTCAATTTTGAAAAAATAGGCTTATGAGATCACCTATTGTCCGTGTGTGTGTGCGTGTGTGTGTGTGTGAGGTGTGTGTGTGTGTCCCCTAATGAAATCTAAACGGCTAGAGCGATTTCAATGAAACTCGGTAAGTTCATAGCACTATTCACGGCGACCTCGACCGTGCCCATCAAATTTTGTTACGTCTCACCAATCCAACATGGCGGCTGTGCGAAATATTTCAGTAGCATTCAATATCTCCGAAACTATTACCGATATCGCCCTGAAATTTTGTACGGTGATAAAGGGCACTACTAGAAGTTCAGCAATGAGACCTTCAAAAACCTACTACTACAAAACCAACATGGCGGTCAAGGGAAATTGAGACTTTTAAATAGACATTTCTCGCGATTTAACTCTCCAAACGTAATGAAACTTGGTACAGCAAATGTCTATACACATTGTAATGCACTGGAGTCTAATTTAGTTCAATTGTTTACATAACCTCAAAATGGCGGCTGTGCGAAATATTTCACTGACATTCTATATCCCCGAAACTATTACAGATATCATCATGCAATTTTGTACGGTGATAAAGGGTACTGATACAAGTTTACCTATGTATATTTCATAAACCTGTAGAGTACAAAACGAACATGGCGACCAAGCGAATTTGAAATATTTTAATAGACTTTTCTCGTGATTTAACTCCCTGAGCGCAGTGAAATGTGGTACAGTAAATGATTTTGCAGATTGTAATGCACTGCCATCTAATTTAATTCAATTGTTTACATAACCTCAAGATGGCGGCTGTGCGAAATTTTAAAATTAAGTTTTTATTCTTGTGTCGTAATCATGCGATCGAAGTGAAAGTTTGAATAATGAAGCTAGGCAATAATTGTCTTTGAATGGTACATAACTCTATGGCCTATACATATAACAATCCTAAATGGCGATCTTCCGAAATATTTAGACGGTTCTCAATATCTATGAATCTTTTACAGCAACCAAACTGATTTTTTGTTATGTTCATAGAGACTATGAACATATGTTCACCTATAGGACTTTCAGAAACCTGGTGAGCACAAATCCAACATGGCGGCGACGCGAAGTATAAATATTTAAATGGACGTTTCTCGCGAATTAACTATCCGAGTGCCGTGAAACGTTGTACGTTAAATGCTTATACAAATGTTGATCCTCTGGCATGTAATTTATTTCAATTGTTTGCATAATCACAACATGGCTGGTGTGCGTACTTTTAAAATCTCGTTTTTACTTCTTGTGTTCTAATCATGCGATTGAAGTTTGAATACTGAACCCGCTGAGCTATGGTTCATGTGATATTTTTGTGACGGAATAATTATTATGGGATGTAGTACTTTTGAACATACCCAGAATACCACGTGGAGCGGAGAGCTCAATTGCATTTTTGACTTTGGAGGTCTTGTTAATCACTTTTATCCTTTCACAAGACTCAGAATAATCTAATTCGTCATTCTGTATTATTGAATCATTTTGGTGAATGATTATTACGTTTTTGGTAAGGTATAACACTTGCAGATACGCAAGGAGCTATGAAAGTAGTCGCTCAATGACTTCGTTTTGGCGACCTACTTCCGAGTGAAAGTCAGTGACGACACTACATCTGGAGATCTGACGCCCGACAGGCGTGTTTCGAGTATCCGTCCGTCGCGACGTGGACATTATAAATATTTTTGTGCTCAAGTGAGCATCCGACTGCATCGTGTGTTGAAAATAACTATACTAAACTATACTAACGTTGTCACACATCGTGGACATATTATTGTTCTACGAAAGGCCATATTAGGCAATATTTTCTACAAACTGTAATTGGTGCCATACGCCAGATATTTTTCCCACGTGTAAGTGGAAGGGCAAAGTGCCACGCCGAAAATATAAGAGTTATCGTCTGATAATTGTGCCAAGACGACGTGATTATTACTGCCAACGATCACAACATTATTGCTACGGAAATTCTGAATTGAAAATATCAATTTTATCGCGGATGCCACGTGATTGATAAAACGTGATACAATTGCACGTGCTAACAAGCAAAGCATCGCATCGTGTTGAATCTTGAGGATCAACAGGCTGAAAACTACAAAATACTGTGGAGAACACTATTATTTGCATCGTCCACAATAATCACGCCGAAACGCCGAGAGGAACGAGATATTTCGACATTTTCGACATCATGCAAGACATTGAACTTTTCCACGCCATGGTGAAGAAGACGATTATGGGCTAATACCATTCCGGTATGAGGGAGACGTCGTGATGGAGACCACCAGCTTGATGGAACGTCAGGATGCCGAGGACGCAGACGAAGGAACGTGGATGCCGACTTCCAGGCACATTCCAGACCTTTTTGGGAGACCATCATCCGGAGGCGAACGAACCCTGGTTTCTTGGGAGGTCCAGATTGGTGAATCCGTGGAGGACAGGACCATGCTGGAGAGCCAAGCAGAGTTTTTCGCGACCCTGGTCGATGAATGTCTGAGCCGATGTGAGAGCTACCAAAAGTCGTGAGTTTGGGCACCCTTTCTTTTGTAATAGTCCGCGGTGGTATATTTAGATATCGTAGTTTTTTTTGTGAATCAACCGCACTTATGTGTCAGCCATTTGCTAGGTAGGGTTGTAATTAGTATATTGTTGTTTATTACAGTCATTGTGAGTCACCCTGTGGGGTAGACCAGTTTTGGTTAACCCTGGTGCCGTCCTGATGGACGTCATACCACGTTATAGCCGACCCACTGCCAAACATGACTGTAATCATTTGCAGCTATTTTGCTCAGCCATGTGTAGGATATTTATCCGTGGTTTCATTCAGATGTCATCGTCACTTTATTTAACTGCAATCTTTGCAACCAGTCTGTTGAGACTTATGACCTCGTTAGATAGGTCGTATCGTTAGGAAACCAACTGTTGTTTCCAGTTTTATAAAAATATGCTGTATTTTCATTTTTGAAAGCGCTCAGAAGCCAATTTATAGTCAAATACTGACAGATTTATTATTTTGGAGAAAGTGTAGATATCAAGCATCGAACTAAGTGCACTATCGCATCATTATGCAGGTCTAGAGTTGCAGATCTGTGCCATATTTATCAATTTGTTACTACTTTGTTTCTGTCATGAGGACACAGGTGTTAATGTTATACTGAGAACTTAATAAGTGTTATATCTTTGATGAGCAAAGAAGCTCGTGAGACATGCTGTTATGTCTGTGATTTACTATTCTTTGAAATGAAGGACTGCGATACTTTATTGTACAGTTAAATTGTAACGTGTTTAGCACACGGATTCTATAAGGTTTTTGAACCAAGCATATGCTAAGAATGACAAGGCCAAATATTACGGTATTATATAATGTTAAAACTAGCCGGCCTTGCCTGATGAAAAATGTGGTCAGTGAAGGACTGCAATTTGTGAAGTTGTCACCAATAAACTGGTTTGTTGACCCAGTAACCTTGAAAACAAATGCTTGAAAGCGAGACAGAACTACGATAACATAGGACAGAATGTTGATTTCATTCATCTCTTTCTTTCAATGCAGCTATTGCTCATGAAACCCAGTGTTTCTTACTGTATTTTTGTTCATTTGTTTTTCTTGGATTTTCATACTGTTAGTTAGATATTTTGCTGCGAGGAATGTCATTTCGACATGTCCAGGGTTGTCAGGCTTCTTTATGCATTGTTGGCGATCCTCTTGAGAGAGGCAAATTATAATGAAGGCAATTTGGTTATTAAATGCGAGGTTTTTGCCGCAGGTAACCCATGATATTATGTGCCTTGAGTGAGTAAGACGTGCCATTGTTGTAAGTCGCGCATCTGTTGTTGTTATGAGGCATTATTATGAGAGTTGTTGAAAGCGAGGTATTTACCGCTGATAACTCGTGTTATTGTGAGTCCGAGCCGAGTTTGCTCGTTGAGTTTTCCGACTATTGAGTCGATGTTTTGCTGCGGGAGAATGATCTTTAGAAGACTACTCCTTGTCAGGCCTTTGTCAGAATACGCCATAAACCTACGGAAGGAACAAAAACCGACATAATAAACATCATCCGCATAATTGTTTTAAACAAGATCTAACTAACATATTATTTCCATTTAAACTTTGACATTCTTACATTTGAACCTGCTGACATGGCCGTGCAGATGAAGGGATTTCCTTTATTGGAAACGACGAAGACTGTAGACATTTTTGTTGTGACCTGGCGCACACATGAACCATTAGTTCATAGTGTGTGGAGCGCAGGCCATGTGATTGTCAGACGTGGTTCTAACTACGCTATCACCGACATTACTATCAAGCTAGATGACAATGGTTTACAAAGAGTTAACCATGGGGCAGGAAGGCATTATAATAAAAACTGTGTTGTACTATAATTATTGATGTCATGAAACTGTATTTTTCCCCATGTTACCTTTATTGCGTGCTATTTAGCACATGATTGTTGATTAGATTAATTGTTTTTAAATGGCTGTACACTTAGCTTTGTATTGTAACTGTTTTGCTATTACGGACGTCACCGCCGTAACTTTGAATGTTAACTGATAGGACTTAGCTAGAAAAGTTAAATGTAAATGTGGAAATGGTACCACCATAACTTAGCTTTGCTTTGCTCCTTCACTTAAATGTAACTTCATATTAGCTTGATCATGTAACTTGTATTAGGGATTTTGCGTCGTACCATTTACCCAGCGTTGTTGCTGTTGCTTACTTATTGTGTATTAGATCTTTCGCGAGGGTTAATGTAACTTCATTGTTAGGGACTTGAACTTTTATTATCATTAACTTTTAGCTTGCGGATTAGCCGAATATAACCCTCCGAACTAGGATAGGGTTTTGTGGAAATCTACAATAAATTTTCACGGTGTTTTACATAAGCCTGGATGTTTAATTTCACCGTCTAGTTTTTGAGGTGAACCTTTCCTTAGGCCGTCTTTGACCATCGCAACCATGTACCACGCTCCCCGTGGACTATAGAACCTCGTGCCGCTTTGGCCTATTGTTAGGAAGTTCACCTGATCCTCACGGCAAACTTTTAAAGGTCCGACGGGGGAGATGTTAGGAGAGTCTTCGCGGTTGTTGGCTATCCCGACAGCTTTACCGGAGGACTTCTGAAGGTCACTCACAAATATGTGCCGTTGCCACCCGGCTGACGGTCACAATACCACACGTACACAATAGTCTTAATGTAATAGTACAAAAATAAAAATCCATCCTGGCGACCATATGAAATATTTAGACGGTTCTCAATATCTACGAATCTGTTACAGCAATTAAACTGAAATTTTGTATGTTGATAGAGACAATTAACATGAGTAGGATATATGAAAATAGGATGTATAGTTCTTCACGGAACTACTTGTTTTTCACGCTAATCAGTGTAATCACAAATAAACCTCCAGCTATAAAACTTAGGCTATATTCATGTTGAAACTAATGGGACTACTCGAATGAAAACTGGTACAGAAAGAGAGGAGTGTATGTGAGATCAGATGGCCCTAGAAAGAAATAAACGCTATTTCTGAAGATTAGTGCCTATAGCCCATTAACATCACTCCCTTTAGAACAAGATGTGATCACGTTTCAAGAGAAGAGTAAACAACAGTCGAGGTTGTCTAACGAGATTCCTGTATTTACAGTTTGTCTCCCGTTATGGTTATTAATCCTAAAGCACTGAGCTGTTAACAGACACAATCCCGGAAGCGTGCCACAAGAGCACTTGACACTCCCTGCACCTCCAGCGGCAAATTCTGTGTGTTCTTACAATATTGTGTGGTGTTCTTAATAAGTTAGCATTCTTCCGACTCTTGACACTTCAACAAAGTTGGAGATCCGATTTGTAAAGATGTTGTTACCGGACACGGTAGCCAAGAGCACTAACGCACTAGCTCATGCCTCTCTGACATCGAGAGAGCGTGGGTTCGAATCTCATCTCAGCCATCTTGAGAATAATTTCCGTGGTTTCCCATGTACGCCACCACCGAGATGGTTCCCTTCAACAGAACCACGGCCGATTTCCTTCCAATATCCCTTCCCTGACCTTCCTTAATTTGAACCAAGTTAGCG
This sequence comes from Meconema thalassinum, assembly GCA_946902985.2. Classification (NCBI taxonomy): domain Eukaryota; kingdom Metazoa; phylum Arthropoda; class Insecta; order Orthoptera; family Tettigoniidae; genus Meconema; species Meconema thalassinum. Next base: position 224,633,029 of record OX336394.1, read on the forward strand.
GTCACCTGGGCGATCGACCTGTCACCATCCCCAGTTGTTGTCTATCCAGGGGCGTATATCAGGGGGGGGGGGGAGGTGCTGAGGGGTCTCCAGCCTCCACCCTCCCGAAAAAAGCCAATAAAAATTAAGTTTTTTTCCCGTGTGACCTCCTGAGAGGCCGAGTGCAGGTCTTACTGGTCGACGCCCGTGGGCGACCTGCGCGTCGGGATGAGGATGGAATAGATGAAGATGAATGAAACTGGACAAGGTTGTGGAAGGAAGCGGCCGTGGCCTGTCAGAAGGTGCCGTCCCAGCATTTGCCTGGTGTTGAAAATGGGAAACCACGGAAAACCATTTCAAGGACAGCCGACGGTGGGACTCGAACCCACGCGTCTACCGAGTCAGCAGAGAGCTTGGCCCCATGACCTACGCGCTTTAGCCAGCGTAGCCACTGCTGTCGGTAAGAAAATGTTGCTTTGGTAGGAGCATAAAATATTTGTAAATTAGGTTGTAGCCTAATTTTAACTTATTGGGTAAGTTATAAACAATATTAAGATTGAAATTAGACTAACTCGTGGTGTAGTGGCTGGCATTCTTGGCTGCCGCCCCAGAGATCCGAATTTAATTCCCGACTCTGCCAAGAAATTTTAATTCCGGTCTGACGGCTGGAACAAGGTACACTCAGCCTTGTGAGGCTAAACTGTGAATTCCACAGTACGGTACTTTAGAGAAATAAATTATCAACTTGTAAAAAAAAAAAACAACAACTGATTACGTTTCTGCTTAGTAAATTGACAAATATTGAGATATTTGCCATTCACACTCCATAATAATTGAAAATTCATTAAGTATGAAATTTTATTTGTGTTTTATGTTGTATTTTACAACTTCTTTTGTATTGCCAGTGATTGTAGGTTATATAAACTTTGAATCTTATCTAAAATAATTACACAAAGTTATATGCTCCAAGATATTGGTTTATATTTCTGGGTATTTTGCGGTGTCAATCCCCTGAGAATACTCACAATTTTCCAGGATAGTCATCCCCCCCCCCCCCCCGAAAAAATTGCATATACGCCCTTGAGTCTATCTGCTGACAAAGGGAGTTCAGCTTCAGGACACCGTCCTTGTGACGGTAGAGGAATGATTCCTCGCAGAGTAGGTGGGTGAATCCGAGCTGGAAGCATGAGCGATAATAAATGTTAATTCATTTTTGGGGCTTGGGACATGTTGTGCATCAGCCACTCATTTATTTAACGTGTGGCTTTTAGTGCCGGGAGTGTCCGAGGACATGTTCGGCTCGCCAGAGTTTGTAGCTGCTTCTATGCAGACACCCATGGGGTGAGCTACAAGTACTGTCGCGTGTGGATTAGATGAAATGAATGAAGATGAATGAGCAAGTTCAATTTCAAGTAGTTCCAACTTTGTCTACCGAATACCACTGAAACCTAGCAACGAACGTTGGAACTTAATAGAGCGTTTCTAATGAAATATAACCTACACATTTGGCTACACACTACCAATTGTAGTGGTAGGTTCTTTTTCATGCCATAAATCTATGACATGGGCCCTCCGGCTTTGCTTCCCGTCCGAAGGAAGGCATACTGAAGGGTTTTAAAGCTCTTAAAAAATCCGACGACTTCAGCCGGGTTTGAACCTTCGGCATACTACCGACTACGCCTCCGAAGTCGCTGTAATTGTAACTCTGTTACAATATTTGGTTAGTAACGGTAACTGTATTTCACTTACTTATAAAATATAATCCTGGTTTGCATATTTCGTACTATGATTGCATACGTTGGCAATTTTCCTATATAATGATACACACATTACATGCATAACCTTTCACCCATTATATTCCTGCTAACCATTAATGGTCAACTTATTCTGTTCATTATTTACTCAAACACCGAGTGCTAGTCAATTAACCATATGTAAGTATTTCAGGAGGATAATTAAAATAATTTCAAGTTATGTTAATGGAGCTCATTGAACAATTACGGTACTAGTAAGGGCCATGCATGTGGAGTGGCACTCCAAACATGGAAAGTAGGCGAGGTTTCTGCCGACCTCTGACACGTGATTACTGAGCAGTTGGAAGGAGTGTTTAATTACATTGTAGCCTAGGCACTGCGTCTTCTAGTCCTAAGTGGAGATTCTTATCCTTTAATTAAATTATTCAAGCAGTAGTCTACCTGAATATCATCATTTTCTTCATGTAATTACAATGGACAGCATGTCAGCTTTGGTGGCGTAGTCGGTAGCATGCTGAACTTCTATGCACAAGACCGCCGGTTCAAACCCGGTCGAAGTCGTCGGATTATTTAAGAGCGTTAAAATCCCTCAGTATGCCTTCCTTCGAAGAGGAATTAAAGCCGGCGATGGCGGGCCCATCTCATACATTTATGGTATGTAAAAGAACCTTCCACTATCTGCACTTGTGTGAAGCTAAATTTCTAGGTCAGATTTCATTAATGCTCTATTATTTTCAACTTTCATCGCCAGGTGCAGGCTCTGCAGGCATCTAGTATCCAAGTTAACAGCTAGGTGTCGTTGACGGTAGCATTTCGTAGCAAAAGTAGGAGCAACTTGAGACACCGGTTATCAGGCAGATTCTACACACATCCAAAGTACACGGGGCTACATGACCGCGTTGACGCAGTCCCAACCAATCGAATTACACCTCCCGGTTCACTTAAGAAAGTTGACTTAGTATATCCGCAAATTTTGCAGTGTTGCCATTACTTTTTCCTCAACGTGTAAGAATCCGCAGTCTGTGATCGATGAGTAGAGTGCTTGTTCGCTGACCGGAACTGTCCACTCTTCAGTGACTCGTTTGAAGGAAAGAAATAAAGAGATACAAACAAATCTTCGCAAACAACATATCCCGTAATGTTCTTATAGATGCGTATACATCCGTCTCAGTAACCGCAGCCATGGCTCTAAGTTGCCGTGTAGGCACGTATGTAGCGCGACTAAGTGATGTTATTTAAAAACAGGTCCCTAATTCATGTGGAACAGATACAGGACGTGTCACAACGGAACACCTGCTGTCATTCATGAGGAAGTGAATAGTTAAACCGGTAGCCCGATACTTGTCACTGCCCGCCAGATCAACGAACGCACTATTTTTAACTTCATACCTTCCTTATTTGGGTAACGGGCCGATTGGTTCTTGCTAACAAAAAGTATCCTCGTCGGCTATGTTTAGCGCTTGATTGACGGTCATTTAATGACACCACTTAGCCCATACGAGCCGGCTCAGTCCTCGGCTCCAAGTAGCCTCTATCTCTTGTCGATGGCACAGCTACGTTGCATGATACGGAACATACAGTGGCGTAACTGTCGGGGCGGGGGTGATTAAGGGGATCAATCCCCCCCATCTCAGAGCCAATTGGTAAAAAAAAAACCCACACACACACACACACACACACACACATCGTAATTTGATGACATTTTTATTTTGAAAAATAAAAGCCAATTTGACAAACAATTTAATTATGTTAGTTATAGTTAGTTATTGTGTTTTAATGGGTGGAACTATGAGGTCATCTGCCCCTCTTAACACGGATTGAAGTAGGAAAGTGACCAAAGTCGGACCCCCATTTTGTTTTTTACCTGTATTGTTATTAATTTCATCTTTTTTAAATTTGAATTTTAGCTAGATGAGTTCTTTGATATGTTTATAACATTGTATTTGGTTCAGATTAACTTATAACAGCCCAGTTTTTCCTATGAAATGTTTTCATTAAAAGTAACAAAAATGACGTCTTGGAAAAAGTATGCCAATGTCGGACCCCTCTTAAGATGAACGTAAAATCACACAAAACCACTACAAAAGTAATGAAGAACGTGAAAATACTTTATTTTTACATTATACAATGTCTTGTTAGGAACATAACTTATTGTTATGACCACAAAATCCAGAAACCGACCACTTTGAGAGTTTCCCATTTTCTCACGCAAGGACTGATATTTTGTTGGGTCATCTGAAACAATATTTTGAATGGCTTAAATAAAAGCCAAGAAATTTTAATTTTAATTTCAGGAGTCCAACTCAGGGTTATTAGGGGGTCCAACTTAGGATTTTTAGGGGTCCGACTTAGGAAAGCCGTGGGGGTCCTACTTAGGACATCTTGTACTTGATATTTTCGAGGCTATGAAAAAAAATGAATAGGTATTTCGACAAGCAAATACAACATTTATCAAGTGTATCGCTTACTAAAGACAGTACTGTAAACACAATGTGACTTACCCTCTTTGAAATATAAAACAATCACTATTCCATGAGCACGTGTAAAAACATCCACTCACATGAAAACCAGTAATGGCGGAACTGACGGGATACTCCCCACAGTCCAGTGCTGCCAATTCCACAACATAACATTTCCTTTCATACCTTCACATTCAATCTTGTTCCACCATGCGGCAGCACCGTCCAAGCAAAATAATGCAGGGGTCCGTCTTAGGGACTCGGGTCCGACTTTGGTCACTTTCCTCTACAAATTTGGAATGAAATTTAAAATTTAGAGGTGGACACCTAAATTTGAAAAGACCGAAAATTAATCAAACAAAAAATAAAATAAAATTAATAATTATAATAATAAACAAAATTTACGGAATAAACAAAAAATTCAGAATTCAAAAAAGAACAAGTCTTTGAGTCAATGTACACTGGAAAATTTAGATTGCTGGCCTAACCCACTCTCACTTATAAAGCGGATGACGAGATCAGCAGCCACCGAGTCATCGGCTAATATAAGTTTGAGTGTCATCTGCAAATCAAGGTTTCTTCTTAAGTCAGCAAGATCCACACACTCGGTTAAAATATGGGTCATGGTGAAAACGGCTCTACAGGTAAGAAGTGGGGGGTCTTCCCTTCTCATTAGGTACGAGTGGGTGAATCTTGTATGTTTATAATTTGAGAACATTTATCTGTACTTGTGTAAAATATTTAATGTTAGGCACATTAAAAGGTATCAAATGCTAGCGAGATCAAACGTTTATGGTTTGCTTTCATTGATTATCTTATTTTGCCCCCCACACAAAGCAAAAAAAAAAATCCAACAACACATGACCAAAACAGAAAGCAAAAACAAAATTCAGAAAACAAACAAAAACCAAAACAAAAAAACACAAAGCAAAATTCAAAAACAAAAGCAAAAGCTGAAAACAAACACAAAACCAAAATCCAAAAACTCAAAGAAAAAGCAAATTTTAAAAACAAAAGCAAAACCAGAAAACAAACACTAAACCAGAAACAAGAACACAAAGCAAAACGCCAAAGTTTAAAAACAAAAGCAGAAGCAGGAAACAAACACAAAACCAAAATCAAAAACACAAAGAAAAAAGACAAAGTAGAAAACAACAAACACAAACCCAAAACGAACAAAACACACAGAAAAAAGCAAAAATCAAAAACAAAAGCATAAGCATAAAATAAACACAGGAGCAAAAACAAAAAATACACATCCAAAAACAAAAACAAAAACAAAAGAAAAATTCAAAAACAACTAAAAATCCAAAAATTAAAAAGAAACATAAAGCTAAAGCAAAATTCAAAAGCAATAGTAGAAAACACACACAAAACCACAAACGCAATTAGTTCAGATTTGATTCCGTTCATTCCCCTCCAGAAGCAAATCTTAGTTACGCCACTGGACACATCGCATTCCAAGTTGAGTAGGAAACATTATAACTCGGAGACTTATTAGGAACATACGCGAATGGTTTTAATACGATTGCTTTCCTTCTTTAAAATTGTGTTAAAATCGAACATTTCATGTTTTGTGTGTATGTGTGTGTGTGTGTGTGGGGGGGGGGGGGGTATATCCATTTTGTATATTAAACGAATAATTGAATATCTATAATAATTAACATTTTATTAAGTTTAAAGATCAATTATTTTATGTTTAAATGTGTGTTCATCATGAGAAATTTACAGTGAAAATTATTTATGCATACTTTAATTGAATTAAGTTCGAGGTACCGTAATAGAAAATACGTAACCATCTCAAGGTGTAGCGGCTAGTGTTCTTGGCTGTCGCCCCGGGTGTCTTGGTTCAATTCCCGGTTATGACAAGAAATTTTAATTCTGGTGTGAGAGCTGCAACATGGTAGACCGAGCCACTTGTTGCAACACTGAGAAGAGGAGGCTTGATTTCCCACTTCTGCCATCCTGGAAGTGGTTTTGCGTGGTTTCTTCCACTTCTACAGCAGGAAAATGCTGGGAAGGTTCCAAACTTATGGCCACGACCTCCTTCCAATTCCTAGCTTCAGTTACAAATACACACACTCCTACAGCCATCACAATGACACATGCTATTAGACAGATTTCAAACTTAGCCTAGTACACGGGGCTACATGACCAAGATGATGTAAAGACCCTAAATGATCAACAACAACTCGTCGTATTCATTTAGGCATTTACAAATCATATTTATGCACCCACCTCCAAATTTTAAATTCGTCTAAATTTGTATAATTTTGTCTTTGTTAAGAGGAGCAGATGAGCTCGCTGTTCCACCTTTTAAATCAACAATTACTATCTATCTATCTTACTAACTAACTAATTAAGGCTGTCGGCCATTACAGGAGGGCTGTTTTTTTTTTCAAGTTCCGATGCACTGTATAAAAATAACAGATTGACATACCAAACTGATTTTACTATTAAATGTTTGCTTGTTTTATTCTTATGTCTCAACATAATCGCCAAAACGATTGAAACATTTGTCGTATCGTTACACCAGCTTTCCAATGCCCTCGGCAAAAAATTCTGCCGCCACGGAGGTGGGTAAGTCTGAAGAGTCTCCTGAAGTTTTTCCTTATTGGCGAGGCGTTGCTGCCTAATCCTACCTTCAATTCTCGAAATATATGAAAATCATTCACGACCGTACTGTGCCAACGTTACGATAGATCCAAAGAATTCGAGTATGATATTTTGGACCATCTGGCGTTTAGTCCAAACCAGCACTGAATGATTTTCACCGATTTCGAGAATTGAAGGTATGATGGGGCGGCAACGCCTCGCCAAAAAGGAAACACTTCAGGAGACTGTCCATACGTACTCACCTCAGTGGCGAATGAATTGTTTGCTAAGGGCATTGGAAAGCTGGTGTAACGATACGACAAATGTTTCAATCGTTTTGGCGATTATGTTGAGACATGCGAATAAAACAAGCAAACATTTAATAATAAAATCAGTTTGGTATGTCAATATGATGTTTATATAGTTCATCGGAACTTGAAAAAAAAAAACCACTCGTGACTACCCAAGATTTACGATCATCTACAGTACACCTAAAACCATAATCAGTGTGGGTGATTAAGGGCTTACCGACAAGAGTAAGCTGATAGCTGCTCTCTCATTATGGATGATTGGCTGTGATATTCTTCCACTGGTCATTGGTCCTCTCATTAGTATGTGTCCAGATAGCTACGAGTCATTGATATTACTGAGGTGGGATAATTTATCGTGTAGGCTACTCCATTCTAAATGTTTCACAACATGGGAACGTTAATTCCCCATCGATGGCGGGTTTAAATATAAAGAAATAAAAGCCCTTTGACACAAAAATTGAGGACAGTATACCCTATAAATCGCTAACAGGTAAGTAAATTTCAAGGGATTCCAGAGTTTCCTCTATTGCCTATGTTACTTTTCAACTTTTTTTTACCTTTTCATCAGAAAGTTTTTACTGGAACTAATTGCATTTTTTTCAGAGATATTCCATGAGGCTCTCTCCTTGCATAAAGTCGACTCACATATACCGACAAAGCACTTACTGAATAAGTATGTCAAGCCATTATTATTCCTGTTTATACAAGGTCGGAGATCAAGGTTGTATCCAGGGCATTCTAGAAGTCACCTCAGCAACGCTTCACCATCTAGGATTTGAAAGTGTGCTGTGGTTGAGGCGACACTGTGACCTAAAGCACCTGTCCGGACAGCAGGAGATTCAGGTTCGAATACCGGCTGCAATCACATTTGGAAGTCTTACTCAACACATAAGTTCATGAATGTTTTTAGACTACTTTCGATTTTTGCAAAAAATGAAAGTAGACTTCTGAGATCTACACAGGGCCAAAAAATTGTGTGCCTGTGTGGTGTGTGAGTGTGTGTGTATGTGTGTCTCCCTATCAATTGAAACACGATGAAACCGAATTGAACGAAATTTGGTACAGAGGTAGCACTAGCAAAGGGCACCTCAGTGTCATGTTTTATATTGCCGCCATCTTTACCAAAACTTAATGGCAGCCACTCAAATGGCCAAACCTTAACATTAAATTACGACCGAACTAATCATCGGATCTTTACAAAATTTGGTAAAAGGATACCTTCATATGAGACGCGTCCGTGCTCAAACTACAAGGTCATCAGTCATGCCATTTAAATATGGTGGCCGTGTGAATTATGCAAACATTATAATTAATAGCTTAGGGTCCACCAATTCCGATTATCGAGCCGAGGGTGGTTTAAGCTATCCTAATGGACGTGTTCCTTTATTTATTATAATTTTATGTTATAATATTACATTTTATCATTGACCTAAAATAGCTGAGCCATATCTGTCACATGAAAAGAAGGCAGTTGACCTCTTGTGCCTGTCCTATATTTCGGAAGTTTGAGTATGTTGCATGCAATATAGCCTACTGATAGAAATAATATAATCTTTGTATGAAATGATTTATAATGAAGTTATATGGTTTATATATATCGTTTATTTCAAGACATTATTTGCCAATACGTTGTATCTATGTCGGATAATAACTCTAAAATATTATGGACATGTTTGACTCTCTGCCAGCGCATTAGTTTCTCACGCGGGTGACTGGGGTTCGCAATCGACTAAAGCTAACCTTCTTACTTGAATTATTTTACAATGATGTGGACAAGCTCTTTCCGCAGATACCAAATGAAATGCCATTTAGCTCAAAGGAGAGGCTAATGTATACATTCGTTTATTAATAACTAGCAGAAGTACCCGCTCTTCATAAGTTTATCAGAACGAAGTTAGTTTTCTGGGTATATCGCAGACACTGTTTAAGGACCATAAAACGTGGTTTTCAGAGACCCTTTATAGACTCCCTAGTTTGGTGTCACACATTGAGAAGCGCAACATATGCTTTGGTCATCCTTCTAGGATGTTTTTTATTTTTCGCCTATTCAAGCATGTATTTTGAAAAGTTGTTCCTTATACCCATCCTTCTATGAGAAGTACGTTGAAGAGTATTCTAAATGATTGGTGTATTGACTCATGGTTACAATACCTAATTTTACGATGCTCTTATCACCCGAACATGAATTATAGGCGTACATAAACATAAAGATGTATCAACCACACAGTATCAAACAAAATCATATTTACAATGAACCCGTTTGTCGACAAAAATATGATTACATAAAATGTGCTCTCAAACTAAATTCACCTAACGTGACAATAATATTGAAAACCTTGTTGACGAAACACAATATAGCCTATGTAAAATTAAAACTGACCCTCACCGTTGTGGAAAGTCCCCATCCCCAGGAAGACCCCCTTAATAAATTATAAAGGCTTGGTGCATGCAAATTCGGGATTTTTAGCCTCCAATGGCCCAAATTCCCAAAAGCTGCAAAAACACTATTCCAATCCAGGAATTTTTTAAAATAATGTTGCTGTTTGGAGATTTAATAGACCTTCTGTACAACATATCACACGTGTAAGTCACGTGTAAAAATTCTAGGGTACCCCTTGACCCCCTTAATCGCATTGTTGAATTTTACAGTCTATGTTTGATTCCACGATAACCTTATAGCCATTTGAAAACTTTCACTGAAATGTAATAAATTGAGTGGGATAGCTTCTTACAGAAATAAATGGAAAGTTGGATGTTACCTCTTGTGATACTGTTGTCATGTTTACCGGCTTGCATTACTTCATTAGTTTCTTCCTGTTCTTCTTCTTCTTCTTCTTTCGGATGGGCCAGCTAAGGACCACAACGTTCAACTTTTCAGTTTGGCGAGGGACTTGTTGTTTGCCCAATATTCGCGCATTATCTGGCTATGTACTTCCTTTCTCTCTTTTGTCCAGATGATGCCGGTTATCTTACAGTGTGGTCTGTCCTGAAAACTCCTCAGTTTAAGTATCTTTCTGAGATGTGATGGGCTTCAAATATCGCTTTTCATTATCTTCAGTTCTTGGATATCCTTATTAACTACTGTTAGTGACGGTGTCAAGCTCTTTCTATTCCCCCAGTAGTTGAGAAGCCGGTTGGTTAATCTTGTTGGGTTCATCCATGAGACTTGTCCGTAGAATGCCAGACGTCTCTTCCTGGCCACATCTGTGATTTTCTCAGTATATTTATATAGCTCCTGATTTGGTGTGCTTCTGTACTCGTCATCTATTTATTAGTTTATTAAATGAAATTAGTTTTCTGGGAATATCTCAGAAACGTAGTTTTAGAGCCTTAAAACGTAGTAGCCTCCGAGCCACCGAGGGGATGAAAATGAGTTTTGTCTCGTCCTTGTACGTCGTAATATAATAATAATCATAATAGTAATAATAATAATATCGTATGGCCTCGGGTCCCGGGTGCAAGCTTTGTAATTTGACACCCAGAGGTTAGCTTGCATGTCTAATTTCGTTGTTCCTTGAATCACTATCAAAGTCAAGGAGGTTAGATATCTATGCTCCTTGAACACTATAGCGCTTTCTAGTAGAGAAATGAGGAACTTTGTGTTGGCGGAAACTCCCGAGATTAATTTTGCCATTATGAACACGTCCTACTGAATTCAAATGGATTTTTAACATGCCAACATCGTATGACATTCGTGTCGTATTTTTGCCGCCTTTAAAAAAAAAATCACTTACCACGGCCAGGAGCGAACCTGAAATCTTGGGGTTAGTAGACCGACACGCTAACCACTCACCCACCGTGGCAAGCTATCATAATAATAATTTATAATATAGATATAGCGATATAATAGACCTTTAGTACCACTCCCGCCCGTGTAAATCACGTGAAAAATTCAAGAGTACCCCTTGACCCCCTTAAGCGCATTATATACGTATTGATGAATTTTACAGCTTAAGTTGGTTCCGTGATAATCTTATAGCCGTTTGCGAACGTTCACAGTAATTTAATAAATGGAATGGCATTGCGTCTTACAGAAATAGATGGACTTCAGAGAATGTGTTGCCATGGTTACCAGCTTGCATTCTTTCAAAAGCTTAATAAATGAAATTAGTTTTCTGGGTATATCTCAAAAACTGTTGGTTTTAGGACCTTAAAATGTGGTTTTCGGGGCCCGTAGGGCTCCCGAATTTTGTTTCTCACATTGAGACGCTGAAAATGAGCTCTGTCTCGTCTTTCTACGCCCATTTCAGCATGCATTTTAAGGGGATAGGCCGTCTTTTATGAGAGGTATGGAGAAGAGTTACGTCAATGATTACTTTCGTGCCTCTGATGGACATCTGTACCAAATTTTACGTTGATCCACTCAGCCGTTCTCGAGTGATACGCATGCAAATTTGTACACAGACAGACAAACAGACAGACAGACAGGCAGACAGACAGACAGACAAAAATGTTGTTTTTGCGCGCAACCGCCATAAACCAGTCTGAAACGCGTTAATAACTCGAACTTCCAAGGAAATTCAGAAAAAAACAGCCAAACTTTCATTTTTATATATAGAGAGTGATTACAGCCCTAGGATCGCACATAAACAGAACATTAAGGAAAAAGGAGAATAGAAAAACAGAATACACGTTGTCATCAACCACAGCCTTCTCAATGCCTCTGTACGGTGCTGTCCTCTTGTGGGTTGCGTGGGTACTTGTTCAAAACATTCCGCTTTGTGAATCCCTGGCCTCCTGAAACATTGCAATTTTGTATTAGTTCAACTTCTAGCCATGACCGTGCTCCGATTACCTTTTAGCACTGCCAGCTGGATTGTGTCCCTCTTGGTTGCTTTAAACTGCCAGCCCATTAATAACTCAGAGGCGTACAAGGTATATATTAATTCACTGCTAGTTGCAGCACCAACCTACTGTGATCGCGGCGGATATTTAAAGGAAAGAAGGATTTTTAAGTTTGGAGGCTTAATATCGAGATCAACGAACGTGAATGCATTGCAATGTTAGTAGTTTTGTTATTCAATAATCATAAAGTATATAATATTGATTTAGACACATGCTTACTGGCTAAACTTATATATATATATACAGGGTGTTACAAAAAGGTACGGCCAAACTTTCAGGAAACATTCCTCACACACAAAGAAAGAAAATATGATATTTGGACATGTGTCCGGAAACGCTTAATTTCCATGTTAGAGCTCATTTTATTACTTCTCTTCAAATCACATTAATCATGGAATGGAAACACACAGCAACAGAACGTACCAGCGTGACTTCAAACACTTTGTTACAGGAAATGTTCAAAATGTCCTCCGTTAGCGAGGATACATGCATCCACCCTCCGTCGCATAGAATCCCTGATGCGCTGATGCAGCCCTGGAGAATGGCGTATTGTATCACAGCCGTCCACAATACGAGCACGAAGAGTCTCTACATTTGGTACCGGGGTTGCGTAGACAAGAGCTTTCAAATGCCCCCATAAATGAAAGTCAAGAGGGTTGAGGTCAGGAGAGCGTGGAGGCCATGAAATTGGTCCGCCTCTACCAATCCATCGGTCACCGAATCTGTTGTTGAGAAGCGTACGAACACTTCGACTGAAATGTGCAGGAGCTCCATCGTGCATGAACCATATGTTGTGTCGTACTTGTTAAGGCACATGTTCTAGCAGCACAGGTAGAGTATCCCGTATTAAATCATGATAACGTGCTCCATTGAGCGTAGGTGGAAGAACATGGGGCCCAATCAAGACATCACCAACAATTCCTGCCAAATCGTTCACAGAAAATCTGTGTTGATGACGTGATTGCACAATTGCGTGCGGATTCTCGTCAGCCCACACATGTTGATTGTGAAAATTTACAATTTGATCACGTTGGAATGACGCCTCATCCGTAAAGAGAACATTTGCACTGAAATGAGGATTGACACATTGTTGGATGAACCATTGGCAGAAGTGTACCCGTGGAGGCCAATCAGCTGCTGATAGTGCCTGCACACGCTGTACATGGTACGGGAACAACAGGTTCTCCCGTAGCACTCTCCATACAGTGACGTGGTCAACGTTACCTTGTACAGCAGCAACTTCTCTGTCGCTGACATGAGGGTTATCGTCAACTGCACGAAGAATTGCCTCGTCCATTGCAGGTGTCCTCGTCGTTCTAGGTCTTCCCCATTCGCGAGTCATAGGCTGGAATGTTCCGTGCTCCCTAAGACGCCGATCAATTGCTTCGAACGTCTTCCTGTCGGGACACCTTCGTTCTGGAAATCTGTCTCGATACAAACGTACCGCGCCACGGCTATTGCCTCGTGCTAATCCATACATCAAATGGGCATCTTCCAACTCCGCATTTGTAAACATTGCACTGACTGCAAAACCACGTTCGTGATGAACACTAACCAGTTGATGCTACGTACTTTTGTGCTTGATGCTCGTACTGTAGAGCAATGAGTCGCATGTCAACACAAGCACTGACGTCAACATTACCTTCCTTCAAATGGGCCAACTGGCGGTGAATCGAGGAAGTACAGTACATACTAACGAAACTAAAATGAGCTCTAACATTACGTCAACATTACCTTCCTTACGAAACTAAAATGAGCTCTAACATTACGTCAACATTACCTTCCTTCAAATGGGCCAACTGGCGGTAAATCGAGGAAGTACAGTACATACTAACGAAACTAAAATGAGCTCTAACATGGAAATTAGGCGTTTCCGGACACATGTCCACATTACATATTTTATTTCTTTGTGTGTGAGGAATGTTTCCTGAAAGTTTGGCCGTACCTTTTTGTAACACCCTGTATAAGGAATGTCTGTCTGTTTGTCTTTTATGCGTTCATAAACCATTCATCCGATTGCGATCAAATTTTGGTGAGTTGTTGTACACACTTCCGGGAGGTTTATAGGCATAGTTAATCCATTTCAAAATAGATAGCGCGCGAGTAGTTTAAACAAATGCGTAATGGCGATGCGTTCATATACAATTCATCCAATTGCGATCACATTTTGGTGAGTTGTTGTGCACAGTCTCGGAAAAGTTATAGGTGTAGTAAATCGTATTTACAATAGATGGCGCGCGAGTAGCTTCAAAAAATGGCGTGCGTTTGTTTCAAGAAAGTCCCACATGCGGTCATATACCATTCATCCCATTGCGATGAAACTTGGGTGAGATGTTCTGTACACTTCAGGTAAGGTTTCTGGCTTAGTAAATCCACTTAACAATAGGTAGCGCACGAGTAGATTCAGCAAATGGGCGACGACGGGCGAAGCGTTTCAAAAAAGTCCTGTATGCGTTCACATACCATTCGTCCGATAGCGATGAAACTTGGGTGAGAGGTTGTGAACACTACAGGCAATGTTTCTGGCTTAGTAAATTTATGTTATAATAGGTAGCGCACGAGTAGATTCAACATATGTGCGACGACTCGCGAAGCGTTTCAACAAAGTCACGTATGCGTTCATATACTATTCGTCTGATAGCGATGAAACTTGGGTGAGATGTTGTGTACACTTGAGGTAAGGTTTCTGGCTTAGTAAATCCACTTAACAATAGGTAGGGCACGAGTAGATTCAACAAATGGGCGACGACGGGTGAAGCGTTTCAACAAAGTCCTGTATGCGTTCACATACCATTCGTCCAATAGCGATGAAACTTGGGTGAGAGGTTGTGCACACTTCGGGCAAGGTTTCTGGATTAATAAATCCACTTTACGATAGATAGGGCACGAGTAGATTCAACAAATGAGCGACGACACGCGAATCGCTTAAACAAAGTCCCGTATGCGTTCATATACCACTCATCCGATTGCTATGAAACTTTGGTTGAATTGTTGTGCACACTCCAGGAAAGGTTTCTGACTTAGTAAATCCTTTTTACAATAGATAGCGCACGAGTAGATTCAACAAATGAGTAACGGAGCGCGTATCGCTTAAAAAAATCCGTATGCGTTCATATACCATTCTTTTCATTGCGATGAAACTTGGTTGATGATATTTTTTGAGATAGTAAATCAATTTTTCAATAGTTTAGAGGTGGTTAAGGGAAAAAGAAAAATATATTGGGAATCCTAAAGCACTTCAACAAACAAGGTTACAACGCCAACTCTTTCTTTGATTGGCATTGCAACGCATGCCGGGTACTGCAAGTTATCAATATAAATTAAAACAAAAAATACATGGTGGTAGAGGTGATTGTTCTAGGGGTGAGGACAAAGAGTTATAAGTATACCCAAACATTTAGGAGAAAGTAGGCTATATGTTCTTTGCTGAACATCTTGTTTGTAATTATTGTTAGCCGTCATTAGCTGAATATCAACAGGTGTTTAAGTGACAATCTGCAAACAAAAATAAGGGACCAATACCGGAAACACATTACTGTTGCATCAGTTCACCTGCGTTTAGGCTTTTTAGTGGCGAGAGTGTCGAAGGACATGTTCCGCTCGCCAGGTTGTAGCTTCTTCTTGGCGGACACCCATGGGGTGAGCTACAAGTACCGTCAAGTGTGGCGTGTTGTCTGGGGAGGAAAGTTTGAATGCAAGGACAATGAGTTGGATGGTAGCGGCTGTGGCCTATAGTTAGGGACCAACCCCGCCATTTGCCTGGAAGGAGGATGGGAAACCACAGAAAATCATCTTCAAGGTTGCCGGCGGGGGATTCGAACCACCTCGCCCCCCGGATGCGAGCGACTGCCAGCAACCACGCCGTAACGACCTCGGCTAACTCACCCGGTCTCCTGCGTTGAATCCACTTATGCACTTCGTTTATAGTAGACTATTTATTTGCTTATTGCATCTCAAACGCCCTCACTCAGTAAAGCAAACTCAATGTTGAAAACATCCTTTTATGTTGTAGGCTAGACCTTCCATGAACACGATTCCTTTCTTGGTGTATTTGTTATTAATTTTCGTTGTTTTCTCCACTTTTCCAAACGTAAAGGATAAGCTAAACGTTTCTAACGAGGTGCCGGTATCATTACACGCGGTAGACTGAAACTCAGCCATATCCGGTCGATTAGATTGGCAGTTTGCCTTCGTTATCACGACGAGCGCCAGTGCGAGTCAATGAAACTCAACCATATCCGGTTGATGAGCAGATTGCCTTTCCTACCACTGTGAGCGCGAGTTTGAGTCAATGCAGAGTTTTACTTAAGCCCTTCTGGTGTGGAGATTTTTCAAAAAATAATAATAAAAAAAAAAATGCCTGCGAATTTTGAACCAAGGAACACATTAATGAAAGAATCATGTAAATAATTGTCGCCTCCGTAGCGTAGCGGTCAGCATGGTTAGCGGCCGACCCGGAGGTCCTGGGTTCGATTCCTGGCTCTGCCACGAAATTTGAAAAGTGGTATGAGGACTGCAACGGGGTCTACTCAGCCTCGGGTGGTCCAAATGAGTAGAGGGGGTTCGATTCCCACCTCAGCCATCCTCGAAGTGGTTTTCCGTGGTTTCCCACTTCGTCTTCGGGCAAATGCCGGGATGGTACCTACTGTACGGCCACGGCCGCCTCCTTCCCCATTCCTAGCCTATCCATCCCAATCTTCCATCCCCTCCCATCCCTCATGAGGCCCCTGTTCGCTTTGCAGGTGAGGCCGCCTGGGCGAAGTGCTGATCACACCTCCCCAGTTGTATAAATACCGACCAGATGTTCCCAGCTCCAGGACACTGCCCATAGAGGCGGTAGTGGTGAGTTCCCTCGCTGAGTCCGTGGGAACCACCAACCTAGAGGGTAAAGTGACAAAATAAAAAAAATCATGTAAATAAGTTAATTTGTTAGCATTTGAATCAAAAAGAAAAAGAATAAATAAAGCGATTTTAGGCTGCTTTTTGCGCAACTGCTTTTAGGCCGGAAGTGATTTTTCAAAATTTGCTTTTTAATTAAATTTGATAGAGCTCTCCAAGACTCACAATTTGAACCCTTTCCACGTCCTTTAGTACGTCGACGTTTGGCACAATTGAGGAATTTGCTTAATTTTACGTTTTTGCTAAGATGGGGGACCCCTACTTTGTCTGCCAAGAAAAGTTTTCAACGTTACAAAGTACTAGATCATTCGGTTTGGTTCTGATTCGTCCAGCTTGCACTAAGCATTGACAAAAGTCTTACCTGCTTTAGGCTTCAGTTATTATTACGGGAAGTACTAGATCATTCGTTTTTTATTCTGGATCGTCCAACTTGCGTAAAGCATTGCCCATCGTCATCTTGGCCGACAAGGCTGAGGATTTGAATGAGTTTTTGAATGGTATGGACTCCGTCTTACGGAAAGAATTCATGATGAAAATTAATAAATGTAAAACAAAAATACTGGAATGTAGCCGAAATAAATCAGAAACCTCTATGGACATCAACTTGGCAGGTGAAAAGCTGAAGGAAGTAGGAGACTTCTGTTACTTAGGAAGCAAAGAGGATATAAATAGTAGGTTGGCTCAGGCAAAGAAAGCATTTCTACAAAAAAGGAATCTGTTGACATCGAATATAGATTTAGGCATTAGGAAGTTATTTTTGAAAGCCTTTGTCTGGAGCGTGGTGCTCTATGGAAGTGAAACTTGGACTATTGGCGCAGCAGAAAAGAGGAGAATTGAAGCATTTGAAATGTGGTGCTACAGGAGAATGATGAAGATCAGATGGGTAGATAGGGTTACAAACAAAGAGGTATTAAGACGAGTGGGAGAGGAGAGATGTTTCTGGCGACTGCTAATGAAGAGAAGAGATAGGTTAGTAGGACACATACTAAGACACCCAGGAATAGCAAGCTTAGTTATGGAAGGAAGGGTCGAGGACAAGAACTGTAGGGGTAGACCAAGATTAAAATATGTTAAACAATAATAATAATGTTATTGGTTTTACGTCCCTTTTAACTACTCTGGCTTTTAGAGACGTCGGGGTGCCGGAATTTTGCCCCGAAGGGGATCTTTTAACGTGCCAGTAAATCTTCTGACACGGCTCCCTCGCATTTGCACACCCTCAAATGCCAGCTGACTGCGCCAGGATACGAACCTGCAACCTTGGGCTTAACAAGCGAGAACGTTACCGCTGAGCCACGCAGCCAGCCGTATATATGTTAAACAGATTGCCTCGGATGTAGGGTGTGGTAGTTATGTAGAGATGAAACGATAAGCTCAGGACAGGGAGGCATGGAAAGCTGTATCAAACCAGTCAAAAGACTGAAGACTCAAACAACAACAACATTCATCTATTATCACGGATAGTAGCTTACTAGATCATTAGTTTTTCTTCTTGATTGCCCAAAGTCACACAATCTCTAGCGTTACTTATTATTACGGGAAGTGCTAGATAATTCGATTTGCTTATGGATCACCCAACGTTCACTAAGTATCGCCCAACGTCACACAGTCTTCATTTATTATTACAGAAAATACTATATCATTCGCTTTGCTTCTTGATTGCCCAAAGTCACACAGTCTCTAGCCTTACTTATTATTACGGGAAGTACTAGATCATTCGTTTTCCTTCTGGATCGTCAGGCTTGTACTAAGCATTGCCCAAAGTCACACAGTCTCTATTGATAAACATAACAAGGCCCGGTTATTGCCTGGCGCTGTCATAAATGAGAGAGCAGCGCTGCCGTATATGGCGATGATTCCAATCGATTACTAAATCGAGAAGGATTGTTCATTATCTTCTGAGACGGTCGAGATTCCATTGATGATACTGATAACTATCAACAACAAATTCCTCGCCCGAATTGGTTAAAGTAATTTCTGTGATGGATTTTGTACTATGCAATTTATTTCCTTACCGCTAATCAGCTGAAATTCAGTGAATTTTTAATATTGTTTGACTGGGTCGCCTTCTGCAGTTAAGGGGCTCTGGAATGTCCTATATTACCCATTGTAACTACCAACTTTTTTGAGCAGGCTGCGTGGCTCAGCGGTAACGTTCTCGCCGGCTGTGCCGAAGGTTGCAGGATCGAATCCTAGTGCTGGTATTTGAGGGTGCGCAAATGCGAGGGAGCCGGGTGAGTAGATTTACTGGCACGTTGCCCTTCGGGGCAAAATTCCGGCACCCCGGCGTCTCTATAAGCCAAAGTAGTTAAAAAGGACACAAAACAAATAACATTATTATGTCCAACTTTTTATTCGCATTTTTGTCAGAAACAAGAACAAATCGATTTTATTTCAGGAATGTTCCTCAAGGTTTTTAGCCTACTTTCGATTTTTGCAAAAAATGTAAGTAGACTTATGAGATCACTACAGGGCCAAAAAATGTGTGTCTGTCTGTGTGTGTGTATGTGTGTGAGTCTGTGTGTGTGTGTGTGAGTGTGTGTACTCTGAATGTCTGTCCCCCCCTATCAATTCGAACACGGTGAAACCGAATTGAACGAAATTTGGTACAGAGGTAGAACAAGCAAAGGGCACCTCAGTGTCATGTTTTATATCGCCGCCATCTTTACTAAAACTGAATGGCGGCCACTCAAACGTTCAAAACGTAAAATCAAATAACGACTAACCAAATCATCCGATCTCTACCAAATTTGGTAACAGCATACCTTCGTATAGGATGCGTCTTGTAACCAAACTACAAGGTCGTCCGCCGTACCATTTCAGGATGGCGGCCGTGCGAATTATGCAAACTTTATAATCCATATCATGGGACCCACCAGTTCCGATTATCGAGCCGAGAATCGTTTTAACTGTTCTAAAGGAAGAGGCACGTTCGAAATTAAAAGTTTATTTTGTAATACTATAGTGCAGACGTGATTTTAAAAAGCTGAGCCGAGTCAGTAATAAGACAAGATGGCAGCGGATATCTTGTGCCTGACTTATATTTCACTAATTTTAGTATTGCATGCAATATAGCGTACTGATACAAAATAAATAAACTTTGTATGAAATGCTTTATATATAAATAATATACTCCAGTGATGAAATCGTTTAGTATAAATCATTATTTGCTAACAAGTTCTATGTAAGTCATTTTAAATAGAACGATATTCGTTGACACAATTAGCTCAGTGGTAGAGCGTTAGCCTATCGCTCAAATCCCTATGGTTCAAACCCGATCAGAGCTAGGTTTTTTGCTTGAAATTTTATATGTTTATTGTTTTGTAATGACTCAGACGTTTTAAAATTAAGCGTTATATTGTGCATATTATGGTGTAAAATATATATTTAATTAAAACATAATTCGCCAGCAGATTTACTCGAGACATCTAGCTGCCAAAAAGGTAAATGCACGCCGACCTACTTATTACCTTCCAGATTTTATTGAAAAGTTTCTTCTTATGGCCGCTAGAATGCACTCGCTCTGTTAGGATTATATTGTTCGATACTTCACCACTAGATGTCACGACTAGTCTACGTGGGGCTCCATTGATTACTATACCATTGGCATTCTATGCGCATCGAATTTGAAGAATGACAAGATGATACTACGATACATTTTTACTTTTTATTTTAAAGGGTTTGTAAAAGCCTATTTTGCGTTACTTGAAAATGTTATTTGAAGTAAAGAACAAAACGATTTCACATAGTAACTGAATTCAAGCCGTTGGTGTTAGTTCAGGTTATTAATTACTACTTTTATTTCAGGCAAATAGCAATCGAAAATATCCACATAGTTTGTATACACACGTCTCTGTAGGGTCATGGAATGATTTGTTAATTCAATTAGGGTTGTGAAAGCCATGCACAACCAGACGTGTAAAGACATGCCTCAACTCAAAGTTGGATGTTGCCCACGGCAGGTCGTATATGTAATAATAATAATAATAATAATAATAATAATAATAATAATCTATATATTTAAAACAGTAAGGTGATTTTTGTTATCACGAGATTGAGAGAACGACAGAACCAATTTACTTCGTAGAGCACTCTAACGAAAGCTCTTGGCCTGTAGATTTGCAGAGTGTCTCTAAAATAAACAAATATATTACGGTATATTTTTAAATAAATATAGAAAATAGCAGAATTCCTGCCCCTCGCGCATGCGCACAATCCGCCTGGGCTCATGACAAAATGGCGGTGAGAAGTCCATTAAAATGTAAGTTATTTAATAAGCTTCCATGTAATTGAAAACATACATTAACCAAGTTCTGACAATACAATATAATAACAGTATGAACATATACGAATGTATATTGATTTTATTGATAATGAATTGGATTATTTTCTTCAGATAGCGGCTTTTGAAGATAGTGAATGGTTGCGTCTGCATCTAAATGTGAGTGCGCGAGTAGCTATTTGGTTAAGGCGATTGACTGTGGATCCAAGGCTCGCAGGTTCGATCCCAACTCTCGCCAGTGTTTTTTTTTTGCCACTGAATTATTGTTTTATCAAGGAGTATTAGTAAGGTTTTATGTCAGTTAAAGATACATATTTCTACACATTTTCTCAACACGTTTTATTTCCGTTTTACCATTGCATTACAGCATGTCCTCAATACGTCGTTTGAATATCTGCAATCAGTTCCAGTAACTGACAACAGATGGCAGTACCTCGCCAATATAGTTCCAGTAACTGAGAGCAGATTGCGTCGATATATTTAAAACACAAGGCATGGCCTTGATGGCGAGTTTTCGCGTGATAGTTAAATATTGTTTTATCAAGGATTATTAGTAACGTTTTATGTCAGTTAAAGATTCCTACATTCCCTCTCAATAAGTTTTATTTCCGTTTTACCATTGCATTACAGCATGTGGTCAAAAGAGCTAATATCTGCCATCAATTGCAGTAACTGACAACAGATGGCAGTACCTCGCCCATATAGTTTCAGTAACTAACAACAGATGGCAGCACCATTGCATCGATATATTTAAAACACAAAACATGGCGCGCTTTCAAGTGATGGAGAGTAATAGAGGGGAATTTTTAAGAAGGGAAACGTTGATGAACATTAACTGACAGTTGAGTGTGTAGGCTATGTTGTTTATGTACTTTAATATTGCAATTTCTTCCCAATGCTTCGGTGGTCAAGTTGGTAGCATCCTAGACTAAAAGTTATAAATTATGCATCGTCGATATACTCTTAAATTATTAGTGAAAAGGTAGTTTTCCAGGCCCTGGCACGTGTCCACAATTGCTTTCGCCATGAGAGACACTTGGCAAACATAATTCGTTTGAAGGGCTCCGACATCGTTGTCACTCAGCCCCATGTACTTTGGTGTGTAAGTGTAAAATTTTCTCTGATAACCCGTATTATTGTGATAGCTGCATTACTTTGTGTATTTGTAATTAAGGTGGGAAATGGCAAGGTGACGGCCGAGGCCTTAAGTTAGGAACCATCCCGGTATTTGCCTTGAGTGGAAGTGGGAAACCACGGAAAACCACATCTAAGATTGTCGAGGTGGGAATCAAACCTTCCTCTTCTTAGTTATACCTCTAGAGACTGAATGTGCCCCGTTTTTGCCCTCAGACCAGAATTAAATTTCTTGGCAGAGCAGGAAATGTAACCCGGGTCTCCGAGGCGATAGCCAAGAATGGGTGGGCTTCCATGTGTTAATACGATTTTTGACATGCACGGGACATAGAATTCTAAAACAGCCTCCATTAGGGTGACTGCCGAAGTGAGTATTGAGTATATGCCTAAGCTCATTCCAGTAGTTGGCGAAGTTATTCTATGTTCCCCTGCAAAATGTACTGCCATAAACTATAACAGGTGATGGAAATAGCTTATTTAGAGCAGTTTTGTACTGTTTATATCAAAATGAAGAACGTCATTCTGCGCTGCGTTTTCAAGCTATTGCCAAACATTTCGCTGGCAGGAACAATTATAAGGAATTTATTGTAAGCGATCAGTCTCATCGCATTCTCCTCACCAACCAACTTGAGTATGAGAGTCTCTGGACGGTCATGTTGAACTTCATTGTATAAGACAGTTGTTTAATGATTATTTGTTTAGAGTACTGAATCTAACTACGCAGTTGATTTCGGCAATGGAAGTATTTTTTGCCATTTAATATTTAGCGGCTCCGATATTGCAGGTCACTATAGTGTTATCGAATAATACGAAGCCACATTTAAAATCCAATATAAATAGGCCATTTCAGAAACAATTCCAGATGTTATGCAGAACAGTGAAAGGTCTTTGACGATCAAATGTAAACATTGTTCTACATTGTATTTCTCTTGCGTAAAATCTACGCGCGGTTACTTTGGCCTTTACTGTTGTGATGGTAAAATTGATCTGCTGAAATATAAAATATTTGCCAAGCTGCAACAATGCAATGATATTAATTTTAAAGTCATTGAACTTATATCCAGTAGTTCAAACACATACATCAGCGTTAACATATTGGCGAACATAATTCATTTGATGGACTCAGACATCGTCGTCACTCAGCCCCGTCTATTTTGGTGTGCGAGTGTAAACTTTTCTCTGATAACCTGTGTTAATGTGATGGCTGTGTTGATGTGTGCATTTGTAATTAATGTGGGGAATGGGGAGTTAACGACCGAGGCTTTAAGTTAGGAACTATCCCGGTATTTGCCTGGAGTGGAAGTGGGAAACCACGGAAAACCAAATCCAAGATTGTTGAGATGGGAATCAAACTTTGCTCTTCTTAGTTTTGCCTCACGAGTGCGCCCCGTTCCAGTCCTCAGACCAGAATTAAATTTCTTGGCAGAGCGGGGATCGAACCTGGAATCCGGGGCAATAGCTCAGAATGTAGCCTTAAGAATGGGCTTCCCTGTGTTAATACGATCTTTGACAAGCACTGAACATATAATTCTAAAACTCCCTCCATTACTGTGGCTGGCGAAGTGAGTCTATGCTCATTCCAGTAGTGGCGAAGTGATTCTATGCTCCCTTGCATAATTTACTGTCATGGAAATACAAAGTATTGTACCTTCAACAGGTGATGGAAATTCATTATTTACAGCAATTTCATTCTGTTTATTTCAAAATGAAGATCGTCATCCTGAGTTGCGTTTGCAAGCAAATTGCAAAAATTGCAAGGATTTTATTATTGGCGATCAATCTCATCGCATTCTCATCAGCAACCAACTTGAGAATGGAAGTATTCATTGTATATGTGAATATTATTGTTTATTGATTATTTGTTTAGAGTGCATAACAATGGGTCTAACCACGCAGTTGATTTTGGCAATGGAAGTAAGTTATTATTTGCCATTTAATATTTGGCGGCTACGTTGATGCAGGCCACTATAGTGTTATATAAAATGACGTTAATTTGGGCAGAAATGCTGCTATAAATAAACCCATTTGACGAAATAGAACATTAGCCGCAAAAAAGTGGGATATCGGAGAAAAATACGAAGCCACTTTTAAAATCCAATATAAATATGGCATTTCAGAAACAATTCCAGATACTATGCCGTTACAGTTTAGGGTCCTTGACGAACAAATGTAAACATTGTTCTGCACTGTATTTCTCTTGCGAGAAATCTACACTTGGTTACTTTGACCTTTGCTGTTGTAATGGTAAAATTAATCTGAATAAATATAAAATATTTGACAGGCTTTAACAATTATTTTTCACTGGAGATGATATCTCAAGGAATTCCAGAGGGACTAATCGGCAGTACAATGCTATGTCCTTCGTTTCATGGCGCAGCGGTCAAGCTGTATGCCTCTCACCAAGGCGGATCGGGTTCGATTCCCAGTCATTGCATGTGAGATTTTTGATGTGAAAGGCCATGTCCTGTGGTTCGGATTCCACGTTAAACGGAGGTCCCGTGGCTTATGATCGCGAGATTAACGGTCACGTTAAACTGCAAGCTTCCTTCCATCCTTCGTTTCATTTGGTGCCAATGTTACTGTGCCACACGCACACGGTCCACATTGTTTTAAAATGTATGGAATTGCACATCATCGCATTTCTTCGTTATATTCCAAAAATATAAGCGATGGTTTGCGGCCAGTTGTATTAGACTCATCAGAGGTCTTGAATTCCTTGGAACTAAACGACTGGCCGCCACATACTCCAAACGCTTGGCCCGTTATGCTGCTTAGAAATCTGAACGGTTCCCAAGGACTCCTAAATGCAACCATATTGCTTGGATTTGGAAATAATAGGTGCAGTTAAAATTAGGCAGAGATGTCTAATCCATCGACTTGATTTAACACCATCCGATAAAACATTATCATTTTCTTTTAAGAGGCAATATTTTCCAATTCATTTGGCATACTTTATCACAATCAATAAAAGCTCAAGGGGAAACTCTGGAACGTATAGGCCTCAATTTGCCCCAACAATTTTTCAGTCATGGCCAGCAGTATTTTGCAATGTTGAGAGTGCAATCTTTTGACGCCCTCATAGTTTCAATAGAGTCAAAAAATAATCGTACAAAGAATGTACAGTAGGCCTATATAAGAAAATTCTTCAGTAAATATTTTTCTATTGACCGTCATGTTTTGACGGGTTTCAACTAGTAATAATAATAATAATAATAATGTTATTGGTTTTACATCCCTTTTAACTACTGCTGCTTTTAGAGACACCGGGGTGCCGGAATTTTGGCCGGAAGGGGATCTTTAACGTGCCAGTAAATGTACTGACACGGCTCCCTCGCATTTGTGCACCCTCAAATGCCAGCTGACTGCGCCAGGATATGAACCTGCAACCTAGGGCCCAGCAAGCGAGAACGTTACCGCTGAGCCACGCAGCCAGTGCGGTCTATTATGTCTCCAGATCCATAACATTCTTGAGATACTTCTTATCTTTCTTTCTTCAATGATGGTAGCAGTTTTTATCTAGGTTGTGGCGTTTGGTAGAGGTAAATCGTTTCTAAGGTCTTCAACAAAGAATAGTTCTATTATACTCTTTGATAATAACAACGAGTTATAACTATACTCATACATTTAGGAGAAAGTAGTCTATATGTTCTTTACTGAACATCTTGTTTAAAATAAATGTGGTTTTGAAATTTCAAGAATCTTTTTAAAATTGCATAATTTTAACAGCACTTTCGTGAACATTCCCATCTGGAAAAAATAAACATAAGTAGATTTTGAAAAACGGACGTGTTGAAATCTAACACATATTAGGAGGAATAACATCTAAAAATTACAGCTTTGTATGTTGAAACGTTCTGAAGAAAAGGGAAATTTTATATCTAGACAAAACATTTAGCGAGAAATTGGAATCAAAGATTTTTCCTGTTTTTAGAACATGTCATTGTCATAGGATTACCCTTTTTACCACTTGAAGCACTAGCATCTATTTTGCTGTTGTTCAATGTCCTTTTGTCCTTGCTTCTAACGCATACAAGTTATTTTGTATCAAATTTTGATTACTAAGGCAACACTGAAAAATGGCTTCAAACACTATAATATTTTTTATCTTTCGTGTGTTGGAAGTAAAATGTATTTTAGTGGTTCTACTAACATGATGCACGATTGTGGGAAAGTACAGCACTGTTTAAGGAAAGTAGCCTCAGGAATGGGATCCGAAATAACTGTATGTGCCTGTTTACCATCTCTTGATGAGTGCATTACATTTGATTTGTCTATTGGCCCAGAAAATGTGGTTGTCCACCGATGTCTCAGCCTCATTCATGGCTTAGTCCAGTCATATGGTAGTTTGGACAGGAAAATATTGCTGAAGAATTTTTCTCGACGGAAGATTTTGGATAACTTGAAAACTATGGTCAATCTTTAGCACTCTAGTGGCCTAACTAAACATGCTAGCGAGCTCGTTCTAGTCTTATTTGTTAGAAAATTCCATCATTTTTTTATTCGATGAAAAGTGATTGTTCTCTATGATGCGTCGTTTCGGAGTTTAAGCGAAAAACTAAAACAACTCCCGAAATGTTATGTTTTTTTGGCCATTTTTATAGTGAAGCCATATCTGAATCTAGTCGATAACTGGATTTTCAGATTCAGCACCCCAAAAAACATATAGATCCATCGAGAAAAAATCTTCAGCATTTTTTTTCCTGAATAGGCTACTTTCCGTTACCAAATGACTGGACTAGCTGTGATTATATGGAAGCTATAAAGTATCGGGCTATGGGTGGTGCTGAGTAATAGTCTCAGGGCTCAACTAGTGCCTATGAGTACTGTGAAAGGTTCTACTGATAGGGTCAGTGCTATTGTTCTGACTCAGTGAGGAAAGCAATGGCAAACTAACCTCATTCCTCATCTTGCCTCGTCCTGTTTTTATAGTGCTGCTTTGAGGTTTTGTTGGTATATACCGACCAAACTTATGGCAGTACGTTTAGAGAATCCAACCAGCCTCTGGGCTGACTATCTAACAGACAAAGACCGTTAAGAAGCTAAAGGTCCGTAGATTAATATGGCGGAAAAATACAGGGTCATCGAAAAATAATGCTGACATTTAAAAACATGATAGCACCGATACCCTTTATGTTAAACGTGTAATTCTTTCACTGAACGCCAGCTGGTTAAAGTAAGTTTTGTTTTGGAGGGGACGTGACCTTGCTATGCGCACACTAGATGCGCAGTAACCAAGGTCGGCCGGGGTCACGCGCGCCAATGAAGTCCTGACCTCACCCCTTTGGATTTGTTTTCTGGGGGTACATTAAAAACATTGTGTATGCAGAAAGAAAACGGGATTTGGAGCACCTGTGGGAGCGAATTTCTGCCGCCATTTTGACAGTTACTCCTGAAATGATTGCACGTACCAATCCAGCCATTGGGAAAGCGTGCGTTCACTGCTGATGTTGGTGGTCGGCCTAGCCTAGATTTTTTTTCTCTATAGTCCCTGATTCCTTAAACTGATTAAACCATTGAATGTCAGCTTTTGAATCAGGTGCAGTTCGTCGGTGGTGCAGTCAGTGGCGCGCGCGCCCCCGGCCGACCTTGGCTACTGCGCATCTAGTGCGCGCATAGCAAGATCACGTCCCCTCCAAAACAAAACTTATTTTAACCAGCTGGCGTTCAGTGAAAGAATTACACGTTTAACATAAAGGGTTTCGGTGCTATCATGTTTTGAAATGTTGGCATTATATTTCGATGACCCTGTACAGTATTGAAAATGATGAAGAATTTGGGAATAACGGAACGCCTTAATTGGACAATTTCACATTTACGGCAGCCTAATATTGCAGTGCATACATAATTTCATTGTGTCCTATATTGTGCGTGTGATCATTTTATTTTGAACAGACCTGTCGGTTGACACGTACATATTTCGTGAAGTCATAAAATTGTCTGAAATCATGGAAACGATCAAATTTCGTGGATACTCGCGATTATATTTTGCATACACGTGTTTTATTTTGAGTAGTGTATTTGCAGGGGTTCTAGCACCACCTCCACCTCCCCACCTCACAAGATGGCGGTGGCCCGCTATCTCTCGAACGCATGGTCGGATTTTGACGAATGAGGTGTCATTGAACTCGGGCTGACACTCCCTTTCCAATGGATAACATATTTCAACCCCAAAATAAAACCTACCCCTACTAGGGGATTAAATTGTAATTTCTTTTAGAAAATCTCGCTTTCCAAGTGCAACATGTGAGAGTTTTGAATGCCAATATGGAATTAAACGTTGTTCTACATAAAGTGCATGTGTTCGGTGGAAAGCCACTATGATTCCACAGTTGGCAGTCAAAGTGAAAGGTCGTGTTTTTCCCGAGCTCTCAGGTGTGCTGAAATGGGTTGTTCTCTGGAGTGTTATCGGGCGAGGATCGGGTTGTGGTATGCGAAGGGTAGTCGGGATTTCCGGTGTTTGTGTGTGCGTACGGGACCTAGTAACTTGTGGTTTATAGCCCTAGTGATAGCTGCGTTGTTAGTTATTGGTGGAGTGGAAGTGAATCCAGGGCCTGTTATTCCAAATGTGAATCAGGCAAATGATCCAGTGGCATCTTTAAAGTGTTCGACGTGCAGTAAAACATTGAAGAATGGTGTTGAGTGTGGACTATGTGAGAAATGGTTTCACTTCGGCTGTATTAAGGTCAAGAAGGAGGATTGTGATGTCGGAAATTGGTTTTGTAAAGTCTGTGATACGCCGGACAGTTTGAGGGTGCAAATGAAAGCAAGGGATCAAATAATACAGGAACTTAGAGCAAAGCTTCGTGAATCAGAAGAAACGGTGAAGGATGTGACTGAACGGCTTTCTACTGGGATCAGTGTGGAAGAGAGCGTGCAGGAGCAAACTGAGGATGACGTTATCATAATGGGTGATTCTATGATACGATGGAGTGCGAATATCTCGAGGAAATCAGGTGCGAAAGTGCGGTGTTACCCGGGGATTAAGATTGACCAGCTTGCCCAACAAGTGGAAGAAGCAAATGTAGAGGACTGTGACAAAGTTAAAGTGTTGTTGCTCCATGTTGGGACGAACGATTTGAAGAAGAGGGCTACAGCTGATTACATCATGGGGGAGCTCTACGAACTAGGCAGAAAAGCTAAAAGCAAATTTAGAAATGCAAAAATTATAATGAGTGGCATTGTTCGGCGGGGAGATGTTCCGTTGAGGCGAGTTAAGACTGTAAATGACCGCATGGACTGGGTATGTGCACAACTGGGATTAGTGTACGTAGAAGCTAACTGCTGGATTGGTGGCCGTGACTTCGCCCGAGACGGGCTGCATCTAAATCGACGGGGCGCTTTCAATCTAGGGAGCCTACACGACAGGGTCATCGGTTCGTGCCGGCTTTTGTGAGGAGGAGCAGGTCCAGAGGTTGCCAGCCGATGGGAACAGAAGGAGCTATTTCGAGATATTTGCTGCGGAGGTAAGACTCTAAGATTACTGCAGGTTAATTGTCAGAGTTTAGGAAATATTAATTGAATTTTGGAATCTTGTAGAGACGTATTCTCCGGACATTGTCATTGCAACTGAATCTTGGTTATATGAGGGCATAAATAGTAGCGAAATAATTCAAGGGACCTACGAGATGTACAGAAGGGATCGGGGGAAGCGAGGTGGTGGGCTATTTATTTGCGTGCGCAAAAATATAGCTAGTTTCTTAAAGTGGGCTGATATGGATCATGAAATGTTATGTGTACAAATTTCGGATAAAGGAAATAAATTCCCTCTTCAGGTGATAGGGGCGTATAGAGCACCGAAAGATAACCTTTCTCTCCTCGAAACACTGTATGATAAAACTTGTACGGGTAATGCTATGAAAAAGAGCATAATAATTGCTGGAGATTTAAACCTCCCCAAAGTAGACTGGTCTGGTGAGTCAACTAGCTGTGGTCAGGCTCAGAGCGCTGCAAATAAATTCTTAAGGGAGGGGGGATTTTCCCAAGTAGTTGACTTCCCAACTAGAGACAATAATTCCTTAGATGTTTATCTCGTAAGGCCTGTAGAGCTGTATATTAACTGTCTGAAAGTACCAGGAATTAGTGACCATTCTGGGGTTGAATTAAATATTAGATATGGTGACATTACAAAATTAGACTCTGATGTAGCAAAAAAGATCATATTCCAGTATCGCAGGGTGGATCAGGGCAAGTTTCAGGGGTATTTGAATGAGCTATTTGTAGGATGGGCATCGGAAGGAAATCACATTAATATCCTGTGGACTAACTTTTTGAAAATTTTAGATAGCGCTGTTGATAAATTTGTCCCATTTAAATTGCTGAAACAAAACCCAGATCCTGAGTATTACACACGAGAAATTAGGAGTCTAAAACGGAAAATTAGGAAATTATACAATAAAAGACATGATAGTGACAAGTATATGTTGAAATTTAAGTCCTTATCAAGAGAGCTCGTCTTAAAAAAGAGGGCTGCTCATGACAGTTATATGCAAGGTTTACTTGGTTCGGGAGGTGATGGGTGGAAAAAATTTTACAGTTATGTTAGGAGAAGAAAGGGAAATTCAAATAATTTGTCGATGATAATGTCCGGTGACGGTAAATTAATTACTGAGAAAGAGGCCATTGCTAATGAATTAAATGTCTTTTACGGTAGTGTGTTCAATAAATCCAATAGCTGTGTGTTGGACCTTAACCACGAATCAGGGGCTCCCCTGTTCCAAATAAACCAGTCAGCAATTGTAAAGCTAATACAAAAACTACGTTTCAATGTATCAAAGGGTCCTGATAATATTGTTAGTGAAGTACTTAAACTAGGAGGTAGGGCCGTGGCACGATACTTGGAGGTGATGTTTAATGTGTCCATAAACAATGCGCAAATCCCAGATGACTGGAAAAGAGCTACGGTAGTCCCAATATTTAAGGGAGAGAGCAGACTTGAATTGGGCAACTACAGGCCGGTTAGCCTTACGTCCGTCGTTTGTAAACAGATGGAGCATCTCATTTGCGACTACTTGAGGGAACAGTGGGAAACATTATCATGGTTTAATGATAGGCAACATGGATTTCGGAAAGGTTACTCATGCAAGAGTCAGATGCTATCACTTTTTCAAGACATTAGCGAATCGTTAGACCATGGAGTTTCAGTCGACGCCGTGGTTATAGATTTTGCGAAGGCATTTGATGTTGTTCCGCATGACATGCTACTCCATAAATTAGCTTCGACGAAGATTGATAGAAGAGTAATTTTATGGATCCAAGAATTTTTGACGGGTCGTTCCCAGAAAGTGAAAGTCGAAGGCATATTCTCGGATGAAATTACCGTAACGTCGGGTATCCCTCAGGGCAGCGTAATCGGAACTTTGTTATTTTTGGCTTTTATAAATGACTTTCCAAATGGGATTCGCAGTGACTGTCGATTGTTTGCGGATGATTGTGTAATATATGGAAAGATACATGACTCACAAGACAATGCAGTGCTTCAAGAGGACCTGAACCTGGTCTATAAGTGGGCGATTGTAAATAAAATGAAAATAAACACAAGAAAATGTAGTCTCTTAAAAATAGGGAAAGTGCGAAGGCAGGATTTTCAATATAACATTGGCTCGGAAATACTTGTAGAAGAAGATTCTTGCAAATATTTGGGCGTTCACGTAAGGAATGATATGAAATGGAGTAGTCATGTAGGATGTGTAGTTTCAAAAGCTTACAAATCCCTGCACTTTGTAATGAGGGTATTAAAAGGAAGTAGTACCTCTGCTAAAGAATTAGGCTATTTGTCACTTGTAAGACCTATTCTGGAATATGCCTCGGCGGTTTGGGATCCATATCAAGTAGGGCTCATCAATGAGTTGGAAATGGTACACTTAAAAATGATAAATGAACCTAAGATCATTTGCTTTTGATGAAAAAATAGTAAGAGGGTTAAAACTACCCCCCAAAATTTAAAAATCGTTATCTTGGAAATTAAGAGCCTTATAATTAACTGTGATAGCTTTAAAAATAGGCCATAACATACGCTTATACCACGATAGGTCATTTCACCCCTAAAACAGTGAATAGTGATTTTACAGGGAAAAGGGTGTTAAACGCCTAAAAATGATAAATGAACCTAAGATCTTTTGTTTTTGATGAAAAATAGTAAGGGGGTGAAAACTACCCCAAAATTGAAAAATCGATATCTTGGAAACAAAGAAACCTAAAATTAGGTGTGATAGCTCAAAAATTGGACATTTAATACTCTTTTACCACGATTGGTCATTTTACCCCTAAAACAATGCATGTAGATTTTACAGGAAAAAAGGGGAACCAATAATCAGATTTGGACACATGAGGTGTTACAAGACTCAGGGCGACAATCTCTTCTTGAATTCATTATTTATTTTTTGAAATTTTGACAAAGGGCCTAACCACACATTTTGAAAATTTAGATTTTTAAAATTTTTGAATTAATTTTAATATTATTTTTTTAGTAGAGAGAGACAGTACCGGTTGTGTTTAAACGAGCATGTCGCCGATCACTGTGGCCATGTTCAATGGATGAATCGATATTTTGTGAAGCATTGATTGAAGGGGGTCATGCGATGACTTGTTTTAAGAATATTTTTATGTTTTTTTCCTATGATGCATGCATTTATTTAAATATCCCAAAACGGTAAGGTTACTGATTTGAGTTTTATAAACTAATAATGGGATTTGGACTCATAAGGTGTCCTATAACTTGACATGACTCTTTCTTTATATGGCTTATGAATTTTCCCAAAAGGATTGAAAACAACAAGGTCATGAACTTTTGTTTCTCTTAATATATTGCAAACCCATAATGTTAGATGTTTATGGTGAGTGATGAATCATAGCTATGTAGAGAAAGAATTGCTGTAGGCTTCACGTATGGTGACTGACAAGTCTTTGACCATTGAAACTTGTTTTTAAACCTGACCGCAGTACATAGGGAGTATAGGTTTCAGGCATGACATGACAAATGGTGTGTACAAAATCCAATTGATAGATTCAAGAATTAAGAGTAGACTATCTTTAATTGATTAGTTAAAGAGGGTAGCTAAGAAAACAAGATGGTGATTACACTGAACTAAACCGAACCAATATAATCCTTTTTGAATGTATAATGTTACTTGCTAACCATTTTGTGCTGCAGTGGCAAGCACTTTTGGCTCTTGTACTAGAGGCCTTAACTCGATTTAAATTTAAGGCTTAGAACGAACCAAACTAAGAAAGATGGTTATAGCGTTGCAGTGGTTAAGCTGTTATCCTTTGACTAAGGTAGACCAGTGTTTGATTTTAGATTAATACGCATGTCAAAAACATATATATATAAAAGCAGGGATATTGTTTTAAGACTGATTACACTTGTATACTTTTTCAAATTATTACTTGGATTACTAATACAAAGGAGGACTGGGTTCAATATACAGTTAATGCAAGTAAGATTTTGTATTTGTTTTTTATTTTAGACTTTAGATTTTAGAATTTACATTTGACATTTTAGATTGTAAAAAAGACCAAACCATAATGTCATGACTTTAAATTTTCGGTAACTAATTATTAAAGAAAAACATATAAGGATTTGTATTACTTGGAATTATGTTTTCTATACTATATTTTATTTTGGTTTTAGATTTTAGAAATTTGATATTGGATTTTAGATTTTAGGTGAAGACCAAACTAATATTGACTATTCATTAGACACTGGTATGTAGATAGAAAGATGATTAGACTATATGTTAAGATGAAGTTTTAGGTGTTGACCGGCCTTGCAATAAGAATTGACTAACCAGACATGAGTTAAATACCAACGAAACACTTTGGCGACTATGCTTGTTATTGACCAGTGAGTAGGGATTTAGAAAAACTGTTTGCTATTTTGGGTTATATACAACAAATGCATAGACCTACTGAGCGACTATGTTTGCTAAACAAGACATTATACCAGAAATGATTAGGATTCTTATATAGCTCAGGCAAGGAAAGCATATCTACAGAATTTGTTGACATTGAATATAGATTTAGGTATTAGGATGTCATTTTTGAAGACATTTGTCTGGAGTGTGACGCTCTATGCAAGGGAAACTTGGACTATTGGTGTAGCAGAAAAGTGGAGAGATGAAGTGTTTGAAATTTGGTGTTACAGGAAAATGATGAAGATTAGATGGGTAAATAGGGTTACAAACAAAGAGGTATTAAGACAAGTGGGAGAGGAGAGATGTTTTTGGCGACAGCTAATGAAGTAAATCGATAGGTTGGTAGGACACATACACCCAGGAATAGCAAGCTTAGTTATGGAAGAACGGGTTGAGGACAAGAACTGAAGGGGTAGACCAAGGATAGAATATGTTAAACAGATAGCCTTGGATGTAGAGTGTGGTAGCTATATAGAGATGAAACGCTCAGCTCAGGACAGGGAGTCATGGAGAGCTGTATTAAACCAGTCAAAAGGCTGAAGACTCAAACAACATGTAGAGCTTACCAAAATAATGTTGTGTAATGGTAAATACTAGTCAACAAACATTAATGCATTATTAAAACCCATGACACGATACCTGAGGGCTTTTCTAAATTTATTTTAAGATGCCTTTAACCCTATATTAAACACCTTGTTCTCAAGACTTATAACTACAATGTAATGAAAAAAAAACAACAACAACAACAACATCAAAAAAACATTTAAAAACGAGCAAGTGGTTGAGTCAATGTACACTGGAAAATTTTGTAAACACTCAAGTGCACAAAACATATTACATTATTAACTGTCAGGTTGACTGAGTGGTTAAGGCGTTTGACTAATGTTCACATTTTCAATACAAGAAAGCAAGGATTTGAACCCCTTACCTGACATAACTATTGCTTTAACAAAGCTTAGCGATACTGTATTATTATGATACTCGTTACACAAACCATAGATAGAGTGTATTGTTTAAGTCCACTCTCTCTTTCTAAACATAGCTAGAGACTGTCAATGGTTAACAATTGCATTAATAGTGAGAGGATGTAGTGATAGTAATTAAGAAAAAGCAGACAATAACCATAAAATATTTTTATTAAATTCATTTTATAATAGATACACACTGAATACAACTCTCTCTATTTACCATTGTTTGATATAGATTTTTTAAACACAACGCTTGTTGTAGATCCTTTTATAACTTTCTCCAGGTACTCTTGTTCTTAAAAACTGGGGAAGTCGCAGTGGTTTTATAGACATAAAACACTCATCCTTTTCTTTTTCATCATCATCATCATCATCATCATCATCATCATCATCATCATCTTCATTATGAATATTATCATCAAAATTACGATATTCATTGTCACCATCATTATCATCATCATCATCATCATCATCATCATCATCATCATCCTCAACATCACTAGAACAATCCAATTCCTCTTGTTCCTTTTCCACAGGGACCTCTTTTAAAGTCTGCGTTGCTTTTGATAGTGTTAAGGGTTTCTTAGACGTTGACAACTGTCCTAACATGACTTTTTGAGGACATGATAAGTGATTTTGAACAAACACTGCACTATCTTGAGCAGCAATATTTTTTTCTTGGTATTGCTTTTTTTTAAACCTTGGTTAGAGTATTTTGTCCATTTAAATGTGTATTAATTTGAGATTCACAATGATGCTCGTTTGAAGTAAGTACGTTGGAGTCTTTTGTTTTAATCATTCCTCGACACTTTTTAGATCGTTGTTTTGAACATCGCCAAATAACAGTTCCATTTTTATTGGTTGTTTTTACAATATATGTATATCCTTTATAGTAGGCACATGGCTTACCATGGCTGGTTGTTGAGACTTCCGTATTAACTAATACACATTAATTTAATTTTAGAAAAGTCACTTTAGTAATGAAAATGAAAATCCACAGCCTGCTTCCAGTCTCCGACCGGGTCAGGAATGGAATGAATGGAGCCCCTATCTAGCGGCGAGGATATGAACTGTGCCGGCTGCCGAGGCCTGACGCACTCCTCTGGGGCAATGATTAAATGAATGGCAGATGAAATGAAATGATAGTGGAGAGTGTTGCTGGAATGAAATTTTGACAGGGAAAACCGGAGTACCCGGAGAAAAACCTGTCTGCCTCCGTTTTGTCCAGCACAGATCTCACATGGAGTGACCGGGATTTGAACCACGGACCCAGCGGTGAGAGGCCGGCGTGCTGCCGCCTAAGCCACGGAGGCTTTACTTTAGTAATAATAACAGTAAAATAAATGAAGTGGATTGATATTTTTTAAAGGTGTAATTTTCAAAGTACTGTCAAGAATAATAATCACATGAACAAATTTTAGACTACAAGTGATTTACACACACATTGCTCAATGTCAAGATTTATACTGAACACAATTTATAGTGATTATGATTTTTATTGACTGTAATTGATAGTAGCCATGGTTAGTAGAGGCAATGTATACTGGGTGCGTTTTATAGCACGCTCAATTTATAGTAGGTACGATTAGTAGACGCGTTTGATACTAGGCGCGTTTTATACTGATTATGATTTATACTGAGCGCGATTTTTACTAGAAGCGATTTTTACTAGCTGTAATTGATAGCAGTTCATACTAAACGCAATTGATAGTAGGCGTAATTGATAGTAGGTGCAATTGGTAGTTGGCGTAATTGATAGTAAGCACAATTACTAGTAGGCGCGATTGGTAGTAGGTGCAATTGACAGTAGGCGCAATAGGTAGTGGGCGTGATTGCTGGTAGACGCTATTGATAGTAGGTGCAATTGACAGTAGGCGCAATTAGTAGTAGGCGTGATTGGTAGTAGGTGCAATTGATAGTAGGTGCAATTAATAGGCGCAATTGATATTAGGCGCGATTGATAGTAGGCGCAATTGATAGCAGGCGCTATTAGTAGACGTGGTTGATAGTAGGCGCGATTGGTAGTGGACGTAATTGATAGTAGGCGCTATTGATAGTAGGTTCAATTGGCAGTAGGCGCGATTGATAGTAGGCGCGATTAATAGTAGACGCGATTGGTAGTAGGCGCAATTGGTAGTAGGCACAATTACTAGTAGGCGCGATTGGTAGTAGGCGCAATTGATAGAAGGCGCGATTGGTAGTGGGTGTAATTGCTAGTAGGCGCTATTGATAATAGGTGCAATTGACAATAGGCGCAATTAATTGTAGGCATGATTGGTAGTAGGTGCAATTGATAGTAGGTGCAATTAATAGGCGCAATTGATAGTAGGCGCGATTGATAGTAGGCGCAATTAGTAGACGCGATTGATAGTAGGCGCGATTGGTAGTGGACGTAATTGATAGTAGGCGCTATTAATAGTAGGTGCGATTGATAGTAGGCGCGATTGATAGCAGGCGCTATTAGTAGACGTGATTGATAGTAGGTGCGTTTGGTAGTGGACGTAATTGATAGTAGGTGCTATTGA
This sequence comes from Meconema thalassinum, assembly GCA_946902985.2. NCBI lineage: Eukaryota > Metazoa > Arthropoda > Insecta > Orthoptera > Tettigoniidae > Meconema > Meconema thalassinum. The sequence goes on from OX336394.1 coordinate 224,670,692, forward strand.
TAGTAGGTGCGATTGATAGTAGGCGCGATTGATAGTAGGCGCGATTGGTAGTAGGCGCAATTGATATTAGGCGCAATAAATAGTAGGTGCGATTAGTAAGCGCGATTGATAGTAGGCGCGATTGATAGTAGGCGTAATTGATAGTAGACGCGATTGATAGTAGGCGTGATTGGTAGACCTTGAGGTGATAACCCCTTTTGATTGATTCCTGTTGATTTGTCCCTTTGGACTGGTCCCTGTTGACTAGCCCCTGTTGACCAGCCCCTTTGGACGGGTCCTTTATGAAGGGAGTCATTTTGACGGGTCCCTGTGGACGGGCCCATGCCTTTGTCCAAATTATGTCAAAGTTACTTAACCTTGCTTTGAGACTGACTATGACGTCACAGATGAATGGCGGTGGGAGGCTGGACATTACTTTTTATTACACAAAAACATTCTCCTTAAAGTGATAGGAAAAGTGGGTGCAAGAGTGGGTGCAGGAGTGGATGCAAGAATGGGTGCAAAAGTGGGTGCAAAAGTCGGTGTAAAAGTGGGTTCAAAAGTGGGTGCAAGAGTGGGTGCAAAAGTGGGTGCAAAAGTGGGTGCAAAAGTGAGTTTAAAAGTGGGTGCAAAAGTGAGTGCAAAGGTGGGTGCAATAGCTAGTGTAAAAGTCAGTGTAAAAGTCAGTGTAAAAGGGAGTGCAAAAGTGGGTGTAAAAGTGGGTGCAAAAGTGGGTGAAAAAGTGGGTGCGAAAGTGGGTTTAAAAGTGAGTGCAAAAGTGAATGTAAAAGCGGGTGCAAAAGTGGGTGCAGTTTATAGTAGGCACGATTTTTACTAGAATATGATTTGAGTAAATGTAATTTCTAAACCCAAGTAGTGAGTAGTCAGTTGGTTTTGATCTATGCAAGCGTAAACATGTCTCATACACTGATGATGGATACTCGAGGCTTTAAGGTCAACGAAAACAATTACAGTATATATTTAAAGAGGTGGCTATTATTGATTGCACAACACTGAATCTATTTTTGAAATTTTGACAAAGGGCCTAAGTGCACTTTTGTTAATATCTCGCGAACCAATAAGACTAGGGCATTGTGTGAGGTATTGTTGGACTTTTCGTTGAAGACTGCTGGTAAACACCTATGTTATTAAAGATGGCGGCTGACCCACGAGGGGTGATTAAAAAGTATTCCAAGCGGCGCTTGTCGATAGGCAAACCAATTATCAAAGAGGGGTATGACAGACCTTGAGGCGATAACCCCTTTTGATTGATCCCTGTTGATTTTCCCCTTTGGACTGGTCCCTGTAGTCTAGCCCCTTTGGACGGGTCCTTTTTGAAGGGAGTCATTTTTGACGGGCCCCTGCTGACGGGTCACTGTGGACGGATCCCTGTGGACGGGCCCTGTTGACAGGTCTTTTTCACTAATCCCTTTGGACCGGTCCCTTTGACATAATTTGGATAAATGCATGGCCAACCCATAGGGATCAGTCCAAAGGGACCGGTTCAAAGGGATTAGACAAAAGAACCTGTCAACAGGGTCCCGTCCACAGGGATCCGTCCACAGTGACCCGTCAGCAGGGGCTCGTCAAAAATGACTCCCTTCAAAACGGACCCGTCCAAAGAGGATAGTCAACAGAAACCAGTCCAAAGGGGCAAATCAACAGGGATCAATCAAAAGGGGTTATCGTCTCAAGGTCTGTCATACCCCTCTTTGATTATTGGTTTGCCTATCGACAAGCGCCGCTTGGAATACTTTTTAATCACCCCTCGTGGGTCAGCCGCCATCTTTAATAACATAGGTGTTTACCAGCAGTCTTCAACGAAAAGTCCAACAATACCTCACACAATGCCCTAGTCTTATTGGTTCGCGAGATATTAACAAAAATGCACTTAGGACCTTTGTCAAAATTTCAAAAATAGATTCAGTGTTGTGCAATCAATAATAGCCACCTCATTAAATATATACTGTACTTGTTTTCGTTGACCTTAAAGCCTTGAGTATCCATCATCAGTGTATGAGTCATGTTTACGCTTGCATAGATCAAAACCAACTGACTACTCACTACTTGGGTTTAGAAATTACATTTACTCAAATCACATTCTAGTAAAAATCGTGCCTACTATAAACTGAAACCACTTTTGCACCCGCTTTTACATTCACTTTTGCACTCACTTTTGCACCCACTTTTGCACCCACTTATGCACTCCCTTTTACACTGACTTTTACACTGACCTTTGCACCCATTTTGCACCCACCTTTGCACTCACTTATGCACCCACTTTTGCACTCACTTTTCACCCACTTTTGCACCCACTTTTGCACCCATTCTTGCACCCACTTTTGAACCAACTTTTACACTGACTTTTGCACCCACTTTTGCATCCTTTCTTGCATCCACTCTTGCACCCACTCTTGCACCCACTTTTCCTATCACTTTAAGGAGAATGTTTTTGTGTAATAAAAAGTAATGTCCAGCCTCCCACCGCCATTCATCTGTGACGTCATAGCCAGTCTCAAAGCAAGTCTAAACTTGTAGAACAGGTCATGTGACAAGGTCAGGTTAAGTGACTTTGACATAATTTGGATAAATGCATGGGCCCGTCCACAGGGACCCGTCAAAAATGACTTCCTTCATAAAGGACCCGACCAAAGGGGCTGGTAAACAGGGGCTAGTCAACAGGGACCAGTCCAAAGGGACAAATCAACAGGGATCAATCAAAAGTGGTTATCACCTCAAGGTCTACCAATCACGCCTACTATCAATCGCGTCTACTATCAATTACGCCTACTATCAATCGCGCCTACTATCAACCGCGCTTACTAATCGCACCTACTATTTATTGCGCCTAATATCAATTGCGCCTACTACCAATCGCGCCTACTATCAATCGCGCCTACTATCAATCGCACCTACTATCAATAGCGCCTACTATCAATTACGTCCACTACCAATCACACCTACTATCAATCACGTCTACTAATAGCGCCTTCTATCAATCGCGCCTACTACCAATCGCGCCTACTATCAATCGCGCCTACTATCAATCGCACCTTCTATCAATAGTGCCTACTATCAATTACGTCCACTACCAATCGCGCCTACTATCAATCGCGTCTACTAATTGCGCCTACTATCAATCGCGCCTACTATCAATACCGCCTATTAATTGCACCTACTATCAATTGCACCTACTACCAATCACGCCTACTACTAATTGCGCCTATTGTCAATTGCACCTACTATCAATAGCGCCTACTATCAATTACGTCCACTACCAATCGCGCCTACTATCAATCACGTCTACTAATAGCGCCTGCTATCAATTGCGCCTACTATCAATCGCGCCTAATATCAATTGCGCCTATTAATTGCACCTACTATCAATTGCACCTACTACCAATCACGCCTACTACTAATTGCGCCTACTGTCAATTGCACCTACTACCAATCGCGCCTACTAGTAATTGTGCTTACTATCAAGTGCGCCAACTACCAATTGCACCTACTATCAATTACGCCTACTATCAATTGCGTTGAGTATGAACTGCTATCAATTACAGCTAGTAAAAATCGCTTCTAGTAAAAATCGCGCTCAGTATAAATCATAATCAGTATAAAACGCGCCCAGCATCAAACGCGTCTACTAATCGTACCTACTATAAATTGAGCGTGCTATAAAACGCACCCAGTATACATTGCCTCTACTAACCATGGCTACTATCAATTACAGTCAATAAAAATCATAATCACTATAAATTGTGTTCAGTATAAATCTTGACATTGAGCAATGTGTGTGTAAATCACTTGTAGTCTAAAATTTGTTCATCTGATTATTATTCTTGACAGTATTTTGAAAATTACACCTTTAAAAAATATCAATCCACTTCATTTATTTTACTGTTATTATTACTAAAGTGACTTTTCTAAAATTAAATTAATGTGTATTAGTTAATATGGAAGTCTCAACAACCAGCCATTGTAAGCCATGTGCCTACTCTAAAGGATATACATATATTGTAAAAACAACCAATAAAAATGGAACTGTTATTTGGCGATGTTCAAAACAAGGATCTAAAAGTGTCGAGGAATGATTAAAACAAAGGACTCCAACGTACTTACTTCAAACGAGCATCATTGTGATTCTCAAATTAATACACATTTAAATGGACAAAATACTCTAACCAAGGTAAAAAAAAGCAAGTCCAAGAAAAAAATATTGCGGCTCAAGATAGTGCAGTGTTTGTTCAAAATCACTTATCATGTCCTCAAAAAGTCATGTTAGGACAGTTGTCAGCGTCTAAGAAACCCTTAACACTATCAAAAGCAACGCAGACTTTAAAAGAGGTCCCTGTGGAAAAGGAACAAGAGGAATTGGATTGTTCTAGTGATGTTGAGGATGATGATGATGATGATGATGATAATGATGGTGACAATGACCATCATAATTTTGATGATAATATTCATAATGAAGATGATGATGATGATGATAATGATGAAAAAGAAAAGGATGAGGGTTTTATGTGTACAAAACCACTGCGACTTCCGCAGTTTTTAAGAACAAGAGTACCTGGGGAAAGTTATAAAAGGATCTACAACAAGCGTTGTGTTTAAAAAAATCTATATCAAACAATGGTAAATAGAGAGAGTTGTATTCAGTGTGTATCAATTATAAAATGAATTTAATAAAAATATTTTATGGTTATTGTCTGCTTTTTCTTAATTACTATCACTACATCCTCTCACTATTAATGCAATTGTTAACCATTGACAGCCTCTAGCTATGTTTAGAAAGAGAGAGTGGACTTAAACAATACACTTTATCTGTGGTTTTGTGTATCGAGTATCATAATAATACAGTATCGCTAAGCTATGTTAAGGCAATAGTTATGTCAGGTAAGGGGTTCAAATCCTTGCTTTCTTGTATTGAAAATGTGAACATAAGTCAAACGCCTTAACCACTCAGTCAACCTGACAGTTAATAATGTAATTTGTTTTGTGCACTTGAGTGTTAACAAAATTTTCCAGTGTACATTGACTCAACCACTTGCTCGTTTTTAAATGTTTGTTGTTGTTGTTGTTGTTGTTGTTGTTGTTTTTTTCATTACATTGTAGTTATGAGTCTTGAGAACAAGGTGTTTAATATAGGGTTAAAGGCATCTTAAAATAATTTTAGAAAAGCTCTCAGGTATCGTGTCATGGGTTTTAATAATGCATTAATGTTTGTTGACAAGTATTTACCATTACACAACATTATTTTGGTAAGCTCTACATGTTGTTAGAGTCTTCAGCCTTTTGACTGGTTTAATACAGCTCTCCATGACTCCCTGTCCTGAGCTGATCGTTTCATCTCTATATAGCTACCACACTCTACATCCAAGGCTATCTGTTTAACATATTCTATCCTTGGTCTACCCCTACAGTTCTTGTCCTCAACCCGTTCTTCCATAACTAAATTTGCTATTCCTGGGTGTATGTGTCCTACCAACCTATCGATTTACTTCATTAGCTGTCGCCAAAAACATCTCTCCTCTCCCACTTGTCTTAATACCTCTTTGTTTGTAACCCTATTTACCCATGTAATCTTCATCATTCTCCTGTAACACCACATTTCAAACACTTGAACTCTCCACTTTTGTGCTACTCCAATAGTCCAAGTTTCCCTACATAGAGCGTCACACTCCAGACAAAGGTCTTCAAAAATGACATCCTAATACCTAAATCTATATTCAATGTCAACAAATTTTGTAGAAATGCTTTCCTTGCCTGAGCTACATATGAATCCTAATCATCTCTGGTATAATGTCTTGATTAGCAAACATAGTCGCTCAGTAGGTCTATTCATTTGTTGTATATAACCCAAAATAGCAAACAGGTTTTCTAAATACCTACTCACTGGTCAATAACAAGCATAGTCGCCAAAGTGTTTCGTTGGTAGTTAACTCATGTCTGGTTAGTCAATTCTTATTGCAAGGCCAGTCAACACCTAAAACTTCATCTTAACATATAGTCTAATCATCTTTCTATCTGCATACCAGTGTCTAATGAATAGTCATTATTAGTTTGGTCTTTACCTAAAATCTAAAATCCAATATCAAATTTCTAAAATCTAAAACCAAAATAAAATATAGTATAGAAAACATAATTCCAAATAATACAAATCCTTATATGTCTTTCTTTAGTAATTAGTTACCGAAAATTTAAAGTCATGGCATTATGGTTTGGTCTTTTTGTACAATCTAAAATGTCAAATGTAAATTCTAAAATCTAATGTCAAAATAAAAAACAAATACAAAATCTTACTTGCATTAACTGTATATTGAACCCAGTCCTCCTTTGTATTAGTAATCCAAGTAATAATTTGAAAAAGTATACAAGTGTAATCAGTCTTAAAACAATATCCCTGCTTTTATATATATGTTTTTGACATGCGTATTAATCTAAAATCAAACACTGGTCTACCTTAGTCAAAGGATAACAGCTTAACCACTGCAACGCTATAACCATCTTTCTTAGTTTGGTTCGTTCTAAGCCTTAAATTTAAATCGAGTTAAGGCCTCTAGTACAAGAGCCAAAAGTGCTTGCCACTGCAGCACAAAATGGTTAGCAAGTAACATTATACATTCAAAAAGGATTATATTGGTTCGGTTTAGTTCAGTGTAATCACCATCTTGTTTTCTTAGCTACCCTCTTTAACTAATCAATTAAAGATAGTCTACTCTTAATTCTTGAATCTATCAATTGGATTTTGTACACACCATTTGTCATGTCATGCCTGAAACCTATACTCCCTATGTACTGCGGTCAGGTTTAAAAACAAGTTTCAATGGTCAAAGACTTGTCAGTCACCATACGTGAAGCCTACAGTAATTCTTTCTCTACATAGCTATGTTTCATCACTCACCATAAACATCTAACATTATGGGTTTGCAATATATTAAGAGAAACAAAAGTTCATGACCTTGTTGTTTTCAATCCTTTTGGGAAAATTCATAAGCCATATAAAGAAAGCGTCATGTCAAGTTATAGGACACCTTATGAGTCCAAATCCCATTATTAGTTTATAAAACTCAAATCAGTAACCTTACCGTTTTGGGATATTTAAATAAATGCATGCATCATAGGAAAAATCATAAAAATATTCTAAAACAAGTCATCGCATGACCCCCTTCAATCAATGCTTCACAAAATATCGATTCATCCATTGAACATGGCCACAGTGATCGGCGACATGCTCGTTTAAACACAACCGGTACTGTCTCTCTCTACTAAAAAAATAATATTAAAATTAATTCAAAAATTTTAAAAATCTAAATTTTCAAAATGTGTGGTTAGGCCCTTTGTCAAAATTTCAAAAAATAAATAATGAATTCAAGAAGAGATTGTCGCCCTGAGTCTTGTAACACCTCATGTGTCCAAATCTGATTATTGGTTCCCCTTTTTTCCTGTAAAATCTACATGCATTGTTTTAGGGGTAAAATGACCAATCGTGGTAAAAGAGTATTAAATGTCCAATTTTTGAGCTATCACACCTAATTTTAGGTTTCTTAGTTTCCAAGATATCGATTTTTCAATTTTGGGTTAGTTTTCACCCCCTTACTATTTTTCATCAAAAACAAAAGATCTTAGGTTCATTTATCATTTTTAGGCGTTTAACACCTTTTTCCCTGTAAAATCACTATTCACTGTTTTAGGGGTGAAATGACCTATCGTGTTATAATCGTATGTCATGACCTATTTTTAAAGCTATCATAGTTAATTTTAAGGCTCTGAATTTCCAAGATAACGATTTTTAAATTTTGGGGGGTAGTTTTAACCCTCTTACTATTTTTTCATCAAAAACAAATGATCTTAGGTTCATTTATCATTTTTAAGTGTATAACCGCTTTTTTTCCTGTAACATTACTATTTACTATTTTAGGGGTGAAATGACCTATCGTGGTAAAATCGTATCTTATGACCTATTTTTAAAGCTATCACACATAATTTTAGGGTTCTTAGTTTCCAAGATATCGATTTTTCAATTTGGGATTGGGGGGATAGTTTCACCCCCAAAGGGGAACATCGCCCCAATTGCTAGGACCCCTCATACAAGTCACTAGCATGATAGGTTCGCGAGATATTAACAAAAGTGTGGTTAGGCCCTATGTCAAAATTTCAAAAATACATTCTAAAAGGGGGCTTTATCCCAAGTCCTACAATACCTCATACAAGTTTCTAGCCTTATTAGTCCGTTAGTTAAGCCCTTTGACATAATTTGGATAAATTCATGATCCAGTCCAAAGGGGCCGGTCCAAAGGGATCAGTCCAAAGGGACTCATCCACAAGGACTCGTCAACAATGACTCGACAACAATGACCTGTCAACAAGGACTCGTCCACAAGGACTCGTCAACAATGACCCGGCAACAATGACCCGTCAACAATAACCCGCCCACAGGGATCCGCTCCCCCGCCCTCTTACAATAGCCATGAGTGGGCATGATTAAAGACAAAAACAAGCATGTTAATTCATAGTGGCTTCCCACCAAACACATGCACGTTATGTAGAACAACGTTTAATTCCATATTGGCCTTCAAAACTCTCACATGTTGCACTTGGAAAGCGAGATTTGCTAAAAAAATTACAATTTCACCCCCTAGTAGGGGTAGGTTTTATTTTGGAGTTGAAATATGTTGGAAAGGGGGTGTCAGCCCGAGTTCAATGATACCTCATTCGTCAAAATCCGACCATGCGTTCGAGAGATATCGGGCCACCGCCATCTTGTGAGGTGGGGAGGTGGAGGTGGTGCTAGAACCCCTGCAAATACACTACTATTTTGACACTTCATGTTATTAAGTGCTAACATATTTCAGTATTCCTTACGTCAATGAAGAACACATCTGGCAGTTGAAATGGTTCATTTACTATTTAAGGTATCTTAGATTTGTTGTCCTTTATTTAATACTATCCATCTCGTGGTGTAGTGGCTAGCATTCTTGGTTGTCACGCGTGAAGTCTGAGTTCAATACTCGACTCTGCCAAAGAAATTACATTCCAGTCTGAGGCTTGTAAAGGAGTAAACTCAGCCTCGTGAGGCGAAAATGAGAATAATTGGTCTCGATTCTCAGCTCAGTCATTCTTGAAGTGGTCCACCCATTTCTACTTTAGGCTTATGCTAGGATAGTTCCTAGCCTAAAGCTTTGGCCCCCACCTTCCCAATCCACACGTCAATTACAAATATACGCACACACACACACACACACACACACACCTATAGGCATAACAATAACACAGGTTATCAGATGTTTCCGGTGAAACGTCGGGAGGTAATATCCTACCTGGTCCACGGCCTATAAGCCCGGACAACTTGAACATAGTTGTCAAATCTTCTTGTAAATGCGTCTATTCAAATAGTATACCGGTAATCAATTAATTCTCTGTGATTTGCCCGAGGTGATGCAATATTGGGCGTGGTCAATACTGGGTTGGGTGATCGCACGTTGTAGCTGGTTGAGTAACGGAATGGAATAGGCCTCGAATTCTGCGATAACATTAAGAAACACCCTATGAAATTTGAGGGATATGTCTCAAGTAATTAGTACTCGTAACGCAAGGATGACCATCTGCTGCTCTTGTATATGTTGGCCCACGCTTGGCTTCCTGCGCGGCCTCGCAGTTAAGTGGGTGCTATCACAACAAAACATCAGACTCAAGGAGCTGGAAAATTGTATTACAGCAGCCTGTTGAATCATTCTCCTATAAATACTCCGCTTCAGGAGTCAGTTGCCATTGTCTGTAGAAATGAAATCTAAGCACAGTCTGTCTGTTTTTTGTTGCCGAGAAATCATTTTTTTAAAGCGTTTGGAATATTAGCCTACGTTCGATGTTTGCAAAAAAAAGAAAGTAGACTTATGAGATCTACACATGGCCAAAAAATGTGTGTCTGTGTTGGAGTCTGTGTGTGTGTGTGTGAGTGTGTGTACTCTGAATGTCTGTCCGCTCTATCAATTCGAACACGGTGAAACCGAATTGAACGAAATATGGTACAGAGGTAGAACTAGCAAAGGGCACCTCAGTGTCATGTTTTATATGGGCGCCATCTTAACGGAAACGTAATGGCGGCCACCCAAATGTTCAAAGCTTAAATCTAATTACGACTAACCTAATCATTCGATCTCTACCAAATTTTGCAACAACATATTTCACCCTTCAATAAAGCATGGTTTTCTCAAGAGTCGTCTACGGGGTCGTGTTCAGTCCTGACTGCGTTACACAGCAAAGTTCGCTTAAAATAACATGCTCTAATGAATAGAAAGGTTCATGACAGAGGCTATACTAGAAATAAAATGAATAACAAGTAGAATAAAAGAAATTTAATGACTGAAAATTATGTGCATAATAATAATAATAATAATAATAATAATAATAAAAAAGAAATCCTCCCTGAATTTCACCCCCTTAATAAATAATATAACACTGAGCGGTAATACTCGCTCCACCAACAAAACAATGTGAATACAGATTCACACAAAATGATAAATCATAACATAAACTTTGAGCTGAAAGAACTCGCTCGTCACAACATATGGATACAAGTCCATTTTTCCTGGTCAAGAAGTTATATAATGCGTGGTGTACTGCTCGTTAATAAGTTCCGTTCAATTTCAAGTAGTTCCAACTTTCGCCACCAGACATCAATGATACCTAGTGGCGAACGTTGGAACTTTGAAAGAGCGTTCTGACGAAATCTAACCTAAAAAATTTTGCTTTACACAAGTTGAGTCTGTGAAAGGATCTTTCACATGCCATAAATCTATGACATGGGACCGCCGGCTTTACTTCCCCTCCGAAGGATGGCATACTGAAGGATTTTTAACGCTCTTAAAAAATCCGACGATTTCGGCCGGGTTTGAAGCCGCTATCTTGGGCATAGGAGTTCAGCATGCTACCGACTACGCCACCGAAGCCGCTAGCATGATGATGAAGCTTGCAGAACCGAGGACGAGAAGGAAGGAATCCAAGATGCCATTTCCAGGCATATCCAGCATATTCACGGAGTTGTCGACAGGGACGAATCGAACCCTGGTCTTTGGAGGAGTCCAGATGGGAATCCTGACGAGGATAATACCGTTCCAGAGATCCAGAGATGAATTTGTACAACCCTGGTTATTGAATAGAGGGCTGAGTGATAGCTTCTCCATGTCGTGAGTTTTTGGACATCCCTTCTCTTGTTCTAGTTCTGGTGGTATATTAGATTTAATGTAGTTTGTGAATCAACCACACTCTGTGTCAGCCATTTTTCTAGGTAGGGATTGTATCTAGTTTAATTTAATGTCATTTATTTCAGTATAGTGAGACACCCTTGGGTCCGACATTTTGGTTAACCCTGGTGCTGCTTGATGAACGTCGTAGAACGTCAAAGCCTATCTTTTGCTAGATGTGACCGTAGTCATTCGAGGCTATTTTGTACAACCCTGTTTGGGGTGATTTTTCAAGTCTTTGCTGACTTAAGTTATGACAATCAGATGTCATGGTTATTTCTTTACCTGCATTCTTTGCAGCCAGTTTTGATACACCCCTGACTTTCGTTAGAACAGTCCTATCAGTTAGGCAATCAACTGTAATTGCCAGTTTTGTAAATGCATTATATTTTCATTTTGAATAAGCTCAGAAGCTATTCTTGGTCAAGTTTGAACCTAACAACTAGAAGGAATGTTTCGTTGCCTAGCATCGAGCCCAGTTCCCAACGTATCATTAAGCGGATCCTTGTATGGAATTTGCGCCACAATTATCATTTTTGCTTGTGTCATGTAAGACACGTTTTTATTTGATGTTGTACTAGCAACTACTGAATTGTATTTTTAAAGCAAAGAGCTCCAGTAATTGTAAGATTACTATCATTTAGACGTCTTTGGTAGAAAGACGGAATTATATTATTCTATTCTGATTTATTGCGTGTTTTTATACACGGACTCTTTAGAGGTTCATAACCTATGGTAAAGTTTTTTTATGAACAGGCCAGATGTATAGTTTTATATTGATTAAATCGCTGGCCTTGAATAATGTGTGTTTTGTGTCGACCGAACGCAGGAATGTGGTAGCCTGCTGGTGACATAAACTGGTTTTGTAATCCAGTGCCCTTGAGAGCACGCTTCATTTGTTTGTGAGACAGAGGACATTGACAAGAGACAGAATGCTTGTAGTATTCGCTCTTTCTTTCATTGCAACTTAGCTTATGTAACCCAGTTTTCAACCCTGTCTCAGATCACATTTTTTATAGATTGCTTTTTGTTAGTTGAGCGCACTTCTTGCGTGTACCGTTTTGACGTGTACAATTAGGTCAGGTTTTCTATAGTGAGTTGCAGGCGACCCTGTTAAATGCAGGAATTTATTGTATGAAGGTACTTGTGATTACCTTGTCCGGGAGGGTTCCCGTTGACTAGATGTTATTGGAAGGTAACTGTTGTGGACAGGCCTATCCCAGAGTTATTGAATGCGAGCTTTGCGCAGCTGGTAACCCGTGTTATTGTGTGTCCGAGTTGTTATTGCTCGTTGATCTTATTCCGAATGTTGAGTCGAGGCGTTTTGGTGGAGAATGATCTCAGTGTAGACACTCCGTGCCCGAGCTATTGTCAGTATTATTCGCCATAAACCAACGATAAACCTAAACCAACATCTTAATAATAAAACGCATAATTTTGGTAAAACAAAAGCTAACTAATGAATTCTTTCTATCTAACTTTGTTCTGTTGCATTTTGGAACTGTTGACATAGCCGTGCAGTTGAAGGTGATTTCCTTGTGTGGAAATGACTAAGACAGTTGACCCTTTTGTAGCGACCTGAAGCATGCGTGAACCTAGAGTTCGTAGCTTGTGGAGCTCAGGTCATGCGATGTCGGACGTGGTCTCAACTACGCATTCGTCACCGTAATTACACACATTAGATGACTATGGCTTACAAAGAGTAAACCAAGGTGTAGGCAGCAATGTAATAAAGATTTGTGTCTATTTCATTACTTATTTATGATGTACTAGTGTGTAAATCCTACATGTTACCTTATTGTGTGCTGATAGCACGTAGTTATTAAGAATAATTAAATGTTTTTCATGGCTGTACACTTAGATTTGTTGTAATCGTTTTCTGTTACGGACGTCATCGCCGTAAATTTTGTTATTAACTGTTAGGACTTAGCTAGATGATTACCGTTAAATGTAAATGTGGAAATGGTATCATCCTAACTTAGATTTGTTTTGCTACCCTGTTAAATGTAAATTCTGATATTAGCTTAATCTTGTAACTTGAACTAGGGACTTGCGTCGTACCATTTTCCTAGTGTTGCTGTTGTTGCTTTATTATTGTGAGATAGATCTTTCGCGAGGGTTTTTCAGTAACTTCTCAGGTAGGGACCTGCTCTTTATTTCTTTTGTTTATTAGTTTGCGGACTAGCCGATTATAACCCTCCGAACTAGGCTAGGGGCTTGTGAATTTTAATAAATTTTCACGGTATTTTACTTATGTCTGGATGTTTAATTTCTCAGTCTAGTTTTTTGAGGTGAACCTTTCCTTAGGCAGTCTATGACCATCGTCACCATGTACCACGATCCCCGTGGACTACAGTGTCTCGTGCCGCTTAGTCTATTAGGAAGTTCACCTGATCCTCACGGTAATTTTATTCGACTTATGGGATGTTAGAAAAGTCATCGTGGTTGTTGACTCGACTAAACGGTCTCATAAAATGGCGCACAACGTTGTGGGCGGACTTGGTCGCATAAAATGGCGCCCAACTCATGTGCCGACGTTAACGTGGTGACCGTCAGTACCATGTTACTTTGGAGGATCTTAATGTTGATTAATGGTAAATTGACAGGACTGGGACGAACTTAGAAAGTCGTACTGCAGATCAATTGACCGCATGGCATTCATGTTTGATAGAAGTCCATGGGGTGAGGCTTTAGTTTTAGATAAATGATGGATAGGGTTTTCTTTGATGATGCTTCATTCTGAGTAAATGTAAAACTTTGCTTTGCTCGTCGTTGTCTTTGTAAATATAGAAGCACTTAGTTTGCATACTCCAGCTGTACTCGTGATATTTATATAAATGAAACAAGCTTTATACCACCATGTAACTAATCATAGCTGTATGTTCTAGTAGAAATTGATCCCTCACTTTCTCATATATATTTCTTGTCAAATGGATGAGGAAACGATTCGTCGCGTGTTCGATGAGATGATGGCAGGTGTGAATGCCAATCTCCAACAGATTACTGCTGTCTTAGGTCAGAACACTCAGGCTGTCAACAATGTAAGACAGGACTTGGAAGTAAACACCCAATCTATAGACAATGTTAGATTAGATTTAGAAGTAAACACCCAATCTATAAACAATGTTAGATTAGATTTAGAGATAAATACTCAATCTGTTAATAATGTCAGGACTGATTTAACCCAAGTCAGGGCAGATATGGACGGATTTAGGGTCGAAGCCAGAAATGATCTCGCGGCAGGTTTAGTGGCAGTTAGGGTTGATGTCATACGACACCATCAAGAGGCTAACCAGCGTGTAGATTGCCTAACAGACCAAATGAATAGAGCTAGGGAGGATGTGCAAAACCGACTGGAGGAGCACACGGCTCAAATTCAAACCACCATAAATAGAGTCCAGATAGACATGAATGCTGACCTGGAACACACTCGGGAAGAATTCGGGACTCGATTGACGCACGTCGAGGGATTCATGGACACTGTAAGAAAGGACATGACAACCATGAATATCGGATTAGTTCTCATGAGAGGAGCTGCAAATGCTGTGAACAACAATGTTAGGACGATCGTTGACGCCATGTCAGTGGTCAGAGACGAACTGAACGTTAATAGGAGAAACATTTCTGAACTAACGGAAACCGTAGCAAGCCTGCGCGAAACAGTGAATGTTCATCATGAGGAACATAACATTGACCTCATGTTATTAAGAGGGGACCTCAACGAACATAAGACCATAGTAGAGGCTAAGGTAGCCGAGGTCAAAGACAACATGTCAAGAGTCGAGGGAGAGATCGATTCTTTACAAAAGCGATTTGAGGAGGTCACAGTAAACGAAAGGTTAGACCTTAGCCATAACCTTAGAACGGCCATACGCGAGGTAGACGCGAACCTCAAGGGAAAGGTCGATAGAATCGAATTACAATTGAATGACTTAGGCAACAAAGTCGCGGCCAGAACTATTCAAGGACTTGAAGGCATAGAAAGACGTCTTGACAGACTCGAAACGACTCCTAGGGAGAGACACTTACACTCACAAGTGGGAGAATTTCAGGAAACGCCCGTTTCTCAATCTGAAGGAATGATGCAAACTCATTTTCAGCCCAGCGCACCTACAGAACCACAACCTTTACAATTCACTGGTTCAGCGCCGAGCCAGGTTTTGAACTTTAACACCCATCCTTTTCGACCAGCACCAAGTCAACCCAATAATGACATAAATACACCTACGCATGACTATACGCAGAACATATTTAGACCCGCGCATACGCAGGGAAACGTGACGATAATACGTTCGAGAGAGGAGCAACCAGCTCACTTCTCCGGAACTGGAAGTGGTGTTACTCCAGTGGAATTTCTAGCCAATGTCGAAAGATATCTGAGAGATACGATGGTAACTCCAGAGAGGGAACTCAGAGTCATAGAACGTTTGCTTGAGGGGCAAGCCAGTACCTGGTTTAGAGCATTTAGATACTCGTTTACAGGCTACCAGGACTTCAAGGAAGCATTACTAAGGACGTATTGGTCGAGTGACATTCAGCAGAGCATCCGAGCTGAAATGTTTACTCGTAGATACAGCTCGAATACGCCTACTCATTATGCGAACTACTTCGCTATTCAGCTTGCGAAGCTTCGTTGTCTTCAGCCTCCGTTGTCTGAACAAGATTAAGTTAACACCATTGTTTGGCAGTACCCTGCGGACGTACAACGTGTGTTGATCGCTGCAGGGGCATCCACGTTTCAACAATGTGACCAGATTCTGCGACGCTTGGATACGAACACGGAACAGTTCCCGACACACAGTCAGCAGAAGGCTGACAGGCGTGAGGAAAGACACATAAACTTGACCACTGTCGATAAAGTAAGCCAGACTCCGCAACAAAAGCAAACACAAGAGAGTTCTGAGCATCGTGATGATAACTACAACTATCGTAGGAGGGAATGGAACAACGCTCCATATGCTCGAGATCGACAAGATGACCGTCGTAGTCAATGGAATCGGAGATTCTACCGAGGGACCAATGATAACCAACGTCACGAAAATTACCACCGCGGGAATAACGGAAGAAACCAACAGCACGGAAGTATCCGAAGGGACTATCGATACGCTAGAGGATATAACCGAGATCGAGACCCTAGATACCAGCCAGACAGAGATTGGAAAGGAAGAGCACGGGAGAGCCGTGAATACCTCCAACACTTAAGAGAGCTGCAAATCCAAGAAGAGGGAGAACGGAGCCCAACTTCGAGGGAAAACAGAAATTCGGCGCAGGAGACGGAGCACAACGAGCCCAGTACTTCTCGCCAGGATAATAAAAAAACGCCGAAAAATTAACAGATTCTTGTCAGGTTGAGCACCAAGTAACTGCTACCATATTACTCTGGGAGCCAATCCAAGAAGACTTGTTGGACAAACGACGAACGACGAACCACAATTATGAGTTGACCCGTCTGCCGAAGATAGTAGCCACTTTGAACGAAGTCAACGTAGTCATTCTCATTGATACTGGGGCAATGATTAGTGTTATTTCCGCCGATTGCCATGCCAGATTAAAGACCAACTCTGAGGTGACAGAGCTGCCTATTTCAGCTGTAAGAGTCAGAGGTGTCATACCTGATCGGGTTGTGACGGGCAAAATCCAGATTCTTTGTACTCTGAAGATTTCAAATCACGTGTATTTGCACGAGTTTCTTGTAATGAAGGGCTTGCATCATGACGCCATACTAGGCGCAGACTTCATTAGAAAATATGATGGTATCATTGACATGGGTCGTAACACGGTAGAGTTCAAGCCGAACGAACCCATTCAGATGAACCTAGTTGAAGAAGAACCGGAATTCCTATCCGAAGTCGACGTAGTCGAAAACTTGAATGGCAAGGATATTGACGAGACACTCGATGCTGACGAAGAGGCAGAATCATTATCAGCACCCACACGAGAGAATCTTGATATAATATTGAACGAATACAGGGACATATTCGACACCACACCTGGTGAGATATTAGACTACGAATAGGACCTTGTGCTACTGGATGATTCCCCATTCCAGAAGAAAATTTACCCGATTGCTGAGAAACATCGTGAAGAAGCTGCTAAGAAGATCCATGAGATGGAAGCAGCAGGCACAATCAAGAAATCACCGACAGCCTTTGAACAATGGAAGTTATGTAGTAGAAGACATCAGGACAGGAGAGCGCATTGGAACCTTTAATGCAGCCAATCTGAAAAAATATCACTCTTGAATGAATTTCTAGTCAAATAAAAATGTCGTCCCAACATTTTATTTGAAACGACGGAGAGGCAGATGAACCCGCTGAGCTATGGTTCATGTGATATTTTTTATGACAGAACGTTTATGATGGGATGTTGTACCTTGAACACACCCAGGAAGCCACGTGGAGCTGAGAGCTCACGCGATACTCTTTGAAGTAGCGTTGAATCGCACTTTGGACTTTGGTGAAAACTGCTAATTATTTATCTGAGATCTTATTAATTAATTTTATTCTCTCTCAAGACTCAGAATATTCCATTTCGTCATGCTGCATTATTAAAACATTTTTGAGAATGTTATTTTAGCTTAAGGTAAGGTAATACCCTTGCAGATACGCAAATAGGAACGTAAGTAGTCGCTCAACGACTTCGGTTTGACGACCTACTTCCTTGAGACACCCAGTGACTTGCACTACGTCTGGAGAATCCGCCCGGTACAGGCGTGTAATCGTTTTTGTCCTGTGAGACATAGAAGAATATCCGCTTGTTAGCGTTGAATTGGTTATCAGGTGCCATCGTGCATTGGCATATTGTGAAATACTGGTATTTATGCACAGTGAGCCACAGAAACACATTGAAGATAATTATTGGCAAGTATTAGTGAATTATATAATTTTACCGGAACACCACATTTTAGTACCCAGTGTTTGTGGAGGGCCAAATGCCTTGTGGAAAATATACAGGTAAATGTGTTGCAATTACTTCAAATAAGTGTGATTACGATTGTGTAACATATTTGGATTGCCAGAGTGAAGTATTTATTTCCAAAACGACGTACATTTTACCGATGCTGCGTGATAGAAAAGTAGCGTCATTTAGCACGTGCAGAGTCATAGAGCAGTGCTAGCTCGTGTATCTATTCACATCCACGAAATTAAGGCTGTGTTGTCAATTACTATCAAAGCCTACAATACTTACGACGAACATTATATCTTTGGAAAGTGAAAGAATGAATTTCGTAATTTATTTCACCGTCAACGTGACCAGACTATTCCACACCAAGTTTGAATCAGTCACCATGGGCTAATACCATCCTGGTATGAGGGTGATATTTCTACGAGAACTAGCATGATGATGAAGCTTGCAGAACCGAGGACGAGAAGGAAGGAATCCAAGATGCCATTTCCAGGCATATCCAGCATATTCACGGAGATGTCGACGGGGACGAATCGAACCCTGGTCTTTGGAGGAGTCCAGATGGGAATCCTGATGAGGATAATACCGTTCCAGAGATCCAGAGATGAATTTGTACAACCCTGGTTATTGAATAGAGGGCTGAGTGATAGCTTCTCCATGTCGTGAGTTTTTGGACATCCCTTCTCTTGTTCTAGTTCTGGTGGTATATTAGATTTAATGTAGTTTGTGAATCAACCACACTCTGTGTCAGCCATTTTTCTAGGTAGGGATTGTATCTAGTTTAATTTAATGTCATTTATTTCAGTATAGTGAGACACCCTTGGGTCCGACATTTTGGTTAACCCTGGTGCTGCTTGATGAACGTCGTAGAACGTCAAAGCCTATCTTTTGCTAGATGTGACCGTAGTCATTCGAGGCTATTTTGTACAACCCTGTTTGGGGTGATTTTTCAAGTCTTTGCTGACTTAAGTTATGACAATCAGATGTCATGGTTATTTCTTTACCTGCATTCTTTGCAGCCAGTTTTGATACACCCCTGACTTTCGTTAGAACAGTCCTATCAGTTAGGCAATCAACTGTAATTGCCAGTTTTGTAAATGCATTATATTTTCATTTTGAATAAGCTCAGAAGCTATTCTTGGTCAAGTTTGAACCTAACAACTAGAAGGAATGTTTCGTTGCCTAGCATCGAGCCCAGTTCCCAACGTATCATTAAGCGGATCCTTGTATGGAATTTGCGCCACAATTATCATTTTTGCTTGTGTCATGTAAGACACGTTTTTATTTGATGTTGTACTAGCAACTACTGAATTGTATTTTTAAAGCAAAGAGCTCCAGTAATTGTAAGATTACTATCATTTAGACGTCTTTGGTAGAAAGACGGAATTATATTATTCTATTCTGATTTATTGCGTGTTTTTATACACGGACTCTTTAGAGGTTCATAACCTATGGTAAAGTTTTTTTATGAACAGGCCAGATGTATAGTTTTATATTGATTAAATCGCTGGCCTTGAATAATGTGTGTTTTGTGTCGACCGAACGCAGGAATGTGGTAGCCTGCTGGTGACATAAACTGGTTTTGTAATCCAGTGCCCTTGAGAGCACGCTTCATTTGTTTGTGAGACAGAGGACATTGACAAGAGACAGAATGCTTGTAGTATTCGCTCTTTCTTTCATTGCAACTTAGCTTATGTAACCCAGTTTTCAACCCTGTCTCAGATCACATGTTTTATAGATTGCTTTTTGTTAGTTGAGCGCACTTCTTGCGTGTACCGTTTTGACGTGTACAATTAGGTCAGGTTTTCTATAGTGAGTTGCAGGCGACCCTGTTAAATGCAGGAATTTATTGTATGAAGGTACTTGTGATTACCTTGTCCGGGAGGGTTCCCGTTGACTAGATGTTATTGGAAGGTAACTGTTGTGGACAGGCCTATCCCAGAGTTATTGAATGCGAGCTTTGCGCAGCTGGTAACCCGTGTTATTGTGTGTCCGAGTTGTTATTGCTCGTTGATCTTATTCCGAATGTTGAGTCGAGGCTTTTTGGTGGAGAATGATCTCAGTGTAGACACTCCGTGCCCGAGCTATTGTCAGTATTATTCGCCATAAACCAACGATAAACCTGAACCAACATCTTAATAATAAAACGCATAATTTTGGTAAAACAAAAGCTAACTAATGAATTCTTTCTATCTAACTTTGTTCTGTTGCATTTTGGAACTGTTGACATAGCCGTGCAGTTGAAGGTAATTTCCTTGTGTGGAAATGACTAAGACAGTTGACCCTTTTGTAGCGACCTGAAGCATGCGCGAACCTAGAGTTCGTAGCATGTGGAGCTCAGGCCATGCGATGTCAGACGTGGTCTCAACTACGCATTCGTCACCGTAATTACACACACTAGATGACTATGGCTTACAAAGAGTAAACCAAGGTGTAGGCAGGAATGTAATAAAGATTTGTGTCTATTTCATTACTTATTTATGATGTACTAGTGTGTAAATCATACATGTTACCTTATTGTGTGCTGATAGCACGTAGTTATTAAGAATAATTAAATGTTTTTCATGGCTGTACACTTAGATTTGTTGTAATCGTTTTCTGTTACGGACGTTATCGCCGTAAATTTTGTTATTAACTGTTAGGACTTAGCTAGATGATTACCGTTAAATGTAAATTTGGAAATGGTATCATCCTAACTTAGATTTGTTTTGCTACCCTGTTAAATGTAAATTCTGATATTAGCTTAATCTTGTAACTTGAACTAAGGACTTGCGTCGTACCATTTTCCTAGTCTTGCTGTTGTTGCTTTATTATTGTGAGATAGATCTTTCGCGAGGGTTTTTCAGTAACTTCTCAGGTAGGGACCTGCTCTTTATTTCTTTTGTTTATTAGTTTGCGGACTAGCCGATTATAACCCTCCGAACTAGGCTAGGGGCTTGTGAATTTTAATAAATTTTCACGGTGTTTTACTTAAGTCTGGATGTTTAATTTCTCAGTCTAGTTTTTTGAGGTGAACCTTTCCTTAGGCAGTCTATGACCATCGTCACCATGTACCACGATCCCCGTGGACTACAGTGTCTCGTGCCGCTTAGCCTATTAGGAAGTTCACCTGATCCTCACGGTAATTTTATTCGACTTATGGGATGTTAGAAAAGTCATCGTGGTTGTTGACTCGACTAAACGGTCTCAGTACTGTATGACCTAGCTTTCTGGATATGGTGACAACTACTGTCTGTGGAGGAGCTTTATACAAAGAATACGATATGTCCTCAATAGTTTCACAAATATGGACATCCATGAGATTGTGTTCGATAAACTGACAGCGTTAATATAACCTACTGTAAGTGCAAGCTCTGACATTTTACCCAATCTTCTTTGCATACACTAATAAATGAACAAAATTAAATTTTAATAAACCAAGTGAACAATTTTCATTGAATACCCTAACCTATTAGATGAATGTAAAACACACTTAATACCAGTATCGTAATTAATAGTTGGAGATTCATTTTAAGGGCTGGGGTAGCTTGGCAATCAGCCCGGTGAACTGAATTTTTAATTGGTGTAAATTATATTTATATACTAACCAAGGGTCACAATATTATTTAGCACTTATATTTCGACCATGCAGCCAGCCTGAAATGGTTTTCCGTTTTTTCTATTTTCAACTCTATACAAATCCAGGAACTGTCCCTTCCAATAGGCCACGGCTGCTTCCTTCTTTAGTTCATTAATTCGAATGACATTTTACAGCAATTTCCTTGTTATGTTCAAGTATATCTCAATGAAAGTTAGTGTTTTTTTTCTTTATTGTCTATCCGGGAAGTTTGTTTTATTGAGATTTTAATTAATATGGTTCAAAAAAGAAACATTAAGAATAACATTTAAACTGCCATTTCCTCGTTAAATTCAAGTATATTTTAATGAGAGCGGGTAATTGTTTAGTGAATAAAACAGGATTCCTTCTACGAATCCTCTGTAAAAATGTCGCCATATTTCAGTTTGATTGAATAGTTTTTTAAAAGTCATTTTCATTCATTTTAGTAGTTTTTTTAGATGACATTTCATTGAGCATTATATGCCCACCTCGTTACGTAGTGGCTATCACCGCGGAGGCCCAGGTTCGATTACCGGCTCTGCCAAGAAATTTAATTCTGATTTGAGGGCTGGACAGTGGCGGCTCGCACATATCGCAGTTGGTGGGGCTGCATGCACAAGCATTAACTTACCTTAAATCTAGATCAGTTCCAGGCGTCGAGTCTTGAACGCGACGAATTTTTCGATGACGAGGTTATTGAAATTCGGTATGCTTTTAATCAAACCATTCTCAATAGACAGCATTCCAAGTGCAGTGTCTAAAGCCCTGCGTGGATAAAGAAAACGTTATCCATATCCGCCTCGCATCCGCACGACTGTTATTCGAATCTACTGGCATTACAATAATATTTTTATTTTTTAAAGCAACATATCCATCTGGCCGTAAAAACCATCCGCCACGAAGACTTACATCGCATCTCATCCTCGACCCCTTTGGAAAACGGGAATAATAAGGGGGTAGACATACATTAAAGCAACACATTTAGACATTTGAGGAGAAAGTCGTTCCCTTAGACTATGTATGTCATGTGCTATGTTTAAAATGAATGTTATACAGCCAGAATTGCAACCCTTTTCAGTTTGGAGAGTTAATTATGATTAATGACATAATTTGAATGAGATAAGCTTAATCACCATTTTACATTTGTCATAAAAAACATAACAATACACATCCGGGTCCTAGTAATGATATTCAACAAGTTCGGTTTGTACTGTATTCTAAAAACTATCCGCAAATTTACTCCAAACATTACCGGTATCCGCTATCCGCACATCCATGCCAACTATATCCGTATGACGATAAATGTTGCGGATATCCGCGCAGGGCTTTACCCATGGCAGTCCTGAGGTACACTTTGATCCTCTTGAGGCACGAAAAGCAGCGTTCGGGTTCAGCGGTAGCCATAGGCAGGGTGATAGCGATACGTAACAGTTTAACGACCTCTGTAGATGACGGGCCTAAGAACCAGTGAGAAGGAAACTCGAAGGTTTTACAGCTCCACCGATATTTCGAAATTCTTCTCTTCGATATAAACATTCTCTTGTGATAGTATTTAGCCTGTTTGCCATCTCTTGATTAATGCAGTACATTTGCATTTGTCTGTTGGGACAGGCTAGAGTAAAGTGTGGCTTTTCACCGATGTCTCAGTCTCACTCACGGCTGTGATTATATGGAAGCTACTGAGGTATGGGTGGTGCTTTGTAATAACAACCAGGGCACAGTCAGTGCCTGTGAATGCTGTGAAAGATTCTACTCATAGGGTTAGTACTGCTGTTCTGACTCAGTGAGGAAAGCCATCGAAAACTACCTCACTCCTCTTCTTGCCTAGTACGCCTCAATATAGCACTGCCTTTGGTTTTTGTGGGTATCAACCCACATAACCTAACGGCGGTACTTTTTGGGGATCCAACCAGCCTTCGGACTGACTACCTAACAGACAGTCATAGTATTATGATTCTATTTATATATTTCCTTGTTTCTAGTTACTTCATTGTTATGACGCTCAACCGATTGTTGATACGCTGAACTTAAGCGTAACACTGCAAAACTTTACATGTTATTTAAATGAGTTCCGGAAGATGCGTGCTTCTGAATTTCTTCGCTCAGTTTTCTAAGATCTGTCACTCTCTTTTGAGTTCAGCTAAATTATCCACCGACTATACTGTGAAATAATATACAAGTATTTGTTAATATCACGCAAGCATACTACATTAGAATATTGATCTATAATTCGCATGTTGGCAAGACTGATCGTACAAGTGTTTGAAGAAAATGCACAAATCATGGAGATGGTGGAATGCCTCCCTTTCATTGGCTAAGGGTTGATTATGGACATGGTTCTTCTAGTACCCACTAGATGCCGTGAGCACCTACTTGAGTTCTATCCTTCTTCTATTCATGATTCTCATTGCCATTCAGTGCTACTAACATAGCCATGTTGCAGCAAAAGTTTTTCCCATTTAAACATTTTCTTGCGATATTATTATGATTATATTTATAATTTAGTTCATTAGAATATAAGTCGTAAATTTTCTGAATACGAATTAGGGGCTGTTAGCCGCTGCCAGTATAATATTTGAGCTGTTTGCAAACTGTATACTGTATTGTTTCCAAAGATGAGTTGGCACTCTGTGGCGAAGCTGCAATGATTGCAGCACCCAAAGAGGCTTTCATAGGACATCTTGGCAATGGGGGAAGTGGATTCAGGAAGTGCAATGTTATGTTCCTAAGGTGCTGCGGAGAATGCAGCAGCCGTGGGGGAAGCGGATTTACGAGCCAGCCTGGCCTTTACTTGTGAAAAATTTAAAGAGATCTATTTAATTACACCGTTACCCCATTACTTTCAAAGTGTAATGTGGTATTGTCTAATGCCCTGGGGAGGGGGGGGGCTGCAGCTCTGCAGCATCCCTTCACGAGCCGCCGCTGGGGCTGGAACGGGTTACACTCAGCCTCGTGAGGTAAAACTGAGAGGAGGAGGAGGGTTCGTCCCACCTCCGCCATCCTGGAAGTAGTTTTCCGTGGTTTCCCACTTCTACTCCAGGCAAATGCCAGATTGAGTTCTGACTGAAGGCCACGGCTGCCTCCTTCCCAATCCTCATCTTAATTACAACTACACGCAATAATACAGCCATCACAATAAGACAAGTTATCAGACAAATTCCACACACAAAACCAAGTACACGGGGTTACATGACGACGATGTCGCAAAGCCCCTCAATGAATCAACAATAATGGTCTAACAAACCCGTGGTTGGGAGCACCCAAACATCAAGCCGACTGCAACCCAGTTCATAGCCTACAAATTGTGGGGGACGAATGACCTGCGCGACGACACCCTTCGCCACATCACTTTGATTTTAGATCATGGACCACTACTTCTCATATCAAGCAGGTACTTAGTTGTCCTCACGAGGCTTTCCTTCTCCTGATGCAGAATTGAGAATAGGCGAGTTTGATTCCTACCTCGGCCATGCTGTAAGTGGTTTTTCATGGTTTCTAATTTGTATTCCAGGCATATGCCTAGATTATACCTAAATTAAGGTCATGGCGCCCTTCTAACCATATCCTAGCCAAATTACAAGTACACAATAGTACGCTATATCAGTTACAATAACACAGATTATCAGACAGATTCCACACACACCAAAGTACACAGCACTACTTGATCGCCAAGCCTTCAAAATGAATAAACGACAATTGTTTCCAGCCCTCAAATCAGATGTTAAGTATGACTGGCTGCGTTGTTCAGCGGTAACGTTCTTGCCTACTGATCCCAAGGCTGCAGGATTGAATTCTGGCACAGTCACTTGGCATTTGTGGGTGCGTAATTGCGATGGAGCCGTGTCAGTAGGTTTACTGGCACGTTAAAGATCTTCGGGACAAAATTCCGGCACCCCGGCCATGGTAGTTAAAAGGGACGTAAAACAAATAACATTACATAGATCCTAAGTTTCTGGCTGGAATCTAATCCAGAGCCTCCTCTGTAAGAGAAAAGCGTGCTATCCATACACCACGGGGGACAATAATAATTAAAATAGTAATAATAGTAATAATAATGTAACGGGTTTAAGGTAACTTTTAACTGATGTGGCCTTTTAAAAGAATTAAGGCATAGGCTAATGTTTGTTTCAGTGAAATTTGCAATTTGTACAGTCCTGCATGGCAGAGTGTTTACAGGAAATCCCAGAGACAGCGGGTCATTCTGCAAGAACAAATACGTTACCTTGGATTTTGGGTTTTCACTGTGGTAGTGGTGGAGGACGGAAGGGAGGATAATTTCAGCGGAAGAACCAGAACTTGGCTTGGGGCAACTGGCGAAAAAGGTCTGTGGGATGGAATGACAAGATAAGAAAGATCCACTCGGAAGATTAGCTGGCTCAATTCGCCAACACCCATAGATTCCCCATTCCAATTCAAACATGGTGAAACCGAATTGAATGTTTTTTTTACTGAGGTAGCACTAGGAAACAGCACCTCATATTCATACATAATATCCATATAGTATGTTGCATTTCAACAAGCTACTATAACCAACATTTAATTATACTCCTTGAAAAGGACAAAGAGTTATAACAATACGCATGCATTTAGGAGAAAGTAGGCAATATGTTCTTTATTGAACATCTTGTTTTTATAATGATGCAGACCAACAACTAGTTTTAAAAATCAAGAAGACTTCTTACTATTATGTCTTGTGTTTACTAATGTTTATTTTAGATATGGACCATTTTTAATTATATATGAATTGCAGCCAATGGCCACAGCTGGGCATTTTTGATTGAACGGCTGAGGGCTCCCAAAAAGTTCAATTTCATGTACATAGTTCCAACTTTGGCTATCAGATGCAACTGTTACTAACACCTAGCGGTGAACGTCGGACCTTGATAGAGCGTTTCTGGCTAGCTAAATATAACCTACAAATTTTGCTACACACTACCAAACGCAGTGGTATGTTCTTTCAAGTGCCATAAATCTATGATATGCCCCACCGCTCCTCCCCCCCCCCCCCGACTATACTTTCCCTCCGAAGGAAGGCATACTGTAGGATTTTAACGCTCTTAAAAATCCGACGACTTCGGCCGGGTTTGAATCCGTCATCTTGGGCGCAGCAGTTCAGAATGCTACCGACTACGCTACCGAAGCCGACTATATGGACCATTTGCTGAAGGGTAAAAACCGGTTGGTTAGGATTCAACTAGGTGGAAACCAGGTGAGCAGTCTGACCTGTGGTGATGACCTAGTTGTAATGGCGGACTTCGTCGAAATCTTACAAGGCAACAGGTTACAACTTGAACAGAAATATAGGAGGTATGGTATAAAGTCAGTATTTCAAAATCGAAGATTATGTTGGAAGGATAAAAAAAAACAGCCTTACAGTAGTCGCATATGATGAGTAACATCTGACATATTATTCGAATAATTCCATATTACTTACTCGCATTTTTTAAAGAATGAACTCATAGTGCTACCTGGTGCCAGCAAACATGAAAGGATTCTCCAATGCATTTTCAGTAGTGCCATATACCTGCAATTTTATGCGGGAGCAATCCACTGCCTACTTGATGCGAGCTGCGCTCTATACCGGCCAGTTAGTGATCCCATGCCAGCGGTGTTATTGAAAATGGCCTCTTATTGCCTATATAGCGCACTGCCAAGTATAGGCGCGATTATAAATTAGGTGTGCAGTAGGTATACTAAATGCGTTTCTCCCAGTGATACGTTTAGACCAACGAAGTTTCAATTATTGTCAGTAGTCGGTGTTAATATACTGAATTCCTACGTTGTTTGGAGTGTTGGTTGATGCGATATAGATTCCACATAGCCACATGGCCGACAGTACATCGAGTGCTTACATTATACAAGTATACAGCAAAAGTATGAAGATTTAATAAATCGTAATTGTTTTCAGCAAATATATTTTCACACCAAAGAACGACAACTTGAAGATGATTTGTTGTAGGAATTTCTTTAATGGGGCCTCCAAACCTTGAGGTAAACCGTATGCGATTTACATTCCACATAGTCACATGGCTTACAGTACGTCGTTGTACCGATCTCCGCCACCGCGCGCGCTCATTGTTTCCGTCCCATGGACTTCCGTCCCATCCACTTCCGTCTCTTTTCCAAAATCACTCCCACAAAAATGTCCAGCTACCGAGTGCCACAAAAAAATCCTGATACCGGGTGGAAAGATGTTACACATCAAAAGGCATGAAAATAGAATGTCTGATCGGAGGAACTAATTTGGAGCAGGTGGATTAATGTAAATACAAGCTGTGCATTCTCTCAGGATGGTGGTATGGGGAAATATATAAAGTCGAGATGTAGAAATGCCAATGGAGTGAGTTCTCAGTTGGGATCTACAGTATTCTGCAAGAAAGATGTTAGTGTAGCGACAAAACTTTCACTACATAGCTCAGTATTTAGACCAACCTTGCTGTATGGAAGTGAGAGCTGGATAGATTCAGAATATCTGATACATAAGCTAGTGTTAACAGATATGAGCGGATCACGAATGATTGCTGGGACAAATAAATGGGAAAAATGGCAGGAAGGTACTCGTAATGTAGAGATAAAGGCTAAGCTAGAAATGAACACTCTAGATGAAGCTGTTCGTATGAGCTGACTCAGATGGTGGGGTCATGTGATGATAATGGTGTAGGAGAGATTACCTAAGAGTTTAATGAGTTCGGCTGTAGAGGGTAATAAAAGCAGAGGTAGGCCTAGGACAGGGCCATCCAGTCATTGCGCACCGGGAGCGCGGCCGCGCAAAGGGAGCACTGGGCAGTCAGACTAGCGCTCCTTCCCCTACCACCACTACACTGTTGCAGCGAGGAGACGGACGATGTTCGGACCACGCTGACTAGATACGTACAGTCGTGCGGCCGACGGCTCTTATGGGATTGTTGACATATTAATAGGTCTGTTTTGCCATACCAAATATACCGCATATACAAATCGAATGGTACACCGATGTATGGAATGTGCAGGAAACGAACACGAGTGTTAAGTAAAGAAAATTGTGATTTATTCCAAACTGAATGTGAACATATTAGAGAGGAAACATCAACAACAAATTGTGTTCTTTTTAACACATTAAATCTCTGTGGCACACTAAACATTTGGCATACCCTTTATAAGCTGTACAGAAAAATAAAATTTCCCATTCTGCTTTAAAGACTGCTGCTTCACCACTCCTTTTTTTTTTGTATGCTGTTCAGTCATGACCACTGCGAAACTGATTTACTTACACTCTGTCAATAAATTGCATTGGACTAGACTAGAGACTGATTGATCGGCTGCACACTTCAGCGTGCTCAGCTAGCCAAGCTCCTCCCACCACTTCCGAAACTACCTTCCACCAAAGAGGTCGGAGCACAGGCTTTGAGCGCGGCCGGAGCGCTGCCTGGATGGCCCTGGCCTAGGAGGTAATGGTTAGATTCAGTGTTGAACGATATCAAAGTGAGATGTGTAGAAGCAGAGGAGGCTGCAGTTCTAACTGCTAATAGGGAATCATGGAAGCGAATAGTTGGTAAACAGAGTCTTGCAGACTAGACTGGACCCTGAAAGACAAAACAATTTCAAATGAAAATGTATGTATGTGTGTATGTTCAATAAGAAATACAACCCACATACAGGATGAGGTAGTCAAGAATATACAATCCCCCAGATCAGAAACGCTGAGTAACCAGAAAAATGTATAATAAATGGTGCGAGTTTTAGAAGAAAACACGAGAAAGATTGTTTTATGTCTCTCTTTAAATAAGAGCTAATTATTATAATTATTAAGAGCTGTTTAAGAGATTAAGCAGTTTTAGCGTAATTTAAGCTTAGTAATTTTTCACATTTTTTAAAGTCAGGTATGGTCTAATTTAGAGTGAACCCCACCTCTTCTTAGTTTTACCCCACGAGACTGAGTTTACCCCTTTCCAACCCTCAGACCAGAATTAAATTTCTTGGCAGAACCGGGAATCGAACCCGAACTTCCGAATGACTGCCAAGAATGCTAGCCGCTACACCATGAGGTTGTTTGGAAGAAACACTGTGTAATAGTCTGCGACGTGTCGACCACCACATTCAGAGCTGTCCATGATGAAATAAGGGAGGGATTTCTGGAGCACGCCCCACATTCTAGCTTTTGTTGTTGTTAATTCATTTTAAGGGCTTGGGACATCTTGGTCATCAGCCCCAGGTGGTATGTGTGTGTTGAACTTGTGTTTCTGGAACGACTGTAGTAGTTTGTGTAGCTGTATTAGGGACAGAGATGGAGTAGATGCATCGGAACTTGAAATAAAGTTCTATCCTAGCATTTTCATGGAGGGAGTGTAGTGAAGCCGTGTCAGTGCAGGGATTCTGGACATGCTTCAGGTGCCTATCGCAGTCGTGGTGCGGAATTTAACGTGCACAGCTACGCCGCGGGGTTCACATTACTGACAGGTGCTAGGGTATAAATAAACATCGGCTTTTCTTTCAAACAGCAATTTCGGAATTATTCCGCTTGGTAACTTGATGTAAAAATAAGTGCTATTAAAATCAGTAGCCAAGACTTGCAGTCACTCTCCTTCTGGCTGCCAGCAGGCATCATACATTATTCATAGAATTGTATAAACATCAAGGTTCATCGCTAACCATTCGACACAGAATTATTGTAATAGTTTCCAAGGATAACCCATATTCATGGCACTGTTAGATGATGTATTCCAGTCTAAACTAGAGATTTAATTCATTACTTTCATTCGGACCGGCCACGGTGGCAGAGAGCGTTAACACGCTAACTTATGTCTCGCATGCATCAGGAGAATGTGGGTTCGAATCCCACCTTGGTCGTCCTGAAATGGTTTTCATGGTTTCCCATTTTCACCACCAGCCGGGACGGTTCCTTTTAACAGATCCACGGCCGACTTCTTTCCAAAATCCATTCCCTGACTCTTTAATTAGACCCAATTTAGCGTCGCCTGTCACTCTCCCCATCTGTGCCTTCTGACAAAGTGTGTTGAGCTCCCGACACCGTCCTTGCGAAGGTAGAGGAATGGTCCCTGACAGAGTCCACTGGTCAAGCCAATCTTTGAGAATAAGTGATTAAAAAACCTTTCAGTTAGTCAATATGTAACTATGTCCAATTATATTAGGCAACAGGCAGGTTTTTCATGATCGGGAGGTGAATCCACTTTGCAACGGTAGAGGAATGATCTCTGGCAGAGACCACTGGTCAAGCCAATCTGGGAGGATAAACGTTAAAAGAAACTTTCATTTGGTCAATATATATTTATGTCCAATTATATTAGGCAAAATACAATTTTTTCGTAATCGTGAGGGTGAATCCACGTTTCTCCGCACAAGACTTTAGCGTCACAAGGAAGGTCGTACATCAATTCCACCCGATTTTCCTCAATTCCACCCGGTCCTCCAAGGGACACAAAAATAAGTTCCTCAACTCCGCTCAGGCTTTGACAAGGGGTCGGCAAAGGGGTTATCCCCAATGACGTAAACAAATGTCATAACTAGGGCCCGGATAAAAAAAAAATGCATATGCGCAAATGCATATGCATATTTTGACATATTTTGAGGTTTAGTGCACATTCTAGACGTAACAGCATTTTCCGGTATATATGTCTGAATTTGACAATTACAAGAACTACTAAAATAAATCTGTTTTGTGCATCCCTAGCTAGTTGCCTACATTATGTGCATCCCTCACTAATTGGTGTTTTCAACTCTCTGTGTAACGGCACTTTACTTTCACAACTGACAATGGCAACAGATAGCTTAGGTATGGGTAGGCAGGCTGGCTGGACTTCCCGGAATTCCTTTCTCTACCACAGTAGATAATAATCTCAGGGGGTTGGGCAATTGGTCAGGACAGAAGTATCTTCAGTTCACTAGTTACGTTCCAGTTTAATGCCCTGCATCTCAAGTGTTAGTTTCTAAAAATGCCCAAGGAAAAGAGCATGAGAAGAGAATTACTAAATCAGTGGGTGTCGGGTAATAGGGACTATTCTACAGATGGTGTCATCGTGTACTGTCAAGTTTGCTCAAAGGAAGTAAAATGTGAAAAGAAATTTCAGCTTGAACAGCATTCAAAAACAACTACACATATTAAAGCAAAGGAGGAGAAGAACAGCACACCACAACAACTACTTCTTACGCAGGTAAAGCCTAAGTCTGGTATTCTCAATACATTTGCAAATGATCTTTGTAGGGCTTTCGTATGCAGCAACATTCCATGGAATAAATTAAACAATCCAGTTCTGCGATCATTTCTTGAGAAATATTGTGTAAATCAAAAAATACCAGATGAATCAACTCTTAGGAAAAATTACCTACCTCCGCTATATGAATCTACCCTGGAATTGATCCGTTCTGATATCGGAAGGAACTATGTCTGGATATCGGAGGATGAGACAACGAATTCATGTGGCCGTTACATAGTAAATTTCGTGGTTGGTAAATTACATCCAAACGAACCCGGTAAGCCACATCTTCTTGCTTGTAAAGTACTAGAGAAAACCAACCATAGCACAATAGCAAGATTTGTAAATGATTCTCTGCGACAATTGTGGCCATCTGAACTTGAGGATAATTGTTATAAAGTGCTTGTACTGCTCACAGATGCAGCTTCGTATATGTTCAAAGCAGCAAAGGCCCTACAAGTATTTTATCCGAAACTCATACAAGTAACCTGTTTAGCGCACGGATTACACCGCATTGCAGAAGAAATACGCACACAGTTTCCAGCTGTTAACAATTTAATTGGATGTGGGAAGAAGCAGTTTCTGAAAGCACCAGCTCGTGTCCAGTTCTACAAAGATTACCTGAAGTTCCTTTGCCACCTGAACCTGTCCTGACTAGGTGGGGAACATGGTTACCTGCAGCATCATTTTATCAGGAGAATTTTAATGAAGTGAAAGAAGTGGTTACAAAACTTGAAGATGAGCATATTGCGTGTGTCCGTGATGCAAAAGTTGTGTTTGAAACGGCTACTGTTTATCAAGATGTGAATTTCATTCATGCACATTTTTCTAAACTTCCAA
This sequence comes from Meconema thalassinum, assembly GCA_946902985.2. Lineage (NCBI taxonomy): Eukaryota > Metazoa > Arthropoda > Insecta > Orthoptera > Tettigoniidae > Meconema > Meconema thalassinum. Next base: position 224,703,448 of record OX336394.1, read on the forward strand.
AAGCCATTGAGAGCTTAGAATCTTCTGGTACTCCCCTCCATGCATCACTTGATCTCGTTGAGAAAGCTGCATCTTCATTGAATTCCGCTCCAGGCGAAATTGGAGAGAAGATTAAATGCAAGTTAGAAAAGGTGTTGAATTCGAACCCAGGACTGAAGAAGATTAAGTTAATTAGTCAATACTTGAGTGGAACTAGGGTATCCTTGCCAGATGTATGCTCCGAAACGTTGGTGCCCGTGTATAAGTACTGTCCAATCACGTCATTTGATGTAGAACGATCATTCTCAGCCTATAAACTCATTTTGACGGACAATAGACATAGTTTGTCTCCAGAAAACAGTGAAAGACTACTAGTTACCTATTGTGATGCTTCTTTTTGCAACAAATGATACCTGTAAATAGGTAAGTAAATAAAATTGCATGTTTTAAGTGCATATTTCATTATTTTCCGTGCATATATTCTAAATTTTTAGTGCATATTTGCATGCATATTTTCAGTTTTTTAGTGCATATAAATCCGGGCCCTAGTCATAACCCTCTTGCTCGCATACCAAGGGCCGGGTCAACGTCAAACACCTTCTGCAGCGCATGAGCGAATTCTTGCATTCCACACGACAACACAAGCTCTCAGGTGTTCTCACACAATAGTTAGGGAATGAAAAGAGTTTCATCTAATGTTTTTGTATAGTTTGACACGAAGTAAAGATTTGTGTGATTTTAAGATGCTGATTTTTCTTATTTTATTAAATTTCCTGTCCATATTAGGTAGATTTCATTAGAAAGCTAACTATTGCAATGGGTACCATGTTTCGACTTCCGGAAAATTTCAACATATCTTCGCGTTTCACATCCCCCAGACCCCAAAACCACTGTCAGTTCAAAAGTTTATATATAATTTATGTATATATATATATGTATATCAGTTTCTTGTGGACACGATAACTGCCGTAATTTTGCACCAATCACTTTGAATTTTTTACCGAATATGTATACCTATAAAATCTAGGTCGAGTTCGTTACTGGGCTAAATCGGTCGAAAGGGCTGAAAATGGGGGGCGTTTTTCGAAAAAGTGAAATATTGCTATAACTCTCTTAATATGTGAAATATCGAATCCGTTCGAAGTTCATACTATGTGTCGGATAAAGCCCAAAATTTATGTTCGAAGAGTTTTATAGCACCAACCATTGACCAAAGGGGTGGGAAAAAGTGGGTTTTTCGGGAAACATTAATCATATCTCTCTTAATAGGCACAATATCAAAACCGTACAAAATGGACAACATTCCCCTAATAATTACCTATAACTTTTGTCTGAAAGAATTTTTGATACGACCCACCATTACGCCAAGGGATGAGAAAAATGGTTTCGGAATTATAAGAAAATGCCAAAAGCTATCAGTGGTTGTCATGGCAACACTACTAAATTGATGAGGGATGAGCCATCAGACGTTGACATGACAACGCACTTGCACGAGATCAGATTCAGATTTCCATCTGACTAAGTGTGAAGCGGCTTCGGTGACGTAACTGGTAGCATGCTGAACTTCTATGCCCAAGGTCGCGGGTTCAAAGCCGGCCAAAGTCGTCGGATTTTCTAAGAGCGCTAAAATCCCTCAGTATGCTTTCCTTTTGGAGGGGAAGTTCCAACGTTCGTTGCGAGTTGCTGGTTGCGGTGGCATCTAGTAGCCAAGTTCACAGCTAGGTGTCGTTGACGGTAGTATCTGGTAGCAACATTAGGAACAACTGCTTGAAATTGACCGTCTGCAGTCCTTACCTGAATTACAGACTAATACAGCCATCACAATTCACACCGTTTATCAGACAGATTCTACACTCACCCAAAATACACGGGGTTACATGACCGCGTTGTCCCAGCCCCTAAACTGAGGAACCAACCAAAATCTCTGCGGGAGATATAATTTTGCGTGAAGAAGTAACAGACCGTTACATAGTTGCACATCAGTGTCGAAACCTTGCATAAGGACAGAGTGACCACAAGTATAAAAATGGACTCCAAATGACAAGAAGGTTACCGTCATCATAAGACAATAAAATGTTTAAAATATGCATAAAATGACGATAAACAAAGTTAATTAATCTCCAATTATAAAAGAATTTCTCGCAATAAGTGAGGTCTTTCTACGAAAACCTGCATATTCTGCCTATTTTCGCCTATCCCCAAGTTTGTCCGGTGAAATCTACCTCCGCCTTCCGGCGTGCCGAGAGGACTTTTTTTTATTTAACAACAGTGATTAATATCTAGCTCTTTGTATTATGTTTATATCTGATTTAACGATTGAGCGGACTTGGAGGTGGTGATTTAAAATTAATCATAATATTCTTTTACATAAGTCTGCCAAGTTTTCTATTATTTTCTACTCATGCGCTGCATAAGGTGTTTGACACGGCCCTTGGTATGCGAGCAGGAGGGTTATGACATTTGTTTACGTCATTGGGGAAAAGCCTGGGCGGAGTTGAGGAACTCATTTCTGGGTCCCTTGGAGGACCGGGTGGAATTGAGGTAACCCTGGCTACCTGACTGGAATTCCCGGGTGGAATTGATGCCCGGCCACAAGGAAAACAGAGTGCGTTAGCAAAACTCCAGCGAGCTGTGCTAAGATAATTAACAATTTTGTGTTTGACATGATAATTATAAATTATGACAAATATTGCTTTTTGGAATGTGTCGCAAAGATTCGTCACTTAGAACGTCAATCCGCTGTTGCTCTTAGAGAGGCCTTAGTGACTAACTCTCTCTATTATAACAGAGAACTTTAATGGTGATCCATTCGGGTCGTGACCCATAGGTTACGAAACACTGGTCTACGAGATTATATTATCTAGCAAGCTACGCCCAAGGATATCAGCTGGCTAAGTACACATCAACATTATTGCGAGTTTTGACTCACTTTTACCAGTTTTTTTTTTAAATATCGTATGGTCTCTGGTGCCGGGTGCAAGCTTTGTTATTTGACACCTAGAGGGTAGCTTGCATGTCGAATTTCGTTGTTCCTTGAAGCACTATGAAAGTCAAGGAGGTTAGATATCTACTGTCGGGGAAATAAGTGTAGATACTCGAGTTTAGAGGTCAATAAAACCTTTACCCTTAGTCTTACATAAGAACAACCTACACCAAAATTTTCCTTGTTTTATTTTTCGTTTAACGATATAGAGTAAATATTTGCATTGTATCTCGTTAAAATTTTATAGCAGATTGAACAAAAAAAGTACCGGTTTTTCTTACCAAGTTTACGGAGCGCTCACTTAGAAAGATCATTACGTTAAAAGTATTGATCTGATCGTAACGCAACTTTTATACGTCTTAATGGAACTTATTGTTAACGCGTATATGAAGTTTTAATCTGATCTGACGTTTCTTAAAATAGTTGTTGTGAATTTTGTAAAACAACTTTTTCTCGGGCCTGGGTGGTCACAGCAGTATTAAATATGGCTTGTTATGAGACTCATAGCAATGAAAGGCTTAACGTAAAACGACATTTTATCTACTTGTGATTATCGATTTTATATGGATTGATATTTAATCGGTCCATTGTGGGCGGCGATAGTACCGTAGCAGCCTGACAATGTTGCCAGTTGACTACCGTATTTCGAACTCGCTGCGCGCTCGTTCATACGCAAACCAAACTCTGACCTTTGTTCTTCGTTGAGGCATTAGCAACAAGCAGCAACTATCACTGTCAGTATTACCTATTGTTTGCACATCGTCAAGATGCCAGCTAAACCGCAGTTAACGGAGGGAGAATTTGCCATGATTATAAGTGCAATATGTTTTTTAGAAGCGAGAGAGAAAGTAATGATGATAAGAGGGTTTAGCAAAAAGTATCCAAGTGTATTGGAAGGTCGATAGCCACGGTGAAGATATGTGCCGCTGCAATGAAAGATATTCCTCTTCCTCCCAAAATCCAAAAGTATGAAAGTATGACGAAAGCAGAGCTAATTGTTCACGCCAAACCTCACTTCAGGGCACAAAAAAAGAAGCTGGAACAGATAATCAAGAATGTTCGTCCTGACGTCGAACTCGTCTGGCTGCCAGTTGCTCATTGTGAGCTCAACCCCATAGAGCTGGTTTGGTCCTACGTGAAAAATAAAATAGCTAAAGTGAATATGAGTAACCAGGCGGAGAGAGGAAGATCAATGGAGGTGATGCGAGATCTCTGTAAAGAAGCCTTGAGGTCCGTAACACCGGAGCTATGGAAAAAATGCATCGAACACACCAAAAAAAAATAGAGAAACATTACTGGGAAAAGGATGGGCTAACAGAAGACGTCCCCGTCGTTGAGCCACTTGTTATAAACTTAAATGACAGTTCATCTGTATTCATCGGGCAGTGATTTTTCAGACGGTTAATAAGGGAGCAGTTTTATAATCTTATAATCTCAAAGTGTAAATTACTTCAAACAATTAATCTTATAATAATAGCTTTTCAGATGACACACCATTTTTAAACCTGCCAATGGAGATCCAAAGCCCTCATTAAAAAAGGTGTTGGGAAATGTTCAACTTCTTGCGGTAGTAATAATATCGCATGGGCTCGGTGCCTGGTGCAAGCTTTGTTAATTGACACCCAGAGGGTAGCTTGCATGTCGAATTTCGTCGTTCCTTTGAACGCTATGAAAGTCAAGGAGGTTAGATATCTAAACTCCTTGACACCACAGCGCTTTCAAGTGGAAGAACTTTGTGTTGGCGGAAAATCCCGAGGTTAATTTTGCCATTGAACACGGCCTACTGAATTCAAACGGGTTCTTTAACATGCCAACAACGCATGACATGAGTGTCGTGATTTTTGTCGCCTTTCAAAAATCACTTACCATGGCCAGGAGCGAACCTGCAATCTTGGGATTGGTAGTCCGACACTATAACCACTCACTCCTCTCGACTCATTTGGATCACCCGAGGCTGAGTAGACCCCGTGGTGGTAATGAAATAAGACACGTTTCTCTAACTTGTAGGTAAAATTAGCAGAGGATATTAGCGCTGTACATAAGGGACGCATATTTCAGGATATAAAGAAGAATTAAATAGACGTGAATGATAGTATATATATATTTTTTTTTTTTTCATAGTCGTATTACCCTCCAGGGTTGGCTATTCCCTCGGACTCAGCGATGGATCCCACATTTGCCGCCTCCATTTTGAAACTTCGGGATTGGGGATACAACTGGGTGTGTGACCAGCACCTCGCCCAGGAGGCCTCACCTGCAAAGCGAACAGGGACCTTATGAGGGATGGGAAGATTGGGAGGGATAGGCAAGGAAGAGGGAATGAGGCGGCCGTGACCTTACGTTAGGTATCATCCCGGCATTTGCCTGGAGACAAAGTGGGAAACCACGAAAACCACTTCGAGGATGGCTGAGGTAGGAATCGAACCCCCTTCTACTCATTTGGATCACCCGAGGCTGAGTAGACCCCGTTCCAATCCTCATACCACTTTTCAAATTTCGTGGCAGAGCCGGGAATCGAACCACGGACCTCCGGGGTGGTAGCTAAGCACACTGACCACTACACCACGGAGGCGAATAAGTATTATAATATTTGTATTATAATTCGTCAATTTCACTTATGGTTTTTAATTTATTTTAATTAATGTCATTTTTCAAGTCCTCGTAATGCAACTCCTTCGCCAAGATTTTACTCGTTTAAAATAATATCTTCCTTGTTACGTGAGCGACCCATGGCTTAACCCATAGACATTCACTTTATCATTCCGTTTCTTCTACATACCGGTATTGCCACCACAGAATTTCAACTACCATAATATAGTTAAGTGAACAAGGAACTGTCCTTCATCCATTTTGCTGAACTATGATAAAATATTTGATGTAGTGTAATGGTGTGATGATTGCTTTATATAAATTTGATAAAAGTTCAGTTTTATAAAATATTTGATAAACTTTATTTGACAATTATTTTTGGGAGTGTAATACCGGCCTAACACAAATTACAAAACAACAACAACAGAAATTCACAGACCTTACGGATTGGAACGCGCGCGTATTATGTTTCACAGGGCAACGTCGCACGAGTTTCCTCGACCGAGCGCATTGTTCCCGTCGCTTGCTACGATACATTCTTCTCACATAACCACCCGATTAAATATCAATCGATATAAAAGCAATTATCAAAAGTAGATAAAATGTAGTTTTACGTTAAGCCTTGCATTGCTATGAGCCTCATAACAAACCATATTTTATACTGCTATGATCACCCAGGCCCGAGAAAAGGTTGTTTTACAAAATTCACAACAACTATTTAAAGAGACGTCAGATCAGATTAAAACTTCATATACGCGTTAACAATAAGTTCCTTTAAAACCTATTAGAGTTTCGTTACGATCCGATCAATACTTTTAACATAATGATCCTTCTGAGTGAGCGCTCCGAGAACTTGGTAAGAAAAACCGGTACTTTTTTTGTTCAATCTGCCATAAAATTTTAACGAGATACAATGCAAATATTTACTCTATATCGTTAAATGGCAAATAAAACACGGTAATTTTTGGTGTAGGTTGTTCTTGTGTAAGACTAAGGGTAAAGGTTTTATTGACCTCTAACCTCGAGTATCTATACTTATTTCCCCGACAGTAAGCTCCTTGACCACTATAGCGCTTTCTAGTAGAGAAATGAGGAACTTTGTGTTGGCGGAAACTCCAGAGATTAATTTTGCCATTATGAACACTGCCTACTGAATTCAAATGGGTTCTTTGACATGCCAACATCATATGACATGCGTGTCGTAATTTTTGCCGCCTTAAAAAAAAAATCAATTACCACGGCCAGGAGCGAACCTGCAAGCTTGGGGTTAGTAGACTGACAACCACTCACCCACCGTGGCAAGCTACTTATACTAGTAATTATAATCGTTACATGCAAGTATTGTCGTACAACTCAACGTATTCTCTTTTGTAGTACTAATTACCATTAATTAATAAGTTTGGATAAAACTAGAACAATATCCCTGTAAATATTTAAGAAATCTTTCAAGTTGGTCAACACAAATTGTGCCCAATTACATTAAGCGGGAAAACAAGTATTTATATGCCCTAACCTGCAAGAAAGATTATGCAAGATATTTATCAAACAAGTTGTTCAGGAAAGAACATATAGCCTACTTTAACCTAAATGTATGGGTATAGTTATAACTCTTTGTCCTTATCACCTGCTATGGCACACTGGATTTGAGCAGCGGCGTTGAAACCCTAGTTTATAATTCACCCAGGATTTTACAATTTCATCAGCAAACACTCCAAACAACGTAGGAATTCAGTATATTAACACCGACTATTTACAATAACTGAAACTTCGTTGGTCTAAACGTATCACTGCGAGAAACACATTTAGTATACCTACTGCACAGCTAATTAGGTAGATTTCATTAGAAAGCTAACTATTGCAATGGGTCCCATGTTTCGACTTCCGGAAAATTTCGACATATCTTCGCGTTTCACATCCCCCAGACCCCAAAACCACCGTCAGTTCAAAAGTTTATATATAATTTATGTATGTATATCAGTTTCTTGTGGACACGATAACTGCCGTAATTTTGCACCAATCACTTTGAATTTTTTACATAATATGTATCCCTATAAAATCTCGGTCGAGATCGTTAATGGGCAAAATTGTTCAAAGGGGGTGAAAATGGGGGCTTTTTTCGAAAAATTGAAATTTCGCTATAACTCTCTTAATACGTGAAATATTGAATCCATTCAAAGTTCATAATATGTGTCGGATAAGTGCCAACAATTTATGTCAAATACGTTTTTTGATAGCACCAACCATTGACCAAAGGGGTGGAAAAAAGTGGGTTTTTCGGGAAACATTAATCATATCTCTCTTAATAGGCACAATATCAAAACCGTACAAAATGGACAATATTCCCCTAATAATTACCTAAAACTTTTGTCTGAAAGAATTTTTGATATGACCCACCATTACGCCAAGGGATGAGAAAAATGATTTCGGAATTATAAGAAAATGCCAAGAGCTTTCAGAGGTTGTCATGGCAACACTACTAAATTGATGAGGGATGAGCCGTTGCCATGACAACGCACTTGCACGAGATCAGATTCAGTATTTCCATCTGACTAAGCCGGCCCCGTGGTGTTGGGGTAGTGCGCCTGCCTCTCACCCGGAGGCCCCGGGTTCGAATCCCGGCTCCGTCAGGGATTTTAAAACTGACGTGAGGGTTGGAACGGGGTGCACTCAGCCTCGTGAGGACAATTGAGTAGCTGTCTGACAGTGAGACAGCACCCCGATCACGAATACCAATATTAACGGCCGAGGGGACCCGACGCGCTGATCACGCGTCACCCCAATATCTGCAGGCCAAATGGCTGGGCAGCGGTCGCTTGGTCGGCCTTAGCCCGTCATGGGCTGGATGGTGCCAGGGGTTGACTTTGACATCTTACTAAGTGGGAAGCGGCTTCGGTGACGTAACTGGTAGCATGCAGAATGTCTGTGCCCAAGGTCGCGGTTTCAAAGCCGGCCGAAGTCGTCGGATTTTCTAAGAGCGCTAAAATCCCTAAGTATGCTTTCCTTTGGAGGGGAAATTCCAACGTTCGTTACGAGTTGCTGGTTGGGGTGGCATCTAGTAGCCAAGTTCACAGCTAGGTGTCATTGACGGTAGTACCTGGTAGCAACATTAGGATCTACTGATTAAAATTGACCGTCTGCAGTCCTTACCTGAATTACAGACTAATACATCCATTACAATTCACACCGTTTATCAGACAGATTCTACACTCACCCAAAGTACACTGGGTTAGATGACCACGTTGTCGCAGCCCCTAAACAGAGGAACCAACCAGAGGTAGATTTCATTAGAAAGCTAACTATTGCAAAGGGTAGGCTACCATGTTTCTACTTCCGGAAAATTTCGACATATCTTCGCGTTTCACATCCCCCAGACCCCAAAACCACTGTCAGTTCAAAAGTATATATATCAGTTTCTTGTGGACACGATAACTGCCGTAATTTTTCACCAATCACCTTTTACCGAATATGTACACCTATAAAATCTCGGTCGAGTTCGTTACTGGGCTAAATCGGTAGAAGGGGGTGAAAATGGGGGGCTTTTTTTTTTCGAAAAATTGAAATATTGCTATAACTCTCTTAATATATGAAATATAGAATCCGTTCAACGTTCATACTATGTGTCGGATAATGCCCAAAAATTTATGTTTGAAGAGTTTTTTTATATCACCAACCATTGACCAAAGGGGTGGGAAAAAGTGGGTTTTTCGGGAAACATTTATCATATCTCTCTTAATAGGCACAATATCAAAACCGTACGAAATGGACAATATTCCCCTAATAATTACCTAAAACTTTTGTCTGAAAGAATTTTTGATATGACCCACCATTATGCCAAGGGATGAGAAAAATGATTTCGGAATTATAAGAAAATGCCAAGAGCTATCAGAGGTTGCCATGGCAACACTACTAAATTGATGAGGGATGAGCCATCGGACGTTGCCATGACAACGCACTTGCACGAGATCAGATTCAGTATTTTAATCTAAGTGGGAAGCGGCTACGGTGACGTAACTGGTAGCATGCAGAATGTCTATGCCCAAGGTCGCGGTTTCAAAGCAGGCCGAAGTCGTCGGATTTTCTAAGAGAGCTAAAATCCCTCAGTATGCTTTCCTTTGGAGGGGAAGTTCCAACGTTCGTTGCGAGTTGCTGGTTGGGGTGGCATCTAGTAGCCAAGTTCACAGCTAGGTGTCGTTGACGGTAGTACCTGGTAGCAACATTAGGAACTACTGCTTGAAATTGACCGTCTGCAGTCCTTACCTGAATTAAGACTACTACAGCCATTACAATTCACACCGTTTATCAGACAGATTCTACACTCACCCAAAGTACACGGGGTTAGATGACCGCGTTGTCGCAGCCCCTAAACTGAGGAACCAACCAGAGGTAGATTTCATTAGAAAGCTAACTATTGCAATGGGTACCATGTTTCGACTTCCGGATAATTTCGACATATCTTCGCGTTTCACATCCTCTAGACCCCAAAACCACCGTCAGTTCAAAAGTTTATATATAATTTATGTATGTATATGTGTATATATATATATGCGTATCAGTTTCTTGTGGACACGATAACTGCCATAATTTTGCACCAATCACTTTGAATATTTTACCGAATATGTATACCTATAAAATCTCGGTCGAGTTCGTTAATGGGCTAAATCGGTCGAAGGGGGTGAAAATGGGGGCTTTTTTCGAAAAAGTGAAATATTGCTATAACTCTCTTAATATGTGAAATATCGAATCCGTTCAACGTTCATACTATGTGTCGGATAAAACCCAAAAATTTATATTTGAAGATTTTTTTTATAGCACCAACCATTGACCAAAGGGGTGGGAAAAAGTGGGTTTTTCGGGAAACATTAATCATATCTCTCTTAATAGGCACAATCTCAAAACCGTACAAAATGGACAATATTCCCCTAATAATTACCTAAAATTTTGTCTGAAAGAATTTTTGATATGACCCACCATTATGCCAAGGGATGAGAAAAATGATTTCGGAATTATAAGAAAATGCCAAGAGCTATCAGTGGTTGCCATGGCAACTCTACTAAATTGATGAGGGATGAGCCATCAGACGTTGCCAAGATAACGCACTTGCACGAAATCATATTCAGAATTCCATCTGACTAAGTGTGAAGCGGCTTCGGTGACGTAACTGGTAGCAAGCATGCTGAATGTCTATGCCCAAGGTCGCGAGTTCAAAGCCGGCCGAAGTCGTCGGATTTTCTAAGAGCGCTAAAAATCCCTCAGTATGCTTTCCTTTGGAGGGGAAGTTCCAACGTTCGTTGCGAGTTGCTGGCTGCGGTGGCATCTAGTAGCCAAGTTCACAGGTAGGTGTCGTTGACGGTAGTACCTGGTAGCAACATTAGGAACTACTGCTTGAAATTGACCGTCTGCAGTCCTTACCTGAATTACAGACTAATACAGCCATCCCTAATTACACGGGGTTACATGACCGCGTTGTCGCAGCCCCTAAACTGAGGAACCAACCAAAATCTCTGCGGGAGATATAATTTTGCGTGAAGAAGTAACAGACCGTTACATAGTTACACATCAGTGTCGAAACCTTGCATAAGGACAGTGTGACCACAAGTATAAAAATGGACCCCAAATTACAAGAAGTTTACCGTTCCCATAAGACAATAAAATGTTTAAAATAAGCATAAAATGACGAAAAACAAAGTTAATTAAGCTCCAATTATAAAATACCTTCTCGCAATAAATGAGGTCTGATCCTTCTACGAAAACCTGCATATTCTGCCTATTTTCGCCTATCCCCTTGTTTATCCGGTGAAATCTACCTCCGCCTTCCGGCGTGCCGAGAGGATTTTTTATAAATCGCGCCTATCCTTTGGGGCGAGTGCGCTTCATCGGCAACCAGAGGAAATTTTTCAATTACACCGTAGGCATGGGCTCACTAACTGGTCGGTATAGAGCGTAGCTCACATGTAGTAGGCCGAGGTTATCTCCCGCATAGTTCAACTGGTTGCTAGTAGACGTCACTCGTGCAGAACAGGTGGAGAATGTTGGTTTAATTAAAAATATATTTTGCATTGCAAAATGCACAATATATAACGCTGAATTTTATAACATCTCAGGACTCGAGAAACAATAAATATTTAAAAAATCAAGCAATAAAATATAACCCTAATACGTTTTGAACCCCGTCCGGCTGGATGAAAGACCAAAGTTCTAACCAAAGAGCCAAACATGTACTCCCAAGTTAAACGTTACTAATTGATTTACATTCAACGTTTTAGCAAATAATAACTTTGACTAAACGATCTCTTCAATCTATTATAACGCATTCCATACAAAGTTCATATTATTTCTATCAGTAGGCTATATTGCATGCAACATTCTCAAATTAGTGAAATATAGGTCAGAACGAGAGATCAGCAGCTATCTTGTCTTGTAACTGAGACGGCTCACCTTTTTAAAGTAATTTCTGTACTATAATATTACAATATAAACTTTTAATTTCGAACGCGTCCTTTAGAACAGTTTAAACTATTCTCGGTTCGATAATCGGAACTGGTGGGTCCCATGTTATGGATTATAAAGTTTGCATAATTCACAGGGCCTCCATCCTGAAATGGTATGGCTGATGATCTTGTAGTCTGGGCAAAAGACGCGTCCCATATGAAGGTCTGATTTTTACCAAATTTGGTAAAGATCCGATAGTTTGTTTGGTCGTAATTTAATTTTAAGTTTTGGCCATTTGCGTGGTCGCCATTAAGTTTTGGTAAAGATGGCGGCAATATAAAACATGACACTGAGGTGCCATTTGCAAGTGCTACCTCAGTACCAAATTTCTTTCAATTCGGTTTCGTCGTGTTTGAATTGATAGGTGGGGACTGAATACAGAATACTCAAACACATTTTTTGGCTCTGTGTAGATCTCATAAGTGTACTGTCATTTTTTGCGAAAATCCAATGTAGGCTAGAAATAACACACTTTCATGTACAGAAATGGGGGGTGTTGGTGTTGACCGACTAGAAAGCTTTCTTTAAAAGAACTAGGCAACACTTAGAAATGGCTTCTACCACTTCAAATATCCCTGTAAGCCAGGGAGTAAAGAATACAAGTCAACCGCGTGGTGCAGTGGCTAGCATTCTTGGCTGTCAACGCGGAGGTTTGGTTTCGATTCTCTGCACCGCTAAGAAATTTAATTCAGATCTGAGGGCTTGAACGGCGTACACTCAACCTTGTGATGTAATTCTGTGAAGAGATGGGTTTAATTCCTACCTCCGCCATCCTAGATATAGTTTTCCGTGGTTCCCCACATATACTCCAGGAGAATGCCGAGATGCTACCTAAATTAAGCCACTGCCACCTTCTATTCAAATTCCAGGCCCAAATATAAATATACATAGCATACTACTTACAGTCATAACAATGATGCAGTTTATCGGACAGAATCCACACACACATCGAATTACATGGGGCTTATGTGACCACAATGTCGCAAAGCCCCAAAATGAATCATAAACAACTAAAGGATTCAAGCACCGTTAGGTTAGTTATAGGGCCTGTCTGCTAAGCTGCCTCTTTCTAGCTTTTAAGGGGTAGATGGCATCAATGTTCATCCCTCAAAACATCATTATCATCATCATCATTATTAGCTCGCCACGCTGGGTGAGTGGTTAACGTGTCGGTATACTAACCCCAAGCTTGCAGGTTCGCTCCTGGCCGTGGTAAGTGATTTTTGAAAGGCGGCAAAAATTACGACACGTATGCCATACGATGTTGGCATGTCAAAGAACCCATTTGAATTCAGTAGGCCGTGTTCATAATGGCAAAATTAATCTCGGGAGTTTCCGCCAACACAAAGTTCCTCATTTCTCTACTAGAAAGCGCTATAGTGTTCAAGGAGCTTAGATATCTAACCTCCTTGACATTCATAGTGCTTCAAGAAACAACGAGATTCGACATGAAAGCTACCTTCTGGGTGTCTAATAACAAAGCTTTCACCCGGCACCCAAGGCCATACGGTATTATTATTATTATTATTATCTTCATCATTATTACTATCATCAACCTCCCAGTTTGTCTACTGGCGAGGGTATGAGTGCTCGGTATAGAATTTGGTACCATCATACACAATGATGTCACTGCACTGTGGGAGGTATTCATTTTGACATGAAAAACTATCCATGGCCTTGGACAAGGTCATTGGATGATTCACACGGTAACATTTCATGTTCACTTGACTCGCTTGCTCCATCAGAGCGTGCAGCCAGTGCAAAACCTTGATCAAACTCTCTTACCCTTTCGTGCGAATCAAAAACGTTTCACTATTTCCCATAGTTGTGATAGAAAATAATGCAGAACATCGAAAGCAAGGAAACTAACCAACCTCAATGGAAAACGGTTACATTCTTAGCCTATTTTCAATTTTGAAAAAATAGGCTTATGAGATCACCTTTTGTCCGTGTGTGTGCGCGTGTGTGTGTGAGGTGGGTGTGTGCCCCCCACTAATAACTTCTAAACGGCTGGAGCGATTTCAATAAAACTCGGTAAGTTCATAGCACTATTCCGGGCGACCCCGACCGTGCACTTCAAATTTTGTTACGTCTCACCAATCTAACATGGCGGCTGTGCTAAAATATTTCACCAGCATTCAGTATCTCCGAAACTATTCCCGATATCACCCTGGAATTTAGTACGGTGATAAAGGGAACTACTAGAAGTTCACCTATGTGACTTTTGGAAAACTGGTAACTACAAAACCAACATGGCGGCCACGCGAATTTGCGACTTTTAAATAGACGTTTCTCGCGATTTAACCAACCAAACGCAATAAAACTTGGTACAGTATATGTTTATACACATTGTAATGCGCCGACATCTAACTTCGTTCAATTGTTCACATAACCACAAGATGGCGGAAGTGCGAAATATTTCACCGACATTCTATATCTCTGATACTATTAGCGGTATCACCCTGAAATTTTGTACGGAGATAAAGGACACTACTGGAAGTTCATCTATAAGACTTTCAAAAACAGGTTAACTACAAAACGAACATGGCGGCCAAGCGAATTTGAAAATTCTAAATACACCTTTCTCGCGATTTAATGTTCCAAACGCAATGAAATCTGGTACAGGAAATGTTTATACGCATTGTAATGCACTTGTATCTAATTTAGTTCAATTGTTTACATAACCTCAAGATGGCGGCTGTGCGAGTTTTAAAATTAAGTTATTATTTCTTGTGTCGTAATCATGCGATCGAAGTGAAAGTTTGAATAATGAACCTACGCAATAATTTTCCTTTAATGGTACATGACTCTATGGCCTATACATTTAACAATCCAACATGGTGACCATCCGAAATATTTAGACAGCTCTGAATATCTACCTATCTATTATAGCAATCAAACTGATTTTTTATGTTCATAGGGGATATGAACTTAAGTTCACCTATAGGACTTTAAATAACCTGGTGATCACAAGTCCAACATGGCGGCGACGCGAAGTATAAATATTCACAAGGACGTTTCTTGCAATTTAACCATCCGAGTGCAGTGAAACTTGGTACAGTAAATCCTTATACGAATGTTTATCCACTGGCACCTAATTTATTTCAATTGTTTCCATAACCACAAGATGGCAGCTGTGCGAAATTTTAAAATCTCCTTGTTACTTCTTGTGTCCTAATCATGCGATTGAAATTTTAATGCTACACGTACACAATAATCTTCATGTAACAGTACATAACTCTAGGACCTACATATATAAAATCCAACATGGCGACCATCCGAAATATTTAGTCGGTTCTCAATATCTACGAATCTATTACAGCAATCAAACTGAAATTTTGTATGTTGATAGTGGCAATTAACATAAGTAGGATATATGAAAATCGGCTGTATAGTTCTTCACGGAACTACTTGTTCCATGTTCTATAGCAGGTCTTCACAAGGTGCACAGCGCCGGCCAATGCGCTTTGATCGTGCAGAAGAACTGTCTCCCTCTTACCCTGCAAGCTAGCGTTCACTGCAAAGTGTCTACGTGACGGCCTAGGGCAGGGGTCTCCAAACCTTTATCTTAAGGACCACACAGACTCCTGCACTAAGCCCCAAGGGACAAGACCTAGCTAGCTCATCATACCAACGTCCCATATCATAGATTTATAGCATGTAAAAGAACCTTCCACTGATTAAACATGTATGAAGCTAAATTGTAGGTTAGATTTCGTTGAAACGCTCTATCAAAGTTCCAACGTTCACCACTATGTGTCAGTGACATCTGGTAGTGAAAGTTGGAACTACTTGACATTGAACGGAACTTTTAGCTCACTCCATGGGTGTCTGCATTCAATCAGCTACAGCCGCTAGCGAGCCGAACATGTCCTCGGACACTTCCGGCACTAAAATCCATACGATAAATAAAGTGAATTTTTGAAGGAAGGGAGAAATGAAGGAAAGGAAAGAAGGGAAGGAAGGGAAGGAAGGGAAGGAAAGGAAGGGAGGAAGGGAAGGAAGGGAAGGGAAAGAAGGGAAGGAAGGGAATGAAGGAAGGGAAGGGAAGGAAGGAAGGGAAGGGAAGGAAGGAAGGAAGGGAATGAAGGAAGGGAATGAAGGAAGGGAAGGGAAGGAAGGGAAGGGAAAGAAGGGAAGGAAGGAAGGGAATGAAGGAAGGGAAGGAAGGAAGGACGGAAGGAAGGATGGGCGGAAGTTTGTAGTTTGACGTGGCCATTAACCCTTGAATGCGTAAGTCTTCTTTTGTTCAGATTTACATAAGCAGGGTCTGGGAGGCCCGGGTATGGACTATAGAGAAAATACTGGTGGCACGTAGTTATTAATATTACGAATGAAATGTTTATTTAGGTTCTAAAATGGATATTTAACATCGCAATGAGGAAATTATTGAATCAAATGTGAAAACGAAATATATACGTAAATGTGTTTTAAAAACACCATCACACAGCATGAAACTATGACGTCCTCACATGAAGTCATCACTAAATTAACAAACGACGGTCTTTGCCAAGTTTTATGTCCACATCCACACATCACGTATCATAAAATGAATACGTAACTGAATGATTTTAAAACATGAGATGGAAAGGTCCGGCTCATGTAAATGTGTGGTAAATTACAATAATTACAATATTCGTTGACTTCAATAAGGCGTACGACTCAATTGACAGACAGACTTTATTTAACACCCTAGAGGAGTTCGGAGTTGACTGGAAGAAGAGAGAAATAATCAAACCAACCATGTCAAAAGTGAAGTCCTTCGGAGAAATCTCTGATCCTTTTGAAATTAAAACAGGGGTCAGACAAGGAGATGGCTTATCACCTATCCCCTTCAACATTGTTCTGGAGAAAATCATGAGAACCTGGGAGGAAGCTTTGGACATGAAAGGAGTAAGGGGGATACATCTGGGAAGGGAAGGACAGATCCTGGAAATTAAATGTTTGGCTTTTGCTGATGATCTTGCACTCTTAGCCCAAAGCCGAGATGATGACCAAGAAATGCTGGATACTCTGCACGAAATCGCTGAGAAAACGGGTCTTAAAGTCTCCTATGAAAAGACAGAATACATGGAATACAGACACATTGGAGAGAGACACATAAAAGTGAAACATGGGACTGTCAAAATAACTGAGAAGTTTAAATATCTAGGTGAATGGATAGAACCCAATGGGCTGGATAAAGAAGCAAATAGGGCAAGAGCTAGAAAATTGGATTTGGCTTATAGGTTAACCCAGAACAGATACAACAAACGAGCAATATCCTACAAGGCAAAACTCAGACACTATGGCACAGTAGTAAAGCCAGAGGGTCTGTACGCCTCGGAGTGCTTGACACTGAATAAAAAAGGGGATCTTCAGGAACTGGAAAAAAAGGAGAGGAAAATTTTGCGGAAAATTTGAGGACCACAGAAAACCGCTGACGGGACATGGAAGAACAGAAAGAATGATGACCTCTATAAACACACTGAAAAAATTGCTGTCACAATGCGGAAGCGAAGGTTGAAAGTTTACGGACATTTGGTGAGAATGGACGAGAACCGACTGACTAAGAGGATATTCAAGTATATTACAGAGCTGAAGGCTACAACTAAGTGGGTAGAAGAGGTTAAATGAGACGCCAAGGAAAGTGGACTCACAGTGGATGTGATCAACAACAGAAAAGAGTATAGAAACCGAATTGACAACATCAAGATGTTCGAGGAGAAAACACCTAAAATTAGAGCCAAACTGGTAATATCCGAGGAGGAGCGAAAGATCAGAAGTGAACGAATGAAGAGGTTTTGGGAAGAGAAGAGGAAATTAACCAGAAAGCCTTAGGTTCCATGCGGTCCACAGGCGGCCAAATTCGGAAGAAAGAAAAAAAAAGCTACATTGTTTCTCAACTATAAGCAATAATGGTTGATTCGTTCAATTACTGGTTTTCTCCTTAACTATGAGAGGAATATTGGGAATTTCACACTAGAGGTCTGAACACTTTTACCATAAATGTTTAATAAATAACACACCGGGCCTCGGATGCCCGACTTTTTCACCCATGGGTTAATCTCGTGATCATGAGCCACGGGACCTACATTTTACGTGGAATACGAATCACAGGACGAGATATTTCACTTTGAAATTCTCAATGCATTGATCGGGAATTGGACCCAGTTTGCCTTGGTGAGAGGCAAGCAGCTTGACCACTGCACCATCGCGCCCAAACTGTCACATTCAATTCTTACGGGCAAAATTTTACTTCAGGACTAGCCGGCGAGTGAGATGTCTATGGTCCAGGGCACGGGGGTGCTTTGCAGTGTAGCTATATGTTTAAAAAAAACTTTTAAGTCATTATTGCTGGAGTTTTATAAGTCTTCCACTCGCACAGTTTGAACGGTTGCATAAATGTGCTCGTGGCTTTTTCTTCTGCTTATGGCATTACTTATATGTGTGAAAAAAGACATTTTCTAAAATGAAATAGGATATTAAAATAATGTCCCAAATAAACTGTTGAGTATTTGAAGTCGCTATTAAACTTGATACACAACTGCAAACAATATTGTCCGTGGATAGTTACAGCTACACAAATCTTATACTATTATTATCTATTATATAAAATCAAGTGTCCTGACTGACTGACTGACTGACTGACTCATCATCGCCCAGCCAAAACTATTAAAGTTAGAAACATGAAATTTTGGGGATATGTTCGTGGTAAGTCGAAAACGCGCACTAAGGAAGGATTTTTGGATATTCAGGTTCTAAAGGGGTGTTAAGGGGGTACACCTGCATTTCATTGAATAACAATATCTCCGGATTGGTTTCATTGGGGGATTTGATACTCGGCATATAAACTCATCATTAAAAATAAGCAGACATGTGTCTAAGGGTTTTTGATGTGGTGTATATTATAGGATGAAAGGGGTGACAAGTGCGGGTTGAAGGATTCCTAACGGAGTGTGTATCTCTTAAACGACATAGGCGAGAAGTTTGAAACTCAGCGGAAAAATATCAGCTTATTTAATAAGTAAATCGGTGTTCGACTGTTTTTTCACAAATTCAATATAAGGGGCCAATGGGGTGGGGTGAAATTCTGGAAAAGAAAAGGAGGGAAAGTGTCCTAACTGACTGTCAAACTCACTCAATCATCAAACTCAGGGGAAAGAGACAGCTTAAAAATAAGTTAATAGGTGTTCGAGCGTTTTTTCATAGATCCAAATTAAGCGGCCCATGGGGAGGAGTGAAATTCTGGTAAAGAATATGTCCTGACTGACTCACTCACTCATCATCGCCCAGCTAAAACCATTGAAGTTGAAAACATGAAATGTTGGGAATATGTTCGCTGTATGTCGAAAACGTCAACTAAGGATGGATTTTTGTTTATTCGGGTTCTAAAGAGGTGTTAAGGGGGTAAACGTGCATTTCATTGAATAACTATATCTCATGAGTTGTTTCTTTGGGGATATGATATTCGGCATATAAACTAATCATTAAAAATAAGCAGACATATGTCGAAGGGTTTATCGATATGGTGTATATTATCAGGTGAAATGGTTGAAAATTAGGGGTTGAAGGATTCTTATCGGAGTGTGTATCTCTTAAACGACATAGGCGAGAAGTTCACTGGAAAAAACAGCTCAAAATATAAGTACAGTAAATAGGTGTTCGACCATTTTTTTTTCAAAAATCCAATTTAAGGGACCCTTGGAGAGGGATGAATTTCTGGGGGAACAAAACAGAAAAGAAAGTGTTCTAACTGATTAATACACTCACTCATCAAACTCAGGGGGGAAGAACAGCTTAAAAATAAGTAAATACGTGTTCGACCGATTTTTTTTCATAAATTCAATTTAAGGGGTTCATAAGAGGGGTGATATTCTGAAAAATAAACGAAAGAAAATGTCTTGACTTACTCACTCACTCATCATCGCCCAGCCAAAATTATTGAATTTAGAAACATGAAATTTTTGGGTTATGTTCATTGTATGTCGAAGACGTACCTTAAGGAAGAATTTTTGGATATTCAGGTACTAAAGGGGTGTTAAGGGGGTAGACCTGCATTTAATTGAATAACAATATCTCCCGATTGGTTTGCTTGGTGGATGTGATACTTGGCATAAAAACTCATCATTAAGAATAAGAAGACATATGTCTGATGGTTTTTCGATGTGGTGTATATTATGAGGCGAAAGGGGTGAAAAGTGGGGGTTGAAGGATTCCTAACGGAGCAAGTATCTCTTAAAAGACAGAGGCAAATAGTGTAAAACGCAGGGGGAAATATCAGCTTGAAAAATAAGTAAATAGGTGTACGATCGTGTTTTCATAAATCCAATTTAAGGGGCCAATGGGGAGGGGTGAAGTTCTGAGAAAGAAGTCCACTAAGGAAGGATTTTTGGATATACACTCATCATCCCCCAGCCAAATCTATAGCAGTTAGAAACTTGAAATTTTGGGGATATGTTTGTTGTATGTCGGAAACGTCCACTAAGGATGGATTTTTGATATTCATGTTCTAAAGGGGTATCAAGGATGTCAAACTTGCATTTCATTGAATAACATTATCTCACGAGTTGTTTCATTTGGGGATGTGATATTCGGCATATAAACTAATCATTAAAAATATGCAGACATATGTCTAAGAGTTTATCGTTAAGGTG
The DNA here is from genome assembly GCA_946902985.2 of Meconema thalassinum. Lineage (NCBI taxonomy): Eukaryota > Metazoa > Arthropoda > Insecta > Orthoptera > Tettigoniidae > Meconema > Meconema thalassinum. The sequence goes on from OX336394.1 coordinate 224,724,124, forward strand.
TTTATTATGAGGTGAAAGGGGTGAAAATTGGGGGTTGAAGGATTCTTAACGGAGTGTGTATCTCTTAAACGACATAGGCGTGAAGTTTGAAATTCAGCGGGAAAAAATCAGCTTAAATATAAGTAAATAGGTGTTCGACCGTTTTTTCATAAATCCAATTCAATGGGCCCATGGGTAGGGGTGAAACTCTGGGGGAAAAACAGGAAAGAAAGTGTCCTAACTGATTGACTCACTTACTCACTCATCAAATTCAGGGGGAAAACAGCTTAAAAATAAGTAAATATGTGTTCGACCGTTTTTGTTTTTTTCATAAATCCAATTTAAGAGGTTCATGGGGATGGGTGAAATTCTTAAAAATAAAATTGAAGAAAATGTTGTCTGACTCACGTTCTCAACATCGCCCAGCCAAAATTATTGAAGTTAGAAACATGAAATTTTGGGGATATGTTCGTTATATGTCAGAAACGTCCACTAAGGTAAAGTTTTTGGATATTCAGGTTCTAAAGGGGTGTTAAGGGGGTAAACGGGCATTTCATTGAATAATAATGTCTCAAGAGTGGTTTCATTTGATGATGTGATACTTGGCATATAAACTACTAATCATTAAAAATAAGCTGACACATGTCTAATGGTTTTTCGATGTGGTGTATATTATGAGGTGAAAGGGATAAAAGTGGGGGTTGAAAGATTCCTAACGGAGCGTGTATCTCTTTAACGCCATAGGCGAGAAGTTTCAAACTCAGCGGAAAACCATTAGCTTAAAAATAAATGAATAAATAATTAAATAAATAGGTGTTCATCCGTTATTTTAATAAATACAATTTAAGGGGCCCATGGGGAGAGTGAAATTCTGGAAGAAAAACGTCCACTAAGGAAGGATTTTTGAATATTCACTCTCATCGACCAACCAAAACTATTAAAGTTAGAAGAATGATATTTGGGGTATAGGTTTGTTGTGTGTCGAAAACTTCTACCAAGGAGGGATTTTTGGATATTCATGTTCTAAAGGGGTGTTAACGGGGTTAACCCTGCATTTCATTGAATAACAATATGACACGACTATGACGCGAGCGAAGCCGCGGGTACCTGCTAGTCTCTTATATAAAATCAAGTGTCCTGACTGACTGACTGACTCATCATTGCCCAGCCAAAACTATTAAAGTTAGAAACCTGAAATTTTGAGGATATGTTCGTTTTAAGTCGAAAACGTCCACCAAGGAAGGATTTTTGGATATTCAGGATCTAAATGGGTGTTAAGGGGGTACATCTGTATTTCATTGAATAACAATATCTCCGGCTTGGTTTCATTGAGGGATGTGATACTCGGCATATAAACTCATCATCAAAAATAAGAAGACATGTGTCTGAGGGTTTTTCGATGTGGTGTATATTATGAGGCGAAAGGGGTGAAAAGTGGGGGTTTAAGGATTCTTATCGGAGCGTGTATCTCTTAAACTACATAGGCGAGGAGTTTGAAACTCAGCGGGAAAAAATCAGAATAAAAAATAAGTAAATAGGTGTTTGACCGTTTTTCATAAATGCAATTTAAGGGGCCCATGGGGAGGGGTGAAGTTATGGGGGAAAGAAAACAGGAAAAAAGTGTCCTAACTGATTGACTGACAAACTCACTCATCAAACTCAGGGGGAAAAACTGCTTAAAAATAAGTAAATAGCTGTTCGACAGTTTTTTTTCATAAACCCAATTTAAGGGGTTCATGGGGAGGGGTGAAATTCTGTAAAAAGAAAATTGAAAGAAAAAGTCCTGACTCACTCACCATCGCCCAGCCAAAATTATTGAAGTTAGAAACATGACATTTTGGGGGATATGATCATTGTATATCAAAACCGTCCACTAATGGAGGAATTTCGGATATTCAGGTTCTAAAGGGGTCTTAAGGGGGTTAATCCTGCATTTCATTGAATAACAATAACTCCCGATTGGTTTCATTGGGGAATGTGATACTCGGCATATAAACTCATCATTAAAAATAAGAAGACATGTGTCTGAGGGTTCATCGATGTGGTGTATATTATGAGGTGAAAGGGGTGAAAAGTGGGGGTTGAAGAATTCCTAGCAAAGCGTGTATCACTTAAACGACATGGGTGAGGAGTTTGAAGCTCAGCGGAAACATTCAGCTTAAAAGATATGTAAATAGGTACTCGACCGTTCTTTTTTTCATAAATCCAATTTAAGGGGCGCATGGGGAGGGGAGAAATTCTGGGGGGGGGGGGGATGAACAGGAAAGAAAATGTCCTAACTGATTGACTCACTCACTCTTCAAACTCAGGGAAGAAATCTGCTTAAAAATAAGTAAATAAGTGTTCGACAGTTTTTTATCCATAAATCAAATTTAAGGGGTTCATCGGGAGGGATGAAATTCTGAAGAAAAAAAATTGGAGAAAACGTCCTGTCTCACTCATTCACTCATTCACTCATCATCGCCCAGCCAAAATAATTGAAGTTGGAAACATGACATTTTGGGGATATGTTCGTTGTATGTCATAACCGTACACTAAGGGAGGATTTTCGGATATTCAGGTTATATATGTGTCTTAAGGGGGTTAAACCTGCATTTTATTAAATAACAATATCTCACGAGTGGTGTCATTTGTGGATATGATACTCGGCATATAAACTAATCATAAAAAATAACCAGACATGTGTCTAAGGGTTTTTTGATGTGGTGTATATTATAAGGTGAAAGGGGTGAAAAGGGGGGTTGAAGGATTACTAACGGAGCGTGTATCCCTTAAACGACATAGGCAAGAAGTTTGAAACTCAGCGGGAAAAAATCAGCTTAAAAATAAGTAAATCGGTGTTTGACCGTTTTTTCATAAATTCAATTTAAGGGGCCAATGGGGTGGGGTGAAATTCTGGAAAAAAGGAGAGAAAGTGACCTAACTGACTGAATAACTCACTCACTCATCAAACTCAGGGGGAAAAGACAGCTAAAAAAAGTTAATAGGTGTTGGACCGTTTCTTCATAAATCAAATTTAAGGGGCCCATGGGGAGGGCGTAAAATTCTGGTAAAATTAATTGAAAGAAAATGACCTGACTGACTCATTCACCCATCATCGCCCAGCGAAAACTATTGAAGTTGGAAACATTAAATTTTGGGAATATTTTCGCTGAATGTTCCAGCAACACTCTCCACTATCATTTCATTTCATCTGTCATTCATTTAATCATTGCCCCAGAGGAGTGCGTCAGGCCTCGGCAGCCGGCACAGTTCATATCCTCGCCGCTAGATGGGGGCTTCATTCATTCCATTCCTGACCCGGTCGGAGACTGGAAGCAGGCTGTGGATTTTCATCTCATGAGTTGTTTCTTTGGGGATGTGATATTCGTCAAATAAACTAAACATTAAAAATAAGCAGACATATTGAACCCATGTGCCATAGGGTCCAATGAGTGCGAATCCATGCATTTGGGGAAGAAATGAAGGAAACGTACAGTTTCTAATGAAACTTAAAGAAAGATCCAGCCAGGATGCTAGCCTAAGGTTGTGCAACCAACGAGGACCAGGTGTTCAAGAGATGAGATCACCCCTCTTAACATTCAGAAGGGAGCGAGTCATGAGTATTAATAACCGAGTGGAAATTTCCCACGAATAGACAAGGAAGCCTGAGTCGGAAATCAAGCTGACGTTGCTGGAAAATGACAACACCGCTTATGCGCCAGAAGAGGAGTAATTAAAATTAACACGTTTACGAGCATAAAAATGAGTAAACAAGTACAGTACAGTGAATCATTTCGAATGAGAGATTTTTTAGTAAAGAGAAACCATTTAATAATTGCCCAGGAGAAAACTGCAAACGCAAGACGACGTCATCGGGGAATTACCAAGGCCTGTGTGGAGGGGAGAAAGCAAAAGAAAAGCAACACCCACACATCTGATGACGAGAAATTAATTAATATCTCCGAATTGCACGATCGATTCTTAGGCGCAATGAGATTATTTGACATTGAGAAGACGAGCTTTCGGAAGGTATAATTGTGCAACCATTATTTTAGAAGTTGGCCACAGAAAGGACTAGAGTCTTATTTTTTTGTAGTGAAATAGTATAAAGCTTCGGGCTTCACCAAGCCAATCATGCAGTTCCGACAGCCCGTGAGGGGCGTAAGGCTACGCATCACAGCACATGCAGTCTCAAACAGCCCGAGGGGGTGTTACTACGCATTAGTACCAGCAGATCCGAATAGCCCGAGGGGGCGTTGCTACGCACCAGTATTCATACAGCCGTGTGGGGCGTAACTCTGCGTCACATCGAAGACAGCTACCAGTACTCCTTGAAGGGAGAAACGCTGTGTTACACCGCAGAAGTAATATCCGATAGCCACAGGCGTCGCAGTATTAACAACTTGCTTGCCTCCATAAGGAGTGGTAAAGAAGAAATTTAAAGTATCGCCGTGTTGAAAGAGTAGGAAAATCCTAGTTACAGGATTTAGGCTCGACAGTATACAAGTTATAGTGAAAGTTCGTAAGATATAGTCAGAGCAGGCTGCGAACGTCGGAATTAAAGGCGATAGGTCGTTAAATAGACGAACGAATATATCATAACGTACGGAAGTACCGTACCAGAAAGATAAACTGTTATATAAATTAAAGAACCCAAAAAGGGAAGAACAGAATAAGGTTCGGAACGTATTTCAGAAACGTAGGAGTGCTAGAACCGATCAAATAAAGAAGCACGGAGACTATAAACAATATCTCCAGAAAGCAGGCGAACTATTCTAAAAGTACTAGACTCGAGAAGTACTAGCTGCTATAAACTAAATCCATAGGTCATCGAGAGCTTATTGAGGAGACCTCGATCCGAATAGACTTTCGCTAGGATCGATAAGCCAGATCTACAAAGAAGCCGTTCAAGCTAGATAAATAGCCGGTCATCCAGGATAGGAGTAGAAGAATTTGGATTCCAGGGAACAGTAGATGTTTCGAGACTTTCGTATTCTGCAGGATAGGAAGCCGACATTGAATAAATTTCACCCTTGGAAACGGGAAATTAAAAGGTCACGTGTGATAGGCTCAGAAATACGGCCTAGTGATCAAGAATTGTGAAGTGTAAATTTATCAAATTTGTGTGTTAAATTAATATTTTTAGTGTTTATTATGTGTTCTAAAGGGACACATCAGTGTATAAAAATGTCGTCAATGTTAAGTGTCTTAAATATGTATCAAGAAGTGTTTGTACATAAGATGAATTCCTTTAATATGGAGTAAAAGTTCAAAGTGGGCCCAAAATGAAACACCGCACAAGAATAAAGATCATGGGACGATCTTAAAAACATGTGAGTACTGAATTTCATTCTATTTTGGTGTCAGGAAGTGGTTGTGTACAGATCCACCGGAGTTTTTGAATAAAAGGGATGTGTTTTAAGAAATAAATACTGAATAAACAAGAACGCGGTCTGAACAATAATAGAAGTTTGAGAAATTATAAATAATTATGTAAAGAATAAATCCCGTAGAGGAAATATGTGAATAAAACGTTAATGTATTTAACGAATGTCATAAGAGCAAGCGAAATATCAGTAATTATCATGAAAGATATTTAAATAAAGTAAAGTTGAGATATGAAAGAAATAGCTTTTGAGCTTGTGTAAAGAATAAAGATAATACTAATAACTAAGTATGGAAATATTAAATAAAGATCAAATAAATTGATGTGAACATAAGAGCGTTAAAGCCTTAATGTATGTGTAAGATATGATGTTCAAGGGAATGTTTTAAAAGGGAGCGATTTATCGGCAACGGAAAAGATTAATATAAGAATTAAAAATAATATGAATTATTACTAATGAGATTTATCAGTTCTTGGGAAGACATTTCGGCTTAAAATAATGCATAGCGCATAGGAGCGCAAATAATATTAAAATGTCACGCTAGGAAAGCGTAGAAGATAAAATACTTGGTAAATTACTTATGGAGGGTAGTTGATTGTAGTGAATTGATAATTGTATAAGTCCTCTAGTTGTGACGTAGTATCACGAGGCATTGTGTATGTATTAAAAGGGAGCTAATGTATGGTATTATTGAGCGTATGTCATGTAGGCCACGGCAGTAGTATAGGCGGCGGTATGGGACAGACAATTAAGTGTGGTTAAAAGTACCATTATATTTTCTTCAAAGAAATTATGGATAAAATGACCTTAAACTTCTTGAAAAAATTTGTCCAAAGAAAATATGGTTATCTTAACCATTACATTTTTTCAGATAAATTATGGTTAGGACTAACCATAATTTGAATTACCTTTTATGGCTAAAGATAACCATAAAAAGTACCTATAATTTCATTTGAAATTATGGCTACAACCAACCATAAAACACTATCACATTTATGCTTAAAATTAACCATTTAATGTTCACCAACTTTTAAAGAAATATGGCTACTACTAACCATAAAACGTAATTAAAAAAATATTGATAGTAATGATGGTTAAAACTAACCATAAAACACTATTTAATTTGTGGTTACTATTATCCATAAAAATTAACCATAAAAATAATAAAAAGTTATGGCTACGTTATCCATAACTTTCAATGCTATTTTTAATAAAATATGGTTAAAAGTAACCATAAAAATGACTCTAATATATAAATGACAAAGTTATGCTTACCTCTACCTATAAAACGTAACACAAATTTTTCCTACAGGCACCTAAAATAATGGCTAAAAGGAACCAGTAAATTTTTAAAAGATTTAAGGATAAAATAATGGCTAAAACAAGGCTAAAATTATCAGTTACTTTTTTAGAAATTAGGGGAAGAATAATGGTTAAAACAAGGCTAAAAATTCTGACGAATTTTTTAGAAACAATGGATAGAATAATGGTTAAAATAACTAGTGGCTTTTTAAAAGAATTATGGAAAAAATAATGGTGAAAATTTTTGCAAAACTCCGACATTTCAGAGAAACCCCCAGGGGTGTTTCGAAGCCAGCGCTGGTTTTCTAATTTCTCCTCGTCGACACCCCTAGGGAGTTTTTTTTCCTTTTTCAGCTTCTCCTTCCAACTTCTCATTCCTTTCCTTTTGAGTGGCCACTCCCATCTACTTTGCATCTCTCAGAATGCCTCTAACAGACCCTGGAGAGCATTTGCTCCTTACTCCTCTTTTCTCTCTCTATTAATGACTCAGTTATTTTTTGAAAGGATTGAGTGGGATTCGAACCGTAGAAAACGGGGCGCCTCCGTTTCTAAGCGAACAAATCTCAACAAACCAAACACTAGTCCTCCTGAGCTACGAGGAAAGCGATGGGAAGCTTAGTTTGAACGCCTTATGTGGTGCAATTTCTTACGAGAAGTGCACTACGAAGAGCTTTTATTGTTTGCTAATAGATCGCGCTGCACATACTACGTAGTTTCTTGCTTTGCTACTAGTACTTCCGGTGTAACAAGACTAACAGCTGGGGGCTAAGTAATATTTAATTTAGCACATCACTTCCATGCGAGTGAGCGGATGGCACAGAGAGAGAGTGCATGCTGCCAAGGTTATCTTATCGACTAAGAGCGTATCAAGGCTAACGGAGTTTCCTGGTCAAGTTCACTGATAACTTATTTTTAACTTCTTCCTTCTTTTTTCGCACTGTGCTCAGCCGAAACTATTAGTTTCTTTACTTGCTCTTCTAATTCCATTAATGCCTCACTAATTTCTACACAGTCACTTTCATCACTAACGCGTGCTAAGATAGTTAGTTGCAAATTTTGCAGCTTGAGGTAGTAATCGAAGACTATTTTCTTAATACACTCAGGCACATTATTTACGTCGACGCAACGGACGATAACGGCGTATTCAGGTTCCATATTTATTAACTGTTTTTTATATCTATAAATAACAAAATTTTGCAGACTTAATTGCCTTTTCACCTAAAATATAATTTTCTTAATTCTTAGTTTTTAAGTTCAATTAAACTTAAAAACTAAACTCTTACTAATTAAATAATAACAACAGTTATTTAACCGAAACTATTAATTTGTCCACTTGTTCTTCTAATTCCTCTAAGGCATCACCAATTTCCATGAAATCACTGTCATTATTAACGCGTTCTAAGATTGTCAGTTGCAAATTTTGCAGCTTAAGGTAGTAATCGAAGACTGTTTTCTTAATACACTCAGGCACATTATTTACTTTGGTGGGTGCATTTGAAACACAACCCCCTTTTAAAATATTTGTCAGGCTGCAAGGCATTATATTATATTCGGGTTCCATATTTATTAACTGCTTTTTTTATCTTTAAATAAGAAAACACTGCAAACTTAATTGTCCTTTCAAATTCAACCAATTTAAACTAACTCTTTTTTTATTCTTAGTTTTTAAGTTCAATTGAACTTAAAAACTAAACTCTTACTAATTTATTAAAATGAATAACAACTACTTTCAACATTTAAAAGTTTTCAGTAACTATTCCATGCTTAGCATCATAGGTTAAATTCTTTTTACCGTACATAATTATATAAGCAAGCGTATTTTCTGGTATATTGGCATTAAATGTTGCTACCAATTTCATACTGGTTTTCTGTGGTGTTACTACATTTCTACGCCGACTTATATTGATAACATAAATAGGATAAGAAGCAATGAACTCTGTGGGAGTTACAACAACATCATACTTCAGCTCAGTTATACGCTTAAAGTCCCTAAAAGCATAATAGGCATTTAGATAAGTATTAGGAGGATTGATATTCCACATTTCTTCCGGAAACATTTCGTTTCTTCCGTTTTTCATGTAAATATTTTGAAGCTGAACATGATCAAATTTGGAACTATTCATATCTTGGTTACCTTTTTTATTAGTTTGAAACACAACAAAAATGAAATATGGCAGATCAAACTCCATTGAATTGTAGTAATTAGTAATATCTATTTCAAAATTCCTTTTCCCACTTAGGCCTGAAATTTCTTGAGTTTGAAGGTCAAAGAATGATATAGGTATTCGTGGTTCTTGCAGTATTTTTTCTCTCAGTTCAAGCTCATAATTTGGTTCGTATTTTACAACAGGAATTTTTATCTCCATTGACTTTACGGTAACTTTTCCTTCCTCCGGGAGAGTTCCAGGTGCATTGCCCCCATCGGTATTCTTAGTCCACCATCTATACAAAGCATCGTTCGCATTTTGACTCCATGTAAATGTAACAGTTAAATCTCCTTCCCACATAATCTCTTTAAAATCCTTAAAAAAGCCACCAAGAAGACTTGAAGGGTACCTTAACTCATTTGATTTTTTCTGCAATTTACCATTATTAAGAAAATTACCTGAATATATCATTTTATCACTATAAGAGGCTGTTAAATTAAACAGAACCGTTGAAGATATATTTGGATGGTCAATTCGATAGATAGTGTGTCCTCGTTTTTTCACGGTTACAGTGCTCCAAAATTGAGTGGGGTAATTGTCAATTAGCTTTACATTTGACTTTCCTTCATAGTTAGTGTAATCAGTTCCATCAGCATGAGTTACATCGAAAGTAATATACAGGTGCGCATTATTATCAATCCAACCATCACCAACTTTAATATCTATTTCCACGTCCTTGTTTGGCAAATTTAAATTGTTTTTAGTCTTTTCATTTACAGGAAAAGACTGCCACTGGTAACTTTCTACTTTGTTCATTTATTATAAGAAAAATAATAGAAAATGAAATGAAGAGGAAATAATTAACTCATCTCTAAAATTACAGTAACTGTTGCGCCGTTGAAATCTATTACTTCGTCATTCTCATTGGTCACAGTAATTTTTAAATTCTGAATTTTATCGAAAACTGGGCAAAATACAGGATAATTCGGCTCATAAATTATTGGAGCACTAAATTCTAGGGCTGGTTTAAATGATGCTATAATATTCGTTTCACGGTGAAAATGCTCCGAGTCTTTTACAAACATTCCATCCGCTAAATTGAAATGAACGCGGATATTTTCGAACGGAATTATTTTAGGTAAGTTCCGAGCAAGTGTTTTGGTTTTTGGTTCTACAATTTGATTATTAAAACCTAAAAATGAACCAATACTTTCTTCTTGGTCAAAATATATTTTATAATCACTAATTATTTCCAATCTGTTTAGAATTTTATTTTGTTCAATACTAATGTTAGGTTCTTGACCTTGAATAGCTTTTTGTAAATTTTCTACATTATATTGACCTGGTGGAATAAACATTTCAGTTATCGCGCCTGATACTTTTTCATAGTGTACTTTATTGTTTTTTGTTGTAATATTTGGTGTTAGGAAGGTTGAGTAAAACCCTATTAATCCAACTTTTCTAAATTCATCTCGCAATGGAACATTTAACCTTTTCTCTAAAACCGAAGTTTTACCACTTAGTTCAAAAATTCTCTTCATTTATTAATTCATTCATTAATTAATAAAATAAACGAAAATGAGTAAACGAAATGTTGTAGATTGGGACCCACAGGTAAGACTTGTAGAAAAGCAAGTAAAGAACAAACATGGCAAATTATTACCGAATTCCATTCGTTGTGCTATAATAGGCCCCAGTAATTGTGGTAAAACAACCTTAATGATTGACAATTATATTTTGGCACCTGGATGGTTAAACTGGGAAAAAATAAACAACCTTTACATCTTCTCTAAAAGTTTAGATCAATCTAAGTATCAACAGTTTATGGAAAAATGTAATAAAATCGAAGAGAAGTTAGGAAAGTCCATTGCACAATTTATTCATAACGATGAAAGCATAATACCCCTGGATAAATGTGAAGATAGGTCAGTTGTAATTTTCGACGATTTCATACTGGAAAACCAAGACATAGTTCGAGAATATTTTACACGAGGAAGACATAAAGGGATTGACTGTTTTTACTTAGCTCAAACGTATTCAAAAATACCAAAACAATTAGTTCGTGATAACTTAAACTTTTTAAACATATTTAGGCAAGATAATACCAATTTAAATCATATTTATCAAGAATTTGTTGGTGGCGATATGAAATTTGAAGACTTTAAGAATATTTGCAGCAAATGTTGGAATGAGGAGTTTGGTTTTATTACTATTGATATGAATCGCAAAGCTAACGATGGTAAATATAGGAATAAAATTAAAACGTTTCTAAATGTTGGGTAACTACTCCAGGGGTATTGGCAGGTTTTGGGTTGAGTATTCTAACACCAACTGGAGGTAAAGGTTTAAAATATCTTTTAATAATGGTTTTAAATAGTTAAAAAATTGTTTTAAATCTGGGTCACGATACCACACACATTTAACTATAGTTTCACCTTCTTTTAAATTAAAAGTATCCCCAAACCATTTTTTATTGTCTTTATTTTGACATTGAACTTTCCCTAAGATATAAGTAGTATTATCTTTACACGTAAAACACGACTGTATTTAATAAATAAAGGCCAAGATGTGCGATATTGATTTAAAAACTTGCGGCGAGAGAAATGAAGAGAGAATATTTTTCAATGTTAAAGATATCTCTAAAATATTTGGAATGAAAGATTTTGCCGAAGTCACAATTTTTAATAAAGATAGAGGTTATACTTCGCCAGAACATTATAAAAATTTTGTTATTGACCAATTGACCAATGATCAATTGGTGGATAACAAAAAAAATGGTTCTATTTCAACATTTTTAACATATGAAGGGTTATTAAAGGTTATTTACAGCTCTAGAGGCAATCCTATAGTTCAAAAATTTAGAAAATGGGCAACTAAAGTTGTTTATACCTCTCATTTGGGAACAACTGAAGAACGACAAAAATTATCCCGTAGTGTACTCAGAGGTGCAAACCCAGAATCAATAAGGGATGTTTTAGGTTGTTCGGTAACCTCAACTCCATGTATATATGCATTTAATTTAGGTTGTGTAAAAGACCTTAAAAAATCAGATATTTTTAAAGATAAATTACAGCCATATTCTGATAAAAATTATGTTTTAAAGTATGGAAAGTCTATAAATTTAAAAAGACGTTCTGGAGAACATAAAAGATTATTTTATCCATTAAAAATTAAATTGACTAAATACGCTTATATTGATCCACAATATATTACTAAAGCAGAATATAAGCTTAAAAAATATATAATTGATGAGTTAGAATGTGAAAGTTTAAATGTTGAAATTAATCATCAAATTACAAATGAAATTGTGGTTTTAACTCAAGCACAAATGAAATTATTGTATAACAAATATACTGAATTGTCTGAAAAATATGGTGGATGTTTAACTGAATTAAGGAGTTTGGTTTTATGACTATTGATATGAATCGCAAAGCTAACGATGGTAAATATAGGAATAAAATTAAAACGTTTCTAAATGTTGGGTAACTACTCCAGGTTTTGGGTTGAGTATTCTAACACCAACATCGTCAGCGTACAACGTACAGCGTCAGCGTCAACGTACAGCGTCAACGTACAACGTCAAATGTCAAACGTCAATGTTAGCATCAAACGTCATTTTTTTAAAATTTCACCTATAATAAAGATGTTTGCGAAATACGATCAAAAGGTAGTTCAACAAGCAAGAAGGAATAGGAAGAAATTTGAAGAATTAAAAGACGAATTTCGAATATGGAAGAAGCAGCCTATAACGGAATACGAGAAGTATAAAAAAGAAGATCAACCTGTTATTGATGCTGTTAATGTTTTAGGCAACAAGTTAAATGACATCGGTGAAAATGTTATTAAAGCTATAGAAGAAAATAGAGAAGTGGAGAAGCAATTAATTCCTTACAGAATTGACTATAAAGAAGACTTTCCTTCAGATTCCGAAGGTTCCCATTTCTTGGATGAATATGATGTCACTGATGAGCAAAAAGAAGCTTTATAATCGGCAAGAAAGGTCAGAAAGAATTTAGAGTCGCAACTTCAGAAAGAAAAGGGGAGGAGTTTATTTCAAGAGGCCGATGAAGAGTATGATAAAAGTGAAGAAAATGTTAAGAGGAAAGGCATAACTGATTATTCTACGGTCCACTTAGGGGTAATAATTTCAAAATATTTACCTAGAATTAGTGACCCTAAATTTGGAATAAGGTATGATAAGAACTACCAGGGGTATTATATAGGTGACTCAAAAGTTGAATTCAGTAATGACGATCTTATAATTAAGGGTAAGAATTTTAAAGCTACAAAGGGTTTAATGCTATTTTTAACCTTAAATGATATACCTAACGATAATGAGTATACAGACAAAGACCGCAGCACATATGAGACTATTTTAAAAATTACAAATGCTATATATCAAAACAATGACCCAAATAGCACTAAACCTAAAAGTAGTGTTGGCAAAAAATATAATACGTTGATAAAGGATATATGGCTTTCAGAAAAAGTTAGTAGAAAAGAAAGAGCTGCATCTCTAACCACTCCTCCTAAATCAGGATTTGGTTTTGTAAAAAAATATTCAAAAGCACCGATTGAATATGTGTGGCTGGATGATGTAAGGGAATTAATAGACAGATTAATGGTAATTCATGGCGAAGAAAATGCTGGAAACAACGTCTATCACAATGAAAAGGTTGGAATAACGAAGATGCTTGCGAGTAAGTTTAATGACTTCATTGTTAATAATCCTAAAGGTATTCCATATCTAATTAGGTTTTTAAATAACATTCCCCATACATTCTGGGAATCTGAAAAACATGGTAAAGGATTAGTTAATTGGATGATTAATAAAATAGGTGAAAATAATATTGACTTAACACTCCCGGGATATAAATTTTGTGGTCCTGGTAATCCATTAGGCAAGCAACTAGCCGAAGGTGTTCAGGGTTCCAACCCATTAGACGAAGCATGTAAATTACATGATATAGCATACCGCGACCATACAAAATTAGAGCACAGACATCAAGCAGATAAAGAATTACAAAAGGCTGCAAAAGAGAGAATCTTCAGTAAAGATGCTAACTTGAGTGAGAGACTAGCAGCTACAGCCGTTACTGGAATAATGTATGGAAAAAGAAAAATGGGAATGGGGTTAGATGAAAATGGTTGGGGCGTCTGAGTATAAATTTGTAAAATTTTTGTTTATAATTTTTTTCATTAAATAAATGAAAGGATTTAGTATTGATTACAACGTTTCCCAAAAAGGAAAACTAAAACCCAAAGCTATTAAAATAAAACTCTCCAACGAAGATCTGAAAAAGCACGACTATCTAGATGAGTACTTGACAGATACACAAAAGAAGCAGAAAGCAAGAAAAATTCAAAAAGGTGGTAGCTTACTTATAAGTTTGTCCATTCCAATTGTAAAGAAAATATTCGAATATCTCAGTAGGAAGAAAGAAGGTTCTGGAATTAATGAACACCAAGGAGGATTTTTGCCATTAATATTAGCTGCATTGGGTGCCATTGGTTCGCTGGCAGGTGGCGCTGCAGCCATTACAAGCGCTGTTCATAAAAAGCAAAAAGAAGATGCGGAATTGGCTGAACAAATTAGACATAATCTGGTGATCGAAAAAAAGACTGGACAAGGTTGTTTGGGAATAACTAAAATTAAAAAAAAAAGAGAAATTTCATCGATATTGAGTGATATACTTTCCACCTATAAGCACCCTTTAAGTAATTTCGATATACTTAAAATAATACAGGAAATGAACATAAAGCATTTTCGAAATGTTTTTATGATTGATGAATTGCCTACAAAACCTAATGATTGTGAATCAGGAATTGTAAACTTGGATACGTCGGATCATACAGGTACTCATTGGATTTGTTACTTTAAAAAGGGTAACCAAAAATTCGTCTTTGACTCATTTGGTGGAGATGTTCCTGAAAAACTAGTAAATTATTTGGGAGCTAGCAACCTATTTTATAACGCCGAAAGAATTCAAATGTTTGATGAATATATATGTGGTCATTTATGTGTCCTTGTTTTAAAGTTGTTTTCGAATTTGGGTTCCCCTAATCCCGCTCATTTTAACGAAATTATAGATTTAATAAATGGACATATTTGGAAATAAAATTATAAACGGAGAGGGTAGTTCATTAAATATTAAAGCTAACACAAAGGATGATTTAGAAAAACGATTTTCAAGGCTAGTTACGGCTCTAAATAAACGCCTTGGTGAGCTTTTTTTTGTTTCAAAAACATGGATTGATTTTCAAGGTAAAAGGATAGCGAATATTGAAGATCCAATCAACAATAAAGATGTAGTTAATAAGCAATATCTCTTAGAAAAGCTCAAACCACTTACTACTGAAGGGGACTACTTCACGAAAGAAGAAATAGAAAAATTGTTCTCGGAATATGCCACTACTTGTCTTGCACCAGTAGCAACATTAACAGAAAAGGTTGACAACTTAGAAAGAAAAGTGTTTGATAGGATAATATTACAAAAGGACCTTTTTGCAGAGAAAGATAAAATTAAGCATATTTTTACATACAACGCAACGATTAGGAAAATATTTGTTCGTATCGTAGACCCAGATAAAGTATTTACTTCATATACAGATGACGCTATTAAAACAGTATTAGACGTTTATATTGCACGTTCCAAAGAAGAAAAAAATATGGTAGATACTAGTAAGCCCTTCAACGTTAAATCTGGTGATGCTTTATGCTTTAAAAATAAAATGGGCAGCGTAATTTTAAAACTTCCAATAAATGTTAGTGTGACGATGTTTGGTGAAGTAATACTTGATGCATATGAACCTCATCCTGATGAATCGGTCAAATAACACTAATGTTAAAATGTTTTAGTTTTTAATGGAGAAAATATCCATTAAAAACAGTCTAATGTAACAGGTTTTTATACAACATCTCTATTGTTCCTTTAAGAAGATCAGGAGTAAATGGAATATTGAAATGGTTTCCCGAATAGCTAATTTTTATTTGTTCTTTCATAAGCACATACAACCTTACGCTATTAGGATCATTATATTTTTCATAAACTATTTCACAATCGGGGTGCCGCCTGCATATTTTTTTGATTGCTTGATTCACCTGTTGTCTCTGCGCCCTTATTGCATAGTACCTGTACTTTTCGTTTGGTTCATGCTTATCTATAATAAGCAGACAATTATTCTTACTAGTTTTAAGTGCAAGAGGTGTGGCTAATGGGGTAAGAGATTCGTTTTCTGCTTCCTTTATTTGAAGTTTCTGCATTAACCCAACTAGTTGGTTCTTATATTCTTCTTTAATTTTGTATTCTCCGTACTTTCGAATTGATGGAAGGACTTCTTTCGTTACCCATTTCTTAAATTTTTTAGCTTCCTCTTTATTAGATGATAAAATAAGCGAATACAACCCAGATTCATTAATAAATATGGTTTGAGGATGTGTATTTTTTAACCCCGCCAAAACGGCGGGGTTATTTAAGGTATCGAATGTACCTTTGTCTTCAATTGCAACGTGTTTTCGGATTGCTTTATCTGTATCTCTATACTTCAATATTAAAGCAATATCTTTAGCTTTAAACCATGAATCGTTATTTTCATCAATAGCAATAACCACTTGTTTGCTATTATAGACAAGTTTGCTGTTCAGAATATCGGTAATTGATTCCATTAATTAATTAATTAATTAATTAATTAAAATATAAATATAAAAAGTTAATTTCCTCAACAAAGGGTAGACCCTTGTTTCTTGTAAGATAGTTTGCGTTCTTTAATGTTGGGTGTCTGAGTAAACCAATGCTTAGTTTATAATTAATTTTAATTAATTAATTAGTTAATAAATGAATAATCACATTTGGTGTTTAAAGTGCAAAACGTTTACTCAAACACTGCATCCTCACACCATTTCGACAAAAAATGGTCGAACTAGAATCGAAGGTTTATGTTCCGAGTGTGGGAGTAAGAAAAGCAGGTTTGAAAAAAAAAAGTTAATGAGAGTGTAAAAATAGGGAGTTCTACCCAAATTAGAGAGCCACCCGTTAGCATTCGGGAGGAAATTATAAACGAAATGCATAAGCCCATGAGAAAGAATTTTCCGAGAAGGAGGGTTACAACTCACGGCATTGATGACATTTGGCAAGCGGATTTGGTAGAAATGGACTCTGGAAAAATAAAGGGGATATCGAAGCTTAATAAAGGCTACAAGTATTTGTTAACAGTCATTGATGTATTTTCAAAGTATGCCTGGGGTGTACCAGTCAAAGATAAAACGGGTAAAAGTGTTGCTGAAGCGTTTGATGATATTTTAAAAAACAGAAAACCCAAAAATCTTCAAACAGACAACGGTAAAGAATTTTACAATAAAGAATTTTCAAAATTGATGAAAACATTTAATATCAATCATTATTCGACTTTTACTGAAGTAAAAGCTTCAGTTGTAGAACGATTCAATAGGACCTTAAAAGAGAAAATGTGGAAGCAGTTTGATATTCAAGGAAACTACTGCTGGGTTGGCATTTTACCAAAGTTAATTAATGGCTACAATAATACGACGCACACAACTATAAATATGAAGCCAAAAAACGTAAACAAAGCTAATGAAGAACATTTGTTGAAAACTGTTTACACTGTAAGCGTAGGAGCGGAAGAAAAAGCGAAATTTAAAGTTGGCGATCAAGTCAGAATTAGTAAACTAAAAGGTATATTTGAAAAAGGATACACAGGAAATTGGTCGACTGAAATATTTGAAATAAAAGATATCGTTTATTCCGACCCTATTACGTACAAATTGAAAGATGTAAATGCGGAAGAAATAAAGGGGAACTTTTATGAGCAAGAATTACAGAAAACAAAGTATCCAGAGGCATATCTTGTTGAAAAAGTTTTAAGAAAGAAAGGAAATCGGGCATATGTCAAATGGTTGGGCTTTGATAATTCTCACAATAGCTGGGTTAATAAAGAAAATGTTATATTATAATATTTCTATATAAATAAATGGACGCCCGAGTAAAGCGAATAACCCTTTCTTTCTTCCTGTTTTTACTACATCCTACTGAAGATGTAGAAGTATTTATAAATCAGTTGTCTGAGGATAGTATAGATTATCTTTTTGAACTTAATGGTGATGACATAGATAGCTGTTACAATTTTCATAAAGCTACGAAGGAATCCTTAATTTTACGTTAATTTTGGTATTTGATTTTAATGGTTACTAACCATTAAAACCATAAATTTTCTACTTAAAATTTGTCGGGGAGTTACGAAAATTTAAGAAAATGTTTAAAAGAATTCAAGATTGTGCGCTTTGCAACCACCATAGACTTCTTTTGTGCCGTGGTATACCATTTTCAACCCTATCATTTTCTTTTTTTCCTTTCCACAACTTAGCACCTTGTTGTATTTGTCAGGCAATATAACCTTAAATTCACTATCAAGTTCTAGAAAAGTTTTATTTCCATATTTTGTATTTATACCATCTACATTCGTTATAAGGTATTCGTTCCCTATTTCTAACTCACTGAGTTTTTTAAACGTCTTTTGTTCGTTGATGCTGTTGAGCGTCTTGAGAAATTGATTTACTTCCATTTATTACCTATAAAAATTAAAATAATTTTTTAAATATTTAATATAATTATTTTATTTCCTCTAGTTGAGCTACAGTATTTTTCAAACTCTTTATTACTTCCATAAACGAAGATGACCTTTTTGGACAGTCTATGCCAATCATTGAAAGATCAAATTTTTGAGCTTTAACCAAAGAATTCGTGAATTCATTGTATTGATATACTTGTCTACCTTTAAAAAAATACAGCATTCCGTTAATATATCTAAAGGCTGAATCCATTGCAGGCGGTAAACCAGGAAAACGTCTTGATAATATGCCATGTTGCTTGGGTTTAAAGCTGCATTCGTCTATTTCCGAAAAGAAAGCGTCATTGTAAAAAATATAAGTGTGGCCTTAGTAAGTGTTTAACAAAGCATGAATTATTGTATCTGGTCTAATGTTCCACATGGACATGGCTTTTGGATAACCATTTACCAATATTAAGCTCGGATAATCCATCATGTAGATTTTGTTGGCAATAATCATAACAATCTCACCAGAGGGTCTTTGATAAGCGGCTGCAATAGTTTTAAAATCTTGGGGTAAGAAGGTTAACCAATCTGTAATAAACTGGGGTCGTTTGTTTTTTAAGGCTGTTGAGTTATCAAGATCTAAAAGCCAAAACCATTTTTCATAAAAGACATACATTCACTGATTAACAATTAAAATAGTGTTGACATTCAAATCACATAAATTGGGCTCTGGCTTTGGTGTATCTGGAGTTGGTGTTTTATCCGGTACGTTAGGCTCTGTGGTTTTACCATATAAACTTTGAATAGCTAAAATGTCATCTTGATGTAGCTCTATTTGATTGTTAGCGTATGCATACATAATAGCATCTGGATTGTTTGAATGAGAAATACCTAACGCATGGCCTATTTCATGTATCATAACAGAAAGTAAATTTGTTTGATATTGAGGAGTATTAGCATCGGTATTTAAATACCAAGATTCATCTTGATCGATATGAATTTCAATAGGTGAATTAATGCTATTTGGGTAATTTGCATGAGCCAAAACTCCACCTTTTCCATCAAATCTACTGAAACATTGCCCACTTATTTTGTGATTTCTATGAGGGCTACCACGTTTATTTGATATAATTATATCTGGATTCCTCAAATCGTTCTCAAATGAGAGATCTGTATGTTTTTTCCAAACATCGAAAGCGGCTCTAGCTACACTTTGCATTGCTTGATTAGCTAAAGCATAATGCCATTTTATATTTTTATTATTCCATTTATACCGCCGAGTAGTAAAATTTATATCGTCATCGGTGATACCACATCGCGATGTATTCATTAATTGTAAAGTACATTCATCTAAATCACCGGTGATATCGAGATTGTAGTACTCTTGGAACAATTTTAAAGCATATTGGAAAGTTGTTTCATTTACTTCTGAAATTTCTTGTTCGTCTATAGTCAAGTATCCAAAATTACGCAGATAGTTGATAGCAAATTGATTCTGATTTTCATGAGATATTATTTCTAATTGAACCTTTGTTAGGGTAACAATTATAATGCAAAATGTAATTATTCTGTTCATTTATTTATTTATATAAATATTTTGCTATCATTTCTCTCGAGCCCAAAAGAGTAATGTCTTATAATTATTTTTATTTAAAAAATGAAATTTTTAATTAAAAAAAGTTATATAATAAATGGATTTAAAACAAAATATTAAGCACCGAACCGGTGCAACTGTAAAGGAACTAAGGGTTCTGGCAACGGAACTCAAACTAAAAGGAGTATACAAGATGAAGAAGGCTGCTCTTCTTGAAGCTGTAAGCAGTGCTTGGAGTAATGCCGGAAATAGTGCTTTGTTTACGTATCAAGAATCAGAGCTGCCTAAGAAGAGCGTTCGTGAACTAAAACAAGTCGCCAGAGAAAACAAAATTAAGGGCTACTCAGTAATTCATTCAAAGAAAGGGTTGCTAAATTTGATAGCGGAAGAAAAGGAACGTTTGGACAAAATCAGGCATTTTGGATTCGATCAAGACCTCTTTGAAATTAAAAAGGAACCAAAACCTGTTCAGTCTAAGGACTTAAAAATTGTAAAGCGAAAATTGGGCCAAATTTTTCCTTTTAAGAAAAATATATTTAATGAAACAGTAGCTAAAAAGTCACCTTTCGAAATTCAGCAAGGTGATCGTACTGTGCTGATCAAAAAGTTTAACGTATGGCAGACAGCTTATACTATACACATAAAAGATTTGCAAGGAAAACCAATAGAACAAATGAAAGCGGTCAGAAAAGGTGTGCATGCAGCCATAAAAGAAGTAAGAAAACTAACTGATTTTAAGCCAGGTGATCAGATGAAAGTAGTTGCAGAAAATAATAATTTTAACCATATGATTTCATCAAAAAGAAAAAGAAAAGTTAATGCTTCACATCTACTTGACCAGATTGAAAGAATAATAACATCTAATGAATATGTAGATATTAACAATACCACTTTTCACTTCGAGGTTTACAAAATTCCCAGAGGCAAAGGAGCAAAGCGTAAGAAAATAGTCAATATTGCTAAAGATGTTATGGCTAAAAGAAGCATAATCAAAATAACCAACACCGATAAACTGTGCGGACCAAGAGCAATAATCACAGCCCTAACCTATGAAACTAAAAATATATTGGACAGGACATTAACTGATAATGAAATTACCTACATTAGGAAAGGACGTGGCCTGCAGGAAGAATTAGCAAAAGAGTTATGCACAAGATTCGGAATGAACTGTGAAGATGGGTTTAGTTTAGACGATATTAGAAGTGTTGCACATCTCATGGGTGTTCGGATTAAAGTTGTTTCGGCTGCCCATTTTAACAAGGTAATCCATTCCTCAGGTGTAAATGACGCGATAACAATTTATTTGTACTTGCATAACGACCATTATGATTCCATTAATAATATACGAGGTTTTTATGGAAGTTCATATTACTACAAACAAGATGTTCAGCAAAGAACATATAGCCTACTTTCTCCTAAATGTATGGGTATCTTTATCTTGTACGCCTATGCACTGCCATCGTAATGTACTACGATGGCAGTGTTCTATGGGTGTTGAATGAGTAGGCATTTTAAAGTAGCCAAGAGGGAGGCGATCCAGCTGGCAGTGTTTAAAGGTATTCGGAGCGCGATCGTGGCTAATAGTTGAACTACCAGTATTAAAAAATTGCCATACTTCAGGAAGCCAGCTCAGGCATTTACACAGCGTTATGTTTGGAGCAATATTACCCACATAACCCACAAGAGGACAGCACCGTACAGAGGCATTAAGAAGGCTGTGGTTAATGACAACGTGTATCTAGTTCTTCTATTCTCCTTTTTCTAATGTCTTCTGTTTATGTGCGATGCTGGGACTGTGATTTTATTAATATACGAGTGTATACTTTATCCTCTCCTTTGAGCTAAATGACATTTTATTCAGTATCTGTGGAAAAAGCTCGTGCACATCATTTGTAAAAGAATTCAAGAAAAAAAAATCTAACTGTAGCAGTACTCGATCCCCAGTCAACTGCGTGTCAGACTAACATGCTAGCCCAGAGCTAACCGTATCCATGACGTCAGGTGTTCTTAACTGACATATTAGATACAAACTGTTGGCAAATAATGACTTTAAATAAACGATTTCTTCACAGCAGTACATCTTCATTAAAGATCATTTCATACAAAGTTTATATTATTGTATCAGTACGGTATATCACATACAACATACTAAAACTACTGAAATATAAGACAGGCACATGAGGACAGCTGCCATCTTGTCGTGTGACACAACGGCTCAGCTCTTTTAAGCCACTCATACTGTATAATATTATAATATTAAATTATAATAAATAACGGATCACGACCTTCAGGATAGCTTAAACCCCCCTAGACTCGATAATCGGAATTGGTGGGTCTTAAGCTATTTATTAAAATGGTTGCATAATTCACACGGCCGCCATCCTGAAATGGCATGGCCGATGACCTTGAATTTTGGGTGAAAGACGCGTCCTATATAAAGGTATGTTGTCACCAAATTTGGTAGAGATCGGATGATTAGTTTAGCCGTAATTTGATTTTACGTTTTGAACATTTGAGTGGCCGCCATTCTGTTTTGGTAAAGATGGCGGCGATATAAAGTATGACACTGAGGTGTCCTTTACTAGTGCTACCTCTGTACCAAATTTCGTTCAATTCGGTTTCACCGTGTTCGAATTGATAGGGGGGGACAGACATTCAGAGTACACACACTCACACACACACAGACACACACACACACACACAGACTCACACACACACATACACACACACACACAGACTCACACACACACATACACACACACAGACAGACACACTTTTTTCACCCTGTGTTGATCTCATAAGTCTACTTTCATTTTTTGCAAAAATCGAAAGTAGGCTAAAAATGTGATATACCTTACGATCATCAGGACAAGCACTCGTGTAAAAAAGATAAAAATGTGTGTAATTTGTGTTTGTGCCCAAAACATGATTTCCCAGAAGGTATGCGACCCCGAGTATACTGTAAAAAGTGCAATAGATATTGTTTTGGTAAAGATTGCGTTGATAACCATGAGAGAGTGTGTGAGGTAGCTTACAAATGCAAAAAGTGTAATAAGATATGTAACAGAAGTGATAAGCACAATTGTGGGTACTCTAAGTGTTGGAATTGTAATTATATCGTGAAAAGAGACGAGCACCAATGTTATATGCAAGGAAAGAAAAACCGTGGGGGATACTGTATGGAAGATTGTATTTGCAATGGAAAGGCTGATAAGCGATATAAATGGTGCACTTACACGGAAAACTACTACTTTTTCGATTACGAAGCTGAACAAGATACCGGAGTACACGTCCCAAACTTTATATCCGTTTATGACTTTAATGGTGTTAGGCGGGCTTTCCTAAAAAATGACGAATTTTGTCAGTGGCTAATATCAAACAACCACAAAGGTTTTACGTGTATAGCACACAATGCAAAAGGTTATGATGCGCATTTTATTTTACAATATTGCGTCAATAATGGCATTAAGCCTAAAACTATTTACCAAGGGTCTAAAATTATGGAGCTCAAAATACCAGCCCTAAGGCTCAGAATAATTGACAGCATAAACTTTATCCAAGGAGGTCTCGCATCCTTTCCCAAAACATTTGAACTAAAAGAACTAAAAAAGGGGTATTTTCCACACTTTTTCAACAAAAAAGAAAATCAAAATTACGTAGGGTCCATTCCAGCTACTAAATACTATGGTGTTGATACAATGAAACCTGATGCTAGAAAAGTATTCTTAGAATGGCACGCTGAAAAAGTGAAAGAAAACTACGTGTTTGACTTTAAGAAAGAATTAGCCGAGTATTGTCATTCAGATGTCGATATATTACGGCGAGGTTGCCTCGCCTTTAGACAGTCATTTTTAGAAATAGCAAATATAGACCCCTTCCAATACATAACTATTGCCAGTGTTTGTATGGCTATTTACAGGTCAAAATTCCTTGAAAAAGACACGATTGCTGTAGTCAAAGGGCTAAAAAAGGAAATGTTCAGTAAGGAGTCTATAGCATGGTTAAGTTCGTTCCCTAATGTTCGACACGCATTAAACGGTGGCGAGGTCACAATTTGTAGAGCCAAAGTCGATGGGTACGACTATATGACTAAAACTGTGTACCAATATCATGGTTGTTTTTGGCATGGTTGTCCCGACTGTTACTCAGGCGATACTATCAACAATGTCAACAATGAAACTATGGATGACTTGCTTACAAAAACTATAGAGCGAACACAAGCTCTTAAAAATGCCGGGTACAAGGTTGTTGAAATGTGGAGCTGTAAATGGAAAAATTCTAAACGCTACAAAAGGAGTCTAAATAAAACCATAGATGTTGTGGAACCTTTAAACCCCAGAGACGCATTCTTTGGTGGTAGGACAAACGCATCAAAGTTGAAAGTTTCTAGAAAAAAGCTGAGATATATAGATATATGCAGTTTATACCCAACAGTCATGTTTTATGACTGGTACCCTGTAGGGCACCCTACTAAAATATTTATGCCAGAAAAATACAATACCGACTGGTTTGGTTTAGTTAAATGTAAAGTTCTTCCTCCAAGAGGCCTTTATCATCCAGTCCTTCCTGTAAAGTTAGATAAGCTGATGTTCTCTCTGTGTGGGAAATGTGCGAAAGAAAAGGTAGGACCTTGTAACCATAATGATGAAGAGAGGGCGCTTTTTGGAACTTGGACTACAATCGAACTTAATAAGGCTCTTGAGAAAGGCTACAAAATACAGGAAATTTACGAAGTATGGCATTTTGAAGAGAAAAGTAATGAGCTTTTCAGGGACTACATTAAAACCTTTATGAAAATTAAGCTAGAAACTAGTCCTTGGGATGGTGATTACAAATCAAAAGAAAAATATGCAAGGGTTATAAAAGAAAAGCAAGGCATCGAGCTTGATATAGATAATATAACTCCTAATTCAGGTAAGCGAGCTGTTGCTAAAATATGCTTAAATTCTCTTTGGGGAAAGTTCGGTCAGAGGCAAAACATGTCACAAACAGAGTTCATTGATGACCCTAAGAGGTGGTACAAATTGTTATTAGATGATAAGATAGAAATTACTAATGTAATGTACATCAATGAGGAAGTAATTGAGGTAACATACCACTACAATGATTTCTATGTAGAAAATAGCACAAATACGAACATATTTGTGGCAGCTTTCACCACTTCCAATGCTAGAATAAGATTATACGATATGCTTGATAGATTAGGAAAGGCAGTAGTTTATTATGACACTGATAGTATTGTTTACATAGATGATGGAACAAACACCGTAGAGACCGGTTGTATGCTTGGTGAATGGACTGACGAATTTGGCAAAGATGATCATGGCACTGATTGGATAAGCACAGGTCCTAAGAGTTATGCGTACGAAACATATAAAGACAAACAGGTTACCAAGATCAAAGGATTTACTCTCAACCACGAAAATGCCAAAAAACTTAACATGAAGACAATGACTGACTTAATACAAGGTTCTAATAATAAGGTTGTTATAAGCAATAACATGATAACAAGAGATAAGAAAACAAAAAGCCTTGTAAATAAAAATATTGCCAAAGAATTTAAAGTCGACTACGACAAGCGTATGATCCAGAAAGAAGAAGACAACATAATTGATACACTTCCTTGGGGATACTAAATATAATAGTGTATGTATTATTTTATAGCTATTTACACCCTTGTATTAACCATTATTCTATCCTTAATTCTTTAAAAAATTTACTGGTTATTTTAACCATTATTCTATCCATTGTTTCTAAAAAATTCGTCAGAATTTTTAGCCTTGTTTTAACCATTATTCTTCCCCTAATTTCTAAAAAAGTAACTGATAATTTTAGCCTTGTTTTAGCCATTATTTTATCCTTAAATCTTTTAAAAATTTACTGGTTCCTTTTAGCCATTATTTTAGGTGCCTGTAGGAAAAATTTGTGTTACGTTTTATAGGTAGAGGTAAGCATAACTTTGTCATTTATATATTAGAGTCATTTTTATGGTTACTTTTAACCATATTTTATTAAAAATAGCATTGAAAGTTATGGATAACGTAGCCATAACTTTTTATTATTTTTATGGTTAATTTTTATGGATAATAGTAACCACAAATTAAATAGTGTTTTATGGTTAGTTTTAACCATCATTACTATCAATATTTTTTTATTACGTTTTATGGTTAGTAGTAGCCATATTTCTTTAAAAGTTGGTGAACATTAAATGGTTAATTTTAAGCATAAATGTGATAGTGTTTTATGGTTGGTTGTAGCCATAATTTCATATGAAATTATAGGTACTTTTTATGGTTATCTTTAGCCATAAAAGGTAATTCAAATTATGGTTAGTCCTAACCATAATTGATCTGAAAAAATGTAATGGTTAAGATAACCATATTTTCTTTGGACAAATTTTTTCAAGAAGTTTAAGGTCATTTTATCCATAATTTCTTTGAAGAAAATATAATGGTACTTTTAACCACACTTAATTGTCTGTCCCATACCGCCGCCTATACTACTCACGGCCGACTTTAAATCGCGTCTTGTATAAGTCCTCTATAAGGGAATGGTTCCCGAGGCATGTGAAGAGATTCGAACTCAGAATCCTCTTATGGTAAAAGCCCCTTAATTCTTCGTCGTCGTATGTGTATTAATCTTCCCAATCAATGAGGACCCTCTCATAATTAATAAATGCCAAGGTTACGAAAGTGGTCTATGAACCAAAGAATATTTGTTTGAATGGATACAGTACAGTAAAAGCCCGGTCTCTCCCCAGGACTGAGTATAATGTGAAGGTCTGTTTTGAAAGCCTTGGAAAGGAGCTGCTAACGTGGGTTAGACAGAGAGTCGTCCAGTCAACCCTCATTGTCATAAATCGCGCCCGAGTATAATGGCCTGGCTCTCTTAGAGTGAGGGTGGGCCGAGACCGTCTCGTAAGATGTAGTAAAAGACACCGTGAGTGTTTAAAGTTGTTAACGACCCGGGCGTTGAACCGAGGTCCTTGTAGATTGATATTTTCGTTTGCCTGTTCAGATCGCAGTTTTTTTATATGATAATGGTCTTATAAGACATAAGAGATAAATAACAATCCCTATTGTAATGGTACGGAAGTAGGATTCCACGAGTTAATTGAAGACAACTAGGTTTCGGGAGTAACTATAATTTTTTGACTGTGTCAAGTATCTTCAGACTCTGGAGTGCACAAGTAATTTCCTGATTACCTTAATGTATTTGTGAAACAGAGAGAGAGATGATAACATCTGAAAATGTGTGAAATGCCCAAATATTCAGTTAAATAATTAACATATAATTATAAAAGGTAATTATACCTTTATTTTTCAAGATTAAGAAAACATAAAAAGTAGTAATTGAGGTGTACAAAGAATGACACCATTATTATGTAAAGCATGGAGCCAAAAGAGCTCGGAATTATATAAAACTTACAGTTGATGCTTTATGGAAGTAAAACTAAGTAGGAATTATTGGTTTATATGGAAACCATATGTTTTAAATACAATATTTGTTTTATTATATTTGTGATTCCTTGTTCATTTGGAACAAGTAGATGATTATGGGTCAGTAATTTAATTGTTAAAGTGTTTGTAGCGCCATTAATTTTATTAATTAAATGTGTTAAAAATAGGAGTTGATTTTGTTGTTATTTTTGCAAGTATATCCTCTGATTAATCCAAAATATGTGAGTCACAGAGTGGGGGAACTTACCGCTGCCCCGAAAATTCCGAATTGAGCTACGCTGGTATACTGTGATTGGCATATTTCTTGCTAAAAGGGCACATGGGGGTCGTATAAGTAATGTGCTGGATTAAATACTAGAGGAACACTTAAGACGGTCATAACAAGTAAGTTAAAGTAATGATAGGAGTAGCTACAACGTAAAATATTAACTGACCGCATGGGTCCCTAGAAACTCATACCGAGCAGCCCTGAATTATTATATTATCAACCCCCCCTAGCAAACATCACATTTGGCGCCCAGTACGCAGGGATGAGTTTTCCTATGGAAAACCCGAGTTTTCTCGAAAAATCAAAATTTTCATTTTTTGAAAAAAAAATGGTTTTTCGAAATTTTGAATTTTAAATACTTCCATAAAGGTTTTATGAAATTGAATAAAAGTATCAAAAGGGTACGTTGTAAGTGAATACCCGTACCAAAGTAAGATTTTAAAGTAAATTGGGACACACTGATTCAGAGTATCATCTCTCAAACATGTACTAGTGTGGTGGCATTAGTGGCCCACTGTATTCTAATAAGATGTTGACCATAAGGGATTTTAAGGAATGCCTAGGGGAGCATTTCAATAAAGAGATGGAGGAAACAGCAAAGAGGTTGTTAAATGAAGAGAGGCGGAGGCTCTCAGAGAATGTAAAGGCCGAGAGCCCAGATAAAGGTAAAACTACAGGTGAGAAAGAGTACCCAAGTAAAGAAATTATAAATGTTTCTGTAGAAAGCATGCGTGCACCTGGAGACATAGTTACACGAAGAGAAGGTAACATGTCTGCAGACAAAAGGGTAAATGTTGAACCTTTAGAGCTCCAAATGGAAAAAGAAAATTGTACACCGATTCCAAGGGAAAATGTAATTAATACCGATAATGATAATGATGAAGGTAATTCGAAGTCTCACGTAGAAATGCCGGTTCAAATAGGCTCGGAAAGCGGAAGCGAAAAGAACGATAGTCCTTGCGCTCAGGATCAGGAGAATATAGAATTGGCTTCGTTAGGGATTATAGAGATGTACGGAGAAATGATGGAAAAGGTACATCAGAAATATGATGAATCGATAGAGAAATTTGGGAAGATGCATTTAGGACTAGGGCCTAAAGAATTCGAGGAAATTGATGAGCAATTACAGAATATTCTACGAAAAAGGGATAGTGTAGTTAAAATCCTTAGTGAGTTAAGGGGAAAATTGGGCAAGGTATCTAAACAAGAAGTAGGGGAATTATATATTCACGTTGCAGTAGATATGCAAATAATAAGACGGAAATTCGTAGAAAGATTGGATCAGGAGGGATTGATTGAATTAAGTTCCTGGACAGATCAGATAAAAATTGTAAAAGAAATACAGGAAATACATGGAAAACTGGAGGAAATAGAGCATAAATGGGAGAATATTCAATCGTCGTTTAAATACAAAGAAGTAGATAAAAGGAAGGGTGTCCAAGAACAAAGGGATCAAGTGAGAAATAAGTACAGGAAAATGATGGGTCATGTATGTGAAATATTGGATGACAAAGATATAATAACTATTCAGGAGTTAGCTGAATTGAGAGAAATCAAGATTCGGGAATATACAGAGATATTAGAGGCCGCCCAAAAGAAATATGATGAATACATATTAGCAGAGGACCTCAAAGCAAAAGAAATGGCTATCCCAGTCATAGATGAAACAGTTGTCCAGACGGAAGTTGAAAAACAAGCTGAAATTGAAAAAGAAAAAGAAGTAATGGTGCCAGAAGAGCCCGAAATTGATACTAGAGAAGTCGAACAAGAAATAGAAATCGTAATGATTCCAGTGGAAACTGAGGAAACTTTGGAGATCCTTCCAGAGAAACAAATGGAAATTCAGGAAGAAATCGTAACTCCCGAACAGGAGGACAGCCGAAATGAAAACGAGCTGCAAACTGAAGAGACTCATTGTGATGGAAAGGTTGAGCTGGAAGAGCAAGATATAATCTCGGAACAGGAGATAACAAAGGAATTGATAGTTGAAGAAACGGAAATGATAATTCCTGAAGAAATAGAGAAATTAGATGAAACAAAAATAGAAAATATCAACGAAGCACCGATGGAAACAGAGGTTCAAGATTTCACAGAAAGGGAAAGGGAAAACCTCGAAGAAATGCAGGACAAGGAAAATAAAAGGGCATTAAAGGAAGAAGAGGAAAAATTGAAAGCCCAGATCCTTGAATTAATGATCAAATGTCAAGATTGCCAAAGAAAGATGAGAGAAAGGAAAACAGATGCCAATAAGAGCCAAGAAAACCTAAAAGAAAAAGATGAGATTGTTGGGAACAATGAAAAAATGAGAGGAGACGTCTCTGAAGAAGAGCCAAAAGGAAGAAAACCGCCATTGATAGTTGGTGTACCAGGAAATGGATACCCCATGGAAACAATGAAAGGAGGAGGAATAACATACGAAGCCTTGGAGAAAGAGGATGCCCAGGCATATTTCAGCTGGAAGCTCCGTAAAAAAGAAAGGGAGCGATAAAAAGAAGAGAAAGAAAGGAGATTTGAAAGACCTAAAGAATTGGAAGAGCCGAAAAAAGAAATACTCTTTGGAAGTGCCATCTCGATACGAGGTGAAGGAAAAGGATTATTCCATCATAAGCCGACGGGTTATGCCATTTGCAACCGTCGAAGAATAAAGGGAATAATAAAATGTGTTTGAAATACCATCTCAAAGAGAGATGAGGAAGGGGGAAGAAAACCAGAAAGAGTCAGGTGAGGTTAGACTGAGCTCTTAAAAATCAAATGAAGTGTAACAGACTTGAAGTCTGAGAACTATAATGAATGAAGTTACGGGTAAAGCTAATTGCACCCGCAAAGTAATTAACATATGGTCATTAGGCTGACAATATGTAATGAATCGAGAACAGACCGACTAGAAGTCCGTCTTGAGAAAAGAAGAAAGGAAACCAACTGTTGACTCGAGTTTGGAAGTGCACGCCAGACGAGGGGAGAGTAGTAACACCGAACGTGACAAGAAATTTATGACCCTGGGTGTAGACGTCCACGAGGGGAATGAATGAATGAATGGGAACTTTTGAAGACCCAACCTAAACACAGACCAGAGAGGAAGGGAACTTTAAAGAAATAATTGATTTTATTGAAGAAGAGAATTTCAATTAATAAAGGATAAAGAAAGGGTAAAGACAGAGCATACCCAACCTACACAATTAGTGGAAGGAACTTTAAGGAAATAAAACAACAGTAAATACGGACGACGTTATGATGGATTCGATGAAAAAAGAAAGATAAAATTAATTAAAATAAATTTCCTCAAAAATTTTTCGAAAATTTATTTATCCTAAGGAAGGGTGAGATGAACCCATGTGCCATAGGGTCCAATGAGTGCGAATCCATGCATTTGGGGAAGAAATGAAGGAAACGTACAGTTTCTAATGAAACTTAAAGAAAGATCCAGCCAGGATGCTAGCCTAAGGTTGTGCAACCAACGAGGACCAGGTGTTCAAGAGATGAGATCACCCCTCTTAACATTCAGAAGGGAGCGAGTCATGAGTATTAATAACCGAGTGGAAATTTCCCACGAATAGACAAGGAAGCCTGAGTCGGAAATCAAGCTGACGTTGCTGGAAAATGACAACACCGCTTATGCGCCAGAAGAGGAGTAATTAAAATTAACACGTTTACGAGCATAAAAATGAGTAAACAAGTACAGTACAGTGAATCATTTCGAATGAGAGATTTTTTAGTAAAGAGAAACCATTTAATAATTGCCCAGGAGAAAACTGCAAACGCAAGACGACGTCATCGGGGAATTACCAAGGCCTGTGTGGAGGGGAGAAAGCAAAAGAAAAGCAACACCCACACATCTGATGACGAGAAATTAATTAATATCTCCGAATTGCACGATCGATTCTTAGGCGCAATGAGATTATTTGACATTGAGAAGACGAGCTTTCGGAAGGTATAATTGTGCAACCATTATTTTAGAAGTTGGCCACAGAAAGGACTAGAGTCTTATTTTTTTGTAGTGAAATAGTATAAAGCTTCGGGCTTCACCAAGCCAATCATGCAGTTCCGACAGCCCGTGAGGGGCGTAAGGCTACGCATCACAGCACATGCAGTCTCAAAAAGCCCGAGGGGGTGTTACTACGCATTAGTACCAGCAGATCCGAATAGCCCGAGGGGGCGTTGCTACGCACCAGTATTCATACAGCCGTGTGGGGCGTAACTCTGCGTCACATCGAAGACAGCTACCAGTACTCCTTGAAGGGAGAAACGCTGTGTTACACCGCAGAAGTAATATCCGATAGCCACAGGCGTCGCAGTATTAACAACTTGCTTGCCTCCATAAGGAGTGGTAAAGAAGAAATTTAAAGTATCGCCGTGTTGAAAGAGTAGGAAAATCCTAGTTACAGGATTTAGGCTCGACAGTATACAAGTTATAGTGAAAGTTCGTAAGATATAGTCAGAGCAGGCTGCGAACGTCGGAATTAAAGGCGATAGGTCGTTAAATAGACGAACGAATATATCATAACGTACGGAAGTACCGTACCAGAAAGATAAACTGTTATATAAATTAAAGAACCCAAAAAGGGAAGAACAGAATAAGGTTCGGAACGTATTTCAGAAACGTAGGAGTGCTAGAACCGATCAAATAAAGAAGCACGGAGACTATAAACAATATCTCCAGAAAGCAGGCGAACTATTCTAAAAGTACTAGACTCGAGAAGTACTAGCTGCTATAAACTAAATCCATAGGTCATCGAGAGCTTATTGAGGAGACCTCGATCCGAATAGACTTTCGCTAGGATCGATAAGCCAGATCTACAAAGAAGCCGTTCAAGCTAGATAAATAGCCGGTCATCCAGGATAGGAGTAGAAGAATTTGGATTCCAGGGAACAGTAGATGTTTCGAGACTTTCGTATTCTGCAGGATAGGAAGCCGACATTGAATAAATTTCACCCTTGGAAACGGGAAATTAAAAGGTCACGTGTGATAGGCTCAGAAATACGGCCTAGTGATCAAGAATTGTGAAGTGTAAATTTATCAAATTTGTGTGTTAAATTAATATTTTTAGTGTTTATTATGTGTTCTAAAGGGACACATCAGTGTATAAAAATGTCGTCAATATTAAGTGTCTTAAATATGTATCAAGAAGTGTTTGTACATAAGATGAATTCCTTTAATATGGAGTAAAAGTTCAAAGTGGGCCCAAAATGAAACACCGCACAAGAATAAAGATCATGGGACGATCTTAAAAACATGTGAGTACTGAATTTCATTCTATTTTGGTGTCAGGAAGTGGTTGTGTACAGATCCACCGGAGTTTTTGAATAAAAGGGATGTGTTTTAAGAAATAAATACTGAATAAACAAGAACGCGGTCTGAACAATAATAGAAGTTTGAGAAATTATAAATAATTATGTAAAGAATAAATCCCGTAGAGGAAATATGTGAATAAAACGTTAATGTATTTAACGAATGTCATAAGAGCAAGCGAAATATCAGTAATTATCATGAAAGATATTTAAATAAAGTAAAGTTGAGATATGAAAGAAATAGCTTTTGAGCTTGTGTAAAGAATAAAGATATTACTAATAACTAAGTATGGAAATATTAAATAAAGATCAAATAAATTGATGTGAACATAAGAGCGTTAAAGCCTTAATGTATGTGTAAGATATGATGTTCAAGGGAATGTTTTAAAAGGGAGCGATTTATCTGCAACGGAAAAGATTAATATAAGAATTAAAAATAATATTAATTATTACTAATGAGATTTATCAGTTCTTGGGAAGAAATTTCGGCTTAAAATAATGCATAGCGCATAGGAGCGCAAATAATATTAAAATGTCACGCTAGGAAAGCGTAGAAGTTAAAATACTTGGTAAATTACTTATGGAGGGTAGTTGATTGTAGTGAATTGATAATTGTATAAGTCCTCTAGTTGTGACGTAGTATCACGAGGCATTGTGTATGTATTAAAAGGGAGCTAATGTATGGTATTATTGAGCGTATGTCATGTAGGCCACGGCCGACTTTAAATCGCGTCTTGTATAAGTCCTCTATAAGGGAATGGTTCCCGAGGCATGTGAAGAGATTCGAACTCAGAATCCTCTTATGGTAAAACCCCTTAATTCTTCGTCGTCGTATGTGTATTAATCTTCCCAATCAAT
This sequence comes from Meconema thalassinum, assembly GCA_946902985.2. NCBI lineage: Eukaryota > Metazoa > Arthropoda > Insecta > Orthoptera > Tettigoniidae > Meconema > Meconema thalassinum. Next base: position 224,757,957 of record OX336394.1, read on the forward strand.
GAGGACCCTCTCATAATTAATAAATGCCAAGGTTACGAAAGTGGTCTATGAACCAAAGAATATTTGTTTGAATGGATACAGTACAGTAAAAGCCCGGTCTCTCCCCAGGACTGAGTATAATGTGAAGGTCTGTTTTGAAAGCCTTGGAAAGGAGCTGCTAACGTGGGTTAGACAGAGAGTCGCCCAGTCAACCCTCATTGTCATAAATCGCGCCCGAGTATAATGGCCTGGCTCTCTTAGAGTGAGGGTGGGCCGAGACCGTCTCGTAAGATGTAGTAAAAGACACCGTGAGTGTTTAAAGTTGTTAACGACCCGGGCGTTGAACCGAGGTCCTTGTAGATTGATATTTTCGTTTGCCTGTTCAGATCGTAGTTTTTTTTATATGATAATGGTCTTATAAGACATAAGAGATAAATAACAATCCCTATTGTCATGGTACGGAAGTAGGATTCCACGAGTTAATTGAAGACAACTAGGTTTCGGGAGTAACTATAGTTTTTTGACTGTGTCAAGTATCTTCAGACTCTGGAGAGCACAAGTAATTTCCTGATTACCTTAATGTATTTGTGAAACAGAGAGAGAGATGATAACATCTGAAAATGTGTGAAATGCCCAAATATTGAGTTAAATAATTAACATATATTTAAATACAAAAGGTAATTATACCTTTATTTTTCAAGATTAAGAAAACGTAAAAAGTAGTAATTGAGGTGTACATAGAATGACACCATTATTATGTAAAGCATGGAGCCAAAAGAGCTCGGAATTATATAAAACTTACAGTTGATGCTTTATGGAAGTAAAACTAAGTAGGAATTGTTGGTTTATATGGAAACCATATGTTTTAAATACAATATTTGTTTTATTATATTTGTGATTCCTTGTTCATTTGGAACAAGTAGATGATTATGGGTCAGTAATTTAATTGTTAAAGTGTTTGTAGCGCCATTAATTTTATTAATTAAATGTGTTAAAAATAGGAGTTGATTTTGTTGTTATTTTTGCAAGTGTATCCTCTGATTAATCCAAAATATGTGAGTCACAGAGTGGGGGAACTTACCGCTGCCCCAAAAATTCCGAATTGAGCTACGCTGGTATACTGTGATTGGCATATTTCTTGCTAAAAGGGCACAATATGTCTAAGGGTTTATCGATGTGGTGTATATTATGAGGTGAAAGGGGTGAAAATTGGGGGTTGAAGGATTCTTAACGGAGCGTGTATCTCTTAAATGACATAGGCGAGAAGTTTGAAATTCAGCGGGAAATACATCTTAAAATATGAGTAAATAGGTGTTCGACCGTTTTTTTCATAAATCCAATTTAAGGGCCCCTTTGAGAGGGGTGAAATTCTGCGAGAAAAAACAGGAAAGAAAGTGTTCTAACTGATTAACTCACTCACTCATCAAACTCAGGGGTAAGAACAGCTTAAAAATAAGTAAATAGGTGCTCGACCGTATTTTTTTTTCATAAATCCAATTTAAGGGGTTCATGAGAGTGGTGAAACAATATCTCATGAGTGGTTTCATTTGGAGATGTGATACTTGGCATATAAACTAATCATTAAAAATAAGCTGACACATGTCTAATGGTTTTTCGATGTGGTGTAATTTATGGTATGAGTAAAATGGGTGAAAAGTGGGCGTTGAAGGATTCCTAACGGAGCGTGCATCTCTTAAACGACATAGGCGAGGAGTTTGAAACTCAGAGGAAAACAATCAGCTTAATAAAACATAAATAAATAATTAAATAAATAGGTGTTCGACCGTTTTTTCATAAATCCAATTTAAGGGGCCCATCGCGAGGGGTGAAATTCTGGAAGAAAACGTCCACTACGGAAGGATTTTTGGATATTCATTCTCATCGACCAACCAAAACTATTAAAGTTAGAAGAATGATATTTTGGGGATATGTTTCTTGTGTGTCGGAAACGTCTACTAAGGAGGGATTTTTGAATATTCAGGTTCTAAAGGGGTGTTAACGGGGTTAAATCAGCATTTCATTGAATAACAATATGACACGACTATGACGCGAGCGAAGCCGCGGGTACCTGCTAGTTACTAATAATACTAATAGGCCTAATAATGTTTAATCCTATTATGTGAATTACCTATGTAAAAACTTTCTTCGGCTTTTCCCAATTAATCGGGGTCGCCGGAGCCAACCAGGCTCGTTTTGGTTTTGGCCGGGGATTTAAGGCCGGATGTCCTTTCTGAGTTATTGTTGTTTTAAGGGGCGGAACTATGAGGTCATTTGCCCCTGTCCTTCCTGACGCCACGTTATTTTACAGTTGAAAATTCCACCCTGCTGTCACCGCGATTCAAACCCCGGCCGTCCAGGTGAAAGACGAGCAGGTAAGCCGCTGCACCATCACGCTTCCCATGTGAATTTCCTATGTATGTCCCTTATATGCAGTTTTAGAATAAATCTCATATCATTACAGTTAAAATGTTCATTTTTTATGTATGTGGCTCAACGTGAAACCCCACAAATCCGAACTAATTGGGGATGTAGCCTGTTCGGATTTCAATTTGTTCGGATTAACCTAACATAATAACCAGCCCTCGTTACGGTATCGGACTGTACATTGAGCGAGATAGTGGCAGTGAGGATGAAGACACTTCGACAGACAATGTGACTTATATTGAAGCTGCATCTGCTCTTGACGTCGCATTGTGCTTCGTAGAACAACACGCTGCAGCCACGCCAAACGATGGCATGTTCATGCGACGCTGGCGCTCAATTGTCACCGCGGGAAGATTTTCATCACTTCGACAATTGAAGATAGCTGATTTCTAGTGAAAGAATACGTGATATTTTGTGTGTTTCTATTGTCACTTCATTGTTTTCGCAAAGTGATTAACCTACGGAATTACAATAACCAACTATTCCGTTTTTCAATCCTGGATGAGATAAGTTTGTAGCGTGTTTGTCAGGTATGTTAACTGTACTTCTTTGTTAATTTCTCAATTAATTATGCAAATTAAGGTTATAATGTCGAATATATAATTGTTTTATGACGAAATAATTTTCTCTTTCTTTGCGTGTGTTTTTCTAACTTAAAATTGTCGGAAAGAAATTGTTCGGATTACCCGGGATTTCGGATTTCTGGGGTTCGGATTTGAGGGGTTTCACTGTATTTCAGACTGTATTGGGATCGGACTGTGCTCACCGAAAGGGCAGTGAGACATAAAAGATCTGGCATAGTGATCTTCAACAAAAGATTGAAGGAAGTCACGCTCATTGATGTTCATATTCCGAATATTCACAACCTGTACGCTAAACATGCTGAATAAGCGTCCAAATATTTGGAGCTGTTGGAGCCTATGAGGAAGCAATGGCAGGTCATGAGAGTTCGAATTGCACCAATAATCATCTCCAGCACTGATGTGGTTCCTCAACATCTTCTGCAAGCATCATTTGGACACTAACTTGTATAATTAAATGCAGAAGGGCAGTGCTATTGGTAGAGCCCTGCGCGGATAAACAAACCGTTATCCGCATCCGCCCCGCATCCGCACGATTTTGATCCCCATCCGCACGATTTTATCCGAATCTACTAACATTACATTTAGACATTTGAGGAGAAAGTCATTCCCTTAGGTTATGTATGTCATGTTCAATGTTTAAAATGAATGCTATACAGCCACAATTGGAACCCTTTTCAGTTCGGAGTGTTAATTATGCTTAATGACATAATTTGAACGAGATTAGCTTAAATCATCTTACATTTGTCATAGAAAAAACCATAACGTAAAACATATAATATGTCATAAACACCGGGTCTTAGTGATGATATTCAACAAGTTCGGATTGTATCCCTAAAACTATCCACAAATTTTCTCCGAACATTATCCGCAGCTTATTCGCTATCTGCACAGCCAAGCAAACTATATCCGCATGGCAAAGAATTTTTCGGATGTCGGCGAGTTTATCCACGTAGGGCTTTACCTATTGGCTGCAGCTAGGATAGTTTGGAAATTAATTTGCAGTGATTTAAAGAGTATACTTTGAATGTAATCTGCATAATTGCTTTGTATTTTACCAGACAATGATCTGAGAAACACGTTAATACTAATATGGTACCGAGATGTGGATCTTTAGTCCTGGAGCCATTGAGGTGATCTACTCATCAATTTTTAAATTTCTGTTGAACATTGGCATTTGGTAGTGAAACAGAACTCTATTTGGGTGATCAAACGTGTTTCGAGAGCTCTTTTACGAGCTGATATTCCGTGGATTTGTCCCTGGCGGGGAATCGAACCATCGATCTTTGAATCATGTGGTGTATACTCAACCACTAATCCACCGAAGAAGTTGGTTGGGTTGGTTAGTTCCTTATTTTAAGGGCTGCGACAACGCGGTCATGTAGCCCCGTGTACTTTGGGAATGTGTTGAATCTGTCTGATAACCAGTGTTAATTGTGATGTCTGTATTAATGTGTGTTATCTGTTTTTTATTCAAGTAAGGACTGTAGACATTGAATTTCAAGTAGTTCCTACTTTTGCCTCCAAACGCCACCGTTAACAACTACTAGTTCGGAACTTGGCTACTAGACACCACCGCAGTCAGCACCTGGCGACGAACGTAGGAACCTTAAGAGCGTTGTTTAACCTATAATTAATTTAGCTTCACACAGGTGTAATTAGTGGAAGGTTCTTTAACATGCCATAAATGTATGACATGGGACCTCCGGCTTTACTTCCACTCCGAAGGAAGGCATACTGAGGGATGTTTTAACGCTCTTAAAAAATCCGACGACTTCATCCGGGTTTGAACCCGCGATCTTGGGCATAGAAGCTCAGCATGCTACCAACTATGCCAGCGAAGCCGCTGACCGAAGAAGCTAACGAGGAAGTTATGTAGAGATTGTCTAAGATTGGAATTAGGCGACAACCAGACCTTTTAAATTCCCTCTTTGTTTTATCATCATAAAATAGTTTCGCCATACCTGTTCCAGGGGCCCGGTCCATTTTTGGAGTGAGAAGATTTCCCCAGAGATGTCGAAATGTGGATCTCGATCTCTCCATATTTGTCGACCAGTTTGATGTGGGAGTTGTATCAGATGTAGATATGTCCTCGAGGTGAAGTGAACCACTCCTCATATCACCAGACAAGTCAACACACACACACACATGGTAATTCACCTGTCCAACGGGTTGTACGCCGGGCCACCTACCATATACATGACGCACCAGTAGATGAACATCTCTGGTATAATTTGTGTAGGTGGTGATAGAGATCTAGTGTGGGGACTGTTTGTGAAATTACAGAGTAGTACAGCATCAAGACAAGGAAGTATGTGAGTTGGAATTAAACATTAGTTACACCTCGTGTTCTTAAATAAAGTGTTGGCTGGTTGGTTCTTTAGTTGAGAGGCTGGGACAACGCGGCCGTGTAGCCCCGTGCACCTTGGGTGTGTGTAGAATCTGTCTGATAACCGGTGTTAATTGTGATGACTGTATTAGTGTGTGTGATCTGTTTTCAATTCAAGTGAGGACTGCGGACATTGACTTTTTTTTCAAGTAGTTCCTAATTTTGCCACCAAACGCCACCGTCAACGACTACTAGTTCAGAAATTGATTACCGGATGCCACCGCGGTCGGCTCCTGGTGATGAAAGTCGGAACCTAAGAGCGTTTGTAGAATGTTTAACCTATATATAATTTAGCTTCACACAGGTGTAATTAGTGGAAGGTTAGTTAACATGACATGGAACCGCCGGCTTTACTTCCCCTACTAAGGAAGGCATACTGAGGAATTTGAACGCTTTTTAACGCTCTTAAAGTCCGACGACTTCGGCCGGGTTTGAACCCGCGATCTTGGACATAGAAGCTCAGCATGCTACCAACTAGGCCACCGAAGCCGCCTTAAATAAAATGTTCTTGTACAGGACACTTGTTTAAACTCCTAAGAACATGGTTCGGTCTTAAACGTAGAATATACAGGTGTCTATTATCATCGTATTGGAAGCTATTTTTCAGTGTTGTCTTAGTAATCGAAATTCAATGATTTTCAGTCGGTCAACACGATTGTATCCAATTGTAATGGGTTCGAGCCCTTCAGGCCAGGAAGTTAATGTTGAATACATGACTTGGAATTACGTTTTTACGAAAACAAAAACGAAAAGAAATAATAAACTTGACATCACTTTAGTGAACTACATACGACAAAGGATGTGGTCTAACGCTTGGTGTGCATGACTTGTCAGTCAAAAAAGGAAGTAGATATTTCGATTTTGATTTGACACTGTATGGGTGAACACTAGCGCTCGTAGTGATAGATTTAGTGAACTATATACGACAAAGGATGTGGTCTAACGCTTGGTGTCCATGTATTGTTTGAACGATACAATACGAGTATCGTTTTCGTCTTCTGTTGGCGAGCTTCGCGTTTCTTTGAAGTAATTTCCTATGTAGTTGTTGATCGTTCAATGATTGCAATGTCTTCATTTTGTTGCCGACACGTTCCATCTTAGTCGCTGAATCTTACTACTTTCTGTGCTTTTTAATTTTATTATTCCACTTTTGAATATTCTGTGCATTAACCAAACGCCTCTTACGCGTTGGCTGCATGGTGACACACACTGACAAGTGCAAATTGTGCCTTCTAGGAACAGGTGCCATTTTCCCCGGCAGTTTTCATGGAAGATTGAGTACAACAACCATTCGAATTGTTCTTCTTGCTCTAGTTGAAATCCTAGCAGCAATATAAACAAATATATTTGTGGCCCACTGGGTTCTAGCTCCTGCTGTTCATTTTGAGATTATTCAAGATTGGTCCATTCATTCTGTGTGGATTGGGTTTGGCGTTGTACGAGAACAATTCGATGGACATCAGGATGGGCTCTAGTGAATAGAACTCTGCAATGATTTACAAAGAACTTTCAACAGTGGGGGCAGGGGTCATGGTTATATTTATTTCCTCGTTGCCGGTAATAGCCTCTAAAGGAGCCATTAGTAAGCAAGGATCGACTTCCATCGTTCTTATACAATGAACTGCGCACTCTTCTTTACGTCACTCGAAAGTAATCTGCGTGCGATTTTAGCTATAAGTTAAACTATTACAAAAGTGTAATATACTTCAGAAAGCCAGGGATTTGCAAAGCCACCCGCTCTACCTCAGTAATTTCTGGTCTGTGATTATAATAACACTTCTTACTCTCAGAAAGTGCTACATAAAATAAGAACGGCGAGCAGTGGATTTGCTAAACGCCACTGCAGTGGCCTTGGCCGAGCTTGTGGAGCGCCACGGCCCCCTGATGTAGTATTGAGAGCGGGCGTATAGTATATACCTGACCTTGCAATAAGTGTGGAGGTGTTTTCAGTCACTAGTCTGAACCTCAGATGCTAACATGGTGAGACAGTTATCATTACAACGTCGTATTTTTGTATGTAAAGCTTATTTTAAGTACGAGTCGGCTCGGCGGGTACGTGATGCATTTGTTCAGCAATTTCCTGATGAAGTGCCACCTACTTGAGCACAGATTCACGTAATTGAAAATAAGTTTGACACTACTGGCTCAGTGCTCAAAGAAAGACATAAAATAAAAGATCAGAAACATTACAGTGGCAGAACTCACTCGCGTCAGCCGGAATGTGGTTACCAGATACAATGCCTGTATAACCCAGGAAGGACGGCACTTCCATCATCTTTTATAACGTAATATTTCATATAGGATTATACACACGCTTAAAGCAGGGGGCCACGGCACGCCACAAGCTCGGTAAAGGCCACCGTAGCAGCGGATACCAAAACCGCCGCTTAGCGTTCTTACTTTATATGAAAGACCCTGTATAATCTTAGGATCGTCTAGGTAAAGATGATTTGCACAATCTGTGATCGAACACCACCGCTTACTAGCCAAAGCAACATTAAATGGCATTCCACCAAAGACAATTCCACATAATACATAGCCGAGGGGTAAGAAACGATCAATCGTGCGATCACCGTTCGAGAAAAACCCAAATTATCCTTCCACCATATGTAATGTGTAGAGCTGAGGAATTTATGTTGCAATAGTGTAATATACGAGAGGAAATACGGAGTCAGCTGACATTAAAATTCAATTTCAACAGCCCGGACTTTTAATGAAATATATATTTTCCATTGTAAAATGCACAATATAACGCTTAATTTTATAACGTCTGATTCATTATAAAACAACAAATATAAAATAAATAAAGTAAAATAATTAACTCTAGTAGGTTTCGACTCACAGCCGACCGCGTAAGAGTCTAACGCCCTACCACAGAGCCAAACATGTCCATAGAAATTTAGTGTTATCAACCTACTTAGATAACTTGGAGGAAACGATTTCTTCAGAGCAGTATACCTTCATTATAAACCAATTCATACAAAGTTTATATTATTTCAATCACTAGACTATATTGCTTGCAACATACTCAAACTACTGAAATATAGGTCAGGCACGAGAGTTCAGCTACCATCTTGCCATGTGACTGAGACATCTCAGCTCTTTTAAGTCACTGCTACAGTATAGTATTACAATATAAAATTGTAATAACCAACGGCTCACGTCCTTCAGGGTGGCTTAAACTCCCCTCGGTTCGATAATCGGAATTAGTGGGTCCTAAGTTATGGATTATAATGCTTGCATGATTTACACGGCCACCATCTTGAAATGGTACGGCTGATTACCTTGTATTGTGGGCGCATGACAAGTCCCATATAAAGGTATGTTTTTACCAAATTTGGTCGACATTCGATGATTAGTGTAGTCGTAATTTGATTTTAAGTTTTCATAAAGAAAACTTTTCAGTCAGTCAACACAAATACATGTTAATTTGTGTTGACCGACTGAAAAGCTTTCTTTTTTGAACTAGGCAACACTGGAAAATGGCTTCTATCACTTCGATTTGAGTTTAGAACATTTGGGTGTCCGCCATTGAGTTTTGGCTAAGATGGCGGCGATATAAAACATGACACTGGGGTGCTTTGTGCTAGTGCTACCTCTGTACCTAATTTTGTTCAATTCGGTTTTCTCATGTTTGAATTGATAGAGGAGACAGACATACACATACACACACACACACACACAGACAGACTGAGAACCTTTGGCCCGTGTAGATCTCATAAGTCTACTTTCATTTTATGCAAAAATCGAAAGTAGGCTAGTACGAGAGATGTATTGAGAACTGACTTCGTACGACTCGGAAATACCGCGGATTTTTGCCGCCCTTTAAATATACGACTTCCTCGGCTGGAAATCAAACCCGCAATCTTGGTACGATGAGTTGGTAACTCTATTGCTGATCCACCGTGGAAGTTTAAAATTTATTATTTAGCGTATGGCTTTTAATGCCGGGAGTGTCCAAGGACATGTTTGGCTCGCCAGAGGTTGTAGCTGCTTCAACTGGACACCCATGGGGTGAGCTACAAGTTCTGTTCAACTTCAAGTAGTTCCAATTTCCGCTACCAGATGTCACTGACACCTAGTGGTGAACGTTGGAACTTTGATAGAGGGTTTCAACGAAATCTAACCAAGAAATTTAGCTTCACACAAGTTTGGTTAGTGGAAGCATCTTTTACATGCCATACATTTATGACATAGGACCACCGGCTTTACTTCCCCTCCGAAGGAAGGCATACTGAAAGATTTTAACGCTCTTAAAAATTCGACGACTTCAGCTGGGTTTGAACCCGCGATCTTGGGAACAGCAGTTCAGCATCCCACCAACTACGCCACCGAAGCAATACAATAAAATAGTTGCATGAAACAGCGGATGGGTTCATGTTAAAGATGTTTCCTTCTGAGTCTAGTTAATTAGTTAGTTATTGTTGTTTTAAGGGGTGGAACTACGAGGTCATCTGCCCCTTCCTTCTGAGTCTCTCACTAGAGGCACTCTTAGGATAGGTCTAGCATAAAGATATCAAATAATTTGTGTAGCTTGATATATTCACTTATTAAATGCAGAACGCGGTGACAAGGTCTGATTTATGACTCATAAATTAATAATTTATATATTGTGAGAGGCAGGATTAACTGACTTGAGGCAAACAGTTACGTGTTCGGCCATGACGTCGGAATTTATTAACTAGACGCATGGGATCCACACGCAATAAAGATTGGTTCATGTGGGGCAGGTTTTAGATAAATTGCGTAAACTGGTTTCAGAAAAATTCCATTAGGTGCCTGTTCATTTGATGGTCTCAAGGTGTTGATAGAATGTCCACAAAATGGGCACATCACAGGGAATTATCTGAAATATTTTCTACTTGCTATTTGCTTGTGTGTGTCTTCAACCTGAATGCCAAGAAATTTAATTCTTGTCTAAGGGCTGGAACGGAGCTCATTCAGGGTCGTGAGGCAGAACTGAGAATAAGTGGATTCGATTCCCACGTCATCCTAGAGGTGGTTTCCCGTGATTTCCTTCACTTCTACTACAGGCAAATGCCAGGATGGTTCATAAATTACGATCTCGGCCCCCTCCGTACATATCCACACCTGAATTGCAAATACAAACATTATTACAGCCACCACAATCACACTCTGATATATCACACATATCCTAGACACGCACCCAAGTGCTCGGAACTAAATGGCCACGATGGTCAAGCTCATAAATTATTCAACAACTACTACAATAATAAACATATTGGAATGCGGCCGAAATATATCAGAATCCTCTATGGACATCAAATTGGCAGTTGAAAAACTAAAGGAAGTAGGAGACTTCTGTTACTTAGGAAGCAAAGTAACCAGTGATGGACAAAGCGAAGAGGATATACAAAGTAGGTTAGCACAAGCAAGGAAAGCATTTCTACAAAAAGGAATCTATTGACACCGAATGTAGATTTAGGTGAGAGGAAGTCATTTTTGAAGGCCTTTGTTTGGAGCGTGGCACTCTATGGAAGTGAAACTTGGACTATGGGTGCAGCAGAAAATAGGAGAATTGAAGCGTTTGAAATGTGGTGTTACAGGAGAACGATGAAGATCAGATGGGTAGATAGGGTTACATACGGAGAGGTATTAAGATTAGTGGGAGAGGAGAGATGTTTCTGGCGACTGCTTATGAAGAGAAGAGATAAGTTGGTTGGACACTTACTAAGACACCCAGGAATAGCAAGCTTATTTATGGAAAGAAATGTTGAGGTCAAGAACTGTAGGGGTAGACCAATGTTAGAATATGTTAAACAGATTGCCTCGGACGTAGGGTGTGGTAGCTATTGTGCCCTTTCAACAAGAAATATGCAAATCACAGTATGCCAGCAATGCTCAAATCGGGATTTTCGGGGTTATGGTATGTTCTCCCACTCTGTGACTTACACATTTAGGTAGATTTCATTAGAAAGCTAACTATTGCAATGGGTCCCATGTTTCGACTTCCGGAAAATTTCGACATATCTTCGCGTTTCACATCCCCCAGACCCCAAAACCACCGTCAGTTCAAAAGTTTATATATAATTTATGTATATATATATATGTATATATATATATATGTATATCAGTTTCTTGTGGACACGATAACTGCCGTAATTTCGCACCAATTACTTCGAATTTTTTACCGAAGATGTATACCTATAAAATCTCGGTCGAGTTCGTTACTGGGCTAAATCGGTCGAAGGGGGTGAAAATGGGGGGCATTTTTCGAAAAAGTGAAATTTCGCTATAACTCTCTTAATACGTGCAATATCGAATCCATTCAAAGTTCATAATATGTGTCGGATAAGTGCCAAAAATATTTGTCAAATAAGTTTTTTGATAGCACCAACCATTGACCAAAGGGGTGGAAAAAAGTGGGTTTTTCGGGAAACATTAATCATATCTCTCTTGATAGGCACAATATCAAAACCGTACAAAGTGGACAATATTCCCCTAATAATTACCTAAAACTTTTGTCTGAAAGAATTTTTGATATGACCCACCATTACGCCAATGGACGAGAAAAATGATTTCGGAATTATAAGAAAATGCCAAGAGCTATCAGTGGTTGCCATGGCAACACTACTAAATTGATGAGGCATGGGCCATCAGACGTTGCCATGACAACGCACTTGCACGAGATCAGATTCAGTATTTCCATCTGATTAAGTGGTTGGTTGGTTGTTTCTTAAGTTTAGGGGCTGCGACAACGCGGTCATGTAGCCCCGTGTACTTTGGGTGTGTGTAGAATCTGTCTGATAACCGGTGTTAATTGAGATGACTGTATTAGTGTGTGTTATCTGTTTGTTAATTTAAGTACTGCAACTAACAATTTTTCAGATAGTTCCTACTTTTGCCGCCAAGCGCCACTGTCAACGACTACGAGGCCAAGTTCAGAACTGAGCTACTAGACGCCGCCGCAGTCGGCTCTTGGCAACGAACATAGAAACCTAAGAGCGTTGTATACATTCTTAACCTATCCAATTTAGCTTCACACAGGTGCAATTAGTGGAACGATCTTTAACATGCCATAAATCTATGACATGGGACCGCCGGCTTTACTTCCCCTCCGATGGAAGGGATATTTAACACTCTTAAAAAATCCGACGGCTTCGGCCGGGTTTGAACCCGGTACCTTGGGCATAGAAGCTCAGCACGCTACCGACTACGCCACCAAAGCCGCCTGGCAAAGTGGGAAGCGGCTTGGGTGACGTAACTGGTAGCATGCTGAATGTCTATGCCTAATGTCGCGGTTTCAAATCCGGCCGAAGTCGTCGGATTTTCTAAGAGCACTAGAATCCCTCAGTATGCTTTCCTTTGGAGGGGAAGTTCCAACGTTCGTTGCGAGTTGATGGTTGGGGTGGCATCTAGTAGCCAAGTTCACAGCTAGGTGTCGTTGACGGTAGTACCTGGTAGCAACATTAGGAACTACTGCTTGAAATTGACCGTCTGCAGTACTTACATGAATTAAGACTAATACAGCCATTACAATTCACACCGTGTATCAGACAGATTCTACACTCACCCAAAGTACACGGGGTTAGATGACCGCGTTGTCGCAGCCCCTAAACTGAGGAACCAACCAGAGGTAGATTTCATTAGAAAGCTAACTATTGCAATGGGTACCATGTTTCGACTTCCGGAAAATTTCGACATATCTTCGCGTTTCACATCCCCCAGACCCCAAAACCACCGTCAGTTCAAAAGTTATATATAATTTATGTATGTATATGTATATCAGTTTATTGTGGACACGATAACTGCCGTAATTTTGTACCAATCACTTTGAATTTTTTACCGAATACGTATACCTATAAAATCTCGGTAGAGTTCGTTACTGGGCTAAATCGGTCGAAAGGGGTGAAAATAGGGGGCTTTTTTTCGAAAACGTGAAATATTGCTATAACTCTCTTAATATGTGAAATATCGAATCCGTTCAACATTCATACTATGTGTCGGATAAAGCCCAAAAATGTATGTTTGAAGAGTTTTTTTATAGCACCAACCATTGACCAAAGGGGTGGGAAAAAGTGGGTTTTTCGGGAAACATTAATCATATCTCTCTTAATAGGCACAATATCAAAACCGTACAACTCGCTTGCTGAGTCCAAGGTTGCAGGTTCGAAACCTGGCGCAGTCAGCTGGCATTTGAGGGTGCGCAAATGCGAGGGAGCCGTGTCAGTAGATTTACTGGCACGTTAAAGATCCCCTTCGAGGCAAAATTCCGGCACCCCGGCGTCTCTAAAAGCCAGTGTAGTTAAAAGGGACGTAAATCTAATAACATTATTATTAAAACCGTACAAAATGGACAATATTCCCATAATAATTACCTAAAACTTTTGTCTGAAAGAATTTTTGATATAACCCACCATTATGCCAAGGGATGAGAAAAATAATTTCGGAATTATAAGAAAATGCCAAGACCTATCAGTGGTTGCCATGGCAACACTACTAAATTGATGAGGGATGAGCCATCAGACGTTGCCAAGATAACGCACTTGCACGAGATCAGATTCAGATTTCCATCTAAGTGTGAAGCGGCTTCGGTGACGTAACTGGTAGCATGCTGAATGTCTATGCCCAAGGTCGCGAGTTCAAAACCGGCCAAAGTCGTCGGATTTTCTAAGAGCGCTAAAAATCCGTCAGTATGCTTTCCTTTGGAGGGGAAGTTCCAACGTTAGTTGCGAGTTGCTGGTTGCGGTGGCATCTAGTAGCCAAGTTCACAGCTAGGTGTCGTTGACGGTAGTACCTGGTAGCAACATTAGTAACTACTGCTTGAAATTGACCGTCTGCAGTCCTTACCTGAATTACAGACTAATACAGCCATCCCAAAGTACACGGGGTTACATGACCGCGTTGTCGCAGCCCCTAAACTGAGGAACCAACCAAAATCTCTGCGGTAGATATAATTTTGCGTGAAGAAGTAACAGACCGTTACATAGTTGCACATCAGTGTCGAAACTTTGCATAAGGACAGTGTGACCACAAGTATAAAAATGGACCCCAAATGACAAGAAGGTTACCGTTCCCATAAGACAATAAAATGTTTAAAATAAGCATAAAATGACGAAAAACAAAGTTAATTAAGCTCCAATTATAAAATACCTTCTCGCATTAAATGAGGTCTGATCCTTCTACGAAAATCTGCATATTCTGCCTATTTTCGCCTATCCCCAAGTTTGTCCGGTGAAATCTACCTCCGCCTTCCGGCGTGCCGAGAGGACTTTTTTTAGATTAAATAGAGGGTACACTTCCAAAAATAAAAACAAAATCAACTCCTATTATAAAACATTTAATTTACCAAATATATGGCGCTACAAACAAAATAAACAAATAAACGACTGACCAATCCTTCTAACTTGTTCAGAGTGAACAACGAATACATAAAAATCAAACAAATATTATATTAAAATACATGGTTTCCTTCAAACCACCAAACTTATAGTTCTTTTCACTTCCATAAAGTATCCCTTTTAAAGTTCAGTACAATCACGAGTTCCAATGGCTCGATACTTTCCAATATGAACGGTGTCATTCTTTTACACACCTCAATATCTGTTTTATGGGTTTCTTATAATCAAAACAATATATAATCGTATTTAAAGTACATGTTATTCCTTTACTTAAATTTTTGGGCCTTCCACAATGTTCTCACGTTACCACCCCTCTCAAGTTAACAAATTCACTACAGTGATTGGGAAAATACTTGTGTACTCCAGAGTTACAGAAGACTACTTGAACAAAGTCAAAAATTAAGATCACTCCCGAAATCTAATTGTCCTCATTGAACTCGTGAATTCCTACATCAATACAACATTACATTAGGGATTTTTATTTATTTGTCTTAGCAGACCATTATCACATAAGAAAGCTACGATCTGAACTGGTAAGCGGTACTTTCATCTACAAGACCCTCGGTTCGAATCCCGGGTCATTAACAACTTCTAAACACTCACGGTGTATTATTACTTCTCACAGACGGTCCTCTCCGACTACCACACTTACAATGACGAGGGGTCGGACCGTAACCACTCGGCGTGATTTATTGCCTAGAGGGGAGGCCTCAAGCCTTGCCCACACGGGACAGCTACATTCATGCTTTTAAAACAGCTATTTCTTCTTCACAGTTCTCTGAACAGACCTGGCGTTTCTTTCATTTATTTTTGACAACATTATTTAGGTTCATAGACCACTTTCGTAACCTTGGCATTTATTAATTATGAAGTGTCATCATTGATGGGTTAGAATAATTCAATACAACAACAATATTTTGGGCTTCACACAAACGAACCTTGGTTCGATTCTTCCACTGCCTCGGGAACTACATCCCATACTGGAGGACTTTAATTCGCGGCTTAGGGCGACCTCGGTCTAACCTGCGCTCATAAATACAATAAATTCACGCCCTTTATACAATGCCTCGTGATCCACATCACTAATGGAGGACTTATCATAGCTCAATTACCGCAATCAACTGTCCCTCATAATTAATTTACCAAGTGCATTTAGATTCAACGCCTTCCTAGCGTGACAATTTACTTTAATGCGCTACATGGCGCTATACATTACTTTAAGGCCAAGCGTCTTCCATAGAACTGATAAATTCAACATCAACAATTGATCTATATCTCAATTTTTATATTAATCCTCTCCCGTGACAATAATCGCTATACTTTATAACATGTATTCATACCTTGTCTTTATACTTTTACTAGAGCTCAAAAGCTATTACTTTCATATAATTCAACTTAATCTACATTTATATAGTTTTTATTATTATTATTATTACGCTTGCTTTTATATCATTTATCAAATACGCTGATATTTTATCTCATACATTTCCTCTAAAGGATTTATTCATTTCACATAATTATTTTATAAATTCTCAATTTTTATTTGTTCAGACCGCGCTCCTATTCTGTTATTTGTTATTCAAAAACATCCCTATTACTCAAACTCAGGTGGATTGTACACAAACACTTCCCAACACAAAACATAATGAAAATGGTTACTCACATGTTCAGATCGGTCCATGACCGTACTTTCCAACGATGTTTCATTTCGCCCACAATTTGTGATTACACCATCTTGCACAAATTCATTTCATACACTGACATATCTTGGCACACATATAACTCATATACATTAAACACTGGTAACATTTTAAAATACACTTGTGTATTCTTCTATGATACACCATAAAATCACTGAAAACATTACTCTTTAACACAAATTTTATATATTTACACTACACAGATTCTAATCACTAAGGCTTTTATTAGGCCTTTCACACGTGATTTCTTGACTCCCCGTCTCCAAGGGTGAAACTAGTAAATGTCGGCTTCCTATCTGACCAGAATGTGAAAGTCTCGAACAATCTACCTCCTCCCTGGAATAGTACTCCTTCAAATCCGGTTTCCTGACGATCAGCTATTATTTTTATTAGCTCGAACTGCTTCTTTCTAGACCCTATTGGTTGGTCTAGCGAAAGTCTGTCTTGTTCACGGTCCCCCAGATAATCTATCGGTGACCTATTATTTCTAGCATCTAACACTCCTCGTAACTTAGTGCCTTTTATAGTTCGTTTGTTTCCTTGAAACAATGTCTAGAATTTACTTCTCCTTTCTGATTATTCTGTTCTCGAATTTCTATCTTTTCTGAATACTATGCGAACCTTATTCTGTCCGACCCTGATCGGGTTCTTTAAAGTTGTTATGGTACTTCAAAACGTTACGATACTTTCGGTCATTTAATTGAACAATATTTTGAAGACCTATCGCCTGTTTTCTAAGTTCGCAGCCTGCTTTGACTGTAATTACTGAACTTTTCACTGTAAGATTGATACTGGCGGAACTAGATCCTGTATTAGGATTTTCCTAATCCTCCACACGGCGATACTATAATAATACTTCTCGGCCACTCCTTATGGGTGCACGTTGGTTTTTCGATACAGTGACGCCCTCGGGCTGTCGGATACTCTCTATACGATGTGATACAGCGTTTCCCCTCAAGGAATGCTTGTAGACTGCATGATTGGCTTGGTTCTGCCAGGGCTTTTATACTCTTTGGCTACAAAAAGATAAAATCCACGCCTTTTCCAGAACCAACTCCTGAAGTAATGGTCGCACACATATAAAAATTATATCTCTGGAAAGCTTGTTTTCTAAACGTAAAATGACCTCTCTGCACATGAAAATCGATCGTGCAGTTCTGAGATATTAAATAAAATTTGGTCCTGAGCTGTGTGGGTCTCGGGAAACCCCCAATGACGTATGTCCACGTCTGCACTTCTTTCCTGGGCATTTATAATAACATCTTTCTCCACAAAAAATCTCTAATCCGAAATGATTCACAATGATGTATTTCTTCAGTTAATATTATTCTTGCAAATGGGTTAAATCTAATTATTCTTCTTCTGGCACAGCTGCGTGGTTGCCATTTTACTGCAATCGTAAGGTTAATTTCCGAAACAAGCTCTTCGTCTCTCCGACGGAAAATTCCACTCGTTCTAATTATAGCTATGATAGGCTCCGAGCGGTGCGTCATGCGTGATCTCATTTCCTGGCCACCTGGCTCCAGTCTCTTACACAACGTTATGCTTGCTCTCTTGTATAAAATCTTTCTATGTTCCTCTGAAGACTGTATATTTCTTTCTTTCCTTTCACCAAAATACATGGATTCGACCCCTTGAACCAATGGTACATGGGTTCATCTCTCCCCTCCTTAGGTAAATGAAAAATGAAAATCCACAGCCTGCTTCCAGTCACCGACCGGGTCAGGAATGGAATGAATGAAGCCCCCATCTAGCGGCGAGGATATGAACTGTGCCGGCTGCCGAGGCCTGACGCACTCCTCTGGGTCAATGATTAAATGAATGACATATGAAATGAAATGATAGTGGAGAGTGTTGCTGGAATGAAATTTGTCAGGGAAAACCGGAGTACCCGGAGAAAAACCTGTCTGCCTCCGTTTTGTCCATCACAGATCTCACATGGAGTGACCGGGATTTGAACCACGGACCCAGCGGTGAGAGGCCGGCGAGCTGCCGCCTAAGCCACGGAGGCTCTCCTTAGGTAAATAAATTTTCGAAAAAATGTTGAGGAAATTTATTTCAATTATTCATAAAATCTTATTTGTCTTCATTGTCGAAGCCATCCTAACATTTCTCAGTACCTTCTGATCTTTATTCCTTTAAAATCCCACGATAATTAGGGTTTTCCACCTTTTAAGTCATATCCGGTAATAGTGTAGGTTGGGTACGCCCTGTCCCTACCCTTTCTTTCTTTCTTATTATCCTGGATTAAAATCTCCAGAACACAATTCTTCGTTACGGGTGTGGTCTAGCCCTATCCGTTTCTTTATTTCATCATTCTCTCTTCTTAGATTGAAATTTTCCTTTTCAACAAAATCAATTATTTCTCTTATCTCACAATACAGTTTCTCTAATTCGCATTCGCAATCGAATGGTTGAGCTCTGTTTCCTTGTTCTAACTTAGTATTGTTTCTATCAAAAGTGGATTCATCATCTCTAAATTGTTCCATAACCAGGGCTTGTTCGTTTGCTTCATCGAAGTCTTCGGGAGGGTAATATACTTTTAAATTTGCTGAGTTCATGGTCACTTCTTGATTCGTTTCACAGTGCCGAATTCTGTAAGCATTATTTCTTAAATCTCTTATTATTTGATACGGTCCGTGGTACATTTTCTGGAACTTCTTGGACACGCGGTTCCCTGGATCCGAAATGGATGGTCTTTTCACTAACACTATTTCTCCTGCTAATAGCGGTCGATGATACCTCTTATGCCTGTTTCTTCTTTGCCTTCTATCAGCTTGAGCTTTTAGATGCTCAAAGGCTCTTCTAATACGTACATCTCTTCCAGGCTGAGCGTCTGCTGGCCTAGGAATTACCAGACTCCACGGTCTTTCTGGTTGCTCATTCCTATGTAACGTTATGGGTATATCTCCCGTAGATTCATGGATTGTGTTGTTTATACAAAATTCGATAATATCAAGGATATCTATCCATTTCCAATTTTCTTCGGCACAGTATATCCTACAATACTTGGCCGTTTCCCTCATAACTCTTTCCACAGGATTTGCCTCAGGATGGCGAATGCTAGACAATATCTGACGTATTCCAAGTCTCTCTAATTCCTGTCTGAATTCTACACTTGTAAAACAACTCCCGTGATCCGACATCAAATTCTCGGGTTTTCCCAGAATAGGTATCACTTTTTCTTTGAGTCGTTTTAACACATGTTTGGTACTAGTCTTCTGTATGGGAGCAAGGACAACCATTTTTGTGAAAACATCCATAGCCACCATTATGTGTCGATTTCCTCGCCTAGCCTTTGGCAAAGGTCCGAAATTGTCAATAGAGATGATTTGACCTGGCCTCTCGGGCAACAATGGTATTGGCTTTTGTCTCATCAAAAACGCATTTGGTTTAATCCTTTGACATAAATCACATGTCTTGAGCGTATCCCTTACAGTCTCTCTCAGTCTCGGCCATACAAATGCTTCTTTCAGCATCGAGACTGTTTTGTTGACTCCCATATGTCCGAACGATCTATGGACTAACCATACCATTTTCCTCTGCAAGATCGCAGGTACAACGATCCTTAATCGCGTATGGTCAGAGTCCACAAACTTATACAACAATCCATTAAAGAACGTGTAATCTTGAGCTATCTTATTCGCTTCAGTATACGCAGGTGTTCCCCTTATCAAACTCCCTTCCAAGAAAGATATGAGCATCTTCATCCATGGATCCTCACGTTGTCGTTGACCAATGCTTCTTAATTCATCCAGAGTACGCTGATCCCTGTCTTCCAAATAAATAGCCATTACTTCCTCTTCTGTGGACTCTGGCTGTCCACTTAAATAATCTGGAACTACATTTTCTTTCCCTGGGCAATACTCTATATTTACGTCGAACTGTTGAATGTATAAAGCCCAACGCATCAACCTTTGACTGGATAAATCCGTCTTTATCAAAAAGGTTAAGGCTTTATGATCAGTCCTTAATGTGACTGAGAACCCATATACAATCTTCCGCCAATATTGCAGCTCGTGCAATATCGCTAACAGCTCGATCTCGCTGATTGTATAATTTTTCTCGTGTGGTTTCAGTCTCCGACTTGTGAAAGCTAGATAATTTTTCTTATCAGGATTATCCGGGTTTTCCTGATATAGCATTGCCCCTATTCCAATCTGGGATGCATCTGTTTGTATAATAAATCTCTGATTAAAATCAGGATATCCTAGCTTCACATAATTTAAGAGCATTTCCTTCGCTTCTATAAATGCCTTTTCTGTTTCCTCCGTCCATTTCCACTTGCCCCCCTTCTTCAGAAGGTCCTGTAGTGGTGCAACAGTTTTGGGTATGATGGACAATGTCCTGAGAAAAATCCAATCAATCCCAAAAACTGGTGAACGTTTTTCACCTTCAAAGGCCTGGGAAAATCTCTTATCGATTCTAATTTGCATGGATTTTGTTTAACACCATCCTTGTCTATCACATGCCCTTCTTAAATCTTCCAATAATTTCTTTAACTTTACCAAATTTTCTTCAATGTTTTCCGAGGTAAGCAAAATATCATCCACATAACGGATAGTGCAATCTTTCACTTCCTCTGACAGGTTTCGATCAAGCGCTCTTATTAAGGCAGATCCCGCGGTCTTCAAACCAAACGGACATCTCTTGAAGCAATATGTTTGTTGGTCGAACTGAAATCCAGTTAAAAGACTGGTTTTCTCTTCCAGTTCGAGATGATGATACGAAGAAGTCATGTCAATATTGGTGAATATCTTCTTGCCTTTAAATTTCCTCAATATTTCTTTTAAGGGTGGCGCCGAATCATTTTCTGGTATGATTTTTGCGTTCAAATTCCTGGCATCTAAACACACCCTTACTGAGCCATCCGGTTTGCTCACAATTACTAATGGACTAACATATGGTGTCGCCATCTTTTCTATAACACCTGCATCACTCATTTCCTGCAGTGTTTTCTTCGTTTGTGGGTAATGTTTTTCTGCAACCGGGTATGGTTTTTGTCTGAACGGTGCCCAATCATTTACTTGAAAAGCGTATTTAAAATTTTCAATCTTCCCAGGCTTGGAATCAAATACGTCCCTGTAATTTAATAGTAATTCCTTTAATTGTTCCCTATTTTCGAGGTCAACTTTAGCTTCCTCTATTTTTCCTGACAGGTTGGTTTCGAACTCAGTTTCCAAACTATCTTCAAGTTCTATGTTTAGGACTTCAAATATCTTTTCTATGTCCTTACAACCTTCTTCGTTCACTTCTTCCACATGCCATACCTGTTCTCCTATTTTCGCATCCTGTTCCTGTAGGTTAATGTTTTGTTCATCCACATCCTCTCTTTGAATCCTAATGCAATTTTGCGCTAGGTCTATAATGACCTTGTTCTCACGGATAAAATCAATACCTAATATGACATTATATGGCAATTGATTTACCAGCAAAAAGTATTGCGAAATTTCAGCGTTACCCATGATCAAATCAATGTATACCTGAAATTTACATGTCAAAGATTTTTCAGGAATAATTCCCTTAATCTTCACACTTGAGGTGGGAATTTTCAATACGCGGCCTCTTGTATCCAATTCATTTAGGAGGGTTTGCGTAGTTAAACTTATGGTTGATCCAGTATCAATTAATGCCCTGACCAGTAATCCTTCTATCCTTAGCATGATGATAGGTAGTTCTCTTCTAATAGGTGGGATTCCTTCCACATCCTCTTTAATTAACTCGTCTGGTCTTGCTATCCAATTCACAATCTCTACCTCCTCCCAGCTCCTGGTATGTTTCCACTTTTGATGATTTAATTTTGAAGTTTTTATATCCTGAGGGCTTCCTTTTCCCTCATTCTTCAATTGAGCTTGTAGCTCCAAGCTTTGAGCTCCTTCTAGTCGGTCGGGTGATTTCCGGTTCTTGATTGCCTCACTCCAACGGACTCTTTGCGTTTCAGGTTCGTCTGTTCGTTCATTCATGTAACGAAGACTTTCCTGATATCTTTCTTCTATTTCGGCCCGATATTCATCATTTCTGTCTTCCGGCCTCACATTCCTTCTGGGATAATTTTCCCATCTCTTTCTGTTATCCTGCCTCTGATTATTATTGTTATAGGGTCGGTTCTCTTGTTGCCTATAACCCGTACTTCTAGGATTCCTTCCTCGATATCCTTCTCTATAGTATGGCTGTATTCCCCTAGGCTCTTGATGTCCATATTCTCGACCCAGTCCCTGAGTGTCAGTACTAGTAGACTGATTTCTGGTCGATGGTTTCTCTCTGTTTTCTTGACTGCTGGCCATATGTACCTGTTCAGTCTGTCTTGGATGCCTGGGAGTAACGTGTGAAGTCGTCATATCTAATTGACGTAAGACGCTCTCAACTTCCACAGCACTTCTGGCTTTTGATGAGATTAACAACCTCTGGATCTCATATGGAAGTTGTCTTGAAATGGTGGCACACAGGTCGTTCTCAGCAGGAGCAATGTCAAGTTCCCGGAATTTACACAGCTGAGCGGTGAAAAATTCTGAATATTTAGTTGGGGCATTTGTGCTATACTTCCTAGAGTACAGATCTAGCCTCAGATTCTCTTGAACATCTGCTGCCCAATATCTTTTCAGAAAAGCTTCTCTAAAACCTTCCACCGTGTCAAATGTATACCTGAAACTCCTGAACCAGGTGAGACAATCACCTGCCAACAGCTTCTCAATTGCTCTCAGTCTCCGATCATGAGGAACGTTCATTTCATTCAAGTACTCTGCGACCTCCTTCAACCAGTATTTAGGAGTAATTGACATATTATTGCCCGTAAACTTCACCGGTCTGTCCTCATTTGACTTGATGATATTTATTATTTGACCATTCGTTGGTTCATATAAGGGGTAGACATCGCCATCGGATATCCTGAGTTCTTATAAGGGCTCTCCCCTCCTAAGTCCCTATCTTGATCTGTGCCTCGTTCATGGGGATATACCCATCCTGTCTTTTGAAATTCATCCTGACTTTCAAATTCTAATTTCCTTTCTCTTCGGGCACTTTCCTCATTAGCCATGAGTTGAATTTCCATTTGACTGTTCTTATGTTCAGTCCTTTCCAACCGGGATCCTAATTCATTCTGAATTCTTTCTTGATTCTTTTTACTGTTTTCCACTGTTCGTTCGAGTTGGAATTTCTCTTCCCTGAAACTATCCCTCATTTCAGCTATGTGTTTCTCGACCTCTTTCTTGAAGACCACGACCTGTTCTTCTATGATTTCTGGCTTAACGTCACCTTTGGAATCCAAGTCTTCTCGTATCTCCTTTATCTTTTTCTCCATCTCCTTTTGTCCTTTGACCATATCTCCCTTAATTCCTTCAAGCTTTTCCTCAGTTTTCCCTTGACTCTTATATAATCTCGTCAATTCATCTTGGACCTGGTTTACTTCAGTATTGGTTTTTCCTACTTGTACCTTTAATATTTCCATGGTTTCCTGAACCTCATTGATGCCCTTGCTTATCTCATCTATTTTCTGAGTATTATCCTTATTTTCTTTATCTCGATGCTTTCTTTCTCCCTGGAGATGCACTTCATATGTATCTAATCTCTTATTTATTTCCGCTTCGTACTTCTTCAAGTTATCATCTACCTGCCCGGTAAAATAATCAATTTGATCTTTCATGCCCTGTACATCTTTGTGATTCTGACTTTCCATCTCATTAACTTTGGCCTGAATTTTATCGCCTTTTCCCTCGAGTTTTCCTACTTGGTTTTCCACCCCTTTAAATTTTTCTCCTAATTCCTTAAAACTTTCTTTTATCTCTCCCCGGGATTCTTTACAAATGTTGCTGTTAGATTCTATCTTAGCTTCTAGCTTTGCCTGCACCTCTTGGATCTGGGTTACAAGTTTCTTTTCACAATTTTCACCCTTTTCTTCCATATTAATTAATTTAGTTTCCATGGAACTCAACTTTTTATTCAAAATTTCAAAATTTTCTTGACACTTAGTTTTGGAATTTACTGTACTTTACTCTAAGGTCTTTATTTGGCCTTGCAATTCTGACTTAAGTACATTATTTTTCTCTTTAATTTCACTTGTGATTTTACCATTGAACTCAGTTAAATTATTCCCAAACTCAGTGTCAAAACCGTGAAATTTGTTATTCATTTTATCTCTCTCAGCCTTCAATTCGCTGTTCATTCTTACAAAGTCGGCCTCGATAATTTCTAATTTAGTCCCCATGTTATCACTATTAGTTTTTAAAAATCCTAAATTGTGATTTATAGATTCGAACTCTTCTTTATTTGTACTCTGTTGGCTGTCCAATTTCTTGTTTATAGCGTCCAACCTTTCCTTACTATCAGCTTTAAAGCGTCCAAAAGTCCCTGCCTCTCTTCCCTATTCTCTGCTTTCATAGCCGCCATCTTTTCATGGCTATCAGCCTTTAAAACGTCCACAAGCCTCTGCATCTCCTCACTCAATGCCATCTTATTAAAATACAGTGGGCTACTATGCCACATCGCTGGTACATGCTTAAGAGATGGTACCAGGAACCATTGTGTCCCAATTTTCCTTTTTTTTTGCCTTGGTACTGGTGTTTACTAAAACGTACCCTTTTAATATACTCATTCAATGTCAAAACCCTTATGGAAGTATTTAAAAATTCAAAAATTCGAAAAACCATTATTAAAAAAAAAGAACATTTTGATTTTTCAAGAAAACTCGGGTTTTCCCTAGGAAAACTCATCCCTGCGTACTGGGCGCCAAAAATGGTAAAATAGGGGGTTTTAATTCGAGGGCTGCTCGGTATGAGTTTCCAGGGACCCATGCGGTCAGTTATTATTATATGTTGTAGCGATTCCTATCATTATTAGCCTACTTTCGATTTTTGCAAAAAATGAAAGTAGACTTATGAGATCAACACAGGGCGAAAAAAGTGTGTCTGTCTGTGTGTGTGTATGTGTGTGTGTGAGTCTGTGTGTGTGTCTGTGTGTGTGTGTGTCTGTGTGTGTGTGAGTGTGTGTACTCTGAATGTCTGTCCCCCCCTATCAATTCGAACACGGTGAATGCGAATTGAACGAAATTTGGTACAAAGGTAGCACTAGCAAAGGACACCTCAGTGTCATGTTTTATATCGCCACCATCTTTACTAAAACTGAATGGCGGCCACTCAAACGTTCAAAACGTAAAATCAAATAAGGACTAACCAAATCATCCGATCTCTACCAAATTTGGTAACAACATACCTTCGTATAGGATGCGTCTTGTGACCAAACTACAAGGTCGTCCGCCATACCATTTCAGGATGGCGGCCGTGCGAATTATGCAAACTTTATAATCCATATCATGGGACCCACCAGTTCCGATTATCGAGCCGAGAATCGTTTTAACTGTTCTAAAGGAAGAGGCACGTTCGAAATTAAAAGTTTATTTTGTAATACTATAGTGCAGACGTGATTTTAAAAAGCTGAGCTGATTCACTAATAAGACAAGATGGCAGCGGATATCTTGTGCCTGACTTATATTTCACTAATTTGAGTATTGCATGCAATATAGCGTACTGTACAAAATAAATAAACTTTGTATGAAATGCTTTATATATAAATAATATACTCCAGTGATGAAATCGTTTAGTATAAATCTTTATTTGCTAACAAGTTCTATGTAAGTCATTTTATATAGAACGATATTCGTTGACACAATTAGCTCAGTGGTAGAGCGTCAGCCTATCGCTCAAATGCCTATGGTTCAAACCCGATCAGAGCTAGGTTTTTTGCTTGAAATGTTATATGTTTATTGTTTTGTAATGACTCAGATGTTTTAAAATTAAGCGTTATATTGTGCATATTATGGTGTAAAATATATATTTAATTAAAACATAATTCGCCAGCAGATTTACTCGAGACATCTAGCTGCCAAAAAGGTAACTAGATTAACTTCCAGATTTTATTGAAAAGTTTCTTCTTCTGGCCGCTAGAATGCACTCGCTCTGTTAGGACACGGCCGACTGAATACGAGCTGCGCATTCAGTCGGCCGTGGTTAGGATTATATTGTTCGATATTTCACCACTAGATGGTACGACTAGTCTACGAGGGGCTCCATTGATTACTACACCATTGGCATTCTATGCGCATCGAATTTGAAGAATGACAAGATGATACTACGATACATTTTTACTTTTTATTTTAAAGGGTTTGTAACAGCCTATTTTGCGTTACTTGAAAATGTTATTTGAAGTAAAGAACAAAACGATTTCACATAGTAGGTGTTAGTTCAGGTTATTAATTACTACTTTTATTTGAGGCAAATAGCAATCGAAAATATCCACATAGTTTGTATACACACGTCTCTGTAGGGTCATGGAAAGATTTGTTAATTCAATTTGGGTTGTGAAAGCCATGCACAACCAGACGTGTAAAGACATGCCTCAACTCGAAGTTGGATGTTGCCCACGGCAGGTCGTATATGTAATAATAATAATAATAATAATGTTATTGGTTTTACATCCCTTTTAACTATTGCTGCTTTTAGAGACACCGGGGTGCCGGAATTTTGGCCCGAAGGGGATCTTTAACGTGCCAGTAAATGTACTGACACGGCTCCCTCGCATTTGTGCACCCTCAAATGCCAGCTGACTGCGCCAGGATACGAACCTGCAACCTAGGGCCCAGCAAGCGAGAACGTTACCGCTGAGCCACGCAGCCAGTCCGGTCGATTATGTCTCCAGATCCATAACATTCTTGATATACTTCTTATCTTTCTTTCTTCAATGATGGTAGCAGTTTTTATCTAGGTTGTGGCGTTTGGTAGAGGTAAATCGTTTCTAAGGTCTTCAACAAAGAATAGTTCTATTATACTCTTTGATAATAACGAGTTATAACTATACTCATACATTTAGGAGAAAGTAGGCTATATGTTCTTTACTGAACATCTTGTTTTTACTTTTACATGATATGACCGTCTTAAGTTTTCCTCTAGTTATTAATCCAAGCACAGTACTTCTATGCCCCACTGTACCCTTTCAACAAGAAATATGCAAATCACAGTATGCCAGCAATGCTCAAATCGGGATTTTCGGGGTTATGGTATGTTCTCCCACTCTGTGACTTACACATTTTTAGATTAAATAGAGGGTACACTTCCAAAAATAAAAACAAAATCAACTCCTATTATAAAACATTTAATTTACCAAATATATGGCGCTACAAACAAAATAAACAAATAAACTACTGACCAATCCTTCTAACTTGTTCAGAGTGAACAACGAATACATAAAAATCAAACAAATATTATATTAAAATACATGGTTTCCTTCAAACCACCAAACTTATAGTTCTTTTCACTTCCATAAAGTATCCCTTTTAAAGTTCAGTACAATCACGAGCTCCAATGGCTCGATACTTTCCAATATGAACGGTGTCATTCTTTTACACACCTCAATATCTGTTTTATGGGTTTCTTATAATCAAAACAATATATTATCGTATTTAAAGTACATGTTATTCCTTTACTTAAATTTTTGGGCCTTCCACAATGTTCTCACGTTACCACCCCTCTCAAGTTAACAAATTCACTACAGTGATTGGGAAAATACTTGTGTACTCCAGAGTTACAGAAGACTACTTGAACAAAGTCAAAAATTAAGATCACTCCCGAAATCTAATTGTCCTCATTGAACTCGTGAAATCCTACATCAATACAACATTACATTAGGGATTTTTATTTATTTGTCTTAGCAGACCATTATCACATAAGAAAATTACGATCTGAACTGGCAAGCGGTACTTTCATCTACAAGACCCTCGGTTCGAATCCCCGGTCATTAACAATTTCTAAACACTCACGGTGTATTATTACTTCTCACAGACGGTCCTCTCCGACCTACCACACTTACAATGACGAGGGGTCGGACCGCAACCACTCGGCGCGATTTATTGCCTAGAGGGGAGACCTCAAGCCTTGCCCACACGGGACAGCTACATTCATGCTATTAAAACAGCTATTTCTTCTTCACAGTTCTCTGAACAGACCTGGCGTTTCTTTCATTTATTTTTAACAACATTATTTAGGTTCATAGACCACTTTCGTAACCTTGGCATTTATTAATTATGAAGTGTCATCATTCATGGGTAAGAATAATTCAATACAACAACAATATTTAGGGCTTCACACAAACGAACCTTGGTTCGATTCTTCCACTGCCTCGGGAACTACATCCCATACTGGAGGACTTTAATTCGCGGCTTAGGGCGACCTCGGTCTAACCTGCGCTCATCAATACAATAAATTCACGCCCTTTATACAATGCCTCGTGATCCACATCACTAATGGAGGACTTATCATAGCTCAATTACCGCAATCAACTGTCCCTCATAATTAATTTACCAAGTGCATTTAGATTCAACGCCTTCCTAGCGTGACAATTTACTTTAATGCGCTACATGGCGCTATACATTACTTTAAGGCCAAGCGTCTTCCAAAGAACTGATAAATTCAACATCAACAATTGATCTATATCTCAATTTTTATATTAATCCTCTCCCGTGACAATAATCGCTATACTTTAAGAACATGTATTCATACCTTGTCTTTATACTTTTACAAGAGCTCAAAAGCTATTACGTTCATATAATTCAACTTAATCTTCATTTATATAGTTTTTATTATTATTATTATTACGCTTGCTTTTATAACATTTATGAAATACGCTGATATTTTAGCTCATACATTTCCTCTAAAGGATTTATTCATTTCACATAATTATTTTATAAATTCTCAATTTTTATTTGTTCAGACCGCGCTCCTATTCTGTTATTTGTCATTCAAAAACATCCCTATTTCTCAAACTCAGGTGGATTGACACAAACACTTCCCAACACAAAACATAATGAAAATGGTTACTCACATGTTCAGATCGGTCCGTGACCGTACTTTCCAACGATGTTTCATTTCACCCACAATTTGTGATTACACCATCTTGCACAAATTCATTTCATACACTGACATATCTTGACACACATATAACTCATATACATTAAACACTGGTAACATTTTAAAATACACTTGTGTATTCTTCTATGATACACCATAAAATCACTGAAAACATTACTCTTTAACACAAATTTTATATATTTACACTACACAGATTCTAATCACTAAGGCTTTTATTAGGCCTTTCACACGTGATTTCTTGACTCCCCGTCTCCAAGGGTGAAACTAGTAAATGTCGGCTTCCTATCTGACCAGAATGTGAAAGTCTCGAACAATCTACCTCCTCCCTGGAATAGTACTCCTTCAAATCCGGTTTCCTGACGATCAGCTATTATTATTATTAGTTCGAACTGCTTCTTTCTAGACCCTATTGGTTGGTCTAGCGAAAGTCTGTCTTGTTCACGGTCCCCCAGATAATCTATCGGTGACCTATTATTTCTAGCATCTAACACTCCTCGTAACTTAGTGCCTTTTATAGTTCGTTTGATTCCTTGAAACAATGTCTAGAATTTACTTCTCCTTTCTGATTATTCTGTTCTCGAATTTCTCTCTTTTCAGAATACTATGCGAACCTTATTCTGTCCGACCCTGATCGGGTTCTTTAAAGTTGATAGAATGTTTATCTCGCTGTTATGGTACTTCAAAACGTTACGATACTTTCGGTCGTTTAATTGAACAATATTTTGAAGACCTATCGCCTGTTTTCTAAGTTTGCAGCCTGCTTTGACTGTAATTACTGAACTTTTCACTGTAAGATTGATACTGGCGGAACTAGATCCTGTATTAGGATTTTCCTAATGCTCCACACGGCGATACTATAATAATACTTCTCGGCCACTCCTTACGGGTGCACGTTGGTTGTCGATACAGCGACGCCCTCGGGCTGTCGGATACTGTCTATACGATGTGATACAGCGTTTCCCCTCAAGGAATGCTTGTAGACTGCATGGATGGCTTGGTTCTGCCAGGGCTTTTATACTCTTTGGCTACAAAAAGATAAAATCCACGCCTTTTCCAGAACCAACTTCTAAAGTAATGGTCGCACACATATAAAAATTATATCTCAGGAAAGCTTGTTTTCTAAACGTAAAATGACCTCTCTGAACATGAAAATCGATCGTGCAGTTCTGAGATATTAAATAAAATTTGGTCCTGAGCTGTGTGGGTGTTACAGTTGATTTTTAATTCCCCACTCCTTGGGCCTTGGGAAACCCCCAATGACGTATGGCCACGTCTGCACTTCTCTCCTGGGCATTTATAATAACATCTTTCTCTACACAAAAATCTCTAATCCGAAATGATTCACAATGATGTATTTCTTTAGTTAATATTATTCTTGCAAATGGGTTAAATCTAATTATTCTTCTTCTGGCACAGCTGCGCGGTTGCCATTTTACTGCAATCGTAAGGTTAATTTCCGAAACAAGCTCTTCGTCTCTCCGACGGAAAATTCCACTCGTTCTAATTATAGCTATGATAGGCTCCGAGCGGTGCGTCATGCGTGATCTCATTTCCTAGCCACCTGGCTCCAGTCTCTTACACAACGTTATGCTTGCTCTCTTGTATAAAATCTTTCTATATTCCTCTGAAGACTGTATATTTCTTTCTTTCCTTTCACCAAAATACATGGATTCGACCCCTTGAACCAATGGTACATGGGTTCACTATGTAGAGATGAAACGATTAGCTCAGGACAGGGAGGCATCGAGAGCTGCATCAAACCAGTCAAAAGACTGAAGTCTCAAACAACAAACAACTACAGTTAGGTTTACTTCTAAAATATATCATCATTTGTTTCGAAAACTATCTATTTTGATAAAAATGCAACTTGGAGCTCTCTTTTAATAAAAGTTTAAGTTTCTTTGTTGTTATTATTATTATTGCAGCGGAAAAACAACGACTTGAAGCTGAGGTTGGTGCTATAACGCCGGACAATATAGTTGGAATTATGCTGAGGAACCAACTCAGCTGGGATACGGTCGCTTTCTTCGTTGAGGAGGTCCTTCGTCATTAGAAGATGGATGGGGACTTGCACGATTTAGTTGTATAAGCCTGCGACCCGTGGACTGACAATGAGTATAAATTGAGAAGTAAGAAGGCGCTTGTGAAGCAAATAAATGACTCCATCCTGAAGTAATACGAAATTGGTCCCAGGATGGATTTTTGTCAAGAGGTCAGGGTGTAGTTTTTAGTGGGTAAGAAACCAACACGCTTAAGGAGTGTCTGATGCATGATTTTCCAATTCCCTCGTACAATAATAGTACATTATGCAACGAGCCTATAATGGCTATAATTAAGACACGAATATGTTTATAAAACGAGCGTAAGCGAGTTTTATAATTTCCATACGAGTGTCTTAATTACCATTATAGGAGAGTTGCATACGACTGTTTATGTTCGACGATAATTCTAACTTTATTTTATGTTTTAACATAAATATTCATAAATATCTGTTCAGTCACTATAATAATGTGATCGGGTGCTGCGCTGGGTAGTATATCTCTGTTTTCCAAGCTCTCTGACCAACCGACGCATGCGCTCTGTGTGCTTCAATATCATATGTTCAGATTGTGCACCAGTATTCACTAAAACTGTCATTGATGTCGTTTCAAAACAACGCGCTGGGTAGAAATTTGGTTTGGGGATATTAAGGTACAGTGCTATTTCTTGTCTCATATTCACCAGTTTATGTACGCGATCATATGGACGGTGCACTTTCGGTAATTTATATAGACATGTTGGATTTTGAGCGCATGCGCGAAGGTATCCTTATCTAATTTGTCACACAACTGTTTCTTGAGCTCTGATTGGTGGTAGAAACTGTTTCATAATTAAAAATAGTCTTATAATGAGCCTCATTATGATACAGTTTTCTGACACATAATAGTCAGGGTCGAACATAAAAATATTATTATTGTTATGACATTAATTTCACCACATAAATGGGACAAATCAACATATCGTCTGCTTGTTTGCAAGACGGTATGACAACTTCGTTTAGGGTGGCGCATTGATAAACGAGCAAACTATGGAACAGGTCTCTAAGATGACAGCCTTCTGCATGATGATAATGTAGACCAGGAAGCATTTCCAATATTTCCAGATTACGAGCCAATGATTTAGGGATGATGCCAGTAGGAGAGATGACTGTGGGCAATACACATTCCTGTCTCCACATTTGTCGTATTTCGTCAGCCAAGGGCAGATACTTGGTGATTTTCTCACAGCAGGTTTGTTGCAGATGGTAATTGGGCAGTGCGATATCAATGAGAAAGGTTCTCTTCCGCACTTTGTCCACAAGAACGATATCTGGCCGGTTTGCTGGTATGGTTTTATCAGTAATAACTGATCGGTCTCATAACAGCTTGTGAGTAGGATTTTCCAAAACGGCGTTAGGAGTGTATACTGTAACGTGCCAGCCTCTCAATACTAATATAGGTACGGGGTGCGTGGGGGTTAGACACCTGTACGATAATATCAACTGCAATAGACATTCACACCTAACTATACCTTAGTGACCTAATAAATAAAACCCTTCAGCTTCTGGTAAATCGATAGTATATTGTCATACCAGACATAAAACACACATTTTGCAGGATCCTCCTCATACAGAATAATAACACTCCCTATCGTATTTCAACAGATACACATATGACATGATATAGATGGCCCTCAGGAATATAGTTGATCGGTACTTACAGATGTTGGCTCCAGCAGCTCTACTAATTCTGGGGTTATTTGCTCCCAAAAGAATTAGGCCTATACACGCAGCACAATTAATTTGATTCACACGCCATTCCTACTTTTATGATTTCTTATTACGTTTGTTACTTTTGTAACCAGCCTCCAACGATTTACTTTGCGTCGTGGATCTAGTATCAGACCAATGCTTGTAATCCATTCGTGAATTTACTAATGCAGAGCATATTTGACTCGCATTTCTGGACGAATAAATTACCACTATAGTTGCAATACAGATGTACAGATATCAGACTACAATACTTCATGCTGTTCGAGATAAGTAACCTTGGCGATATGCTTAAGACTAGGCTCATCATTCAATTAAGAACTTATAGCCAGCAACTCCGTTATTGTACCCAAAAACACAATTAGTGTAATACTGTAATGTCTTTCCCTCCACACGCAAGACCAAAAAGACAAGTCCACTCCCGCCCGGAGTTCTAACTAGAGACCCGCTCACCACGCGGTCTGAAAAACAAGCCTACTCCACACGGAGTCCAAAATAAAAGTCTCCACCACCCAGCGGTCTGAATAAGAGTGTACACCGCCCAATGCCTTCCACAAAATCCCAAATACCGTCATCACCCCCCTCTACAATCACAGGTTACCTGGATTGATCCACGGATCCACCCAATCCCAACGCTTGATTCTCAACATGACCATATATGGAATACAGCCCATCGTCACCGCTCGTACATAGATGCCAAGTCTCACCTTTGACTCACGCTTACTGGCGCTTGGGTTTTACCTAGGGTTCGAGCACCAACTCGTATCTCATCGGCTGTGTGCACTTTTCTGTTACAAAACTTTCAGATTATTCCTATGTTAAATCTTTCAACTTCCCTTGATTTGGATCCTGCTCAAATTATAATACTTATACGCTAAACTAATTACTTATAAATTAAGGACGTCATAATATACACTCTAATAAATAATAATAAAACAAATAAGACCTAAAATAAAAATATATACATCACATTAATAAAATCCGTGACTCACCAGAACACGGGTTCAGTCTCTTTGTAACTTGGAAGGTTACAAATTCCCATCCATAGAGTTCCCTTAAAGATATGAATGGGGACTCCATCACAAAACACAAAAATACATAAATGACCCTATAAATATACAATGAACAACATACACAAATGACCCTTCAAAATAAAAAATAACCCTCAATACAATCATTTTCTTGACGTAATAGTCTACACAATCTTTCTTCCAAATGTCTTTGTATTCTCCTACAAACTACCTCACACCGATCTCTCAAGTGTCCTAAAAACTAACTCACACGGAATTTCCTCACGTGTCCTTCACTTTGCCATGTTTAACATGACCGATATGGCACAGAACCATGTTGCACACGCTGAAATACATGCTACAATGCATTTACTTAATTTGCTCTGCTTTGTTTCACTTGGCTAATGGTGGCCTCTTCGTCATTACTTGCAGTGTACCTGTGTAATACACCACAATGTCGGCTAAATCTGCCTCAGAGGATCTGCCCTACCATTACATGCTAATATACTTCTTAAGGTTATAGACATTGTATGACCCTACAATGGTACCTTGGTGGTCTGTTAAGCTATACGCACACTCGCCAATACGCTTAGTAACTAAGAAGGGTCCCTTATACAATTCAAAAAACTTGGACATTTCCTTGTCAACAGCGGAAGACGGACATGGCACTCTGAGCAAGACCTGGTCACCAACATTAAAATAATCAAACTTCACTCTCAACTCCCCCAAGATCTGAGCCATGCTCTCGTCTTTTTCTTGCTCTGCCAACATATTCTGGAGCTTACCAATCTCCTCCACACAATCTGTCGTCTTAGTGACACATAAAACAACACCCTGTTGAATGTTCACCACCCGGTGCTCATCATCACCTATGTTCCAGCTCAGGAAGTCAGCCACGATATTCTCCTTACCCTTGATGTGTGTAACCTCTAGATCGTACTCACTGATCACCATGATCCATCTCGACATCCTGTTTGAGGTCAACTTACACGATCCCATAAATACCAGAGCATTATGGTCCGTGAGCACCATCAGCTTGCTCCCCAAGACATAGCTTCGAAACTTACCAAGCGAGTACACAATAGCTAACAACTCTATCTCCGTGATAGTATAACGCTTCTCAGCCGTACTCAAACCCCTACTAGCTAATGAGACTATTCCTAGATTTCCTTCTTCATCATACTGGCACAGCACCCCTGAAATCCTTAACATACTGGCATCAGCCATAAGGACGTAAGGACAATTTAATCTAGGGTATTTCAGTATAACTGAATCCACGTATCCTCCCTTCAACTCAGCGAAAGCTGCCTCGTGCTCATGGTTCCACACCCATCTTGCACCCTGCTTCAACAGTTCCCTAAAAGGTTCAACCAGATTGGAATACCTAACGACAAATCTCCTAAAATAGTTGAAAACCCCCAATATGCTTCTAAGTTGCTTGGCGTTACGTGGTGTAGCGGTGTTGTTTATTTTCTCTAAACGCGATTGTTCCGGAAAAATCCCTTGAGTAGTGACTGTGTGCCCCAGAAAAGTAATCTGTTGTGTTGCAAACGAAGACTTACTAAGTTTCACTGTAAAACCCCCTCACTCAACTTTCTCAAAAATATGTCCACGTGTCTTATGTGATCCTCTTTAGTGTGAGATGCAATAATAAGATCGTCAATGTACATTGTAACAAAATCATGTGTGTCCCTCCCTAATACTAAATTTAAAGCCCTGATCAACGCTGAACTACTAGTTTTGCATCCAAATGGCACCACACAATGCTGAAAAAGACCACTCTTTTAGCTGATAGGCGTTAACTTCCTATCTTTCATTCTTAAAGGGACCTGCCAAAAGCTAGCGCTCAGATCCATGGTTGAAAACCATCAATCTTACCAACAACAACAAGGGAGTTAGAATACTTACTACTGGAAGACTCTATAATACCCTGGTCTAACATACGGTTAATCTCGTCCTCCACCGCGGCAGCATACATGAAAGGAATGGCATATCTGGGTCCTGAAAAAGGTGAACTATCCACTAGTTCGAATTGATGGGTGTACACGTGCGTTAATCCAGGCTTATCAATAAATACCTCTTTATTACCCCGCAACACTTCCAATAAATCTTCCTTACTCTCATCACGCAACTTACTTTTGTCCACTGCTTCCCAAAGTGGATCACCTCCATGTTCCTCTACCAACATATTGTAATGTTTTCTATAGCCCTCACTGTTGCGTGACAAATATACCGTTTTCTACTAAGATATGTTGTTTTAATGGGCGCCAAGACCTCAACGCTATGTTGAAATCTAAATTTGTATTTAACAACAACTAGCTCTGGTAGAACACCTTCAAGAATCTTTACTCTCAGATCGTGGTATGATTGGATCATTAACCCAACAAACAATTGTATCAGGAGAAGGAATTGGTCTATATCTAATGATACCTACTGAAAACAAAGATTGCATGGTTAAAAGAAATGAATTTATTGTATAAAAACAAGTATAGCAAAATTAATAATAATAATAATAATAAGTTTTAATTTAAATTGGAGCGTTGCGATTTAAATATTACCTCTAGAAAATTACGTGAAAACGGAGTCGGATAAATTACTGATTTTACTCTTATTCCCAAGCTATGAATTTACTGAATTACTGAATATGAAACAAAGAAAGACGAGAGATTGAGTAGTTATGTGTCATTCGCGCTTACCACTGGAAATTGTCGTAGCATTTCCCTCGTACTGGATATTGAAGTGAGCTTCCCATAGCCTCCTGGACGTCGTCATCTTCTTCGTTGTTGATGATATATTTGTAGATATGAAGATTTATGGTCCGTACATCGGAACCAACACGTACAACCACAACGGTTAAGTTTCACAAAGATAGTCGCTAACTCCACTGAACATCGGAGCCACTCACTCGTGCAACCATACTGGTTAAATTTTATAACGATAGTCCCCCACTCCACGGAACATCGGAGCGACTCACGCGTGCTACCATACTCGGCAAGTTCTACACAGATTGTCCTCGCTCCACGGCACGCCAAACGATATATGCACTAGACGGCCTCCCACTCCAGTGCCGACTTCCAGCTTACGTGGTCTCCACTGATTGGCTGACCCCTCACGCGCTACTCCCCTCTTCTGGCTCATTACACCCGGCGGGAGGGTGAAGTCGTTTGCCGTTCCATACATCCGCCTTTTTTTAAGCTGCAACGCAGGATTGCGTCATGCTTCCCGACGAGATTAAGCCTGTAGCTGAATTTCCAGTGACTCATCTCTCTCAATATACTCTAACTGACGAAACTCCGTAAAATTCCGTAATCACATAATTTTCTATGATATTGTCGTTCGTAATAATTTGCTTGATAGTGTTTTCTAAGACATAGAAAACCTATCTGTATGCTTATAATTTTATAAAATGCTCCGAAAAATACCTTAATAATAATTATAATAAATTAATAATAATAATAAATTAACATGAAAAATTCTCTTGGCTGAACAATTTGCCGCGTAAATAAATATAAAATGGCTTCCTACTGACTTATGCCAGTGGCATGAAAACCCCTCGAAAAACACGTTACATATTCGCCTCGGATCATCGGATGATTTACCGTGACGACGGTCCATTATCCGATTATCCCAGACACGTTAATAATCCCCATCCAAAATACATATTACATAAATGAAATCACCCTAAATTACACATATATACACTCATAATTTTTCTTTACGCACTTTGCGTCAAAGTTTGTTGTCACTATGGATTGCACTTTGCAACCAGTCCAATGTTTTTCCCATAGAATAGTGTTCCACGGATATTTCCGCCTCTCAAATTTCTCTATGTTGGAAAAATAGACATAATTACTGTGTGAGCACTATGTATATGAGATGTCACATCACACGCATCAAGGTGTTCTGATATATGTATATCTCCCTAGAACTTACTAATTTCACTGGAGGTTCCTTCCTTATTGTGAAATTTCACTTATCACTGAGCACATGATCACACTATTGTGGCAGCGCATCGTGACCATAATACTTAATCTCTCTATATAACAGACGAAATTAATATTGATTTCTTAAAAAAAACAGTAAATGCGCATTACATATAACACCAAATATTTCTGTGCAGTAATCGCCCTGTCTTGTTAAGTTCCCGTAGACCATATTCTACTTAATGCTAGTTCTCAACACAGACCAGTTCTCCTCACACAAATAATACCTTTGTACAAATTACCTTAAATTACACACTTACAAATCTTACATGGCGAGGCCGTAAACAGAAATCACGTGTGCTGATATGTATGAGTTTCATGAAGGACTGTCTCGCCTTCTGATGGCCCATCTTTTGTCTCGTGGACGCCTTAAGCAAAAATACCCTGTTCAAGCGCTCACCCATCTCTAGGAGACAAATGGGAATTCGCCAGCGCTACCAAATTCTGGCCTTGGTGTATCGAGACATTTTAGTGCTCAAGAGCATCCGACAATCCCGTCATATTTCCCTGTACCTTAAAAACTCTCATTTACTTACATACTACCCCCCTGTGTGACTTCTGATACGCCTGCCTTGAAGACCAGATCTTCCACGCACCAAATACCACACTTACTCATTTGATAGGCTGGCTCGCCAGCTAAACACACTCACTTTATGACACATATTTTCGTAGACTATGTATATTATACGTTCCGTATAATCTGTTTCCCTTACTATCCTCCAGCACATATGCTGTTTTGCCAATACGTTTGGAAACTATAAAGGGGCCCTCGTAGAGATAAAAGAACTTGGACATGACTTTCTCTAGCTTATTTGACTGTTTCGGCACTCTAAGTAAGACTCTGTCTCCCGGCTCGAATAGGTCAAATTTAGTTTCTTTTTGTTGGCGAATTCTCTTTTGTGCTGACTTAGATAAATTCTGTTTCGCCAACTGGACAATGTAATCCATCCCCCGTTGCTTACCCTCATTAAATCCCAACACCCTCGCTAGTTCATTTTGTGGTCTCTTTCCGAAGTGAACTTCGTATGGCGTCAATTTCGTGCTCTCATGCTGGACAGAATTCAGCCAAGTCTCGACCTTGGGAAGATGTCCAACCCAGGCCGTATGCTTGTCATGCACTAGAGTCCGAAAAAGACGAGCCACTTCCCTTAATGGACGCTCTGCAGAATTACCCTGAGGGTACCTTACAGAGGAATGAACGTGTGTTATACCAGCTTCCTGCATACTGGTTCTCCATTTCTTTGCAGTAAACTGTGGTCCACTGTCAGATAGTATCCTGAGAGGAAGGCCAAACTCAGGTACATACTTATTAATGATCAGACCGCTACACGCTAGTCCCGTGGCTTTCCTTCGCGGATATAGCTTGACATACTTACTAAAAGCGTCAATAACTATAAAAATGTACTCGTAGCCGTACTGTCCTTTAACGATTGGGCCAAATAAATCCACACACAGTAGTTCGCCGGCACTACTTGTGAGAACTGCAGATCTCTCCCCCACTAAATATTTAACTGGATATTTACTCCTTTGACAGGTGTCACACTTAGCTAAAATCCTCCTAACATCCCTTCCCATTTTACTCCAAATGAAGTCACGACCAATTTCATAGAAGACCTTGGCAGCACCAAAGTGTCCTAATTCCCTATGAATGAACCAAATTAGCTCCTCCCGCAAAGTGGCAGGAACACATATTGCCCACCGATTATTCCTACATTTCCGTGCAAGAAGCCCATCCTGCATCTTGTACGTGAACCGTCCTACTTTCACATACTCTTCTTCACCTACTTCCAACCTAGCCAGTGGCTCCCCTAACTTAACGTCTTCACGTTGCTCCACTAGCATATTTCTCAGTGTCTGTAACGATGCCCTGTTGCTACTGTCCACACATGCACATATTAAAATACCGTCCTCTGCTTTAACCACAGGATAATTCCTACATAAATTAGTGTCCCTTGATAGCATGTCTGCAAGAATGTTATCTTTACCTTTAATATATTTGACTGTGAATTCGTATTCCTGCAGAGCAAGAATCCACCTACTAACTCTGTTAGAACTGAGTTTACAAGTCCTCATATACAGTAATGCATGGTGATCTGTATGGATCTCAAATTTCCCCCCTAATAAATACATTCTAAATTTCCCTAAACTGAAAACAATACCTAAAACTCTAACTCAGTAATCGTGTATCTTTTCTCTGCTGCAGTCAGTCCTCGCGAGGCTAAAGATACAATGCACAGATTACCCTCATCATCTTTCTGACATATTACTCCAGCAATGCCTATATGTGAAGCATCTGTCATAACCACATATTCCTTATCTTTTGAAGGATATTTCAGCACTACAGCTTTCTCAAACCCTTCCTTTAGCGCTCTGAAAGCCTGATCATGCTTGGACTCCCATCTCCACCGAGTCCCACTTTTAAGCAATTCCCTGAATGGTTCTACCAACCCAGAGTATTTAAGAACGAACCTCCTGAAAAAGTTGCAAATTCCCAGGTATGTTTTTAACTGTTTAACGTTCTGTGGCACCTCTGCGTTAAGTATCTTATTAACCCTACTTTCTTCTGGTGTCACCCCTCTACTCGACACTCTATGACCTAAAAATGTCACTTCTGACTGACAGAATGACGACTTAGACAGCTTCAAAGTGAACCCTGCCTGATCTAACTTCTGAAAAACTATATTTAAATGACGTAGATGCTCCTCAAAACTGCGTGAACTAATTACCATATCATCAATGTAAATGGTTACAAACTCTCCTATGTCACCCCCTAATGTGATGTTTAAAGCCCTAATTAAAGCTGCTGAACTACTCTTTAACCCATAAGGTGTTCTACAAAATTGATAAAGATTATATTTATGACTAAAAGCTGTAAATGGTCTATTCTCGTACATAAGTGGCACTTGCCAAAAACTGGAACTCAAATCTACACAAGTGAAATACTTCTTCCCCTCAAATGTTTGCATTAATTCCT
Organism: Meconema thalassinum; assembly: GCA_946902985.2. Classification (NCBI taxonomy): domain Eukaryota; kingdom Metazoa; phylum Arthropoda; class Insecta; order Orthoptera; family Tettigoniidae; genus Meconema; species Meconema thalassinum. The sequence continues at coordinate 224,799,057 of OX336394.1, forward strand.
CTATTGACATAGATTTCAGCTGATCTGAACTAATTCTACTGTTAACCAAACGAGCGTCTAAACAAATACGAACTGTTCTGTCGGTCTTGGGTACCGTGATCAAAGAATTAACATATGGACTGTTAGAGTGCTTAATAATCCCATCTTCAAGCATCTGATTAATTTGTGCCTCAACTGCACTCTGATAAGCGAAAGGTACAGGATATCTATGTCCTGTGAATACTGACCTATCAATAACGTTCAATGACTGTGTATAGCAATTGGCCATACCAATGCTATCCTCAAAAACTCTCCTATTACACAATAACACATCATAGAGCCGAACACATTGTTCCACCTCTATATTTCCCTGAAATGCAGCATCACGTAACGAGTCCTCTAGACTTCCGTTCGTAATCACACTGCCCACTAAACATGGAGAACCCCGCTCTACGGCTGGCGATATCTCATTTAAAGTACAAATCACACCTACAATACTACTTCTCTGAATTTGGTCATTGAACGCTACTTCTACTTCAGAATCTCCCCATTTAAATTTCAAACTCCCTACATCATAACATAAGTTACCAGACACTCTACTTAGCCACTCTGAACCCAAGATAACACTGAATACTAAATTTGGAATTACAAGGCAAATCTGCTTCTCTACATGATTATTAATTTTAATGTCTACTAAAACTTGCTTAGAAATTACTTTAGACCTCTTCCCAACAGCTGTGATAACAAAAGTGCTTTTAATTGGCATCTCCTCAAAATTTACTCCAGTTCCTTTCATTTTATCATAAAATGCACTACTTATGCAACTCTTCATACAACCACTATCAATTAAAACATCTGTGTACGCCTCGGACACGTTAAATTTAACTATGGGGCGCTTACTAACCACTTCCTGAATAATACCTTCATCATTTAGTTCACGTAATAATTCATTTCTTACATTTAGGTCATAGGGTTCCTGTATAAGTGTATGGACAGGGCATGTTACAGACTGAGATTCTGACCTTACATCGCAGCCTGGTTCGTGTTTAAAGCATTGCTAACGCTTGGTGTAGTACTACTCACTACAGCACTGGTCTGGTTGTTCTGGGTTGTATTAACGCTATCTCTCTGTCCGTTATTACCATTAAGCTGATTCCCTCCTTGACCCCTGTTCTGGTTATAATTATTATTATTATTATTATTATTATTATTATACCGCCCTTGGTTACCCCTATAATCGTTATTTCGGCCTTGATTTCCCCTGAAATCATTATTTCTACCTTGGTAGTTCGTACCATACCCATTTCCTCTGTACTGGTTTTGCTGATTATTATTATTACTATTTTGGTTCCCCCTATTTTGAACGTTGGCCCTTCGCCACTGTTCCCTTGAACTTCCTGGTTCCTATTCTCATTAGGCCTGTTATTATTGTTACCCTGGTTCCTACCGAAATTCTCCTCGTAACCGCCTCTTCCCAGAGCATCGAATGTACTCAATAAATTCTCCACTTGTGAGATAGATTTAACATTTTGGATACAGGCAGCTTCTTTGATTCTGTATGGAAAATGTCTTAGTAATAGCCTGACTACATCACTCTCCTCCTTCAAACCATCCATATATTTGCACGTTAATACCTGTCCTAAAAAGTACTCGGTCATAGTGTAGTTGCCTCTCGGGTTATATTTCCCACACACAATTCCCTCACGATGCTGAGACTGAATGACCTCATTCCAAAATTTCTCACAAAATTTAACTTTGAAATCTGTAATATTCTCAAAATTGTCTCTGTAGACAGCAAACCAGTTTCTTGTCTCCCCTACAAACGCTTGCTCTAAAATTTCAACTACCTGGCACCACTCAACACTATCATCTTCCAGCCTCTCCCCGAATTTATTTTCTATAGTATTCATGAACTCCATTGGACAACCCTGCCGATTACTAAATTTGCCTAGTTCTATTTCCATGTGTGTGCTATTCACATAAACTGGCCTACTCTGGCTATTTTCCTGCCTAATTCTAGCTTTCAACTTCTGTTCTAATTCAGCAATTTTCTCCTCTGCTTTTCTTTCGATATTAGTTACAGTTAACCTAATGCTCCCTTCCGATGCTTCAACTTTACCACTTAACTGAGCTTGTTTCTCACTAATCTCATTAATGCTTTCCTTATTCCTCTCCCTTAAAGTATTAACTTCAGTGATTATTTCTGCATGTACTTTATCAATTCTTCCCCCCAGCTGTTCTTTAACCTCTTTTGTTGCTACCTGAATCTTATCAATTTCTCCCCCCAATTGCTTTTTGACCTGCTGTGTTTCAAGTTGCACTAGTTCTTTTAAATTTTCAGCCTGTGTACTGATTCTACTTTCTAACTTCTCCTGTACTTTTCCTAATTTTCTGTCTACATCTGCAATAATCTCTTTAGCCTTCTCTTCCATCACCCCTCTGATCTCACCTCTAATCAGCTCAAATATATCACTAATTTCCCTACTGTTTTGTTCAAGTTTAGTATTTAAACTATCGCTCAATTCCCTATTACTCTCTTTATTTTCCCTACTATTTTGTTCAAGTTTAGCGTTTAAAGCTTCAGTACTCTCTTTATTTTCCCTACTATTTTGTTCAAGTCAAGTGTTTAAAGCATCAGTACTCTCTTTATTTTCCCTACTGTTTTGTTCAAGTTTAGCGTTTAAAGCTTCAGTACTCTCTTTATTTTCCCTACTATTTTGTTCAAGTCTAGAGTTTAAAGCATCAGTACTAATTTTGCTTTGTTGCATAAATTGGAGAAGCAAACTCTCTAACCCTGCTTGACTGTTTTGATTACCCCCCTCAGTATCGGGATTTACCTCCGACATCCCTGTACTACTTTCATTTCCAAGACTAGCCATACTGCTCGTATCTTCACTATCCAACTGGTGACCACTACGCAACTTCATCTCTTCCTCAACACTACCCATGCTGATACACACCGATAAATTAAAAACCCCCAAAATACAGGCACAGAAATATATACCCTTCTCCTTCCACAAATGTTATTAGGTTTTCAGCCCCAAGTTGGTAGCGACAAATGTAATGTATTCTATCGCCCTCACTGTTGCGTGACAAATATACCGTTTTCTACTAAGATATGTTGTTTTAATGGGCGCCAAGACCTCAACGCTATGTTGAAATCTAAATTTGTATTTAACAACAACTAGCTCTGGTAGAACACCTTCAAGAATCTTTACTCTCAGATCGTGGTATGATTGGATCATTAACCCAACAAACAATTGTATCAGGAGAAGGAATTGGTCTATATCTAATGCTACCTACTGAAAACAAAGATTGCATGGTTAAAAGAAATGAATTTATTGTATAAAAACAAGTATAGCAAAATTAATAATAATAATAATAATAAGTTTGAATTTAAATTGGAGCGTTGCGATTTGAATATTACCGCTAGAAAATTACGTGAAAACGGAGTCGGATAAATTACTGATTTTACTCTTATTCCCAAGCTATGAATTTACTGAATTACTGAATATGAAACAAAGAAAGACGAGAGATTGCGTAGTTATGTGTCATTCGCGCTTACCACTGGAAATTGCCGTAGCATTTCCCTCGTACTGGATGTTGAAGTGAGCTTCCCATAGCCTTCTGGACGTCGTCATCTTCTTCGTAGTTGATGATATATTTGTAGATATGAAGATTTATGGTCCGTACATCGGAACCAACACGTACAACCACAACGGTTAAGTTTCACAAAGATAGTCGCTAACTCCACTGAACATCGGAGCCACTCACTCGTGCAACCATACTGGTTATATTTTATAACGGTAGTCCTCCACTCCACGGAACATCGGAGCGACTCAAGCGTGCAACCATACTCGGCAAGTTCTACACAGATTGCCCTCGCTCCACGGCACGCCAAACGATATATGCACTAGACGGCCTCCCACTCCAGTGCTGACTTCCAGCTTACGTGGTCTCCACTGACCCGGCGGGAGGGTGAAGTCGTTTGCCGTTCCATACATCCGCCATTTTTTAAGCTGCAACGCAGGATTGCGTCATGCTTCCCGACAAGATTAAGCCTGTAGCTGAATTTCCAGTGACTCATCTCTCTCAACAAACTCTGACGAAACTCCGTAAAATTCCGTAATCACATAATTTTCTATGATATTGTCGTTCGTAATAATTTGCTTGATAGTGTTTTCTAAGACATTGAAAACCTATCTGTATGCTTATAATTTTATAAAATGCTCCGAAAAATACCTTAATAATAATTATAATAAATTAATAATAATAATAAATTAACATGAAAAATTCTCTTGGCTGAACAATTTGCCGCGTAAATAAATATAGAATGGCTTCCTACTGACTTATGCCAGTGGCATGAAAACCCCTCGAAAAACACGTTACAATATGGCACACAGCCTCCAGCTGCATCTGCTCGTCAGATACTCCTACTGACATCCCCTCCAATCCCTTAGTGATACCCGCACCATCCATCTCTTCAACTAACTCACACCTCATCTTAATTCCCTGACCACTAATGCCTTTCTCCAGACATAAAACTCCGCTATCGAAATCCATAACAACCTTATGCTTATTTAACCAGTCATTACCAAGCACCACTTCAATGACCGACGGAAATCCCTCGCTCTTACCTTTGGTGTATTCTTTGGAATACACGGTAAGACAGAGTAAGCTTTTGCTTCTCTTTGCTTTAGTTCATCCATTCCTTTTTTCGCAAACACCAACAGTGATCTCCTGGTTTCTCTTCCATAACCACAACATGGCAGCTATGCGAAATTTTAAAATCTCGTTTTTACTTCCTGTGTCCTAATCATGCGATTGAAGTTTGAATACTACACACACGCAATAATCTTCATGTAACAGTCCATACTCTATGACCTACATATTTAATAATTCAACATGGCGACCATCCGCAATATTTAGTCGGTTCTCAATATCTACGAATCTATTACAGCAATCAAACTGAAATTTTGTATGTTGATAGTGGCACTTAACATAAGTAGGATATATGAAAATAGGCTGTATAGTTCTTCACGGAACTACTTGTTAGAGATTCTTTTGTTAACACTAAAATTGTATGTTGCTAGCACTGAATTTCAAAATTTAAAATGAAACCTGGAGAAGCTAGAAGAAAAATCGAAACTTTGAACGACTTTTAGTCGAACACTACGAGTTTGTACTATCTCGTGACAGATAGGCGTACTAACTTTCAATAATAGTAAGTAAAATGTTCTTATAGCTGAAACCCTGCGCGGATGCAGATATCGCAAAATATTTTGCCATGCGGTTATAGTTTATATGACTGTGCGGATAGCAGATAACCAGCGGATATTGTTTAGAGTAAATTTGCGGATAGTTTCTAGAATACAATGATGAACTAGGCTTTTTAAAAATAATTTAATTTTTTGCAAAGATCTGCGTCTTTTACGTTTCTTGTTATTTCCCTATTTGCTTTTGCTTGGATTGTATGAGAGTAATAGAGAAGTGAGAGATGCCAGTGATGGAAATACCCTCAATTAGTGTTGACTGGGCGGCTTCGGTGGCGTAGTTGGTAGCATGCTGAGCTTCTATGCCCAAGATAGCGGGTTCAAACCCGGCCGAAGCCGTCGGATTTTTTAAGAGCGTTAAAAATCCCTCAGTATGCCTTCCTTCGGAGGGGAAGTAAAGCCGGCGGTCCCATGTCATAGATTTATGGCATGTTAAAGATCTTTCCACTAATTACACCTGTGTGAAACTAAATTGGATAGGTTAAGGATGTAAACAACGCTCTTAGGTTGCTACGTTCGTTGCCAAGAGCCGACTGCGGTGGCGTCTAGTAGCTAGTTCTGAACTAGGCCTAGTAGTCGTTGACGGTGGCGTTTGGCGGCAAAAGTAGGAACTATTTGAAAATTCAAAGTTGCAGTCTCTACTTGAATTAAAAAACAGATACACACACTAATACAGTCATCACAATTAACACCGGTTATCAGACAGATTCTACACACACCCAAAGTACACGGGGCTACATGACCGCGTTGTCGCAGCCCCTAAACTAAGGAACCAACCAACCTTAGTGTTGACTAATGCAAAAGAAAATAACCATTAGGCCTATAGACTACCTGCGCTTGCCGGCGGTTGCGGATAACGTTTTGTTTATTCCCGCAGGGCTCTAAGAGTTCTACACATGTCTCTACTGAACTACAGTGAGAGCCTTCCCTGTTGATCAGATATTTGCCGAACCGTGTGATGGGCGGAGATCGTTGAGTCAGCGCTAGATTAACTGCCATTTGCTGATAACACTAGAGCAGGACGGGAAGCCCCCAATGCTGACATTACATTTGTTACATACGGAGCTGGCAAGATGAGTTAATTAATATAGTTACAACTTGTGAGGTTGTGAGGAAGTACTGTATCCCGTGAACATGGTTGGGTATGAAACAAAACATCGAATTTTCCTAGTGAAAACTTATCTTCTCAAGAAGAAGTCTTTCAGTAAATGTGTTCGTTAGTTTCAGCGCCGTGCGATTTTTACTTGTGGGAGAACCTCAAACAAAATGTATACAGAGACAATCCGCGTATTCTAAAGGCTCTCGAGAACGAAATAACTGCACAGACACGAAATATCAGTGAGGATGAATAAATTACAGCGAATGTACCAAAACTTCCTAGGTTTGTGCAATGTGTGTTTAGAAGTTGAAGTACAGCATTTCTACTCTGAAATTCATATAAGTAAGTGAAATGAATGAAGTCCCTATCTATCGGCGAGGATATGAACTGTGCCGGCTGCCGAGGCCTGACGCACTCCTCTGGGGCAATGATTAAATGAATGACAGATGAAATTAAATGATAGTGGAGAGTGTTGCTGGAATGAATTGTGACAGGGTAAACCGGAGTACCCGGATAAAAACCTGTCTGCCTCCGTTTTGTCCAGCACAGATCTCACATGGAGTGACCGGGATTTAAACCACGGACCCAGCGGTGAGAGGCCGGCGTGCTGCCGCCTAAGCCACGGAGGCTTCATAAGTAACTATGATTATTAAATACGTTAAAAGTGTATAAATGTGTTAAACTAGCGCCTGGCTCGACGCACTGCAATACACAGTAGCCCTACCCGTCACGCGGGCTCCATTCTATAGGAAAGACTCCCACTGTCGAGTGCACAGACTTAGACGACGAACACTTGTCGCCATAGTAACCACCAGACATTCATGTCGGATCTTTGTCCACGCTATCCACAAATAGACCTCCAGCTCTAAAGCATATCCATGCTATAAAGGGTTAAGCAAATGTACACATACAGAAACATAAACTAGCCTCTTGGAACAGCCAGGGATCCAATTCTGTTCGGAATGACAGGGATTTGTTACAATTAGCGGACCTGCGCGAGAATTTTATCATAATGGGTTGTGTGTGCCCCATGCGTACGAACTACCCGCCCGGCTCTAGTGATAAGCGGGCTTTACGTGACACAATCCTTTCAGGGTCTATCGTCTTGTTTATTTGTTTAAGCACTTTATAAACAAATAAATATAATTCCGTTGATTTTTCAAGAAATTCAAGATTTTTCCTGTACTATTGAGACGATTCGGAAGATTTTGGTACAAACCACAACTTCTAACTCCCTCGGTTTAAGAGCTTGAGTTTTATGAAACATACACCTTAGCGTATTATAATGTATAGTACGATACAATGGCACTGCTCGTGGTTCATAAGAGCTTGCAGTGGCCAGCGTCTTCTGGTGTACCGTGCTAGCTTATGAGCCAAATGGAGTACTAGAGATAAACGCTGGCAAAAATAGATTGGGAACATAGGACAATTTAAATTTATATGTTCATTGAAATGACGTAGATTAAGTGAGTTCAAATCTTTGATGCTGATTCAATTTCAAGTTGGAGGTGATTAGCGAATTCAACTCTCAGACAAGGTTATTCCTTATGTACCCCATCAATAACCTGGAGCGAACAGACGTATTCAAGTATTAGTTTATGCATGTCTGGTCATTAGTGGAATGAATGATGAGGAGAGCGGACACGCTGAACATAGAGCCCGAGGAGAATCATTTAGCAACCTGTCATTTACAGAGCTCTCCAGACACATGCTTCAGATACTATTTGAGTTGGACGTGGTCAATATTTACTGTCCACCCACACTGTCATGTTAACAGACCATTAATACAGTGTTCTCTGATCCAGCATCTCAAGGACTTTACAGAAGACAGGAATCGACTGTGTCTCATACTGTATGTACAAACGACAGCTAAAGCAACTTCTGTGAAGCGTTTCAGCTCACCTACATTTCTCTAGTCCATGGTTTTCAAGATAGAATTCGCCGCAAGGAACGATTCCATGAACCAAGTGAGGAATGTGTATGTTCCATGTTTGACTTGGCGTGTGACAGATATTATGTTATCATACGTCACTGGCAAATGTTGCCTTGACGTTTGCTGTATAAATTAGTTTGATTTTCGTTGGCCATTGGCTGCATTAAAACTATTATTATTTAGTTCATTAAATATACTTCGCTTGTTGGCGTCAATGTTGAACCCTCCCGATTATTTCACTCCCCATTTTGGGCTCACATTTGATGTTCAGTGTGTCGCATTGTTTTCAAGAATTAGGTTTGTTACTTTCCCTAGAATTCTAGAATTGCTTTTCCGAGTATCTCTGTTTCTGCTCCAGACTAATGTTACAATATTCTCCTCAAGAATAGGTCACGTCCATGTCTTTTCCAATACTAGATTCAATACTACCCATACAACAACAGAGACCACAATAACACACGTTACCAAGCATCACACTCATCCAAGTATCGCAATGCTGGATGCCCCAAAAATGAAACAAGAAGAAAATATAACCTTTAAATGTGATACATATGAATATACAAATGACTTGCCCATTTTTGCCTCTTCCAGCATCCTGGTGAACTCTCTGTACCACGTTGTGTTATGATGTTACTAGTTATTTCTTTCCCTCCATTTTGTGTTGAAGTGGCTATTGACTGTTGCCATGCGCACAGAACTTATTGTGTCTCAAGGGTCAGAATTCTTGTCAAATTCATGTGCTTGAAAGAGATAAAAGCCGGCTGATAACCGAGAAGATATGCCACTTGAAAACAGTAATAGAAGTACCCAATGCCATTAGGAGACGATCCACTTTCCATCCATTGGTGATAAATCACGGTGTGAATTTTAGTGCTTTTTGATACAATCTGGCAGCGATACCGGAAGTCCATTGGGTGAGTTATGCTTGAGATTTAATTAATTTTGATTTATAAAATCACCAAATGTGATACTAAAAATATTTTATGAGTTGATATAATATAACTCAAGATGCCATGAATTTTTACTGACTTTCAAAAATAAGACTTTTTTGATGGGGAATAAGCTATGTTCAATGTACAAAACAAGTAGTTCCGTGACGAACTAAAGAGCCTACTTATCTTAAAATTTAAGATTCATGCCAATGAATAATCCATATATCAGAAATTAAATATTACATTGGATCTATCAGCGCTCGTAAAATAATGTTGGCAACATTGTCATGTATATGTTGCTTAGAACAAATCTGAAACATTATGGTCTGTTATTGACCCAATTTTGGATAACATCCATTTGTTAATATAGAAGTTACAAGTATTTAAAAATTGGACCTATCACCAGGCTTAGAATCATGTTGGCAGCACTGACATATATCAGTTATTCCAAATTAATCTAGAAATTTAGAGCTGTTGGCTTGCACACTTTCAGACATATTGGAGTTAGGATAAAAAGTCAAGAGAGAGAGAGAGCACTTATTAACAGTTGGAAGCCCTGATGGCTGTTAAGAATAAATGTAGTCATATCTGCACTCAAAACACATACGAAATTTGGTTGAAATCCCATTGATAGTATTGAAGTTACATGCATTTAAATGTTGGGAATATCAGCAGGCTTAGAATCATATTGGCAACACTGTCATATATGGGCTCCTGAAAAATTAATCTGGGATGTCATTATCTCTGTGTGTGCCAATTTTGGAACAGCTGACATGTATAATGTCTGAGATATACAACATAGAGCTCAAATTTAAATTGTGAGTTTTCAGCAGTTGGTAGCACTGATGTCATTTTCAGATATGGCCGTGACATATTCAGGTATAGATCTTTACTCATACCAATTTGGTTTTGATAGCTGCAGCCGATTAGGAGTTGATAGCCGGGGACAGACAGACAGACAGACAGACAGACAGAAGGACAGACAGACACACATTTGCCCAGATAGATCTCATAAGTTTACTTTTTCCTAATATTTACAAAATGTGAAAAGTGGGCTAAAAATCAAAGGAAACCGAGGCTCAGCAATGGGCAGCAGCACAAAACAAACAGGTCCATTGTTCAGAATTACTCTTTAATGAAGGAGTTATATAGATCACTGGATCTGATCTTCGTATTGACGAGATGAGATCAGTATCAAAGTCCATGTCGAGATACCGGTCACTGATATGTAGTTTAGAATTCATGATGTCAACGGAGAAATAACAGTTACACATCCTCGTTAATGGGCTCCGTTATGAAGCGAATGCGACTTCGACTTCCTGTAGTTAATTTTTCAGAAGCAGGATCATTTTGTGGATGTAATTCCACTTAAATGAGTACGTGACTCGCATTAACGTGACTTCTCTCGAGTGAACTGCGTACTTGGATTTAATGTTCTCTGATTGCTTCAAGTCTCCGCTCAGGCAATCACTGCAGGTATTTATTACAAGGGAATCAGCTGATCATGCATATTCACGTAGAACTCACATACAGCAACACACGCTGATATTCTGAGGGCATTTGTTTATTCAAATTAGCAGGTTCCGCCTATCAATACCTTAATGCATTTACTTAAACCTAGGTGCAGTACATGTTTCGGACCATTATCGGTCCTTCATCAGCTGACTTAATGTCTTGTCACAGCAAAATACATAAAAAACATTGAGCATTGTCACAAAGATATGCATACACGTTAAAATATTACAATCATTCTTTAAAATTCATTAAAAATATGAATGATTGTAATATTTTAACGTGTATGCATATCTTTGTGACAATGCTCAATGTTTTTTATGTATTTTGCTGTGACAAGACATTAAGTCAGCTGATGAAGGACCGATAATGGTCCGAAACATGTACTGCACCTAGGTTTAAGTAAATGCATTAAGGTATTGATAGGCGGAACCTGCTAATTTGAATAAACAAATTACAATTGTCAATACGGACCAAAAATGGAAAATTTTCCCAATTCTGAGGGCAGCCATGCCTTAACTGTAAGTTAGTAAAACCCACAGACAGAAAATATGTGTTTAATTCTAGAGGTAGGTCATTGTAAATGAAATCAGTAAAAGGAGATATAATATAAAATAAAAAAGTAATAATAATTTTAATATGCGACAATATTAATCATTATAAGTAATGTTATGTCACAGGATTCGTATTGATATCTATAACTGACTCAGGTCAATGATTATAAAGATTAAAATAATATCAATTAATATAGTTGTTTATCGTACTAGCCTTGGCACTCATAGAAAACAAGTGAAAATTAACCTACGGTTATATATAAAGTCCAATACAATTCTTAATTGCTTATAAAATAGCTGACATACACCCTGCGAGTTCTAGGTATTAACATTAATATCGGTAAGAATGGGAAAACTTTTAAAAGTCATGAGAAAAATTAACCACAAATATGAAACTGTTTCGCTGCTTTGTGTTTTCTGTTCTTTATTACGGAGTAGAAACATGGACTTGAACTGAATAACTCAATAAATAATTAGAGGCCTTTGAGATGTGGTTCTATTGACGTATGCTGAGTATCATGGACAGATCATATCACAAATGCTGGGATCCTTCGAAGAATGCGAAAGAATAAGGAAGTACTGGTCACTGTAAAAACTAGAAAGATGCAATATCTTGGTCACATTAGGTGTCACAAAAGCAGATACCAACCACTGCAAGAAATTCTGCAAGGAAAAATACCCGGAAAGAGAAGTGTTGGCAGAAGACGAATCTCCTGGCTAAAATACCTCAGAGACTGGACTCTCAAGACATTGGAAGATTTACTCTAAACGGCTCAGAACAGAAAAAGCACAACCAAGATGGTTGCCGACATCCGGAACGGATAGGGACTAGAAGAAGGAGAAGAAGAAGTCTTTGGAATGGAATCCTTACAAAATATGGTATTAAATTTAACAAACTTTGAATATTAATTAACAAATACTGAAGTAAAAATTAAATAATTCAAATCCTGAATCAACATCCTGCTTGAAAAACTGGCAGTTAAGGAAAGGAGGATTATCAGAAAAATTCTTCGTTCAAACTTCAAAGATATTCTTTACAAACTTCGGAGCATCTTAGAAATATACATCTACACCGAATTGATAACAAGCGTAATCCGAAAAAATATAATCTTTTACGCTTTTACGCTCACCTCTTCAGATTGCCAGCTGAAATAATTTTTAAGTGTGTATTATCATACTTTAAAAGTCTCAAAACGATTCCTCCCTCCTTGGCTGGTGGATATCGATATGGACCTTTTAAAGTATGGAATTTGAGGAACATACATTCATCTTGAACATCACTCACAGGCTCATCAAGGAGAAGTCACAACTCGACAGAAGCATGTTCATTCGGATGCATGTAAGAAAGCACAGTCCTTAGTGGCCCTGACAATGAACAGAAGAGAATCATAATAAATTATTAATGTTAACAATAATAATACATTGAAAAATCCCCATCAATCCCAGAGTCCTGAAATTTGGAAAGTCAAGCAATTCTGCTGCTTGGGAAGCATACTTTCTGAGGATAACATATGTGTTTTAGAGGTTAATAAAAGCATAGCTCGTCCTATACTTGCGTTTCATCCAAATAATAATTCTTTAGCACCGTAATACGCATTAGAGCATGGTTAGATAGAAGACGTTTACAAAGCCTTTGTTTGGGCTGTTGTATTGGATAGAGTGCGGGGTCCAATCACCCCCTCACCCAAACCTCATTTGATTAAAAGAACAACATGAAGAATGGCTGTACGCATCTCATCAACGACTACCAGGTGAATTAAAAGAACTACGATTTATGGTGGAACATGAGGAGCCTGGTAAGAAAAGGAGTGCAGCTGGTTCGGGACACCAACAGTTTCCAGTTATCACGAAAAAAAAAGAGGGTGCAGGAGCTAGGCTCTCGAATATAATTACAGGCTTCTGTACAGTCGTCGTGGTCATGGAGACTACCCGAGCCCATTGAGGAGTAGCAAGGCGACCTACATTCCAACTCTCAACTACAATAACGAGAATTTGGCACTCACCTCAAGACACGAGAGTCAGCCACAAGTGATGGAAATGAGGTACAGTGTGAGTATATTCTGATGGCACAAAACTTAAGCTTAGCACAAAGTAAGTTTCGAATATGGGAGAGTCCATGTGCTGCAGCGTATGAGGGGAGGAGGGTTCACTCCATTGGATGCTACGGAAGTGTTTACGACGGCTGCTGGTAACATTATCTGTGTTGCGAGTTAATATTTCAAGTGAGAAAATGAAACGCTGCTTCAGCTTAATTAAGGACCGGCTTGTCTTTGAAACCTAGCTGGGCGTCCATGCTTACATTCCATTACTGCGTGAGACACAACGTTGTCAACTCTCCACTATAGCCATTGAGAGCAAGCAGCGAGACTGGACAGTACTGCGTACAACTGAGTAGCACTGGAGACATGACAGGGGAGTTAGCATCTAGGACCAGACTCTGGACTTCACGTGGAGTATAGAGCTCGAGTCAGCCGGGAAGGCGGTGCGCAGAACACAACGCCACCATTACTTCATGCCTCACTTCCATCCCACCAATCACAGTCTGTCTTGAGAATCTGAGCTAGTGTGTTGTCAGGAAAGTGAAGTGATCATATCGTAATATTTAAAGAGCCAGTCGAAGCGATTGTGTACATTTTGAGTGCTATGGAAACACTGGGAAGTCAACGACAGGTTGTGCATAGGCAAGTCCGAGAAATAGTTTACGAAGTGCACGAATACTTGAAAAGTGTACAGCAGCGTGAAAGAGACGGGATCGATGAGCTAAGCGGCGTGTTGCCATACCGCAGTAACTCACGGCAGTAGCTTGCGGTATGGGGACTCGGAAATGGTGGACCTGTTGCAATAGTGGTCATCAGGGGCGTATATACAATTCTTTTTCGGAGGGGGCTGACTATCCTGGAAAATTGTGAGTATTTTCAGGGGCTTGTCACCGCAAAACACCCAGAAATATCAACCTATATCTTAGAGCATATAACTTTGTGTAATTATTTTAGATAAGATTCAAAGTTTATACTGTATAGCCTACAAATATTACGCAATACAAAAAAGTTGTAAAATACAACACAACACACAAATAAAATTTTATACTTAATGAATTTTTCTATTATGATCTATGGAGTATGAATAGCAAATATCGAAATATTTGTCAATTTACTAAGCAGAAAGGTAAACAGTTTTTTTTTTACAAGTTGATAATTTATTTCTCAAAAGTACCGTACTGTGGAATTCACAGTTTTGCCTCACAAGGCTGAGTTTACCCCGTTCCAGCCCTCAGACTAGAATTAAAATTTCTTGGTAGATCCGGGAATCGAATTCGGACCTCCGGGTCGGCAGCCAAGAATGCTAGCCACTACACCACGAGATAGTCTAATTTCAATCTTAATATTGTTTATAACTTAGCCAATAAGTTAAGATTAGGGTACAACCAAATTTACAATTATTTTATGCTTTTATGCTCTTTTTAATTTTATTGGCTTTTTCGGGGGGGGGGGGGGGGGGCTGGAGCCCTCTCAGCACCTCCCTTTTATACGCCCCTGGTGGACATGTATCTCTGTCTCTCTATGCGCAGTTCCCGGAGAGCCGGCCGCCTTCCCGGCTGACCCGAGCTCTACAGTGAACAATGGTTATTGTCAGCACGTGCTACCGCCTAACGTTTGAGTCACCGGTCATTAACGAAGAAAGCGAGGGAACTACTATACTATGTCTCCAAGCAGCACAGTAGTAGTTACACCTCCACAACCTTCCTTTTCCCCCTTTCTACTCCCAACTTGTGACTCCGTATAGCTTTGTGCCATGAGGTAGTAATCAAGCTCTGTCTGCGAAAATACCGAGTCATATCACGTGGCCTGACAACATCTAAAGTCTGTGGTAGTGACTCAAAATGGTAAATAGAGTCAAATCTCACTCATACTCTCATACATTAATCATATTACAATTTTCGCACTTATAGACTACTTTGTATCTTAAAGACACTGAGTCATCTCCATTGACTAGTGACTCAAAATGGTAAATAGAGTCAAATCTCACTCATACACTCATACATTAATCATATTACAATTTTCGCACTTATAGACTACTTTGTATCTTAAAGACACTGAGTCATCTCCATTGACTAATGACTCAAAATGGTAAATAGAGTCAAATCTCACTCATACACTCATACATTAATCATATTACAATTTTCGCACTTATAGACTACTTTTTATCTTAAAGACACTAAGTAATCTCCATTGACATTTATTTCTGTTACACGTTTCTCAATTATACGTTTTCTCATTTACAGGCTTCATTAATCTGGTCCCTGCTTAAGAATTGCTATCATTGGTATGCTATCGTAATAAAGGTTTGAGTTGTGTCCTTAGCTTGGAACGACGAGTTTACACAATTTCTATAATACATTTCCTCTAATGGCACCTCCCCATTGTGTGTTAGATGTGATCGTAAAAAGGACAGTGGTAACAATGCCTAGTATTAGCTGTTTAGATGGAATGTTTCAAAGATACATGCTCGTGATTTGTAAATTGTAGCTAAAATAACATAGGCGCTTCTTAGCCAACCAAAAGTAAGTAAATCGGTGACAATGACCGAAGAGGTAAAGTTATCTCTGTTGTTGATGGAAAATGACACCAATATTTCTCTAATAAAGAATGAGGAGAGGGAATGGTAGGATGTATTAAGAGTTATGCTGAGCTATGAAACTTATCAATTACTGTTTGTTCTTCAAACCAAGTTACGATATGCTAAATAAACGATTACTTTCCTTTACGCTTCATTTTTAAGTTTGCCTAATTTGTACGTCATTTATGAGGTTCCCTTTCAAGTACAGCTATATGAATGTGAGGTTTGTCCGCACGGTGATTAAGACTTCTATTTGTTTGCCCTTGACAGTGTGTGGCGTGTTATTGCTGAATAAGCCATCCTCCCCAGTCATGCGCCAGGTGGAGTGATTTGCCAACCAAGGTCTTCATTTGATCAGTACATTTACTGGAACATCGATCTGTGGTTGCCATCCTTCTACTTTCCTGCCCTACCATTTTTTTCATCGGAACCTGCCATCGTGGAATGTGTCGTATCTCAGATAGACATTGCCTATTCTTCCCAAGATCCTTTGCTTAATTTGAAGCTTTTCAAGAAAAGGTATATTCGTTCGATGCTGTGTCCACGATATACGTATGACCCGGTGGTAGACCGGCATTTCCAATGCTTCTATTATATTTATTCTGCTTTCTAGATGCCCCCTAGGGGGCTCACAACAAGTGGGTTGTGGTTTGGAGACCATGGGACCCCAACTGAGTCTGGAATTGCTTCCATTTAGTTGTGCTGATCCTTCTTTTCGAACTCCCTTGATCAACTCTTGTTCTCTTCCGATCTCGACGGTATTAGGGTTTCCGAGATTTAGGGTGTCTTTCACTTTTCTACCTCAATCGGTTCTTGTATTTTTTAGCCTATTTTCATTACATGAAATAAGTAGTTCCGTGAAGAGAAAAGTAACCTATATTCATTTATTCCAATGGTCTTCTCCATTAAAACTCTCCAGCCTATTACAAGGATTTTCCATGCGATATACTACATAGCTTTTGGTTCACGACCTATGTCTTCACCAACGCCATTACAATGAGATGTTATGAGCTAGAATATACAGCTTTCAATATCAGTGATTAAGACTCCCCCCGCGGGATGGTAACAAAGGAAGGGAATTAATTTTCAGAATAGGCAAATGCATAGCTTCTATGATATACGAAAAGTAAGTTACAGAATTTAGTGCCATTAGATAAGGATTCTTATCATATTCCAGCATACGAATCATAATCGCCTGAGTAATAAAAAAAAAAGGTTTCGCAATTTTGTACTGATGAATCTTGAATTCTTGAAAACAATTTAACATCATTAGATGACCCTATACTAAGCTCTGAATAAATATTCAATGTGCTGAGTTGCATTGTACTCGAGGGATTAGATTGCCAGAAAAGTTTTTTGCAATATTTGAAAATCACTTCGCCGCCATGATGATTTTGTGTTTCTCAGGATTAGAGAAAGTCACATATTTGTCCTTACTTAATAGTCCTCTAATAACATACACAATTTCAGTTTGATTGCTTAAATAGTTTCGGAGATATTGAGAATGAATCGTATGGACGTCATGTTGGATTATTTTATATGCTATAGAATTATAGGCTATGCCAGCAGATGAATATTATAATCACGTCAGTAGTCATGGTTTTAAGACGAGTTAACCCTAAATCTGTGATGTGAAAACCAAGGTGATGAACCATTCAAATACTGTATGTACACCATGCCCAGCAGATGATATATGTATATGTGACAGTGCTTCTCTTTGTAAGTAAGCATGTAGACAGCTGTTTTGTTTTTATTAGTTACCAGACGTCAACTCTCATTCGTAAAGATGCTAAAGGCCTGTGAAGGTCATAAATACGCCAGAAATCTTGCACAAGACAAGCCCTCCGGTGATGACGGTCATAAGTCAACGCTGCTGGACCTGCAGAATGAACACATCCATGATAATATCTTAGGAGAGCTCTCAGCAGGCAAGCCTCAATACGGAGAAATGCACAGTCACTTATTTGCGGGACTATATTTCACTTGATTATGACACAACTCGCCGTGAATATTCTCGACATGCACAACATGTAAATGTTGCATAATGTGCTTATCTTCATCTCCACTCACAAACAAATCTTCCGACGAAACAGATAAAACTAAGATAGCCTACATTTTTCTACCAATATATTTGTAATATCAAAAGGAGAGCTTCTATATATTTTCCAACAACTTCAGTGCAATTGATTTGTGAGTTAATTGTACAATTAATAACAGCGGGGAAGAGGATGGAGTTTGGTTTTAAGTGCAAAGAAATCAAATGTATTACCTGAATTGCCACTTTCAGGGAGCACTACATAATCCAAAAGCAGTTAGATAGAAATATGTGGTTCAAGAACATAAACTGCGATTCCTACGTGTCTGCGTTAATTTTTTACTGTGGTCGTTGGCATCACGAATGACTAGGTTAGACGACTGTCTGATCGAAATCTTTGGTCGCTACTAGGATAGATGATTGCCTGGACGAAACCACCGGCCGCTACTACATTAGACCACTGTCTGGACGAAACCATTGGTCACTAAAGTACTAGGTTACACCACTGTCTGGACGAAACCATTGGTCACTACAGTACTAGGTTAGACCACTCTTTGGACGAAACCATTGGTCACTACTAGGTTAGATGTTTGCCAGGACGAAACCATTGGCCGCTACTTCATTAGACCACTGTCTGAACAAAACCATTGGCCACTACTAGGTTAGACGATTGCCTGGACGAAACCATTGGCCACTACTACATTAGACCACTGTCTGAACGAAACCATTGTTCACTACAGTACTAGGTTAGACCACTCTTGGACGAAACCATTGGTTACTACTAGGTTAGACGATTGCCTGACGAAACCATTGGCCACTGCTAGGTTAGACGATTGCCTGGACGAAACCATTGGCCACTGCTAGGTTAGACGATTGCCTGGACGAAACCATTGGCCGCTACTAGATTATACCACTGTCTGAACAAGAGAATTGGCCACTAGTAGGTTAGACCACTGTCTGGTGTACCGTGCGCCTTAAATTGCACACCACGACCATGATGGGGAGCTGCAGCAAGTCTGATGATCGCAGGTACAAATCCAGGCGCTGACAACGTCTATCCTGAGTGTGGTTTTGTCCGTGATTTTACCACACTCCCTGCGGGAAATGATGGGATAGTATCGTATTTCAAGTCCTGTGGCACCGACGCTGTCTCTAATTCAAGTATCTAGGAGCACTGGAAGTACTTCTAATGCAATTATATGGTGATGATGATGATGATGATAATTGTTGATTTAACATCTGGATTATCGGACCCTAATGGCTTGAGTGATAGTGAAGATGATAATGTAATATAAACTATAACTAAAGCTAGCTACAAACTTGAAGCTAAAATTAATTACTGACTTACGTAGGCTACTAGAAGGAGAAATAATTAAAAAAGAAAGAAGAATGATATTAATAAAGGATAAATACAGGTGTACGGCAGGGTGATGGTTTATCACCCCTTCTGTTCAACTGTGTTTTAAAGAAAATTGTAAGAATTTGGAATTTAAAGCTAAAAGAACATAACATTTCGCCAGTAACTTTAGGGAGAAGAAACAAAGGCATTGCAATAAGTTGCCTAGCATTTGCAGACGATCTTGCTATATTGTCAGAAAACCTAACAAGTGCAACAACACAAATCAATCTCTTGGAAGAAACAGCCAACAAAACAGGTTTGAGAATCTCCGTAGAAAAAACTAAATTTATTACAAACATCAAGAACGCTTCAAAATCTTTGGCAACAGATATTGGCCCAGTGGAAAAAGTAAAGAAATTCAAATATCTGGGAGAAATAATTCAAGAAAATGGTTTAGAAAAATCTTCGGTAGAAGAAAGGGTACACAAGATGGAAAGAGCATTTGGTATCACTAAGAATTTTTATAACAAAAAGTGCTTATCTAAAAATCTTAAAATAAGGCACTACACTACAGTGGTGAAACCGGAATGCCTATACGCAAGTGAATGTCTGGTACTAAACTATAGATTAGATAAACTTGAAGTACTAGAAAGGAGAATCATGAGGAAAATTTTAGGCCCAGTGAAAACAGCAGAAGTATGGAAATTAAGATCTAATGATGATATATACAGGAACATAGAAAATATAACAGAAACGATAAGAAAAAGGAGATTGCAATTTTTTGGACATATTTACAGAATGGATGATTCCAGATTAACAAAAAGGATATTCAAGTACCTTTGGGAGAAAAGGGCAACAACTAGCTGCACTCAAGAAGTAAAGAAAGATTTTGAAAGAAATAATATAAGTGAAGAAGAAACGGTGAACAGAGAGATCTTTAGAAAAAGGGTATTAAGTATGAAAGGATTCCAAGGAAGATTGCCAAAGAAACCTGGTGCGAAGTTGTCCGAGGACAGAAAGAAGCAGCATAGTGAACGGATGAAGGAGTACTGGAGGGAACGGAAGAGAAAACAACAAAGTGTGAAGAATTGAAATTGGCACGTGGTCCCTAGCAGGCCTCATCGGAAAGAATAATAATAAAGGACAGGAGGAATAGAAATGCTAACAACCTTGGAATAATGAAGATTGAGGTTCTTGGAAGGAAGGAGAGCCATGAAAGCCCAGATAGGAATGAGAAAGAGGCGAAGGTCCGCCCAAGAGTTACTGCCAAAAGGAGTAAAACCAGACCCAGCTCTAGAATACCTCGAAGTCGCCAACTCACGAACCCACAAGCTGTGAGCTCTGGTGGGTGCATTATTATCCAGGATGCACCATAAGTGGTGGGGCTACATACTGTACACACTGTCTCCTTTAGGGTCTTGTACAGATCGCAGGAGATACCATGAAAAGAAAGGAAGAGGTCTGTCCCCACGAAGAATGAGAGATCAGTAAAGATGAGACAAGGACCAATTAAGGCGAGAAAATGAAAGACTCCCTATGCCTAGGATACCCTAATATCATGGGGGTCAGAAGAGGACAAGAGTTGACCAAGAGAAGTTGGCAGAAAAAATGACAGAGAGGAGCCCCTCAAAAGTAAGTGTAAGCAATGATTGACTTAACAGGGGTCCCGTGGTCGCCAACTCACTAGTTGTGAGCCCCTGGAGAAAATAGGATTTTAACAAATACTAAAAAGTTGTAATCACTTTCGTAGAATTCCCCCTTACATATTCACTGACAAACTAAGAATTATGGTGGAGGTGATAATGTTGTTTATCTAAGAGAAGTATAGATAGATTTATTTCGTCAGGCAAGATTAGGGCTATTGGGTCCTCTTCCATTATACAATTAATACACAATGAACAATACAAATGTACTAGCCTACTTAGTAATGCAATGTTGATACAATTGCATATAAAAACAGATTAGCTTGGTGTAGGCAGTAAATTGTTGTATTACTAATTTATTGGTAGGGTGAAAGTATTAAGGATATCATCCCCAAAAGAAAGAAAGAAAGAAAGAAAGAAAGAAAGAAGTACTGTAGAACCTGAGAGTTAGGAGCTGTTATCAATTACATATGCTAATGGAGTCAGACAGTAACACCAACAAGTATGGATAGTATCAGTTAATGGATTACGGGAAAGCAGTTCTGGCAGGTCAGTCGTTATATTCAATTTGAATATTCACTGCCTCCAGGTTAATGTGAGATACAACATAAGGTACACCTTGTCGAGGAACGCCCTACCTGCCATTATTCAGTAGAGTAACACGTTATGGATTCAGGAACTCATAAAGAACAGGTGAATCTATGATTCCCACACTAATCTTTTGACCTTGAGTTTGGGATAACATTCAATTTTAATTTGAAGTTTTGCGAGGAATACTTTAGGAACTTTCCTCAAATTAAGTAAGAATAATGGTCATTTATTGCCGTTACTTGTGTGACTGGCTGCGTAGCGCTGTAAGAAGGCTATCTTGTGTTGCGGTATAATTGGTTGGCATTTGAGTGTGTTTGAATGTGAGAGGTGTTAATAGCTTTAATGGTACGTTAAAATATCCCTTTCTGGATAAAGTTTGGTACCCTGGTGTCTTTTAAGCCACAGCAGTTAAATGGACGTTATATCAATCACATTCATCATCATCTTCCTTCCATGTATTGGGCCAAATGTCCCGTTACGGTCTTGCACTTTCCCTCCATCTCTTCATCGGACGTCCTATCGATCTATTTCCCCGTGGCTGGTAGCGAAGGATCTCCTTTGGAAATCTTCCAGGTTCCATTCTTTGGACATGATGCTTCCAGTTCTCTTGGTAGTCATAAATGTATGTAGTTATTGGTTTCATTTTAGTTCATTCAGCACATCCTCCTTTCTCTTATGATCCCATTTGGTATAGCCTGCTTTTCGGCGCATAAAGGTAATTTCGCGTGCTGTGAGTCTGGAGATGTCCTGAAATCGTATTGTCCATGCTTCACTGCCATAGCATAGGGTTGGTCTGGCTAATGTGTTATACAAACGCAAGCGTGTATGCCTTTGGACAAGAGATGGCTTCATGACGTTATTGATGATTCCTGTTGTTCTGGTATAATTAGTTATTTTTGCAGTTATGTCTCGTTCTTCTTGAAAAGATAAATGATATCCTAAATACTTGAATTCGTTAACTCTTTCTAAAATTTTACCATCCAGACAAATTTTACTGGGGATAGGGTCCTTACCCTTAAAGGCCATTCATTACTTTATTCTTTTCAGTAGAAATGCACATGCTGAATTTTGATGCCACTTTCTGGAGGTTGAATACTGACCACTGCAGATCATCTTCGGATGCTGCTACCAATGCAACATCATCAGCAAATAGTATAGCGTCTAAATTTTTTAGATGCCTACTGATAGGTATTGAACCATGTCTTTCACACCTCCATTCCTTTATTATAGCATTCATGTTGATTATGAATAGCAATGGAGAGAGTCCACAGCCTTGTCTTACCCCTCTGCTGATTACATTACATTAGCTTAATATACCCTCACTGAACGAAACGTTAGCCACCTCTAGGAAACATCGTTCTAATACGTAGTAACATAGCCTGGATGGTTCCAAAGAAAAGCCTGCCTTCTGGTCTCAAGGAGGAATGGGCAACATGGAAGGCACGGGATGGACTTCCAACAGGAGTGGACAGAACTACCCTGCATACGCATTAATCGCGTTTTTCAACTGATTGATAGCGACGTGATGGTGGAGAGCAGCAGACATTTCACCATCTTTGCTAATGTACATTTTGTCCATCAACTTGCAGCAATGCTGTTGACTTCGCCCACTACCGACCAAGAAACATTTAATTACTAGACTGACAACCTACCTTGTTATCTTGATTCATATGTAAATTTTATCTACGTAGTTATAATAATGCCAAGCTGCGTCTGTAAAAAGCTTTGCTCAGCTGTTTTCGTTTATAACTTTACATTTTATTTTACAGGTAGTTTATATTCAGACTTTACTCTCATGATCCTCTCTTTGTGGACCTCGTGTTGTAGCGGCTAGCATTCTTAGCTGTCACTCCGGAGGTCCGGGTTAGATTCCCGACTCTGCCAAGAAATTTAATTCTGGTTTGCGGGCTGGAACGGGGCACAATCAGCCTTATGAGGCAAAACTGAGAGGTGGGTTCGATTTCTTCCTCACCCATTCCGAACGTGGTTTTCCGTGGTTTCCCATTTCAACTCCAGGCAAATCTAGGGATGGATCTTACCTTAAGGCCAAGACCACCTCCTTCCGCATCCTCACTTAAATTGCAAATACACACGCTAATAAGGTTGGTTGGTTCCTCAGTTTAGGGGCTGCGACAACGTGGTCATGTAGCCCCGTGTACTCTGGGTGAGTGTACAATCTGTCTGATAACCGGTGTTAATTGTGATGACTGTATTCGTGTGTGTTATCTGTTTTTAACTCAAGTAAGGACTGCAGACATTGCATTTTCAAGTAGTTCCTACTTTTGCTACCAAACGCCACCGTCAACGACAACTAGTTCTGAACTTGGTTACTAGATGCCACCGCAGTCGGCTCCTAGCGACGAACACTGGAACCTAAGAGCGTTTGTCAAATCTAACCTATATTTTAGCTTCACACAAGTGTAATTAGTGGAAGATTCTTTTACATGCCATACATCTATGACATGGGACCGCCTGCTTTACTTCCCTCCGTAGGAAGGCATACTGAGGGACTTTTAAAGCTCTTAAAAGGTCCGACGACTTGGACCGGGTATGAACCCGCGATCTTGGGCATAGAAGCTCAGTATGCTATCAACTTCGCCCCCGAAGCCGCTACTAATAAGCTTACACCCATCTTTACCCTTTCGGCCGCGAATTATAAAACCATGCGTGAAAAGAATCATCACAGATATTTTTGGAACTAGGTAAGGTGTCTAAGACAGAAAATTAGTGTCATTATTTGTTTGACTATTTATTTTACAACATAATGGCTGATACCAAATGGCATCATTGGTACCGGAAGTGTGATTCTTATATGCAAATCATGTGTCCGTATGTTCGTAAACATTTTATTTTAACAACTGATAATATGATTATAGCTGAGTTTTTCCTTCCTGAAGTTCAACATAAATTCACAAACTTCGGAAAATAAAACATCTATTTACTACAATATAAATTCTAACAATAATAGTTCAGTTAAATCATTTTTCTTTATTTCGATGCCACGTAACTAAAGAGGCTGTCCGTATTAGATACGAACAGTCCAAACACTCATTTTACATGGTAACGCTCAAAACATTTGCTATTCTTATTCATACACAAAGCTACATGAATGTTTTTGCATTCCACCCGCGAGTTTGTACATTTGTTTGTTATCTACATGCTGAGGACAGTGAGCCAGTTGATCAAAACGAGCATCAGCAACTGGATGAGGATTTTGATGTTTTCTTCTAGAAGAGTTTATCGTGTTCAGGATGTTCATGTGGTAATGCCTTGGAGTTATCATTGATATAGAAATATGTTCTTCGATTGTAGACCCGATTTCTTGTCATTACATCGGCTATACGTGTATATCGTGTCTCTCTTTTTTTTTACATAAGTGGTTTTATTTACATAGTAATAACTTTACACACACAGAAAGGAATTGTCAGTGCACAATGTGAATAGTCAACACAGAAAATAAAAGTCTCTGCACCATTGCACAGTGGGTCAAAATCGAAATCTAGGGGGATGAAATTATTTTTACGTTTTAATCGTGAATTTAGAGTGAAAGCAACTTATATAATTTGTTTACTTCATAATAAACATCAGTTAAGACCTATTTTAAGCTATGTATACACATGCAAGAAATTGTCTATGACTAGGAGTTGGATAGAGCATTCAGTTATCTCTTCAGAACAATTTTCGACCCCTAATTTACTTTTAACAAAGTCACAAAGTTCCACCTTTGACATAATCGTCGAACCCAGTGCTTCAAACAGTTGTAAACGTGTGAGAACTGGTTGCGCGGCATCTTCTAAAACGTAAAATAACTAAGTAAGTTGCAAAAAGATGCAAAAAATCGTATAACTGGCGTAAACTACAAGACTTTATCTACATTTTAACATTAAGTAGAAAGTGACACAAAGTGACGCGACATACTAAAAATCTAAGTGAAAATATAAATTTAAAAATAATAGTTTAATATTATATAATGCAAATATAGCTAAAATTACGTAACAATTACGCTCATTAATAACTGAAACACGTTACAAAGATCATACCTTCAGCTGCATGTTCCATCTTAAAGCATCACACTAACCACAAAGACAACCAAACTACAGTCACTTACATTCACCCTCCAATTCAGACTGCTCGAACAGTGGTGACAGATTTACACTAAGATGCATTTATATCCCAGAATAGTGAGCGGCAATTATATGAGAATGCTGTAAAAGTAATAAATTTAGATTTTTTAATTATGAAAATAAATAATGTTGTCCTCCTAGATTTCTATTTTGACCCACTGTGCATTGTTTGTAAAGCAACACAGAAACAAATTGTCACTGCACCTTTGTAAAAGGTCAACACAGAAAGTAATCGTCACTGCACCATTTTAAAGTCAAAAGCACTTATAAGCATTAAACACTCCAGGCTGACGATAAGAACTCGTGGCTATCCAAATCAAAACATACATAACAGCCGTCCAAACGCTGCAGTCAGTGTTCCATGTTTGGCGGATTTCCATCTCTCCCTGAGGAGGTGGTCCAAGAACCCCACCAGTGTGTGGTCCCGAGACCTGTGGCGGGAGAGGTTATAATGAATCGCTCCCGCAGTGAACCAGAGGATGGCGTTACGCTTTTCCCCAGTGGAATGTTGTACTGCAAAACGTTGCACCTTCATGCCATCGGACACATCCAGCGGCCGTCCGCAGATTCCAGATACTACCTGTAGGGTCCAAGTCCAGACGACTGTCGCATTCCCACACGTAGTGACCCAATGGTCTAATGTGTCAGTGCGACCACAGGCGTCACACAGGTCGACATCACTCTGCCCATGCCGAGACAGTTTTTCTCTGGTCGGCACAATTTCATTGAGGTACTCATACAATGTCGATCGACTTTCATTAGCCCAGTAGGCTACATTTTGTATGAAGGCATTCGAACGATTCCTGATAAGACATGAATGCTTAAAAATTGTTCTATTTCAGCCTTTGATGTATTCACAGATTTTCCAGTCTTTTGGCAGGAGTAAAGATTTGTTTGATAGGAGAAATTCTCGATCATAGCATCAGTACAAAACCTCTTGAAGAACTGAAGAGGTGTATCATCATAATCTAAATCCTGCAAAATATTTTCTTCAAAGTTTGTGTCAAATTCTTCAATATCTTTGTGTCTTCATTTGATGGTGTTATTACTTTGATTTGCTGTCCTAATCTTCTTTGTCACTTGTTTTCCATCTTGTTCGTCTTTGATCCTCTCCTCCTCTTCTCTATCATATTCTTCCAGAATTCTTTCTGTTTCATGTACTTCAATATCCATAGGACACTGGACTTCTGAAGCTTTCTGATGAATGGAATCCATGAACAAACTTCTTTCTTGCAGAGGAGCATCGTATTCAGCGTCCGACTCATCAGTCAGTTCTGCCTCGAATACATCTCCTAATACTTACAAAATAATCTGATCTTCAGATAATTTCAATATTTTGGTTGTCATCTAGAAGCAAAAGAGAGAAAACTGTAGCCTATAACAACAGTTCTAAGAATTTCCTGCTAATGATTTATAATAAGAAATAATCTACAGGAATGCAATAAAATATTCAACACTACCGGAGAGGTAAACATTTATGGGACGAATTACTTATTTGGGTCCCAATGATTCCAAATGGAGTCATGACTTTCTGGTGGGATGTTCAAGAAACCAATTTACAGAAAACGTCCGTAATCATCACTTAACACTAATCAGTAGAACTTTAACTGCTGCCAAAAACAACCATTTCGCTCAACAATGCACAGTATTCCAGCATAATTCAAATTAGTTCACCAGCTGACACTAAGCATTGAGAACATACACTGCAACGTTATTGATGTGTAACATCTTTCCACTCGGTATCTGGATATTTCTTGTGGGGGTGATTTTGAAACATGAAA
Source organism: Meconema thalassinum (assembly GCA_946902985.2). Lineage (NCBI taxonomy): Eukaryota > Metazoa > Arthropoda > Insecta > Orthoptera > Tettigoniidae > Meconema > Meconema thalassinum. The sequence continues at coordinate 224,826,469 of OX336394.1, forward strand.
CGGAAATGGATGGGACGGAAACAATGAGCGCGCGCGGTGGCGGAGATTGATACCACGACGAACTGTCGGTCATGTGGCTAGGTGGAATCTATATCGCATACAAAATTACTTCAAGGTTTGGAGGCCCCATTAAATATATTCTTCCTACAATAAATCATCTTCAAGTTGTCGTTGTTTGGTGTGAAAATATTCATTATATCATACTAGCTATTTTACCCGGCGTTGCCCGAGAGGTGTATTTACATGTTATAGAAAGATACATGCCAATATATTACTCAAGGTATATTCACTTTGCCCCGAAGTGAGTTTAAAACATAGTTCTCATGGGCTCTGAAGTTAATCAAGTGCAATATTAACTCACTGTAAATCTAGGCGAAAGGTACTGTGGAGTACAATAACGTAGTAGAGAATGCAACAATAAAGAAAGGGCAGTATATGCACATTTCTCAAGGACCAAGTCTCACAATTACAGTAATTTCCTGATCGTCTTTTTTTTTGTGATGGGTGTAATTTAGACGTCTTGTTCCCACAGGTCTCTTTCATTTTTAGCCTATTTTCAATTTTGAAAAAAAAAAAAAGGCTTATGAGATCACCTTTCGTCCGTGTGTGTGTGCGTGTGTGTGTGTGTGTGTGTGTGTGTGTGTGAGGTGTGTGTGTGTGTCCCCCTAATAAAATCTAAACGGCTGGAGCGATTTCAATGAAACTCGGTAAGTTCATAGCACTATTCCCGGCGACCTCGACCGTGCCCTTCAAATTTTGTTACGTCTCACCAATCCAACATGGCGGCTGTGCGAAATATTTCACTAGCATTCAATATCTCCGAAGCTATTACCGATATCTCCCTGAAATTGTGTACGGTGATAAAGGGCACTACTAGAAGTTCACCTATGAGACTTTCAAAAACCTGGTGACTACAAAACCAACATGGCGGTCAAGCGAAGTTGAGACTTTTAAATAGACTTTTCTCGCGATTTAACTATCCAAACGTAATGAAACTTGGTACAGCAAATGTTTATACACATTGTAATGCACTGGAGTCTAATTTAGTTCAATTGTTTACATAACCTCAAAATGGCGGCTGTGCGAAATATTTCACTGACATTCTATATCTCCGAAACTATTACAAGATATCACCCTGCAATTTTGTGCGGTGATAAAGGGTACTGATACAAGTTTACCTATGTATATTTCATAAACCTGTAAAGTACAAAACGAACATGGCGACCAAGCGAATTTGAAATATTTTAATAGACTTTTCTCGTGATTTAACTCTCTGAGCGCAGTGAAATGAGGTACAGTAAATGATTTTACAGATTGTAATTCACTGCCATCTAATTTAATTCAATTGTTTACTTAACCTCAAGATGGCGGCTGTGCGAAATTTTAAAATTAAGTTTTTATTTCTTGTGTCGTAATCATGCGATCGAGGTGAAAGTTTGAATAATGAACCTAGGCAATAATTGTCCTTGAATGGTACATAACTCTATGGCCTATACATAAAACAATCCTAAATGGCGAGCTTCCGAAATATTTAGACAGTTCTCAATATCTATGAATCTTTTACAGCAACCAAACTGAATGTTTTATGTTCATAGAGACTATGAACATATGTTCACCTAAAGGACTTTCAGTAACCTGGTGAGCACAAATCCAACATGGCGGCGACGCGAAGTATAAATATTTAAATGGAGGTTTCTCGCGAATTAACTATCCGAGTGTCGTGAAACGTTGCACGTTAAATGCTTATACAAATGTTGATCCACTGGCATCTAATTTATTTCAATTGTTTGCATAATCACAAGATGGCTGCTGTGCGTAATTTTAAAATCCCGTTTTTACTTCTTGTGTTCTAATCATGCGATTGAAGTTTGAATGCCACACGTACACAATAATCTTAATGTAATAGTACAAAAATAAAAATCCATCCTGGCGACCATCTGAAATATTTAGACGGTTCTCAATATCTACGAATCTGTTACAGCAATTAGACTGAATTTTTGTATGTTGATAGAGGCAATTAACATTAGCAGGATATATGAAAATAGGCTGTATAGTTCTTCAAGGAACTACTTGTTAAATTGTTGCATCTACCTTTTTGAAAGGAAACAATATTTAAATTATTCAATATTTGGAATATTAAGTCATCATTCTGGAGTCAAATATACTTACGTTTTTTAACCCCGCACAAATGGTGTGATTAATGAGAAACGGCTTATCCATGTACATAAGGCAATGTGTAGGCTACTATAGCTCCGTATTAGGGAATAGTTTTGCTGTCTTTACATGCCTATTATCTCATATTGGGCGGCTTTGGTCTCGTATTTGGTAGCATGCTGAGCTTATATGCCCAAGGTCGCGGGTTCAAACCCGGCCGAAGTCATCGGAGTTTTGAAGAGCGTTAAAAATCCCTCAGTATGCCTTCCTTCGGAGGGGAAGTAAAGCCGGTGGGCCCATGTCATAGGTAATAGATTTATGTGATGTAAAAAACCTTCCACTAACTACACTCGTGTGAAATTAAAATTTGATTAACGCTATTAAGTTCCAATAGTCACCGTCTGGTTGCGGGGGTATCTATTAGCCAAGTTTGCAGCTAGGTGTCGTTGACGGTAGCATTTGGTACAAAAAGTAGGAACTACTTAAAACTGACTGTCTGTTGTCCTTATCTGAATTACATATAACACACAATAATACAGCCATCACAATTAACACCGGTTATCAGGCAGATTCTACACACATCCAAAGTACACGGAGCTGCATGACCGCGATGTTGCAGCCCCTAAACAGAGGAACTAACTAATATATCTCACCTTCTTAAAGTAAATGCAACAACGTATAATCCCAATATAATGTCAAATGAGATGCATTGATTGAGAACACATTGGGCTTCTTCTTTAGCCCCTAAATTATTTCGTAAGATAGGTCAAACGCTTGAAATGGCAGACATGGAATATCATTACTTCACCAATCCGTGTATAATTAATGAAGATCCTGTATGCTTAAAGATCCATAAGCCTTTTCTAATCAAAGCGGCTTCGAGTAACACGACGTGGTGGAAAGTAAAGAGATTAGCTCAAAGTATATGGTGTATAAAAACAAAGCAATGGAAAAAACAAATATAATTATAAATGTGACTAAGATTAAAACATATAAAAATCATTATGCAGTTCTAATTTAAATGACATTGAATGAATATAAATTTAATCAATACGATAACTTACTTCAGGTTAAGACAATGTTTCATTTAGAAAATGATTTGTCTATTGTTTAATATTTTATGGGTGTAGCAAAGTCCAAAAACTCCAATAGACGGCAGTAAGAAATGAAATAACGTCAGTGCTAGTTCTGGAAAAAGACGTAAATACAAATGGAGCGCTACTGTGAACAGATCCTGTACGCGTCAGAGTATTGAATGGGCAGGCAGTTTAAAGCGGTCAGGAGGGATGCGATCCAGATGGCAGTGAAAATGGTGCTGCAACCTATCTTGTCTTGTGTTAAATGAACAGGCAGTTTAAAGCTATTATCAAAGAGAACAAAACATATCTACAATTGCATTACATATGCCAGTTGCAAGTACCTATGGTAGATGTCGCATTCAACACTACTCTTGGTCCCTCACAGGACGTGTGCTTTCATTTCCCGAGTTTACGTGAGACAGAGTTAGGTGTGATGATTGTCTCCTCGTGATTTCCGGCGATAACTTTGTTCCGGACACAAACACTCCTTCGTCTGTTGTGTGTAGTCGTCATTTAGAGAGTCCCGCACCGTAGTTGTGATCGTTTAATCGTGCACCACGGTTGCGAGGGCAGCTTTAGCAAGTCCAGACATCGTAGGTTCGAAACTATCCTGAGTGTGGTTTTTCTACACTCTGTCCAGGCAAATGCCGGGATAGTACTTGACCAATGCTAGTAACGTACATGATAGGGACTTCATTGCCTCTGATACCTACGATGATATCCATTTAACTACGGAATCAACCGTCCAGTGCATATCCATAAGTTATCTTTTGAAAAATGGGGATCATGATGTTTTCTTGCGATTCTGTTGAATCATTCTTCAGTACATCCCCCAGGGGCTCACGACTAATGGGATGTGGGTTTGGTGACCATGGGACCCCAGCTGAGTGCGGTATTGCTTTCACTTATTTGTGCCGGGCTCCATTCTGTCATCTTTCCTGTCAACCACCCTTGGTCACGTCTCATTCACTTTCGACATTACGACACTCCTCCTCCTTCAGGGGCTAACAACTTGTGGGACGCTGGTTAGCGGTCAGGGGACCCCTGCTGAGTTCACGATTGCTTCCACTTAATTGTGCCGGGGTCCTCTCTGGCATATTTACTGTCGGCCTCCCTTGGTCAACTCTTGTTCTCCTCCGACCCTGACGGTATTAGGATATCCGAGGTCTAAGGAGTCTTTCAAATTCCCGCCTTAATTGGACCATGTTTCATCTTTCCTGATACCCTCATTCTTCGAAGGGTCAGATCTCATGTTTTTCTTTTCATCATATCTCCTCCGTTCTGCTCGAGGTCATAAAGGAGCCAGGGTGTGTGTAGCCCCCATCAAGGGCTCACGGCTGTTGAGTTTGGGAGAATACCTGAGCTGGATCTGTTTTTTCCCTTTGTCCAGTGATTCTGGGGCGGTCTCTCCCCTATTTCCTTTCCTATCTGCCTTTCATGGCACACCTTACCAAATCCGTCAATTCTCATTTTTTGAGGGTTGAGAGCATTTCATTTACCCGCATTTTATTTCCTTTATTCCTTCCTTTTGTCCCTTTGTTCTCCTAATCCGTAATTTGGTTGTAAGTTGTAGTTATTTTTAGTTCTAGTGTTCATTTTATCATCATTCTTCAATTTCATCCCAAAGAATTAAGAGGCCTATAGCCTCCATGTTAGACCATTTAACATCAACTATCATCATCAAATTACAATTTCAGCAATATCTTTTTCGGCAATGAAAACTGAAAGTTTGGTTTAAGTTGTATTCACAGTGGAAAGAATTTATTGTGTGAAATGTTTGGATTGCATATCCAGAAATGTAATCCTCTCCAAACATTAACCTGACCGCAGCAGTGGTCTTGCCAGCGTCATTGCAGAGAAATTGGTATCATCGATTACGATTATTATTGCGGAAGCCGAAATACTGCTTGCTTCCAAATAACTCATGTACTAACCACTCAGCAGGAAAGTTCATAAAGGTTTATAAAAATCGAGTGAATCTAATGGAATTCTATTTTAATAAGGTGCAAAGTTATGTTTAGTTTCTGTCATTTAATATCACGCTATTGTATTTTGTGGCCGGCCCCGTGGTGTTGGGGTAGCGTACCTGCCTCTCACCCAGTAGCCCCGAGTTCGATTCCCGGCTCTGTCAGAGATTTTAGAAACCGACGTGAGGGCTGGAACGGGGTGCACTCAGCCTCGTGAGGACAATTGAGTAGCTGTCAGACAGTGAGGCAGCCCCCGATCACGAAAACCAAGATTAACGGCCGAGGGGACCCGATGCGCTGATCACGCGTCACCCCAATATCTGCAGGCTAAATGGCTAGGCAGCGGTCGCTTGGGAGGCCTAGGCCCTTCATGGGCTGTATTGCCAGGGGTTATTATTATTATATTATTTTGTGATATAATTTGCATTTTGATATTGCGGAAATTATCTTGACAAATAGTGTCAAGTCTTTGTTATGCTATACTCGGATGACAGTGCTGTGTGAGCAGTTGAGTAACTAACGGGATTTCAAGTAAAGATCCTCATTTTCTATACCGGTAATGCAGAGCACAACTCGCATCCAGTCGGCCGTGTCTCGACTTGAGCTATTGTGCCCATTTAGCAAGAAATATGCCAATCACAGTATACCAGCGTAGCTCAATTCGGAATTTCGGGGCAGCGGTAAGTTCCCCCACTCTGTGACTCACATATTTTGGATTAATTAGAGGATACACTTGCAAAAATAACAACAAAATCAACTCCTATTTTAAACATATTTAATTAATAAAATTAATGGCGCTACAAACAATTAAACAATTTAATTACTGACCCAAATATCAACTGCTTGTTCCAAATGAACAAGGGATCACAAAATAAAATAAACAAATATTGAATTCAAAACCTGTGGTTTCCACATAAACCAACAATTCTTACTTAGTCTCACTTCCATAAAGCACTAACATTAAGTTTACATAACTCTGAGCTCTTTGGCTCCATGCATTTGCATTATTACGGTGTCATTCTTGTACACCTCAAACACTAGCTTTTATATTTTCTTATTTCTCAAGAACAAATATATAATTATATTTAAAATCTCTGTTAATTATTTAATTCAATATTTTGGGCATGTCCACACATTCAGCTGTTATCATCTCTCTTTATTTCACAAACATATTAAGGTAATCAGAAAATCAATTGTGTACTCCAGAGCGTGAAGGTACTTGACACAGTCAAAAAAACTATAGTTACTCCCGAACTCAGTTGCCTTCAATCAACTCGTGGAATCCCACGTCCATACATTATTACAATAGGGATTGTTATTTATCTCTTATGTCTTAAATAGACCATTATCATATAAGAAACTACGATCTGAACTGGCAAACGAAATATCTATCTTTAAGGACCTCGGTTCAACGCCCGGGTCGTTTACAACTTTAAACACTCCTGGTGTATTCGTTTCTCTTTAAAACAGCTTACGAGACGGTCTCAGTTCCTTCTCGCTTTAAGAAGGCTAGACTCCACTACATGGGGTGCGATTTATGACACGTTAGGGTGGGGAGACATCCCGTCTGGCCCAACATTTAGTAGCTTGTTTTCAAGGCTTTCAAAACAAACCTTTCCATTCATTCAGTTCTGGGGAGACCGGGCTTTATTGTACCGTATACATTCAAACAACTATTCTTTGGTTCAAAGACCATTATCATATCCTTGGCATTTATTAATTATGAGAGGGTCCTCATTGATTGGGAAGATTAAATACACATACGACGACGAAGAATTTCAGGGGCTTTTATCATAAGAAGATCCTGCATTCGAATCTCTTCAGGTGCCTCGGGAACAAATCCCTTACAGAGGGCTTATACAAAATGCGATTTAGAGTCGGCCGTGGCCCAATGACATACGCTCAATAATACCATATATTAGCTCCCTTTTTAAATACATACACAATGCCTCGTGATACCATATCACAAATAGAGGACTTACACAATTATCAATTCACTGCAATCAACTACCCTCCATAAGTAATGTACCAAGTATTTAACCACTACGCGTTCCTAGCGTGACACTTTAATATTATATTTGCGCTCATTATGCGCTATGCATTATTTTAAGCCGAAAATGTCTTCCCAAGAACTGATAAATCTCTTTAGTAACAATTCATATTATTTTAATTCACATATTAATCTTTCCATGGTCGATAAATCGCTCCCTGTTTTAAAATATTCCATTGAACCTCATTTCTTACACATACGTTAAGGCTTAACGTTCTTATGTTCATATCAATTTATTTGATTATTATTTAACATTTCCATATTTAATTATTATTATTATTATCTTTATTCTTTATACAAGCTCAAAGGCTATTTCTTTCATATCTCAACTTTACTTTATTTCAACGTCTTTCATGATAATTAAATGATATCTCGCTTGCTCTTATGACATTTGTTAAATACATTAACCCTTTATTCACATATTTCTCTACGGAATTTATTCTTTATATAATTATTCATAATTTCTCTATTTATTTTACTATTGTTCAGACCGTATTCTTGATTATTCAATATTCATTCATTAAAACACATCCCTTTCACTCTAAAACTCCGGTGAGTTGTACACAATCAATTTCTGACACCAAAATAAAAAAAATGAATTTTGTACTTACATATTTTCAGATCATCCCATGATCTTAAATCTGGTGTGGCGTTTCATTTTTGGGCCCACTTCGAACTGTTTACACCATATTAAAGGTATTCATCTTACATAAAAACACTTTTGGACCTATATCTAGAACACTTAATATTGACGACATTTTTATATACTGGTGTGTCCCTTTTGAACACATAATAACACTAAAAATATTATCTAACACACAATCTTGATTATTTTACACTTCACAATTACTCGATCACTAGGCCGCGTTTCTGCGCCTATCACACGTGATCTTCTTAAATTCCCGTTTCCAAGCGTGAGATTTATCTGATGTCGGCTTCCTATTCTGAAGAATCCGAAAGTCCCGAAACATCTACTGTTCCCTGGAGTTCAATTCTGCTATTCCTATCCTGGATAACTGGCTATTATCTCGCTTGAACGGCTTCTCTGTAGATCTGTCTATTGATCCTAACGAGAATCTATATGGATCGAGGTCTCCTCTAAGACCTATAGATTAGTTTCTAGCAGCTAGCACTTCTTGATTCTAGTACTATCAGAATTGTTCGCCTGCTATCTGGAGCTAATGCTTATAGTCTCCTATTCTATTTATTTGAACTGTTTTTTAACGCTCCTACGTTCGAACCTTATTCTGTTCTTCCTTTTTAGGTTGCTTCAACTTAAATAACAGTTTATCTGTCTGGTACGATACTTCCGTACGTTATGATCTGTTCGTTACATTTAAGGACCTATCGCCTTTAAGTCCGACGTTCGCAGCCTGCTCTGACTATATCTTGCGAATCTTCACTTTAACTTGTATACCGTCGGCCTAAATCCTATAATTAGGATTTTCCTAATACTTCACTACGGCGATACTTTAAAATTTCGTCGTGAATGCTCCTTATGGAGGCCAGCAAGTCGTTACCACTGTGACGCCTGTGGCTATTGGATCTTACTTCGGTGATGCAAAACAGCGTTTCTCCCCTCAAGGAGTATTGGTAGCTGTTATCGATGTAACGCAGAGTTACGTCCCCTCACGGACTGTCGGAATGACTTCTTCTACGTCGTGGAGCAGCACTTCCCCTCACGGAATGCTCGTAGGACTGATGCGATGTGACGTGATACAGCACCTCTGGCTGTCTGAATACTGCATGATTAGCTTGGAAACGCCCGAAGCTTTATACTGTTTTACTACAAAAAAAATAAGACTCAAGCCTTTTCTGTGGTCAACTTCTAAAATAATGGTGCCACAAATATAAAAATTATACCTTCCGAAAGCTCGTCTTCTCAATGTCTAATGATCTTATTGCACCTAAGAATCGATCGTGCAATTCGGAGATATTAATTAATTTCTCGTCCTCAATTGTGTGGGTGTTGCATTCTTTTTGTTCTCTCCCCTCCACAGAAGCTTAGGTAATTCCCCTATGACGTCGTCTTACGTCGGCAGTTTATTTCTGCACAATTATTACATGGTTTCTCTATACTGAAAAATCTCTCATTCAAAATGGTTCACTGTACTATGCTTGTTTACTCATTATTATGCTCGTAACCGTGTTAATTTTAATTATTCCTCTTCTGGTGCGTATGCGACGTTGTCAATTTCCAGCCACGTCAGCTTGAATTCCGATTCAAGCTTCTCTTTCTATCACGGTGGAAACTTCCACTCAGTTATTAATACTCGTGACCAGCCCTCTCTGAAATGTTGAGTGGGGTGATCTCATCTAAGGAGCAGCTGTCCCTAGCCGCTTGCACAATGTTAAGCTATATTCCTGGCTTAAAATCTCTCTCCGTTCCTTTAAGAAACTATACTTTTCTTTCATTTCTTCCTTAAGGACATTGGTTCGACCGTCATGGACCCTATGGCCCATGGGTTCATCTCTCCCCTCCTTAGGTAAATAAATTTTCGAAAATTTTTAGGAAATTTATTTCAATTTAATTTGTATTTCCTTTCCGTCGAATCAATCATAACGTCATCCGTATTTACTGTTGTTTTTACTTCTTTTAAGTCGTATCCGGTAATTGTGTAGGTCGGGTATGCTCTGTCCCTACCCTTTCTTTCTTTCTTTCTTTGTCTGGACTTTAAGTTCCCAGAACCTCATTCTCCCTTACGGGTTTGGTCTATCCCTACCCGTTTCCTTATTTCATCATTTTCTTTCCTTAAATTGGAATTTTCTTCTTCAATAAATTCAATTATTTCTTTAATTTCCCAATATACTTTCTCCAATTCGCATTCGCACTCGAATGCTTGAACTCTATTTTCTATTTCTTCCTTATTCTTGTCTATGTCAAAAGCGGATCCATCTCTAAATGTTTCCATGACCAGGGCTTGTTCATTTTCTTCATCAAAATCTTCGGGAGGGTAATATAATTTCAAATTTGCTGAATTCATGGTCACTTCGTGATCCGTTTCACAGTGCCGAATTCTATATGCGTTATTCCTCAAATCTCTGATTATCTGATATGGTCCGTGGTACATTTTCTGGAACTTCTTGTACACACGGTTCCCTGGATCCGAAATGGCTGGTCTTTTCACTAACACCATTTCTCCTGCTAATAATGGTCGATGATACCTCTTATGCCTATTTCTTCTCTGCCTCCTGTCGGCTTGAGCTTTTAGATGCTCAAAGGCTCTCCTAATTCGTACATCTCTTCCCGGCTGAGCGTCTGCTGGTCTAGGAATTACCAGATTCCAAGGTCTTTCTGGTTGCTCATTCCGATGTAACGTTATGGGTATCTCTCCTGTGGATTCATGGATTGTATTATTTATACAAAATTCAATAATATCCAAAATATCTATCCACTTCCAATTTTCTTCGGCACAGTATATTCTACAATACTTGGCCGTTTCTCTCATAACTCTCTCTACAGGGTTTGCCTCAGGATGGCGAATACTTGACAAAATTTGACGTATTCCAAGTCTTTCTAATTCTCGTCTGAACTCTACACTGGTGAAACAACTGCCGTGATCCGACAACAAATTCTCAGGTTTCCCCAGAATCGGTATCACTTTTTCTTTAAGTCGTTTTAACACCTGTTTGGTACTAGTCTTCTGTATGGGAGCAAGGACAACCATTTTAGTGAAGACATCCATAGCCACCATTATGTGTCGATTTCCTCTTCTTGCCTTTGGCAAAGGTCCAAAATTATCGATAGATATGATTTGGCCGGGCCTTTCAGGCAACAATGGTATAGGCTTCTGTCTCATCAGAAATGCATTAGGTTTAATCCTTTGACATAGATCACATGTCTTTAACGTGTCCCTTACAGTTTCTCTCAGTCTCGGCCATATAAATGCTTCTTTCAGCATCGAGACTGTTTTGTCGACTCCCATATGTCCGAACGATCTATGGGCTAACCATACTATTTTCCTCTGCAAAATTGCAGGTACAACAATCCTTAACTTCGTATGGTCAGAGTCCACAAACTTATATAATAACCCATTATAAAACGTGTAGTCCTGTGCTATCTTCTCAGCTTCCGTGTACGCTGGTGTTCCTCTTATCAAGCTTCCCTCAAGGAATGATATGAGCATGTTCATCCATGGATCCTCCCGTTGTCTTTGACTAATGCTTCTTAACTCATTAAGAGTACGCTGATCCCTGTCTTCCAAATCTATAGCCATTACTTCCTCTTCTATGGACTCTGGCTGTCTACTTAAGTAGTCTGGAACTATGTTTTCCTTTCCTGGGCAGTACTCTATCTTGACATCAAATTGTTGAATATATAAAGCCCAACGCATCAACCTTTGACTGGATAAATCAGTCTTCATCAAAAAGGTTAAGGCTTTATGATCCGTCCTTAGAATGACCTGAAACCCATATACGATCTTCCGCCAATATTGCAACGCGTGCAATATCGCTAACAGCTCGATCTCGCTGATCGTATAATTTTTCTCGTGTGGTTTCAGTCTCCTACTTGTGAAAGCTAGATAGTTCTTCTTATCAGGGTTTTCCGGGTTCTCCTGATATAGCATTGCCCCTATTCCAATCTGGGATGCGTCTGTCTGAATAATAAATCTCTGATTAAAATCAGGATATCCTAGCTTCACGTAATTTAAGAGCATTTCCTTGGCCTCCACGAATGCTTTTTCCGCTTCCTCCGTCCATTTCCACTTGCCCCCTTCTTCAGAAGGTCCTGTAGTGGTGCAACAGTTTTGGTGTATGATGGACAATGTCCTGAGAAGAATCCAATCAATCCCAAAAACTGGCGAACGTTCTTCACTTTCAAAGGCCTTGGAAAATCCCTTATCGATTCCAATTTGCATGGATTTGGTTTAACACCATCCTTGTCAATCACATGCCCTATAAATGTCACTTGCCTTTGACAGAAGTTCGACTTCTTTAAATTTATCTTAAAATTTGCCCTTCTTAGGTCTTCTAATAATTTCTTCAAATTTTCTAAATGTTCCTCAATGTTCTCCGAGGTAAGCAAAATGTCATCTACGTATCGGATAGTGCACTCTTTCACTTCCTCTGACAGGTTTCGATCCAGCGCTCTTATTAATGCCGATCCTGCAGTCTTTAATCCAAACGGACATCTTCTAAAGCAGTATGTTTGTTGATCGAACTGAAATCCAGTCAACAAGCTGGTTTTCTCTTCCAGTTCGAGATGATGATACGAAGAAGTCATGTCAATATTGGTAAAAATCTTCTTGCCTTTAAATTTCCTCAGTATTTCTTTTATGGGTGGTGCCGAATCATTTTCTGGTATAATTTTTGCATTTAGATTTCTGGCATCTAAACACACCCTTACTGAGCCATCCGGTTTACTCACAATCACTAATGGACTAACATATGGTGTCGCCATCTTTTCTATAACACCTGCATTCATCATCTCCTGCAGTGTTTTTTTGGTTTGTGGGTAATGTTTTTCCGCAACCGGGTATGGTTTTTGTTTAAACGGTGCCCAATCGTTGACTTGGAACGCGTATTTAAAATTTTCAATCTTCCCTGGCTTGGAATCAAATACGTCCCTATAATCCAATAATAATTTCTTTAACTGTTCCTTAATTTCGAGGCTGACTTTAGCTTCCTCCACTTTTCCTGACAGGTTGGTCTCGAACTCATTTTCCACATTATCTTCGAGTTCTATGTTGAGGACTTCAAATATCTTTTCTATGTCCTTATAATCTTCCTCAATCACTTCTTCCATATGCCATACCTGTTCTGCTATTTTCGCCTCCTGATCCTGTAGGTTAATGTTTTGCTCATCCACATCCTCTCTTTGAATTCTAATGCAGTTTTGCGCTAGGTCTATAATGACCTTGTTCTCACGGATAAAATCAATACCTAATATGACATTATACGGTAATTGATTTACCAGCAAAAAGCACTGCGAAATTTCAGCGTTACCCATGATTAAATCAATGTATACCTGAAATTTACATGTCAAAGATTTTTCAGGGATAATTCCCTTAATCTTTACACTTGATGTGGGAATCTTTAGTACTCGGCCCCTTGTTTCCAATTCACTTAAAAGGGTTTGTGTAATTAGACTTATTGTGGATCCAGTATCAATCAATGCTCTGACCAGTAATCCTTCTATCCTAAGCATAATTATAGGTAGTTCTCTTTTAACAGGTGGGATTCCTTCCACATCCTCGTTAATTAGTTCATCTGGTCTGGCTATCCAATTTACAATTTCTACTTCCTCCCAGCTCCTGGTATGTTTCCACTTTTGACAATTTAAATTTGGAGTTTTTTTTTATCCTGAGGGCTCCCTTTTCCCTCATTCTTTAGCTGAGCTTGTAGTTCCAAGCTTTGAGCTCCATCTAGACGGTCGGGTGATTTCCTGTTCTTGATTGCCTCACTCCAACGGACTTTTTGCCTATCAGGTTCATCTGGTCTTTCGTTCATATAACGAAGACTCTCCTGATATCTTTCTTCTATTTCGGCCCGATATTCATCATCCCTATCGTCTGGCCTTACATTCCTCTTGGGATAATTCTCCCATTTCTTTCTATTATCCGGCCTTTGCTGGTTATTGTTATAGGGGCGGCTTTCCTGTTGCCTATAACCCGTCGTTCTAGGATTTCTTCCTCGATATCCTCCCCTGTAATATGGCTGTATCCTTCTAGGCTCCTGGTGCCCATACTCTCGATCTCGTCCTGGAGTATCCGTACTGGTGGACTGATTCCTGGTCGCTGGTTTTTCTCCAGTTTCCTGACTGCTGGCCATGTGTACTTGCTCAGTTTGTCTCTGATGCCGAGGTGTTACGTGCGAAGTCGTCATATCTAACTGACGTAATACGCTTTCCACTTCCACCGCACTTCTGGCTTTGGATGAGATTAGCAGCCTCTGAATCTCATGTGGAAGCTGTCTTGCAATGGCGGCACACAGGTCGTTTTCTGCCGGAGCAATATCCAGTTCGCGGAATTTACACAGCTGAGCGGTGAAAAATTCCGAGTATTTAGTCGGTGCATTGGTGCTGTACTTCCTAGAGTACAGATCTAGCCTTAAGTTTTCTTGGACATCTGCTGCCCAATATCGCTTTAAAAATGCTTCCCTAAAGCCTTCCACCGTATCAAAAGTGTATCTAAAGCTTCTGAACCAGGTGAGACAATCACCTGCCAACAGCTTTTCAATAGCTCTCAGTCTCCGATCCTGAGGAACCTTCATTTCATTTAGATACTCTGCCACTTCTTTGAGCCAATATTTTGGAGTAATAGACATGTTATTACCCGTAAACTTTACTGGTCTGTCCTCATTGGATTTTATAATGTTTATTATTTGGCCATTGGTGTGATTCGTGTACGGGGTTGACATCGCCATTGGATATCCTGGGATCTTATAAGGGCTCTCCCCTCCTAAGTCCCTCTCCGTATCTGTGCCTTGTTCACGGGAATCTACCCATCCTGTCTTTGGAAACTCCTCCTGATTTTCGAATTCTAACTTCCTTTCTCTACGGGCACTTTCTTCATTTGCCATGAGTTGGATTTCCATTTGACTATTCTTAAGTTCCGTCCTCTCCAATCGGGATCTTAATTCATTCTGAATTCTTTCTTGATTCATTTTAATATCTTCCTCTATCTTTTTGAGTTGGAATTTCTCATCCCTGAAGCTATCCCTAAATCCATTTATTTGGTCTTCTACCTCTTTCTTAATGATCTTAGCATGTTGGTCTATAATTTCTGGCTTAACGTCACCTATGGTCTCCAGGCCCTCTCGTATCTCCTTTATTTGCTTCTCCACTTCTTTTCGTCCTTTGACCATATCTATTTTCATTCCTTCAAGCCTTCCCTCGGTCTTCTCTTGACTCTTATACAACTTCATCATTTCATCTTAGACCTGATTAATTTCCTTATTGGTTTTTCCTACATGAACCTTTAATGTTCCGATGGTTTCCTGAACCTCAATAATACCCTGACTTATCTCATTTATTTTATGGGAACTTTCCTTACTTTCGTCCTCTCGTTGTTTTCTTTCACCCTGGAGATGCCCCTCGTAGATACCTAATCTTCGATTTATTTCACCCTCATACTTCTTTAAGTTATCATCTACCTGCCCGGTAAACAGCTCAAATTGATCTTTCATATTCCGCGCATCCTTTATATTTTGATTTTTCATCTCAGTTACCTCAGTCTGAACTACACCGATTTTGTTCTCTAGGGTCCCTACTTTCTCCTCAACCTTTCCAAATCGGGTCCCTAGCTTATTCACGCTTTGTTTTATTTCATCCCGGGATGCCTTACAAAGATCGCTGTTATATTTTATCTGAGCTTCTAACCTTTCCTGCACACCTTGGATCTGGGTTACAAGTTTTTCCTCACACTCATCACCCTTTGTTTCTATGTTAACTAATTTAGTTTCTAAACTTTTAAAATTTTCTTGACATGTAATTTGGGAATCTACCATATTTGTGTTCATAGTCTTTATTTGGGCTTGCAATCCTGAATAAAATCCTTCATTTTCCTTTTTAATTTCACTTAACTTAGTCTCCAACTTAGTGTCAAAATCTTGAAATTTGTCATTCATTGTTTCTTTTAAACCTTTGGACCCCTCTTTTATTTCCTTAATTTCAGCCTTCACTTCATCGTTCATTTTGATACAATTAGCTTCGATATCGACTAATTTAGTTCCCATGATATCACTTTTATTTTTTATTGACTCCAAACTTAGATTCATGGATCCTAACCTTTGGTTATTTTCCTCCTGTTGGCTGTCCAACTTGTCGTTTATAGATCCTAACCCTTCTTTATTTTCAGTCTGTTGGCTATCCAACTTATTCAAACTCTCATTTATGGATTCGAACACTTTGTTATTTTCATCCTTTTGGAGACCCAATGTATTGTCTATTGTTCCCAATTTATTGTTTATGGCCTCCAAGAGCCGCTGCATCTCTTCACTCAATGCCATCTTATGAGAATACAGTGGGCCACAAATGCCACCACACTAGTACATGCTTGAGAGATGATACTCTGAATTAGTGTGTCCCAATTTCTTTAAAACTTTACTTTGGTACGGGTATTCACTTACACCGTACCCTTTTACTATTTTTATTCAATTTCATAAAACCTTTATGGAAGTGTTTAAAATTCAAAATTTCGAAAAACCATTTTTTTTTCAAAAAAAATGAAAATTTTGATTTTTCGAGAAAACTCGGGTTTTCCCTAGGAAAACTCATCCCTGCGTACTGGGCGCCAAAAAGAGTAAGGTTTGCTAGGGGGTTTGTAATATAATATATATTCAGGGCTGCTCGGTATGAGTTTCCAGGGACCCATGCGGTCAGTTAATATTTTACGTTGTAGCTATTCCTATTATTACTTTAATTTTACATGATATGACCGACTTGAGTGTTCCTCTAGTTATTAATCCAGCACAGTATTTATATATCCCCCTGTGCCCATTTAGCAAGAAATATGCCAATCACAGTATACCAGCGTAGCTCAATTCGGAATTTCGGGGCAGCGGTAAGTTCCCCCACTCTGTGACTCACATATTTTGGATTAATTAGAGGATACACTTGCAAAAATAACAACAAAATCAACTCCTATTTTAAACATATTTAATTAATAAAATTAATGGCGCTACAAACAATTAAACAATTTAATTACTGACCCAAATATCAACTGCTTGTTCCAAATGAACAAGGGATCACAAAATAAAATAAACAAATATTGAATTCAAAACCTGTGGTTTCCACATAAACCAACAATTCTTACTTAGTCTCACTTCCATAAAGCACTAACATTAAGTTTACATAACTCTGAGCTCTTTGGCTCCATGCATTTGCATTATTACGGTGTCATTCTTGTACACCTCAAACACTAGCTTTTATATTTTCTTATTTCTCAAGAACAAATATATAATTATATTTAAAATCTCTGTTAATTATTTAATTCAATATTTTGGGCATGTCCACACATTCAGCTGTTATCATCTCTCTTTATTTCACAAACATATTAAGGTAATCAGAAAATCAATTGTGTACTCCAGAGCGTGAAGGTACTTGACACAGTCAAAAAAACTATAGTTACTCCCGAACTCAGTTGCCTTCAATCAACTCGTGGAATCCCACGTCCATACATTATTACAATAGGGATTGTTATTTATCTCTTATGTCTTAAATAGACCATTATCATATAAGAAACTACGATCTGAACTGGCAAACGAAATATCTATCTTTAAGGACCTCGGTTCAACGCCCGGGTCGTTTACAACTTTAAACACTCCTGGTGTATTCGTTTCTCTTTAAAACAGCTTACGAGACGGTCTCAGTTCCTTCTCGCTTTAAGAAGGCTAGACTCCACTACATGGGGTGCGATTTATGACACGTTAGGGTGGGGAGACATCCCGTCTGGCCCAACATTTAGTAGCTTGTTTTCAAGGCTTTCAAAACAAACCTTTCCATTCATTCAGTTCTGGGGAGACCGGGCTTTATTGTACCGTATACATTCAAACAACTATTCTTTGGTTCAAAGACCATTATCATATCCTTGGCATTTATTAATTATGAGAGGGTCCTCATTGATTGGGAAGATTAAATACACATACGACGACGAAGAATTTCAGGGGCTTTTATCATAAGAAGATCCTGCATTCGAATCTCTTCAGGTGCCTCGGGAACAAATCCCTTACAGAGGGCTTATACAAAATGCGATTTAGAGTCGGCCGTGGCCCAATGACATACGCTCAATAATACCATATATTAGCTCCCTTTTTAAATACATACACAATGCCTCGTGATACCATATCACAAATAGAGGACT
Source organism: Meconema thalassinum (assembly GCA_946902985.2). Taxonomy (NCBI): domain Eukaryota; kingdom Metazoa; phylum Arthropoda; class Insecta; order Orthoptera; family Tettigoniidae; genus Meconema; species Meconema thalassinum. Next base: position 224,844,521 of record OX336394.1, read on the forward strand.
TACACAATTATCAATTCACTGCAATCAACTACCCTCCATAAGTAATGTACCAAGTATTTAACCACTACGCGTTCCTAGCGTGACACTTTAATATTATATTTGCGCTCATTATGCGCTATGCATTATTTTAAGCCGAAAATGTCTTCCCAAGAACTGATAAATCTCTTTAGTAACAATTCATATTATTTTAATTCACATATTAATCTTTCCATGGTCGATAAATCGCTCCCTGTTTTAAAATATTCCATTGAACCTCATTTCTTACACATACGTTAAGGCTTAACGTTCTTATGTTCATATCAATTTATTTGATTATTATTTAACATTTCCATATTTAATTATTATTATTATTATCTTTATTCTTTATACAAGCTCAAAGGCTATTTCTTTCATATCTCAACTTTACTTTATTTCAACGTCTTTCATGATAATTAAATGATATCTCGCTTGCTCTTATGACATTTGTTAAATACATTAACCCTTTATTCACATATTTCTCTACGGAATTTATTCTTTATATAATTATTCATAATTTCTCTATTTATTTTACTATTGTTCAGACCGTATTCTTGATTATTCAATATTCATTCATTAAAACACATCCCTTTCACTCTAAAACTCCGGTGAGTTGTACACAATCAATTTCTGACACCAAAATAAAAAAAATGAATTTTGTACTTACATATTTTCAGATCATCCCATGATCTTAAATCTGGTGTGGCGTTTCATTTTTGGGCCCACTTCGAACTGTTTACACCATATTAAAGGTATTCATCTTACATAAAAACACTTTTGGACCTATATCTAGAACACTTAATATTGACGACATTTTTATATACTGGTGTGTCCCTTTTGAACACATAATAACACTAAAAATATTATCTAACACACAATCTTGATTATTTTACACTTCACAATTACTCGATCACTAGGCCGCGTTTCTGCGCCTATCACACGTGATCTTCTTAAATTCCCGTTTCCAAGCGTGAGATTTATCTGATGTCGGCTTCCTATTCTGAAGAATCCGAAAGTCCCGAAACATCTACTGTTCCCTGGAGTTCAATTCTGCTATTCCTATCCTGGATAACTGGCTATTATCTCGCTTGAACGGCTTCTCTGTAGATCTGTCTATTGATCCTAACGAGAATCTGTATGGATCGAGGTCTCCTCTAAGACCTATAAATTAGTTTCTAGCAGCTAGCACTTCTTGATTCTAGTACTATCAGAATTGTTCGCCTGCTATCTGGAGCTAATGCTTATAGTCTCCTATTCTATTTATTTGAACTGTTTTTTAACGCTCCTACGTTCGAACCTTATTCTGTTCTTCCTTTTTAGGTTGCTTCAACTTAAATAACAGTTTATCTGTCTGGTACGATACTTCCGTACGTTATGATCTGTTCGTTACATTTAACGACCTATCGCCTTTAAGTCCGACGTTCGCAGCCTGCTCTGACTATATCTTGCGAATCTTCACTTTAACTTGTATACCGTCGGCCTAAATCCTATAATTAGGATTTTCCTAATACTTCACTACGGCGATACTTTAAAATTTCGTCGTGAATGCTCCTTATGGAGGCCAGCAAGTCGTTACCACTGTGACGCCTGTGGCTATTGGATCTTACTTCGGTGATGCAAAACAGCGTTTCTCCCCTCAAGGAGTATTGGTAGCTGTTATCGATGTAACGCAGAGTTACGTCCCCTCACGGACTGTCGGAATGACTTCTTCTACGTCGTGGAGCAGCACTTCCCCTCACGGAATGCTCGTAGGACTGATGCGATGTGACGTGATACAGCACCTCTGGCTGTCTGAATACTGCATGATTAGCTTGGAAACGCCCGAAGCTTTATACTGTTTTACTACAAAAAAAATAAGACTCAAGCCTTTTCTGTGGTCAACTTCTAAAATAATGGTGCCACAAATATAAAAATTATACCTTCCGAAAGCTCGTCTTCTCAATGTCTAATGATCTTATTGCACCTAAGAATCGATCGTGCAATTCGGAGATATTAATTAATTTCTCGTCCTCAATTGTGTGGGTGTTGCATTCTTTTTGTTCTCTCCCCTCCACAGAAGCTTAGGTAATTCCCCTATGACGTCGTCTTACGTCGGCAGTTTATTTCTGCACAATTATTACATGGTTTCTCTATACTGAAAAATCTCTCATTCAAAATGGTTCACTGTACTATGCTTGTTTACTCATTATTATGCTCGTAACCGTGTTAATTTTAATTATTCCTCTTCTGGTGCGTATGCGACGTTGTCAATTTCCAGCCACGTCAGCTTGAATTCCGATTCAAGCTTCTCTTTCTATCACGGTGGAAACTTCCACTCAGTTATTAATACTCGTGACCAGCCCTCTCTGAAATGTTGAGTGGGGTGATCTCATCTAAGGAGCAGCTGTCCCTAGCCGCTTGCACAATGTTAAGCTATATTCCTGGCTTAAAATCTCTCTCCGTTCCTTTAAGAAACTATACTTTTCTTTCATTTCTTCCTTAAGGACATTGGTTCGACCGTCATGGACCCTATGGCCCATGGGTTCACTATGTTTCCATGGAAATGATCTGCCTTGCCATTGAGTACATTTTATGACTTTATATTAGCCTTTGCTCGAGTGCAAAAGGACCGAAATCAGGAGAATGAGAAAGACTATCGAAAATTCATGTAGCCAGCCGTTCCTTCTGGGTCCTAAACTATGTGTATGCAAAATTTGGTTGAGATTGGTGGAACGGTGTAGATTTGTATACGGAACAAACCCACATACCCACATACAGACTTTCACTTTTATGTACTGTACTGTATAAGATGTGCTGAAACCGGTCAGGATTTGGTACTACAGTTTTACAAGTAGTTATTTCAATGTCCAACAGAGTTCACTGTTAAAAAGGGATACCATGTCACATGTTACACATCATATGCGACTACTGTAAGGCTCGTAATTTTCTTTCCTATTATTTCCAGTAGGGTGCAGCATTATGGGAAGACAAGGAAGCTGAGTATATCGACAACAGGGAGCAGACATGTACCCAGTTATATTGGGTGGGAAATCACGTGCGTCTAATTACTAACCCATTCAGCTGGCAAAAAGATCCTGGCTCGATCCTCTTTAATTTTGAACGATTATGTAATATTACCCAGTTAATATTAGTCATTATGACTAAAATAATACCAAAAACTTATGATGCCAACTGGCATCGCTGGGGCTGAAAGGGTTACACAGGTTATCAGACAGTGAACACGATGCCCAATTCCTTCAAATGAAACAATAATACCTGTTGTTGTTGTTGTCGTCATGTTGCTGTTAAACCATGTTAGGGTCTTGGGACATCTTGGTTCATCATCCCCATGTAGTTGGGTGTGTGTTGAATTTGTCTGATAACCTGTATTTATGTGATGACTGTAGCAGTGTGAGTAGTTGTATTAGGGGCAGCGACAATACATTTCAATGGTGTATTATTTACAGTTGGAAGTAGAAATTGCTCGAAACTTGCAAGCACTTCAAAAACGTTTCAGTAGGTCAACAAGTAGACTATTTATACCCAGTTATATTGGGTCGGAAATCACGTGTGGTTAATTACTAACCCATTCAGCTGGCAAAAAGATCTTGGCTCGATCCTCTTTAATTTTGAACCATAAGTAAGTTGTTTGGGACATTTTTCTTGGAGTCTATTGCAATATTAATAAAATATAGCCTAAGGGATGTCTCACATAAGTAATGTATTGACTTAAGGCAACTTTTCCTATTTCATTAAACTCTGCCAATAAGGATTTTCATTTCATTTCGTAATTATTAACATGTCGCCTCCGTAGCGTAGCGGTCAGCATGGTTAGCTGCCGCCCCGGAGATCCTGGGTTCGATTCCCGGCTCTGCCACGAAATATGAAAAGTGGTATGAGGACTGGAACGGGGTCTACATAGCCTCCAAATGAGTAGAGGGGGTTCGATTCCCACCTCAGCCATCCTCGAAGTGGTTTTCCGTGGTTTCCCACTTCGTCTTCTGGCAAATGCCGGGATGGTACTGCCCCCGGAAATTGAATTATATTGAGACCACGATGGCTGTATTGGCAAGTATGAGTAAAGTTATGGATGTCATAGTTATGACGTGGATATTCATGACGTAGGCACGGATGACGCAGGATTCATGCAAGTAGGCTGATTGAGCTGAGATTCTTGGTGACGTCATGATTTTGTTCGAGAAAGATCCGAGATTTACGACGCAGTCGCAGGAAACAAGGTATTGTGCTAAGGAAGAAGCTACGCTATTGGAGGAGACACTCGAACCAATGAACGATAGTTTGGAAGGAAGACGGAGATTGCTGAAACTACGATATTTGATTACTTTTGGCATGCAGATTTGTGGAAATCTATTTTCAGTTATGGCATTGATTTGGAATTTTGAAGAAGTTAATTTTGAGTTTTTGAAATTTGAAAATCCGTCAAGTATAGCCAAAGTTAAAACTTCTAGCAATGACGCAGCAACAGGCTATGGAAGGGATGGATACGCCCCTTAAGAAGTTGATAAAAGGTCGTGCACAGGATAGAGGAGCTCTCATATCTCTCATACCGCTGATACCGTATATATATATTTCTGGTGATATATAGTTATTTTGAAGTGATTCAGTGAAGCAAGTTGTCTTTAGCGTGCGGTTAAAGCCCGGCGCATCGAACGAACTCGGAGCAGTTCCATTTTACGCTGCTCGAAACTAGGTGAAGTTGAAACGCTCACATTAACGTTTCCACCAGTTAAGATATCAAGCGCTAACTTCAGCCTGTATTATAATTCTATTGGGCAGTATAACATTGAGGTGTGTAGAAGATTTGAACAATTTCACAGTTATACTTCGAAAGATATTGGAACTTTTAGGCTGCCAACAAAAGTGATTTTCTCGCCACATGAGAAACACTTATAAAATTCCACATTATACACTACGGCTGACACGTGGAGTGCAACAGTGATATTGGAGAATACGTTTGGTATTACAACGATACAGTCTACTATGGAATATTATAATCTTGCAGTTCTTTCAATGATTATAACAGTAGTTGAGATGGAAGGCTAAGGCTTTAATGCAATTGGGACATATATCGCTTGGAGTGAAATAACAGCATGGAACTTCGTTAATCGTCTTTCTACAAAAGCGAGCATGTAGTGAACATCCAACTACACTCATGCATCGTGAATCCATCGCTGAATTATACCAGATAACAGTGGAAATATTTTCATACTCCACATCTATGAATATTTCTGCAGAAATAACTACAATAAACTTCATGGCGAATTCCTGCAAGAACTTCAGGGAACTTTCAAGAGAGGCCAGGGTTGTCCCGGCGCACAAAGAAGAGTTTTGCCAGAAGGATGTTTTTCGTATCCACGGAGCAGTGCAATTTCGGAGGAGGAAGCAGTTCGATTCTCCGAGGACGCTGATTCCAGGTTCGAGGACGGAGCACATCTTTACGCTGGTGAAATGGAACCAACAGCAGTTTTCTTTGAAAACTTTCCTCTAGAACTTCAATCAACAGATAAGGTAGTCGTGAATGTTTCTTGTATTATTTGAGTCTTGTAGCGATATCTGAGCAACCATTCTTCCCATATTTTCTGTCCTATCTTTTGCCCCATTTTCTTGATTGATATTTCTGTACTCAGTACACTTCGATGATTTATGCCTTTTTCTTCGATTTGTTGAGACATTGCTATGTTATTGGCATACTTAAATAATTTTGGATCTTTTGAGACTGATGATTTAGATTCTTTCAATAATTTGCATATTTTTGTAGTCACGATTTGACTGTAAAGTTAACGATTTGCTATGGCAGATTTGAATTCAGATAGCGTGTCAGTTTATTAAAGTAATTCTATTCAGTAAATTACTTTGACCAATTTTCTGTCATCCTCAAGAAAGAAGAATAATTAAATGATTTTAGAGCGTTAAAATCTATTACGATATCGACGATCTTTGAAATACTAGTCGTCTTATGAACATGATTGCAACATAGACATTTATCATTGCATTATAGACAATTTCATGAAATATGAACTTTAATTACAATTTATTGAATACACTATAGTAATGAACATTTGATAGGAGTTTTTCTCAATTATAGATTGGAACAATAATGTTTGCATTCCACAATCTAATTGTATTCTATTCGACTATTCATGCAGTTTAGATGAACTTTGTTTGAAGATAGTATTTTTATACTGCGTTACTTTGAAGATAGTAAACTCAATTTTGATAGACCAGGCAGGAGTGTCTAATCGTATTTGCTATTAAATTTATTTGTGATTGGCAAAATTTTTACTTCATATCGATTTATGAATGAAACCCACGAAGGTTAAATAATAACAGTCATTATTACAATTGATGAATATAAGAATTTTTAAAGAGGAACAATGGATGTATAATCGTTAGTTCAGTGGACGTGTAAAAGTCGCTGTTGAATAATGCCCTTGAATAATGAAGGAGGTTCCCACAATAATTAATGAAGTTGATGAATTTATAAGTGGAGGATTTTTGTGTGTAGTTTGGAAGATTTTTATGCCATATATATGAAGATATATGATGAATTTTGGGCCAATTTTTGTGCCATTTTTGTGCGTCTTGAGCGAAGTATTTTCCCGCTGATTGTATTGTTCTAGTTCTTTGAAAGTTATTCATATGAAAATACTGTTAAAATTAACAAGAGTGTTAAATAATTTGAGATAAAGATTTTGAATGGAGGTTACCGTCACAAATATTAATAATTATTATTAAACCTTATTAAACCTGAATTTGACAGTTAAATATAACTAACCTTCATTGGTCGATTATATCAACACGATTTGAGTAATTATCAACCGGATAAACGTGTGGTTTAATGTATTTCTTGTATAAATAATATAAACAATTAATATTGTAAAATAATTTTGTAAATATCTTTGTTAAATAATTTGAAATGATAGTGATTAATACAGGCGTGTATAAAATTTTCAATTGTCATTTGACATTGTTATAAACAATTTATTATTGTTATAAATAATTAATGAACTTTTGTTATTAACATTTAGAGTTTTGTTTTTATACTCTAAATAACGCTAATTAAGCAAGTGGTTTGAACAATTAATCATGATTTGGGGATTGTTGGAGTAATCCACTGGTGTTTGAATGAAGCATGTAAGACATTTGCGTGATAATATTTCAGTTGAGATGTGAACATTTACGTGTTTGAAAAAGGAGAGCCAAGCTCTGAGGTAACACGCTTATGCTACGGTTGAACGAACGGGAGTCCGCTTTGCCGATGCAGGTGCATTGCAGCTGGCCCGGACAACTGTGTTACAGAGGCCAAGGACGTTCCATAATAGCCTTGTGGCTATAAATAAAATGTGAAGTATATAAACACGCAAAACAATTGATATATGTGTCTCATCCCAAATCCCGTTTCCATTCCCAGTGCATTATTATTTTTACGTTGCTATGAGCTTGAGAAAGCTGAAACATTATATGTAGAGAATACAGGTCCTACAGGAGGACATGGTTATGTGGTCGATGGCTTCTGATTGCCACGTGGATTTTGTTGTTGTTTTTTTTGTTTTGTTAAAATCATTCTTTATGTGAAATAAATTATCGTGCAGTTTAAAGTTTCTCGTCTTCGTTCTGGTTCATTTTAAATATCATGGTGGAGGTTATTGTGTGGGCATACTTTAAGTGATCCAGTTGACAACCCAGTCCCCGAGATAAATTTAAGAGGTAAGTAAAGGTAAGTATGAACCCCCGTATATTTTGGTGTGTTCCACAATAATTTCTTGTTAACTATTGTGCTCTAATCTCGATAGTATCTGTCAGTGCCATTTTCATTGATGTAGCTGTGCCGGTGCGATTGATTATTGGCAATCCGATTGAGGGGGCGGATATCTGACAGCCTACTATCCGGATATCGGGTACAGTACCTACTGAAGGCCACGGCCGCCTCCTTCCCTCTTCCTAGCCTATCCATCCCAATCTTCCATCCCTTCCCATCCCTCATGAGGCCCCTGTTCGCTTTGCAGGTGAGGCCTCCTGGGCGAAGTGCTGATCACACCTCCCCAGTTTTATCCATCCCGACCAGATGTTCCAGGCTCCAGGACACTGCCCATAGAGGCGGTAGTGGTGAGTTCCCTCGCTGAGTCCGTGGGAACTACCAACCTAGAGGGTAAATTGACTAAAAATAAATAAAAAAATAAAATAAAATACAAACTAGATGAAACCCGTCAAAACATGACGGACAATGGAAAACAAAATTACTGAAGAAGCTTCTTATATAAGTTACATTCTTTGTACGATTACTTTTTAGCACTATTGCAACTTTAAGGGCGTCAAAAGATAGCACTCTCAGCATTGCAATATATTGCTGGTCATGACTGAAAACGTGATTAGGTCATCATCATCTTGCACAGTTTCCAGCCACTGGCCGGGTCTGTTTGGAACACAAGTCTCTCCAACGTCTTCTGTCTTCCCACCATCTCTCAGCCTCCACCCTTGTCCAGTCTTCTCCTCTCTTCTTCACGATTTCTTCCTCCCCCTTCAGCCACCTGTCTCTCGGTCTCCCTCTTGGTCTCTTTCCTTCCCACTTCGTCTCGTGTATCCTGCTGGGTATCCTCTTCTCCTCCATTCGTTTTACATGTCCATACCATCTAAGTCTAGATTTCTCTATACCAGTCTGTAATGGTTCATCCTTCATTAATTCTCCGGTCCTCTCATTTCTTATTCTGTCCATCTTTGTAGCTCCAATACTGCTTCTCAAGAACCTCATCTCACTGGCCTGTATTTTGCTCTTCTCCCTTCCTTTCATAACCCAGGTCTCCGAGGCATACGTCAGGATAGGGACATTGTACGTCCGATATATGATCTTTTTGCTGTTCTGAGGGACATTCTTGCTCCATAACATGCTTCTCACACTCCTCCGGAATGCTTCTGCCTGTCTCCCCCGCTCATTTATTTCTCTATCGTTTCTTCCATTCTCTTGTATCAGGCTTCCCAGATACTTGAAACTCTCCAATTCCTTCGGCTGTTCCCCACCAATTGTTATTCCCGTTGTGGTTCTTTCCTTCTTCCTTGTTGTGATCACCATCTCACTCTTATTTATGCTAAATTTTATCCCATAACCTTGTATTATTCCTTCCCACACGTCCAACTGTTCCTGTACCTCCTCCTCCTTGTTCCCCCAAATCATCAAATCATCTGCAAGCACCATTGCTTTCATCTTTCCTTCCCCAATTACTTGTTCCACTCGGGTCATTATGTCATCCATCACCATAATGAAAAGTAACGGTGACAGTGCACTTCCTTGTTTCAGGCCGTTTCTCTGTTCCAACCAGTCCGATCTCTCTCCTCCCACTTTCACACAGCTCACGCTTCCCTTGTACATCTCCTTTATCTTCCTTATAGTCCATTTTTATATTCCTCTATCCTCCAGGGACTTCCATACTTTGTTTCTGCATACACTGTCAAATGCTTTCTCAATGTCCAGGAAGGCCATCAGTAGATCTGTTCCATACTCGTAGTGCTGTTCTTGTAACTGCCTTACAGCAAAAATCAAATCCACTGTGGACCTTCCTGATCTGAAGCCATGTTGTTCTTCCCTCATCCCTCCTTCTATCCTTGTCCTAATTCTCCTTTCCAAAACTTTCTTAAACAACTTTGCACAATGACTCATCAGTGTTATTCCCCGATAGTTTCTGCATTCTGTTCCACTACCTTTCTTGAAGATCGGGACAATTATTCCCTTTTTCCAGTCCTCTGGGGTCTTCCTTTCCTTCCATGCTGTCTTCATCACTCGGTACAACCATTGTATCCCCTCCTCTCCTGCTGCTCTCACCATCTCCACACTCAACTCATCCACACCCGGTGCCTTCCCTCCTTTCATCTTCCTCACTGCATCTTCCACTTCTTTCCATGTTAAGTCCTTTTCTGTTTGCAGTTCATCTACTGTACCTCTTCCCCGATTTCTTGCCCCTCGCCGTGGTTTCCATTTGGGTTCAGGAGTTCTTCAAAATATTATTTCCACATTTTCTTCAGTTCTTCCCTATTTTCTATCTCTTGTCCCCTTTTGTTCACCATTCTAACATAATCCGTAGGATCCTTCCGCCTCTTATTCTTTACCATCCCAAACAGGACCTTTTTTGCACCTTCACTATCCTGCTGGTCATGACTGAAAACGTGATGAGGTAAATAGCCCAATACGTTCAAGAGTTTCTCCTTGAGCTTGATTGATTTTGATAAAGTAGGCCGAGCGAATAGGACATTGTTGCCTATTAAAAGAAAATGTACTGTAGGCTACCTGTAAGTGTTTTATCGGAAGGTGTTAAATCAAGTCGTAGGATTTGAGCTCTCTGCCTAATATTACTGCACCTATTATATCCGAATCCAAGCGATTTCTTACAATTAATATATTACCATATATGAATCCTTGGGAAACAGTCAGATTTCTAAGAAGCATATCTACGGCTTAAACGTTCGAAGTATGTGGAGGCGAATCTCTTAATTCCAAGGAATTGAAAAATTCAATAATAGGGAAATGAAGTAGCTGGCTTTCATCTTCAGTATCCAATCTGTTAACGCTGATGTATGTGTTTGAACTGCTGGATATAAGTTCAATGACTTTTAAATTAATATCATTACATTGTTGCAGCTTGGCAAATATTTTATATTCCAGCAGATCAATTTTACCCTCACAACAGTAAAGACCAAAGTAACCACACATAGATTTTACGAAAGAGAAATACAATGTAGAAAAATGTTTACATTTGATCGTCAAGGACCTTACAGTACACTGTATTGCATAATATCTGGAATTGCTTCTGAAATGGCCTATTTATATTGGATTTTAAATGTGGCTTCGTATTATTCGATAACACTATAGTGTCCTGCAATAACGGAGCCGCTAAATATTAAATGGCAAATAATACTTCCATTGCCGAAATCAACTACGTAGTTAGACTCAGTACTCTAAACAAATAATCATTAAACAATTGTCTTATACAATGAAGTTCAACATGACCGTCCAGAGACTTTCATACTCAAGTTGGTTGGTGAGGAGAATGCGATGAGACTGATCGCTTAAAATAAATTCCTTATAATTGTTCCTGCCAGCGAAATTTTTGCGATAGCTTGAAAACGCAGCTCAGAATGACGTTCTTCATTTTGTTATAAACAGTACGAAACTGCTCTAAATAAGCAATTTCCATCACCTGTTATAGGTTATGGCAGTACATTTTGCAGGGGAACATAGAATGACTTCACCAACTACTGGAATGACCATAGGCCTATACTCAATACTCACTTCGATAGTCACCCTAATGGAGGCAGTTTTTGAATTCTATGTCCCGTGCATGTCAAAAATCGTATTAACACATGGAGGCCCACCTATTCTTGTCTATCGCCCCGGAGACCCGGGTTACATTTCCTGCTCTGCCAAGAAATTTAATTCTGGTCTCAGGGCAAAATCGGGGTACATTCAGTCTCTTGAGGTATAACTAAGAAGAGGAAGGTTTAATTCCCACCTCGACAATCTTGGATGTGGTTTTCCGTGGTTTCCCACTTCCACTTAAGGCAAATACCGGGATGGTTCCTAACTTAAGGCCTTGGCCGTCTCCTTGCCATTTACCACCTTAATTACAAATACACACAGTAATGCAGCCATCACAATAACACAGGTTATCAGAAGAAAATTTCACACATACACACCCAAGTACACGGGGCTGAGTGACCAAGATGTCGGATTCCTTCAAACGAATTATATTTGCCAAGTGTCTCTCATGGCGAAAGCAATTGTGGAGACGCGCGAGTGCCTGGAAAACTACTTTTATTTTCTTTAATATCGACGATGCATAATTATAACTTTTAGTCTAGGACGCTAATAACTTGACCACCGAAGCATTGGGAAGAAATTGCAATATTAAGGTACATAAACAACCTAGCCTACACATTCAACTGTCGGTTAATGTTCCTCAACATTTCCCTTCTTTAATATTCCCCTCCTTTATAATTTTCCATCACGTGAAAACATGCCATGTCTTGTGTTCTAAATATATCGATGCAATGGTGTTGCCATCTGCTGTCAGTTAATGGAACTATATGGGCGAATTACTGCCATCTGTTGTCAGTTATAGGAACTGATTGCAGATATTTAAACGGCGTACTGCGGACAACAGTTTGCTCTTTTGATCACATACTGCAATGCAATGCAATGGTAAAACGAAAATAAAACGTATTTAGAGGGAATGTAGAAATAAGTATCTTTAACAGACATAAAACCTTACTATTACTCCTTGATTAAACCATTAAACAATGGTAAAAAAAAAAAAAAAAAAAAACTGGCGAGGCGTAGGATCGAACCGGCGCTTCTGGGAACGACAGCCAGTCGCCTTAACCACATGGCTACTCACGCACTCATGTTTAGCAGCAGACGCAACCATTCATTATATACAAAAGCCGCTGTTTGAAGGAAATAATCAATTTCATTATCCAAATAAATCAATGTTGCACATTCGTATACGTTCATACTGTTATTATATTTTATTGTCAGAACTTGGTTAATGTATGTTTTCAATTACATGGAAGCTTATTAAATAACTTACATTTTAATGGACTTCTCACCGCCATTTTGTCATGACCCCAGGCGGATTGTGCGCATGCGTGAGGGCCTAGAATTCTGCTATTTTCTATATTAATTTAAAAACTAGATGAAACCCGTCAAAACATGACGGACAATGGAAAACAAAATTACTGAAGAAGCTTCTTATATAAGTTACATTCTTTGTACGATTACTTTTTAGCACTATTGCAACTTTAAGGGCGTCAAAAGATAGCACTCTCAGCATTGCAATATATTGCTGGTCATGACTGAAAACGTGATTAGGTCATCATCATCTTGCACAGTTTCCAGCCACTGGCCGGGTCTGTTTGGAACACAAGTCTCTCCAACGTCTTCTGTCTTCCCACCATCTCTCAGCCTCCACCCTTGTCCAGTCTTCTCCTCTCTTCTTCACGATTTCTTCCTCCCCCTTCAGCCACCTGTCTCTCGGTCTCCCTCTTGGTCTCTTTCCTTCCCACTTCGTCTCGTGTATCCTGCTGGGTATCCTCTTCTCCTCCATTCGTTTTACATGTCCATACCATCTAAGTCTAGATTTCTCTATACCAGTCTGTAATGGTTCATCCTTCATTAATTCTCCGGTCCTCTCATTTCTTATTCTGTCCATCTTTGTAGCTCCAATACTGCTTCTCAAGAACCTCATCTCACTGGCCTGTATTTTGCTCTTCTCCCTTCCTTTCATAACCCAGGTCTCCGAGGCATACGTCAGGATAGGGACATTGTACGTCCGATATATGATCTTTTTGCTGTTCTGAGGGACATTCTTGCTCCATAACATGCTTCTCACACTCCTCCGGAATGCTTCTGCCTGTCTCCCCCGCTCATTTATTTCTCTATCGTTTCTTCCATTCTCTTGTATCAGGCTTCCCAGATACTTGAAACTCTCCAATTCCTTCGGCTGTTCCCCACCAATTGTTATTCCCGTTGTGGTTCTTTCCTTCTTCCTTGTTGTGATCACCATCTCACTCTTATTTATGCTAAATTTTATCCCATAACCTTGTATTATTCCTTCCCACACGTCCAACTGTTCCTGTACCTCCTCCTCCTTGTTCCCCCAAATCATCAAATCATCTGCAAGCACCATTGCTTTCATCTTTCCTTCCCCAATTACTTGTGCCACTCGGGTCATTATGTCATCCATCACCATAATGAAAAGTAACGGTGACAGTGCACTTCCTTGTTTCAGGCCGTTTCTCTGTTCCAACCGGTCCGATCTCTCTCCTCCCACTTTCACACAGCTCACGCTTCCCTTGTACATCTCCTTTATCTTCCTTATAGTCCATTTTTATATTCCTCTATCCTCCAGGGACTTCCATACTTTGTTTCTGCATACACTGTCAAATGCTTTCTCAATGTCCAGGAAGGCCATCAGTAGATCTGTTCCATACTCGTAGTGCTGTTCTTGTAACTGCCTTACAGCAAAAATCAAATCCACTGTGGACCTTCCTGATCTGAAGCCATGTTGTTCTTCCCTCATCCCTCCTTCTATCCTTGTCCTAATTCTCCTTTCCAAAACTTTCTCAAACAACTTTGCACAATGACTCATCAGTGTTATTCCCCGATAGTTTCTGCATTCTGTTCCACTACCTTTCTTGAAGATCGGGACAATTATTCCCTTTTTCCAGTCCTCTGGGGTCTTCCTTTCCTTCCATGCTGTCTTCATCACTCGGTACAACCATTGTATCCCCTCCTCTCCTGCTGCTCTCACCATCTCCACACTCAACTCATCCACACCCGGTGCCTTCCCTCCTTTCATCTTCCTCACTGCATCTTCCACTTCTTTCCATGTTAAGTCCTTTTCTGTTTGCAGTTCATCTACTGTACCTCTTCCCCGATTTCTTGCCCCTCGCCGTGGTTTCCATTTGGGTTCAGGAGTTCTTCAAAATATTATTTCCACATTTTCTTCAGTTCTTCCCTATTTTCTATCTCTTGTCCCCTTTTGTTCACCATTCTAACATAATCCGTAGGATCCTTCCGCCTCTTATTCTTTACCATCCCAAACAGGACCTTTTTTGCACCTTCACTATCCTGCTGGTCATGACTGAAAACGTGATGAGGTAAATAGCCCAATACGTTCAAGAGTTTCTCCTTGAGCTTGATTGATTTTGATAAAGTAGGCCGAGCGAATAGGACATTGTTGCCTATTAAAAGAAAATGTACTGTAGGCTACCTGTAAGTGTTTTATCGGAAGGTGTTAAATCAAGTCGTAGGATTTGAGCTCTCTGCCTAATATTACTGCACCTATTATATCCGAATCCAAGCGATTTCTTACAATTAATATATTACCATATATGAATCCTTGGGAAACAGTCAGATTTCTAAGAAGCATATCTACGGCTTAAACGTTCGAAGTATGTGGAGGCGAATCTCTTAATTCCAAGGAATTGAAAAATTCAATAATAGGGAAATGAAGTAGCTGGCTTTCATCTTCAGTATCCAATCTGTTAACGCTGATGTATGTGTTTGAACTGCTGGATATAAGTTCAATGACTTTTAAATTAATATCATTACATTGTTGCAGCTTGGCAAATATTTTATATTCCAGCAGATCAATTTTACCCTCACAACAGTAAAGACCAAAGTAACCACACATAGATTTTACGAAAGAGAAATACAATGTAGAAAAATGTTTACATTTGATCGTCAAGGACCTTACAGTACACTGTATTGCATAATATCTGGAATTGCTTCTGAAATGGCCTATTTATATTGGATTTTAAATGTGGCTTCGTATTATTCGATAACACTATAGTGTCCTGCAATAACGGAGCCGCTAAATATTAAATGGCAAATAATACTTCCATTGCCGAAATCAACTACGTAGTTAGACTCAGTACTCTAAACAAATAATCATTAAACAATTGTCTTATACAATGAAGTTCAACATGACCGTCCAGAGACTTTCATACTCAAGTTGGTTGGTGAGGAGAATGCGATGAGACTGATCGCTTAAAATAAATTCCTTATAATTGTTCCTGCCAGCGAAATTTTTGCGATAGCTTGAAAACGCAGCTCAGAATGACGTTCTTCATTTTGTTATAAACAGTACGAAACTGCTCTAAATAAGCAATTTCCATCACCTGTTATAGGTTATGGCAGTACATTTTGCAGGGGAACATAGAATGACTTCACCAACTACTGGAATGACCATAGGCCTATACTCAATACTCACTTCGATAGTCACCCTAATGGAGGCAGTTTTTGAATTCTATGTCCCGTGCATGTCAAAAATCGTATTAACACATGGAGGCCCACCTATTCTTGTCTATCGCCCCGGAGACCCGGGTTACATTTCCTGCTCTGCCAAGAAATTTAATTCTGGTCTCAGGGCAAAATCGGGGTACATTCAGTCTCTTGAGGTATAACTAAGAAGAGGAAGGTTTAATTCCCACCTCGACAATCTTGGATGTGGTTTTCCGTGGTTTCCCACTTCCACTTAAGGCAAATACCGGGATGGTTCCTAACTTAAGGCCTTGGCCGTCTCCTTGCCATTTACCACCTTAATTACAAATACACACAGTAATGCAGCCATCACAATAACACAGGTTATCAGAAGAAAATTTCACACATACACACCCAAGTACACGGGGCTGAGTGACCAAGATGTCGGATTCCTTCAAACGAATTATATTTGCCAAGTGTCTCTCATGGCGAAAGCAATTGTGGAGACGCGCGAGTGCCTGGAAAACTACTTTTATTTTCTTTAATATCGACGATGCATAATTATAACTTTTAGTCTAGGACGCTAATAACTTGACCACCGAAGCATTGGGAAGAAATTGCAATATTAAGGTACATAAACAACCTAGCCTACACATTCAACTGTCGGTTAATGTTCCTCAACATTTCCCTTCTTTAATATTCCCCTCCTTTATAATTTTCCATCACGTGAAAACATGCCATGTCTTGTGTTCTAAATATATCGATGCAATGGTGTTGCCATCTGCTGTCAGTTAATGGAACTATATGGGCGAATTACTGCCATCTGTTGTCAGTTATAGGAACTGATTGCAGATATTTAAACGGCGTACTGCGGACAACAGTTTGCTCTTTTGATCACATACTGCAATGCAATGCAATGGTAAAACGAAAATAAAACGTATTTAGAGGGAATGTAGAAATAAGTATCTTTAACAGACATAAAACCTTACTATTACTCCTTGATTAAACCATTAAACAATGGTAAAAAAAAAAAAAATACTGGCGAGGCGTAGGATCGAACCGGCGCTTCTGGGAACGACAGCCAGTCGCCTTAACCACATGGCTACTCACGCACTCATGTTTAGCAGCAGACGCAACCATTCATTATATACAAAAGCCGCTGTTTGAAGGAAATAATCAATTTCATTATCCAAATAAATCAATGTTGCACATTCGTATACGTTCATACTGTTATTATATTTTATTGTCAGAACTTGGTTAATGTATGTTTTCAATTACATGGAAGCTTATTAAATAACTTACATTTTAATGGACTTCTCACCGCCATTTTGTCATGACCCCAGGCGGATTGTGCGCATGCGTGAGGGCCTAGAATTCTGCTATTTTCTATATTAATTTAAAAATATACCGTAATATGTTTGATTATTTTTGAGACACTCTGCAAATCTGCATGCCAAGAGCTTTCGTTAGAATGTCTTACGAAGCCAATCGGTTAAGTCGTTTTCACAATCTCGTGTGTACAAAAAACAGCTTAGTGTTTTAAATATATAGATAGATATACCGTAATATATTTGTTTATTTTAGAGACACTCTGCAAATCTGCATGCCAAGAGCTTTCGTTAGAATGTCTTACGAAGCCAATCGGTTAAGTCGTTTTCACAATCTCGTGTGTACAAAAAACAGCTTAGTGTTTTAAATATATAGATAGATTATTAACATCCGACAACATGGCATCCCCGAGTACCTTGTCTACTGGGTACAGTTGCTCTACACAGAGCCATGAAGTTACGTTCAAGCCGCCGCAGGAGCGTCGGAAAACTTCCATGTAACAGTTGGTGTTCATCAAGGTTCGTCCCTGTCACCATTGCTGTTCATTGCGGTCATGGACACGATTACTGAAGATCTACAACAACCGTTACCTTGGACCATTCTGTACGCTGATGACGTTATGTTGACCGCTCGAAACAAGCTGGATCTCCAACATCAAGTCCAGGAATGTAGTGATGGGTTAAGTCCATATGGCCTGCGACTTAACACACCTAAAACAGAATATATGACTTCGGATGCAGAAGATATCGGAACAATCCAAGTCGAAGGCGATGATCTACCTCGAACGACAAAATTTAAGTATCTAGGCTCTACGATAACTGCTGAAGGTCGTCTCACCGAGGAGGTCAACGTAAGAATTAATGCTGCGTGGATGAAGTGGCGAACAACGACAGGTCATGTGTGACCGCCAAATGAAAGACCACCTAAAATCGCACTGTAAATCGTCCCGTGGAACTTTATGGTACTGAATGTTGGCCGGTCACCAAGGAAACACAACGTCGGCTAAGTGTAATGGAGACCATGATGTTTAGATGGACAGCTGGCATTACTAGGTTGGAACTCATCCCCAATGAAAGAATAAGGGAACAATTTGGTGTCCCGGCAATCAACAACAAAATGCGTGAGGGTCGTCTGCGATGGTTTGGGCATGTGCTACGGTCAGCAGCGGACACCATTACAAAACAGGTCTACACACTAGAGGTCACCGATAAGAGACCAAAGGGGTGACCGAGACAACGTTGGGCCGATACACTGCACAGGGATCTGAAAAGTGTTAATCTACATCCGGACATGGCCCATGACCGAGTAAAGCGGAGACAGCGGATTCGTTTAGCGTACCCTGCCACGAGGCGGGACAAACGCTAAAGGAAAAGAAGAAGAAGAAGAAGAAGAAGAGAATCACATTTTGCAGGTAGAGTGTAATTTGCCTAAACAATCTTATTTACACGTAATTAATTACCATAGTTCAGGATCTGTGCCTATAATCACCGGAGTAGACAGAAAAATAACACTTGGTAATGGACAACACATAACACAAGTAGGGTCAGTCGACCACTTTTTCCCTAGTCCAAAAAATGAAGCAATTTTAACAACTAGCCCCACATCTCATCTCTATGAATTACGAGGACTATCACATAGCCGTCCACAACGTATAATTTGAGTGGACCGCGCAAATCGAACTGTTAGAGGTTGGCACAAAAAGTAAACCACTGTGCAGTAATGGATCCAGGTTCGCTGCCAAGGACGGAGTACATGACCTTGCCAAGCATTCCTCAGTGTGCGGCTGTAATGCCACTAGCTAATTCCTTCAGTCGAGCCAAGGAAGAGCTCACATGATGTGCCAAACTTCATACACTTGGTCCACAACAGTACCCACTTATAAGTCCATAGAAACTACTGTATTTTATAGTAGACCAACTCGTGGCTAGCATTCTTGACTGTCGCCCCGGAGGTCCGGGTTCGATTCCCGGCTCTTCCAAGAAATTTAATTCTGGTTTGTGAGTGCTGGTACAGGGTACCCTCAGCCTCGTGAGACAAAACTGAGAAGAAGCGGGTTTGATTATCCCTCGGCCATCCTGGAAGTGGTTTTCCATGGTTTCCCACTTCTACTCCTGGCGAATGCCGGGCTGGTTCGTAAATTAAGGCCAAGGCCGCTTCATTCCCAATCCTCATCTGAATTACAAATACACACACTAATACAGCCATAACAGTAACACCGGTTATCAGAAAATATCCACACACACCCAAGTACAGGGGGCTATATGACCATGATGTTGCAAAGCTCCTAAATGAATCAACAACAGCAACAACTATTTTGAGATACTCGTAATTCAATTTCACAACGTTTTGATCACAGCACAAGGCACATAATGTGTTAGATATTGGGAATTTTATCAATGATTTTGCGGTAAATTAGAAAATATGCCATTTTAACAGAAATTAATGTTCTGATCCAAAAATATTGTCAGATTTTTAATATCCCATCTTGTTTGGGCTCAAATCGAATTTTGTATAGTTATAATCAAAATCAAATCTTTCACTATTGCCAATTAACCAGATGTGACTGAGAATATCAAACTGCATTTTCAAATTCAGCGCAGCGAAGTTAGTCAAATACACTTGTTAGCGTAGAAATTTGTTTCAATTTGGCAGGCCTGTGCTATTTATCACTATTTAATTAACACACAAACGAGGGTTGGAGGCTTGGGGGCGTGGAAGTGGGGGGAAGTACCACACATCCTTTGTGTGAAAATTAACTGATGAATAATTCACGCAATAATTATATCAGGTTAGGGTGTTTAAGTACAGTGAGTCCGGGAATATTCTCCGCAGCGCCTACATGCGTCTGCGAGAGCTAGCTACAGAAGTTACGTTGGTAGCACGGCTGCCGCTTGCAACATATTACCCTTTCACGAAATGATTGCCGGTGGTCGAGATGGGAACTATTCTTTGTTTACTTGTGTCACACGTCAGCCTGCTTCGTTGACAGGTACAGTTTGTGTGAGTAGGATATGACTCAGCTCAAGTAGCCTCTGTCATCGTTTAACTGTCCGTGGTGACATGAGCTCCTATGACGCGCAATGCTGCTTGACTTATGTGCAGAATACAATCTGTCATCGCTGTGTTCCCTAATAAGCAAACAGTAGACTTTTTACTCACCTCAGCCATTCATAACATATGCTGGAAGTGCTGATGACACATACGCTCGCTAATTGCAATACACATTGACGATTTCGAAAGGCTACAGCCCACACGTGTGGGATTCACCCTGTCAAAGACACCGTGATACCAACTAAACCGATGACGCAACCATTCACAGCTGCACGTAACCACTACGGAGAACATTCTCGGGCGCCCTGTATTTACTCCCCACCTAATGTAATTGCGCACAATCTTGTTGACCGACTGTAAAGCATTTTGTAATAGATTACTAGGCAACACTGGAATATCGCTACCAACACTTAAATATCAATCTTTGATTGTATCAAGGAAATTTAGTCCGGTGGATTAAGCGAATATTATGCAAATCGAGGTAAAAGCTATTTTATTTTTTAGTTACGTTAAGTGGTCCATAAGGAACGTTTTCAGCCACGGAGGCATTCTGTACACCCCCTGGTTAATTTTTTACAGCCCCCCAAACATGTGATGGGATGCGTACCCTTATTTTATGGGTTAGAAATTCGTAATTAATTTTTATGGGCATCTATCTATATATTTAAAACACTAAGCTGTTTTTTGTACACACGAGATTGTGAAAACGACTTAACCGATTGGCTTCGTAAGACATTCTAACGAAAGCTCTTGGCATGCAGATTTGCAGAGTGTCTCAAAAATAAACAAACATATTACGGTATATTTTTAAATTAATATAGAAAATAGCAGAATTCTAGGCCCTCACGCATGCGCACAATCCGCCTGGGGTCATGACAAAATGGCGGTGAGAAGTCCATTAAAATGTAAGTTATTTAATAAGCTTCCATGTAATTGAAAACATACATTAACCAAGTTCTGACAATAAAATATAATAACAGTATGAACGTATACGAATGTGCAACATTGATTTATTTGGATAATGAAATTGATTATTTCCTTCAAACAGCGGCTTTTGTATATAATGAATGGTTGCGTCTGCTGCTAAACATGAGTGCGTGAGTAGCCATGTGGTTAAGGCGACTGGCTGTCGTTCCCAGAAGCGCCGGTTCGATCCTACGCCTCGCCAGTATTTTTTTTTTTTTTTTACCATTGTTTAATGGTTTAATCAAGGAGTAATAGTAAGGTTTTATGTCTGTTAAAGATACTTATTTCTACATTCCCTCTAAATACGTTTTATTTTCGTTTTACCATTGCATTGCATTGCAGTATGTGATCAAAAGAGCAAACTGTTGTCCGCAGTACGCCGTTTAAATATCTGCAATCAGTTCCTATAACTGACAACAGATGGCAGTAATTCGCCCATATAGTTCCATTAACTGACAGCAGATGGCAACACCATTGCATCGATATATTTAGAACACAAGACATGGCATGTTTTCACGTGATGGAAAATTATAAAGGAGGGGAATATTAAAGAAGGGAAATGTTGAGGAACATTAACCGACAGTTGAATGTGTAGGCTAGGTTGTTTATGTACCTTAATATTGCAATTTCTTCCCAATGCTTCGGTGGTCAAGTTATTAGCGTCCTAGACTAAAAGTTATAATTATGCATCGTCGATATTAAAGAAAATAAAAGTAGTTTTCCAGGCACTCGCGCGTCTCCACAATTGCTTTCGCCATGAGAGACACTTGGCAAATATAATTCGTTTGAAGGAATCCGACATCTTGGTCACTCAGCCCCGTGTACTTGGGTGTGTATGTGTGAAATTTTCTTCTGATAACCTGTGTTATTGTGATGGCTGCATTACTGTGTGTATTTGTAATTAAGGTGGTAAATGGCAAGGAGACGGCCAAGGCCTTAAGTTAGGAACCATCCCGGTATTTGCCTTAAGTGGAAGTGGGAAACCACGGAAAACCACATCCAAGATTGTCGAGGTGGGAATTAAACCTTCCTCTTCTTAGTTATACCTCAAGAGACTGAATGTACCCCGATTTTGCCCTGAGACCAGAATTAAATTTCTTGGCAGAGCAGGAAATGTAACCCGGGTCTCCGGGGCGATAGACAAGAATAGGTGGGCCTCCATGTGTTAATACGATTTTTGACATGCACGGGACATAGAATTCAAAAACTGCCTCCATTAGGGTGACTATCGAAGTGAGTATTGAGTATAGGCCTATGGTCATTCCAGTAGTTGGTGAAGTCATTCTATGTTCCCCTGCAAAATGTACTGCCATAACCTATAACAGGTGATGGAAATTGCTTATTTAGAGCAGTTTCGTACTGTTTATAACAAAATGAAGAACGTCATTCTGAGCTGCGTTTTCAAGCTATCGCAAAAATTTCGCTGGCAGGAACAATTATAAGGAATTTATTTTAAGCGATCAGTCTCATCGCATTCTCCTCACCAACCAACTTGAGTATGAAAGTCTCTGGACGGTCATGTTGAACTTCATTGTATAAGACAATTGTTTAATGATTATTTGTTTAGAGTACTGAGTCTAACTACGTAGTTGATTTCGGCAATGGAAGTATTATTTGCCATTTAATATTTAGCGGCTCCGTTATTGCAGGACACTATAGTGTTATCGAATAATACGAAGCCACATTTAAAATCCAATATAAATAGGCCATTTCAGAAGCAATTCCAGATATTATGCAATACAGTGTACTGTAAGGTCCTTGACGATCAAATGTAAACATTTTTCTACATTGTATTTCTCTTTCGTAAAATCTATGTGTGGTTACTTTGGTCTTTACTGTTGTGAGGGTAAAATTGATCTGCTGGAATATAAAATATTTGCCAAGCTGCAACAATGTAATGATATTAATTTAAAAGTCATTGAACTTATATCCAGCAGTTCAAACACATACATCAGCGTTAACAGATTGGATACTGAAGATGAAAGCCAGCTACTTCATTTCCCTATTATTGAATTTTTCAATTCCTTGGAATTAAGAGATTCGCCTCCACATACTTCGAACGTTTAAGCCGTAGATATGCTTCTTAGAAATCTGACTGTTTCCCAAGGATTCATATATGGTAATATATTAATTGTAAGAAATCGCTTGGATTCGGATATAATAGGTGCAGTAATATTAGGCAGAGAGCTCAAATCCTACGACTTGATTTAACACCTTCCGATAAAACACTTACAGGTAGCCTACAGTACATTTTCTTTTAATAGGCAACAATGTCCTATTCGCTCGGCCTACTTTATCAAAATCAATCAAGCTCAAGGAGAAACTCTTGAACGTATTGGGCTATTTACCTCATCACGTTTTCAGTCATGACCAGCAGGATAGTGAAGGTGCAAAAAAGGTCCTGTTTGGGATGGTAAAGAATAAGAGGCGGAAGGATCCTACGGATTATGTTAGAATGGTGAACAAAAGGGGACAAGAGATAGAAAATAGGGAAGAACTGAAGAAAATGTGGAAATAATATTTTGAAGAACTCCTGAACCCAAATGGAAACCACGGCGAGGGGCAAGAAATCGGGGAAGAGGTACAGTAGATGAACTGCAAACAGAAAAGGACTTAACATGGAAAGAAGTGGAAGATGCAGTGAGGAAGATGAAAGGAGGGAAGGCACCGGGTGTGGATGAGTTGAGTGTGGAGATGGTGAGAGCAGCAGGAGAGGAGGGGATACAATGGTTGTACCGAGTGATGAAGACAGCATGGAAGGAAAGGAAGACCCCAGAGGACTGGAAAAAGGGAATAATTGTCCCGATCTTCAAGAAAGGTAGTGGAACAGAATGCAGAAACTATCGGGGAATAACACTGATGAGTCATTGTGCAAAGTTGTTTGAGAAAGTTTTGGAAAGGAGAATTAGGACAAGGATAGAAGGAGGGATGAGGGAAGAACAACATGGCTTCAGATCAGGAAGGTCCACAGTGGATTTGATTTTTGCTGTAAGGCAGTTACAAGAACAGCACTACGAGTATGGAACAGATCTACTGATGGCCTTCCTGGACATTGAGAAAGCATTTGACAGTGTATGCAGAAACAAAGTATGGAAGTCCCTGGAGGATAGAGGAATATAAAAATGGACTATAAGGAAGATAAAGGAGATGTACAAGGGAAGCGTGAGCTGTGTGAAAGTGGGAGGAGAGAGATCGGACCGGTTGGAACAGAGAAACGGCCTGAAACAAGGAAGTGCACTGTCACCGTTACTTTTCATTATGGTGATGGATGACATAATGACCCGAGTGGCACAAGTAATTGGGGAAGGAAAGATGAAAGCAATGGTGCTTGCAGATGATTTGATGATTTGGGGGAACAAGGTGGAGGAGGTACAGGAACAGTTGGACGTGTGGGAAGGAATAATACAAGGTTATGGGATAAAATTTAGCATAAATAAGAGTGAGATGGTGATCACAACAAGGAAGAAGGAAAGAACCACAACGGGAATAACAATTGGTGGGGAACAGCCGAAGGAATTGGAGAGTTTCAAGTATCTGGGAAGCCTGATACAAGAGAATGGAAGAAACGATAGAGAAATAAATGAGCGGGGGAGACAGGCAGAAGCATTCCGGAGGAGTGTGAGAAGCATGTTATGGAGCAAGAATGTCCCTCAGAACAGCAAAAAGATCATATATCGGACGTACAATGTCCCTATCCTGACGTATGCCTCGGAGACCTGGGTTATGAAAGGAAGGGAGAAGAGCAAAATACAGGCCAGTGAGATGAGGTTCTTGAGAAGCAGTATTGGAGCTACAAAGATGGACAGAATAAGAAATGAGAGGACCGGAGAATTAATGAAGGATGAACCATTACAGACTGGTATAGAGAAATCTAGACTTAGATGGTATGGACATGTAAAACGAATGGAGGAGAAGAGGATACCCAGCAGGATACACGAGACGAAGTGGGAAGGAAAGAGACCAAGAGGGAGACCGAGAGACAGGTGGCTGAAGGGGGAGGAAGAAATCGTGAAGAAGAGAGGAGAAGACTGGACAAGGGTGGAGGCTGAGAGATGGTGGGAAGACAGAAGACGTTGGAGAGACTTGTGTTCCAAACAGACCCGGCCAGTGGCTGGAAACTGTGCAAGATGATGATGACCTAATCACGTTTTCAGTCATGACCAGCAATATATTGCAATGCTGAGAGTGCTATCTTTTGACGCCCTTAAAGTTGCAATAGTGCTAAAAAGTAATCGTACAAAGAATGTAACTTATATAAGAAGCTTCTTCAGTAATTTTGTTTTCCATTGTCCGTCATGTTTTGACGGGTTTCATCTAGTAATTAATAAAATTAGTATAATTTCCGATGTTCTTGAGGGCAAGGAATTCATTTTTCGGGTAATTTTCCTTGTTGGGGGCAGGGGGTGGTGCTACAGGGGACGGGGGGTCAAAACCCTTAAAACTAGGTTGATGCATGTCATTTTTAAGGTATTTTGGGGCCTAGAATTCATTTCTGGGTTAGTTTTTGTTATAGATGGTAAGGGGAGGGGACAGTGAATCGTGGCAGAGCGCATAACTACGGGGGCGGTGCACACAATGATAGCAAACTGGTGCTTATAACGATTCATTTCCAAGGGTTTCGGGGGTGTAGAATTCATTTCTGGGGTAGTTTTTGTTCTAGGGGGTAGGGTTGGGGCCTGTCAATATTGGGGGCGGTGCTACAGGGGGCGGGAGGTCAAAAACCATAAAACGTGGTTGATGCATATAATTTTCAAGGTATTTTGGGGCGCAGAATTCATTTTTGGTTTTGGTTTTGTTATAGGAGGTATGGGGGGGGGGGGCAGTGAATCCCCGGGAGCGGAACTACGGGGGCGGTGCAGACAATGACAGAAAAGATCTGCTTATAACGACTCATTTCCAAAGTTTTTAGGGGTGTAGAATTCATTTCCGAGGTCATTTTGTATTTGGGTCATCGAGAGCGGTGGTTTAAAGGATGCTGTTGCAAAAGTATTAGGTTTGACAGTGGTGTTGTTAAGTATTATTTATTCTTTGGATAATTTGTTTAATCAAAATACCATATAGTAAAATGAAAATTTCTGACGATAACTTCATCTTCGAAAATACTATGTACACAAATCGAAGTTACTGGTGCCCTGAAAAGAAGAGAAGTTGACAAAATTACGTATTTCTTGAAAGAAGAGAAGGTTTCAGTAATAATTAAGAACCTTACCGATACGTCACGTCTCGCAACCACGACATTTGCAAAGGGAAGTGCAAGGAAGACCTATTTTTGCACAACCGCACCGAGTTGTACTGCAGGATTCTCGCAAAGACTTCATCTTCGAAGGAACGACAGCTTGTCTCGGTTAAAGAAGATCGTAGCCTATTTTCAAGACTGTGCATAGCATGCCAGACTCGTCAGGGCAATCTAGAAGTTTTTTTCAGCCACGAAAATCACACTTATCCTTCAGCACTCTCTGAAAATGGTGAACTTTGATTTCGAAAGAAAGCAGACCTCTTGCCATGCTTGGTACCTGACGAAGAAAATCCAGCGCAGCAGTGCCTCGACTTCGACATGGTGGTGTCACCGCAGTCAATTACATCCTTCCAAATCCTGGAAGCACCTTCGCCGATTATGGGAGGAAGTTCCTCTCTTACATGAACAGTCCTGCGTATTCGAAAGCGTGAAGGATTGATGTAGTATTCGACGAATGCGTCAGTACATCATAGAAGTCTGCTTTACGAATGAAAAGAGGACAGGGTGTTGGCCAAAAAATGGAGCCAACGAAACAAGTTCCGAAAAATAGTCAGACTTTTTGAGATGCGATGCGAATAAACAAGAGTTGTTCGCGTATCTTGCTAATTACATCAGCATGACAGCAATTTCCCGAAAAGTTGTCGTCACGCTTTAGTAAAAAGTTATTTGCAATGTCCAAAGCGATTTATCAGGATTGATGCCTTGCAATCACGAAGAAGCTGACAGCAGAATGCTTCTACATGCCGCAGACGGCGCAAGACATGAATGCAGTAGAATCTTGATCAGGACAGTAGACACCGACGTCGTCGTGTTGGCTACTGCCTTGCTGGATAATCTCCATGGATGTAAACAGCTGTGCGTTGGTTTAGGCACGATTGCTGGACATCCGTGCTATTGCACATCACATAGGACCGGTCAAGTGTGCTGGGCTGCTGGCGTTTCTCGCCTTCACAGGTTGCGATACGAGGTCGTCCCTCAGGAGCAAGGGAAAGCGATGTTCCTGGGCAGCCTGGAAAGCTTTTCCAGAAGCCGACAAAGTTTTCAAATCCATGTCTCAACCCCTCACTCCAGCAGAAGTACAGAAAATTTTACCTACACTGGAGAAGTACGTCGTGATCCTTTACCAGTAACTTCGATTTGTGTACATAGTATTTTCGAAGAAAAAGTTATCGTCAGAAATTTTCATTTTACTGCATGGTATTTTGATTAAACAAGTTATCTAAAGAATAAATAATACTTAACAACACCACTGTCAAACTTAATATTTTTGCAACAGCATCCTTTAAACCTCCGCTCTCGATGATCTAAATACAAAATGACCTCGGAAATGAATTCTACACCTCTAAAAACTTTGGAAATGAGTCGTTATAAGCAGATATTTTCTGTCATTGTCTGCACCGCCCCCGTAGTTCCGCCCCTGGGGATTCACTGGCCCCACCCCATACCTCCTATAACAAAACCAAAACCAAAAATGAATTCTGAGCCACAAAATAACTTGAAAATGATATGCATGGACCAAGTTTTACAGTTTTTGACCCCTGCCCCTGTAGCATCACCCCCAATTTTGACAGCCCCCAACCGTACCTCCTAGAACAAAAACTACCCCAGAAATGAATTCTACGCCCCAAAATACCTTGATAATTATATGCATCAACCAAGTTTTACGGGTTATGGACCCCCTCCCGCTGTAGCGCTGCGCCCCTGCCCCCGACAAGAAAAATGACCCCAAAAATGAATTCCTTGCCTTCCAAAACATCGGAAATGTTACTAATTTTATAAATTTTGCCCTTAAAGAAATAATTAGGAATTTTTAATCCCTAACATAAGGGTACGCGCCCCATCACATGTTTGGGGGGCTGTAAAAATTAACTAGGGGTGTACATAATGCCTCCGTGGCTGAAAACGTTCTTTATGGACCCCTTAATGTAACTAAAAAATAAAATCGCTTTTACCTCGATTTGGTTGAATATATGGCGTTAAGCCACCGGACTAATTGGAGAACATTTCAAAGTAGGAGTTAAGATTCAGGGAGAAATCATTTCAACTCTGAGATTTGCTGATGACGTCATGTTAGCCAACACACCAGAGGATTTGAATGAGTTTTTAAATGGCATGGGTTCCGCCTTGAGGAAATACAGTAATTCATGATGAAAATTAATAAATTGAAACTATAATATTGGAATGTAGGCGAAATAAATCAGAATGGACGTCGAATTGGCAGGTGAATAGATAAAGGAAGTAGGGGACTTCCGTAACTTAGAAAGCAAAATAACCAATGCTGGACGAAGCAAAGAGGATATAAAAAGTATGTTAGCACAGGCAAGGAAAGCATTTATACAGAAAAGGAATCTGTTGACATAATATAAATTTAGGTATTAGGAAGTCATTTTTGAAAGACTTTGTTTGGAGCGTGGCGCTCTATGGAAGTGAAACTTGGACTGTTGGAGCAGCAGAAAAGTGGAGAGTTAGTTAGTTATTGTTGTTTTAAGGGGCGGAACTACGAGGTCA
The DNA here is from genome assembly GCA_946902985.2 of Meconema thalassinum. NCBI lineage: Eukaryota > Metazoa > Arthropoda > Insecta > Orthoptera > Tettigoniidae > Meconema > Meconema thalassinum. Next base: position 224,873,377 of record OX336394.1, read on the forward strand.
TCTGCCCCTAAAAGTGGAGAATAGAAGGGTTTGAAATGAGGTGTTACAGGAGAATGATGAAGATCAGATGTGTTGATAGGGTTACAAATGAAGAGGTATTAAGACGATTGGGAGAGGAGATATATTTCTTGCAACTGCTAATGAAGAACAGAGATAGGTTGGTAGGACACATACTAAGACACCCAGGAATAGCAAACCTAATTATGGAAGGAAGGGTCGAGGATAAGAACTGTAGGGGTAGAAGGAGAAGATTTCCTCAGTTGTAGGGTGTGGTACCTATGCAGAGATGAAACGATTAATTCAGGACTAGGAAGCATGGAGGGCTGCATCAAACCAGTCAAAAGACCGAAGACTCAAACAACTACAACGAATGTATCATAGGAAATGTTGTTATTGAGACTAGTGAACTGACTAACGTAGCTGAGTTGTCGAGGCATGCTCCACAGCTGGACAGGATAGATGAGCGTACGGAGGATCGAGGTTCGATTCCCGGCATTTTCAGCAGCCATCCTTAGTGTTGTTCCCCTCCTTCCCCCCATTCCAAGTTTATTTATTTATTTATGTGTTGACGGTACACAACAGGGCTCAGTGTGCGTCCCAATAACAGCGCACCTACACAGTAAAACGCATTTCCTGATGTGTCTACATTAAGTATTAACATCTATATGTAATTCTTAAAACTAGGAAGTTTACAAAGATCAAAATGCATAGTAGTGAAAAGCTTAATCTAAAGATATATAAAAACTAAATCTACATTTGATCTATTGTAAAATATAAAAACAGGTTTTGAAATTATTACATAGTAAACTAAAAGGTAACATTAATAAGATATAACATTGTTGATTCTGTTTCGTTTGATTCTATTTGAAGTATGAATTAGAGTGACTGGATTATAATTTCCAAGAACGGTCTAATTGGAGATAGAAATCTAGTTTCCAGTTTACATGAATCGCATCGTGGTAAATACTGGAAAGCCTCCATACAGGTGAATTGTAATAAAAACTATTTTTTTATATGATTTTTGAATGTTATGCTTAACCTTGTAGTTAAGCGAGGGATGTTGAAATTTAGGAACGATAGGAGAAATGAGGTATCAGTTTGACCGTTAATAACTTCATAAAGGAATTTCATACCATTGACTTGCCTTCGAGACTTCAGTCATGCCGAAATTCAACAAAAGTTCACCGTAGGGTTCCGTCATGATGTGTGTTATTATCATTAAAAGACTACCGAGTAAAGTCGTGAGCTCCATGTTGTATTGGAGGCAGGATCTCGTGCACACGTGCTCATTTGTTAACATCCCAGCTACCTGAGAAGCTAATTGTGAACTGTTCATTAGGTCGTGCCGAGCGTGTGTGAGATAACATCTACGCACGGTATAGGACGCTGTGGAACTGCTTCACGGTCAGTGGGCCTCGGGAAACGGCACGAATGTACTTGCTCTGGAAACACTGCAACAATGTCGTGAGCGACACATTAACCCTGAGTGAGGTCACCAGGTAGAGAAAATACAAAAGGTCACACATACACGTTCTGCGATTTCTGAATGTGTATAGCCTACAGTCCTCTTCAAGATGGCATATCGGCTTTCACGGCCGGTGAATTAAAACTCAGCAATTATTCTAGGTTTGTGCCGTGTCATGTATGGGCTTTCGCCCAGGACACCAGGCTGGCTCATCGGCGGGCTCTTGGTGTCCCCGCTCGGACTTCCACAGGAGTGAACGATTTTTTTTCGGGGGGGGGGGGGGGAGGTTTCCTGCACCCCCCGCGTGACACCCGACCTTACTACTGGTGCCTCCGACATGCGGTTAGTCTACATAGAAGAGAAAGCATAGGGGTTTGGAAAAGGATTGCCCTTTGAGGCTTAGCGCCTGTTTGATCGCGATCGCAATTTACCAGGCATCATAGGTCGTCTATATATTAACATAGGTATATTTTACATATATGCATATATAAATATGTGCATATATGTAAGGGTTGGATTGTAGGGCCAGGGAAAACCGCATAGGCAGAAAGAAAAGATTGCCTACACGTAAAACCTGGCGACTTCGTTATTGCCACATGCAAGGAAGTGGGTATGGGAATGATTAGGTTTGTTAGCACGGGAGGTGTATCATGCAACAGTTGCAAAATCAGTTTCCTCACCGAGATTAGGACGGTAATTAGTATATATGGGGAATCAGTTGGCTTGGTACTGCTGGGACTAGCGCTTCCGCGGACGAACTTTTTTTCGGGGCGGAGGGGGAATGAGTACCCACATTCCCCGCATGGCAGCTGACCTTTACTACTGCTGTGCGCTGCCTCCTTTTATATAGAGTGCAACTGCACTATTTGACTGCGAGAACTAAAAGCTCAAGCAGCCTCAACCTCCCTATGAAGGCTTCCAAAAAGATGGTATATTGGTTTTCACGGCTGGTGAATTAAAACTCAGCAATTCTTCTAGGTTTGTGCCGTGTCTTGTCTAAAAGTTCAAGCAGCCTCAACCTCCTTATTCATAGGGAGGTTCAGGCTTTTTGAGCTTTTAGTTGCACTCTATATAAAGGGAGATAGCGCGCAGTTCCTGTAGGGGTCCGGCCGGGGACACCAAGAGCTCGCCGATGAGACAGCTTGGTGTCCTAGGCAAAACCCCACACAGGACACGGCACAAACCTAGAAGAATTGCTGAGTTTTAGTCCTCTTCTTTCCTAGCGTATTTCCCGCATTGGCGCAGGGTCCGCTTGCTTGATTGATCGCCACTTCTTCCTGTCAAGGGCATTTTCAGGTTTGAGGCCGCACACCAGTAGTTCTTCACTGATTCTATCCACACATAGTTTTTTTTTGGTGCCCACGGGGTCAATGCCCTCCTGGATCGTACTGAACACCGAGTTCTCATCACTTCTAGTGACATGCCCATACCGGCGAAGACGCGCTTCCCTCATTTTGTCTTTAATTGTTTCAATTCCCATTTGCTACCGTACGTGTTCATTTCTGGCATGGTCAAGCCTTGTAATATCCATGGACGAACGCAGCATTTTTCATGTCCATTCCATGAAGGGCTTGTTCGTGTTTGGTTGAAGCTGGGCAATATTCTGTGCCATTGATTGCCACTGGCCTTATCATGGTCTTGTTAACTTTTCCTTTCAGGTGGGTAATTTTTTATTTTTTTTACTTTTTCTAGGCGCACTCCAGTGACTTGGCACCATTTCAGCCACGCAGAATTTTACTCGTGCTCGGGCATCGAGAATGGTCTCGCCATCTGAAGTTATGAGAGAATCAAAGTACATACTTAAATTTAGTGGTTTTATTGAGTTGATGGTTTTCAATGTTAATGGTACCATTGGTCTGTTTGCCACATTGCAGATATTTTCCCTATGAATGTGTATACAGTCAATTTCAATAAATCGATAATTTCAGTCGGTAAATGTATTTATGCCTCATTATATTGGGCGAGAAATATGAGATTCTAACTGATTTAAAACAAAATTATATTATCCTTTATTGGGTTTATGCCATGTGAATATTATTGAAAATCCACAGCCTGCTTCCAGTCGACCGACCGGGTCTGGGATGGAATGAAGCCCCCCATCTAGCGGCGAGGATATGAATTGTGCCGTCTGCCGAAGCCGGTCGCACTCCCCTGGGGCAATGATTAAATGAATGACAGATGAAATGAAATGATAGTGGAGAGTTTTGTTGGAATGAAATTGTGACAGGGTAAACCGGAGTACCCGGAGAAAAACCTATCTGCCTCCGATTGACCAGCACAAATCTCACATGCAGTGACCGAGATTTGAACCACAGACCCAGCGGTGAGAGGCCGGCGTGCTGCCGTCCAAGCCACGGAGGCTCCTACGCGACGGTACTTGTAGCTCACCCCACGGGTGCCCGCACAGAAGCAGCTACAGCCTCTGGCTATCCGAACATATCCTCGGACTCTCCCGGCACTAAAAGCCACACGCTAAAAAAATAAACCACAATGAGATTAACAGGTATATTTATATAGGCCTACTTGAGATGTAGCAAAAACTCAAATTAATTTTTTTTGAAACTTTAACTTTCCTGCTGTCTTTCGGCTGTAACATTTCAGTTTTTCACTAACTGTGACAATTGAGCTTATTGATGATGATAATAATAATAATAATATAATAATAATAATAATAATAATAATAATAATAATAATAATAATAATAATAATGGTTTTACGTCCCATTAAACTACTGCGGCTTTTAGGATCGTCGAGGTGCCGGAATTTTTCCCCAAAGGGGATTTTTAACGTGCCAGTAAATCTACTGACATGAAATGCCAATTGACTGCACCAGGATTCAATCCTGAAACTTGGGGAACAGCAGGCGAGAACGTCACCGCTGCGTCACGCAGCCAGTCTTATTGAGCTTCATCCTCGAGGAAAGAGTAGTCCATTTGAAAAACCTCTTTCAATCCAGATGTGAGTAATGCCCTCTCAAATTTAAAAACTCATAGTCCATTTGTGTTGTAGGTTTTCATACAGAACTATTACTCGAAGCATGGAATAAACACATTTTGATGCAAACCATCAGCACAGATGGATTCAGTGCCATGAAACATGAGAAATGTGAATCGAAGTGATCCTTTTTCAGAAGTGGATTCAGTGAGTTTCGCAACTGCTCTACTCATATACAGTGCATCTACAGAATTCTGCCAAATATTAAGTGAATCCTCCAATTTGGTTATGAAATATCATAGTTCTTTTTGCAATGAAATATCCTACTTTCAAGAAGACAACTTTTAAAGATCAATATAATTATATCAGGATGGTAGTATCGGGAAGGAAATAGAGTCAACGTGTAGAAAAGCCAATACAGTGAGTTCTCAGTATCGATCTACAGTATTCTGCAAGAAAGAAGTTGGTGTAGCGACCAAACTCTCCCTACATCGCTCAGTATTTAGAGCGACTTTGCTATATGGAAGTGAGAGTTGGGTAGATACAGAATATATGATACATAATCTAGAGGTACAGAGGAATGCAAATTACTAGACTGAAATGAAAATGAAAATCCACAGCCTGCTTCAAGTCGACCGACCGTGTCAGGGAATGGAATGAATGAAGCCCCCAACTAGCGGCGAGGATATGAACTGTGACGGCTGCCAAAGCCTGTCGCACTCCCCTGGGGCAATTATTAAATGAATGACAGATGAAATGTAGTGAAAGTGGAGAGTGTTGCTGGAATGAAATTGTGACAGGGAAAACCGGAGTACCCGGAGAAAAACCTGTCTGCCTCAGTTCTGTCCAGCATAGATCTCACATGGAGTGACCGGGATTTGAACCACGGACCCAGCAGTGAGAGGCCGGCGTGTTGCCGCCTAAGCCACGGAGGCTCGCATTAGACTGAAATAAAGAATTTAAAACAGTCGCAATGTTTTATTCAAATTAATCTTATTGATCAACTGCCGACATCTATTATTACCCTACTTAGTAATGTTTTCGCCCTTATTGACCCACAACTTTTCATAAAGGATCTTCGTCTGAAAATTTTCGGAATTGGGGATTTTCTTATTGACTTTGGAATGCACCCTCCAAATCAGGTGCCTTCAATCCATGGTCCACGAGTCTTTGAGTTGTTAAAGAGCGGGCCATTAGTAAAAAAAACTACAGGGTGCCAGGAAATATTCTCCGCAGTGGCTACGTGCAGCTGCGAGAGGTTGCGTCACCAGTTTAGTTGGCAGCACAGTGTCCTTGATAGGGTGAAGGCCATGTGTGGGCTGTGGGCTGTCGAAATCGTAAGTGTTTATAGTTAGATTATTGGAAGAGTGCAACAGTATGTTATGAATGGCTGCGGTGAGTGCGAAGTTTACTGTTTGTTTGTTTGTTTGTTTGTTTGTTTTGATACAAGAGACAGCCGTGTTGCCAAAGTAACTGGTGACGCTATCTCTCGCAGCAGTATGTAGGCATTGCGGAGAGAATTCCCTGGCGCGGGGTACTTTGAATCTCTCTGCTCAAAATTCACAGGAAAACTAGAATAAAGTAGTCAGAACAAAACGTGTTACATTTCACATTAGCAAGGCTCTTTTAGAGAAAATTCTAAAAACAACATTTTACTGTCAGTTTGTTTTGAAATAAACTAAAGAATATAGCTTAAGAGTTTGCTATAATTTCAGCACCTCAGAAATATTTTTACTCCATTAATTAATGTAAAAAATAGAATATTGTGAATCTTGGCGTTGAATCTAATAAATTGTACACCTCTGTAGCTGATATGAGGGTAGCACGAATGATTGCTGGGACAAATAGGTGGGAGCAATGTCAGGAAAGTACTTACGATGAAGAAATCCTAGGTAAAGGCTAAGTTAGTAATGAACACGCTAGATGAAGCTATTCGTATGATCCAACTCAGATGGTGGGGTCATGTGATGAGAACGTGGGAGGAGAGATTTGTCAATAATCCTTATTATTGCAGATAATGATCCAAACAATAATCCCTGAAAATTTCAATTGACTAACCCAGACAGATTTTGAGTAAAGTGCACCAAAAATTTTAAGATTTAACATGGGCGAGACTTTTTTTTTACAAAATCCTGTTCTTTACATTGTAAATAACTAAAAACTCAAAAAAAAAATCGTCCCTAGAAGGGTCTTTCTTACCTTAACAGGTTAATGAGTTTAATGAGGGTAAGAGAAGCAGATAGGAGGCTATGGTTATATTCAGTGTTGAACGTTTTCAAAGTGAGATGTGTGGAAACAGAGGAGGCCGAAGTGCTGACTGCTAATAGGGGACCCATGGAAGTGACTTGTTCGGAAACAGAGGCTTGCAGACTAGACTGGACGCTGAAAGTCAAAACACTCTCAAATGAAAATGTATGTATATAATTTTCCCGCCTGTGTCTCCTTGCATATAGGCTACACCTTCTCGATGCTAATCGGCCACGCGGTCGGCCAAAGAAACGCTGGCCTGATCGTCTACAAGAAAACATGCGCCATGTTCATATTTTTCCAAAAGATGCACTTGATAGCACCAAATGGAGATTGGCCTGCCAAACAGCGAAACCTTCCCCAATGTTGTATAAACGCCAGGAAGATGATGATCTACCGACTAAACTTATCATCGTATCAAAAAGAATAAAATAAATAATGACCACCCTACGAGAATGTTTCTCCAATAACCAGTAAGTCTCCTATGTTAGCGCATCAAGCCACACGTCCGGTCGTGTCTGTTTATGGGCTATACGATCCGTGTCCTGATATCCTGAGGTCAAACAGCGGTGTAAAATCTCGCTTGTGCTCCATGATTGAGCCTGCAGGACGTACGTTTATGACTATCAACTGGCAGGAAATATGCTGTTACTGCCTGAAGCTACTGGGCAGGCTACTGTTGAGTTTTATCTCGTGGTCACCCTCCAGGATAATTCTGAACTTTAAGACACTGATCAAGGTATTATTATTTTGTATTTTGCGCATGCGCTTACACATTATCAGCATATTTGCTGGTTAAGTACATCATAAGGAGCAAATTCTTCAGTCTCTCGGTGACCGCATTATGTAGTAGCATTACAGCCTTACTATGTGGCACGTTCAAAGCATAAATGTCTTCTGCGTAAGCTTAAAATTCCTGGGTAAGCTTCAAATCTGTGAGAGATTCATTTAAGTTGTTCGGAATCACACCAGTGCTGAAGATGATCATAGGAACTGTCCTGACTTGTGTCATGTGCCAGTACTTCCTGATCACATCTGAAAGCTCTTTGTGTTTTGACAGCTTTTTAGCATGTTGCCACTGTTTGGGATTGCCACGTCTATGAAGGTGGTGTGCCTCATGCATTTGTCAACAAAAAACAAAAACTGACTGGTCTTTCAATACAGTACGATGCCAGTACAAGATAAAGTTGTCATTATACAGCATACTTTCTGGGGCATACTTATAGTACGGCACTTTCTCTTGGTTCAGCAGTTGAAGAAATATAGTCAGTTCTTGATGCACTATCTTGGCAACAAAATCACATCTCTTCTTATATTCTGTCTCTGAAATATGGCGATATCCTAATATGATATGATGAACAGTCTCAGATGTTGGCCAACCGTATCTGCAATAGTCATCTTGCACAGACCCATCCTTGATAATGAACTTTACAGCGCGACAAGTTCATCTGAAGCCCCGGAAAATATGCGAACAAGGCTTGCCCTTACCCCTGTAGTCATCATGTTGCTGGATCTACTGCTATTTAGTGCCGCGAAAGGCGTGACTAGCACAGAAACCAACTGGTGCCGAGTAGCGCGCACGTGAGAAAGATTTACCAATGGTGTCTTTGTGTGCGTGTGAGTTGCCAAATTGCCTAATACAATCTAAACGGCCGGAGAGATTTCAATAAAACTCGGTATGGTCATAGAACTATTTTTTCCGACTCTGACCGTGCCCTTGGAATTTTACTACCCCTCACCAATCCAACATGGCGGCTGTGCGAAATATTTCACCGTTAATCTATATCTCCATAACTGTTAATGATATCATCCTGAAATTTTGTACGGTGATAAAATACACTACTAGAAATTAATTTGTGTGACTTTCAAAACTCTGTTAAGTACAGAACGAACATGGCGGCCATGCGAAGTTGAAACAATTAAATAGATTTTTGTTGCGATTTAACTATCTGAAAGCAGAGAAACTTGGTAGAGTAAATGTGTATACACATTGTAATGCACTGGCATTTAATTTAGTTCAATTGTTTACATAACCTCAAGATGGCGGCTGTGAGAAAATTTTAAATTGAATTCTTATTTTTTGTGTCCTAATCATGTGATCGAAGTCAACGTTTAAATAATCAACCTGCGCAGTAATAGTCATCTAATAGTACAGTACATAACTTAATGGTCCACATATATAAAAATCCAACATGGCGACCATCCCAAATATTTAGACTGTTCTGAATATCTACTAATCTATGATAGCAATCAAACTGAAATTTTGTATGTTGATAAAGGCTATGAACATAAGTTCACCTATGGGACTTTCAATAACCTGGTGAGCACAAATCCAGTATGGCGGTGACGGGAAGTTTAATTATTTAATTGGACGTTTCTCGCGATTTAACCATTTGAGCGCAATGAAACTTGGTACGGTAAGTGCATTTACACATTTAAATCCACTGACATCTAATTTATTTCAATTGCTTTTTAATCACAAGATGGCGGCTATGCGAAATTTTAAAATCTCATTTTTATTTTTTGTGTCCTAATCATGCGATTGAAGTTTGAATAATACTCCTACGTAATAATCTTCATGTACTAGTTAATAACTATATGGCCAACATATATAAAAATTCAACATGGCGACCATCCGAAATATTTAGACGGTTCTCAGTATCTACGAATATATTACAGCAATCAAACGGAAATTTTGTATGTTGATAAGTAGGATATATGGAAATATGCGGTATAGTTGTTCGCGGAACTACTTGTTAATATTGTCGTTAGGCATTGTTTATTTTACTGTACTTATATTCGTTTTACTTTAGTTGCTTACATGACTTTTTGCATTTCATTTATAACAAATTTGTAACAAATTTATTACGCACAATGTGCAAAATATATAGATTACATCAGGCTCAAGAATCCGAGCAAAATTCGGTCGGAGAGACCGCTCTCTTCCTGCACTCTATTACGTGATATGTACCACACTGTTCTCCACATAAAACACATGGACAATCATGTGAAAGGATTTCCTGATACAAAATACGATGATGGAAACCGTGCATCGCAAAGCGCATCATCAGGTGTCTCAGCTCCTATTCTTCTTTCGTCCAATCTTTGTTTATCATTGCATCTGTTGGGTAGAATATTTCTTCAATCGAGTCCCTTTTTCCTCGTAGCTGTTGGTGTATTCTTTGGAATACACGGTAAGATAGAGGTATCTTTTGCTGCTCTTTGCTTTAATTCATTCCTTCCTTTTTCGCAAACACCAGAAGTGATTTCTTACTTTTTCTTTTATTTGAGCACCTTGCTTACTTTCTTTGTAAGTCTGTTATAGATATATCTTCCATGATCAACCTAGCGGCATCTAGCAGGTAACTACTGAAGTTTCTCAATATCTCAACTCTCAAGAGGACTTCCTTCCCAATCCAGCCACAAGATGTCGTCGCTATCTCCAGCTAACATCTCCATGCTCAAGAGGACTTCTTCATCATTCCAATCCTCCCGACGTCATCATCATCGCCTGCTAGCTTCTCCTTGAAGATCACTCCATCAAGAAAATTAATATCTAAGAAAGCAATTTCTCATTGTAATGTTGGCAATTTTTATGTATGTTCCTTTGTCCCTTTCCCCCACCCCCATTTTTCCTTGGTACCTCTGTGCTTCATCGAGCTGCTCTCACTTCTTCGTCAGTCGTCAAACCGTACAGTTGGAGCCAACTCCAGGCTTGTCTCCTGTGTACTTGAGACATTTTTAAATCATGCCATGTCTGAATTTTAACCTCAACCGTCATCCAGATCATCGTCGTTCTTCAAAATGAGCTAAGTACTACTTCAATGGTTTTCACCAAGTTTTAAATGTTTTAAATTGCTTATAGCATTTTATTTGATTTTATAGACAGTGTGAAATTGATAAATGTGATGCAATATCTGCCTTCAAAAGATCTTCCTGATCTAGTTGTGGCTACTTCAGCTAACTTTTCAAAATTAAAAAGTACTTCTTGTACTGATTATCTGAGTTACTATCTCACACCGAGGGATAATTTAAAGTACCCACTGTCTATAGAATTCAGCTTTCCGCCGGGGGACTTGTTTTGCCCAATTCAACCGATATCAATGCTCTAGAACTTTCTACATCAAGTTATCTTTCTACAAGTGAAATAGCCTGACATTTCTTTAAATATGGGAACACGTTTTCCTCATTGAGAAATTCATGTTGCATGAACCTCTAATCAACATAATTTGTCTTCCTTCGTGGGATTTTCCGTTGCATTCAGCTACAATCTACGGATTTCTAAAGAAATAAACTTTCTCAAACTAAAATTCAACTAGTGATCTCCGCAATTGCAATAACTTTACGTCTTATAAACTTTCCGTGTTGCAATAGTGAACTTTTCGTCTTATAAACTTTCCGTGTTGCAATAATGAACTTTTCAACGGACTACAGTGCATAACAGTGCTCGTTCAACAACCATCCGTGTCGCGTTCAAACGAAAGCAATAAAGTTCCTATTTCCTTTTCCTAAACACCTTACTAACTTTATCTAATTAAGTTTTAAATTTAAGACAACTGATATACCGAGCTTTTTAAACTACAGCTTATGTCAATTTCTAAGAGGCCTCGCTTGTTATCAAGTGCCCTCCCAACTTTGCTTTGCATTAAATGAATTAACTTCTGTTTATCTGTGGCAAGTCCACATTATAATTCTTTCCCTCTTCAATTGGGGAATTCTATTTTCTACTCATAAGTGAGTTTTCTAACTTTCCTTTTCCAGGTTTCACGAAAGGGTAACTGGCCCCATTTTTCTCGTGATCCCTGCTTCAATACAAGAAGTTATAGAAACTTCTTCTTAATTCTCTCTTTTCTTGTTATAATTTAAAATTTAATATTTGTTCATACTTTAAGATCTCTAATAGGAATTCTTAAAGTGCCTAAATTGTACCTGATTCCTTGTTAAAGCTTTAATTATTTGTAATTCTCGTTATAAACTTTAAAGTTTTCAATATTTTGCTCAACCTTTTAAAATCTTATTCAGATTTTGTGCTCGAAACAAGTTTTAAACTTGCGTCTTATTTAACATTGTAAAAATAAATACAATTTGTTAGCATTAAGTCTCAGACTTTTGTATGTTTATAATTGTTTATTGTTATTTTGAATCCAAATTATATTTTATGTTGTTGCTATTTCAACTTTTTCTTTCTTGTTAAAATAAACAAAATTTCATCTTTTCGCCTTATACATTACAACAGAATAACGATTAGGTAGGACCCTGGTTTCCCTGACTCTTCCCATCGGTTTATGCTATTTTCAAGCAAACCTCATGCCGGTATTAAAATTATAAAAGTTTTGCTTCTTGTTGCATTTGAACGAAAACTTCTAGTATCATGTTTTTCAAAGCATCTTTTAGCTGCTATAGCTAATTCTAATGAGCCAGTTAGGCAAGTAAAGCTAGCTCCGCAAGCTTCCTGCTTGTTGAGATTTTCTCTAAAACTTGTGGTTCGTTTTCAAAATTTGAGTTTTTCTCCCATTCTAAACTTTTAGTCGGCACTTTGCTGGGTAAAAGCTTAGCTATTCTTAAATGCAACTATTGTCTTTCTCATCAAAAAAGAAATCAACACAATTGTTCCAAAATCACTATAACTGTTTCACCACTACCTTTACTGGGAGTACTCGGTCGGTCGTCGGAGATCCTACAGTTCCAAGGACTAAAATTATCACGACAAATTCAAACTATTTCAAAGCATTCATTCAAACTTGACTCCTTTGAAAGGATATACAGTAAATCTTTCGTTCTTTGTCTTGCCAGACTACCACCCTTCCCCATATTACCCAATTTTATGCTGTGAGAGGAAAGCACAAACGCCGCTTGCTTGCAAATAGTCCAAGCTCCAGTCGCATTTCCCGTTAGCCGTGTCCAAGTCCATACCCACTTTAGGTATCTTTCAGGCTTGCGCAGTGAAATTAGTGATTACTTTAGGGTAGTTTATGATTTATATTGGACTATCGTCCTATCTATCTATACTTTTTCTCCATTCCGAAACCCATTTCTTCCCTTTCCCTTTTATTTCATCATCTTCCCTTAGGGAGTTTTTTTCCTTAGCCAAAACCTACCCAGCTGTTGTAATTGTTCTTCGTATGCTGGAGTGTGCTCAAGATGCATTTGAAGTCCTAGGTCTTCTACCAAAAAGGTTTCCCGGGCTAAGACATACACGTTTCGGGATCGAGCAAATTTTGATACCCCTAGAACTCTTTTGAGGTATCTCGGTTTCATGCTTTCCAGTTCTTTCAGCTGTCTTCGTGACAGAAATTTCCAAATTAATTCCAAGCCGTATGTGAATGTTGGTAGCACTTTGACTTGGAAGAGTCCCATGGCTGTCTTCAGTGGCATTCTTTGTAGGTGTCTGATGTCACTTATACTTCTAAGTGCATTTCATTTACGAATTTATGATTACCCAATCCACGAGCCAGGGGAATTAACCATACATGATTAGACTATCCTTGGCTTGGCCGAGAATCAAACCCGGGACCCATTGGACCAAAGCCTAGCGTGCTAACCAATTAGTCACGGAGCCGAACCGCCCACTGAGCTATATGGGAAATGATACAGCACATAGATTCTTAAATCGTAACTAGTCTTATTTTAGGCTGATTAATATCTGTATCTGGATTGAAGCTGTCTAAAAATGTGGAAAATCTGGTGATTTTTGCCTTGATTACAGCCCGCTTCTTACTTAACCTAGTCCTTTCTGCTTCGCTTGCCATTTTGACCAAGTCAGAAAGACAGCACAACATTTCAGGGAATGTTGCTGTTGTTTGAGTCTTCAGTCTTTTGACTGATTTGATGCAGCCATCCATGCCTCCCTGTCCTGAGCTAATCGTTTCATCCCTACATAGCTACCACGCCCTACAGTACATCCGAGGCAATCTGTTAAACATATTCCACCCTTGGTCTACCCCAACTGTTCTTATCCTCGACCCTTCCTTCCATAACTAAATTTGCTCTTCCTGGGTGTTTTAGCAGGCCTAAGTGTCTTACTAACCTATCTCTTCTCTTCATTAAGTAGTCGCCAGAAACATCTCTCCTCTCCCACTCGTCTTAATACCTCTTCATTCGTAACACTATCTACCCATCTGATCTTCATAATTCTCCAGTAACACCACATTTGAAACGCTTCAATTCTCCCCACGCTCCAGACAAAGGGCTTCAAAAATGACTTCCTAACACCTAAATCTATATTCGATGTCAACAGATTCCTTTTCTGTAGAAATGCTTTCCTTGCCTGAGCTAACCTACTCTTTATATCCTCTTTGCTTCGTCCATCACTGGTTATTTTGCTTCCTAAGTAACAGAAGTCTCCTACTTCCTTCAGTTTTTCACCTGCCAATTTGATGTCCATAGAGGATTCTGATTTATTTCGGCTGCATTCCAATATTTTTATTTTACTTTTATTAATTTTCATCATGAATTCTTTCCTCATGACGGAGTCCATACCATTCAAAAACTCATTCAAATCCTCAGGCGTGTTGGCCAAGATGACTACGACATCGGCAAATCTCAGAGTTTAAATTATTTCTCCTTGAATCTTTACTCCCACTTTACATTTTTCTACAATTTCCTTCATTGCTTGTTCAATGTAAAGATTGAAAAGTATGGGTGATAAGTTGCGGCTTTGCGTTACACCTTTCTGAATAAGAAGAAAGAATGTCTGGTCGAAGAGAATGGTATCTCACCCACCAAGAAATTATTGTATACTGCGTCTGTTCACCAATCAGAGAATGCCTTGGTGAATTCATCCTGCCCACTGTAGTTGCTCTTTGCTCCTGTTTGCATGTTAGCTAATTGCAATCCACAAATAGTTCCAATGTGTTACCGCCCACCGTGAAAGGTTCCTCCATACGTTCATAGATAGCGCCACTGATGTGTGTGCGTGTGTGTGTCGAATCCCTACGTTGACTTATGGTCTGGCAAAGAACACTACTGCTGTGATAGTGCCTTGCTGCCAAAGTCTCGTTTTATTATTTCTGTACGCTAGATGGTGGCTCCCTCTGACAAGGACATTTTTGACTTGCCTTGTGTAGCCATTTTGCGGTTATGTTCGCTTGTGAGCTCATGCACTGAATATTGTCTTATCCTTACTCTAGTGCCCACACATGCTAGTTCAATCCGGCCCGGAGGACCAAAATTGTTCAGTAGGCTACTCACATAAATCTGTGGACTGTTTGACGATTTGAACCAGTGAAACGTACAGTAAAATAGAGACACTCCTAAGCACGTTAATTTGCTTGAGCAATAAAAAACATGAACATCAAAAATGATGGAGAGCTAACATAAATGTTGCTCTGAGTAACCAACATGACATTCACACAATATCTATTGTGAACATGGCTTATACTAATTATGCATTACACGACCCAATAGCTGAAAATCTTCATTTGTATCATTGCGGTCGTTAAACTCTCCGTCAGTGTCTCATTTTCTACCAGTGACAACAACAAAGACTAATAATAATAATAATAATAATAATAATAATAATAATAATAATACGGTAATAATAATGTTTTTGGGCTCATATTTAGGATGTGCAGCAATAGATTACAAAACATTCGAGGAAAAATTGGCTGGAGGAATCAAGAGAGGTCCTGAATGAGATGAACATCGGAGAGAACATGATGAAAAACCAAGAAATATTCAGAACACTGTAAATAAGTACATTTAGGGTGAAATCTATTAGCGGGACTGGTACAAGATTGTACAAGATGGACAGAAGAACGCAAGAACGAACACAGTGAGTTCATGAAGAGATTTTGGGAGAAGAAGGAGGCAAAATTCATCAAGCCAGTAAACAAGTTCCAACGTGTTCTATGAATGGACATAACAAAGGAAGAAAGAAAGAAAGAAAGAAAGAAAGAAAGAAAGAAAGAAAGAAGAAGAATGTTATTTGTTTTATGTTCGACGATGTCGAAATGTAATTACAGTATTATATGTCAGAAAACTGTATCATAATGAGGGTCATTATAGTACTATTCTTCATTATGAAACAGTTTCTCCAGCCAATCAGAGCTCATTCATTAACCAATAAGGTAAGGATAGCTTCGTGCATGCGCTCAAAATCCAACATGTCGGACATGAATAACATGATTTGAAAGTTCAAATTGGATATAGGATCAACCATTGTAGTTACAATCCCAAACACAAAGACAAAATCAGCACGAACCTTTACGGTAACAAGAAAATACTATGACATATGCAAGAAATTTATGAATCCACGTCCAGAAGTTAGCAACACAGCATCCTTCTATATAAATTACCGACATGGAAAGTGCACCGTCCCATATGTTCGCGTAAATAAACTGGCGAATATGAGACAAGAAATAGCACTGCACCTTAATATCCCCAACTCCAATTTCTACACAGCGCATTGCTTTCAAACGACTTCGGTGACAATATTAGTGAATGCTAGTTCTGATCGGCATTAGACATCATTCATGCAGGCTGTAAACAATAGCATTGCCAAGCAAAGTAAATGGTCTCTGCTTTCGAAATTCTTTGACCCACGCATGCGCTCTGTTCAGTCAGCGAACCACCCTGTGCGCTCTGTTCACTAACTGAAGTTACTGAATCCCACAGTTATTTATGAATATTTATGTTAAAACATATAATGAAGTTATAATTATCGTCGAACATAAACAGTCGTAAATTATGTCCCTTTTAACTACTGAGGCTTTTAGAGATGCCGGGGTGAACGGAATTTTGCACCGAAGGGGATCTTTAGCGTGCCAGTAAATCTACTGTTACGGCTCCCTCACCTTTTTATTAACAGAAAAGTGCACGAATGCGCATAACATAGATTTACACTAGTTCAGTCCTTGCCATAATCGCACAGTGATTTCTGGTTATTTTTACATCGTGTGATGTGATATATGTCACAGAACTGGTCACATAACGAGCACACACAGAGTTCATTTAAGGCATGGTAGGACATGTTTGTACATATTTTATGGTGGTACCCATGCACTGCTAACTTTATCACCACATGTCTTCGTTTCTGATTGGCGTTGGTCCAGTTCCGGTTGATCATGGCAGCCGTGCTGTAAAATTCTAGCGGGATGTCTTCTCTCTGCTAGGTGCGTTCAGCATTTTTTGAGAATGGGAGCTGTAATTTTGTCCTTATTTCTTCGACGAGGAAGGGTTCCTGAGCTAATTATATGTTAGGCGGGAGCGCGTGTAATTTGAGATGCCCATTAAGGTTTTCGGGAATTGGGCTTTTATTCTTTCGATGGTGGCCAGATCTCTCTTCGTTAGTCGATCCCATATCAAGTTGATCCCGTAAGTGAGAATTGGTAGGATCTTTGCATCATATATATGCATAGCCGAGAAAAAAAAACAGAATATATGAATTTGGACAACTGGGATCAGGTTCAAGAAATGAATACTGATTATGGGACAATTTCGAGGAGTTATAAATTCCAGTATTTGGGTGAAATTTTAACTCCCAATGAAAATGAGAAATTCGCCATTAAAAAAAGGACTAGGAAAATGGATATGGCTTTTAGACTTTGCATCAACACTTATAAGTCCAAGTCCCTCTCGAATCAGACCAAGAATAGGCACTATAACACAGTTGTTAAGCCAGAGTGCCTCTATGCGGCAGAAACTTTAACAAGCATGAAAATTGCTGAAACTGAGAAAAAAGAAAGGAAATTCTTACGAAAAATTTTAGGTCCCAAAAAATTACTTGGGAAAGAATGTAAATTTAGAATGCGATCTAACCAAGAACTGTATAACAAGTTTGAAGGGATTTCTGTCAGTAGGCTATAAGGAAAAGACGGTTGATGTTCTATGGGCAAGTTAAGCGATTGGGGAACGAGAGGTTGGCTAATAACATTCTTAATCTGCAAGAGAAGTGGAAGGTACAACCCCCATGGCTTCAAGAGGTCTATCAAGACTTGAAAAGGGCAAACATAGGATTAGTCGAAGTGTGGGACAGGACAGGATACAGATCTAAAGTTGCAAGTGTGAAGGATCCCCCCGAAAAAAGACTCGCTCTTTCAGTGGAAGAACGATTACGAAGGAGCCAACGAACGAAAGATCTCTGGCAGGAATCTAAACAACAAGGCAGGAACACCTTGAAGAAGATGAAGACCTGAATAATGGTTGTGTATTTGTAGTCCATAGATGGCTGTATCAAAATAAATAATAAAAACGTCGTATATGGTTTTCACATTTGCGCTCCCTCAAATGCCAACTAACTGCGCCAGAATTCGATCCTTCAACCTTGGTCACAGCAGGCGAGAATGTTACTGCTGCACCACGCAGTCAGTCAATGAAGACTATTGAGTAAGCATGCATATCTACGCAGACGTATGAAAACTTCTGTATTGATGCGTATTAGGGTCTGAACTTATCACTGGAAGGAGTAAGTTCACAAGTGTAGTCGGAATGCATGTGTCACCTGACGCTGTCGGTATGTATTGAGAATCCGAATCCAAAGGCCATGGGTCGGCGCTGCCAACAAATTGAAGTCTGGTGTGAGGGTTGGAATGGGGTACACTCAGCCTAGTGAGACAAAACTGAAAGGAGATGGCGTTGACTCCCATCTCAGCCACCCTTAAAGTGTTTTTCCGTGGTTTCCCCATTTCTTTTTTAGGTAAATGGTGGTATGGTTCCTAATTTAAGGCCACGGTTCCTTCTTTCCAAATCCTAGCCTCAATTACAAATACGCGCACTACTGCACCCATCAAAATGGTACAGGTTATCAGACAGATTTCCCACACGCCCAAGTACCTGGACTATAAGTCTCAAATCCCCATATATATATATATACTAGCTGTTACCCGCGGCTTCGCCCGCAATAACATTTGGAATCCTGTTGTAACATTAGTTAAATAGATAGATAAGCATGTGTCCTAGTGGAGAATAATTCTATCACCTGAAACCAAAAATGCATGGGACGAAAAAAAACATCAAAATATCATGTTGGTTTCGGACCCTAAAGGACGTGAAAAATATAATAAAAGGATCAAAAAAAACTATTTTTTGAAATTTAATTCGAATCAATTTTTATGTCATTCCTGGGACTTAGAAAATTCCGGCCAAAAAGTACAAAATCATTAATAACTCCGTAAGTATTCGTCGTATGATGAAATAGCAAGAGACAAAAAAGATGTAATGTGTTATTGTCTTCAACATAGGCCATGTATAATTTTACACTCAGACATATTACGTTTCCCCCCTCCCATAATTTCACCCCTCCCCATGGGCCCCTTAAATTCGATTTATGAAAAAAACGGTCAAACACCTGTTTAGTTATTTTTTATGCTGATTTTTTTCGGCTGAGTTTCAAACTCCTGGCCTATGTCGTTTAAGAGATACACGCTCCGTTGGGAATCCTTCAACCCCCACTTTTCACCCCTTTCACCTCATAATATACACCACATCGAAAAACCCTCAGACACGTGTCTTCTTATTTTTAATGATGAGTTTATATGCCGAGTATCACATCCCCCAATGAAACCAATCGGGAGATATTGCTATTCAATGAAATGCAGGTCTACCCCTTTAACACCCCTTTAGAACCTGAATATCCAAAAATCCTTTCTTAGTGGGCGTTTGCGGCCCTTGAGGAAGCTGCATACCAAATTTCATTCCAATCCGTTCGGTGGTTTCTGAGATTTCGTGATGAATGAATCAGTCAGTGAGTGAGTGAGTGGTATTTGAGCTTTATATAGTAGATATATCAACAACGTATGTGGCGTCGGTCGAAACACGATACCGGCTAGCTTGGATTCAACCTGCTTTGACATATTTCTTTCTTTCCACTCCTCATTCAAGTTCTTAGGAATATAAAGACACTCGGCTATGTTTTGTGCTTCACGGATGACTACTTCATTTTAACTTTTAAATTGATACGGTCCGTTTAACAGAACGCAAACGGGAAACGACACTTCCGCGAAGAAATGTCGTCTTGAACGGTGCACGTTGTCATGCAGTGAGTCATCAGATGCGCTCCAGAAGTCTGATGCTCGGGGGCCCTCGTGCACGTCACAGAATCTGTTACCTAATGT
This sequence comes from Meconema thalassinum, assembly GCA_946902985.2. Lineage (NCBI taxonomy): Eukaryota > Metazoa > Arthropoda > Insecta > Orthoptera > Tettigoniidae > Meconema > Meconema thalassinum. The sequence goes on from OX336394.1 coordinate 224,893,075, forward strand.
CACTGGCCGCAGTTATAGGTCCCGCTAGTAGCGTGCCCTGGTGGGCTTTAAAGTATCAGCAAGTCATGTAGTGTCAGTGTCATCATGCCTCATTTTAAAGGAGATTTCTATTTCTGACACGATTAAATAAATAAAAATTACGCTGACTACTTTTATCCATGAAGAAATAAAGTAGATTTTATATTTCAATTGATTCCATAAATATACACACACATTTTCATTTTCCAAAATTGTGACAGATCATAGATATGCACAGACACTCCTCATTATTGTTTATTGTTATGTATATATATAGTTATAGTTTATGTTTATTCAATCGGAAAGTGCCCAGATATATAGCGTAGAAGTAGTACCTAGGCTGTTGCCTAATGGCCTTGTGTCATATGTTGTGAAACTGACTAGAAGCGATACGGCAGAATGTAGAACTTATGATTGGTTTGAAACTAATATGGATCTAGGTGGCAGTGAGATGAGATATAGATACTCTGGTAAAAGTTTGGTGAGTTGATTGTTTGGCATCGAATTGATGCATTCTGATATAAAATACAACTAGCTGCTACAAGTACAGTATTTGTGAATAGAATTGTATACTACAAAGGATTCACATTCTGTAATATTACGGAAAAGTTTCCGTAAATCGGATTCTTACAAAAGGAACCAGCAAAAGCGTATGTAGATGAAAATAAAGAGCACCTATAGGAACATTATGCCCCAAAGACCAAGTAAGACAAGGTTAGCTATAATAGAAAAGTAATGTACGGCGCTTTCCTATCAGTAAACATAGTCCAATTCATGAAGAATTATAAAGTTATCTTGCAATTAATGAGTGATGAGTTTATTTTAATAGTTACCTTTGAGATACCTGATTAATAGGAAAGGGGGGAAGAGCGAATTGCCATAAGCAAGCTCATTGTCCTGCTACCCGGGAATACAGTATTGTGTGTTTTATTTGTTCTCATTATAGTAATGAGTGGCGCCCAACAGAGTTTATTTACGGGTCAGAACTATTACAAAATATAGATTAATATTCATGCCAAAATATTTGGCGTATTATTTGAATAGTTGATTAACTTCTATCAATACGGGTTTTAACGGCGAATGTCTTCGCATTTTATAAAAATATTTGGAAATATAATTTTGGTCAACTGCAAAATAGACCTTACCATAACAAATCTCCTTGGTTATCTTTTCCTTGCGGACCGGTCAAAACTAAGGACCACGCAAATATCACGTCATTTCCTTCTCATCGTTCTTTCTTCCTTCCTTCCTTTTCCTCCACATTTCCTTCATTCTTTCAGTGCGTTACGCCTTTCTCTCATCTGTCTATCCTCCTCCCCTGCACTCTCTCTCTTTTCTTCCACAAGAGCCTTTATGTTAGAAAGTCTTTCCCTAAATTGTTTTTTGTCTTGACAGTTCCCCAGATATTTAGGTGTAACCTTCGATCGCACTCTATCATTCAAGCAACATCTTTAGAACTTATCTAAGAAACTGAAAACTCGGAATAACATTCTCCAGAGACTGTGTGGGACCACTTGGGGATCTACTGCAAGAACTCTACGTCATTCTGCCCTTGGTCTGGTTTACTCCAGTGCAGAGTATTGCTCTCCTGTATGGCTCTGCAGAAACCCCCCAACTACCCGTACAAGAAGACATCCCTACGCTTAATCTTCAAAGATTGAAGTCACGCCATCCACCTTTGCAAGTTGCTGCTGACATGGCTCACAACAACTTCGACGCTGTGAAAGGTTGGAAAGACCGTTGGGAAACTTCAAAAGACTTGTCCCTACACAACATCTTTTCTGGTGTGCAAATGGCTAGTGGATCCCATCTACCACGCAGACAGTGGGCCACTCTTAACAGAGTTTGGACAGGCCAAGGAAGATGCAGGGACTAGCTCAACAAGTGGAACTGCTTAACGTCACCGGAATGCGAATGTGGTGCTCCACAACAAACCATCCCTCACATCGCCGGCAGCTCAAGCTACGAGCCTACTCGGGTAGCTGGGTTGATTTCTTCATCCCATCAGAGAGAGTACTGGAGTGGATAGAAGGACTGGGCATTTCGATATGAAATTATGCTTTCTTGTTATTGCACTACTTTTAATCTATATAATTTATATTTAATGTATATAAAAGAAAGTCGTGTTAGTTACACTATTTATAACTCAAGAACGGTTGAACCGATCTGGCTGAAAATTGTTGTGGAGGTAGCTTAGAACCAGGAGACGGACATAGGATACTTTTTATCCCGTGACGTGACATAAAACGTCAAAGAGAATACAAGTCACTATAAAACGTAACGCAAATGACAGCTAAGGCAAGTCGTTTCCAGGCAACAGTAGCTATTGACGAGACACAGCCGACTGGAAGCGAGTAGCGCTCTCCACTACCGGTATAGAAAATGAGGCTTTTAACATGAAATCCCATTAGTTACTCAACGTAATTTGTATAGGGGTATTAAATCCAATTTACAATAGATGGCGTGAGTGGCTTCAACAAAATGGCGTTTGTTTGTTTCAAGAAAGTCACACATGCGTTCATATACCATTCATCCCATTGCGATGAAACTTGGGTGAGATGTTCTGTACACTTCAGGGAATGTTTCTGGCTTAGTAAATCCACTTAACAATAGGTAGCGTACGAGTATATTCAACAAATGAGCGACGACGGGCGAAGCGTTTCAACAAAGTCCTGTATGCGTTCACATACCATTCGTCCGATAGCGATGCAACTTGAGTGAGAGGTTGTCTACACTACAGGCAAGGTTTCTGGCTTAGTAAATCCATGTTGTAATAGGTAGCGCACGAGTTGATTCTGCAAATGAGCGACGACGCGCGAAGCGTTTCAGCAAAGACCCGTATGCGTTCATATACTATTCGTCTGATAGCGATGAAACTTGGGTGAGATGTTGTGTATACATCAGGGAATGTTTCTGGCTTACTAAATCCACTTTACAATAGGTATCGCACAAGTAGATTAAACAAATGAGCGACGACGCGCGAAGTGTTTCAACATAGTATGCGTTCATATACCATTCGTCCGATAGCGACTAAACTTAGGTGAGTTGTTGTGTACACTTCAGGGAAGGTTTCTGGCTTAGTAAATCCACTTTACAATAGGTATCGCACAAGTAGATTCAACAAATGAGCGACGGCACGCGAATCGTTTATACAAAGTCGCGTATTCGTTCATATACCATTCATCCGATTGCTATGAATCTTTGGTGAATTGTTGTGCACCCTCCAGGAAAGGTTTCTGACTTAGTAAATCATTTTTATAATATGTAGCGCACGAGTAGATTCAACAAATGAGTAACGGCGCGCGAATCGTTTATACAAAATCCCGTATGCGTTCATATGCCATTCATTCGATTGTGATGAAACATTGATGAGTTGTTGTGTACACGCCAGGGAAGGTTTCCGAATTAGTAAATCCATTTTACAATAGGTAGCGTACGAGTATATTCAACAAATGGGTGACGGCGCTCGAATCGCTTCAACAAAGTCCCGTATGCGTTCATATGCCATTCATTTCATTGCGATGAAACTTTGTTGAGTTGTTGAGCACGCTCCCAGAATTTTTTTGGAGATAGTAAATCAATTTTACAATAGTTTAGAGGTGGTTAACGGAAAAAGAAAAAAATATTTGGAATCCAAAAGCACTTCAACAAACAAACTTACAACGCCAACACTTTCTTTGATTGGCATTGCAATGCATGCTGGGTACAGCTAGTTGTATATAAATGTTATTTTATGCCATACGCTAAATAATAATAATAATAATAATCAGTGATTCCTAGCCTCCGGAATTCGTCCTTCATCTGCTTGGTGTAGCTCCCTGGCTCTTCAGATTGTATATTTTATCAAAAATGTGTTTATTCATTTTTGCTGGATCCATTCTGACCATGTGTCCATAGAAACTCAGTCGTCTTTTCCTGATCGCTGTTTCCGGGTCTTGCACCCTTTCGTATACTATATCTCCTTGTTTGATCTTAGTCTGTAGTTTCCATGAACCACTCTTGAGCGGTAAACCCTTCTCAGTATTCTCCTTTCAATCTTCAGGAGCTTTTCCAGGCTCGTCAGGATGGCCGTTTCCACACCACACCATAGAGGATCACCGGTTTTACCACAACATTGTAGTGTTTTATTTTTCTATTTTTCTATTTGTTGTATATATCTTTGGTTATTAACACAAAATGTGATAAAAAAAATGTCCGGCATAACTCAACAAATTGCTAGCCTTTCGCCCCAGTGTACCAATTGGGCTCTTCAGTTGGTAAAGGTACACCTACCACGCGTTGCTGACACACACTGAGAAGGGGTCATTGTAAGACGTTTCGCTACATGTGTAACTACGTCTTGCAATGGCCTTCTCAGTGTGTGCCAGCTACGCGTCTTGGTATGTTTACCTTTAACAACTGAAGAAATCAATAAGAACTCTGGGGTGAAACGCTAGCAATTTGTTGAGTTATCCCGGACATTTTTATCACATTTTGTGTTAATATATAATGGCTCAACGGACAATGTAACTGTGTTATTTCTTCCGGTTCCGTTTCAGCCAGGAGTGCCAGATCATCCGCAAAGGCCAGACATTGGGGTTTGACGTTTTCATTTTTACTTCCAATTATAACCACGGAGTCCTTGGTTTATTTATTTATTTACTTACAGTGGTGTCTCACAGCGGCTTCGGTGGCGTAGTCGGTAGCATGCTGAACTGCTGTGCCCTATATAGCGGGTTCAAACCCGGCCGAAGTCGTCGGATTTTTTAAGAGCGTTAAAATCCTTCAGTGTGCCTTCCTTCGGAGGGGAAGTAAAGCCGGCGGTCGCATGTCATAGATTTATGGCATGTAAAAGATCCTTTCACAGACTAAACTTGTGTAAAGCAAAAATTGTTAGGTTAGATTTCGTCAGAACGCTCTATCAAAGTTCCAACGTTCACCACTAGGTATCATTGATATCTGGTGGCGAAAGTTGGAACTACTTGAAATTGAACGGAACTTGTAGCTCACCCTTTAGGGTGTCCGCTGGAAGCAGCTACAGACTCAGGCGAGCCGAACATGTCCTCGGACACTCCCGGCACTAAAAGCCATACGATAAATAAATAAATAAATAAATAAATAAATAAATAATTCCAACATTCCTAGGGGTTGCAGAAAGGAATATGTACCTGGATGGAATGAAGAAAGTGAGGCCTTATACCAAGAATAACAACGTTCTGGAAATCAAACAGTGGGCTCGCAGCTACTCCACTCTTTAAAGAAGACAGACGAGAGAAATGGGAAGCAACACTTAAAGAAATGAACTTCGCAAAGTCAATCAGGAAAGCCTGGAGAATCTTAAATGGGCTAACTGGCAAACAACACCCTAAAAGCCACCTCCTAAACTGAATCCTGATAGTATTGCCAACAGGATCATAGACCTCACGAGGACAAAAAGGGACAAGAATCACACCAGAATTGTCAAATAAATAGTGGTGTCTCGGTAATTTGAGGTGGGCGGGACCCAGACTACCTCAAACTATAGAAAAACTTGGACTTGCGAAATTACTCTTTAGTCAGCACTCAGAGTGTATAAAATGAAAACATTAACTGCTACGTGTACGGTCCAACGGACAGGTTTATTGTTATGTCGTGGCGGCGATATATACAGTACAGTAGTTCTCTAAATTTACTCATTATCGAACGGCTCGCGGTGTGGATATGTTTACATTCCGTGACTGCGTGGAGCCAGGGTTTTGCCAGCTCGAGGCACAGCGTTGTCAAATCTCCACGGTATCCGCTAAGAGCAAACAGCGAGACTGGATAGAACTGTATGTAACTGTACAACACTGGAGACCCGATAAGCGAGCCATACTCTGGGCTCCACGTGGACTGACAGAGCAAGCATGCTATTGGTTAGCAGCGAATAGAGGTAACTAGGTTATTGTCGGCACGTGGTAGGCTACTGCCTAATGTTTGAGTCACTGGTCGTTAACGAGAACGAGGAGTTTGAGAGAACTATATTGTAGGTGAGAAGGAGGGAGTGGTGGAGAAGAGTAAGATTGGGGAATTGGGCACAACGTACAAGGTCAGTGTCAACAAGCTCGTCGCACATTTTCAGCTTTCGCGCACTGAATCTGACGATTTGTGATTGGTATTAATTCAAATTTTTCAACTCGGATTTAGGGGATTATTGAACTATCGAGACTCGAAATATCGAAACTCTACTGTACTTATTTATTTTTAATTTATATATGCCTTTCTGAACAATTTTTTTAAAAGTAGAGTCTCAGGCACTTACTGGACAACTGTAATACACTAACGTTCAGCCTTTGAGTCTCCAGCAGAGTGTGACTTGAATTCCCATCCTCTTATCTCCTATATATACCTTTCTTTGAATTCTTCCCTGGCCCTTTCTCAGCAGCTTATGAATAGCTTGGAAAATCCATTCTATGTACCCGAGTTTCTAGTGAAAGAATGTTGTCATGTTTTGCATTACCATATATATTTCACTTGTGAGAAAATACATTTTTTATCAGACATGTCTGGTCGCAACAACAAAGACTCGCTCGAACGTTGCGCATGAAGAGTTATTGGGCAAACATCAAGGCCAATTAGTGTTGATTCCGCGTAGTCCTAGGAGACCCATTCGCGCAGAAGAGGAAGAGACATAATATGTAATTTTACATTAAGAAAGGTAAACGGAGGCTATGTAAAATCAAAATGTCATTATGATCAAATATGTAAAATAAAGGACAGAATATGTATTTATAAATTTTAAAAAGTAAAAAATAAAGGACAGAGTTTTAAAAAAACATTAAAATTAAAAATATGTAAAACAAATGTCATTATTACATAACGGTAAAGCCAGTGGGTCCTTGTGGTTCAAACAAATTCAGAAGGATCTCGCTGAACTTAATATTCAGCAAGACACAATAAACCACTAAAGTCGCTACCGTCTGACAGTTGAAACCAGGCCTTTTCTCACATCCATAACAGACGTTCACCACAACGCGTCCAGGAAATGGTCCTAGGAACGTAAGATAGAGTTCAGCAAGAAAATGGAAGATTACTGTTCCAATAGAAAGGCTCAAGATTTCAGCAAAATAGCAGCCAGAAGTGCAGACAACAGCTAAAGCACAAGCACCGTGGTCCATAGGTGGCCCAAACTACCGAATATATAAATGTAATTCTGATCAAATATATACGATATGTAACAATAAATAGTACATTATGCAACGAGTCTATAATGGCAATAATTAATACACGAGCATGTTTATAAAACGAGCGAAGCGAGGATTACACCATAAAGTATTCATAGGATATAATTAGATAAGGCGGAAAGGAAAATGGAAAGGAAAATGTAAGATAATTTTGTTATTTTGGTCAAACAACTTGAAATAGGTCGTTAGAAACGCTTTAAAATTAAAATGTATCGTATTATCAACTAGTTATTCTTCAAATTTGATGTGTATAGAATGTCAACTGAAGCAAATCAATGTATCCCAAAGAGAGCAATCATGACATCTTGCGGAAAAGTTTCGCATAATAAATTCCTTTACTGAACAGATAGCTGGATTATAATTTCCTTGAATGTACAGTAATGTCATATACTTGCTTCCTCCATGACGTTCTGGTGTGTTTTATGTCAACAACAACATTCACTAAAATTGTTGGCGAAATCGTACAATGTATTGCCCCGTGTTGAAATTGGAGTTGCGGATATTAAGGTACACTGTTATTTATTTTGCAATATTCTGCATTTTGTTTTTGCAAAAATTACGGACGGTGCACACTTTCCACGTCGGTATAGGCTAGGGTACAATAGTGTGTTGTAAACTTCTGGACGTAGATTCCTACATTTCGTGGATATTTCATAATTTTTCTTGTTACCGTAAAGGTTCGTGCTGATTTTGTCTTTGTATATGGGATTGTAACTACAATGGTTGATCCTATATAGGCTACATTGTCAACCTTCAAATTATGTAATGCATGTTCGACATGTTGGATTTTGAGCGCATGTGCGAATCTATCCTTACCTAATTGGTCAATGATTGAGCTCTGATTGGTTGGAGAAACTGTATCATAATGAAAAGTAGTACTATAATGACACCCATTATGTTACAGTTTTTAGCCTACTTTCGATTTTTGCAAAAAATGAAAGTAGACTTATGAGATCACTACAGGGCCAAAAATTGTGTGTCAGTCTGTGTGTGTGTATGTGTGTGTGTGTGTGTGTGTGTGTGTGTGTGTGAGTGTGTGTGTACTCTGAATGTCGGTCCCCCCCTATCAATTCGAACACGGTGAAACCGAATTGAACGAAATTTGGTACAGAGGTAGAACAAGCAAAGGGCACCTCAGTGTCATGTTTTATATCGCCGCCATCTTTACCAAAACTGAATGGCGGCCACTCAAACGTTCAAAACGTAAAATCAAATAACGACTAACCAAATCATCCGATCTCTACCAAATTTGGTAACAACATACCTTCGTAAGGATGCATCTTGTGACCAAACCAGAAGGTCATCCGCCGTACCATTTCAGGATGGCGGCCGAGCGAATTATGCAAACTGTATAATCCATATCATGGGACCCACCAATTTCCGATTATCGAGCCGAGAATCGTTTTAACTGTTCTAAAGGAAGAGGCACGTTCGAAATTAAAAGTTTATTTTGTAATACTATAGTGCAGAAGTGATTTTAAAAAGCTGAGCCGTCTCGGTAAGAAGACAAGATGGCAGCGGATATCTTGTGCCTGACTTATATGTCACTAATTTGAGTATTGCATGCAATATAGCGTACTGATACAAAATAAATAAACTTTGTATGAAATGCTTTATATATAAATAATATACTCCACTGATGAAATCGTTAGGTCTAAATCATTATTTGCTAACAAGTTCTATGTAAGTCATTTTATATAGAACAATGTTCGTTGGCACAAATGGCTCCGTGGTAAAGCGTTAGTCTGTCATTCATATGCCTATGGTTCAAACCCCATCAGAGTTTGGTTTTTTGCTTGACATTTTACATATTTGTTGCTTTGTAATGACTCAGACGTTTTAAAATTAAGCGTTATATTGTGCATATTACGGTGCAAAACATATATTTAATTAAAACATAATTCGCCAGCAGATTTGCTCGAGACATCTAGCAGCCAAAAAGGTAACTGCACGCCGGCCTACTTATTATCTTCCAGATTTTATTGAAAAGTTTCTTCTTATGGCCGCTAGAATGCACTCGCCCTGTTAGGATTATATTGTTCGATATTTCTCCACTAGATTTCACGACTGGTCTACATTGATAATATACAATTGGCATTCTATGCGCATCGAATTTGAAGAATGACAAGATGATACTATGATACATTTTTACTTCTTATTTTAAAGGGTTTGTAACAGCCTATTGTGCGTTATTTGAAAATGGTATTTGAAGTAAAGAACAAAACGATTTCACATAGTAACTGAATTCCAGCCGCTGGTGCTAGTTCAGGTTATTAATACTTTTATTTCAGGCAAATAGCAATCGAAAATATCCACATAGTTTGTATACACACGTCTCTGTGGGGACATGGAAAGATTTGTTAATTCAATTAGGGTTGTGAAAGCCATGCACAACCAGACGTGTAAAGACATGCCTCAACTCAAAGTTGGATGTTGCCCACGGCAGGTCGATTTTGTAATAATAACAATAATAATAATGTTATTTGTTTTACAACCCTTTTAACTACTGTTGCTTTTAGATACGCCGGGGTGCCGGAATTTTGGCCCGAAGGGGATCTTTAACGTGCCAGTAAATCTACTGACACGGCTCCCTCGCATTTGTGCACCCTCAAGTGCCAGCTGACTGCGCCAGGATACGAACCTGCAACCTAGGGCCCAGCAAGCGAGAACGTTACCGCTGAGCCACGCAGCCAGTCCGGTCGATTATGTCTCCAGATCCATAACATTCTTGAGATACTTCTTATCTATCTTTCTTCAATGTTGGTAGTAGTTTTTTTCTAGGTTGTGGCGTTTGGTAGAGGTAAATAGTTTCTAAGGTCTTCAACCAAGGAATGATTCTATTATACTCTTTGATAATAACAACGAGTTATAACTATACTCATACATTTAGGAGAAAGTAGGCTATATGTTCTTTACTGAACATCTTGTTTTGACATATAATATTTACATTTCGACATCGTCGAACATAATAGTACATTATGCAACGAGCCTATAATGGCAATAATTGAGACACGAGTATGTTTATAAAACGAACGTAGCGAGTTTTATAATTTCCATACGAGTGTCTTAATTACCATTATACCGGGTGAGTTAGCCGTGGTCGTTACGGCATGACTGCTGACAGTCGCTCACATCCGGGAGGCGAGGAGGATCGAATCCCCCCACCGGCAACCTTGAAGATGGTCTTCTGTGGTTTCCCATCTTCCTTCCAGGCAAATGCCGGGGTTGGTCCCTAACTATAGGCCACAGCCGCTACCTTCCAACTCCTCGTCCTTACAACCCAACTTTCCTCCCCAACGGTACCTGTAGCTCACCCATTGGGTGTCCGTCTCGAAGCGGCTACAAAACTGGCGAGCCGAACATGTCCTCGGACACTCCCGGCACTAAAAGCCATACGCTAAAAAAAAACCAAAAAAAAAACATTATAGGCGAGTTGCATACGACTGTGTATATTCGACGATAATTATAACTATTTTATGTTCGAACGTAAATATTCATAAATATCTATCGAGATTTCACCAGTTTTATGTACTGAACAGAGCGCATGGGGCGCAGAGAATCCCTTGTATTTGACCATGGCCTCCTGGAATACCTCACTATGACACTCGCCACGCAGTGAAATTTAAAATAGGGGGCCATGGAAGTGAGCGCAGGTGCGATGCTATCCTCACCTAATTGGTCACAAAACTGTTTCCCGAGCTCTGATTGGTGGGAGAAACTGTATCATAATGAAAACTTTTACTATAATGAGCCTCATTATAGTACAATTTTCTGACATATAATATTTACATTTCGCCAGGGTCGAACATAAATGTAATTATACAGTATGATAGCTAAGGTTCTAATCCATGAATATTTATAATTTTTAGTTATGTATAAGCAAAGGGAAATAATATGTATTTACATACAAATCATAGCTCTAGTGATCATACTTATCAACACGTTGCTGCTGGTGGTGGTGAGTTACATACACATTACCAGGAAATAGTTACTCCTTCTTTTGGTTCAACCTCCTGTCACTTGTTAGGTGCAATACTGTACAACATAATAATGAGGAATTGAGGGACTGGTCGGCTCATCACAAAGAATGATGGAACGGAAGCGGCTAATAAGATAGGTTGTCGGAAATGCGACCTAGATGCAACATCTTCCTCATTGCTCTGAGAGTGTGCAGGGCTGTCTAGTTCATGGCGCGCAGGAAGCTGGTGAGCAAGAACAGTAGCGAGGGCAATGTGCGTAACAAGACAGTAATTTATTATCATACTAACTTATTGTACCCATAGTAGACGGGTTGGTGCTTTTGGGTAACAAAGAGATGATGATGATGATGATAATTGTTGTTTTAAGGGGCCTAACATCTAGGTTATCGGCCCCTAATGGTCTGGGTGATAGCGAAAATGACAATGAAATGGAAACCAGAACAAATATTAAGTGAGACTGAAAATACTTACAAAATGTAACTCAGATTGAAATGAAACCCAAAGTGGAGAGTGGTAATACTTACAAAAAGGGAATTGAGAAGGAAAATACTCACAAAAGGAATAGATTGAAAAATACGTACAAAATGCAATGTGGAGTCGAAATACTTACAAGATGCAATTGAAATTCAAAATACTTACAAACTGCAAATGAGATTGTAAATACGTTCAAAATGCAATTGAGATTCAAAATACTTACAAAATGCAATTGAAATTAAAAATGCTTACAAAATGTATGGTAGATTCAAACTACTCATTTGGATGTACAATACTTACAAAATGCAATTTAGATTGAAAATACTTACAAAATGTAATTTAGATTCAAAATACCCCAAAATGCAATTGAGAATCAAAATACTTGCAAAATGCCCACCATACAAAATGCAATTTAGATTGAAAATACTTGCAAAAAGCGGTTTAGGTTGAAATACTTACAAAATGCAATTGAAATTCAAAATACTCACAAACTTCCCAGGCCCTATATTGAATGATTTACTAAAAAGCAATTTAGATTGTCAATCCTTACAAAATGGAATTGAGGTTGAAAATACTCGCAAAATGCAATTTAGATCGAAAGGACTTATAAAATGCAACGTAGATTGAAAATACCTACAAAATGGAGTGTAGATGCAAAAGATTCGCTAAGGGGAATTTAGATAGACTACACGGGGGGCCAATTAAAAAAAACAGTGCGGGAATCGTAAAGAGAAAAGTAAATATAATGAAAAGAAAAGGAGAGGTCTGACCCCTCGAAGAAGGAGGGATCAGGGAAGATGAGATAAGCGCCAATTAAGGCGGGAAAGTGAAAGACTCCCTAGGCCTCGGATACCCTAATACCGTCGGGGTCGGAAAAGAACAAGAGTTGACGAAGGGTGGTCGACAGGATAGACGACAGAGAGGAGCCCGGCACAAGTAAGTGGAAGCAATGCCGGACTCAGCTGGGGTCCCGTGGTCGCCAACTCACGTCCCACTAGATGTGAGCCCCTAGGGCAGTAACAAAGAGAATCAGGCTCGGGAGACTAGTGACAGAGATCAGCTTAGTTAAGGCAATGCTATCAGCCCATGTTTGGCCAGTACCCTTGCCATTTCTTAATTTTCACCCTGTAGCCTACATTGTTTTGCTTAGAGTTAAGTACTGAAAGAAAGATTGGGTGACAACAATGAACAGCTATTTTGAAAAAATAAACTATCAGCTATCACTCAAATAGCCTACTACAATAAATAAATACTTAATAAATTCATAAATAAATAAATGAAACAAGACTGTGATATTCTTGACCGTTCCAAATTTTGTGATAATGTTAACTCTTTGGTACCCACCATCCGAAGTGATTAAGACCCGACTTCCCATCACAGAGGAGAGGAAGGACAAGTTATTGGCTGGACTGAGGAGATATTGGAGAACTAAGATAGCATCGCAGAAGCACTAGTCATTAGCGCTCCGAGAGTGGCGGAGAGAATTGAGCAACAGGGGAGTTGAAAACGGGGTTAGACTGGGATGCAAAAACATGAATCTGATAGTTGATTGTCTAGCGTTCACGGATGATCTCGCAATTTTTTTAAAATTCCATGAGTGCAGCCATCCAACAAATCAGTGAACTCCAGAAACAAGCAGCAAAGGCAGGATTCAATATCTCCTTCGAGATAACCGAGTTTATAAGTAATATAAAGCTGGCACCTACAGAACTAGCCATTGGAAGGGAAAAGATCAAGCGGACAGGAAAGTTCAGATACCTAGGTGAATGGATAGAGCCTAATATCTCTGAGAAGGAGGCTTTTACATCATGAATCAGGAAAATGGAAACTGCATACCAGTTCACCAAGGGAATCTATAACAAGAGATCATTATCCCTAAATGACACGCTTCTACATTACTTCACAGTCATCCGACTGGAAGCCTTATATGCTGCAGAGTGCCTTACGATGCACAGAAAAAGGTCTTAGGAGAAACTTGAAACCAATGAAAGGAAGATCATACAGAAAATCTTGGCCCAATCAAGGAAAATGGTGATTACAGACGGAGGCACAGCCATGAACTCTACATACACGTCACCAAAATCACTGACGTGATGAGAAAGAGGAAGATTTTGTTCTATGGTCATTTAACAAGACTGAGCCCAATTCGATTATCAAACCAAATCTTAACTTACTTTCTGTGTTAGAAAAGCAAGAGAGCGTGGTTCACAAAGGTAGAAAAGGATTTAAAAGGAGTGGGAATTACATTCAACGATATTCTGATGCGTACGCCACTTGAGATGAACCTAAAAGAACACCTGAGTTTCTAGGGAAAACCTAAACTAACAACAGACAAGACGTGGACTGAAGACATAATACGGCTGCACCGAGGACAGTTGAGGCGTTGCTGGGCGAATCGAGGAAGAGAGCGGTTGAATTGACGTGGTCCACAGCTGGCCGAAACGTCAAGAAGAGGAAGAAGAAGAAATAAATTAACTCAGGTGAGGAAAATCTTGTTGCATAGAAACCCAGAATCTGTCTAATTCTGACTCTTATAATTAAGTTTTAAAGTCTGGTTGTTTTTAAGTTCCGCCAGTTCCTCCTCTTCGATAAGTTGACGGTGCAGTCCAGTTCCATTGGATTAAATTTAGTGTTGGAAAATATCCATTCAGCCTTGATTTCAGTTGCATTAAATGATTATGAGCCAGTGGTTGTATTTTGTCACTAATTGGACTTTAAATGCCAATGGAAACATCTCAAAATTGCTTTCATATTATGTTTTTCTCAACCATACGCCGACTTTGACCCTTAAAGCGGCAAGTTTGTTTGTAGCGGTAAGGAGATTCGCACTCTCCCTTTTAGACCAGCATTCGTTTTGTTGAAAATTTAAAAAATATCAGAAAGGAAAGCTTTTAGTTCTCGCAGTAAAGTAGTGCAGTTGCACTCTATATAAAGGGAGGTAGCGCGCATTTTGTTACTCCTGTGGGGGTCCGGGCGGGGACACCAAGAGCCCGCCGTTGGTGTCCTAGGCGAAACACCACACAAGACACGGCACATACCTAAAAGAATTGCTGAGTTTTAAAGCTAACTTTGTTTACTATTTTCTCACAGTTTATTTGCTTGCCACGGTGGGTGAGTGGTTATCGTGTCGGTGTACTAACCCCAAGCTTGCAGGTTCGCTCCTGGCCGTGGTAAGTGATTTTGAAAGGCGGGAAAAATTACGACACGCATGTCATACGATATTGGCATGTCAAAGAACCCATTTGAATTCAATAGGCCGTGTTCATAATGGCAAAATTAATCTCGGGAGTGTCCGCCATCCCAAAGTTCCTCATTTCTCAAATAGAAAGCGCTATAGTGTTCAAGGGGCTTAGATTTCTAACCTCCTTGACTTTCATAGTGCTTCAAGGAACAACGAAATTCGACATGCAAGCTACCCTATTGGTGTCAAATTAATAACAAAGCTTGCGCCCGGCATCCGAGGTCATACGATATTATTATTATTATTATTATTATTACAGGTTATTTGTTCATTTTCTATCATGAATTTATAAGTACGACGAATCTCATGACACCCCGCGGTGTCGCGACACCCTGCTTGCAAAGCAATGCCATGGAAGGTGGTTCCAACCATTAGCTGTGCGATTCTTTTATTCAAAGTAGAAATTCGTATGAAGAAATCACACATGCTCTATATTTCTCAGGTGCGCGAAACGTGATGTCTTCGTGGTGGTTGCTACTGATGTATGGTAACCGCTGACTTGATCTATTCAACTGAGATGTCGGTATAAACTAACGTGTCAAACTGTCTGATCCAGAAATATAAACAAGAGCACATCTTTAAAGAAACGAAGACTTGTGGAGCAGCACTTACATATTCATTACGGCTCAAGCTGCATCCATCAGCATTGGATCAGTGACAGCTTTCTAAGCGCCCAAGGGAATACATTCTGAACAATATACTTCATCCTTGAGAGTATTCGATTTTCTCCCTCAATTTCTTTGACTTAGGACTGCAATGAGCAGGGTTCTTTGAACCCACAACTTCCTGTGCATGATGGCTGAAGAGAATTTGCAGAAATTGTAAATGGGCTTACACCTCTGAACTCAAAATTGATTTCCAGCGTTCTTTATCACCGCCGAGTGAACTCTCGCCTGAAGAATATCTAAGAATTGTAAGTTCAATCGTGAAAAATGTCTCCGACGGTCGGAAGGCTTTGAGCGCGTGGCCAGTCGAGCAGTTCTGCTTGATAATCTGGGGCGGAGCTAACGGAGGACGCTGACGTGTCGCTCGCTTACATACTACTTTACTTGTAATAGGGACGTATCACAAAACAGAATCGTTGTTGTATTCTAAAGCAAGACTACAGTAATTACTGGTTGTTTCTTGAATTTCTCCTTCAGATGCCCCTTCTGTTCACTCTCCTCTCCTATATGTGTTGAGTTACACCATTGAAACAGCAGATACGATGTGGTCCTAAGTTTTGTGCTCATGACTGCATTTCGTCCGGCAATAAAGGTTGTGATAATATCTGCATAACCCATGCATTTTCCAAGGTTCTTTTGAAAGTTAAAATTAACCCTCTTCATCGTTAACGTCTAGTTGCGATACCTGAACATAACGTGACAGCAGATAAATTATGCAGAGCAGTTACCATCAGAGATTAACCAAACGGATTAGGATGAAAATGATCCTTTTTACATTTATTGGGAATTTTATGCCCATAAAATACCCTGCAATGTATTTTCAGACATCCTGTTTATATGGAATTTTATACAAAGTCCACTTATCTTGGCAGTTAAAGTTAATATATCCTACGCTAATACTTGAAATAAAATACCCACAAATTGTACACTTTGCTACTTGAAGTAATTAAGAGGATTATATGTTTCGTTCTTCACGTGAACATCTTTAGATCTCTGTTGTTAATATTATGAACAATCTCTCTATATAAGAGATAATTAGTATTAATAATATTGCTATCTTGTCAGTGTTATTTTGCACAAACAGTAGCGGTCCGTCCCTACTAGTCTACGACCGTGTGGTTATTACTGCTATGAGAGAGTTCTGAATGATTTCTTAGGTAGCAAATAAATTGGAATGTGGCCAGTCAATGGACACTTTATAAGCAGACAGAGCAGCATTCAGAAGCCGTTTTAAAGGAGATATGTGTGCAAATTACAGCATTTTAACATAGGATTTGTAAACGATCATAACCGGATCGGTGTTTGCAAAAGAAACTCACATGATAAGAAAGAACTTAAAAATTACTCATAACTCAATTAAAGACCAAAATTACATCTCCCATTGCAACCATTGGGCATAACATGATGACAAAAATAATTTGCAGTTTTATATTCGCACGCTGTTGTTCTCACACTCCATCACACTTAAAATGCAATCATTGCTGCTACTCTTGGTGTTTTCCACTCATAGGATTATGCTGAAGGATAATTTATCCCTCCATGCTATTTTACATGGTATTCATGGTACCAAACATTAATTTTCTCACATATCACCAGGACATAATACTAATCAGAGAAAATCAATATCAAAGAACGCAAAATTAAGACATACACCACAGTAATAAAACCTGAAGCAGTATACATCCCGAAGAACTTGATCATGGAGACAGTTTTCTTACCTATAAAGATATAGAGAAACTAGAAAAGAAAATGTTGAGGAAAATCCTTTGTCAAGGCTGCCCAGAAGGAACCTGGATGAAATGGCAGTCTCAGGAGATTTATCAATATTCTGAAAAGATCACTGGCACCCTCAGGAGATGTGGATTGAAGTTCTATAGCCAGATTCTCATAATAAACACAAGCTCTCCAGAAGGATTCTCAACCTTCCTCTCTTAATGAAAGTCTGGAACAACTGGCTTAGTGATATAGATAAATAAATTCAAGAAATTGGCATCACAGAGGGAATCATACAAGATCAACTCCAGTTGAAAACAGTAATCAACAACAATGATTTTGCCGAGAAAATGAAATCCAGGATCAATAAATCATTGACTGAAGAACGGAGGAATATTTTCAGTGCCTCGAGAATTTGGGAGAAGAAAACATTAGCATCATCGGCTAAATAAGTTCAATCGCTCTCCACATAAATATGGGCATAACGATGTTAAGACTGATAAATGGGAGAAGGAACAACGCATGAATACCTTGCTCTACAATTGAAACATATCTGGCACCTTAGCAAATTTAGCATATGACCGTTTGGGTTTTCAGCAGAGAAAGTAGAGTCAAAATCACTTTTAAAGAATATCAATTGCAGAGCTGGGATTTCCATAGCACACCGAAGATGGAAAACCCACGATATTATGCGGAAGATTAATATTCATCTCAATGAAGCAAATTGATATACTGGCCAGGATGCATTCACTTTAAGTTTCAATCATTACAGCCCTCGTATTGCATGCGTTTGTGGAATAATATATATCTCTATAGGCCTATGAAACCTCCGTGACTTAGGCGGCAGCACGCCGGCCTCTCACCGCTGGGTCCGTGGTTCAAATCCCGGTCACTCCATGTGAGATCTGTGCTGGACAAAACGGAGGCAGACAGGTTTTTCTCCGGGTACTCCGGTTTTCCCTGTCAAAAATTTCATTCCAGCAACACTCTCCACTATCATTTCATTTCATCTGTCATTCATTTAATCATTGCCCCAGAGGAGGGCGTCAGGCCTCGGCAGCCGGCACAGTTCATATCCTCGCCGCTAGTTGGGGGCTTCATTCATTCCATTCCTGACCCGGTCGGAGACTGGAAGCAGGCTGTGGATTTTAATTTTCTATAGGCCTATATATAAAAATGAAAGTTTGTCTGTTTTTTCTGAATTTCCACGGAAATTTGCGATATTTGCGCGTTTCAGGCTGTTTTATGACGGATGCGCCCAAAAATAAAGTTTTTGTCTGTCTGTCTGTGTGTCTGTGGACAACTTCTACGAGTCCTTATAACTTGAGAACGGCTGGTTGGATCAACGTAAAATTTGATACAGATATCCATCAGAGGCACCACATTAATCATTGATGTAACTCTTCTCCGTACCTCTCATAAAAGGGGCCCTACCCCCTTAAAATACATGCTGAAATAGGCATACAAGGGTGAAACAAAGCTCACTTTCAGCCCCTCAATGTGAGAAACGAAACATTTTAAGGCCCTAAAACCAACAGTTTTTGAGATATTCCCAGAAAACTAATTTCACTTAATAAATTAATGAAAGAATGCATGGCGGTAACCATGCCAACTGAATCTCAGAGGTCCATCTATTTCTGTAAGACGCAATGCAATTCCATTTATTACATTACTGTGAAGGTTTGCAAACGGCTATAAGGTTATAATGGTTCCAAATTAAGCTGAAATATTCATTAATACATACAATGCGCTTAAGGGGTCAAGGGGTACTCTAGAATTTTTTCACCCGATTTACACGTGCGGGTGTGGTACGGAAGGTCTATTATATCCATTCTCTATTATATAAAAATGAATGTTTGTCAGATTTTTCGGCTTTTCTACGAAAATTTGACATATTTGCCCGTTTCAGACTGTTTTGTGACGGATGCACGCAAAAATATATTTTTGTCTGTCTGTCTGTGGACAATTTTTTGTGTCCTTATAACTCGAGAACGGCTGGGTGGATTAACGTAAAATTTGATACAGATATCCATCAGAGGCACGACACTAATCATTGATGTAACTCTTCTCCGTACCTCTCATAACAGGGGGTCTACCCCCTTAAAATACATGCTGAAATAAGCGTGAGACAAAGCTCATTTTCAGCCCCTCAATGTGAGAAACGAAACTCGGGGGCCCTAAAAGGACCCCGAAAACCACATTTTAAGGCCCTAAAACCAACAGTTTTTGAGATATTCCCAAAAAACTAATTTCACTTAATAAATTAATGAAGCAATGCATGCCGGTAACAATGGCAACAGAATCTCAGAGGTCCATCTATTTCTGTAAGACGCAATTCAATTCCATTTATTACATTACTGTGAAGGTTTGCAAACGGCAATAAGGTTATAACGGATCCAAATTAAGCTGAAATATTCATCAATACATATAATGCGCTTAAGGGGTCAAGGGGTAATCTAGAATTTTTTAAAGCGATTTACACGTGCGGGAATGGTCCGGAAGGTCTATTATATCCCTATCTCTATTTTGTTATATTATTATTATTATTATTAGTATTATTCTTTTAATTATTATCATTATTATGGCGTACAATGAAGATACAAAGCTCATTTTCAAACCCTTGGGGTCAGAAACAAAACTCGGGGCCCCTCAAGAGCCGTAAAGGGTCCCCGAAAACTATATTTTAAGGCTCTAAACCCAACAGTTTGTTAGATATTCCCAGAAAACTAATTTCATTTAATAAACTAAAGAAGGAATGCAAGCCACTAACCATGACAACAGTATCTCAAGAGGTGGCATCCAACTTTCCATCTATTTCTGGAATAAGTAATGCCACTCCATTTATTACATTTCTGTGAAAGGTTGCAAATGGAGTACCCTAGATTTTTTTCACACGACTTACACGTGCGATATGTCGTACAGAAGGTCTATTATATCTCCAAACATCAACATTATTTTCAAAAATTCCTGAATAGAAATAGTAGACTGTTTTTTGCTGATTTTAGGAATTTGGGCCATTGGAGGCTAAAAACACTGAATTTTCATGCACCACAAGCCTTTATAATTTATAAAAGGGGTCTTCCTGTAGTAGGGCACTTGGCACAACGGTTAGGGTCAGTTCGTATGTGACGTGTATTGCGATTCTTCTACGAAGTTTTCAATTTTATTTTCACGCCAGGAAGAACACGTTAGGTAAATTTAGTTTGAGAGCACATTTTAACTAAAAATTTTTCTTTGCCAACAAACAAGTTCCAAGCCCCTAAACATTGCAACAGTAGCTCAATTGATAACATCTGGTTATTAATACCGAAGACCGATCGAAGAATGGGTACTTCTGCTAGTATATATATATTTTACGAGGGAAGTGGAAAAATCTTCTATCAAGACGCTTGAAGAGGATCCGCACTCTTCAAGTGTGTGGGATTCTTACCCACTAAAAAAACACACCCTATCTTGACAAAGCCCATCCCGTGACCACTTTCGTATAACTTCAGGATGGAGCCATTTTCTTTGCTTCACAAGCACCATCTTTCTTCTCAATTCATAGTCCGCGGATCGCAGTGGAATAACGATACTAATTGTAATAATAATAATAATAATAATAATAATAATAATAATAATAATAATAAAAATGATAATATTAATGTCGTTTACCTTAACAAAATAAACCAAAAGGCTTATTTGCTAGACATTGCGGTACTACTATACTAAAACCTCAAAACCACTCAGGCATATAAAATAAACAAGTATGCTCCTTCGGCAGAAGAAATCAGAGATACAGTATGTGGTGAGTAAACTCTGTGAGAATTTTAGAACAAGTGATATCAGCAACGGGAGTGGTTCCAAATACTCAGGTAGCGGGTCTGCAGGAGCTAAAAATGAAACATCTGATCGCCAAAAAGGGAGTACTGCTAGATGCTTGTCCCATAGTTACTTGACTGTAAAGTCTGTATTTTTTGTATATTGAGATTCACCATATCCATGAGGAAATAAAGATGATAATAATATTAATAATAATAATAAATTGGTACAAAGTATTTTGTTATATGGAGGAGAAACGTGGACATTAAACAGACAGCAAGCAAACAAATTATTAGTAACAGAGATGGATTATTGGAGGAGGGCAGCAAGAAAATCAACATTGGATAAAATTAGAAATACGAGAATCACAGAAATTATGCAGGTAAAGAAAGAGTACTAGAAGTGGTTAAAGAAGGAAGATTACAATGGTTTGGACATGTGAAAAGGATGCAGAATAATAGAATTCCAAATTTAATGTTACATTGGCAAGCTGAAGGCAAACGTGATCGGGGTAAACCATGAAAACAATGGATGGTGTAAAGAGAAACATGGCTACCAGAGGCTTAACCGAGGAAGATGCTAAAGACCGACATTTTTGGAGGAGTAGAATATTTTTGAGTTGAAGGAAAACTACTGTATTGTAGAACATTCTTAATAAATAATAATAATAATAATAATAATAATAATAATAATAATAAAATACTTTAATAGTCGAAGTTTCAATTCATTGTAAAATTGGAAAAACTGGCAAATCCCAACTTACGTAACCTCTTTATCACAAGAACTCATTTAATATACCGTACTTTAACTTTGTTCGAAGTCATCCATGCAGAGAATTGTGTAAGTGATGGATTTCAGGATGCACATCAAGAAAAACAATTGGGAACGTCATTTGTCAAGGCTTCTTCAATGTATTGTAGTTTTACTGCATGAAGTGGAACTAATATTTAATTTTCCACACAATTGTTTCTCCTGTGAGTTGCAATTTTCTCAAACACCTTCATATCCGCCGCCCTTGCTACCTGTGGGAAATGCGTCATGCCAGTCATCGTTATTTGTATTATTACATAAAATAATTCATTTCGTCTCTGCGGCAATTTTATTTCAGGAAAATTACGGTCCACGATTGATGGTGTGACATAGAAGCAAAAGAGGTACTCGTCGGTTGTAGTGCCTAGCGTTCTTGACTGTCGCCCAGAATAACCGGGTTCGATTCCCGGCACTACCAAGAAATTTAATTTTGGTCTGAGGGCCAGAATGGGGTCCACTCAGCCTCGTTAGGCTAAACTGAAAAAGGTCGGTTCGATTCCCACTTCAGTCATACTGGAAGGGGTTTACCGTAGTTTCCTACTTGTAGGCCTATTCCAGACGAATGCCGGATGGTTTCTAACTCTAGGCCATGGCCACTTCCTTCCCGATCCTCATCTGAATTACAATTACGCACACTAATACAGCCATCACAATTACAAAGGCTGCCAGACAAACTTGCACACTCACTCAAGTACACGGGGCTAAATGACCACAATATCCAAGCCCACAAATGAAACAGAAAATAAGACTATTTTTATTTTTTTGAACTAGATTAAAAAGAAGGATGATGTGCTTTATGTATGGAACGTAGTAAAATATCTACTACATGCTCCTTGGTTCTGAACCCTAGCAGAGTCCAGGCAGGGTGTACTAAAAGCCTGCTGATGAGTCTAACTTGGTACACTAGGCGTAATCTCACAACAGACAGATTTTTTGGAGTTTCACTGTTATGGGTAAGCCGCGATGGTCATGGGGAAACGACAGATTTGCCATGTCCCGGGTTGCCAAACAAAGTTGTGTTTGAGCCGTTGAAGAAATTCCTAATGGGACAACGTTTTCACTCTGCCGCTGAGATACAGGATGAATTGGTTCCAGCAGCAACCGAAATCCATTTTAGCGGACGGTATATGTCGCCTACCTAAACAATGGGATGTCAGCTTCAACGTCATCATTAATTTATTTTGAACAGATGTAGTCAGTAATGTGTAAAATAAATACTACTACCGGTATTACATTTTTCTTACGTGCCTGGACAGCAGTGTATGATGTAATTTATTCTAGGAGTTTTTATTTTCTAGGTAGCTTGTGGACTAGCCTTCAGGTCCCCTTCCTATTCCAGAGACCAGGAACCTCAAACGAGATTAATTAAAACTTCCCCATAGAATATCGAGGTTAAAGAACGCAAGGGACTGGCAGTGAACAACATTGGATGAAGTATTTTAAAGAGCAGGGGAAAAATTCCGCCATACAAATTCACTTTAATTTCTAAATTCTGAACGGTTTTGCTTATGTCGAAAGGTTTATATATTGCCTTCTTTTAAAACTTGTTTTAAATCAATTGTGATCTATTAACAGATCCAAAATGTCCACAATAAAAGACATCCGGACATTACTACGCTAGAAGAATAAAGAATAAAGAATAAAGAATAAAGAATAAAGAATAAAGAATAAAGAATAAAGAATAAAGAATAAAGAATAAAGAATAAAGAATAAAGAATAAAGAATAAAGAATAAAGAATAAAGAATAAAGAATAAAGAATAAAGAATAAAGAATAAAGAATAAAGAATAAAGAATGAAGAAAGAAGTATGAAGAATGAAGAATAAAGAATAAAGAATGAAGAATGAAGGAAAAAGGAAAATTGTAGTTTTACGTGACCGTGAATCTTGTGATTAGAGCCACGGGACCTCCTTTTTACGTGGAATCCGAACCACAGGACATGGCATTTCACTTCGAAAATCTCACATGCATTGACCGGGAATCGAACCCGGACCGCCTTGGTGAGAGGCATACAGCTAGACCGCTGAGCCACCACGCCCCCCGAAAGAACAAAGAACACAGAACAAAGAATAGAGTATAGAGAATAAGGAATGAAGAGCTTTCTAAACTGGATTGACAAAATATCGTTACTTTGAAGTGAATGCAAGTTATTGTGTATACTTGAATGCATGGCACATGCACTACCTCACCATAATTTCTCCAAATCACTTGTAAATGGCTTCAAATTGTTGTTTAAATAGATGTTCAGACATTCACTTAATAAGCCAACACCTGCTCGAGTGTTCAAAGAGGGCGGTGTTTGGCGATTCGCTCTACGAGCAGCTAACATTATGGTGAGTGTAGCCTTCAATTTCATCATTAGTGAATCACTAAATATGCTGTTCAGCATGTAAGATGGTGCGAGTCGATTACATATTCTCGGCACGTATTCTTACTTACAGTACGTGCGCTGCAGATCAACAGAGCCCAAACAGGACGGCTCGGCTTGGCTTGGCTCAGGTTAGTTTCAACTAAGAGTTTCTCTACAGCTAAATCCACTTTCCTTCTGATGTACGGTATCATTTCTGTTCAAAGTTGTGGAGTAACGTTATAATTGTAACGACGTTACCAGTAACCGTTACGTTTGGTGGTAACGAGAGTGGTCATGACGTTATCAGTAACCGATACTTTTGGAGGTAACGAGGGGGTAACAAAATTATTAATAAAATCAAGTAACTGTAACTGTAACGCTGTTACTTTTAAAAATAACGATGTAATGAATAGGGCTCGGATGTTTAGCTTGATACATATTTTTATGTAAATACATATTTTAAGCATGTTTTCTCTAAATACATAAATTCCTGCTTTTCACTTATTAGCACATCAAAAGACATAATATTTACATTTTTAAAATCAGTATGCTAGATCTTTCAGTTTATTGCATTTTTGTTCTGTGCTACTACAATGGAGAAGAGCCTGTGAGTTATCCAATCTTCATGCAGAGCGTATGTCAGCTTGCAACTGTGATATTCTTAACTTATCGCCCCATGCCACTCACTGTGGAAGCCAGGAAATTCCTTGTCCACAGCCATATTGCACCACGTGTTAGACCTCTCCCTCCCCCAGCTACTTGGAACCAGTGTCACTCACATGCAGTTCATTTCTGGCACTGTAAAGTGTAAGGCCTAAAGTGAAAACAACTACTAGTTATCGTCTGTTGCAGAATTTAAAGATAATTTTACTTCTGATGGGGGCGTTCTGTTCTGCCAATCATGTCGGAAAGCAATCAAGGCTGAACAGCGACCTCCAGTTACACAACACCTCAAGGCCAAGAAACATATCGCCGCAGTTTCGCGCCTTCAGAATAAGTGTTTCGCGATAATCGTCGGTCATCTATGATGGACAGCCTGAAGATGTATCTCGTTGTGTATTGTAATGCTTCGGCAGTCAGCGAGACATAGCATGAATTGCATTCGTGAATACTGCATATTGTTTATATTCACATTAATGAACTAAATTATAATTAAATATGTTTACTTTTTTGTCGCATATTTCAGGTATTTTTAATACATAAAAAATAAATACTTTCCCGATGTTTAGCACCTAAAAATCTGAGCCCTAGTGATGAAGATACAAAAATGCTCGTTATTTTTTTCAATATGGAATAAATTTGGGGTTATCCTGCATACCTGAAACGAGCAAATAATGAGCATATATATATTTGACCCACCAGTGATCGCTATATGAGCAAAATGTAGCACGCGTGTTTAACAGTATGTGATTTTGACTTTGAGCATTGGTATACCTTCCCACAGCAGCTTTGAGGAGGAGAATGGGCGCATTATTGTCACGCTTTTCCATGACCTTGTGGTGATACGACCCAAAGTGTGTCTCACAGGAGAGAATGGAAAAATTATAAGCCAAGCCGAAGAGGTATTAAAGACTTGTCATAAGTCCTTCTTAGTGGGCTTAAATCAGTATACTAACAAACAAAATTGTACCGAATACTAAAATTAGCATCTCAGTTCTTCTAGTCAATTAATTATTGGAAAATTCAAATTGCTGGTCCTAAGCCACACTTAGGCCTACTTATAAAGTGGATTACGCGTTCACCGGCCAGCATGTCATCGGCTTATTATAAGATTGAGCGTATTCTGCAGACCAAGGTAAGTATGATCACACTGGGCCAGGGTGAATACGGCTCCGCACCTGATTATGGAACAACTTTTCATGTGGAATTGATTTCTGGGGCTGATAAAACACATGTGAGCTATATTTAGGCTATTTTAATTTATGAAAAAAAAAAGAGGCTTAAGAGATCACCTTTTGTCCCTGTGTGTGTCTCCCTAATGAAATCTAATCAGCTGGAGCGATTTCAATAAAACACAGTCCCCGACTGTGCCCATCAGATTTTAACACGTCTCACCAATCCAACATGGTGGCTGTGCGAAATATCTCTATATCTCCGAAACTATTACTGATGTTAACAAAAAAAGTTTTACGGTGAACGAGATTATAGTAGCCTCACTATCCTGGTTAACGGCCGGCGACTCAAACGTTAAGCATTAGCACGAGCCGACAATAGCCATTATTTATGGCTGACAAATACATGACGGTTCTTGACTAATAAAATGATTCCTCCATCTGTCCACGAGGAGTGCAGACAAGGTGTTGCCGCCAGTCCTGTCTGCCTGCTCACCGGCTCACATGCTGCCCAAGTTAAAATGATGACATTTGAGGAACATTTATGGGAAAATTATTGCTTTTATTAATTTGAATATCTGTCAACGTATACAGTGGTTTAGTCTTGAATTTTAGAGGGGGGGGGGATATTTTATTATCTTTTATATATTTTTTAAATATTTTTTTAAGTTACTAACCTTTTTTATTTAAAGAAAATCGATATATTTAATTAAGTTACTTTTACACTACTGAACATATTGTCAAATGGCTGTGTTAAAATGTAATTTAGACCACAAAGAGCACTATATATAAGTTTCATCTGCCTATCTTGAGTGGGTTTTGAGAAAATGTTCCTTAAATTAACAAAAATCTAATTTACGGGAAATGGCCTCCAAAGTTTCTCAATACATTCCTGCACTATAGGATGGATTGTCAGGATCTTGTTCTTCATCCTCCAAGAGCATTTTTTTATTCTTCTTTTCTGTCCCGTTGTTCCATCATATTTCATGTCCCTTTCTCTTCTTTCTGCTCCCCTTATCCTCTCTCTGTCAATCCTTCTTAGTGCTCGCACAGTGCTCACTCCAGATTGAAATCCTAATATCTTCAATACTTCACACTGTTTCCTTGGTTGTCGGTTGCTATTGCATCGTAAATGCCTAAGTGCAGTGTTTTGATATCCACAAACAATCTTTTAGGGGTTACTGACAAAATTAAATTGTTCACGCTCTCATTAGGATTCTGCGTTTTTCCGTGCAGACATTTTTGTAACAGTTCTGGCTGTGCCAAGTCACGAAAATTTGGTTTTATGGCTTCTATCACAGCTGCGGGCAAAGAGTGCCTGTGATCATAGTCCTTTTTGACATTATATTTGCACCAGGAATCTTTTGGGCACAGGCCATGTTGAGGGCATTCATTGGAAGAGGCAGTATGAAGGAACAATGCCCACACTGCATTCCTCATATCACCAGCATTAGTAGTATTCTGTCGTATTGCGTACCCATAGTATCTCTGTAGACGTTCAATCGCCTCATCAGTAAGCCTGTTTCTTCCTCCTATTGACTTTCCATCACTGAGCCTACTTGAACCCAAAGTTTGCTTGAGGCTTCGAAGCCGTGCTCCCATGCGTTTTTGCACGTGCCCAATGCATTCCAATTTTTCAACTTTAAATTCATTTCCATATGGTTTCACTTCCTCTATAGTCTTGAAACCTTTGGAGTCACCATCGCCAAGATAGTATTTGTACCTAACATTGTATCTGGGCACTGACCGTTCAAAAATTTGTTTCACTCCTTCCACTTCCATTGCCCCACTTGATCCACTAAAATTTGCCTCGCAAGTATTGCTGTGGTCTCCCTTGATTTTATTTTTGCACCTACAATGTTTTGAAAATATTGCAACGTCTATCACTTTCGTACTAGTAGCAGTCATAACCCCATTTAGAGACTTATGGCCCCTCTTTTGCCAAGAACCGTCTAATGCCACTGTCAAGTCCCTAGAACCACCATTCATTTCTACAGATTCCACCACTGCTACCATCTATACTTCTACACTTTCGTTACTTTCTATTTCCATAGGACCTTCCTTTTCTTCTTCATATTCCAATTGTTTATCTTCGTTGATCCTTTCCATTACCATTTGAGTTCCTATTACATTTTCTACGTTAGATTCAATGGCCCTTTCTAATTCCATTGACGTCGGTATAACTTCGACCTCTTTAACTTTGTTCGTTATTTCTATATGAATTTCGGGTTCCCTACGCTCCGTAGTTTCCCTACTTTCTAATGCCATGACATTACTTTCGGCTTGCTTACTTATTTCCTTCGATATAAGGTCTTGTGCCTGCCCAAATTCCCTATACGTATTTTCCGCGGCCTCTACCGTTTTTTAAATTCCTGGAGTTTGATCTTTCTTAATTCATCTAATTCCTGTACTGTTATTTTACCTATTTTACTGAACATTTTCATTCTAAATCTCTGTATCTTATCGCGCTCTTTCACTCCCTGATTCCACTGTTCCATGATATAATTTCTCATCTCCTTCTCCAGATAATTTGTTTTATAAAGTATCTTACTCCATTTATTTCTTACTTCCGAAAGTTTATTCATTTCTTTTCCAATCTCCTCAGTGAATTCACTTATCTGTCCACAAGTAACCATTCTCATTGCCTCAGGCTTCATTTTAATCGTCTCGAAACGTTCGTTTACCTTCGACTGCGCTTCTGAGATATGACTTACATTTACTTGTACAATATTCTCTGTTTCTTGAGCTTTTAAATCATTTTCATTATTTTGACTTTGCTCTATTTCACATTTATTATTCATATCTTGAGACATTTTTACACACTCTTTCTGGCATACCTGAGCTTGATTTTTACTTTCCTCAAACTTACTGTCTGAGTTTTCACAAAATACATCCTTATTTTCACTCATTTTCCGATATTGAGTGCCCCACATATTATCTACCAACTCCAGGAATCCTTGTGATTCCTCACTCCAAGACATACTGATTTGAGATATTATGGGCTACTCTCCTTCACACACAGGATCCATGCACATATTGTCAGATAACTTTTATTCATGCTGAATATGGGAGTCTTCACTCAAGAGATTCTACTTCAATATGGGTAGGCTATCCTCGTACCCATTTAATACTTCTCAATTTCAAAGTTCAACATGAAGCAAGATTTCTTCAAAGAAAAATTCAAAATTCAAAAATTTTCAAAGATTAAAAATTTTGGAAAATTTCGGATTTATCAAAAAACTGAAAAACCTGAGTTTTCCTATGTTTTTCCCCGAAAAACCTTCTCCTTAAGATGGGCGCCATTTAAAATTTATGCCAGGGGTGTGTTTATTATATATAAGTGCAGGTTTTATTAATGCGGTCACTTATTCACTTGTTGTGAATTCCTATCCTTAATATCGACCGTCTTCTTGCCAACCCTTGTTCACATTCAGTACCTATTTATAATCCCCTGCTGTACCCGTCTGATATGCGGAAATACAGGTCATCATCCGACTTTAGCTCAGTTCAGGGCGTGTACCATTCATCCCACAGTCTGGCCGTGTATTCAGAATGTGAACAATATGAAGGACAAGGTATAAAAGACTATAACACCAACTACTTTAAATAATAGCTTTAATTTACTTAAAAACTTCAAACTTAAAATCACAACAACAAAAATAATGGTAAGAATTGCCCTTAAACATAATTAAATAATGACCCTTAATTACATCTTGCTTCACTTCACTGGATACCTTCATGATCCATCTCATTACATTTACATTCTATTTATTCAACATTTGAATCTTACATCCCTTAAATACGGGGTACTTCAATAACTCTTCACTGAGTTTCCACCTGGTAGGTTTTGAACTCAGGACATTTCCATTCAGTAGAATAATGCCTTCATCTGGCTATATCTTGACCTTATAATGCTTTACATTTACATTCTCAAATTAATCTCTTTTCTCCACATACTCTTGACATAAATCATCTCTCAATCACATATAATTTCACTTCAAAATGAGTACCATTTATTTCCAACACTTTCATTGCAAACAATTTAATTGAAACTATTGATCCCCTGAGAATAGGAGTTCATGGAGCCCGCATTCCACAAAGTCCAATTCTAGTGCTTTTTTCTTAACCCGTTTTAATTTTTCTTTAAGGTGAGGAACCAAATTTCGGCATTTTCCAAAATGCATTTATTATTATTATTACTCTTTATTTGTATCATTATTACACCGAGAGCAGTGGCTACGCTGGCTAAGGCGCAGTGTTAGGTCATGGGGCCAAGCTCTCTGCTGACTCGGTAGACGCGTGGGTTCGAGCCCCACCGTCGGCCGTCCTTGAAATGGTTTTTCCGTGGTTTCCCATTTTCAACACCAGGCCAATGCTGGGACGGTACCTTCTAACAGGCCACGGCCTCTTCCTTCCACATCCTTGCCCAGTTTCATTCGGCTTCATCCATTCCATCCCTCATCCCGACGCGCAGGTCGCCCACGGGCGTCGTTAGAAAGACCTGCACTCGGCCTCTCAGGAGGTCACACGAAAAACTATCATTATTATCATTACTATCCGGGATGACTAATCCACGCATAATAATAATCATTTGAGCAGGCACACACTTCTGCTGTACTTTGTTCCATTCAAATAAAACCACAAGGTCCCCCCTTTACGTTATTCTTTTTCATACACTGACATTTTTATGGCCTTGGTCGGCCCTCGGCACGACTGGCATTACCTTTCCCCCTGTCTCGAGCGGTGTGAACGACCCTCTTGTAAACAAACGTGGCCTTGCCTTCTCTTGCAACCTGACCTATCATAACACTCCTCGAACCATATGTTTCAAACACTTCACAGTGACCACATCAGTTATTGAAAATCCAAGCGTTTAGTTTCTATTCTTTCATTACGGACTGCATATAGTCTAATTATTCATATTTATTCGTGCATTACTTGGGAGGATCATTCTCTGCTATTAGGGTAATAATATGTACGTTTTATCAGCCCGTAGTGGCTACAATTATAACTCTGCTGCTATGGGAATATAAATATATAAAGCTAACCAATCCAGGGACACCATGTCCCGTCTGGCCGCTGAGGCTAGCATAGAGCACTATTGGGAATCAAATTTACCCGAATCCGGCTACCTGCCTGACACACTAAACGTCCATCCAGTCTTACGATACGTATTCCTTCACGTGCACTTGGCTACGTGAGAATTACACATTTCCAGTAGTGAGCAAAACCCTTCACTCTGATACAATATAAGACCTGCCCCGGTCAACCGACGAATTTCCCCATAGTCTTAATGATCGTCCTACTTGCACGTAAACTTCGTTATTTATAAAGCCCTAAGCTTACATTTGGTCTAGCCTATTTCGGCGACAATAATATATTACGTGGATCATCAAACATTTTTTATTTCAGTTCGGATATCCTTGTCAGGACAACGAACCTACTTGCAATATTTCACATTACTTTATTTCCATTACATCGTTACGGTGGTCTATTATTATTTAATTCACTTTACTTAGGCCTGTATGCCTGTACTTATGTGTTTGCTACGGTCATTGACATTTAGTTACATTGTATAATTCAACCGTCCTAGGTTCATTAATTATTTTAATCAATTACTTTGATTATTACTTTCACTTATATTAACTTTCATTAAGTTACATTTCACTTTCTTCTTCTTCCTTCCGATGAGGCCTGCTAGGGACCACGTGCCAATTTCAATTCTTCACACTTTGTTGTTTTCTCTTCCGTTCCCTCCAGTACTCCTTCAACCGTTAACTATGCTGCTTCATTCTGTTCTCGGACCACTTTGCACCAGGTTTCTTTGGCAATCTTCCTTGGAATCCTTTCATACTTAATACCCTTTTACTAAAGATCTCTCTGTTCACCGTTTCTTCTTCACTTATATTATTTCTTTCTAAATCTTTCTTTACTTCTTGAATCCGGCTAGTTGTTGCCCTTTTCTCCCAAAGGTACTTGAATATCCTTTTTATTAATCTGGAATCATCCATTTTGTAAATATGTCCAAAAAATTGCAATCTCCTTTTTCTTATCGTTTCTGTTATATTTTCTATGTTCCTGTATATTTCATCATTAGATCTTAATTTCCATACTTCTGCTGTTTTCACTGGGCCTAAAATTTTCCTCATGATTCTCCTTTCTAGTACTTCAAGTTTATCTAATCTATAGTTTAGTACCAGACATTCACTTGCGTATAGGCATTCCGGTTTCACCACTGTAGTGTAGTGCCTTATTTTAAGATTTTTAGGTAAGCACTTTTGTTATAAAAATTCTTAGTGATACCATATGCTCTTTCCATCTTGTGTACCCTTTCTTCTACCGAAGATTTTTCTAAACTATTTTCTTGAATTATTTCTCCCAGATATTTGAATTTCTTTACTTTTTCCACATTTGTTTTCGTGTAGCCTCCTGAGAGGCCGGGTGCAGGTCTTTCTAGTCGACGCCCGTGGGCGACCTGCGCGTCGGGATGAGAGATGAGATGAATGGATGAAAGTGGGCAAGGATGTGGAAGGAAGCGGCCGTGGCCTGTCAGAAGGTACTGTCCCAGCATTTGCCTGGTGTTGAAAAAGGGAAACCACGGAAAACCATTTCAAGGACAGCCGACGGTGGGGCTCGAACCCACGCGTCTACCGAGTCAGCAGAGAGCTTGGCCCCATGACCTAACGCCGCGCTTTAGCCAGCGTAGCCACTACTGTCGGTACTTTTTCCACTGGGCCAATATCTGTTGCCAAATATTTTGAAGCGTTCTTGATGTTTGTAATAAATTTAGTTTTTCTACGTAGATTCTCAAACCTGTTTTGTAGGCTATTTCTTCCAAGAGATTGATTTGTGTTGTTGCACTTGTTAGGTTTTCTGACAATATAGCAAAATCGTCTGCAAGTGCTAGGCATCTTATTTCAATACTTCCGTTTCTTCTCCCCAAAGTTACTGGGGAAATGTTATGTTCTTTTAGCTTTAAATTCCAAATTCTTACAATTTTCTCCAAAACACAGTTGAACAGAAGGGGTGATAAACCATCACCTTGCCGTACACCTGTATTTATCTTAATAGATTTTGATATCTCACCCATACATTTTACTTTTGAAATCGTGTCAGTAAGGGTTTCACGTATTAGGTTTGCCAATTTAGTTTTCAATCCAAATTCACGAATTGTTTTATCTATGGTTTCTCTATCAACCGAGTCAAAGGCCTTTTTAAAATCTACAAAAGTCACAACTATGTCCTTTGAATTCAGTATCCTATGGCGAATTATGGATTTTAAGTTAAATATTTGTTCTGAACAAGATCTACCTTTTCGAAATCCAGCTTGATACTCGCCCAGTTGCTTGTCAAGTGATGTTTCTACTGTATTCAGCAATATTTTTGAAAATACCTTGTATGCAATCTGAAGAAGAGAGATGCCTCTATAGTTATCAACGTTTTGATTGTCCCCTTTTTATGCAATGGGTGTATTAGAGCCACTTTCCATTCCTCTGGAATCCTCTCTGTTCTCCAAATATCTTCAAAGATTAACTGCAGCTCTTCAATGATTTTTGATTGAGACCATTTCAAAAGTTCAGCTGTTATAGAGTCCTCTCCGCTAGCTTTATTATGTTTTAGATTGTTAATTGCTTCTTTAATTTCTTCAGCATTGGGTGGTATATCTTCTTCCAGATTTTCTGTTGCTTGTGAGAATACCAACATATGATCTGGTTCAGGGCAGCTTAAAAGTTGATCAAAGTGCTACGAAAGTATTTCACAGTTCTCAACATTGCTTAGGCCAAGTCTACCATTTTCATCTTTAAAGCATATGCTAGGTGCTTGATACCCCTTTAATTGACTCTTAAAAGTCTGATAGAAGTTTCGAGAGTTATTTTTAACAAAGCTGTCTTGTAGGTCAGTAAGTTGTGATTTTTCGAATGATCTTTTAACTCCCCTTATTATTCTAACAGTGTCTTTCCTTTGCTGTTTGAATTGGTCATAATGTTCCGTCTTTCCAGAGCATTTCCACTTTTTCCATTGTTTTGTTCTCTCTTGTCAGGTATCTTCACATATTTCATTCCACCAAGGTTTTTTCTTAGGTTTGGCTAGCCCAAACGTCTTCTGGGCTGCGTTGGTTATTTCTTTAGATAAATCTTGCCACTTCCCATGATGAGTTACTTTTATTTCTTCCTGAAATGTTTCCAATGTTTCTTGTGTAATTTGAAGTCTATTTGTGTTTTTTTTTTACTCCTTCCCCTCTTCTGTGGTTTCTGTTGGGTAAGAATTTGAGTTTAATTTTAGACAAATAGTGATCAGAGTCAAATTCTCTGCTTCTTATAACCTTGACATTCATAATTTCTTTCATGTTTCATTTGGATATAGCTACATGATCCAGTTGAAATTCACCTAGTATTGGATTTGGAGAAATCTATGTTTTAGCTTTTCTTGGCAATTTCTTGAAGAAAGTTGACATTAACTTAAGTTGAAAGTTTATACAAATAGTAATTAATCTCATCCCATTTCTGTTTGTTCTTTGGTGTGCAGCATATTCTCCCACTATTGGTCTATGAATCCTCTCTCTCTTCCTATTTGGGCATTGAAATCTCCAAGTAATATCACCACATTTGATTTTGGAATTTTAGATATTTCATCATCCAGGAGGTCCCAGAATGCCTCTACTTTATTTGGGTTCTTCTTGTTGTCTTCGTTTATTGGCGCATGTCAATTAACAAAAGTATATACTTAATTTTTGCATTTCATTGTCAAAAGAGACATCCTTTCTGAGCGTGATTTGAATTCAGTTACATTGGCTAATAGACTTTTATGGACATAAAAGGCTGTTCCCATGAGTGGCATTCCTTTCATAATTTTAATCGCAGGTTTAACTTTAAAGATTCTATAATCTTTCGTTTCTGTCACATTCTCATCCAAATATCTTGTCTCTTGTACTGCTAAAATTTGAATTTCGTTTCTTTCTAAAAGTAGTTCTAATTCCTTCTGTTTACCCACCTTCAGTAAAGAATTTACATTCAAAGTACCTGCAAAAAACTTATGATTAAACTTAAGTCTGGAAGGATTCCAAAGATGCTCTGACTCATCCCTATTGCAGATGTTGGGACTCCCCAGAACCCTAGGTCCCGATGCATTGCATAACGCAATGGTGGATTTCTCTTCCGAGCTGCCACCTG
This sequence comes from Meconema thalassinum, assembly GCA_946902985.2. Classification (NCBI taxonomy): domain Eukaryota; kingdom Metazoa; phylum Arthropoda; class Insecta; order Orthoptera; family Tettigoniidae; genus Meconema; species Meconema thalassinum. The sequence continues at coordinate 224,928,309 of OX336394.1, forward strand.
GGGTGGTGCTTTCTTTCAGCGGCTTTTCCATTCTGCAATTGAAATTGTGTGTTTCAAGGGTAGGAATAATATTCCAAAGTAAGATCAGATTGTTAGCCTGAAATGATTTGTTTTCGTGGTTGACTCCACTAGGTTCTTCCGCCCTCTCAGCCGTTGAGAAATGAAATTCTTCTTCCGCCTTTGAGACCGTTGACCGTTTTTCTTAGAGCCCCCAGCACTGATCAGCTCACCGACTCAGCTTCACTTTATTTATTCATTTGCTCATTAGCTAAGTTGCATTCAATCTTTACTGCATTTACTTGCGTATCAACCGTCACTGGTTTACTATCAATTCACTTATTTATTTCAACAACAATTTGGTTCCATCCCTTTATGTAACATTTAATTGCTTGCACGCAATTCGGGTATCAATTCTTATAAACATTTAATTCATTACGCGGGCTCACAATTACGGCCTTTCATTCCAAGAAGCAATTTACTAAATACATTTTTACTGTCATCACTTGGCACATAATTATTTCACAATGGTACATTTCAAATGGGGCGCACAATGGTTCAATATATTTTAATTCATTCTGTACTCAACGTGTCTGGAACCCATGGTCCGCCGATGCAAAAGATTTCGCCCATATTGCCGTAAATTACCACATATTACTGACAATACGGTGACACATAATTTCCTTTCCCACAAGACACGTGGTTTCCACTTGGTAAAACATATTTATAACTTTACACATTATATATCCCAATTTTGGGAACACTTACACACATTTTATATAACCTATTAAAATACACTGTATTACGATTCTCACGTTTTAAATCTTGTGAATTATACACTAAAAACACTTCACACGTGTTTAAAAACCAATTGAGGTATAGTCCTGTTTACACTTATTAATATTTACAATGCATTACACCTAGTGTAGTTGTCTATCGTCGTATCTCAGTCACGAGCGGTGGCCTCCGACACGCTTTCTGGATAGCGATTCCCTCTTCTTCTTAGAACGGATTGTACGTTTTATTCTGCGACAACTTCTTATCTCCGACCCTTGGTCTCGACTTCAAAGTTCTGTCTATTTCCGCCGTTTAAACGCACTGGTTTAGTAACTTAACGGGGGTTTTCTGTTTTTGACAATTCAGGTTCTGAATTTGATAGTTCTCGAACGGTTCCTTTCCTATAACAAAGTTCGAATTGGCTATCGTTAATGTTCGATATTTTCACATCGACGGCGCGTATAGTTATACTTTGAGCGCGTGATTTTACTTCGTTCCATGGTCCTATGTCTGCATGGCTTACCATTAAAGACCATCAGATCCTATTTTCGACCTAGCACTAGCAATACTTGATTTAGCTAAAGTGCGGCACTTTCCCGGACCTAACTGTGGATTTGCGTATCACGATATGTCTTTATACTCACGACCTTTATAACTGCAGATTCCTACTGCCTTCTTACTGTGCGTGGTATCGAACTGACGTATTCTTGTCTAACTAGATACTGATTATTTCCTCGAAACTACATGGCCCTCTCCGAGAGGTCTCATGTTCGATATACTGTCCTGCTGCGTTAAGTCGAGTCCCGTCTGGACTGCTGACTAAAAATTTTTGTGCCTTTAACTAACAGCGTATGCTTGTAGACTGGCGATGTGATCCAACAATACGTCCCTCAGGACTCTGAAGACTAAATTATACTGTTTGCTGTTATTTTTCCCTTGGTCGGGCCCAACTTGTATCTCGGTGTTATATCGACTCGTACTTGTGATCTAAATACTGTGATTCAGCGTGTCGCCACAGCGGACACTGAAGACTGAATATACTGGTGAAACAGTACCGTGCCCTCTGGCACCTCTGGTAGACTGAATAATTTCTGGCTGGAAGCCTGGCTATTTATTTAGACCTCGCAAAATAATTCATTTTGCCCTTCTTCTTTAAACTAACTTTTGAAGCAGACGTCGCACGTCTGTAGAAAAATAACCTTCATGTTCCTCATGATCCAAACGTTCCAATTTCTTTTAATTTTTCGAAAATCGATCACTGCAATTAATTTAAAAAATCAAACGTGCTCCTGCGGCATGTGGGCGTAATTTTTTTGTATCCTACTCTGGACTACTCGATGGCTCCGCCTCAGATGACGTATAGCTTCCTTAATCACTGTTTCCTTGTGCATAAGTTAATAATTTTTATTCTTTCTTAATTCCTAAGTCCCAGGATTATTCTCATTGATGCTAAAATATTTCAACAATTTTGCGTGATTTCCAAGAAAACCAGTTATTTCGCAATACTGAGGTGTTGTACTGCAATCCAGGGTCGTCAATTTAATGCTAAATCGTATCAAGAGGTGGATCTGCCTTCTCTATGCTTGGCATAAAATTTTCCATAGGTATAACCTCACCAGCTGAGTCTGCGTTGCTACGCGCTCACTGTGAATCATATGCGGCTTGCAAGTAATAACTTATGATAGCGGAAATTAACTGTTTCGAGTCATTGCGTGAGTTGCTTCATATTTCCTCACTGCTGGCTTGTAAGAACGCCAACATCTTATGAATCTTTTCTATTTCTTGATTTACAATGTCATAGGTTCGACCCCCCCCTTTCCCCATCATATGGGTACAATATGAAGGTCCACCATGGCGACTATCCAAAATATTTAGACGATTCTGAATATCTACGAATCTATTACAGCAACCAAACTGAAATTATGTTGATAGAGGCGATTAACATAAGTAGGATATATGAAAATAGGCTGTATAGTTCTTCACGGAACTAATTGTTTTCTTAAATGAAAATAGACTAACAATGAAGAAATAGCACTACACTACAATCATCCGACCGGAAGCTGTGGAATGTCTGTCAATGAATAAAAGAGGATCGGAGGGTAAATTTGATGTTAGAGAGAGAGAAGAATTCTCAGAGAGATCTTAGGACCAGTAGGCTACTAGATGATGGGGAATACCGGAGACAACACAACTCCGAGCTCTACGTACAAATTGAGAGGCTCTCTGACTGTGCCAGGAAAAGAAGGGTAGCTTTTTATGGTCATGTGGTAAGATTGCCTCCGAACAGACTGACCAACCATCTGTTCACCTTCTGGCGAAACAAGTGGATGACTGAAGCTGAGAAAGACATCAAAGAACATGGACTAACAGACCTACAAGACAGACAAACTGTGAGACATATTGTTAAGGAAGTCCATGGTTTTCAGGCCAAACCCCTAAAGAAAGGCACTCCCTGGTCGGATGAATGGAAATAAATACACCGGGAAAAGATGCGTCAGTACTGGGCAAAACTCAAATTCCAACAGTTGAACAAGCGTGGTCCCCAGTAGGCCCTTCCGGAAGAAGAAGAAGAAGAAGAAGGAATACCTGCATACATACACACGTATGAGTGTGTTTTCACATTTCCTTCAATGTTCCGTACAATATTGTTCAGACCCTTTGTGTGGGGGAGTGGCTGAACAAGGGGATGAGGGTGTGTGGAGAGAGTGGTATTTTAACCGGGGGAAGTTCAATGGATGTGTTAGACCGTTGGACGGGTGTCGAAAGTTGCTGGGTGTAAAGGGGCAGCGGGTGAAGCTCCTGGAGCAAGGGTGCGCAATTAAGGGAGGTGACCTCAAGAATTAGAATAATGCCGTGCGGGCTGAAGTCCCGGCGAGCAATCCCAAGTGTCGCTGACGGCGCTACTACAATAAGCTCTCGACCGTGCTGTGTGAGCAAGGCCACTCTCAAGATATAGGCTAGTGTTGCTGGCTCAGCAGCTATGACGTGATGTAATGACTGGAGAGGTGTGAGTGGGGCAGCAAACAGTAAAAAGGATAATGACAAACAATAATAACAATTGGGCCTTTTGGGTAAAGAGTAATTATTTACTAAGGCTTGTCTGAATGTACTGAATCCCTTGCATGTCGGGAGAGTACAACAATGTAACAATTCACAAGTGTAGAGGGTGTGTCAAAGGGTTGGATGTATAAATGTGTTTGGGAATCTGAGATGCACACTCACCTGAGGCCTGGTGACTGGATACGTTTGGGCAGAGTCTCCGACGTAGACAGATAACCTCCCTCAGAATGGTGGTCCTTATATATGTTTCCAAGGTGTCGACTCTGCAGTATTGATGCATAGTTGTTTTGATGGCAGCTTCTGTGTACATGTTTATGAAGTTGTGTAAGCATTAGCACAAGAGCTGTGGCTTCAGCTCTGCTAGCTTGGTGTAATAGAAGTGTATTTGTTGTTGGTTCTGCCAACTTAGGGGATGTCTAAAGGGTTGAAGTCGGTGTAGTGGGTTGGGCAGATGTAGATAACAGGGATATGCCTATGGATGATTATATATGTGTAGATGGTAATGCTACTCGTAGACCATCTGTAGATAAGTGTCCAGCGTGTAGTATCCATATGTGGATATCTCTCTCAATAGGGCACTAGGCGTCCTAGGGCCCTAAGAATATTGGTAAATCTCAGACGTCAAAATATCTCAAAACATTTTTCTTTGCATTATTTACCACAAATGCTGAGGAAACTCTCATTTCCCCAGCGAGTGAGTACTACGTTGTGCTTCATATATGAACGTAGAGCATAGTTTACTATCCAAGCAGGGTCCAAACCGGGTGTACCAAAAGCCTACTACATTTTATTGATCCACTGGTTACAACTTTTATTGGCCTACTCAGTAATGGTTTTCTCTCCTAAGGCTTGACGACATATTCCGTAGGGATCTATGTCTGGTTATTTCGGGATTCCAAGGAGTATTCAGCTAGGTCCATTTACTCTATTTTTCCAGCGACTTCGAAGGGACCCTTATGAACTCATACCCCACCTTTGTTTCAGCAGCTCAAGAGCGGCCTTCAAGAAAGAGAGTTTGAAACTCTAAACGCTCACAAAATAAGAAAATAACTAAACAAAATGACTGGAGTAATTCTGTATGAGCAAAATTACTTTTGTTTGTGCAAGTTATGAAAAAAATATCTCACCATTACATTAATATAAATGGATCAAAGCTATGAGTGAAACCATTGAATCGCTAACTGCAGGGAGAGAAGATGTCAAGTTTGACAATTAGGTCTATCAAACGTACAAAACTGTTCACTTCAGGTCATGCTCCCTTTCTGCATCACATGTATATCCTTCATGATTATTACGTCCACTTCTGCTCATGGATATAACTCTACTTCTGTAGAGAACCAAGTGGCTAAATTCAAAGATGTCATTTCCTGTTAAGACCGAGTTTCGTGAGATAGTGGACATGTCCTCTTTTTGCATTTAGCTACTAAATTAGATATAAGGTGCGTTCAAAAAGTAACGAGCCGGAGGCATAATTACAGAAACCAGTACCTGTATGTTGGAAGTATTGGCCCTGGCTGTTGAGGCACTTGTCCCACTGTGACACGAGGTGGTCAATGGCTGTCTCATAAAATTCCCTGGGCTGCGATGTGAACTAGTTCCGCACGTACAGCTGGACGTCGGCGTCCGAGGTGAATCGTTGGCCCCGCAGAGTCCTTTTCAGGGGACCAAACATGGCGTAATCACAGGGAGAGGTCTGGACTGCATGGAGGGTGGCCTCCCATTTAAATTTCAGCAGGAGTGCCACGACTGTGTTGGCCGTATGAGGTCGTGCATTGTCGTGGAGCGTTCACTGTCACCCAGCGGTCCTGGGTAATGAGTGCATCAACCATCTGGACGTTGTCATCGGTAATGCAGGGGGGTGCCCCAGACCGGGATAACGACACCCATCCTTCCCTGAAACGCTTGTGCCACGCCTTGACCCTTGCAAGGGACATGCATTGTTCACCGTACACTTGTGACATTCGGCGATGAATGTCCGTTCCCCCTACTCCTTCCGCTGTCAGAAACCGAAAAATACCTCTTTGCTCTTCGGTTGACGCCTCCATGTCACTGTTTGCAATGCGACTGGCAGCTTTGGACGTTTGATGCAGGCTGCTGCTCGCTTTGTATCGTCACGTGACGTGCACGCGTGCCCTCTAGCGACGGGCTGTGACCTTCCACGCTTTGGTCGGAACCACACCTCGTTACACACGCCACGATTACCCGATGTCGTCACCGGTTTGCGCATTCCAGCCTCCGGCTCGTTAATTTCTGAACGCACCTTATATACAGTGTATATTTGGAGTGATTTTATATCCTTGTAAAGCCATTTTTAGCCTGCTGTTCGCAATTTATAACAAGTAGTTCCGTGACGAACTTAAGAGCCTACTTTTCTTAAAATTTAAGATTCATGCCAATGATTAATCTATATGGATCTATCTAGAATAATGACGAAATTAAGTTGGTAATATCGAAATTTCTAATTAGTTCGAAATACTGTATACCTGGCATAATGCAGCCTAATAGAGCACTACAGTTGGCAGCCCTGGTGACTGAATATATTCTTAGTTCCATCTCTTAAGGTACGGAATACAAAATTTGGTTGGAGTGCAATGAATAGCATGGACGTTACATGCAGTTAAACATTGGATCTAACAGCGGGCGTAAAATCATGTTGGCAACAATGTCATGCATGTATTGGTCAGAAATAATTTGAAATAATAAGATCTATTGTTGTGCCAATTTTGAATGAAATCCATTAGTTAGTATAGAAGTTAAATGCATTTTAAAATTGGACCTATCAGCAGGCTTAGAATCATGTTGGCAGCACTGACGTATATTAGTTATTCCAAATTCATCTAGAATGCCAGGTACTATACGTGTGCAAAGATTAGAGCTATTGGCTTGCATACTTTCTGATATATTGATATTAGGGTAACAAAAATGGAGACAGCACATACTAACAGTTGGCAGCCCTGGTTGCTCTTAAGAATACGCATAGTCATATCTGTTATGGTACACATAGCACATACGATATTTGGTTGAAATCCAAATGATAGTATGGAAGTTACATGTATTTAAAGTTGGACCTCCCAGCAGGGTTAGAATCATGTTGGTAGCACTGACGTATATAAGTTACTCCAAATTAATATAGAATGTCAGGTACTATACGTGTGCATAGTTTAAAGCTGTCGGCTTGCATACTTTCTGATATATTGGTATTTGGATAAAATAAATTAAGAGCATTTATTAACAGTTGGCAGCCCTGGTGGTTCTTAAGAATACGCTCAGTCATATCTGGTAATGTACACATACAACATACGAAATTTGGTTGAATTCCAATTGATAGTGTAGAAGTTATATGCATTTAAAAATTGGACCTATCAGCAGGCTTATAATCATTTTGGCAATCTTGCCATATATGGCCTCCTGAAAATTAAACCGCAATGTTATCATCTATACGTGTGCCAATTTGGAAATAGCTCCCATTCATACCTTCCAAGATATCCAACATGGACCTGAAATTTCAATTGTGATTTTTCAGCAGTTGGTAGCACTGACATCATTTTCAAATATGGCCGTGAGATATTCAGATATAGATCTTTACTCCTACCGAATTTTGTTTCGATTGCTCCAGCCGTTTAGGAGTTGATAGGGGGGGGGGGACTCACACACAGCCAGCCAGACAGACAGAAGGACAGACAGACAGACAGACACACATTTGGGCGATCTCATAAGTCTTCTTTTTCCTCATTTTTGTAAAATGTGAAAAGTCGGCTAAAATGAGGAACAAGTAGACTTATGAGATCAATTCGGGCAAATGTGTGTCTGTCTGTCTGTCTGTCCGTCTGTCAGTCCCACTGTCCGTCTGTCAGTCCCACTGTCCGTCTGTCTCCGCCCCCCCCCCCCCCGCCCTATCATCTACTAAACGGCTGCAGCTATCACGGCTATATTTGAAAATGACGTCAGTGCTACCAACTGCTGAAAAATCACAATTGAAAATTGAGGTCTATGTTGGATATCTTGGAAGATATGCATGGGAATTTCCCAAAGTTGACACACATATAGATAATATTACATCAGACTAATTTACAGGAGCCCATACATGAGAGTGTTACCAACATGATTTATGTCTTCTGTTAGGTCCAATCTTTAAATGCATGTAACTTCCATACTCTCTATTGGATTTCAATCAAATTTGGTATGTGATTTGCACACTAGAGCAGATATGAATATGTATTTTTAGTGTCAACAGAGCTGCCATTTGTTGAAAAATGCACTCTATACATTTTTGTCGTAATCTCAATAGGCCTAAATCAGAAAGTATGCAGGCCAACAGTTCTAAACTTTGCATACATATATTACCTATAAATTTAGGTTATTTTTCAGTAAGAGATTTACGACAGTGCCACCAACATGATTCTACGCGTCCTGATAGGCTTAATGTTGAATCACATGTGACTTCCATACTAATAAACGAAGTTCTTTCAAAATTGGCACATATATAGATCATAATATTTCAATTTAAGTTTGAGCATCCCATTTATAGCAGTGTCGCCAACCTGATTTTACGCATGCTGATAAATTCATTATTTAAACACATGTAACGTGCATACTATCTATTGGACCTCAACCAAATTTTTCAAGTACCTTGAGAGATGGATCTAAGAATATATTTAGAGTCACCAGATCTGCCAACTGTTGATATATGGTTTCATTCATTTTAAGAAAAGTAGGCTCTTTAGTTCGTCATGGAACTACTTGTTCTACTTTACATTACAAACAGAAAGTCGTGATAACTAAAATCAATTGACGTTAAGTCTAATAATTTTGCACATCTTTTTATTTTCCTTTGTTTAGTTTCACCATCAATCTTATAATATTTATTGTCTAGGTGTAATCTAGTTTACTATGGAGCGGAATATGAGTCATGAATTCTCTCCATTTCGTACGTCTTGTGCCAGACGGCAATTACGTCTCTGGTCACAGGGTACGTTACACAAAGAGGCAATAATGAATAGCTTATATTGATTAAGTGATGTTTGCAATTCTAAATTACTACATGAAACTTATCCACGTCTGACCGAGATAAGATTTATTTCGCTTCAGTCATGTCTTGTCCCTTACAGGGGAGGCGTTTCTGGTCAGGCCACATATTACACGGTCATACCGTTTAGGATGATATATTGTCTGCACTTCCTGTTGTTCCAGACTAGTAAAAAAGCTGTTTTACAAGGGTACAAATCATTTCACAATGTTCAGTCCATCAAATCTTACCGGCTACCGTGTGTAATTCCTACTCATCAACGTTTTTATCGACAGAAGCCAAAGTGGTTCCAGATAATTTATTTCCAAACAATTCTTTTGTTGCACATACATGGCCGATCCTAGCAGTTCCATTATGGTACTACTGAACCTACTATTACTGTTTCAAACATCACATGTATTTCATATAGAATTATTCAGAATATCGATGATAGTGTTCTGATTTGATTTCGCAAGGGAGTGCGAAGTTACCGATTACGCAGTAATAACAATGATTGCACAGGAGACACTGAATGGTTCCTGTGATGTATTTAACAGTTTGAAGCACCTAGTCTTAGGAAGAAAGAATACATATATGCAAAAATATACACAATATTTTCATATTGCCTACAATGTACAATATTGTTGTTACAGCTCAGGCAGCAGACTATTTCAAAACGCTATATTTCTTCTTTTTCAATGCGTCATCCTTTCAAAGTTGCAATAGTTACACATGTAACTAACAAATTTTGACTAGTTGTATATTGTAAATACCATCACCCATACTTGAAGACATGGATTCTATAGCCTATGTGTAAAGGATCTGATGATGATCGCTTCACGATCAAAACTGGTCATCCAAGCGTATTTATTAATCTCGAGTAAATGTTTTTCAGGATTAGGGAAACACCCATTACAATTGGGTACATTCGTGTTGACCGACTGAATAACATTAAATTTCACTAATTATTAGCAATAATAATGTCTTCTTCTAAAAACGTTTTATATACTAATAAAACTAGTAAGTGCGTAATATTTGTTTATGTCTTAATGCATATTTGGGCTGAGGAAGCACTAACGTTTGTGCGAAACATGTACCCAATTGTATAAATAGACTATTAATATTGTATTGAAAAGACGGAGAATTGATAGTTTTATTAGTAAACATATTCAATACGGACCTGAAAATGGATAATATTATTCTGATGTTTTATATAGTCACATTTCAATTTTGTTATGCTGGGGTGAGGGTGGGTGGGTGGGGGGGGGGGGAGGGGGGGGGCGGGCAGAGAAGGATTTCAACTGAAAAGAAATTGAAATGTGTGTATTTTATGTTAATTGAAATTAGGACTCAAAGTCCCTTTAGATGCAACTAACTGCCACTACTATACATGTTTCTTTTAAACATAGAGTAGTCTTTAATTAACCTAATTAATGTAAATACTTAAGGAAGAAAAAACTGTGTATATACGATACTGTTTTAAAACCACAATTTTATCATATAGACTTCTACATGTTTTAATAATTACACAGACAATATGACTGAATATGCGATTTCTGAGCCTTGACACTCCTCTGCCGTACTTCGCCCAGTATTAAATTGTTGTATATTTTCGAGGCATATGCTATACATTATTTGTTACATTTCATTGTGCGATGCTGAGGGATCTGCAGGGTTGTAGCTGTGAATCTAATGTTCCGATCATGCACTTGACTCATTTGAACAAAGGATTTAGCCAGAAGAGTGGGTGTATTAGTTTTAAAAATTCTCAACAGTAATCAACAAGTCGATTGCGACCATCTTTCCCTAAGTTTCAACCAGCCAATGGTATTATACCGTAAAATGGTGTAACATTACATTGATAAGGGGAATTCTGAGGTGTGAGGGAGGTCCGCACATTTTACAATATCAGGCTAAGTGTCCGCTAGATAAGTTTGTAGATCTCCAGCTGGTTGTCTAGGTGAAGAATGACCAACTTATCACATTTATATTTGTTGCTAAGGTACTTGACTGAGAATCTACTTGTTTCAATTCCACACAGGTTCTCCTCGCGTTTGAGTTATTATATATTCCAAAGAATGAAGACGTTGAAAAGTTGTTATTTATTGGTTAACCAACACCAAGTACTTTACAATATATACAATGACATGAAGCCTAGCTTGCTTGCCTCTGGCAGAGCGTACACAGTTTTCTACATAGCTAGCAGTATGTTTGTGAAGAGGCCGAAAATGACCATTACATTAGCTTAAATATTAAGTTAGTTTGGTGGGGAGATGAGCCGAGCTCAGTCGAAGTAGACCCGGTCATCCGAGTGAGATTCACCAATAAGGGATACATCTAATTAGTTAATAACCAGTAGGAAGTAAGGCTGTGGAGGGAGAGAATCAACAGCCAATGACAATATGGCTATTGGGTCGCTGGCTGTGGGCGTAATTAACTAGACCACATTGGTTTTCTAGGAAATCCTGTGACGAGCAGCAGGACTAACCTTTCTTAAGAAAGTTAGTCATTGCTGGCGACTTTCTGATTTTCTGAGAATTGCTATCAGAGCTGTGCTATGGAAGTAGCAATATATGTTCACTTGAAGTGAGCTACAAGATTTTACTCTCAAGGAGCTATGACAAACTCTGGGCTCGGTCAACTACCTGCTTGGGACGGGAATTTTATTCTTTATATTTGAAGTTTTAACAGAATTCAATCCTGACGTTTCCAAAGATTAATAATAATAATACTAAAATTACATTTAAAACCCAAAATTAGTGGCAGATGTGGGCTGGTCATGAATATTAAGGGGGTCGCCAGACGGTGTACATGACTCGCTGACTTCTACGGGTTGGGAACCGCTCCCTTGAATTAATCATCATTAAAAGTTATTGGGTTGAGGGAGCGTATAACAAGGATGCATATGCGCACACGGGCACAAAGTGATTACGTAAGACTTTCTACTCGTTTTCTTTAAGGTTGGTTGTTTCCTTAGTTTTGGGGCTGCGACAACGCGGTTATATATTCCCGTGTACTTTGGGTGCGTGTAGAATCTGTCTGATAACCGGTGTTAATTGTATTGGCTGTATTAGTGTGTGCTATCTGTACTGTAATTCACGTAAGGATTGCAGACGATCAATTTCAAGTAGTTCCTACTTTTGCTACCGTCACAGACACCTAGCACCTGGTGACGAACGTTGCAACTTATAGAACGTTAATCAAATCTAACCTAAAAGTTTAGCTTCACACAATATTACTTCCCCTCCGAAGGAAGGCATACCGAGGGATTTTGCAACACTCTTAAAAAATCCGACGACTTCGGCTGGGTTTGAATCCGTAATCTTGGGCATAGAAGCATAGCATGCTACCAACTACGACACCGAAGCCGCCTCATTTTCTTTTGAACGAGAAAGAAAAGTTAAAATGCGACCACTTGCCCTTTGCCAGTTTCCATTGAACCTCTCTGTCCACATTATACTGAGCACGCTAATTTCTATTAGCTGTTCACATGATAAATGCTATGCCCAAGAAGTCGTCGTTTTTTAAGAGCGTTATAATCCTTCAGTATGCCTTCCTTCGGAGGGGAAGTAAAGCAGATGACCTCATCGTTCCGCCCCTTAAGACAACAATAACTAACTGACTAAAGTAAAGCCGGCGGGCCCAAGTCATAGATCCATGGCATGTAAAAGAACCTACCACTACAATCGGGGCAGATGACCTCGTAGTTACGCCCCTTAAAACAACAAAAACAATAACAAATAATATAACTACTACTATTGGTAGTGTGTAGCAAAATGTGTACGTTATTAGGTTAGTTTCCAACGTTCACCGCTAGGTGTCAGTGACAGTAGCATCTCTGGTAGCCAAAGTAGGAACTACTTGAAATTGAACTTGATGTGGAGCGTTCGAGCGATCAATTAAAATACCCCGCTTTGGCCATTGGTTGCATTTCAAATATAATAACATAACCTCTTATGTGTTGTTGACTATTTCGGAGATAGGTGAGATCGTGGCCTTGTAGCCCAATGTACTTGGGTGTGTGTATAATTTGTCTGATAACCTGAATCCTTGTCATGTCTGTATTAGTGTGTATTTGTAATTGAGGTAGGATTTAGGTAGGAAGCGACCAAGGCCTTAATTTAGGTACCATCCTAGTATTTGCCTGCAGTAGAAGTGGGAAACAACATGAAAACCCCCTCCAGGTTGGCAAAAGTAGGAATTGAACCCGCGTCTTCTCGGGATTTTCTCACGAGGCTCAGTGTAGACCCCTTTCCAGCTCCCAGACCAGAATTCAATTTCTTGGCAAAGACGGGAATCAAGCTCGGGCCTCCGCGGTCACAGCTAAGAATGCTAGCTACTACACAACGAAACAAACAGACGTCTCGCTTCTCTTTGGCAGTTGCTATTGAGCAATTCTGTCTACATTATACTGAACACGCTGTAAACATTCTGAGCTTCTATGCCCAAGATCGCGGGTTCAAACCCGGCCGAAGTCGTTAAAAATCCCTCAGTAAGTCTTCCTTCGGAGGGGAAGTAAAGCCGGCGGTCCCATGTCATAGATTTGTGGCATGATAAAGAACCTTCCACTAATTACACTTGTGTGAAGCTAAATTATAGCTTAGATTTGACTAACGCTCTTAGGTTCCAACGTTCGTCGCCAGGAGCCGACTGCTGTGGCATCTAGAAAGCATGTCCCGAACTAGTTGGTCGTCGACGTTGGCGTTTGGTAGCAAAAATTGGAACTACTTGAAAATCGAATGTCTGCAGTCCTTACTTCAATTAAAAATAGATAACACACACCAATACAGCCAACACAATTAACACCGGCTATCAGACAGATTCTACACACACCCAAAGTACACGGGGCTATATGACCGCGTTGACGCAGGCCCTAAACTGAGGAACCAACCAACCAACCGCTGTACACATAATAATCTCTTCATCAGTCTCCTCCGAAACACGACAATTATTTGAAATGTTCCTTTTAGGTAAAAGACACACATTAAGAAGAGCAAGGCCACATTCTCACTAAAATGCATCCCTCCTACTTGCCCTCAAAAGAACCGTTCCCATTCTTTCGCCAGCAGCACTTTTTATTAGATCCTTTTTGAGAAACTACAAAGAAAAATCTCATTATCTACTCTTACCTTTCTGTGAGATTAAATGAAGGGATAGACATTGTTCCACTGAATCTTTTTGTGATTCTTGGTCACGGCACAATTATTAGAGAGGAAGTAGGTGATCAAGGGTGTTACCCCGAGGGCAGCCAGTGCCCGAAACATCAGCTTGGCAACGCTGAACATCAGTAATTTGTAAGCAAGTCTTGTCAGCGGAAACACGCAGGTTATTGTTCCGTTAAGTCATGAGGGAGGGTCTGCAATGCTTCAGACAGGGTAATTGATGAGTTTACTTCGGTTAAAGAAACCGTTCGTTTGGCAGTATGCTATTACAGGTCACCAAATAAGTACTAATTTGTATCATCTTGTAAATGACCTGTTACATTGTGATTTACAGCGATTATTCAGATCAGGGCTCGCACACTCGAATACACTCATTTATACAATTATGTACGCCTGAAGTAGAGAACACTATGTGTAGCGGCTAGCATCTTTGGCTGTCACCTCGTAGATCCGTGTTTGAATCCCGGCTCTGCCAAGAAATGTATTTAATTCTCGTCCGAGGGCTAGAACGGGGTACACTCAGCCTCATGAGACAAAACTAAGAAGAGTTGAGTTCAATTTCCACCTCAGGTATTCTGGAAGTGGTATTCCGTAGTTTCCTACTTCTACTCCAGGCAAATGCCTGGATGGTTCCTAACTTAAGTCCACGTCCACCTCTTTCCCAATCCTTACCAGAATTACAAATACATACACTACTACATATACCACAATAACACAGGTTATCAGACAAATTCTACATACAACCAAGTACACGTGACTAAATGACCCCAATTACCAAGCCCCTTAAATGAAACAACAACAACATATGATTACAAACGCTCTTTCAGTTGGAACCTAGATTTCAAGTTCAGTAAACGGGGAAACGGTATTCCGTTATTACCTGCTTTGGTTTATACTACTGTATGTTATCGAATTGTTGTTTCATTTGATGGGTCTTGGACATTGTGGTCATTTAGCACCGTGTACTTGGGTGTATGTAGAATTTGTCTGATAACCTGTGTTATTGTGGTATCTATAGCAGTGTGTGAATTTGTAACCAATGTGAGGATTTAGAGGAAATGGCCGTGTCCTTAAGTCAGGAATCATCCTGGCATTTGCCTGGAGTATAGGTGATAAACCACAGAAAACCACTGCCTGAATGACCCATGTGAGAATTTAACCTACCTTTACTGAGTTTTGCTTCGCGAGGCTGAGTGCACTCCGTTGCAGCACTCAGACCACAATTAAATTTCATGACAGAGCAGGGAGTCGAACCCTATCCTTTGGGGCGACAGCCAAGAATGCTAGACGCTACACCATGAGGTGGTCTGTGCTACCGAGAATAGCCTGGTAAAAGTTGATGTGTGTCGAAGTACTCTGAAGCTTGTGAGACTACCAACAGATTGCACCCAGATAGAACAGATAAAACTGTGCCCAATTATTTTCCGCATGGATTGGGTCCACTAACAAGCCGCTTCCTTCCAATAAGACTGATCGCTGCTTCGATTAACGTTGCACCGGACTATCGTTATCCAAGAGGTGGACCCTTGATGACTTCCTCCATTAACTTTTTACATTGAACAATGAATAGTCATCTTCCCATCAGCATACTTAAACCGTTAGATTGAATGCATGTGACCGATGGTAGGCTTAGAGTAGTTTACGTAACGATCAAAGCTTCACGAAACAAAGGAAAAGAGGAAAGTGCTTCAATAATTCAGAAACTACTGTATCATGTTTATAAATTAATGCAAATAATAATTCTCTCATTCTAGGCTACTCATAACTAAGGACGGGATTCTTTGAAAATGCATATGCTTACATATGAGTCGCCCAGTTGCAAAACTCGTTTAATCCACTTGTGAATAAAGATCATGTCGTAAAATTATTCATTTATTTTATTTTACTTTATTTTATTTTGTTTTATTATGTTTTGTTTAATTGTTTTTGAGTTTGTTTGTTTTACTTTATTTCGTTTTATTTTGTTTTAAATTGTTTTGTTTTATTTTTTGTTTTTGTTTTGTTTGGTTTTATTTTGTTTTTGTTTTTATTTTGTTTTGTGTATTTTGTTTTATTTCGATCTTGTTTTGCTTATTTTGTTTTATTTTGTGTTGATTTTCCAGAAAGCAAACACAAAACCAAAAACTAAAAACACGAAGCAAAAAAGCAAAATTCAAACACAAAGGCAAAAGCAGAAAACAACAAAAAAACACACACAGAAAGCAAAAAGCTAAATTCAAAAACAGCAAAAGCAGAAAACAAACACAAAACCAAAACAAAAAGGACGAAGCAAAAAGCAAAATTCAAAGACTAAAGCAAAAGCAGGAAACAAAAAAACAAGAAATATCAAGCAAAAAGCAAAATTCAAAAAAGCAAAAGTAGAAAACAAACACAAAACTAAGAAAGAAAAGCAAAAAGTAAAATTCAAAATCAAAGCACAAAGCAAACACAAAACCAAAAACCAAAAACGCAAGGCAAAGAGTAGAAAACAAACACAAAATATAAGTGAGGCAAAGTCCAGAGAAACGTTCCTCATGAAAATGATTCTTATTCACAAGTGGATTAAACGAGTTTTGCAACTTGACGACTCATATGCAAACACATATTTTGTGGGTGTATTGGATTTAGTGCATATTCTGAATATAACAGCATATTTTTGCATATACATTTGAAATTAAGTATAATTTAAAATACCTTGGACAAAATAGGTTTCACCTGCGTGTTTGGACATCCATTGTAAGCTACTTTCTGAGAACAGATAACGAGATGACAGTATGTAACGTCTGGCCTTTCCAGAAATAGATGGACTGGGACATTCCTTTCACCATCTAGGTATTATCCCCTGTAAGAAACTTTCTGAGGAACAGATAACGAGATAACAGTATTTTACGCTAGCATGCTGCCTCAAAATGCCTAAAGAGATTAGCAGCAGAAAGTATTTATTAAATCAGTGAGTGTCAGGTAATAGTAATTATTCAACTGCTAGCGTTGTCGTCTGTCAGAACGCTCGAAGGAAGTAACAGGTGAAAAGAAATTTCAACTTGAACAACATGCAAAAACGACTGCACATATTTCGGTAACGGAGGGAAAGAAGTGTGAATAAGTTTGGTTTATTGATAAGTGCATACTTTTCAGTTTTTAATGTATATTTTCTACATTTTTAGTGCATTATGTTGTTTGAAGCCATTTTTCAATGTTGCCTTAGTAAACAAAACTTTGGTGCTTTTCAGTCCCCAATTCTTAAGGATTAGGGTATAACCCATCTCATTCGGGTACATTTGTGTTGACGAACTGAAAAGCACCTAACTATTGTTTTAGTGCATATTTTCATGCATATTTTAATCGTTTTAGTGCATAAATATCCGGTCCCTATTCATAACTAATTCAGTCTAATTTCATAGGCTATTACTTTTCCACATACAAGTTGTTTCTTAATTCCCATTACAGACTTTGAGGGCTTGTAACGGGGACCTAGACGGTTACGTTTATCATAGGAACTTGTGTCCGGAAACGTACCGTCTTCGCAGGGCTGGATTTACCAATAGGCCCCATAGGCCCCGGCCTAGGGGCGCACCATACTGAGGGGCGCAAAATTAATCCGCATTTCTTTTTGTCAGAAATTTCCATAAAATGCTATAGACTACAATACACGTATTTCGTATAATTTTATGATTTAAATTAAACTTTCCAAAATGTTGACACTTTTCCAATTTTTAATGTGGCCTTCATTTTCCAACAGGTGTTTTGCAACAGCAGATTTTTCGACTTCAGCTTTAGAACAGGAATGTTTTATGATTTATTAGGAGAACATTTAAGTCTTGAATATTAATATCAGTTTAATTTGAATAATTCATTATGCATAGTGAACCCAACGGGGTTAGGCTGACTGGTGTCGAAGGTGGATCTCAGAGATAGTTGAGCTCAGAATAAAGGTTCCAGCAAGGAACGAACACGAGATCTTTTGAGGGAGTTTAAGTTATAAAAACCCCTAGAGAAAAATACATATTAAATCACTGTTGTGATATGAACTAATGCTGACATTATTTATTAATATAATGCAGGGAATATTAGTAGAATACGGCATTATTGGGCTGTATGAGGCATACTATTCTGGACTTGAGCACAGAAGTTGGAGCGCTTGACGTTTGTCTAATGACTCAGGAAGAGGGGCGGAGATTCTTGGAGCCTTGTCACTCTATGTGACCTACTTACGTCGTCTGGAGCAGGTCAGGAGGGTAAATTATCGTCAAGTTATTCCCCGTTTCAGAATGGAAAGGCTGGTGGAGGGAGGAGATACCAGCGTAATTTAATGATTACTCGTGATTGGAGCAACGCAGCGACATGAGGTTTTCACCTATGTGAATGTTTAGCCGGGAGGCTAATTATCAAGCCATTAAACATTGAAATCGAGGCAGATTTATTGGAACGCGCAGTAACACAGTATTTGGGAGTTAGCGGAGAGATATAACCATGCTTTCGGGGGTTTTTAGAAGACGCCGCTTGGGCACGCCATGGCAAAGGCAATTAATATTAATTAATTGGCCGATCGATCCTCGAGCACGCATACAGATCTGTGACCAGCGAGGAAAAAGGAACCATGTAAACGTTAATTCAAGACCAGAATCATACTGTGAGAGAAGATGACACTGGAGGGAAATTCTCGGTCTACTTTTTCTCTCCAAACGGATATAAGGGGGTTGACCCAGGACAGAGAGTCAGTCTTTGCAGTCAGTCGTTAGAATCAGCCGAAGCAGTCGAACCATACTTGAGGGAGGAGCACGTCACTCTAGCTCAGAGAAGAAAGGCGCGGACTTTAACATTCTAAGTGCAGCAACATATAATCATGCATTAAGTCATGAATTAATAACGAGTGATGTAATCAGGTGAACCGCAGTCTAATGCGAAGTGCGCGTTACCGAAGTCGAGAAGGGATGCTCGGACTTCAACATGAAGAGCCGTGCAGTAAGACATTTATTAATACCATTTATTAAGGACAGTCGTGCCATATTTGTATAGTCGGCATTACGAGCGATTGTTATTGTGCACGTAGGAAATTGCCGTGTGATATACAAGGTAGGACAATTGAGGGTGATATTGTGTACAAGTACAATGTAAAATGGTTGAGCGCAGTATGTAAACTATTGGTGATACATATCTTAGTATACAGGACTGCGCAGAGATAAACTTTATTATGCGATTGGTGAAATTTCATAAGAATACCAATATAATTAACGCTCAGGACGATATGCAAGCATATTTATGCGATAGCAGGAAGTTCATCGAAGGATAGAGATTGATAGACAGTTGGAGGAATTGATAGGAATCCGTAGGCAGATAATCGAGACTTTCAATCAGGATGTGGATAGCAGCGAGGAGGATATCTTTAACGTCTGCATTTCTGATATCTTGCCAGGGAAAGTCAACCAGTAAGAAATATAAAGAATGTGCGTGTGAGTGTAGTGATGATCTGTTAAATATCTTTAAAATTAATATTGTAACAAGTGCTATAAAGTGTTGTGTGTATCAGGAAGCAATAGCTTCAATATGGAAAGGAAAAGTGCCGTGTGTCTTGGAAGGCAAAAGTTATGTAAAATGTGTGTTATAAATATAAGAATGCCTTGATAATTATGCAAATGGCAGGCATTACTGGAAGAAATGCGTGGTTGGAGCCAACAGACTAGCCGATGTAAGTACCCAAAAGCCATGATTTTGTAGCAGTTATAGTCCACTGTGTGTTGTGTGATTTCAAAATTATAAATATGCCAATAAGAGTCAATTTTAGGAGGGAGAACCTCAAGGTAGTATTGTTGTGTTTATTTTAGTAAAGTTGAGATACCTTTGTGCATCATTGAGTGGATAAATCGTTACCACTATCGTGAAATGGCAATTCAGTTATATAAAAAATTAACGTAACGAACACGGATGTTCGGTTATTAAAATGGTTACGTTGTGTCGGGTTATTGTAATTCATGTCAGTAATAATAATAATAATAAAAAGAATAAACGAATACACATCAGGGAAAAATGGTTGTAAGCAAATTATATATATGCTAATTGGAATATTTATCTATCCAAACAGTAATATTATACATGAAGGGCTAAGAAAAGCAAGTTAATATCAGAGTATATTGTGATAATGGGAATAAAATATGCCAGAATCTAGGGAATGGAAGAGTTTAATAGTGAATTGAATTTGCAGCTTGTGAATAAGCTCGTAGAGTAATTGATAGATCATAGCACGAGCATAGCATAGGACGAGATCATAGCATAATGGTCAGGGAAGCCAGGTAATCTATTCGACGTGTGAAATCTCGTATAGCCTAGGGCGTACAGAGATATTTATTATTTGCCAGAGTGTATTTAGTGATGTACCCTAACTCTGAGGATGGATATGGAATGTTCCGGGTTCGAATCCTGTGGTGTATGAGAGGATAACAATGGAAACCTCTGCATGACACCTGATCTCGACCAATAACTTGTTATTGAAATAATTCAGCTCCTGAGAAGCGAATTTTATTGACGGCAGTTGTGCCTGACCGTAGCATTTAATAAAATACCGGCTAGCCAGTTCGACCAGTGTTTGATGAATCTCGCTCCTTCACATACTGAAATGGACCTATTGAGGCCAGTTATTAATATCCTAAGGTTAGGAATAAATATTTAAACACGACCATAACCTGTCTTGCATACAATTTAGTTGAAATCATATGGGATATGTGGGTCATTGAGACCGCACTATTGTATTTAAAATCTTGTTACTGCTTGGGGATAAAAGCAAAGAAGGAGAGGAAGGGACAGCGCACGTGTTGTGACCGCCTGACTGAGTCCCATTGTATACAAGTCGCTCCGAGGGGGAGATTTCTAAACGACCATTGAAGCTTGGCATTTAGAAGGGACAGACTTTGAAACCATGTTTGTAATGAAAATAGTCATTGTTGTACTGTATAATGAATTTGTGTGGTTTGAAACACATTGTTAATTAAGGATCGTTCTTAACGTAATACTTGGCAAACTTATGAGTTGTTGGAAGTTACATTGCTTACTGACAGTGTTACTGGGCTCTGGAAGTCAATACCTGATGCCATAGGATACGCCCATGCAAGGGTAGCATAATGTACCATCCGACACAGCGGTAACGGAATTTTTGGAATCACAACGGCATACGGTGGAACTGTAGAAAAGGGGACTGTAGAACTCCAGAACGGGTATAATTACATAGAATTGTGGAGTTGCAAGTAAATTTGTGTAACCCATAAATTGGCTAATGCATGGTAAAGCATTTTGGTGGGAAAAGAGATACAAACACAAAGGTACACATAATGTAAATTAAGATATGTTGAGAGTCAACTATTAAGCTTGTGAAATGAAAGAGGTCACAACAGGTGACATAAAATTATACGTACAGTTTTTGTGTAAATTACATGTGCATCAGAGCACTTGAGATGAATTTTGTTGTCAATCTCAGGGTAAATGTATGAATAATTAGCTGGATTTGCAAGGATAAAATGGAAATATTAATGGATTGTAGGAGTAATTTTGCTTCGTTTTGTATGATATTGTTGGGATTGTGTTTTTATGTGTTTGAAGCCATGATTTAGAGCTGAATTAAAGTCTTCAGAATAGAGTTGTGCTTTATCATTGTAGAGTTGATACCTTTTAGTCTCAGATCAAAAATATGCAACTGCTCAGTGGGTGGACAGTGCACGCCTGAGAACTGATGCTAGCTGGAGGCAGAAGCATGTTTTCCATGGAAATTACTCACATGGGTACAATAGTTGTAGGTTGTATGATGTAGTGTATCTGTACATCTGAATATCTGTAAGTGTATAATGAAACTTAAATGGTTTAAACTTATTTTAATACCTCGTTGGCCTATGTATTTATAGGTTATATATACAAATTTAGAAACAGTTGATTCTCTTATTGTATGTCTACCCCTTATTATTCCCGTTTTCCAACTGGGTCGGGGATGAGATGCGATGGAAGTCTTTGTGGCGTTAGTTTTTACGGCCGGATGCCCTTCCTGACGCCAACCTCATGAGAGGAGTTAATGAGAGATTAAATGAATGATGGTGAATGAAACAGGGCAAGGATGTGGAAGGAAGCGGCCGTGGCCTGTCAGAAGGTACCGTCCCAGCATTTGCCTGGTGTTGAAAATGGGAAATCACGGAAAACCATTTCAAGGACGGCCAACGTTGTGGCTCGAACCCACGCGTCTACAGAGTCTGCCTCATGACCAAATGCTGCGCTTTAGCCAGCGTAGCCACTGCTGTCGGTAAACAGTTGATTCTCTCATTATTTTAATTTATTTAATTGATTTTACTTCACGATACATTAAAATAAAAAATTCCCTCACAAAGACCTTTCTGAGGTCTAAATTCTCCCTCTTTCACGATGGTATGAAGAGGGGGCGACAAAAACCCACGGGCCTAGGGGCGCATAAAATCCAAATCCGGCCCTGGGTCTTCCCGCTAACCACAAAAATCCACTACCGCACACGGTGACAGCTTCTGCATTTTCAACGCTCTGTCCGACTCCTGCTACTTGTCGTCTGGGCCCAACTACAGGCAAGACTCGATGTGACGACCACCTATATCAACACAGACACGGTACCTCCGTACCATGTTCTGGTACACAGGGCCGTATTTCTAAATAGGCTAAGTAGGCTGCAGCCTAGAGCGGTAAATTTTCAGGGGCGGCAGTTTGGCAATTCACTCAATAGCTAAAATTAAGTATTTCAGACGTTAATGACATTTTCCGTTCGAATTTGAGAATACATGTTACTTAAAGCTATGTTTTAGTCCTTCTACAGTTTTTCCTGCCTGAGAAGAGTTACGGACTCTCTGCGAACTAGCATTTCTGAAATAAGGTTAAACTTACTTTCATTACTTTGCATTTAGGCAAATAGAACAAAAACACTTTCATATGATGACATTATTAACGAGTTTTCCATTAAGAAATCTCGTAAGAAAGCTATGTAAATTTGAACATCAAGATTACGTAGGGTGAGTTGTTTTAGAGAAGTTTGTATTATTTTCAACCAATAAACCAGTAACTAACTACATTTTGTGTAATTTCATTTCACTATGTAGGACAACTTATTCAAATTGAACACTGTTCTTCAATTACGCAAAAGATAGCATTACAATATAAAAATATGTGTAAAATAGTGATCACTGATCTCCAAGAACAAATTAATTAAGTTCGAAACCCATTTCATTTTTAACGAATCTTAAAAGAAGTAAGTAAAAAAACAAGTAGATAACTAATTTCATTATAACATTTATTATATAAGCCATTAAAATATTTTAGTTTTATCTAAACTAAGTGAACTTTATGTTTAAACAAGAAGTTCCGTGAAGAACTATACAGCCTACTTTTCATCCAAATGATTATTCTACAGTATATGAACCTATCTAGAATAATGACGAAATTAAGTTGGTAATATCGAAATATCTAATTAGTTCAAAATATACCTGGTATAATGTAGCCTAATAGAGCACTACAGTTCGCAACCCTGGTGACTGAATGTATTCTTAGTTCCATCTCTTAAGGTACAGAATACAAAATTTGGTTGAAGTCCAATGGACGTTACATGCAGTTAGACACTGGATCTATCAGCACGCGTAAAAGCATATTGCCAACAATACCATGCGTGTGCTGGTCAGAAATAATCTGAAATATTATGATATCTTGTTGTGCCAATTTTGGATGAAATCCATTTGTTAGTATAGAAGTTACATGTATTTTAAAATTGGACATATCAACAGGCATAGAATCATGTTGGTAGCACTGTCTTGTATTAATCACTCCAAATTAATCTAGAATGTCAGGTGCTATACGTGTGCAAAGTATAGAGCTGTTGGCTTGCATACTTTCTGATATATTGATATTAGGGTAAAAAAATATAGACAGCATTTATTAACAGTTGGCAGCCCTGATTGCTCTTAACAATACTTATAGTCATATCTGTTATGGTACACATAGCACATACGAAATTTGGTTGAAATCCAACTGATAGTATAGAAGTTACATGAATTTAAAAATTGGTACTATCAGCAGGCTTATAATCATGTTGGCAGAACTGACGTATATAAGTTAGTCCAAATTAATCTAAAATGTCAGAATATACGTGTGCATAGTTTAAAGCTGTTGGCTTGCATACTTTCTGATATATTGGTATTTGGATAAAAACAATAAAAATAGAGAGAGCAATTATTAACAGTTGGCAGCCCTAGGGGCTCTTAAGAATACGGTCAGTCATATCTATTTATGTACAGATATTACATACAAAATTTGGTTGAAATCCAATTGATAGTGTAGAAGTTATATGCATTTAAACATTGGACCTATCAGAAGGCTTAAAATTATTTTGGCAACACTGTCATGGTTAGCCTCCTGGAAATTAAACTGAAATAGTATTATCTACATGTGTGCCAATTTTGGAATAGCTCCCATGCATACCTTGCAAGATATCCAACATGGAGCTCAAATTTCTTGTGCGTTTTTTCAGCAGTTGGTAGCACTGACATCATTTTCAAATATGGACGTGAGCTATTCCGGTGCACATCTTTACTCTTACTAAATTTGGTTTTGATTGCTGCAGCCGTTTAGGAGTTGATAGGGGACACACACACACACACACAGCCAGACAGACAGACAGACAGACATTTTCCCGGATCGATCTCATAAGTTTACTTTTTCCTCATTTTTGCAAAATGTGAAAAGTAGGCTAAAAATATGAAGTTGCCAATGAACTCTATCCTTTTGTTGTATAAAACAAATACAGCCTATTAAGCAAATATGAACTATAGAGGGGGCGGTAAACGGACTTTAGCGTATAGGCGGCATGCTCTTAAATCTGGCCCTGCTGGTACACAAGATCACCAATCCCTGGCCCTCTAACATCCGCCGCGGCCATAACCCGCTCCAGAGGTCTTCATCGTATTCCACAGGGGTCTCGTAAATCAAGGGTTTCATGTGACCCTACAGGTGTTAGTCTACGGTGTCAAGTCGGGTGAACGTGCAGGCCAAGCAATCGGGCCACCACGACCTATCCACTGTTGCCCAAATCTGTGATGCAGATGATCTTGGACCGCAAGTGAAAAATGAGATGATGCGCCATCGTGCTGAAACCACATGTTTTGACGCACATGCAGTGACACATCGTCTAAGAACTCATGCAGTACGTCTTCAAGGAATACCAAGTACGCGGCACCCGTGAGATTTCGTGGAAGACGGTATTGAATGTCAAAGAACCTGTAGGGGATATGGGACATCAGGTGATCGCAGTGGTGACTGCTGTTTTTATCATTTCAAATGATCTTGTCGACTTCGTCGTTATGCTTGAGTCTAAAGTTATGCGTTACGGAGACGGAAGTGACGTCATGCAGCCTCGCGGGAAACGAGTGCGTGACGTCATGCAGCCACGCGGGAAGAAGAAGCTAATGGTTAATGGAGTCTGTAGAAAGAGTCCTGGGGCGTCGAGTGACCTGGGGCTTTGAGCGAAGCGAAAAGAATACAGGGTGACTCCTAAAGAGGTGTACAAGATGCCAGGTAAGAATACAGGGTGACTCCTAAAGAGGTGTACAAGATGTCACACAAGAATACAGGGTGACTTCTAAAGATATATACAAGATGCCATATAAGAATACAGGGTGCCTCCTTAAGAGGTGTGCAGGATGTCAGAGCAAAATACAGTACAAGATGCCAGATAACAATACAGGGTGACTCCTAAAGAGATAAACAAGATGCCAGATAAGAATACAAGGTGACTCTTAAAGTGGTGTACAAAATGGCAGAGAAGAATACATGGTGACTCCTAAAGAGGTGCACAAGATATCAGACAAGAATACAGGGTGCCTCCTAAAGAGGTGTGCAGGATGTCAGAGCAAAATACAGTACAAGATGCTAGATAAGAATACAGGGTGACTCATAAAGAGATATACAAGATGCCAGATAAGAATACAAGGTGACTCTTAAAGAGGTGTACAAGACGGCAGAGAAGAATACAGGGTGACCCCTCAAGAGGTGCACAAGATGTCAGACAAGATTACAGGGTGACTCCTAAAGAGGTGTACAAGATGTCACACAAGAATACAGGGTGTGCAGGATGTCAGAGAAAATTACAGGGTGACACTTAACGAGGTGTACAGTATGTTAGATTCAATTCAAATACAGGGTGACCCTTAAAGAGGTTTGCAAGATATCAGATTGAAATAATGGGTGACTCTTAAAGAGTTGTAAAAGATGTCAGACTCAAATACAGGGTGACACTTAAAGAGGTGCCCGTGCGGGAAGCCTAAGTTAAAGGGTAATGGAGTCTGTTGAAAGAGTCCCGGGGCTTCGAGCGATGCGAGAAGCCCTCCTGGGCCTTTCTAACATGTGTAGGATTTGTCATTTGAAATGATATAACGTCTGGTCTTTCAGACTGACTGTAATTTTTTTGTAATGTGTAGGACGTAATATGATAGGCTTAACTTAAGATAATTATTATAGCTGGGCAAATTTGAGATATTAGACCCAGTCTAATATTAATTCTTCAGTCCCACAGCACTATTACGAACACATTACACAATACAGTCGAATACCACTCCAAAGATGTGCAAACGGTGAAAACAGACTATGCATTCTGACCGTGTGAAATCGTGACCAATAAGCTCCTCGTGTTGGTTTAAATTTATCCAATAGCAAGGATCTCAGTCGACGTCCTTAGAGCGCCATTAAAAAGACCAAACCTGACCCTTCCCCCTCAAGGGCTCCTATACATTTCTAAAGCTATAAACACGTGCTTTGAGGATGCAAGGCTTCCTTCCTCAGCTTTGTACTCCGGACGGTGAAGGTCACACTTCACCCATCTAGGGGTGAAATGTAGAACTAGTTACAAGTACTGACAGTGACAGCGAGACAGAGCTTATCGAGAGGGCGCGCAAGGTAGCCCCAAGGACTACTGTATTTTACAAAACAATCAGTTTAATTTTTAAAACAGTTACAGCTGAGAGCTGACTGTAGGATGATCCTCACGTCCTACATGGGGGAATCACCACTGGGTGATCGTTCAATGACGTACGTACTCTAGTCAGTGGCGCCGAAAATTCGGGAGATTTGAACGTGTGTTGTAGTGATCATTTGTGGGTAGTGGGAATACGGTACGTTACCGGACACAAGTTCCTATGCTCAACTAAACCGTCTTGGTCCCCAATACAAGCCCCCAAAGTCTATAATGGGATTTAAGAAACATTCTGTATATCCCTTCACATTTCTAAGAATTATTGAAATCGAACACTGAGGTGGTAATAATGATAATAATAGTAATAATAATGAAAATGAAAATCCACAGCCTGCTTCCAGTCGACTGACCGAGTCAGGGAATGGAATGAATTAAGCCCCCATCTAGCGGCGAGGATATGAACTGTGCCCGCTGGCGAGGCCTGGGGCAATGATTAAATGAATGACAGATGAAATGAAATGATAGTGGAGAGTGTTGCTGGAATGAAATTGTGACAGGGAAAACCGGAGTACCCGGAGAAAAACCTGTCTGCCTCCGTTTTGTCCAGCACAAATCTCACATGGAGTGACCGGGATTTGAACCACGGACCCAGCGGTGAGAGGCCGGCGTGCTGCCGCCTAAGCCACGGAGGCTAGTAATAATAATAATAAAATAATTTTATTTATTTATTTATCGTATGGCTTTTAGTGCCGGGACTGTCCGAGGACATGTTCGGCTCGCCTGAGTCTGTAGCTGCTTCCAGCGGACAGCCTTAGGGTGAGCTACAAGTTCCGTTCAATTTCAAGTAGTTCCAACTTTCGTTACCAGATATCAATGATACCTAGTGGTGAACGTTGTAACTTTGATAGAGTGTTTTGACGAAATCTAACCTAACACTTTAGCTGCACACAAGTTTAGTCTGTGGAAGGATCTTTTACATGCCATAAATCTATGAGATGGGATCGCCGGCTTTACTTCCCCACCGAAGGAAGGCATACTGAAGGATTTTTAACGGTCTGAAAAAAATCCGACGACTTCGGCCGGGTTTGAACCCGCTATCCTGGGCACAGCAGTTCAGCATGCTACCGACTACGCCACCGAAGCCGCTAATAAAAATAATAATAACGTGTCACAGAGAGATACTCCAACATCCAGTCAGATTGCCGCAAGCGACGACTGAGATTCTACGGCCACATCATAAAAGACTGAATGACAAAAAAACACTTTCTTACGGAAACTTAAAGTGACAACAGTCCAAATTGATCTCGAAAGTGCCAACATCACACCAATAGCATAGACGATCGAATGACATTCCGACATAAGATCAACAGTTGGGAAGTCACACATGAAGATCGACCAAGGAGATCAGGGAAAGGATGGAAGGACGAGTTCGACACAGTGAGATGATGAAGGAGTTCTGGAAGAACAAGAAGAACAATAACAGATCATAATTTGCTTAATGTGATCCTTTGGGTCAAAACAATGTACATAAATAAATAATAATAACGTTCGCTGAAGCGCAGCAGTAAGCTATGGAGCCTAACTATTTGCGGACTCAGTAGACTTGCGTCCGCACACCACTGCTCTACTATGGTTTCCCATTTCCACATCCAGATAAATCCTGGGACGGTAGCTTCTAAAAGGCCACGGCCACTTTCTTCCAAATCTTTGTCCTGTTTCCATCATCTTCATTCATTTCATCTATCATTAACACCTCTCGATAGATTGTCACCAGGAAGGACGTCCGGCCGTTAAAACCATGCTCCCCCTAGTAATTAATCGCATATCAACCCTGACCCTATAGAAACGGGTTTACAACACATTGCATATAAAATACTTAGGCCTATACAGAATTTGTTCTGCTTACTAGCATTGTGATCCAATCTCTGTGTGTGTTCACAGATGTAAATAGAACCATCAGGAGACCAATTTGGTGCGACATTTGAAGTTTAGACGGCAGTTTCAATAACGACATGAAATGATGGGCTTATGTCCGTATTATGACAGTCTTTATATCATCAAAGTACTCATTTGGAACTTATTCATGACTATATGATTACAGAGTAAGGAAAATTTTCGTTCTATTGCATGAATTTGTGACCGTTTTCCGCACTGTTAAGTATGTTGATAATAGCTTGTGTTGCACAGAATATAAAATCCCCGACAGGCTATTGTTGTCTTTTTCTTAAAAAGCACGTCTACACTATGGATGTCTCGCTTGACCGCTGACAAATGCTATATAAACCTAGGTGCACGGGACTAAATGACCTCGATATTACGACTCGCTTCCACATCTACTACTACAACTAATGGTTTGTTATTGTTGTTAATTCATTTTAGGGGCTTCTGACGTATTGGTCATCAGCCCCATATAGTTAAGTTTGTGCTGAACTTGTCTGATAACCTGTATTACAAAGTATTATAAACTGAGGAAAATATCACAAAAGTAAATTTAGTCATTATTCATAGAATTATAGAAAGGGTAAAACATATGCATACCTTGGAACTATAATAAACGAAAGTTGGGATATTTCACAAGAAATCAAGATCAACGTTGGGAAAGCAAGTAGTGTGTTTCAGAAATTTAGTGCTGTATTCAAAAGCCATAACTTTCAGAACAAAAATCTTATATGATGTAGTGACATGGACCTTAAATAGCAACACGGAGAAGAGGCTGGTGGCCTTTGCATTATGGCTTTATAGACGGATCCTAAGAATACCTTGGATACAAATAGTGACAAATGTAGAAGTAATGAGAAGAATGAACACTACACCATGTAATGTCTGTAGTAGTGTGAGTAACTGTATTAGGGACTTGTGTGAGTTAAGTGTCCCGGGGCTTGAAGTGAGGTACCATTCCGGCATTTGCCTGGGAGTATGAAGAAAAACGGGAAAGAACTACACCTAGAATAACCACTATCAACGCCGGGATTCCAACCTGCGATATCTGGACTTGCTGCAGCTGCCCTCGTGGCCATGGTGCACGATTTAATGAGCACGGCTACGCCGCAGAACTACTGTACTACGTCTTATAATCCTTACCAGAGGATCAATCCCAATAAAAGTGATGCAAACCGTAACGTCCTTTCCGATTACCACTGACGAGCTTATGGACGCTCAAAGCTCTTAGAGGCTCTGTCCTAACCTTGAGGCACTGTCTTTACTCAATGGAATTACATCTACAGACCTCAAACATATTTTGCGATAAATTTGTTGTTTTTGTCGATCATAATTATATCCGTTCTAAATTGTTTAGAGTTTTTTTACAGTGTATAGACATTGATTTTAGGAATTAATTTTAGAATTTTAATAGTTTCAAACCTAGAAATGTCAATTCTAAAACTAAATCGAAGTCTACACGCTGTAAAATAAATTGCAAAATTTACATCCACCTAGTTATACAGGATGTTTTTGCCTACTTGCCTGTTGTGGTCCATTCTCTGTGTGTGTTCACAGATTTAAATAGAACCATCAGGAGACCATAGGTACGACATTTGGAGTTTCACAAATTTCTCAAAAATATCGTTTTCTGAGATAAGAACTGTTTCAAGTGCTACCAAATATTTATTGTTTTGTGTATTATTTGTCTTCAGGCTCAGACCTCCAGGGAGACAGCCAAGAACTAGAGCCGATACATCACGAGGTGGGCAATATCAATTATTATTTATGCACATCAGAAATAATATAAAATTGAATAAATTAAATAAATAATTTAATCAAAAAAGATGTAAATACGACCAGTTTCGCCTTTTAGCAACGTCCAGGCAAATGAGTGTATTTTATTACCGAACATTTTATTTCAATTATTCACTCACTCGTCGTGTCCTTCAATATCTAAAATTACGGCTCACCGATGGTATATGAGGATGTTTAAAAGTGACAGCCTCTTGTCAGTATGTTCATCTTTACGATAAATATCCCCTTAAACTCTGCAGCATCTTGACAACCACAGGAACAGTCAACTGTGTGCATACAGTCACTCCAGCACTCTGCTCCCGTGCTCAGTATTCTAGTAGAAAGGCAGCATGTGTATTGGAGGTGTTAATTATTTAGTTATTGTTGTTTTAAGCCAGCGATGGGCACAATTCGGCTCATTGAGCAGCGCTCCCGGTCCGGCAGGAGAAAGAGCCGAGTATGCGCTCTCACCGAAGTTAACCTTGTAGCTGCTTGCACTGCTTCCCGTTACAAGCGGCGTATCACAACAGCTTTACTCTTCTGCCCTGTTCGTTGTGCATTACATGATTAGATTATGGTGCTACGTACATACGCTTAATTATATTTCTTTCATTGGGTTTCTGTGTAGGAAACATAAATAATTACTTTGACAGCTGATAAGTACACACTCCTTTGCCCACTACCGATAGTCCTGAGACTAAAATAAGCCAACCTAACAACTTATTTAGAACACAAGGAACGAAAACTTGCTCTATGAGTACAGAAATAAATACATGATATTTAATATTATTCACCATAAACAAAACATAGGCCTACTGTATATAGATGTATGTGAACTGTCATTCTGCAGATGATGAGGAGATGTGCGTATCCTTTCGCTGAAAGAGACGGGTTACATTTGGAGCGATCGATCTTGCACTTGCAATTCGAAGAATGGCAGTGAGATGTGAGTCAGTTAGAGTGGCTCTTCGTGGAGATTTATTTATCTTCATTAGGGAGAACAGTTTCTCACACAGGTATGTTGAACCAAAGATTGATAGAAGTTTGGCAGTCATTTTGTGCATGTTTGGGAAATCTGTTTGCGAAAACTGTTCATAAAAATGTGCTAAGATTGTTCGTGATTCATATTTAGCATACAGCCGTACACATAATATAGGCGTAGGCCTACTCAGCCCGGCACAATGCTGTACCTATGCTTGCGCATTGACTGCGCATATTACCATCTAGTCGTTTCAGCTCCTTGGCTCCGCACGCGCTCTTGCAGTTGGCTCCAGGAGATGCACTCTCTCTTTGCCCACCTATGTTTTAAGCGGTGGAAAAGTGAGGTCACCTGCCCTAGTGTATTGGAAGACGATAATTCTTCCAAGCTTCATTGTGACAGCTAAGAATGGTAGCCGCTACAACACGAGATAGTCGAGTCTCCTTCTCCTTGTTTTGATGCATATTGTAAGTGGTACATTCGTAGTCTAATGGTGTGCAGTGATGGTATTTCCTTTGTTACTTGGATTCTTAACATAGCGCTGATTATGAGAATAAATATTTCATATTCTCACCTGGGTGTTTGTGTGGCATATATCGAACAATGATCATTATGAATTACTTCGCTACTACCTAATAAATAAATAAACACAAGCAAGAAAAGGAATTGTTATCATGAAATAGAGGAAGACTTGAGGCAGGTGGGGATCGACAGGCAAATGAATGGAGACAGAGGAGAATTCAGAAACATCATTAAAAATACAAAATTAAAAACAAATGAAAAGATGAAGAAAGGAGCATTGTGGACAGAACAACGGAAACAGGAGCACTGTCAAAGGATGAAGAGATTTTGAGAAGAAAGAGGAAGAAGGGAGAGAGGTGAAAATTGTGTGATTATGAGATATTTAAGTTCAAACACTCCACATAAGGGCAAAAACGATATAATAATAATAATAATAATAATAATAATAATAAATAAATAAGTAAATAAATAATTAAATGTCAATATACCCCTTATTATTCCCGTTTTCCATGGGGTCGAGGATGATATGCGATGAAAGATTGTATAGCGGGTTGTTTTTACGGATGGATTCCTTCCTGATGCCAATCTCGTGAGAGGAGTTAATGAGAGATGAAATGAATAAAATTGGCCAAGAGTATGCGAGGAAGCGTACCGTCTCGGCCTTTGGCTGGAGTTGAAAATGCAAAAACACGGAAAAACATTTCAAGGACGGCTGACGGTGGGGCTCGAACCAACGTCTACGGAGTTCACAGATAGCTTGGCCCCAAGGCCTAGCGTAAGCTGTCGGTAGATAAATAAATAAATAAATGAATAAATAAGTAAATAGATAAATAAATAACTGGTTTTTTCCTTTTTTGTTTTTGACTTTTGTTTTACATGTAATTTGTTCATCTGAAACCATAAATGCCATTAGGTTTGTCCTATCACATACCGATGTTTTGTAATGTCAGTAATTATTGTGAGTTACAAGATATTAAAAAAACATTCACAATAGCTGTAATGAAATATATAGGTGGCTTCGGTGGCGTAGTTGGTAGCATCCAGAGCTTCTACGCCCAACATCGCGGGTTCAAACCAGCCGAAGTCATCGGTTTTTAAGATCGTTAAAAATACCCCAGTATGCATTCCTATGGAGGGGATGTAAAGCCGGCGGGCCCATGACATAAATTTATGGCATGTAAAATAACATTCCACTAACTACAATTGTGTGAAGCTAAATTTGTGGGTGAGATTTGATTCACGCTCTATTAAGTTCCAATGTTCGCCGCCAGGTGACGGTTGCGGTGGCATCTAGAGGCCAAGTTCCCAGCTAGGTGTCGTAAACAGTAGGATTTGGTATCAAAAGTAGGAACTACCTGAAATTGATCGTCTGCAGTCCTTACCTGAATTACAGATAGCACACACAAATACAGCCATCCAATTAACACCGGTTATCAGACAGATTCTACACACACCCAAAGTCCACGGGGCTACATGACTGCGTTGTTGCAGCCCCTAAACTGGGGAACCAATCAACTTTCTTTTATAAGTTATATTTTATAAGTTTTTTTTAACTAGATGTGATACAGGAACATGGAAACTTATTCTGTAATTCGTAATCTTTGAATATACAAAATCAGTTATTGAATCTAAAAGGGGTCTGAAAAAGATTCCTTTTGTAGACCTGTGTTACATAAAATACTGTTCAAAGAAACATTTTAGGATATTTAGTCATGCAACAGTAGAGTCTGATTTTGAAAATAAGATGAATCCTTTCTTGGAATGTTATGAGCAACGAAGGACTTGAGGCACAGCGAGGAATACTTGATATATTTTTAGCATGATATACCGTACGTATGAATAATGTAACACTAAACTATGCAACAGACTAGAAATGAGATGAGGTAAGGCATAGCCCAGGAAATTACCATACATGGTCTGTAACTTTAACCAGGCTATGTAATTTGAAACCTGCAATTTGCATTGTGGTTCTTGCATATGCATATTATGTGTAGAGAGTTACTTCGTTTCATTGGCTGATTTGCGTCGGGTATTTACGCAAAGAACTCAGTTATTTTATGAAGATGATCAATTACGTGTTAGAAATTAGTTTGAAGGTTACCTTTCTCTTAAACGAATGATTTACATAGAACTGATCTTAATTTAATGGGTGCCCTTGAAACTCAAACCTGAATTTTTCAGTTACTATACTACCTCACGTCAGAATATAACCAACCAAACCAAACCCCATGGCGCTACAGCCCGTGAAGGGCCTAGGCCTACCAAGCGATCGCTGCTCAGCCATTAGGCCTGCAGATTTTGGGTGACGCGTAGTCAGTGCATCGGGTCCTCTCGGCCGTTAATTTTGGTCTCCGTGACCGGGAAGAATCTAACAAGCCATTTTCTAAAGAATGTGAGAAATGGACAGAAATGAATCTTCTATTAATGGGGAGGAAAAGGGTTCGGGTTACGACAGTGTCCATCATTTCATCTCATTTTAATACAGAAACAATGATGAGTGATATATATTCTGACAAGTTGTTACATCATCATTTCGTGACTATAAAGAAAAACAAAAAAGAAATCGTTTTAAAATTAAACATGATATTTCTTTAGATGCACTTAATTTAGTTAATGACACGAACGAACACTATTTTGTAGGCTAGTGAATTAATATAATAGTCTAATACTAAAATAATAATAATAATAATATCGTTTGGCCTGGGGTGCCGGGTGCAGGCTTTGTTATTTGACACCCTGAGAGTAGCTTGCATGTCGAATTTCGTTAGATATCTAAGCTCCTTGAACACTATAGTGCTTTCTATTAGAGAAATGAGGAACTTTGTGTTGGCGGAAACTCCCAAGAATTAATTTTGCCATTATGAACACGGCCTACTGAATTCAAATGGGTTCTTTGACATGCCAACATCGCATGACACGTGTGTCGTAATTTTTGCCGCCTTTCAAAAATCACTTACCTCGGCCAGGAGCGAACCTGCAAGTTTCGGGTTAGTAGACCGATACGATAAGCACTTACCCACCGTGGCAAGCTAGTGAATTAATGACCCAATGAAGGGAAAGCAAAGACTCAAAACATTGCCAGAATTTCACAAGAGACACCTCTATATTAAGAGTCTTGCGAGTATGTAAGTAAATGTGTATTTATTTATTTAATTCATTATTTGTTTATTTGTTAATTATTTTAATTAATTAATCAATTAATTTATTTATTTATTTACTTTTTCTTTTTAAGCCTGATATTTCCATTTCTATGGGGCCAGAGTTATGAGGTGAAAGACATTTCTATGTGACCTCGTCAGAAGAGTTCGCGTGGGATGAAATGAATTACGATGCATGAAAATGGGTAACTACGGAAAAACATTTCAAGAGCGCCCGATGGTAGTATTCAAGCGTACTCGTCATCTGTCTCTATGGCCGTGTGCATCAACGCGCGTAGCTACCATGGTCTGTCATGATATGAAAACATTGTATAAACACTAGATAATGAAGAAATTGGTGAGTGAAATACCCTCATTCACCTTTATTGTTATCTCCATTTCTGACAGAACAACATTCCCATGATACATAGTAGTCTGATTCATTAATTATCGAGTAGCATCTTAATGAAATTCAAATAAGATATTCGTTGATTATCATGAATATTAAATTAGTTATGATTGCATACTCCACTTAAGGCACGTGTCTGTAAGTTATTAAGATCAGTTGACTCGCAAAAGACGCCCTTAATAATGGCCCGTACGTGACCTGAGTACGTCGATCCTATTTGACGTTATTGATGGTGTCAATCATAGTTTCCTGCCTGACATACCCATTATTATGTTTCAAAACTCTTAATTACTGTATGGTAGTTTACGTGAGTGATTGTGCTCGGATATCTAGCGACTTCAACATCATCTGTCACTCTTATTAATGACATAACATGAAGAATGGAGTTCATAACATACTATACAGGGCAAGTCAAAATGATGGACCCGATTTCATAAATGTTTTCTGTGAAATATAATGAATGTATCGAAATGTGAAATATGCGCAAAGAAAGGCAAACTCTCAAAGTTTAATTTTCCTCCGGCGTGTTTCCATTTAAAGAAAATAGCGGTGACTGGAGAGCAGAAATCGTTCTGTGTTCTTGATCACCATGTAGACAACTCTGTGATAGGATATGTTTTCCTTGATATGCTGTAACAATGGCTCCTTCCACAGCTCGAAGAGGATAGTGCTGATTTCATTCTTCAACTTGATGGTGCCCCTCCCCATTACCATGGCAGCGTTCAGGACCATTCCAATGGGGCATTGTAACAACGCTGGATAGGCCGTGCATCTCAGGAGGAACGAACTCTCATTCGTTGGCCACCTCGTTCCCCCGACTTGACCCCGTGTGATTTCTTCTTGTGGGGTTTCGTAAAGGATCATGTTTATGTGCCACCACTATATTTTTATCGCAGTTGGAACACAAAAAGTGCCCGTTTTTAAGCGTGTTTCAACCATGCGCCACATTTAAGAATTATTCAAAAACCAGTCATCAGATCAAATCCAAATTTCAACGCAATATACATTGGAATGTTGTATAACTGATTTATTAATGTCAAAATTTTGTGTGTCCAATAAACAAAGTTGTTATCATTTTTGTAAGGTAACTTTTCCTAGGCTCGGGGTCATTGGAAAATGTAGTTTTTGGTCGAATTGTAATCCTTGTACATCAAAAGGTTATGCTGTATGACTGTGAAATACGTGAATTAATTCACTTATTTTATATAGGTTTGTATTTGTACGGGAAAATAAGACATGGTTCAGCGGCTAGCCGATACGGGGAAAGCTGTACAGCGTTGCCGAATGGAGCCCATCACGCGTCATGGCGCGCCTCGCTCGATATTTTGGATTCGATCTGAAGATGGGTTTTTGAATAATTCTTAAATGTGACGCTTAAAAACGGGCACTCTTTGTGTTTCAACTGCGATAAAAATATTAAAATATAAATGTAACAATATGTTCAGTAAAGAACATATAGCCTACTTTCTCCTAAATGCATGGGTATTGTTATAACTATTTGTCCTTTTCAAGGAGTATAATTGAATGTTGGTTGTAGTAGCTTGTTGAAATACAACGTGCTATAGGGATATTAAACATGAATATGAGGTGCCCTTTGCTAGTGCTACCTCTGTAAAAAAAATCATTCAATTCGGTTTCACCGTGTTTGAATTGATATGGGGAATGGATTTGCACACATACATGGCCGCTATTTGCAAACTATTGGGCTGATGACCTTGTAGTCAGTCATAAGATGCTTTCCACAAAAAGGCATGTTGTTGCAAAATCCGGTAGAGATCAAATTATTAGGATGGTCGAAATTTGATTTAAGCTTTTAACATTTGGGTGGCCGTCATTCCGTTTCCGTCAAGATGGCGGCGATATAAAACATGACACTGAGGTACCTTTTGCTAGTGCTACCTCTGTACCAAATTTCGTTCAATTCGGTTTCACCGTGTTTGAATTGATAGGGGGAATCGATTTTCACACATACTTGGCCACCATCTGCAAACTATTGGTCTGATGATCTAGCAGTTTGGTCAGAATATGTTTCCCACATAAAGATTTGTTGTTGCAAAATTTGGTAGAGACTAGATTATTAGGTTGGTCGTAATTACATTTTAGCCTTTAACATTTGGGTGGACGCGATTACGTTTCTGTCAAGATGGCGGTGATATAAAACATGACACTGAGGTAGCCTTTTCTAGTGCTACCTCTGTACCAAATTTCGTTCCATTCGGTTTCACCGTGTTCGAATTAATAGGGGGAATCGATTTTCACACAAAGATGGCCGCCATCCGCAAAATATTAGGCTAATGACCTATTAGTTTGGTCAAAGGATGCTCCCTCCATAATGGTATGTTGATGCAAAATTTGGTAGAGATCGGATGATTAGGTTAATCGTAATTTGATTTAAGCTTTGAATATTTGTGTGGCCGCCATTACGTTTCCGTCAAGATGGCGGCGATATAAAATATGACACTGAGGTGCCCTTTGCTAGTGCTACCTCTGTACCAAATTTCATTCCATTCGGTTTCACCGTGTTCGAATTAATAGGGGTAATCGATTTTGACACAAAGATGGCCGCCATCCGCAAACTATTAGGCTAATGGCCTATTAGATTTGTCAAAGGATGCTTCCTCCATAAAGGTATGTTGTTGCAAAATTTGGTAGAGATCGGATGATAGGTTAGTCGTAATTAGATTTAAGCTTTGAACATTTGTGTGGCCGCCATTACGTTTCCGTCAAGATGGCGGCGATATAAAACATGACACAGGGGTGCCCTTTGCTAGTGCTACCTCTGTACCAAATTTCATTCCATTCGGTTTCACCGTGTTCGAATTAATAGGGGTAATCGATTTTGACACAAAGATGGCCGCCATCCGCAAACTATTAGGCTGACGACCTATTAATTTGGTCAGAGTATGCTTGCAAAATTTGGTAGAGATCGGATGATTAGGTTAGTCGTAATTTGATTTAAGCTTTGAACATTTGTGTGGCCGCCATTACGTTTCCGTCAAGATGGAGGCGATATAAAACATGACACTGGGGTGCCCTTTGCTAGTACTACCTCTGTACAAAATTTCGTTCCATTCGGTTTCACCGTGTTCGAATTAATAGGGACAATCGATTTTCACACAAAGATGGCCGCCATCCGCGAACTATTAGGCTGATGACCTATTAGTTTGGTCAAAGGATGCTTCCCCCATAAAGGTATGTTGTTGCAAAATTTGGTAGAGATCGGATGATTATGTTAGTCGTAATTTGATTTAAGCTTTGAACATTTGTGTGGCCGCCATTACGTTTCCGTCAAGATGGCGGCGATATAAAACATGACACTGAGGTGTCCTTTGCTAGTGCTACCTTTGTACCAAATTTCGTTCAATTTGCGCTCACCGTGTTCGAATTGATAGGGGGGGGGACAGACATTCAGAGTACACACACTCACACACACACACAGACTCACACACACACATACACACACACAGACAGACACACTTTTTTTCGCCCTGTAGTGATCTCATAAATCTACTTTCATTTTTTGCAAAAATTGAAAGTAGGCTAAAAATCCAAACCTACATGAACTAACGTAAAATAGAACGACAAAATTGATGATGTTATTGGATTGTATATAGGTCTATTGGTCACTTAACAAACAACCTTCAAACTCGAGTGCACATAATATTTTGGTCGACAGTAGTATTAAAACAGTCAAAAATCCTGATAAGGAAACACGGAACTCATATAAGGCATTGCAATTTCGGTCACATTCTTTTTTTTTTAACGTTTTGTTTCAATTTGTTTTCATACAATATTTACAATGTACTGAATACCGTTCGACGTTCAACCGATCAACATCAACACAACGAAGGTAGTACGGGAGGGAGTGAGACGGGGAAGCGAGTGAAGGGGAGAGACAGACATTTTATAGTCTTCCCCCACCATCGCTGCAAGGCCGTCTGCGCCTTAAGCACGCCGGCGTGCTCTATGGACACCTCTGTTCTATGTCTTCATAAACATTTGCACGTATTCACTGAAGCTTACTCCACATTAGTAGAGGAACCACAATAATAGAGGTTATCAGGAGTGTTTCCCTTATTATTTATTTAGGCTATCACCCGTGATACGAGTATGATTGTCTTCCAAGGTACGGTTATGTAAATCTTCGCTGTAAACCAATATTAGGCCTAATCACATTGCGTGATTTCTTTGGTGACTGTACAGTCCGATCCGAGAACCACAGACTCTTGCACAATATTGGCACACAAGGTCTTGAACAACCAATGGATCTTGGGGGTTGATCACTCTGCGATTCATGCGCTCTTTTCTGGCATTTATTTTTTCAGCCTGAAGCCTTCTTCTCTCTTGTTCAAAGAGCAAGTGGCCTTGATGGACGTTGCGGTGCCACTCTGATCGGTTGGATGCGACAGCCTCCCAGTTACCTGTATCAGTTTGACATTTCTTCATATTGGTCTTCAGAACATCTTTGTAGCGTTTTTGTTGCCCACCCTGCTTTTTCTGACCGACATTCAGCTGACAGTATAAGGTTTGTTTTGGGAGGCGGGACTCAGGCATGCGAACTTCATGTCCTGTCCATCGAAGATGGTGTTTTATTATGAGAGTCTATATACTAATAGTGCTAGCTTCCTCTAATACTCTTGTATTAGTGTGCCGGTCTTGCCATTTAATACCAAGAATTCTCCTATGGCATCGTTGATGGTATTTTTCTAGAGATAAGAGGTGCCTTCTGTAAGTAACCCAGGTTTCACAGCCATAAAGCAGAGTGGGAACTACTATAGCTTGATAACGTATACATTTTGTTAAAATGCTAATGTCGTGATTGTCAAACACGCGAACGAGCAAACGACCAAAGGATGCACTGGCACATTGGAGGCGGTGTTGAAATTCAGCGTCAATGTTCGCATTTGTTGATAGGCGACTACCCAAATAGGGAAAATGATCTATATTCTTTATTTTATGTCCATCAATCATGATAGCAGGAGCAGTATCCCTGTGATGTAGTCTGACGAAGAACCTGTGTTTTATTGGTGTTAATGTCCAGACCAATGCTTCTGTATGCTTCATTGAACACATTCAGTGTGGTTTGAAGATCTTCATCTGAATTTGCTAAAATGACATTGTCAACAGCATACTGGAGATCAAGAACGGATGTAGCTGACACTTTAGTTGTTGCACGCAATCTGTTGAGATTGAATAAACCTCCATCTGTCCTGGATATAATTTCTACACCCATTGGAATCTTTTCTTGGACCAAGTTTAGTAGGCTACAAGACTAACATGTATTGAAAAGAGTGTGGGGGCAATCTCACATACCTGTTTGACACCCGTTGTAATCTTAAATGGCTCTCCAGGGCCATTGCTGCTAAGGACCGTGCTATTCATATCATCATGTAGTAATCGAAGAATCTGAATGATTTTTTTTTTTGGGGGGGGGGGGGGGGGAGGGAGGATAGCCAAGTGTGGCAAGAATCCTCCTTAGCATTTCTCGATTGACCGAATCAAATGCTTTAACAATATCTACGAAAGCCATGTATAGAGGGCGCCTTGTTCTCTGGATTTCTCCTGCATTTGCCTAGCACAGAATATCGTATCAGTTGTGCTTCGATTAGGTCGAAAGCCACAATGAGTTTCAGGCAGTATTTATTCGACCAATGGCTTCAAATGGTTGGATAAGACGTTGTCCAGGATTTTACCAGCAACAGAAAGCAACGACATCCCTTGATAATTACCACATTGTGCTCTATCACCTTTCTTAAAGATGGTTATTATCAAGGCATCCCCTAGGCCTTTAGGTATGGTATTGGTAGTCCATATTTTAACTATTAGTTGGTGTATGTGATGAACTAGAGCAGTATTCCCTACTTTAAAGAGCTAAGCAGGAATCCCATCCATGCCTGATGCTTTATTATTTTTGAGCTGATTGATGGCAGATTCAATTTCTGATAGAGGCGGAGGTTCATCAAGGTGGTCTTTGGGAGGTCCCTGATGAAGTCGGGTGAAAATGTTATAATCAACCTGTGTGTCCCAGTTGAGTAGTTCTTCAAAATGTTCTTTCCAACGGGAATTAATGGAGTTTCTGTCTCTAAGAAGTTCAGTGGTATCTTTAGACTGCAAAGGATTCAAACCATGATAATGTGGCCCATATACACTATAGTTCGTGTTGCTTTTAAGAAAGCATGTGCATTATTCGTTTCGGCTAGATGCTGCATTTCACGGGATTTGGAGATCCACCATTGATTTTTCAAGACCCAAGTTTTCCTTTGCACTTCAGCCTTTGCATCTTTATACAGTTGTGTTTCCCTACCACCTACACACACACACACACACCCACACCCACCCACACACACACACACACACAAGTACTTAGACCTATAACCAAAGTTGTTCCTAGCCTTGCAAACTACTGTATACATAAAATCTGATGATATTTTAAAATCCAGACGCTAACAATGTGTTCAAAGATCTGAGGTCTGGCTATATTCGGAGTTATCTTAGTT
Organism: Meconema thalassinum; assembly: GCA_946902985.2. Taxonomy (NCBI): domain Eukaryota; kingdom Metazoa; phylum Arthropoda; class Insecta; order Orthoptera; family Tettigoniidae; genus Meconema; species Meconema thalassinum. The sequence continues at coordinate 224,970,496 of OX336394.1, forward strand.
CAACCACTATACAGCAACTAGCATTCTTGGCTGTCACCACAGAGTCCCGGGTTCGATTCCCGGCTTCAACCAGAAATCTAATTCTGGTCTGAGGGTTAGAACAGGGTCCACTCAGCCTCGCAAGACATAACTGAGAAGAGGTGGGTTCGATACCCACCTCATCCATCTTGGAAGTGGCATTCTGTGGTTTCCCACTCCTACTCCAGGCAAACGCCGGGATGGTTCCTTACTGAAGGCACCATCGTCCCAATGCCCACCTAAAATTACAAATACACACACCACTACAGATACAGTAGAGTCTCGCAAACTCGGCACTCAGTAACCCGGCACTCCGGATTTCTCGGCCACCCTGACAGGAGACAAACATCATGATTTTTGTTTGTTTTTGTGTTTCCACACAGAGCGCTATTCTGTTTTCTTTCGTCTTCTCCGTCTTTTATGCTATGGACATTCTGTTTCTTCGCAGTCTTTGTGACGAGGCTTCCAGAAAAAGGTTTCAAAGCGAAAAGCAAAAGAACATTAGGCCCTACTAACTTTTTTGCAAAAAATTAGGCTAAATGGTAATTTCCATTAAGTGAAAAAACTATTTGCGTACAAGAATTGCTTTGTACATATACTGTACAGTGTACATATTTAAAAAAATTGTAGGCCTAGTTTTTCTAAGTTTTATTTTGTAATTTAATTGTTTCCCTTGATTTTTATGCAGTACAGTAGTACAGTACTGAACTATATATTCAAGTACCGAAATTGTAGTGGCTTAATCGTTTTTAAACTTGTGTTTCTATTAAAAACAAATAAATGCACTGCATTGAATTACATTTAAACCAAAACAAACAGCTTATTTCTTCTTTTTAACACATTTCCCGATAACCCGGCATTTTCGCGAACTCGGCCACCCTTCGGTCCACATTAGGCCGAGTTTACAAGACTCTACTGTACCACAATAACACAGGATATTAGACAAACACGCACCTAAGTGCATGGGGCTAAATAACCACGATGTCCAACCTCCTCAAATAAAACAATACAAAAGTGTACTGATTGCTGCACTGCGGTATGTATAAGATCATCCTGTCAGTAATAATATAGACCCTCCCACAAGATGTTCTGCGTGCATGACTCAACTGAACAATAACCCCACGTGTACACGTCCTGTTTCCGCAAACCAGACTCGCTTACAAATTACATGTTTATATCCTGGCCCACTCGTGGAGTTCTTTCTTCTCTGCAGGCCACAATTAGATATGGATGTTCCGCTTAATCAAATACTGCAATTTGTCACATTTGGGATACACCCCATGGTGTAGCAGTTGCCGCACGTGGGCGAGGCCAGCGGAGTGCTAAGGGTGCTTGTGCATCCCTTTCCATCATCTTCACACCCCTTAGCACTCCGCAATATTGTAGATAAAAATAAAAGAGAATATTGTAAATTATTCGAAACACATGAGCAAGCCCATGGATTTCCGCAGAGCGTGAGAGGTCTGGTAATAATAATAATATAGTATGGCCTCGGGTGCCTGATGCAAGCTTTGTTAATTGACACCCAGAGGGTAGCTTGCATGTCGAATTTCGTCGTTCCTTTGAACGCAATGAAAGTCAAGGAGGTTAGATATCTAAACTCCTTGACACTACAGCGCTTTCAGGTAGAGAATGGAGGAACTTTGTGTTGGCGGAAAATCCCGAGATTAATTTTGCCATTATGAACACGGCCTACTGAATTCAAATGGGTTCTTTAACATGCCAACAACGTATGGCATGAGTATCGTGATTTTTGTCGCCTTACAAAAAATCACTTACCATGGCCAGGAGCGAACCTGCAAGCTGGTTGGTAGTCCGACACTATAACCACTCACCCACCGTGGCAAGTTAGAGGTCTGGCATGGAACAGGGACGTACCCCAGAAGAGCAAACAGGTATTGTATCTCACGTATTATGTCCCAATACTCACCTAAGAATCAGAAACGTGGGTTATGAAGAAGAGACAGGTGATCAGGATCCAGGCTTGCGAAATGAAATTTCAGAGAAGCAGATTAGAAATAACAAGAAGGGATAGAGTACGAAATGAGAGATATTGTGGAAGAGAATCCCTTACAAGAGATCATAGAGAGGTCGAGAATGAGTTGGTACGGACATGTTAGGAGAATGCAGGAGGGCAGGATACCAAGGAGGATGCATGAGATGGAAATGGAGGGCGAGAGACCAAGAGATAGGTGGATTGTGGGTGTGAAGGAAGGAGTGCAGAAAAGAGGAGAGGAGTGGTACAGAGTGAGAAGTGAAAGGTGGTGGGAGGATAGATAACGATGGACAGGCTTGTGTTCCAAGCAGACCCAGCCAAGGGCTGGAAACTGTAGAAGATGATGATGATTATTCGAAACACATGCTTTGTATGTGATGTACATCTGTGATTGCAGACCAGAAATGTTTTGTATTACTTGTCAGACGAATCCTTGTCGACATGTCTCATTTATATTTACTAGCATTACCTGTCGTGCCTTCGCCCGCCAATATTCTAGTTGTAAAGAGTACACTTAGCAAAATCTCAATCATGAATGCTATGACTGATTTATCCTTGGTATGAATAATCAGACTTTATCAATTCAGCTACTGGTTCAGTGGTTAGAGGGTTGTCATTCCTTCATAGATATATTAGAGCGAAGTTAGTTTTCTGGGAATATCACAGACACTGTTAATTTAAGGGTGGTTTTTGGAGACCCTTTACAGTCGGGTGAAAAAGACCTTTCGTACCACACTCACACGTGGAAATTGCGTGAAAAGATTCTAGAGTGCCCCTTGACCCCCTTAAGCTCATTATAATGTATGTATTGATGAATTTTACAGCTTAATTTGGTTCAGTGATAACCTTATAACCGTCTGGAAACTTTCACAGTAATGCAATAATTGGAATTGCATTGCGTCTTTTACAGAAATAGATGGACCTGTGAGATTCTCTTACCATGGTTACCGTGTTGCATTCTTTCATTATTTCATTGTAAATATACACGTTTTAAGGTATTTATTTAATTGTGAGCCATTTAAAGAGTAAGTGAGTGCGTTTCGCTTACGCATTGGGTTATGCTGAACCTGTATGTACCCTATATGTGTAGGTTGGTGTTCATGAGACCTTATTTTCAGTACAAAACTGGAATGGGACCTTTGCAGAATAATATAGGTAGGGATGATTGATTTTTAAAACCATCTTCTTGATGCCATTCCATGGATTTCGTACGGTGGTGAAGTCTGTTCGGGAAAGACGATGACGGCTCACCACTGACGTCTCACCAAGAAGCCTCTAAGACCTCTCACCCTTTACCGCCTTAGAATCAGGGAGTTTCTTTTAGCTAACCGAAGTAGCTATCACTCTACTGACGATCGTTGGATCACAATGAACCGGCAAATCCAGGAGCTACAATTCACGCCACCATTCTGTGCCGGTAAACCCTGCATGCTCTTCGGCATACCATCCAAAGCCTCAAATTATGGAACATGCGCATTGATACATAAATTGTCAGTCGCGCAGAGAGCTTGGTTGGGTCACAGCCATGGATAAACCGCGAACTGTGTGCTCTGGTGTGACCTGCTACTAGACTGGCTTCATTGCGCGAGCACTCAAGGGCACCGGCAGAAATCGGTGTCGTAAACTCTACCCCGTCAGTAGGAAAGTGAGAGAGCTGATGGGGCAATCTGGTTGTAACTCCCTGGTGTGAATTAAAACCCAACTCCACCATGGCCAGTCCCAAGCCCGGTTGAGATAGGAGGAGGGAGTCTGGTTACAGCCCGTAGAGGTCTAAATAAACAACAGAAGCACAGGGAGTAGCGATGAACATCAAATCGTGAAGTAACCAGAAGGTGGACGCAGACGCTAAGGGGGGGGGACCCCCCCCCCCCCCCCCCCCCCCCCCAGTCACTGTGCTTTGGAGACTGCAGGCCAATAACCCGCATCTCCGAGAAAATATTATTACTGAAACTGGAACAGAGAAAAACCGGACGGATAAAAAGAAGACGACAATCTTTAGCAGGAAACAGGTTAAGAAAATTTGGAAGGTGGCCTGGAAAAGAAGCGTGGAGGAAAAGACGAGGGAAGAAGGCTAATACTGGGCAGATCTACAACAGATTGCCAGGAGAAGAGACCAATGGAGGATCTTTGTTGCAGCCCTTTGCTCCGAAAGGGGACACAGGACATAAGTCAAATTACAACCCATCTTCATGCTACCCCTTGCACGAGATTTGTTGTTGGGATATTAGTTTGACAGTAAATAAATAAATATATAAATAATAAAGCTACATTACAACTCATTAGTAAGACCTTCCGTTCTATATGCCTCTGAGTGTCTCCTGATGAACCGGAAAGGCCCACTGAGGAAACTAGAGCTCAAGGAACGGAAACTACTTAGAAGGATTTTAGGACCAATAAGGGAAGAGGGTGGTACTTACAGGATCAGGCACAACAATGAGCTCTATGATCATCAAGAAGATATCGTCAAATCAATGAGGAAGAGACGATTAGCTTTCTACGGACATCTGGCACGCATGGGTCCAGATAGACTTACCAGCCAGATCTTCACCACGACTGGACGAGGGAAAGCGTCCAAAAACAAATGGATCACCACAGTGAAGTCAGACCTAGAGCAACTTGGAATTTCATCAAAAAACATACAGGATCGATCACAATTCCGACAGATGATTCAAAATGGTGTCTTTTCAGTGTCTCTCACCAGCAGGAAGATTACAGGGACTACCAGACCGAAGTGGACACAGGAAAGAAAGCAGACACACAGCCAGAAGATGAAAGCTGCCTGGGCTAAGAAGAAACATAAATCCCTTACAAGAAGTCAAAACGAGCCCCGAGGTCCTCAGTAGGCCCAAACGAAAAGAAGAAGAAGAAGAAGAAGAAGAAAGCCCTACTGACACAAATCTAACATATTAAGCAATCATAAAGACAGTGAGGTCCTTCTCTATAGAACCTCGCCGGGGCCGTGTGACGGAAGGAGTGGGGGGGGGAGGGGGGGAGGAGGGGGGGGGGGGCTATGAGTTACGGCCAGATGACTAGAATCTACCGATCACACAACAGCGGGCTGGGAAGCACCAGATTCGGTCATACTATTAATTGCATACGGAGCTTGTAAGATACCTTAGTTAAGACTTATGGTGAAGTATTGTAGCCTATATCGTATCCGTGAACATTTTCCTAGAGAAAACTTATCTTCTCTAGAAGGAGTTATACACTAAATGTGTTCGTAAATTTCAGCGCCGTGCGAATTTTACTGTACCTGTTGGGGAACCTCAAGCGAAGGGTATATAGAAGCAATCCGCGTAGTCTGGAGGCTCTCGAGAACAAAACATCAGTGAGGATGAATTACAGCGGGTGTATCAAAACTGAAGCCTCCGTGGCTTAGGCGGCAGCACGCCGGCCTCTCACCGCTGGGTCCGTGGTTCAAATCCCGGTCACTCCATGTGAGATCTGTGCTGGACAAAGCGGAGGCAGACAGGTTTTTCTCCGGGTACTACGGTTTTCCCTGTCAAAATGTCATTCCAGCAACACTCTCCACTATCATTTCATTTCATCTGTCATTCATTTAATCATTGCCCCAGAGGAGTGCGTCAGGCCTCGGCAGCCGGCACAGTTCATATCCTCGCCACTAGATGGGGGCTTCATTCATTCCATTCCTGACCCGGTCGGAGACTGGAAGCAGGCTGTGGATTTTCATTGTATCAAAACTTCCTACATTGGTGCAACGTATGTTTAGAAAATGAAGGACAGCATTTCCAGCAACGACTCTGAAACTCATGTAAGTAATGATGGTTAGGCCTAATATACATATTTTTTGTCGTGTGGCTTCCTGAGAGGCCGAGTGCATATCTTTCTAGTCGACACCCGTCGGCGACCTGCGCGTCGGTATGATATGAGAGACGAAATGCATGAAGATGACTGGGCAAGGATGTAAAAGGAATCGGCTGTGGCCTGTCAGAAGGTACCGTCCCAGCAATTTCCTAATGTTGAAATTGAGAAACCACGGAAAACCATTTCAAGGACGGCCGACGGTGGGGATCGAATCCACGCGTCTAACGAGTCAGCAGAGAGCTTGGCCCCGTGACCTAACGCTGCGCTTTACCCAGCGTAGCCACTGCTGTCGGTATTATATACGTTAAAAATTGTATATGTGTTAAACTAGTTGTGCGCTACGCTGCTGCTACCGCCAGTGTATTGCTCGACATGTTGCAATACTGTGGCTATCCGCCACACAACACCTGCGAGGTTCCGTTCTACAGAGAACGAGCTCACTGTATCATTGAACACGTGAACTCGGGAACAATGTGGTATGCCTCACTCAACTGAGTTACGCAACTTATGATATAGTTTACCGACTTATGCGTGTGCCATATTTACTGGAAGAAAACTGAAATGAAAGTTGTTATTGATATAAGAAAACATCCATCCAATCAAAGCCGCTAGGCATGAGAACAGGCCGGACAGTCACGAGTCGTAATATGTATGTTTGAAGGCCAATTAGAGGTTAGATAAACACAGGTTGTCTCAATAATTTAATACGAAAACAAGCTGTTTCTGCATCACGGGTCCATTTCTATTTCTATTTGGATTGATACTTGATTAGTTAGTCATATTATTATTCTAAAACTAGTGAAAATAAAGGGATTTGCACCACGACACAGTGATGGGTTTGATTCCTTTGTCTGCCAACATTTGTATTCTGCTCTGAGGGTTGTAACGAAGTTCACTCAGCCACGAGAAGACAATTGAAAAGTGGTGAGTTAGGTTCCCACCACAGCCATACTAGAAGTAGTTTTTCATGGTTTCTCCACTTCTAATGCGAAGGTAGTTCCGAACTTATGGGTACGGTCGCATCCTTTAAAATTCTGGCCTCAGTTGCAAATACATTCACTACTCCAGACACCATGATAATACAGGTTATCAGACAAATTCCCCCCACACTCACGCACACGGCAAACATTATGGGGCTGATGTTCACGATGCCCAAGCCCAAAAAATTTAAAGTCAACAAAAATAGTAACTTCATATACAAAAGACAATTGCAATAAAATAGTTGTTTTTCATGTAAAAATATTACTCGATGTTTTTCAGTTCATTTAAGGGTCGTAGAACATGTTGGTCATCAACTCCGTGTAGCCAGGTGTGTGTTGAACTTGTCTAATAATTTGTATGTATGTGATGACTGTATTAGTTAAGGTAAGTGTCGCGGGATTTGAAGTAAGGTACTATCCTGGCACTTGCCTGTGGGAAAACCCGGAGAAAAATCATACTTCGGATAGTTGCAGTCAGCACCGGAATACGAACCTGCGATCTTCGGACTTGCTATAGCTGCCCTCGCGGCCATGGTGCATGATTTAACGAGCATGACTAAGACGCGGGTGGATGGTAAGTATTTGGTCACCGATACATATTGAGATTCCAGATTTAAAACTCTTGGGTTCGATTTCCAGTTCTGCAAAAAAATAAAAAATAAAAATAAAAATCTCGTCTGAGGATGAAGGCAAAACTGAGAAGAGCAGGTTCGATTCCCACTTCAACTGTCTAAGGGAGGGGGCGTGGTGGCGCAGCGGTCAAGCTGTAGGCCACTCACCAAGGCAGACCAGGTTCGATTCTCGGTCAACGGATGTGAGATTTTTGAAGTGAAATTCCATGTCCTGTGGTTCGGATTCCACGTAAAAATGAGGTCCCGTGGTTCATGATCGCGAGATTAACGGTCACGTTAAACTACAAGCTCCCTTTTTCAACTATCTTAGTAGTGGTTGTTCTTGATTTTCCACTTCTTCAGTTCTCAAGGGAAATAAAGGTATGGTTCCTAACTTAGGAGCACGGCCCCCTCCATGCGAATCCTAACCTCAGAGACAAATACACACACTGATACAGCGACCTTAATGCCGCGGGCTACCAAACAGTTTGCATGCACACCCAAGCACACTGGGCTACATGACCAAACAGTTTGCATGCACACCCAAGCACACTGGGCTACATGATCACGTTTCGCAAAGCCCCTAAATGAAAGGACAATGCAACAATATAAATATAGGAATATGAATAAACATAAATCTTCAGAGTAAAGTTCAAATTAATTTGTAGTTCGCTAAATTGTTAAAATGATCAAGATCCATTGAGACACGTGATAACTAGGGCTCGGATTTTTAGGTGCTAAAAATCTGAAAAATATTTATTTTCATGTATTAAAAATACCTGAAATATGTGACAAAAAAGTAAAAATATTTAATTATAATTTAGTTTATGAATGTGAATATAAACAATATGCAGTACTCACGAATTCTATTTATGCTATGCCTCACTGACTGCTGAAGCATTACAATACACAACGAGATACATCTTCAGGTTGTCCATCACAAATGACCGACGATTATCGCAAAACACTTATTCTGAAGGCGCGAAACTACGGCAAGATGTTGCTTGCACTTGAGGTGCTGTGTAACATGAGATCGCTGTTCAGCCTTGATTGCTTTCCCACGTGGTTGGCAGAACAGAACGCCCCCATGAGAAGTAAAATTATCTTTAAATTCTGCAACAGACGATAACTTGTAGTTGTTTTTACTTTACGCATCATAGAACTGTCTTACACTCCACAGTGCCAGAAATGAACTGCATGTGAGAGACGCAGGTTCCAGGTATCTGGGGGAGAGGTAGGTCTAGCACGTGGTGCAATATGGCTATGGATAAGGAAATTCCTGGCTTCCACAGTGAGTGGTAGGGGGCGACAAGTTAAGAATAACACAGTTGCAAGCTCACATATGCTCTGCATGAAGATTAGATAGCTCACAGATTCTTCCCCGTTGAAGTAACACAGAACAACAAGTAGTTCCGTGAAGAACTATACAGCCTATTTTCATATATCCTACTTATGTTAATTGCCACTATCAACATACAAAATTTCAGTTTGATTGCAGTAATAGATTCGTAGATATTGAGAACCGACTAAATATTTCGGATGGTCGCCATGTAGGATTTTATATATGTAGGTCCTAGAGTTATGTACTGTTACATGCAGATTATTGTGTACGTGTAGTATTCAAACTTCAATCGCATAATTAGGACACAAGAAGTAACAAGGAGATTTTAAAATTTCGCACAGCTGCCATCTTGAGGTTATGGAAACAATTGAAATAAATTAGATGCCAGTGGATTATCATTCGTATAAGGATTTACTGTACCAAGTTTCACTGCACTCGGATGGTTACATTGCGAGAAACGTCCATGTGAATATTTATACTTCACGTCGCCGCCATGTTGGATTTGTGATCACCAGGTTATTTAAAGTCCTATAGGTGAACTTAAGTTCATAGCCCCTATGAACATTAAAAAATTAAGTTTGATTGCTATAATAGATTCGTAGATAAGAGTTTAGTGCTTTTGAGTCGGTCAACACGAATGTACCCAAAAGAGATGGGTTATGCCCTAATCCTGAAATAAATTACATGAGATTAATAAAACACTAGGATGACCAGTTTCGATCGTCAAGCGATCATCATCAGATCCAATACACTTAGGCTATAAAATCTATGTTTGAAATACAGGTGAAAATATTTACAATATGTACAATTATTTAGTTGCAGTATTGGTACTGCAACTGTCAGTGTATGCTAAATGCAGTATATATGTTAGGTGAAATGCTAAATGGTGATGGCTATCCGGAGATTGTACTTTAGAGAGATTATATGGTTGTAAACTATGGTTAAACTATACAATTTTAGGCTAACTACTTATCTGATTGTCTTCCGTACTACAGCTATTCGCAGTTTCCGTGCTCACTTGAACTTGAACAACCATATAATCTCTCTAAAGTACAATCTCCGGATAGCCATCACCATTTAGCATTTCACCTAACATATATACTGCATTTAGCATACACTGACAGTTGCAGTACCAATACTGCAACTAAATAATTGTACATATTGTAAATATTTTCACCTGTATTTCAAACATAGATTTTATAGCCTAAGTGTATTGGATCTGATGATGATCGCTTGACGATCGAAACTGGTCATCCTAGTGTTTTATTAATCTCATGTAATTTATTTCAGGATTAGGGCATAACCCATCTCTTTTGGGTACATTCGTGTTGACCGACTGAAAAGCACTAAACTCTTGTTTACTAAGGCAACACTGAAAATATGGCTTCAAACACCACAAGATTCGTAGATATTCAGAGCCGTATAAATATTTCGGATGGTCGCCATGTTGGATTGCTAAATGTATAGGTCGTAGAGTCATGTTCCATTAAAGGAAAATTATTGCGTAGGTTCATTATTCAAACTTTCACTTCGATCGCATGACTACATCACAAGAAATAAAAACTTAATTTTAAAATTCGCACAGCCGCCATCTTGAGGTTATGGAAACAATTGAACTAAATTAGATACCAGTTCATTACAATGTGTATAAATATTTCCTGTACCAGATTTCAGTGCGTTTGGACCATTAAATCGCGAGAAAGGTCTATTTAAAATTTTCAAATTCGCTTGGCCACCATGTTCGTTTTGTAGTTAACCGGTTTTTGAAAGTCTTATAGATGGACTTCCAGTAGTGCCCTTTATCTCCGTACAAAATTTCAGGGAGATACCGCTAATAGTTTCAGAGATATAGAATGCCGTTGTAATATTTCGCACATCCGCCATCTTGTGGTTATGTAAACAATTGAACGAAGTTAGATGTCGGTGCATTACAATGTATATAAGCATATACTGTACCAAGTTTCATTGCGTTTGGTTGGTTAAATCGCGAGAAACGTCTATTTAAAAGTCGCAACTTCGCTTGGCCGCCATGTTGGTTTTGTAGTTATCAAATTCATAGATCACATAAGTGAACTTCTAGTAGTTCCCTTTATCACCATACAAAATGTCAGGGTGATATCTGTAATAGTTTCGGAGATATTGAATGCTGGTGAAATATTTCGCACAGCCGCCATGTTGGAATGGTGAGTTGTAACAAAATTTGAAGGGCACGGTCAGGGTCGCCCGGAATAGTGCTATGAATTTACCGAGTTTCATTGAAATCGCTCTAGTTGTTTAGATTTTATTAGGGACACACACACACACACACACACACACACACACACACACACACACGAATCACACACACACACACACGGACAAAAGGTGATCTCATAAGCCTATTTTTTCAAAATTGAAAATAGGCTAAAAATGCAATAAACTGAAAGATCTAGCATACTGATTTTAAAATAAATGCAAATATTATGTTTTTCATGTGCTAATAATTAAAAAGCAGGAATTTATGTATTTATAGAAAAATGCTTAAAATATGTATTTACATAAAGATATTTATTTACCTAAAAATCCGAGCCCTAGTGATTACACAATTCGGAGACTGTGCACGCAGCCAAAGTTGTATTCGCTGAAATATGTTAGGACTACGTAAAATTTAGATATAGGCTATTGTACGTTACCTCTCCTTTAAGGTCGCGTTTGTGATACTTTCAAAGAAACATGTAAAAATATTGAGCAGGGGCTTCGGTGGCGTAGTTGGTAGCATCTATGCCCAAGATCGAGGGTTCAAACCCAGCTGAAGACGTCAGATTTTTTAAGAGGGTTAAAATCCCTCAGTATGCCTTCCTTCGGAGGGGAAGTAAAGCCGGCGCGGTGGGCCCATGTCATAGATTTATGGCATGTAAAAGAACCTGCTACCAACTACAATTGTGTGAAGCTAAATTAGTAGGTTAGATTTGATTAACGCTCTATTAGTTCCATTGTTCGCAGCCTGTGCCAGTTGCGGTGACATCTAGTAGCCAAGTTCGCAGCTAGATGTCGTTGACGGTAGCATTTTGTAGCAAAAGTAGGAACTACTTGAAATTGATCGTCTGCAGTCCTTACCTGAATTACAACCGGGTGAGTTAGCCGAGGTCGTTGCGGCATGACTGTTGGCAGTCGCTCACATCCGGGAGGCGAGGAGGTTCGATTCCCCCCGCCGGCAACCTTGAAGATGGTCTTCTGTGGTTTCCCATCTTCCTTCCAGGCAAATGCCGGGGTTGGTCCCTAACTATAGGCCACAGCTGCTACCTTCCAACTCCTCGACCCTCCCTTCCAACTTTCCTCCCCAACGGTACTTGTAGCTCACCCATTGGGTTCCGTCTCGAAGCAGCTACAAAACTGGCGAGCCGAACATGTCCTCGGACACTCCCGGCACTAAAAGCCATACGCTAAAAAAACTGAATTACAGATAACACACACTAATACAGCCATCACAACTAACACCGGTTATCAGACAGATTCTACACACACCCAAAGTACACGGGGCTACATGACCGCGTTGTCGCAGCCCCTTAACTGAACAACCAACCAACCCAAGTTTAGAGCGCTAAGAATTAAAATTATTAGCCGTATTTAGGTAAAAGTTTACAGTATATTGGTTATTTTGCAATTCTCGGAGGAGTTTATACTACTTCAACTTATCCATCATAACCCTGGTGTGATCTTGCAACTACCTTGCATGACTTTGACATATGATAGAAGCGAACTGGATAGACTATTAGAAGAGAGATGGGATCTCACCATACCTCCTTGTCCTGAGGCAATCGCATTATTTGGGAAGAACGCTGACAGCTGGCATCCTCTCGTAAGGTGAGGTGTGTAGAGGAGTTGAGTGAGGGTAAACGGTTCCCATGGCAGCAATGAGCTGTGTTGCAGTGTACTCACATACAGCGGCGAGCACGTGGCCCGATGCAATGTCCGTACGTGGTGTGCCTTGTCACTCACTGTCAGTATTATCCCATGCACCTATTGAAGAGTAGTTGCCTATTCTTTCTCTAGATTAGAGGTGTCTATACCTACAGCACGCCGCCGTACTTCTGGCGCGGACGGCCTTGCAGCGATGGTGGGGGAAGACTATGTCTCTGTCTCCCTTGTTCGCTTTCTCGTCTCACTCCCTCCCGTACTGCCTTCGCTGTGTTGTGGTTAATCGGTCGAACGTCAAGCGGTATTCAGTATATTTTAAATATGAAAACAAATTGAAACAAAACGAAAACAAGTGGAAAAACAATAACGTTCCCGAAATTGCAAAGCCTTAAATAAGTTCCATGATACCTTCTCAGTATTTTTGACTCTTTAATGCTAAGCACGTGACCAGTACGTGGAGAAACGCGCAAAACACAATGTAGATGTGTCGGACCACCAACGCATTAGGCTAAAAGTTTGTTTGCTTGTTTACATTACGTCCAGAGCGCTAGCGATCCCAACTTGATTTGGTCAGACGCGGTGAGGAGCTGTCACAGAGACAAGAGCCAGCTTGCCAGTGTGCGGGGTAGCATAGCCAGCGTTCAAAGGCTGGACGCTGCTCTAGATGAAAGATACTTTAGGTAACAGTGAATACAGCTTAAAAATCGGTCCAGAGGTTGCTGTGTTACAGCAACACATGTTGAGACAATCTGTCCCAGTGGCAAAGCAGGATTTTTCCACGTGCTGTCATTGACAGCTGTCAGCGTTCTTCTTTCATAACACAGACTATACTTAGTTACCACGCCCCTCATACCAGGCAATATACTTACCTTGATCTACCCCAACTGTTTTTGCCTTCAACTCTTTCTTCCAAAACTAAGCTTACTATTGCTGGGTGCCTTAGTATGTGCCCTACCAACCAGCTAAGCTACTTTCAACGAGTACACACACTTCTTTTTGTACGGTTTACAAAAATTTATATTCATTAAGGAAGGTCCATTCATATATGAATACGCCCTCATTGTACTGGTTCTTGGTATGAAATCGAAAATTAGTTGAATGAAAGTGATATCACGTTACAACCTCCAGTATGTGTAGCTAAGTGTAAATCGTCTGCTGTGTAAAGAATCACTCTTTCTTCATATCGGAGTGAGTAGATGATGAGGTATCATGCTGCACGGATTAGTCTAGAATATGCCGTAAACGATCATAAATAAATTAGTGCTCAAGCGAAGTAATACACGCTCTAAGTACTTGACTGGGTAGATGCTCAATTTAAGGATGTTATATTTCAATTTCACCTGTAACAGTGGTCATGTACCATATGATTCACGTGGAATTTTTACTATGCTCACTCTGGGTATCTCTTTCAAGTCATGGGATATCTACCACACAATCAGGTCTAGATATTTGCAATAACACACACAACCTTGAAACAATTCATTGGACAAATCCCATATTATACGCCACAAGGGAAGATGTCTTCGATGTTCCACGCCTTTACACAACAACCACCACTTTCCTTCCAATTCCAAGAGGTAGATAATGATAATAACTTAGCAATAATAATTATTATTATTATTCTCGAAAAGGATACATTTGCGGAATGCCGCCTGTGCAGCAGGTCTACTGACCCATCCAGGACATCACGGGAGGCTACCAAACGCTCACTCCACCTCAGCCGTCTTGGAAGTGGATTTCCGTGGTTTCCCACTTCTACTCCTGGTGAATGATGGGATGGTTCCTAACTGAAGGCTATGGCCGCCTACTCTCCAACCCTCATCTGAATTACAACTACACACACTAATACAGCCATCACAATAACATATGTTATCAGACAAATCACTCACACACACACGCGGGACTACATGCCCACGATGTCGCAAAGCACCCAAATGAATTAACAACACGCTAAAGCCGAACCGAGTTAAACTGCAATGATACAAACAATTTAAATAATAATAATAATAATATTTCACAGGCTACAATCGATCGAAACAACAGAACAGTAATTAAACATCGAAATTGATATTAATAAAAGAAAAAATAATTGCTATGGTCATTACACTAGACCACCAGAAAATTAATTGACGAAAAGGATAATAGATTATGTATCCTCACTCAAGAAGTCAACACCTTGGCTAGAAGAACTTCGAAAGGACCTCAAAAACACAAACATAAGTTCAATTTACTGACATTTCAGAAAGGGACACCTTCAGACTCAAAGTAAACAAATGGGACGTTACATCAGAGCAACCAAAACAGTACTGACCGAAGTGGTCCGAAGAAAGTAAACGAGCCTTCTCGGTAAGAATGAAAGCCTATTGGAACAACAACAACAAGAAGGACATAAAAAAGTTGATTGAGTTATTTACTTAACGTCTATTATATATTGGGAGAATTTGCTTTAAATAAATCAAAATAATACTTAAGGTCTGGTCATTAATAAATTCTTTTCTAACATACTGTATGGAAACCGTAGAATGTAGATAAGAGAATTTGTTACGATAATTACGTACGGTACCTAAGATTAATATCGGAAGACCAGTAGCAGTACGTTTTATTGATGTTCAAGTACAGTAGTTTGAGGACGATAAGATCAAATCAGGTGAGCGAGTAATCTGTAGTTCCATCAGTCAAACCTCCCTGCCGGCGACAAGGGGATCACATTCCGGACGTGAGACGTAACCCATTAACATAATCATCCGTGGATTCTTTTGAGAGGTAATGATGCGTAGTTAAAGAACTGTGAATGTTATCTGAATATGTTATTCAGGGAAGTTCCTAACGCTTATATCGTCCCTTAAGACACAATACCGCCTATCTGACAATGCTCTTCTTTTCCAGTAGTTTCCTTATGATTAGTTACGCCTCCCAGCCACATGTGTATGCGCCGTCCGTCAGAACAATTCATGTTAATAATATGGTTTTTGATGACCTACGTTAAAAGTAATTTATGTTCGACGATGTCGAAATGTAAACATTATGTGTCGGAAAACTGTATCATAATGAGAGTCATTATAACACTATTTTTCATTATGAAACAGTTTCTCCCACCAATCAGAACTCAAGAAACAGTTGTGTGACCAATTAGATAAGGATACCTTCGCGCTCAAAATCCAACATATTTCTGTGTTGTCAAGCAAAGTGAATGGTCTCTGCTTCCGGAGTGTCTTGACCCATGCATGTGCTCTGTTCAGTCACCAAAGCCAGCGGCCTTGTTCACTAATAACTGAATTAACTGAATCCCACAGATATTTATGTTAAAACATATAATAAAGTTATAATTATCGTCGAACATAAACAGTCGTATGCAACTCGCCTATAATGGTAATTAAGACACTCGTATGGAAATTATAAAACTCGCATACGCTCGCTTTATAAAGATACTCGTGTCTTAATTATAGCCATTATAGGCTCGTTGCATAATGTACTATTATGTTTCAGAGCGGAATTTGTGCATGGAATATTCTTTGTACCAATCGCCTGGTATCCATACATGTGCTGAAGGATTGTTTAAAAAATGTAGTGATGGACAAATCTTTGTACGTGTAATGAATGAAAATCCAAAGCCTGCTTCCAGTCTCCGACCGGGTCAGGAATGGAATGAATGAAGCCCCCATCTAGCGGCGAGGATATGGACTGTGCCGGCTGCCGAGGCCTGACGCACTCCTCTGGGGCAATGATTAAATGAATGACTGATGAAATGAAATGATAGTGGAGAGTGTTGCTGGAATGAAATTTTGACAGGGAAAACCGGAGTACCCGGAGAAAAACCTTTCTGCCTCCGTTTTGTCCAGCACAGATATCACATGGAGTGACCGGGATTTGAACCACGGATCCAGCGGCGAGAGGCCGGTGTGCTGCCGCCTACGCCACGGAGGCTTGTTATTGATCCTAATTTCATTTCATTTAATTTGAAATTAACTGTGATGGCCATGTTGACTGATATTTTAAGTGATCGTTTTCCCCTAAAACCCAACTATGTATTGATCCTAAATGGACTTATCTATTGCACATTGCTTTTCTTTCTTTTAATTGAACTCAATTTAAGTGATTACTGTATGGATATATTTATACTGTCCTTGATAATATAAATAAAATAATGTAGATCAAATATAATAACAATAGTAGTACTTGCGACAAGGCTTATAACTAGGGCCCGGATGTTGATGGCGTAAAAAGTTAAAAAATGCACTTAAAAATTTCAAAAATGACTGTAATCAATGACCTAAAAAATCGAAAAATGCACTATAAAATGGAGAAAATGATCTTATATTAATAAACTCACCAATATTTGAAAAATTTGAAAAATGCACTGTGAAATGGAGAAAATGTTCTTATAATAATAAACTCACCAATATTTCAAAAATGACATCTGAAGCTCAAACTGAAAAGGCAATCAAAATAGATTTCAAGCACTTAACAAAAGGTTCATAGCTACTAGCTTCTTTTTAACTCTGAGAGATGTAACTCCCTCATATAAGGCTGTGACATGACTAAATTCGAAAAAATTCACCTTAAAAGGCCGATTTCTCTAAAATATGACCAAACAAATCTACCAAACTTTAAAAAATGCTCTTAAAATGGAAAAATAGCAAAACATGCAAAAAGATGCAAAATAAAAATTACATATTTGAAGACGGGGTGGCCCGTCCGGAGTTTCTATGTACTTCAGCATTGTTTTAGACAGCTCAGTAAAAAAGATGACATGTCATCAACATCCGGGTCCTATTTATAACATTACATTAATTTTTAATTATTACAATTGAATTGGGAGCCTCCGTTGCTTAGGCGGTAGCACGCCGGCTTCTCACCGCTGGGTCCGTGGTTCAAATCCCGGTCACTCGATGTGAGATCTGTGCTGGACAAAACGGAGGCAGACAGGTTTTTCTCCGGGTACTCCGGTTTTCCCTGTCAAAATTTCATTCCAGCAACACTCTCCACTATCATTTCATTTCATCTGTCATTCATTAAATCATTGCCCCAGAGGAGTGCTTCAGGCCTCGGCAGCCGGCACAGTTCATATCCTCGCCGCTAGATGGGGGCTTCATTCATTCCATTCCTGACCCGGTCGGAGACTGGGAGCAGGCTGTGGATTTTCATTTTCACAATTGAATTGGTCGGTGCTGAAAAGCATTACCGGTAAGTCAAAAATGGTCATTTTTTTAACAATTAGTATTCTGAAGTATTTACCCAAGGGCCTTGGAAAGGCACAGGAAAGAATTAAGTCAGCCTGCTGTTTAAGCAAGAAACCACTGCTACATTTAGTGCGGTCAGAGGAGAAAAGCGTTAAGTCAATTACTTGCTTCTTTCAGCGCCGTATTCCGTACTTAATGTTGGCCGCACTGCAATATTCCCGCATGTTACAGTGCTATTGTACAGTGATTAAGTAGTTTTTACTTTATAAATCCATTTTAAAATAAAATTTCATGTGAAATATTCATTCTGGATGGCTTTATGCCGCACTAAACTGATAACGGAGCTGAAAGGCATTAAGTCACGTTTCCAAAATTGATTCGAAAAGTATGTTTATTAAAATTGATATTCCGCTAATACAAATATAACCTGAATGGTTGCTTCACAGCATAGATGACTGATATTGTGTGTTTGTTAAGTTCTCTGCTGTCAATGACACTTGATCTGTTTCCTGAAAAGAAGTGAAAACTGACTTAATAATTTTCAGCTCCAGCCAATTCAATTATGAAGAGAAGAGATAGGTTGGTAGGACAAGTTACTAAGACACTCAGGAATAGCAAACTTAGTTATAGAAGGGAAGCTCGAGGAAAAGAACTGTAGGGGTAGTTAGTTAGTTAGTTAATTATTGTTTTAAGGGGTGGAATTACGAGGTCATCGGTCCCTAACTGTAGGGGTATACCCAGGTTAGAATATGTTAAGCAGATTACCACGAATGTAGGTTGTGGTAGCTATGTAGAGATGAAACGATTAGCTCAGGACAGGAAAGCATGGACAGCTGCATCAAACCAGTCGAAAGACTAAAGACTCAAACAACAAGTAGTTCTGTGAAGAACTATACAGCCTATTTTCATATATCCTACTTATGTTAACTGCCACTATCAACATACAAAATTTCAGTTTGATTGCTGTAATAGATTCGTAGATATTGAGAACCGACTAAATATTTCGGATGGTCGCCATGTTGGATTGTTAAATGTATACGCCATAGAGTCATGTACCATTAAAGGAAAATTATTGCGTAGGTTCATTATTCAAACTTTCACTTCGATCGCATGACTACGACACAAGAAATAAAAACTTAATTTTAAAATTCGCACAGCCACCATCTTGAGGCTATGTAAACAATTGAACTAAATTAGATACCAGTGCATTATAATGTGTATAAACATTTCCTGTACCAGATTTCATTGCGTTTGGAACATTAAATCGCAAGAAAGGTCTATTTAAAAATTTCAAATTACCTTGGCCGCCATGTTCGGTTTGTAGTTAACCGGTTTTTGAAAGTCTTATAGATGAACTTCCAGTAGTGCCCTTTATCTCCGTAAAAAATTTCAGGGTGATACCGCGAATAGTTTCTGAGATATAGAATGCCGGTGAAATATTTCGCACATCCGCCATCTTGTGGTTATGCAAACAAATGAACGAAGTCAGATGCTGGTGCATTACAATGTGTATAAACATATACTGTACCAAGTTTTATTGCGTTTGGTTGGTTAAATCGCGAGAAAGTTCTATTTAAAAGTCGCAAATTCGCGTGGCCGCCATGTTGGTTTTGTAGTTACCAGTTTTTCAAACGTTACATAGATGAACTTCTAGTAGTTCCCTTTATCACCGTAAAAAAATCCAGGGTGATATCCGGAATAGTTTCGGAGATATTGAATGCTGGTAAAATATTTCGCACAGCCGCCATGTTGGATTGGTGAGACGTAACAAAATTTGAAGGGCTTGATCGGGGTCTTCCGGAATAGTGCTATGAACTTACCGAGTTTCATTGAAATCGCTCTACCCGTTTAGAATTTATTAGGGGGGAGGGGGCACACACACACACCTCACACACACACACACACGGACAAAAGGTGATCTCATAAGCCTATTTTTTCAAAATTGAAAATAGGCTAACAAACATTACAAAAATAAGTTCCACTTCTCAATATAACATTGTTTTCATTTTTTATATCTTGGATTACATCATGATACATGCTTCGGCTTGTATGCCTTCGTTAGTCACTGTCTCAATTCCTATTTACAGTATTTACAAATCATGTCAAACACATTTAGAAAAATAAAATAATAATTTGTTTACAATAGCTAATTTCTTTTATTGATATGACTTTAGAGTGTCATTTGACTAATATCAGATAATATTCTCAAAACATATAGTTTAAAAAAATCGGAAATAATATTCCTTAGTCAATAAAATGATGGTAGAGATAAATGTTGCTTGTGAATTACGAAGCAACATGTATCAGAAGAAGCTCTCAACTGTCATTTTATAGACAAAGGAAAATTATTTCCGATTTTTTAAAACTATATTCTTTAAGAATTTTATATCTGATAATAGTCAAATGACACTCCAAAGTAATATGAATTAAAAAAAATAGCTAGTGTAAACAAAAAAAAAAAGAATTAAAATGTTTAAATGTGTTTGACAATTTCTAAATAGGAATTAAGACAAAGAGTGATTGGTGAAGACATACGAGCCGAAACATGTATCATGATGTAATCTACGATATAAAATATGACAACAATGTTGTATGGAAAAGTGGAACTTATAATAAATTGTAATAATTGTAGATTTCAATTCGGGCAAAAAATGGTAATTATGACGAAAAACATAGGCCTACATTACATTAGGTAAAAATTTAATATCAATGCAAAACGAAAAGAGGAATATTATTAATAATAATAAAGAAATCAGTATTAGATAAGTAAGTTCTATCACACTCCATAGATGGGCATAGCGATGTTAAAATAATAATAATAATAATAATAATAATAATAATAATAATAATAATAATAATAATAATAATAATAATAATAACACTAACAAGAATAATATTATTATTATTATTATCATTATTATAATTTGGATTTAACACCTGTTGTATCTGATGATTTAGAAACCCAGAGAAACGGAACTTTTGTGATCAAATTTACTGACATAGATTTGCCACGATGGGTGAGTGGTTAATGTGTCGGTCTACTAACCCCCAAGCTTGCAGGTTCGCTCCTGGCCGTGGTAAGTGATTTTTTGAAAGGCGGCAAAAATTTACGACATGCATGTCATACGATGTTGGCATGTCAAAGAACCCATTGGAATTCTGTAGGCCGTGTTCATAATGGCAAAATTAATCTGGGTAGATTCCGCCAACACAAAGTTCCTCATTTCTCTACTAGTAGGCCCTAAGCGCTATAGTGTTCAAGGAGCTTAGATATCTAACCTACTTGACTTTCATGGTGCTTCAAGGAACAACGAAATTCGACATGTAAGCTACTCTCTGTGTGTCAAATAACAAAGCTTGCACCCGACACCCGAGGCCATACAATAATATTATTATATTATTATAATTTACTTTTAAGCCCTCAAAATGTCATTTGACTGCACCGGGAGTCATTCCTAGAACTGTAGGTTCAGTAGGCGAGAATTTGACCAACTACGCCACTAAATCTAGGAAGAACAAGTAGAGGGAACTCGCTAAATGACTTGCCTGTCAATGCGGAGAATGTGGTACTGTGAAAGAAAACAAGCTAGTATTGACGTAATATTATTTTCATTTATCTCCTCACATGCTATTAGAGACATATCACAGATTATTATTTGTTAAAGCTTTTACCCTCATTGTATCCAGGTACTTTTCTTTTATCTTGACACGCACAACACATGTATGTAACCATTATTGTCAACTGTAAAGGTATGAAAGAATATCATTACAACACTTCTTACGAAAGAGATAATTATCACAGTCATTCTGCTCACAACACCGCTTGCGTGTCTTCACAGTTGTACGCATCACTTGTTATCACTTTCCGCATCAGATACAATCACTCGACACTTAACACCCGGTAAACGATGTCGTTAATACAATAGTGGCAAATTACACACTTGAAACTTGATAAAGTAGTTTGAGTTGTATGAGGCAGTGGTCTGGTAAGATATTATCTTTCAGGATGGCGCTATGTTAACAATTTCTCATTAAAGAAAGGAACTAAAGTAGCCACCGGGTAAGCCCGGATCCAATTCCCGGCTCTGACAAGAAATTTAATTCTGATCTAAGGACTGGAAAGAGATCCACCCAACCTCATAGGGCAAAACTGAGAGGAGGAGGGTTCAATTCCTGCCTCAACCATCCTGGAAGGAGTTTTCCGTGGTCTCCCACTTCTACTACAAGCAAATTCAGGGTTGATACTTAACTTAAGGCCAAATCCTACCTCAATTACAAATACACACACTAGTATAGACATCACTGTGTTAGGACTGCTGGTTACCAGACAAATTCTACACACACCCAACCACACGGGGCTATATGACCACGATGTCGCAGAGCTCCTAATAGAATCAACAACAAAAACAACGAAATAAAGTAAACAAACGTAGTGTAAGAGGGTATAAACCATGTGGATGGACTGTTCAGAATTAAAATGCTTTACAAATGAGGGATTCAAACACGCAATCTTTAGTGTTTTCCACCACTGCTCTACAAATCGATGTTGTTAATTTCAGAGGCTTGAGACATCTTGGTCATCAGCCCCGTGTAGTGTTTTTTTGAATTTGTCTGATAACCTGTATCTATGTGATGAATGTAGTAGTGTGTGTAACTCGTATTGGCGACAGGGAGCTACAGTACAAATTCAGCTGATGAGATTAATTCTCTACCTAGCGTAAGTTGTATTGGAATGGCCAATTCCATTATGCTTCTTTTACCCATCAATAGAATGCTATTAATCATTCAAATACTAATCACAATCACTATTCTTATCAACCGTCGATTAGCAGTAGACATTATACTGCCCACAAAAACTTTTATGATTTAAAAATTAGATTTTTCCTGAAATACGTACGAATAAGTATGAACACGGGCAAGAGAATATCAATATTCAAGTGTGTAACCTCCATCTTGCATTCAATGTTCTGATAAACGTTTCGACCAACATCAAAGATCAGTAACCTATAGTTTTTCGTTTACAATTCAGATTTCACAAAACCTATCGCTCATGATATTCACAGCACCATAAACGAACATTGTACACAACAATTTCCCCAACAGATCATCAAATTTATATCTTACACTGCACTTGAAAATATTTTCTCAACTCAATGAGATATCGGTGTATTACTTGCTGAAAGTTGTTGAATAATCTGAGTAGCAGAGTATAGCGCTTCCGATATTGCAGGTATTTGGTTCGACAGTAAGCTACATCACTGGGGGACACTCGGCTTTGTAGTGGCTCATATTAGCTGTAGAAGTCTCAGCACGGGAGCCACACTAGCAGCAAGTTGTTGACCAAACTTGAGTATTAGAGTATCGCGTTTACGGTATCGCAGGTACTTGGTTCGACAGTCATCTATAGTCACTGGGGAACACTCGGCCTTGTAGTGGTTCATCTGTACCAGTCTCGTGTCCAGTATCTTGTTCCGGCTGGTAGCAGGCGACAGAGGGAGAAGCACGTAGTGGTTGAATACCGTGAGGGCACTCGCTGTTACCACAAAACTCTTCACTGAATCTCCCGAGGGACTAAAGTTAGCACTGCGAGTTGTATGCACCATGGTGTGAAGAAAGTTTGGTATACCAGCCACCGTAGAGGTTGGAAATGAGTCAAAGAAATACGCATTATGGACAGAAAAGGAAGAGTACTTGTCAAGCACTTCGGGATCTTCAGCCAAAAGTTCATCGAACATGTGCTTCCACGAAAGACTGTTCACAGGAACGATCACTTCATCAACATCTAGAGGCACCACAAATCTGTACGCCCCTATGTTGCGATACAAACAGTCGTTGTAAGGAACCAATTCATCTCGACGCTTCTGCCACAAGTGTTTCTTTAGGAAACGTGATCGACGGTAAGGGTCGTTGGGTTGTCGTCCAGGCAGCGTAATACGAACAACTGTCACGTGACCTATCTTATGGTAATAGTCCAAAACTCGCTGGATCTTTGGATGAACACTATACACGTATATAAAGAAATGTTCTGCTCCTAACAGCTTGTTCAGTTCTATCCATTCCACTAACCTCACAGATATATCCTGGTCGAGGAAGTCCATTCCTTTCACACACACTGCAAAGTTACGACGTTTGGTAGTTTGAGTATTTATATTAAGAAATGCGTCAGACTTTTCACAAGGATGTAAAGCAAGAGAAATGCCCTGAGGAGCCTCTGAAGTATCGCTGAATGTTGTTGGTATGGGACAGCTGATGAGCACTGAGTTATATACATCTTCCCCGGCTTGCTTGTCCCAGTGAGGAACCCAAATCTTAGTCCTTAACGCTTCTACAACTAACACGTGACCATCGTACCAGACTTGACAGAAGAGGGGTGGTCGTACACTGCCCCTCAACATGGCGATGATACGCACGAAGTTGAAGGGTGCCAGACGATGGTCATAGAAGGCAGAGTAGAGGTGTATGTCAGCACCCACTGACTGCCAGACGTGGTGAGAAGTGAGGTTAGGTCTGGCCGGTTGAGGATCACAGTGGATGGGCGTTCGCTGCTGCTCATGTAGTTGTCGCTGCAATGAGTATGCTACGATGGTCCGCATGTGCAGAGGGCTCTGGGTAACTGATGCCTGAGCCGCCAATGGAGCGGGTACAGAAGGCTGAGGACCCAGCAGCCCAAGTGGTAGAGAGACGAACGCGCCAGCTAGAAGCAGACCGTAGAGCCACCAGCGGTAGCGACGAGCACGCGCCATCGTCTGCGCCGGTCTGCGGGATCCAATCTGCCGGCCGCCCGTTATAACACTGGTCCCCGCTCTTCGCCTTGCTCGCTGCCTGGCCCACGAGCTCCCCTCTCCAAGTTCCTCTGCAGCAATGTGGTAGGTGACAGAGGAAGACTGCTCTTCAGTGCGGTCTTAGCGCCACACCGTAGCGCGTGCGAGACTGCCTGCGTTTCAGGACCACGAGCGTTGCTGACAGCGTAACTAATAAGCGATTCATTGTTTGAATATTTGCTAACCAACCACTTTCAGTAAAACGTTTAATTAAATAAACGTTTTCTTTAGAAAAGTTAAAATGTTTTTGTAATAAATAAACGGCAAAACGTTTTTAACAAATCATTTCCTAATTAATCGTTTTCTGATTTTCACCTTATAAGTGCTGAATCATCCATTAACTATTTGCTTCCGCAGCACTGAGTTTTTTCATTCGTATGTAAAAAAAATGGTATGTTTGTAACTTCCAAAAGCAAAAATACATACTCAAGTAGGCTAATACTATATAATGCCCAAAACATTGCAGAACATGCCAGAGATCGATTCGGCACTCGAGAGCGAACGGGAAATATGAAAAACAAAGAAGTCTCGTGCACCGTCTCTTACGAGCGTTGCACTCATCGGATTGAAGATAAATCGATTTTTTTTCCTGGCTTCCTCTTACATTTGTTTCTATAGCTTTTAGTTTGTTCCATTTTTGTTTCCTTAATTTAATAAACTCACCGTAATGATATTTCGTGTTTGACGAGTGTTATTGTCGGTAAAATAAACAACTTTCCTTTGATCTGCTTTTAAGTCTGAGTGGCATGCCGGTGTTTCTCAAACCGAATGGCGGTAATACATACTCTAAAATACCAGTATACCGCTCGACTGTGTTTTGTTTCCTCGTAACACTGCCCTCAGAATTAGGTTAAAACGATAATCATCAGAAACATTTATTAAATTCAAGTAAAAAATCGTTTAAGAGGGTCAAGATTAAAAGGAAATTCTAAAAGTTTAAGAAGACGATTTTAGAAAAGAAAAAAAAAGAGTTTTCTATGAAACGGTTAATCGGGATATCGCAAAAATCTTTCTGATCCGTGGTTTCCACAATTTCCATTAAGGATACGACCGCCTCCTTCCTAAACCTATCCCCAATGTACACACTACAACAGATACCACAATAACACAGATTATCAGACGAATTGCATACACACACGCTCAAGTACACGGAGATAAAGGACCACGATGCACAAGCCCCTCAAATGAAACAACATACTTTTTGAACCACTGATGTTTTTGAAGTATAAAGCAAAGTAAAAGTAATGTCCATTTCAAACACGTCTCAAAATACATAATTAAATCTAATTTTAAAATCTTGAATAGCCTTATGATTTCTAACAAGAAGTTCCGTAACGAACTAAAGAGCCTACTTTTCTTAAAATAAAGATTCATGCCAATGATTAATCTACAGTATGTGAACCTATCTAGAATTATGACGAAATTAAGTTGGTAATATCGAAGTGTTTAATTAGTTAGAATATACCTGGTATAATGTAGCCTAATAGAGCACTACAGTTGGCAGCCCTGGTGACTGAATATATTCTTAGTTCCATCTCTTAAGGTACAGAATACAGAATTTGGTTGAAGTCCAATGGACGTTACATGCAGTAAGACATTGGATCTATCAGCACGCGTAAAAGCATGTTGTCAACAATGTCATGCGTGTGCTTGTCAGAAATGAATGAAAATCCACAGCCTGCTTCCAGTCTCCGACCGGGTCAGGAATGGAATGAATGGAGCCCCCATCTAGCGGCGAGGATATGAACTGTGCCGGCTGCCGAGGCCTGACGCACTCCTCTGGGGCAATGATTAAATGAATGACAGATGAAATGATAGTGGAGAGTGTTGCTGGAATGAAATTTTGACAGGGAAAACCGGAGTACCCGGAGAAAAACCTGTCTGCCTCCGTTTTGTCCAGCACAGATCTCTCATGGAGTGACCGGGATTTGAACCACGGACCCAGCGGTGAGAGGCCGGCGTGCTGCCGCCTAAGCCACGGAGGCTTGTCAGAAATAATCTAAAATATTATGATATCTTGTTGTGCCAATTTTGGATGAAATTCATTTGTTAGTATGGAAGTTACATGTATTTAAAAATTGGTAATGTCGGCAGGCATAGAATCATGATGGCAGCACTGACTTATATGAATTACTCCAAATTAATCTAAAATGTCAGATACTATACGTGTGCTTAGTTTAAAGCTATCGGCTTGCTTACTTTCTGATATATTGGTATTTGGATAAAAAAAAATAGAGAGAGCAATTATTAACAGTTGGCAGACCTGGTGGCTCTTAAGAATACGCTCAGTCATGTCTGTTTATGTACAGATATGACATACAAAATTTGGTTGAAATCCAATTAATAGTGAAGAAGTTATATGCATTTAAAATTGGACCTATCAGGAGGCTTAACAATATTTTGGCAACACTGTCATATATGGCCTCCTAAAAATTAAACTGAAATAGTATTATCTACATGTGTGCCAATTTTGGAATAGCTGCCATGCATACCTTGCAAGATATCCAACATGGAGCTCAAATTTCTAGTGCGTTTTTTCAGCAGTCGGTAGCACTGACATAATTTTCAAATATGGGCTTGAGATATTCCGGTATACATCTTTACTCATACTAAATTTGGTTCCGATTGCTGCAGCCGTTTAGGATTTGATAGAGGGGGGGGGGGGTTGAGGGGACACACACACCGCCAGCCAGACAGACAGAAGGACAGACAGACACACATTTTCCCGGATCAATCTCATAAGTCTACTTTTTCCTTATTTTTGCAAAATTTGAAAAGTAGGCTAAAATTCTTATTCTACGTGCTGAAGATCCGACGTCTATACATAACTAATTTTGATGAGCGGGTGAAGCGGAAGCTGAGGGCAAATAATTGACTGCAAAATTAGTCTATTCTCTTTCACGAGGCAAGAATATAATCGTACTGTACGTTTCTGGGTAATTGTACAGCCAAGGAAGAGGAAGAGCAAACAGCCACAGCACCCAAATTAGCCTTATTTTAAGAGTCACAGGAGAATGGGCAGCACAAGAATGCAACCAAACAAATATTCGTATTGCTCGGTGTAATGAAATAGATAATCAAGAGAGGAAGAAGGAGGTCTCCCATATTCACTCTTTGAGTCAACAAAGAGGTAGAATATTATGCCACACTGGTAAATTATACAGCTCAAATGTCAGTTATTATATTGGTTACCATACACAGTGACACAGGATGTACCAAACGACGAAACACAAAGCTTTTAAGCCGTCTGCTGTGGTCTCTGGTAAGAAAGCGGCTTCGGTGGCGTAGTTGGTAGCATGCTGAACTGCTGTGCCCAAGATAGCGGGTTCAAACTCGGCCGAAGTCGTCAGATTTCTTAAGAGCGTTAAAAATCCTTCAGTATGCCTTCCTTCGGAGGGGAAGTAAAGTCGGTGTTCCCATGTCATAGATTTATGGTATGTAAATGATCCTTCCACAGACTAAACTTGTGTGAAGCTAAATTGTTAGGATAGGTTTCGTCAGAACGCTCCATCAAAGTTCCAACGTTCCAGGTATCATTGATATCTCGTAGCGAAAGTTGGAACTACTTGAAATTGAACGGAACTTGTAGCTCACCCTAAGGGTGTCCGCTGGAAGCAGCTACAGACTCAGGCAAGCCGAACATGTCCTCGAACACTCCCGGCACTAAAAGCCATACGATACATAAATTAATAAATCTGGGAAGTAATGAGTAGGGGAGTGGACATTTATGCACTAAAAACTATTAAAATATGCATGCAATTATGGTATAAAATGTAGAAAATATGTATTAAATAAAAAATGAAAATTATGCACTTAACAAGAAGGCAATGATATTCACTATTCTTTCCCTCATTTGCCGGAATATGTGCAGTCGTTTTCGCATGTTGTTCAAGTTGAAATTTCTTTTCACATTTCAATTCCTTCGAGCATTCTTGAAATTAGATGACAATGCCATCAGTGGAATAATCACTACAGTATTACCTGTCACCCACTGATTTAGTAAATACTTTCTGCTGCTCTTCCCTTTGGGCATTTTGAGCAAAGGATAAGCAGACTAAGAATAAAGTAACACTGAAGCAACTCCTGACAAAACTAACCCCGGGCTACTGGATGTCGGGATGGTGAAAGTAATGTCCTACTCCATTCCCTTCTTGAAATAGCCACGCTTGAAGTACTGTTAACTCGTTATCTGCTGCTCAGAAAGTTTCTTATAAGGGATGTTCAACACGCAGGCTGTGGGATATTATAGCGTGAAGTTAGGAAGAACGATACCGTGACATTCACTATTTTATTCCATTAGCAACTACAAATACAACACTCTCTAGCGGCAAGTTACATAAACACATTGTCCTTGTTTCATTCCCCAACATCCTCCCCACCCTGGTCAACCTCAAGGGGGGTGACCAGCTGGACAGGCCGGGCGATCTGGGTCCCCTCTGGCGTGGATAGAATCACCGTCCGGATAAGTCCATCTCTGCCTGGTTTCAGCTCCTGAATCCGGGCCTTCCTCCACAGATGTCGAGGCCGCACCTCGTCCTGGAGTAGAACGATGTCTCCAAGCCTCAGTCGTGGTGACGTCCCTTTCGGTTGCTTCACCTGGTGGAAACTCGGAAGCTGAAGCAGGTGTTCCTTGCTCCATCGTTTCCAGAAATGCTCCGCCAGTTGTTGCTGAAGTCTGTATTCTTTAATGGGGCAACCGGGCAGAGGTTCAGGTCCAGAGGGCAGTGCATTGAGTTGTCCACCGACAAGGAAGTGAGCTGGGGTGAGCACGTTGGCGTCGTCGTCTTTGGTGAGTGGTCTGGACTTCAGCGCGGCTTCGATAGATGTCAGTATCGTCTGCATACCATCTTCATCTACAGAAGAGCGCCCAAGTGTCTTTCGTAAGCATCGCTTGGTGGAGCCAACCATTCTTTCCCACCAGCGATGTTTTAAATTATACCTTAATTTCAAATGTTACGCTAAAATATGCTGTTATGGTCAGAATACGCAATAAATCCAATTAACCCACAAAATATGCGTTTGCACATGTATTTTCAAAACGTCCGGTCCCTATTAATGAGACTCCGGAACCAAAGGGCTTGGATTCGATTACCAGCCCTGCCCAGAGACATAATTACGATCTGAGCGTTGGAACGGGGTACACTGCGCGTCGTGAATCAAAACTGAGAAGAAACGAGTTAGGTTTCCTCCTCAGTTGTCCTAGAAGTGATTTTTTGAGGTTTGTAATTTCCATTCCAGGTTCCTAACGTAAGGCGATCACTTCCTTCCAAATCCTAGCTGTATCATATTTATAAAAACTAATACAGCCATCACAATCACATCAGGTACAGCGCGATAAGTTCATCTGAAGCCTCAGAAAATAAGAGAACTACTAGGTTTCTGCTTGCCCCTCTAGTCTGGGTCTACTGCTATTTGCTGCCGCGAAAGGTGTGACTTGCACAGAAACCAACTGGCGATGGATAGCGCTGAAATGAGGATGATTTATCAATGGTGTCACTCACTCCCCCCATCCACAACGTGCTTTCCATCCCTCTCATTCGCTCGCTTGCATCGACAGCGCCCTCATTCAGGACTTCAGTTGAACTTGCCGGACTATAACTATTTATGTAGAAGATGTTTTGTGTCAGAAGAAGAGAGAACTGGATGCTCAGGAATGTTAACGGTATATCCACTGCGAAATCTGGAAGCTTCTCGTGGAGAATTTGTGTCGGACAGTATCGTGCAGGTGATACCGTAACATGTCGAAAATTTTAACCAGAGAGCGAACAACAGAAAGTGGGAGCTGTTTGGCATCACAAGAAGAGGAAACTGGACGCTCATGAGTGTAAACGTTATATTGAATGTAACAAGAAGATGCTCAAAAGGCCTATTAACCCCTCACCGTCCACCGTACATGAATAGACTACCCTTGAAAACTAAAAAAAGAAAAAAGAAAAAAAAACACCCAAGAAGTACTTTACATGCATATAAAATGCAATAAACCCCTATAACCATTGGAAAATATGCAATAAAAAATTCCCTATCCCACAAAATTAGAAAAATACAAAAAGAATGCCCTAACAAATATGCTTAGTTCTGCACCTCTTACTACTCTGAAACGCATTTATAAACAAGTAGTTCCGTGAAGAACTATACAGCCTATTTTCATATATCCTACTTATGTTAACTGCCACAATCAACATACAAAATTTCAGTTTAATTGCTGTAACAGATTCGTAGATATTGAGAACCGTCTAAATATTTCAGATGGTCGCCAGGTTGGATTTTTATTTTTGTACTATTACATTAAGATTATTGTGTACGTGTGGTATTCAAACTTCAATCGCATGATTAGACAACAAGAAGAAAAAACGAGATTTTAAAATTACGCACAGCAGCCATCTTGTGATAATGCAAACCATTGAAATAAATTAGATGCCAGTGGATCAACATTTGTATAAGCATTTAACGTGCAACGTTTCACGGCACTCGGATAGTTAATTCGCGAGAAACGTCCATTTAAATATTTATACTTCGCGTCACCGCTATGTTGGATTTGTGCTCACCAGGTTACTGAAAGTCCTATAGGTGAACATATGTTCATACCCTCTATGAACATAAAATATTCAGTTTGATTGCTGTAAAAGATTCTTAGATATTGAGAACCGTCTAAATATTTCAGATGCTCGCCATTTTGGATTGTTATATGTATAGGCCATAGAGTTATGTACCATTCAGGGACAATTATTGCCTAGGTTCATTATTCAAACTTTCACTTCGATCGCATGATTACGACACAAGAAATTAAAACTTAATTTTAAAATTTCGCACAGCCGCCATCTTGAGGTTATGTAAGCAATTGAATTAAATTAGATGGCAGTGCATTACAATCAGCAAAATCAATTACTGTACCACATTTCACTGCGCTCAGAGAGTTAAATCACGAGAAAAGTCTATTAAAATATTTTAAATTCGCTTGGTCGCCATGTTCGTTTCGTACTTTACAGGTTTATGAAATATACATAGGTATACCTGTATCAGTACCCTTTATCACCGTACAAAATTGCAGGGTGATATCAGTGATAGTTTCGGAGATATAGAATGTCAGTGAAATATTTCGCACAGCCGCCATTTTGAGGTTATGTAAACAATTGAACTAAATTAGACTCCAGTGCATTACAATGTGTATAAACATTTGCTGTACCAAGTTTAATTACATTTAGATTGTTAAATCGCGAGAAAAGTCTATTTAAATGTCTCAACTTCGCTTGGCCGCCATGTTGGTTTTGTAGTCACCAGGTTTTTGAAAGTCTCATAGGTGAACTTCTAGTAGTGCCCTTTATCACCGTACACAATTTCAGGGCGATATCGGTAATAGTTTTGGAGATATTGAATGCTAGTGAAATATTTCGCACAGCCGCCATGTTGGATTGGAGAGACGTAACAAAATTTGAAGGGCACGGTCGAGGTCGCCGGGAATAGTGCTATGAACTTCCCGAGTTTCATTGAAATCGCTCCAGCCGTTTCGATTTTATTAGGGGGGGACACACACACGAATCACACACACACGCACACACACACGGACAAAAGGTGATCTCATAAGCCTATTTTTTCAAAATTGAAAATAGGCTAAAAACTCATTAATGAATTGGGCTAGTTCATTAGGCCTATACACTATTTTGGGATAACTACAAAGCATTATCCGGAAATTTTAAATGTTAAAACAGAATGATTAATTTATTTATAGGGATATGTCAATATTTACATAAAAGTACATCAAATTAAATAAATAGTAAAAATGCAATATGTTGCAATAATTATCTTCAATATTTAACTCTGAATATAAGGCTGATGTTCTTCAGCGAAGAACTGTATAAGACATCCGTCACGGTATGGAGACAACTATATCACGTTATACTTGCCCACAAATCTTCGTTTGCTGTCTCCGATTCTGTCTTGTTTACTCCCTTGGATCAGTCTGCTTGACACTTATGTTTATATGGACCTGTTTGTCAAGTAGATCAAGTCAGTGGTCAACATAGATCAGGATAACTTATTGTACCATATCCAAGACGTCGCATGAACTATAGTCACTTACAATATACTTGCTAACACTTGCAGTATTATGGCTTTGCAAAGTAAATTTAACAGCAAATTCTCAGGCTCAATAATAATAATAATAATAATAATAATAATAATAATATTTTTACGAGGGAAGTGGAAAAATCTTGCATAAGACCTTGAGAAGGGTCCGCACTCCTCAAGAGTGTGGGATTCTTACCCACTAAAAAACCACACCCTGTCCTCTTGACAAAACCCATCCCGGGACCACTTTCGTATTACTTCAGGATGGAGTCATTTTCTTTGCTTCACAAGCACCATCTTACTTCTCCATTCATAGCCCGCGGATCGCAGACTCAACCGACTAAATCGAGCAAGTCCCCATCCGACTTCTTCTGACGAAGGACCACCTCAACAAAGAAAGCGACCTTATCCCAACTGAGCTCGTTCCTCAGCATAATGCCAACTATATTGTCCGGTGTTATTGGACCAATCTCAGCTTCAAGTTGTTGTTTTTCCGCTGCCCAACGATCGCAGACGAAAAACGTATGATAAACGTCATCTCGTTCGTTCTCGCAGTAAATACAAACTGGACTCCTTACTTTGGCCATACGATGAAGGTAACACCGAAAGTAGCCATGACCTGTCAACATCTGTGTCAGAAAGTAATTTATTTCTCCGTGTTTCCTACTCGTCCACTCGACCAGACTCGGTATCAGCCGAGCTGTCCATCTTCCTCTGTGATCGTCATTCCACCTCTGCTGCCAAAGCTCCATCTTGCGTGCTACGGCTTCCTTCCGGGCTTGAGCCTTGCCCAGTTCCACTCATCGGAAGTATACGTCTTAACGTTCTTGCGCGAGTAAGTCTATTGGCGCAACACCTGAGACAACCAGAACTGCAGGTTCCGAAACTGTACGGTAAGCACACGCCACCCTCAGAGCTCCTCTCCTATGAATTTCAGCTAGGCGTTTCCTATACTTCTCTATCCTCAGTGAATCAGACCAAATCTCAGCTCCATACAGGAGAATAGACTGCGCTGTGGACAACAGTAGTCGACGCTTGCTTTCTCTAGGACCATGCACATTAGCCATGAGTCTACTAATGGCAGCTGTCATTACTTCCGCCTTGTCTGCTGCCTTCCGTATATGAGACCAGTATGTCAGTTTCGTGTCAAGAGTAAATCCTAAGTACTTCGCAGTGGCTCCAGTTCGAACGACCACCTCTCCAACTTTCATGGGAATTATAGTGACCATTCTCCTCCTAGTTAACATGACTATTTCAGTTTTCGCCATAGCTAATTTCAGACCATGAGCGTTCATCCAACCACTCACCCGTCGCATTACCTGATTGAGTTTCCACTGAGCCAGAACCGCATCTCGGGCTACAATCACCGCTGCAATATCATCAGCGTACCCAACAAGGAATGTATCTTCGGGCATCTCTAAGCGCAGTAAGCCGTCGTACAACATGTTCCACAAATCAGGGCCCAGGATAGATCCTTGCGCTGCTCCTGCCGTGACTTTTCTCCTCCTCTGGCCGTCTGCAGTGTCATATAACAGGGTACGGTCCTTCAAATAATCTTTCATTATACGCAGGAGATATGCAGGCAACTGGAAGGTGAATTGAAGAGCTTCAACCATATCTATCCACCTAGCTGAGTTGAAGGCGTTCTTCACATCCAAGGTTACCAGAAGTGTTATTTTCCGAGAATAGTGGTTACCTTCCTGGGCTTGATTCGCAGCTTCAACTACTAGGCGTACTGCATCTATTGTACATCGCCCACGGCGGAAGCCAAATTGCATGTCAGACAGATTTCCCGCGGCTTGAATAGGCGACAGTATGCGAGGTTTTAATAGCTTCTCCAGCACTTTTCCCGCAATAATAATAATAATAATAATAATAATAACCAGGTTAGGTTATGTAAGTTGTCATAAGTACGTCGCTGTCGCTGTTAGATTTGAACCATATGTTGCGTGTTTATAACTTCTTTCATCCAGTCTCTAACTGAATTTGGCACAGATATTGCTGCAAAATAAATTGTTGAATGGAGTTATGCTACATACCGCAAGTTGTGCAAATTAAGTGTCGGCTGGTGTGACATTACTGAAACCCAGGATCTACGAGTATAAATTGTAACCTTAGTTTACTAGCACAGCTAGTTGCTTTCGCCCCTCCTGTCACAGTGAGTATTTATGCATTTCTATACTGCTTGCATGTGCTCAACTTTGGTGAATTGCGTAAATATTTAACACGAAGAAGTCGATTAAGATCTGACAGTTCCAATGCAGGTTAAGGATAACTCGTCTCATACTCTTTCGATATCAGCTTCAAAAGCGTCGGCAAAATTTACAAGAAACGATTACTAGACTATTAATCATTTAGGGTAGGTAGGACTCTTCAGCCGTAGTGAAGGCAACCTGCCTAGGGGATGAAAACCCCGAAATCAAACTCATTGCAGCAGCGTCTGTCCCGCAGCGGGCGGCTGCTAACGACGTCTGTTCCCCATGTTAGGGGCGGTCGAAATCATATCCTGGCCGTAGGTATAAAAGGCACACCATCATCATGATGAGATCAAATAAGAAAAGTGGAAATAAAAGGCCGCTACCCGAGGAGCGTCGGGGCACCCTTGGAGCCATCGCTGGGGGTGACAGCATACAAGCCGGTGGTGATCAGGAGCTGAACAGGCGGGCCCTGATCGGGGAACACCCCGAACATGTTACAGCCGATGTTGATAGTAGCATCCTAACAGCATTCAACGCTACACCTGCTCCTAGTGTTTCTTCTGATACTCAGGAGACCACAAGAGCAGGCAAACCGAGAAAGCGCATGAAATGGACAAATGAAATGAATATGTACATCATGCGTTCATATTATCAGATAACGAACATGGAAACTGACACTACTGCATATAGACAGAAGGTGCACGCTGCATTCTGCCAGAAATTCCCTGATATTAATGTTACGGAACAGAGAATAGCAGATCAACGCCGTGCTATAGTTTTGAAGAAACTTATCCCAGAACATCAGCTCAAGCTGCTAATGGTTGACGTAGCTGCCGACAATACTCATACCTCTGTAGACGAATCCATAGATCAGGAGAGTACACGTTTGGTCAATGAACCAAGGCACACCGATCATCGTTCAGATGACAAAGATGTAAGAATATCGCCGGAAGCACTCGGAGATCCAGTGCGGAAACAACTCGAAGATGAATTTGGGAAGGCTCTCATAGAATTTGAAGGGACTGATCCAATAGAGCGGCCCATGATCACGAACCAACATTGCTCTAAGAAACTTGCTACCGCTGTTGTAACAATGAACGACATTCTCTCTCAGCATCTGTCCCAGAAATCATATTGTTTCAACCATGTTCAGATTGCAATTTACGCTGGAGCGATAGCTGTGATACGAGTGACAGGACGTAGATTATGGCGACCTAAATATACGTCAGGTCGACAGAAGAAGATGCCAGCTTGGGAGATACGTTTACGAAAGTCTGTTGATGAACTGAGAGTAAATATCGGAAGAATGCATCAGTATGTTGCAGGCAATAGAAGTAAGAAGGTTGTTCAATGTGTTAAAATGTTGAGCCATACGAAGAGTAAACATGCGAAGTATAATCCTCCGAACTGTAGCCCCCTTGAGATCCTAGACACATTAAAGCAACAACTTGAGGCAAAGGCACAGAGATTACGTCGATATAAAGAATCGAACGAACGAAAGCAACAGAACAAGCTATTTGTTACCAATGAGAAACGGTTCTATAGGAATCTTGACGATCCTGGAACTCAAATGGGCAGTTCACCGCAAAAAGAAGAGGTAGAGAATTTCTGGTCATCCCTATGGTCGAATGCTGGAGATTATAACACCAGCGCTAAATGGATTACGGAGGAGGAGGAGAGAATGTCAGAAATTGACACGATGAGTGACTCTTCGGTATCAACTGAAGATGTGACCCGTGTGGTTAAGGAGACCCAAAATTGGAAAGCGGTAGGACCAGACAACCTCCACAACTTTTGGATCAAACGTTTCACTTCTACTCATGAGCATCTTGCCCGCTGCTACACAGATTTCATCCAAAATCCACAGCTTATCCCCTCTTACTTGATGCGAGGTAAAACATACCTTCTGCCAAAAGGTGATAGAACCAATGATCCTTCCAAATATCGACCTATCACCTGTCTGTGCACCCTGTATAAGATATTTACATCTTGCATTGCACGTAAGATTTGTGAACACATAAATCTTAATAACATCCTGGCTGAAGAGCAGAAGGGGTGCATGAAGAAGTCTCAAGGTTGCAAAGAGCAACTTGTAATCGATGCAGTTACTATGGAACAAGCAGGAAAGATGATGCGTAACCTCTACATGACCTTTATTGATTACAAGAAAGCTTTTGATTCAGTGCCACATTCCTGGTTAATCCAAATCCTGAAGATATATAAAGTTGATCCTGCCATCATTATAAGTCTGCAACATATGATGTCCCATTGGGGGACCAATTTATAAATGTCTAATGGAGACACATGTATGGAATCGGGATGTATTCAAATCAAAAGAGGTATCTTTCAGGGTGACAGCTTGAGCCCTCTATGGTTCTGTTTGGCGCTCAATCCACTATCATCATTGCTGAACAATGCAAAGTGTGGTTTTCCAATTAAGCACCATGGTATAGTCAAATACAAAATTTCTCATTTGATGTATATGGATGACATTAAACTATATGCATCCTCTGAGAAACACATCGACAATCTAATTGCAATTACTGCTTCATTTTCTTCTGATATTGGAATGTCCTTCGGATTAGATAAGTGTCGCACCCTCACCATTCGGCGTGGAAAATTAGAGGCCCGCGCATTTCAACTTGATGACGGTTGTTTCATAAAGCCTATGGAAGGTAATGAGACCTACAAATATCTTGGTCTCCTGCAATCTAACCGAATTGATCATAAAGGTATTAAAGATAGAACCATAGCTATCTACAATCAACGCCTTAACAAGATTTTAAAATCAAAGTTGAATGGAAAGAACACCTTTAAGGCTATTAATACCTATGCTATTCCTGCTCTGACATATACTTTCGGTATTATCAAATGGACGCAGACTGACTTGGAGAACATCCTAATTAGGACACGTAGCATCTTAACAAAACATAGATGTCTCCACCCTAAGTCAGCTGTTGAGCGATTGACAATCCCGCGTCAAAAAGGTGGACGAGGGCTCACGGACATTATCCAATTGCATGCAAGGCAAGTGAGGAACCTTCAGAGATATTTTCTGGGAAGACATGACTCTCCCATACATCAAGCCGCTGTGAAGGCAGATGACAAGTGCACACCGCTGGATCTTCTTCACGTAAGGGATATACAGTTAGCCACTGATGAGGAATGTTCAGCCACCAAGCTTCAGCAGTGGACGCAGAAAGCTCTGCACGGTCGTCATCCGTATGATCTCAACCAGAAACATGTCGACATTGATGCGTCGAACAGCTGGTTGACTCATGCTGACCTATTCACTGAGACTGAAGGATTCATGGTTGCAATCCAGGATCAAGTTTTGGCCACCAAAAACTACCTGAAATATATAGTTAAGGCAAATATTCAGGATGATAAATGCAGAAGATGCCAACTAGAACCGGAAACAATTCAACATATCACAGGAGGCTGCCAAGCAATCTCCTGTACTGATTACATGAAAAGGCACAACCAAGTGGCCAAAATAATGCACCAACACCTTGCTCAAAAGCATTTATTATCTAATAATATTTTGCCTTACTATCAGTATGTTCCTGACGCCGTTTTGGAAAATCCCAGTCACAAGTTGTTATGGGACCGATCAGTTATTACTGATAAAACCATACCAGCAAACCGACCAGATATCGTTCTTGTGGACAAGGTGCAGAAGAGAACCTTCCTAATTGATATTGCAGTGCCCAATTCCCATAATCTGCAACAAACCTGCTGTGATAAGATCACCAAATATCTGCCTTTGGCTGAGGAAATACGGCAAATGTGGAGACAGGAAAGTGTAGTGGTTCTGCCCATAGTAATTTCTTCTACCGGCATCATCCCCAAATTATTGGCTCGTAATCTACAAATATTGGGAATACATCCTGGTCTACATATCACCATGCAGAAGGCCGTCATCTTGGAGACCTGTTCCATTGTTCGCTCGTTTCTCAATGTGCCACCTTAAGAGAATTAGCCATACCGTCTTGCAAACAAGCCGACGATATGTTGATATGTCCCACTTATGTGGTGAAATGAATGTAGAAATAATAATAATAATAATAATGCTACTTTTGTTTACATATAACGAGAGTGAAATATTTACAAATATACACACGTAAAACAGAAAGTATTAATAGTACATTATGCAACGAGCCTATAATGGCAATATAGGCGTATGTTTATAAAACAAGCGAAGCGAGTTTCATAATTTCCATACGAGTGTCTTAATTACCATTATAGGCGAGTTGCATACGACTGTTTATGTTCGACGATAATTAAAACTATTTTATGTTATAACACAAATATTCATAAATATCTGTCGAGATTTCGCCAGTTATATGTAGCCTACTGAACAGAGCGCATGGGACGCAGAGAATACCTTGTATTTCACCATGGCCTCCTCAAATACCTCACTATAACACGAGCCACGCAGTGAAATTTAATATAGGAGGCAGTGGAATTGAGCGCAGGTGCGATGCTATCCTTACCTAATTGGTCACACAAATGTTTCTTGAGCTCTGATTGGTGGGAGAAACTGTTTCATAATGAAAATTAGTGTTATAATGAGCCTCATTATGATACAGTTTTCTGACATATAATATTTACATTTCGACATCGTTGAACATAAATACTATTAGTTTACTATCATGTTGACCGAATATTGGCGTAGTGACTAGTTATATTGACTGCTAACGGGAAGAAATTTAATTCTGGTCTGAGGTCTGGAACGGAGTTTAGTTGATTGGTTCCTCAGTTTAGGGGCTGCGACAACGCGGTCATGTAGCCCCGAGTACTTAGGGAGTGTTTAGAATCTGTCTGATAACCGGTGGTAATTGTGATGGCTGTATTAGTGTGTGTTATCCTTAAATCAGGTAAGGATAGCAGACGATCAATTTCAAGTAGTTCCTACTTTTGCTACCAAATGCTACCGCCAACGATATCTAGCTGTGAACTTGGCTACTAGATGTCACTGCAACCGGCAGTTGGCACTGGACGTTGGAACTTATAGAGCGTTAACCAAATCTAACCAACAAATTTAGCTTCACACAATTGTAGTTAGTGAAAGGTTCTTTTACATGCCGTGATCTATGACATGGGCTTTCCTTCCCCTCCGAAGGAAGGCATACTGAGGGATTTTAACTTTCTTAAAAAATCCGACGACTTCGGCCGGGTTAGAACGCGCGATGCAGGGTATAGAAACTCAGCATGCTACCGACTACGCCACCGATGCCACCTGGAACGGAGATTACTCAGTCTCGTGAGGCGGAATTTAGAAGAGAGTTTTTTAACTGGTAGGTAACGTCTAGAGAAAGTTAATTAAAATTACGAGTATTCTGGTCCACTCAACATAGTGAGGCAAAATTGAGAAGAGATTGAGATTCCCATTTCAGCCATCCTTGAAGTGGTTTTTCGTGGTTTCCCACTTCTTCTCCAGGTAAATGCTGGGAGGCCACCTCTTTCCCCATCCGCACCTGCATTACAAATACACACACTACTATAGCCACCACAATAACACAAGTTATCAGACAAGTTTTACACACACCCAAGTACACGGGGCTAAATGACAACTATATCGCAAAGTCCCTAAATGAATTATTAACAACAACACAATTACGTGTCATCATCATCATCATTGGTTTGCAGTCCTAAGACTGGTCAGTTGCCATAAAACATGTCCAGACCGTCCTGTCATTTGCCGCTTCCTTCATTGAATTATAATTCTGTGATTGGGTGTCGTTTAGAATTTGTTTAAGGAAGGTATTTCTAGGTCTTCCTCGTGGATGTTTTCCCTCAATGAACCCTTCTGCCACCGTTCTCATTAAATTGGAGTGGCGCATTGTGTGACCCCACCATGCGAGACAACGTTTACGGATTGTGCGTAGGATTGATCTCTGTTGGTTTACGGTGTCGAGAACCCTTGTGTTCGATATCCTGTTTCTCCACGTCACATTTATCATCTTACGATAGCACCACATCTCAAAGGCTTCAAGACGGTTCTTTTCATTTTTATTTAGTGTCCACGTTTCACAGGCATACAACGAAACTGTCCATACAAAAGCATGTAGCATTCCCATTCGGAGGGAAAGACACGGAAAGGGCAGCTTGGCACTAAAACCAGCAATGGAAATATGCCACTTACCAAAAAGAACTCTAACCTCAGCATTGCGTGACAACTAAGGTTCAATCATCACTGTTGGAACACAAATAAGGAAACACTGGGAAATGTACATTAAGACTCTGTACAATGGAGAATTATAGTACGTACATGCAAAGGAGTCACATACACGTTTAGCTGCACCTTTATCTGTGACTAAAAGTGTATTTGAGTTGGCAATGAGGTCAATAGCAAATGAGAAAGCTCCAGGCATCGATAACATCCCTGGTGAACTAATCAAGTCTGCTGGTGATAAAATTAATGAAAAACTGTATGACCTAACGCAAACCATCTACGAAATGGGTACTGGTATTTGGCCATCTGAATATTTTAAACAAAACTAAGAAACTATTTACAGTTCATTGGTACAAAGTATTTTGTTATATGGAGCAGAATC
Organism: Meconema thalassinum; assembly: GCA_946902985.2. NCBI lineage: Eukaryota > Metazoa > Arthropoda > Insecta > Orthoptera > Tettigoniidae > Meconema > Meconema thalassinum. The sequence continues at coordinate 225,011,988 of OX336394.1, forward strand.
TTGGACATTAAACAGACAGCAAGCAAACAAATTAGTAGTAACAGAGATGGATGATTGGAGGAGGGCGGCAAGAAAATCAAGATTGGATACCATTGGAAATACAAGAATCAGAGAAATGATGCAGGTAAAGAATGTAGGCCTACTAGAAGTGGTTGAAGATAGAAGATTGCAATGGTTTGGACATGTGAAAAGGATGCACAATAAAATAATTCAAAATTTGTTGTTACATTGGCAAACTGAAGAACAACACAAACGGTGTAAACCAAGAACAATGGATGGATGGTGTTAAGAGAATCATGGCTACCAGAGGCTTAACAAAGGAAGATGTTGAAGACCAAAATTTGTGGAGGAGTGGAGTATTATTGGGTTGAAGGAAACTACTGTTACGGCTGTGAGTTTGTTTCGTCACCTCGCCGCGTGAGTCACCGCCGCCCCCGGGCTATGCTCTGCCTCTGTGTAATACCTGCGCCTTACGCAACAGGGCTACTAGGACAAAGGGATGGTCCAGAATATTCGTGACCCAGCCAGTGATGGAAATCTCGAGAAGCCGTGAATCCTGGACGGGTCTAGAAGCATTCATTGAGTCACCAGACTGCTATGTAAGAGCGACCTGGCCAGCGAGGTGGACAGTGTTTTCGAGCACCTTTTACCTGAGCGACAGTTGTTGGTGACGTGACTTGCGAAACCCTAGTGAAGCTGATTCTCTTGACAGCGAAGGAGTGTGAAGCCTACGGAGGAACTGTGTCTTGAACGAGTGTGTTTTTCAGTGCAACAGAGGTTAGTGTGGTGAATTGCGAAAACACCGGGGGCTGTTTCCCTAGCCAGTGGACAGCGAAGCAGAGTGTAGTGGTGAATGTCCGGCTATCGTAAATAACTGTAGCTTGTGTATTCAAGGAAGTGTTGCAGGTAGTTCTACCGAGGCCACCGGTCCCATTAGGAGGGATTAACTTCTGTGGCTTCTTGACAAGTGAAAGGCAAGTGTTCCATACAAGAGGAAACTAGAGTGAGATACTAATTGCTTGTATTTGCTGTTTGTGTGGTGTATCTTTCTGGCCCGCAATAAAGCTAATTATATTTCGTTAAAGGAACAATTGTGTTTGTGCTTTCACCCACCGTAATCCAGTTAACGAAAGTGCCATAAGGGGTGGCACGTAACACTACTGTATTGTAGGATATTCCATATAAAGAAAGAGGATTATTGTTATCTCTAAACGCGCATCCTCAAGAGAGTGGTTCAATTAGAGTAAAGACCACCTTGTGGTGTAGCGGCTAGCGTTCTTGGCAGTCACCTTGGAAGTCCGAGTTTGATTCTTGGCTCTGCCAAGAAATTGAATTCTGTTCTGAGGGCTGGAATGGCGTACACTCTGCCTTGTAAGACCCAATTGAGAAGAGGCGGGTTCGATTTCCACTCAGCCATCCTGGAAGTGGTTTTCCACGGTTTCCCACTTCTACTCCAGGCAAATTCCGGGATGCTTCCTAGCTTAAGACCACGGCCGCTTCCATCCCAATCCTCACCTGAATTACAAACACTCACACTAATACAGACACCACAATTACACAGGTTATCGAACAAAATCTTTACACACACCCACACCCAAGCACAAGGAGCTAAATGACCATGAGGTGCAGGCCCCTGAAATAAAACAACAACAACAACAACACATCCATGTCAAAAGAAAAGAAGAACTATCACCAAAGACACAAGTTGTCAGACAGACAACTTTAGATTCAAAGGGCGCAGTGGTAAGGAACACCAAGTTACCAGACACTAAATGCTACTGGGTGAAACTATAATGGAGTGTGATCTGCAGAGAGGTCTGGTTCAGGTCTTTCGATTTGATGCCCGTAAGTGACATCGAGATAAAGATGAAAAATGATGAGGATATCATAAGCACACTCCCCAAGATCACTAAATTAACCATGAGTGGTTAAAACCCCCCGGCCTAGGCGAGAATCAAACCCGGTGCCCTTCATGCCAAAGGCTATTGTGTTAACCACTTAGCTACGGGGCGGATGATTCCATTATAGACGTAGGAATGACCTCTGATGCTTACATCGGGTCTTAATTGTGATAACAAACTTGTTTTTAATGAATCTGCCAATGTAAATACGATTTGTTACCCTTGAGATATAACAACCAATTAAAATCATCCACTAAATCGTGTGTGAAGCTTAATTAAGCGCTGTGTGGTACCTCCAGTGGCTGTAATTACGAGTGTTGATTTTAATTGCTTTACTACGATGTAGAACCATGCGTTCCCTTCATGACGCCGCTATTACCTGTGTTACAGTGGTATAGCAATTAGCTCCGGAGACGAGCTGTGGTCCTCAGGTCATCCAGATAAGATTCATAAATGATGATAATAATAGTAATAATAATGACTAGCATCACCCGTCGCGGCTTCGCCTGCGAATATTCTAGTGGTATAGAGTACACTTAGCAAAATCTCAATCATGAATGCTATGACTGATTTACACACATCAAAAAAAGTTTTGCATCACCTCGGTTCCAAGAGTTCCGGAACCTTTAAATACAAAGGGAATAGAGATCAACACAAACAACATTTCAGCTCGTTTTATTGCTCATGAGACCCACACATTGCATGTTGTACCATCATACAGCTAGACTTTCAGCATTTGTGGTCCAGATTGCAGTACACACCACTACCTCTAATACCCAGTAGCACGTCCTCTTGCATTGATGCATGCCTGTATTCGTCGTGGCATACTATCCACAAGTTCATCAAGACACTGTTGGTCCAAATTGTCCCACTCCTCAACGACAATTCGGTGTAAATCTCTCAGAGTGGTTGGTGGGTCAAGACGTCCATAAACAGCCCTTTTCAACATATCCCAGGCATGTTCGATAGGGTTCATGTCTGGCGAACATGCTGGCCACTGTAGTCGAGCGATGTCGTTATCTTGAAGGAACGCATTCACAAGATGTGCACGATGAGGTCGAGAATTGTCGTCCATGAAGACAAATGCCTCTCCAATATTCTGCCGATATGGGTGCACTATGGGTCGGAGGATGTCATTCAGGTATCGTAAAGCCGTTTCGGAGCCTTCCATGACCACCAGTGGCGTACGTCGGCCCCACATAATGCCACCCCAAAACATCAGGGAACCACCACCTTGCTGCACTCGCTGGACAGTGTGTCTAAGACGTTCAGCCTGACCAGGGTGCCTCCAAACACGTCTCCGACGATTGTCTGGTTGAAGGCATATGCGACACTCATCGGTGAAGAGAACGTGATGCCAATTCTGTGGGGTCCATTCAGCATGTTGTTGGGCCCATCTGTACCGCGCTGCATGGTGTCGGGGTTGCAAAGCTGGACATCGCCATGGACGTCGGGAGTGAAGTTGCGCATCATGCAGCCTATTGCGCACAGTTTGAGTTGAAACACGACGTCCTGTGGCTGAACGAAACGCATTATTCAACATGGTGGCATTGCTGTCAGGGTTCCTCCGAGCGGCAATCCGTAAGTAGCGGTCATCCACTACAGTAGTAGCCCTTGGGCGGCCTGAGCGAGGCCTGTCATCGACAGTTCCTGTATCTCTGTGCCTCCTCCATGTCCGAACAACATCGCTTTGGTTCACTCTGAGACGCCTGGAAACTTCCCTTGTTGAGAGCCCTTCTTGACACAAAGTAACAATGCGGACGCGATCGAACTGCGGTATTGACCTTCTAGGCATGGTAGAACTACAGACAACATGAGCAGCGTACCTTCGTCCTGGTGGAATGACTGGAACTGATCGGCTGTCGTACCCTCTCCGTCTAATAGGCCCTGCTCATGCATGGTTGTTAACATCTTTGAGCAGTTTTAGTGACATCTATGAACAGTCAAAGGGACTGTATCTTTGATACAATATACACAGTCAACGTCTATATGCCGGAGATCTGGGAACCGAGGTGATGCAAAACTTTTTTTGATGTGTGTAGGCTATCCTTGGTATGAATAATCAGACTTTATCAATTCAGCTACTGGTGCAGTGGTTAGAGGTTTGTCATTCCTTCATAGGTATATCAGAGCGAAGTTAGTTTTCTGGGAATATCACAGACACTGTTAACTTAAGGGCCATTAAATGTGGTTTTCGGAGACCCTTTATAGTCTGGTGAAAAAGACCTTTCGGACCACACCTACACGCGAAAATTGCGTGAAAAAATTCTAGAGTGCCCCTTGCTTCTTTTAAGCTCATTATACTGTACGTATTGATGAATTTTAGAGCTTAATTTGGTTCAGTGATGACCTTATAACCGTCTGGAAACTTTCACAGTAATGTAATAATTGGAATTGCATTGCGTCTTACAGAAATAGATGGACCTGTGAGATTCTGCTACCATGGTTACCGTGCTGCATTCTTTCATTATTTCATTGTAAATATACATGTTTTAAGGTATTTATTTAATTGTGAGGCATTTAAAGAGTAAGTGAGTGGGTTTCGCTTACGCATTGGGTTATGTTGAACCTGTAGGTACCCCATATGCGTGGGTTGGTGTTAATGCGACCTTATTTTCGGTACAAAACTGGAATGGGACCTTACCAATATTGATCTGCTTTTTGTCATTTTTTCCATGATCAGATACCCAAATTCACAAACGAATGTGTCGAAACTACCGACTGTCACATTAGTTCATTTAGTGCTCATATTAATCTTATTGCAGAACTGGGCAAACTTATTTCAATAAAGTCGGTATTTTTCCTTTCACGGCCAATGAAAACCCGCTCAAAACACGGCGTGGACCTAGAAATGTTCCTGAGTTTTAATTGCTTGGCCCTGAAATTCAATATACAATCATTTTGGGAGCCTTTATAGGGAGGTGAAAGACTGTTTTAGCATTTAACTCTCGCAGTAAAGTAGCGGAGGTGTTCTAAATAAGAATTGAGGTATCGCGCAGTTTGCTACTCCTTTGGTAGTGCGCAAATAGACCACAAGAGCTCGCTGATGAACCATCTCGGAGATACTAGGCGTAATCTCACACAAAACACGGCATAAACTTAGAAAAATTATCTGTGATTAAAACTAATTTTGTTATTATTACTTGGGATGATTGAAGTTTGTTTCGTTACTGTTACTCTTTATCATGATACGTAGTTTCCGAAATATTACTTACTGCGGATATGATAATTTCTACCAAGGCTGATGTATTTTTAGCATAATGTTTATATGTTTAAATATACTGTAGTATGAAGACGTTAATCGATATATGTTCAAAATTTAAGAAAGGTTATTTAACTTTTACTACATAGAAGCTGATATTTATTTCCAATATATAAACACACTTTCCTACCTACTAAGCGGAGGCAGACAGGCTTTTCTCCGGGTACTCCGGTTTTCCCTGTCACAATTTCATTCCAGCAACAATCTCCAATATCATTTCATTTCATCTGTCATTCATTTAATCATTACCCCAGAGGAGTGCGACAGGCTTCGACCCGGTCGGTCGACGGAAAGCAGGCTGTGGATTTTCACTTTTCTACCTCTGATTAATAATTGGGTGAGTGAAAATGCATGTAGTCTACACATATAGTTGGTAACATGGAAATAGCATAACTACATTACGAATGTGTGATTATATTAATGATTTAGGCCAGCAAGTACTAAAAGCCGTTCGAAGAACGGGTACTTTTGCTAGTAATAAATGAATAAAGACATAATAATAATAAACCTCTAAAGAAAGGCACCCCCTGGTCGGAGAAAGGAAAAGAAATACACCGGGAGAAGATGCGCCAGTGCTGGGCAAAACTCAAAACCCAAAAGTTGAACAAGCGTGGTGCCCAGTAGGCCTATCCGGAATAATAATAATGAGGAGAAGAAAAAGAAGAAGAAACAAAAGGAAAAACATGAGAACTTATCAGGCAAACATTAAATGACACCACTTCAAAAGTTAAATTCTTAGGTAAAATATCTGAGCCTTTAGACATTAAAACAGAAGAAGAAAGGGAGACGGACTATCTCCATTTTAGCTTAATCTTGTATTTATTAATTAATTTGTTTGTTTGTTTGTTCGTTTGTTTGTTAGTTTGTTATTTAATTTATTTGTGTATTTGTTGTTTTTAGTTGCTTATTTGTTTATTTATTTGTTTATTTGCTTGTTAATTTGTTTGTTTATTTGCTTCTTTATTTATTTGTTCGTTCGTTAGTTTGCTTATTTGTTTCTTTATTTCTTTGTTTATTTCTTCGTTGATTCGTTTGATTGTTTATTTGCTTGTTTAATGGTTTTTATTTGTTTGTTTGCTTGTTTATTTGTTTGCGGATTAGCTTCTTTATTTGTTTGCTGATTAGCTTCTTTATTTGTTTGTGTGCGTGTTTATTTGTTTCCTGATTAGCTTGTTTATTTGTTTATTTTTTTGTTTATTTGTTTATTTGCTTGTTTATTTGTTTATTTGCCTGTTTATTTGTTTGTTTACTTGTTTATTTCTTTGTTTATTTAGTTGTTTGTGTAGTTGTTTGTTTAGTTAGTTATTTGCTTGTTTATTTATTTCTTTGTTCGTTCGTTACTTTGTTTATTTGTGTACTTATTTGTTTACCTACTTGCTTATTTCTTTGTTGATTTATTTGTTTTTTTATGTGTTTATTTATTAGCTTGTGTAGTTGCTTGTTTAGTTGTTTATTTTTTATTTTATGTCTTTGCTAGTGGCGAAGTAGGGATAATGGTTCTCTCTTACACTTAACCACATGATATGATACTGAGCCCGCTCAGGCTCATGCATCAAATATTTCTTTGAGAGCATATTGACCTGACATGCTCAGTTCTACATAACACACCCTGAAACTTCCTCATGAACAATTCATTATTTTGACTACGGAGAGGACAGCTTATTTTCCTCCTACAGATATATTACTCACTATTTTTATGCCACATATACCAGGAGTTTGAAATATTTAATTCTGCTTAATTTGCCATGTTCTATGCCTCTTGGGGATGGCAAATATATTTTTTGTAAAGGTATTTTTTCACCGCAGACATGCGGAGGCTCACGAAAGTAGTCACTGCTTTGACTAGACTACTTCCTTGGAATCAGGAAGGGCACGCATCACACCGTTTTGATAGTCCGCTGAAGCTGGACGCATGTGTTGATTGTCCGTCTGATAGACGAAGGCCATTATAGGCATACGAAGACCCCACATTTGGGAAGACATTTATCTACAGCCATCGAGATGAATCGAACAATTTCAATAACGCACAGTATTACTTTAGGCTCAGTAAAGCCAGTGCTACGTTTATGTGAACATAAAGGTGTCGATTGTGTGAAAACTGCGTTTTTTCACCAACCACGAGGACCGTCTGTAGTCAGACGAGGGTAACATTCTTTATTATAAAAGTGAAATATTAAGTTGACGACAACGTCGTGTAGCCCAGTGTGTGCTACGGTACAATTGCAGTACGATAAACCTATTTATCGATTGTACGCAACAGTGATTACCCAGATTCTTTGTGATTTAAACCTTGTAAAATCAGTGTTTGATTTACCACGTGCTGGTAAAATAGAATCTGTGGCAGGAAAAGCAGAGTATTTGAACAACCTGAAAATATTAGATCCCGTGAGCATTTCATCGTAATTTTATACTAGAATCAGTGAATATTTTTCCCAATCACGATGATTAACGTTATGCACCACGTGTTGATATTTCTACAACCATACTGTGAGAAGATGATGGAGGAGTAATTTACCATGTGAGGGTAACTCCAACGGAATACGCCAACACCATGGAATTGTCCAGCCGACACTACTACGTACAAACCATGTACAGTTTACCAACTGATGACCACGAGGACAGGCTTAAATCCATAGTCTTACCCAGTATTTTAATGCTTGGAACCTTGAAGGCATTAAACCCCTTCCATTGGGAGTTCTGGGAGGTGAACTACCACATCATGTAACCGTGAGTCATGTGAACATTTTAAGAAGTTTGTCCAGGTCGTAGTAGTAGTGATTGCATTGTAACTTTGAGCCGAAACGCAACGATATTTGACCACTTAGGTAGGAATTGTGTGTACTTTATTTCTTTAGTACTGGGACAATATTTCAGTGAGACACCCCAAGTCCGTGTATTTTACGGCAGGTGCAATCTTCATGTATTTCAGCGAATTTTTATGTCAGAGTAAAGGACATCTTCAAACTACAAGAGATGTAGATTTTGTGAAAGTAGGGGGACAGCCCATAGTAAGGTCCCTTCTTTATTTGAGAGCACATTCTCGTATCATTTTTTGGCTGACCGATGCCGTAACATTTTTGTACCATTTATTTGTCATTTTCGTGAGGACATTTTACCACGTGCAGTTCGAGAGGGACGAACTCATATACTGTTAGGTGGATGAACTAACCAATCTCGTATCATTTAAAACGTCACAGCAGAGGTGAGATGTTTAATTTTTGTGTTGTGGAGAATGCCAAACCACGCTTATCAAATCCTACATGTTCAGATCAGTGCAGTCAGAATGCACGAGTGTTATCTCTTAACATTACTACTCTTTGAACATTATGCTACGTTATATCCTTTTAAAGGGAATGTGATCCCAGGAAACATTATTAGGGAGTGATGAGGCATTGTTAGGATGATCTGTAGAGCACTACAGGACTTTATTTCGTGCTCCTACAGGTTAGAAAAATGATCATTTCTAAAGCACTACTCTTTGCTATGCTAAAATAAGCAGCACGCGACGCAGATAGGCTTGCTTGCGCTCAGCTGAGAACCAGTTTGCCCGAGAAACAAAAGTGGGACGACGCTGAATGACTACTTTTGTGTGCTACATTATGTCACGAGCCTAGGAAATTTGAAGATCACAGGTATTAATAACCATGCTATGAGAGCAGCTTAGGGAGCTGTCAACACCTGTTATTGTTATGAAGTAGCGGAACGCACGTCTATGCGAATTCCTTAAATGTTTTAGCCGACGACTTTGATCGCCTGGCGCGTTGTAGTAAGGTTTAAAATATTCTGTTAATTGACCCAGCTTTGTATATATTAGGCTAGCCAGTGTAATTGTTGTGTCCGTGAACACATTATTTGGTATTTGGCAGAACGGAATGAATGTTCGCCTTACCCTTGGTTCATTCCGGCGTTTTGGAGCTATGCTCAGACGACCGACGTACCGCGCGCAGTTGGTGTAAGACGCGCTAACCTGTGTTATTGTCGGACTTGTTGAATTCAAGGTATTTGAGTGAATCTCCAGTGAGATCACCTATTGCAGCCTACGACTGGTATCATTAATACAACCAACTAAACCACATTTAAACCTACAACCTAAATCAAAGCATAATTATCCTAAACCAACGGATTAATTAATTAATATAAATAATTTACAGCTATAATTTTGCAACCATTTGCTTGTTGTTAGCGACACCGTGACTTCAATCCATTTCCATGTGGGAGATGACTTTTAAAAGAGCTGACACTACATGTATCGACGACATTGGATCTACGGGACCGATAGTCAGTAACTTGCGGCCCAAGTGATCTGAAGCTTGTAAGACGCAATTGTAATTGCGCTTTGCCAAAGTAACTGACATGCCTGAGATGACGATTGACTACAAACAGTACATCAATTCGTGGAGGTAGGCTAGTATAAGAGTGTTTACTTTATTCCTTAGTGCATTTATTCCCATTGTTTCCTTATTAGACGTAAGAGTGTTTATGCAATGTTTTTTTGATAGTCAGTGGTCAAACTATCATTAGCTTTGGTAATAAGCATTTGTTTACGACGCATCTCGTCGTAATACTTTCGTTCACATAGGCATTAGATAAACTTATAAATGTAATTTAAATGTGGACGAGGTACCATCCTAACCTAGGGATAGTATTTGCTTGATACCGACAGTAGTGGCTACGCGGGTTAAAGCGCTGCGTTAGGTCAAGGGGCCAAGCTCTCTGCTGACTCGGTAGACGCGTGGGTTCGAGCCCCACCGTCGGCTGTCCTTGAAATGGTTTTCCGTGGTTTCCCCATTTTCAACACGAGGCAAATGCTGGGACAGTACCTTCTGATAGGCCACGGCCGCTTCCTTCCACATCCTTGCCCAGTTTCATTCATCTTCATCCATTCCATCTCTCATCTCGACGCGCAGGTCGCTCACGGGCGTCGACTAGAAAGACCTGCACTCGGCCTCTCAGGAGGCTTCACGACAGAAAAAAAATTGCTTGATGTTAAATGTAAATTCTGCCGAGTCATTTGTTTGTAAATTTGCTACTCGTTAATTATTCATGTACCACGCGCCTAGTTTGCTTTGCTATTCTTTTCATGTAACTAGGATTTCGCGGGGGTCATTAACGTCAAAATAGGGATGACCCATAATTGTATTTAGATTAGCGGATTAGCCGATTTCGACCCTCGGAAATGATTAGGGGTCTTACTTGAATAAATTATTCACGAATCTAACTTAAGACTGGATCTCTTTTTATTGCTAGCTTTGTTGTTTGGATGTATTTCTTTGGGGCGTCTATGACTGTTTCTGTGCCCAATGACCCAGATCCCCTGGATAAAGCCTCTCGTGCTGAGCTAGCTCACAAAGAAATGCACCTGATCCTCAGGAGTTTGGGTTCGAAGAACGGGATCTTTCGAAGTGCCATCTTTTCGGCGGATGGTACCCGAAATACCACCTCTAACGGGCTCAATACATACAGTTTACATCCAGTTCACGGTAATGAATTAATAACATTAAGTAGCATACAGTAGTTTAAATACTACTACAGCTACTACTACTAATAATAATTACAATAATAATAATAATAACAATAATAATAATAATCATAAAATAAATAATAAAAATTTAGAAAAATACATAATACAATCAATTGTATTAGTCCTGTATTAGGGTAGGATTGAAGCAGCTGCGAACTTTGACAACTCTGTTTCACAGCTTCTGTGGGACAAATGCCGCCCTCAGGAAGCTAAAATACAATTTCACTCTACAAATGCTACTTACTTCCCATATTGACCTGTGGTCTAGAAGCTGCTACAATAACTCCCCGGGACAACAGCCGGATACAAGCAATTGAGATGAAAATTCTAAGATCAAGTAATTGGAAGACAAGACGAAACAAAATTTGAAATGAGTCACTCCGCCTAAAGCTAGGGCTTGACATTCTTGAGGAGTCGAGATTGTGATGGCTTGGTCTCCTGATAAGGATACCGTTTATTAGAGCACCCAAAGCCTATTCCGAAAGGGCAAGAGACCAAGAGGTAGACCTCGAGATGGGTGGGTGAAGCAAGTCCACAGAGCCTTGGCTAAGACTCTTAGCGTATTCTTACGGCTACCGGGGCTACCGGGGCTACCGGAGCTACCGGGGCTACCGGGGCTACCGGCGGTAGCCCAAGAAAATTACATTAAAAATAAATAACACTTTATTACAGGTTCAACAAAGCATTCAAACAATCGTGACTTTCATGCACATTCTTCTTTATCGAAAGAAATAATGGTTAGTGGGTAGTCAACGCGGTAACGCAGTTGAAACCGACCAAGAAAGCGTCAGCCTTACGCCGCTCTCCCCATCTCTCCGCACCCACCCTTGTTCTGTGCAGGCACAGCGCTCATAGCGAGCGAGTTGCCGCTACAGCCAGCGGTTTCTTTGAGTTAAGAGCGTTTAAAGCTACACATAGCCTAGATGTGAATATGTTTTAGAAGTTGTAGTATTTTCGATGTGTGATTTGTGTAAGTGTGTGTATGCTGAAGAATATTTATGTAGTGTTTTGTTTTAACTGTGCCAGTTGTGATTTTGTAAGCAGATTATGGAACAAGCACCTGCCGGGGCTTTAAATGCCAATGACTGTATAATAGAGAGTTTGTTAGAAGTTCCTTTCAGCCGTCGTCCATACATTGAGCAAGTTCATATTATACATTATACGCATAAACTGCAATTTGTGTGCCAATGCTTACACGTCATTTCACATCATATACATATGCTAGGTGGATTAGGTTATCTGGCAGTTCTAAACTGTCTAAATTGTATTGCTGGCCGTGTTTGTTATTTAGTCGTGAAGTTAATGTGTGGTCAAATGAAGGGTTTTCAAAAGCATGGCAGTTCAAAAGCAAGTTTTGTGTAATATTAAGCTCAATGGTAGCCCATATCTTCAGACCAGTATACGCCACTGGCTAAGAGGACCATAGAATGGAGGACAGTGGTGGAAGAAGAATGGTGGCAGGACGAAAAAAGGAAGGAAGGAAGCTTGTAGTTTAACGTGACCGTTAATCTTGAGATCATGAGCCACGGGACCTCCGTTTTACGTGGAATCCGAACCACAGGACATGGCATTTCACTTCGAAAATCTCACATGCATTGACCGGGAATCGAACCCGGACCGCCTTGGTGAGAGGCACGAACAGCTATGCAAGGGTCTTGTTCATTCCCACACCTGGAGTCGATAATCAATGATGATGATGATGATGATGATGATGATTACTTCATAGGCAAACAATCATGACAGGTGAAATCAATCGTGGAATCCGTGTTCTGTTTACCAGCTCATCATCTCAACATTGACCAACATAGATTACACCTTCGAAGGAAGTGTTACTGCTGATGTCCTGGAGCTTCATACTAGACAGGTTAACACCCCTGAGACATGCAGTAAAGATAATGAGGAAATTTTATTCTATAGGATTTAGTGTAAATAACTCAATAGTCAGTAGATTTATCACCTATCAGTAGTGGAAGAATATTTGATGAATGTCTATGTCACTGGAAGAAGGAAAATGTATCCAACTCAGGAACACATCGGGACTGCCGGTTCAGGAACTCACCACCCATGATCACCTGAGGGTATACCACGTATTGTTACCCAGTGTACGCTATGCTGGGGTAGACAAAATGCAGTCTGTTGCCCCTAATGCCGTTTCTACAGTCAATGCAAAAAGCAGTCATCATTGGGACAACCAGATTAGTTAGAAAATTCATGGATTAGTGAAAACAGTTTCTGAAAGAAGGTCATTGTGCTCCGATTTCTTATAATCTGTATAGTTGCTATATATTTACCAGATAATGTTCTGAGAATTTTTTTTAGAGTATGGCTTTTAGTGCCGAGTGTGTCCGAGGACATGTTCGGCTCGCCAGAGTTTGTAGCTGCTTCTATGCGGACACCCAAGGGGTGAGCTACAAGAACCGTCGCGTGTTGAGTGTTGTCTGGGGAGGAAAGTGTGATTGTAAGGACTAGGAATTGGAAGGTAGCGTCTGTGGCCTATAGTTAGGGACCAACACCGGCATTTGCCTGGAAGGACGATGGGAAACCACAGAAGGCCATCTTCAATGTTGCCGGCGGGGGGATTTGAACCTCCTCCCCTCTCGGATGTGAGCGACTGCCTGCAGCCACGCCGTAACGACCACGGCTAACTCACCCGGTTGAGAGTGAAGTAATAAAATAATAATAATAATTTATTTTGCTCTTTATTAGCCTTAAGGAAACTTGTCATCTTCTCTACCTTATGGAAGACAATCATGACCCACAGCTTCAGAATTCTGCTGAGAACGAAGTTAATGGACTGTCCATGTATTCATATGTAATCCTCTTAACACTCTTAGGAAAGATCTGAAGCGGACGAAGTTCAAATATTAGTTTAGGCTCTTGTGATCGTTAAAGAAATTAAGAGTACCATAAAGGTTGAGAGGAAGCCTGCTGGACCACCGAAAGACACGCCAGATGATTTAACAACATGCCATTAACAGAACTCCTCGCTTCCAATACTTTGTTGACTGCCCGCAGTCCTAAGCTAACTTTATAGCCTTGTAGGTACATTCCTTTTGGACCGTGTACCTACCAGTGTTACCAAATGTATCCAAAAGTCACTAAGGAAGGAAGGAAGCTTGTAGTTTAACGTGACCGTTAATCTTGAGATCATGAGCCACGGGACCTCCTTTTTACGTGGAATCCGAACCACAGGACATGGCATTTCACTTCGAAAATCTCACATGCATTGACCGGGAATCGAACCCGGACCGCCTTGGTGAGAGGCATACAGCTAGACCGCTGAGCCACCACGCAAAAGTCACTAGATATAGTGATTTGTCAATATGATTGGTGACAATATTATTATAAATTTTGTTTTGTCTAAACTAGGACAGCAACAAAATATTCTTCCCATATTGGTAGTAGCGACTTCCACCTAGCGATTTTCAATAGATATAACTTGTCAACACTGAAACCCGCAGAAATGAATTGAATGTACTAGCCAAAAAGCTACCGAGACCAATGAGCCCCTGGAAATTACTTATGGCCTATACTGTCCTTCCATTACGAGACGATTATTTAAAACAAAATATAATATAATTTGTGTTTGACCCTGGCTATCATATGTCAGAAAACTGTACTATAATGAGGCTCATTATAACACTATTTTTCATTATGAAACAGTTTCTGCCACCAATCAGAGCTCAAGAAACAGTTGTTTGACCAATAATTAGATAATAGATGCGCTGAGTTCCACGGCCTTCTAATTTAGATTTCACTGCCTGGCCTAGTATCATAGTAGGGTAATCGAGGAGGCCATGGTCAAATACAAGGCATTCTCTGCGTCTCATGCGCTCTGTTCAGTACATAAAACTGGCGAAATCTCGACAGATATTTATGAATATTTATTTTCGAACATAAAATAGTTATAATAATTATCGTCAAACATAAACAGTCGTATGCAACTCGCCTATAATGGTAATTAAGACACCCGTATGGAAATTATAAAACTCTCATACGCTCGTTTTTTAAACATACTCGTGTCTTAATTATTGCCATTATAGGCTCGTTGCATAATGTACTATTACGATGTTTGTTTTTGATTCTTTTAGGGGCTTTGCGACATCGTGGTCATGTAGCCTCGTGCACTTGGGTGCATGTCGAATTTGTCTGAAAATCTGTGTCACTGCGATGTCTGTACCAATGTGTATATTTGCAATATAGGTAGGATTTGGGTAGGGAGCGGCAGTGGCCTTAAGTTAGGCACCATCACAGCATTTGCCTGGAGTATAAACGGGAAATCTCGGAAAAAACATTTACAGGATGGCTGAGAGTCGAACCCACCTCTTCTCAATTTGCCTTATGAGAATAAGTGTTTCCATTTCTGGCCCTCAGACCGGTATTAAATGTCTTGGCGTATCAAGACCTCCAGGGCGAGAGTCAAGAATTCTAGCCGCTACACCAAGAGGTGGACGAATATATATAATTTAGACAAAATACAACAAAAATCTGTGTATATATTGTTTTATCCCTTGGTTGGGGGTGGGAAAACACGGTATGTGTATTTGTGCTAATTTAGAAAACTGCTTCCGAAATGAGAGTAGTGCCCCGTGATTGGGAAAGACTACTAGTGTAGTGTGTTGGTGTAGGTGCTTAATCTATTGGGGGCGTCCCTGCAAGATGCAATTATCTGTCAGGGGATGATTGTCTAGTGCCGGCTGCTAAACTAGCTGGCCAGCTGAGAAGGATGAGCTATTAAATGAATGTACAGCGTCTGTGATTCAGTGCTCTGCAGTCGAGTCGTGTGCTCGAGTACAATGGAATCTGACGATGCAGTTATTGGCTTCTACGGTCACGGGCAATTGTGACGAAGGTCAGGTGGGGTATGAGGATGTGAAGTGGAGTGTAATTAGTAACAAGCGTGTAGTTTACTGACCATGTATTTATTGGTCAGTAGATGTAGTTTGATGTCCCTCTTGGGGAGTTTAGACAAATATGAAATACAATTTGTGATGTGTACAAGTTTAGGGTAGGTGTTTACAAGAATTAAAGGAGTCTGAGCACAAACTGGTTCTCACCTGGCGAAAAGCTGGAACGGACGTCGGGCAGGGCCGCTGGCGAAGAACAGAGCAGAACAGATAATTCCTCTTGTCCAGGTTCCACTCTTATACGTTTCGGCGCTGCTTGGTCAGCATTGCGTCAATATAGCTGCCCCAGATAGTTGTTAGTGTAAATGTTTATGTGTGTTTTGCAAGTCGTTGGCTAACCTCCTAGGCTTAGGTGGTCGCCGCTTGCTGTGTAGAGATATGTTCTGGAATTATAATGTTTCCAGTTGGGGTGGTTTTGGTAGAAGATGGAGGGGTGGCTCTCAGGGGGTACTGCCCCCCTCCCGGGCTGTACAAGACTCCTCCGTCGTTAGTTCGCGTCCTCGCGAACGGGAAGTAAAGTGGGCGTGTCGTTGTGGTGATGTTTCGTCGTTTTCTGCTTGTCCCTCTTCTTCTTTTCCTTCAGTGTCGGTGTTGTGTTGTCCTGGTGGTGATGTGAGTTTAGCGTGTGCTCAGAGGGGGTGGGTTGTGGGTATACATAGTTAATTGTTTATCTAAAATTAATCATCATGAAATTCGACATTAAAAATAATAAAAATATAAAATACAGAGAAAATACATGTTTTTGAAGTTATATGCACGTTGGTATTATGCAGGAAGGAAAAAAACCCATGGTTGGACGGGTGGTTGTGCCGTCCGACGCTGTGTGGAAAAAAAATTGCTCCCTGCAAAGTATTGTATAAAAGATGGAAGAAAATAGAAAAACAGGTGCCCCAGGGTATAAGTTAAAGGTATATCAGAATGATTTATTGTTGGGATGAAACGGGACACCTTCACAAATTTTGTCGTTAGTAGAAAGAAAGGAAAGGAAAACAGTGTACTCAGTGTTGAGTGGTGTTACATATGCATACACTCGTGTGTTAATATTGTTGTGTGTGTCTAGGATTTACAATGTTTTTACAATTATGATACAATATAAAGTACTTATTACTATACCTTTCTGCTCATGAGCCTGATACCTTCTTTTTCACTCTCTAGGCCTTCTTTGAGCGCTCTCGTTTGGCTACTCCTTCTCACTTCGTTTGCTATTTTCTTTGTAGCCGCTGTTTAGTGGTCATGCCGCTAATTCATCTATTTACCTATCGTGAGTTTTTCCTCGTGGGTAGGAAAAAATCACCTTGGTAGCGAGGGGGGGCGCTTACTACCTCTGCGCTGCCCCTGTCTACCGTATGTCGCTCATTGATGAAGCGTTTCTATATGTGTGGTTTCGTCAGCATCGCTCGGTGCCCCACGGTCACTTGACGATGCTGATCGCAGCGCCGTCGCCTTATGGGCGCGACTGAAATGGGTGAAAAACAGTGTATGTGTGTACGTGTTTAAGCTAGGGAAAGTGTATTACATATGTGTGTGTGTGAAAGGTATATTTACAAAAGACATGTGTACAGTGCTGGTCATCTGAAAAAGTAAATACATCATTAATTAATTCCCCTCTTCGGTGGAAACGTACGTACGTAGCGCCTTCTGGTTTGCCTAAAATAGGATTCGGTGTTATAATCACATACATTTTGACTATATCTCGTGCACATACTTATGTCTGCTGTGCTTTTTAAGTCTAGCTTAACCTAAGCCGGCTAGAGTCTTATCTTAGCCTAATTTATTCTACTTTTTTATGTACCTGTGTAATTGTATGTCTCCTCAGTGTACTCCAATTGTGTGTAGTGTATGTGACGTCATCTTCACCTGATGTCATGATCATTTGTGCTCCCACGATGCTGCATTGGTGGGGCCTTTTGCTAAAAGAAAATGCATGTAAATTTAGTACATGTGGCCAATACATTATGTGCACATATCGCGCAGCGCTGTTTTAAGGGTCGACTTGGGTAATGACACCGCCCTTGAGACCTCTTCGGACGTCTCGTGTATCATCGGGGTCGGTTAGCTCCTGTGGCTGCACCGTACACCCCGCTGATGGGTCGGACGGCTTCAGTGCCTCCGCCCCGTTATGTTTGCCTATTGTTACTCTATTGCTTTATCGGACTTATCCTGGCAACGTCTAGCCGCCAGGTGCCGAACGCTCGATGTCGCGTTCGCATCGCATATTTCTTACCTATGTTAATGTGTTGTCGGACTTACCCTGGTAACGTCTAGTTGCCAGCTGCCGAACGCTCAATGTTAGTTAAAAAGTATTTAACCTAAGCTATATTAATTAATACTAAAAAAATATATATATATTTTGTATTTACAAGCCGAAATGGTCCTTAGTCTAATGCCGAAATGTGCTTTAGCTGCTGTTTTACAACAGCGCTTATTAAATTTGCTTACGTCTAAGTTGCCTTATGAAGGTAACTGTGTCTTATGTACTAGAATTTTGATCGGAGGCTCGTCCGGTCGATTTCTCTTCCGGGGGACCTTGTGACCTACTGTTGGGACCGGAACCCAGCAGTGGCCCGTAGTCCCCTCCCTTAATACTAATTGTCGACATCGCTCTCTTAATAATTAGTATAGGCCTGGGCGACTGCGTTGCTAAAGACCAAACGCCTCGCTCGGATATCCTGTCCGCTGATCTTATACCTGCCTGTGTTGGCATTATTCGCCATTTGTCATTTATTTGTATATTTATGCTGGGTTGCCCACAGAACCCCTTTTGGCAGCCCGTTGCATACCTATTTAATATCTCTGGCCGCCCGGTGCGTGACCATTTAAGCTCTGGAGACTCGGTGTCATCCATTTATGTGGGCACGGGTCCGAATGATCGCATTCATTCCATATGCATTATGTATTATTCATTTGTTATCATTTATTTGTTAAATCGTCTTCACCTTCTCTTCCGGGAAAAGGACTTGGCGGATCTAGAATTGGTCCCGCTGAATCCTGAGACCCTGCTTCACTTCCGCGAGTGGAAGACTAACTTCCCGCCATAGAAGCTCTACTTAGGTTACATGCTAACTAGAAGTCTAGTCCTAGTGTGGTCGTCTCTAGGTTCGTCTCCTGAGTCTAGCGTGGAGCTGGCTAATTCTCCTACTAGCCGTCAAAAGTCTCCCCTGCAGGTCTGGCTTCGATGATCGTGGCGCATAGTGGGTGTAACTTTCTCCGCCCAGGGGGCAGGCTAGGCACACCCTAGACTTCGACGTTTGCCCGCGCCAAGTCATCGATGCTTCAACCCTTCGTCTATTAGTCATTGATCTGGGTCAGGATCTGTTGGCGTCTTTCCCCGTCCCTGCCCTTCCGTGGAGCTTCTGCTCCCTCCGTTTACATCTCATCACCATCCAGTGTGATGTCAGACTCCTTTAAAAAATAAGTGTGATATGTAAATAAGTTTGTGTGTATTATGTAATTATGTATTTTTTTTAGTGTTCTGGGGTTGTAGGATCTTCTAATTGCATAGTCTACTTTAGGCTCGTAAGTGCCATGTCGGATTTCCAGCGGTAATGCCTTGGTAATTTCCTAGAGGTGTTAGTAGGTTTTTATGGCGTTGGGTCCCTTGTTATTAGGATCCGGGGGTGTTATTTGCTGAATGTGGTTAAAGCGTGGTAGGAAGGGGTGATGCATCGTTGGACTCCATGTTTATGATGGCCGGGAGCCGGTGATGCTGCTGGGAGGTACTTACAGTGAGTGGATGGGGTGGGTTAGTCCCAAGTGTTCAAAATTTGAAAAATGTCATGCAGGTGTAATAATAATAAAATCCCTGGTATGTGGATAGGATATTCCATGCTTTGGGACGGATGTGAGGCGTGTCCGCTCTCCCTTCGGGATAAGGCATGGGTCAAGGTATAATAAGTCTATGTCCCTTGCATGCGGGATTATTTAATAAAAATACTTGTTAATATAAATGTGGCCTCATCTCTCTACATAGAGATGTGCATTGCGCTTGATATTGTTTCCGACTCATCCCTAATATTCAGGTGTAGGCGTTTGGGGCCAAGGTGTAGCATACCTTGAATTGTGAGGAGCATGAAGTCTATCAACCCCGATGTATATTTTGAAATGTAGTCTAGCTGTTTTTGCTTGTCTGTATGTCTGTGTTGGATGGCGTTGTAAGTGACAGGGTATGTTGGGAGGAGGGTGTTGGAATGGTAGCCCGTAGTTGGTACCATAGCCATCCTGATGGCACTATCCATCTCTACTCCTGTTGTGGTGAGTCATCCTCTCTGAGTCACTATATGCTCCTTGGGATGTACGCTGGCTAAGTTGGGATGCCATAAAGTATCTCCTCTGTTCCAAAATACCAGTCTGTGGAATGGCTGTGGATCTGTGAAACCTATGTTGTGTAGAAATGTTTGTATCTGTTGGCACTGCCCTCGGGCTGCCCTTAGGAGGTTGGAGTGCAGTGACGCTGTGACGTCACGGCCTAATCTGGTTTCGTGTTCATAACGTTAGAGTAGCAAGTGACTGTAAGTATGAATTGTCATGGCCTGATCGCCTATAATGGTTTTTAAAGATAAAAAAAACAAGAAAAGAAGTTATTAGGGGGGGGTTCTTCCCTCATGGAATCTGTCTGCATCCGCCCCTGATTGTTGGGCGCGTGTGGGAAGTGAGTGGTCGTGGCTGTGACTAGCGCGGCTGCGTGTGTGAGGTCGCGTACCGCTGCCGCACGCTGGCGCGTGGGACGTTATCGGATAAGTCTTATCTTGTGTCGCGTGGCTAATTGTCAGGTGGCGCGTGTTGCATGTTAACAGCCTTGTTGATATGTTCCTGTATTCCTGAGATGAATCCGGCCCACATTATTTGTGCAGTACTGGATGCAAGGCCTATTGTAATGGCGCTGAATTCTGTGTCACCATTCTTGTCACTGTAAGTCGTTATGTTATTGTTTTTGTGTGAGTGTCATCATGTCTGCGTGTCAGTGTCACGTCTGGCTATGATGAGAATGTCTACCGGCAATAGTATGTCGCAACTCGCTGGAATTTGCTTATTCGCAACGCAGTGCTTTTTCGAGTTTTTGTTTTTGTATCCCTGTTTACAGGAAGCTTCTAATGTTACGTGAAGGCTAACGAAACGTGACTTTCGCTACTGTCTGCATGTTGACATGTGTTTTGCACTCTATGAGGGCCAATGTGTTAACCTGTGATGCTTTCGCCCCCAAGCGTACTTGGACTTTGCTTCCGCAATACCTCTGCTTTATGTAATTATCTATGATTTGTGTCTAGCAAGTCTATTGCCTATGTTCGGGGTAATCCAAGTTTGCCATGATTTTTGGCCCAATATGCGGTGTTACCTGTTTTGTGTGGAAAATTGTCTGCGAGAGTGGCGTCCCCTGTATTCAGGTGTCGGTCACTATGGTTCAAAAAGAAAATGTCTTGTGGTCCCCGTAGAAGCCTGGCGCTCCTGGTACGTCCCCTATTGGCAGTCCCGGGGTCGCTAATGCCCTAAGTAGTCTGTTGTAGCGAGTACCTTAGAACGGATCTACGCCCCTGTATCTATGTTAAAGAACCTTACTGTATTCATGATTGTGTGGCTCAGTCGTTTATGTGCTTGTATATGGCATTAGTACAATGCATCTGCCACCTCTAGTGAATGTTTGAAGCGTGAGCACAGTAATAATATGCCATTCATATACATATAATTTAAATATTCTTATGTCTATTTTCACTTTTGGCAATACTCTATGGGGCACAGTGTCTGTATGGGACCCTATGGTTTTTTACTGTATGGGATTGTGTATGCATGCTGTTTTTGCAATGCTGCCCGTGTAATTGTCTGTTCCCGTGTCCATATTCCTGGTTTAACTTGGACGTACTTGCGGACTGCCTTAATTTTGGCCAGTTTCCGTCAAGGTGGGAATGAATTTTCCCCTGTGAATGGGTCTATCTGGTGTCTAGTCGCGCTGGCTGGGTTTTCCGACTTTCTATGTTGAAAAAAAAACCGTGTGTTGTATGTAACCGCTCTTTCGTCGGTCGACAATTCTTGTTTGTCACGGCGTCCGGTTTTACTGGGTATTCGGACCCGTGATCCCGTGTAGCGCTCCGTGTTTTATGTCTGCGTTGTCTGTTGGGATTTTGTACGTCCCTAGTGTGGCCTCTGATTGTGTTGTCGCGCCAAAAATGCCGTTGGCTAGCTTACTTTTTGCCACGTTTGTATCGTGTTTCTGTGTGTTCGCACATGCCTTGGTCTAAGGCCTCGGTACTACAATTTCTGTGTTTTATGTACCATGGCGCGTATTGTATGTTTGAGATACGCGTGCGAAAATATACGTTAGTGTGAGTGTTTTGTGTTATTCGGAACGACCCTCGTACTTTAATTTCGGGAGTTATCCGGCTTTGAAAATGGCGTGAATGATTGTGTATGTTAAAGCCGGAGCGGAAGCGCTCTTAGCCTGTCTGGCGCACGCGAAAGTCGCATGCTCATGTATGTCTTATCGCTGACTAGCGATAGTGTCAAGTTTCAATTGTGTAGGAAGTACTTGCTTGCCTGTCTGGCGGTCCGCTTACCACATGTGTCGAGACAATGTGCGTAGGTTTGCTGACGTGCCTTTCTAATGTCTGCATATACAGTGTGCCTTGGGTTCCTCGTAATGTAAAAGACCCTACCTCTGTTCATATATTGTGTCCCCAAATTTTGTGTTATTGTAAACCTGGGGTGAATATATTCGTCGGTGGTAGTTAGATGTCTTTATGTACGTGTGTCTCCGGGCTTCTAGTCGCGTGTCTGGTTACTAGATGTCGGAGGCGGTTTTATTATTATTTTATGTATATTAATCCCTGTTAGCGTGACTGTCCCTTATTGCTGTATCCTCCAATTGGATAGCTACCCGACCTTGCACTCCTGGTATTCGGAAGGTCGCGGGTTCGAGACCGTCTTTGTTCAGGATAATTATTCCTGGTGCCTTTTGGGCCTGTGTCTCCGGGACAGTTTTGTCAGTGTTATTGACTGTTGGTATGGGATTTACGTTTAGTGTGTGACCTCAAAAATAAATAATAGTATTTTCCCCTGAACTGTGAGTGTTATCCCATGGTATTTATGCTTAGTTTGAGCGCTGTTATGGGGGACACGAAAAATTCATGCTATGGGCAGTGTAACCAATGGATCAAATATATACAGTTCAGCTTGGATAATTCGAACTTAAAGGGATTAGTAAAAAAATATCGAGTTTTCCAAAAATTCGAATTAAGAAAGTTCTTTGAAAAGAGTAGAGAAAATATATTGTATCACGTTTACATAATGATTTACGTTCACCAAAGCAGATTAACAGACGACGGTACCTTATAAAGATTGTATCGTGAATAATCTCAAAAGTTTGAAATGAAAAATAAAACCTAAATGTACTATTCACCTATTTAACGACGTTAGTAATACAGTAATCTAGTTAAGTCTTAGAGAAATCTACTGTTTTTCAAAATAGTTTGAGATTCTTAACTGTTTCCTACAATTAAGTCTCTCAGCCATCACAAAAGAATCTAGCAAATTGTAGGAACGGAAAACAGAACAACTTAGTCATTTCTACTTAAAAAGACCCGCCTAAGCTCTGTGATGTGGTTTGTTGCTTAGGCTGCACTCGGAACAGTTCCTTCAGGAACTGAGCCATATGACCCAACTGTTTGGCTTCCGATTGGCTTTTTACACTAAAAACTTTGAATTATCCAAAATATAATTCGAATTAACCACGATTATAAACCATTACAGGGTGAGTTAGCCGAGGTCGTTACGGCATGACTGCTGGCTGTCGCTCACATCCGGGAGGCGAGGAGGTTCGAATCCCCCCGCCGGCAACCTTGAAGATGGTCTTCTGTGGCTTCCCATCTTCCTTCCAGGCAAATGCCGGGGTTGGTCCCCAAGTATAGGCCACAGCCGCTACCTTCCAATTCCTAGCCCTTACATTCCAACTTCCCCCCCCCCAACGGTACTTGTAGCTCACCCATTGGGTGTCCGTCTCGAAGCAGCTACAAAACTGGCGAGCCGAACATGTCCTAGGACATTCCCGGCACCAAAAGCCATACGCAAAAAAACCATTGATTGCCTATAAAATGCTAGAGGCCAAGAGAAAAATTCGAATTAAAAAGATTTCGCATTATATAATTTCGAATTAGCCCCGTTCCACTGTATATACATGTAAAATGTACAGTTTTGTGCATGAGTCTTTGCGTGTTTACCCTCTACAGGGGTAGAACCTGTCTTTAGTGTCAATTGTAGTGTACGCGCCCCCTTGAAGGTCTTGGGAACGTTTCGGCATTTTAAGTGGAAAATTTTGTGTGTGGGAATATTTATCCAGGGGCTTGCGCGGTCAGTGAATTTCACTATAGTGCGCGCTTTCTCGCCCGTCGGGGTGAATTACTGCGCCCTGTCATGAAGGCATAGGCTTCAGGTTCCCATTGAGGCGCTTCTTTACTATCTTTCAGGGGTGTTTTAAGTAAAGCAGGCCTATGCCTACGTTCCCCGTTGTGCCTGTAAATAGGCGTAGGTATGCTGGCGCCTGAAGGGCTGTGTTGGGTCTGCGCTCCCCTATTAGCGTCTGTGTGCGTGTATGCCCTCTTCTCTGCCTGGCCGCGTGGGGGGGGGGGGGGGCAGTAAAATTTTCCTTAAACCCCGTGTATTTTGTTGTGGATGCAAGATAGTGTGTGCAGGCGTGAGTGTTACACCCTGGTGGACTGTAAATAATCCCCCTGTATGACCTTGCACTGGGGTGCATATGTTAGTGTCCGCCTCCATTCCGGCGAAATCGCCCTCTGAACTGGCGGTAAGGATCGTGTAATTGTCTGTGATTGCCCTGGCAATGTATTGGAGGGTGGTCTGACCGATTTCTGGCCTATGGCCACGGTAGACTCCTTCCCTCGCGTCTGCCTATGTGTGTAGGTTTGTGTGGGCTTATCGTGCTGTGGCACGGGCTCTACGTCCTCAGCCCATGACGTAGTTTCCTCCAGGTGTTTCTCTGTGTTATTGTATGTGTCTGAGAGCCCTGGCGTCAACTCCCTCTCGTTCGTCCGTTCTGAGGGGGTTGGCGTAGGTTCTGTCCCTAGGTCTGGCAAAATTGCCTCCCGGATCGGAGCTGAGGGACGTGTGTCCATGTGCGCTTGGCCGTGTAGTGTGTGGGAGGCTAGCGTGAACGATTCCTGGCCTATGGCCACGGCAGACCCCTTCCCTTGTGTGGCGGTATCGGAAATAGCCGCCCGTGTGTATTGCTTTACTTAGGGTTTTTGCATGCTGTTGTATGTCTATGCGAGGGTGTTCTGTTTGATGTGTTCGCTCAGGGCGCGTGTAATTGCCGGATGTCCCTGGCCATTGCCATCTGTTTGGCTAACATGTAAATGATTACTATGGTCATCCCGGCGTTCCATGCTATAGTGGTAGTTGTTGTTGTGTCTAGGTCGTAGCAGTATCTGTGAAGTGCTGGTATTTGTGGGGGCTGTCTGTGGTGTTTAAAAGGTGTTTCCGTGACGTTAAATATCGGAATGACCGACGACCAGTTGGCATTAAGTATCGCAGTTATGTTGTCATACAACAGCGGCTTCGTCTGTAACAGCTCAAAATCGTGTAACTGTAACTGTACTTGCTTCGTCCATGCCGCCGGTAGTGTATGGGTTATGGCGAGTTCCTTTACCATTTTCGCGTCACACGGAAGCGCATGTGGTATTAGGATGTTGCCGCCCTCTGTGAGTTGGCAATCGCATGGGAGGTGTATTTCTATAGCCCCTGGCGGTGCCTCCATGTATGGGTGTAATAGGGTTGTCCTTCCTTCTGGGCATTGGATACCCATCTCCGCTGTTGGGTTTGTGATGACAAACTTGTCCATGTCAATTTGTGCGATAAGGGCTGTCTGCGATCCTTCATCGCATCTGTACGCGCATGACTCTAGTATTTTGTCAGTTGGCGCGTTGTTGTAGGGATTGACGGCGCAGGCAGGCTGAATTGTTGCCACCTCCTGGAACCGTGGTATGTAGCATAGCGCATTTATCTGCACAATGCAGTCATGTAGCGCATTCCCTGTTAACACGCGGATATCGTGCCCGTTAACTGCTAGCAACGTGGGTTCGTGTGTCAATGTGCACGTACCCCCTAGCCACTTATATGGTATGGGGATGTATTCAAATAAGTTCCACCGCGCGTTTTCCTCGATTATGGGTTTATTTATTTTTATGTGTAGTCTGTCAGCATGATATATACACGAGCATATTGGCTTCGTGTAGTACCAGCTTATTTGTTCGATAGAAGTGGCTAATTGGTATCTATGTTTCCCGAGTTTATATTGGAGCTTTGTTAAATCCTCGCGCAGAGTGTCTGTATGTATAGTATTTTCTGGGATTTTGTGTTGTCTGCATGCCATCAAATCCTGCTGTTTGTGCATGCTCATAATCGCATGGTAAATACTTATGGCGTTTCCCATAGCCATCTGGGCCGTGGAAGCCAGCATACTGTCCTGCGCTTCTTTGTCTGCTCGGGTCGCATTCGCGAGTGTTTTTAATTGTTCACCGATTGTGGTAATAGAGTCGTGTACTGTGTGTGTCCAGTTGTTTAACTTGAGTGTGGTCTCGGTCAGATCCTTATGGTTCGCGTGGATCATTTTGCTTAAATTGTCTGTGTAACTCGCGATTTGCTGCTGTGTCATGTGTAGTGTTTTACTGTCTTCTTCTGTAGCAACGCCACAGCAATACTGTAAAAAGTTGCCTATAAACGTGAGTTCTCTCATTTCCCTCCCCCGCGTGGTCTGCATGGGGGCGAATGTTCCTTGGAGTTGTTCTGTAGCGCCGTGTATGTTAAGCGTCTGTTCGATGGCCTCCCATAGTGAGTGTATTTGGGATTTGTGGTCGTTCCCTGTTATAGACGGGGGTACCGGGTTGTATTCTTGCCTTACCGGTACATCATAAGTGATGGGTATATTGCCCTGATAGACCGTATGTCCCCGTATGTGCTTCCAATGCACGCCGTGGGTAAATTTACCCTCGGCCCCCTTGGGATTTGCTCTAGGGCGTTTGTGAGTATCCCGCTAACCATGAGGGTGAGTAATAATGTATACGCGTTCGTATGCCTCATTGTGCCCGTGGTGTGCGTACTGTGTATATATATGTATATATATAAAAAGTTTTTGTTGTGTGACTTCTAATGTATGAGATTTCTAATCCTTTCTAGGGGGGGGGGGGGCTGGGTTGACAAAAATTTCCCTTGCGTTGTTAGAGTAAAGGGAAAAATAATATTTTCTCTCAAAATTTTTTTTTTTAACTTTTTGCTTGGCTGTTTGCGGTCCGGATCGCTTCTACCACGAGGGCTCGTTGTTTGAGTCCCTACCCTTGTTTTGCGTGGTAGCCGCGCCTCCACCAAATATGTTATATCTCTTGGTTGGGGGTGGGAAAACACGGTATGTGTATTTGTGCTAATTTAGAGAACTGCTTCCGAAATGAGAGTAATGCCCCGTGATTGGGAGAGACTACTAGTGTAGTGTGTTGGTGTAAGTGCTTAATCTATTGGGGGCGTCCCTGCAAGATGCAATTATCTGTCAGGGGATGATTGTCTAGTGCCGGCTGTTAAACTAGCTGGCCAGCTGAGAAGGATGAGCTATTAAATGAATGTGCAGCGTCAGTGATTCAGTGCTCTGCAGTCGAGTCGTGTGCTCGAGTACAATGGAATCTGACGATGCAGTTATTGGCTTCTAGGGTCACGGGCAATTGTGACGAAGGTCAGGTGGGGTATGAGAATGTGAAGTGGAGTGTAATTAGTAACAAGCGTGTAGTTTACTGACCATGTATTTATTGGTCAGTAGATGTAGTTTGATGTCCCTCTTGGGGAGTTTAGACAAATATGAAATACAATTTGTGATGTGTACAAGTTTAGGGTAGGTGTTTACAAGAATTAAAGGAGTCTGAGCACAAACTGGTTCTCACCTGGCGAAAAGCTGGAACGGACGTCGGGCAGGGCCGCTGGCGAAGAACAGAGTAGAACAGATAATTTCTCCTGTCCAGGTTCCACTCTTATACGTTTTGGCGCTGCTTGGTCAGCATTGCGTCAATGTAGCTGCCCCAGATAGTTGTTAGTGTAAATGTTTATGTGTGTTTTGCAAGTCATTGGCTAACCTCCTAGGCTTAGGTGGTCGCCGCTTGCTGTGTAGAGATATGTTCTGGAATTATAATGTTTCCAGTTGGGGTGGTTTTGGTAGAAGATGGAGGGGCGGCTCTCAGGGGGTACTGCCCCCCGGGCTCTACAATATATTTATGGAATTTAGAGAAATACACGTTCATATGGAAGAATATAGCCTATATTTTAGCCTATTTTCAACTTTGAAGAAAATAGGCTTATGAGATCACCTTTTGTCCATGTGTATGTGTGTCTGTGTGTGTGTGTGTGTGTGTGTGTGAGAGAGAGGTGTGTGTGTGTGTTCCCTAATAACTTCTAAACCGCTGGAGCGATTTCAATGAAACTCGGTAAGTTCATAGAACTATTCCGGACGACCCCAATCGTGCCCTTCAAATTTGGTTACGTCTCACCAATCCAACATGGCGGCTGTGCGAAATATTTCACCAGCAATCAATATCTCCGAAACTATTCCCGATATCACCATGAATTTTTTTACGGTGATAAAGGGAACTACTAGAAGTTCACGTATGTGACTTTTGAAAAAGTGGTAACTACAAAACGAACATGGCGGCCAAGCGAATTTGAAAATTTTAAATAGACCTTTCTCGCGACTTAATGTTTCATAAGCAATGAAATCTGGTACAGGAAATGTTTATACACATTGTAATGTACTGGTATCTAATTTAGTTCAATTGTTTACATAACCTCAAGATGGCGGCTGTGCGAATTTTAAAATTAAGTTTTTATTTCTTCAGTCGTAATCATGCGATCGAAGCGAAAGTTTGAATAATGAACCTACGCAGTAAATTTCCTTTAATGGCACATGACTCTATGGATTATACATTTAACAATTCAACATGGCGACCATCCGAAATATTTAGACGACTCTGAATATCTACGAATCTATTATATTAATCAAACTGAATATGTTTATGTTCATAGGGGCTATGAACTTAAGTTCACCTAAAGGACTTTAAATAACCTGGTGATCACAAATCCAACATGGCGGCGACGCGAAGTATAAATATTCACATGGACGTTTCTCGCAATTTAACCATCCTAGTGCAGTGAAACTTGGTACAGTAAATCCTTATACGAATGTTAATCCACTGGCATCTAATTTATTTCAATTGTTTCCATAACCACAAGATGGCAGCTGTGCGAAATTTTAAAAATTTACCTGTTACTTCTTGTGTCCTAATCATGCGATTGAAGTTTGAATGCTACACGTACACAATAATCTTCATGTAGCAGTACATAACTCTAGGACCTACATATATAAAATCTAACATGGCGACCATCCGAAATATTTAGTTGGTTCTCAATATCTACGAATCTATTACAGCAATCAAACTGAAATTTTGTATGTTGATAGTGGCAATTAACATAAGTAGGATATATGAAAATAGGCTGTATAATTCTTCACGGAACTACTTGTTAACTTATTTTAAAGGAATTGTGAGAAGGCTGCTACAGGCAATCAAACGCATTTATGTTGATAGTCAGCAGTGGGAATTGATAACAGGATGAGCTCATGGTTCAAGGTTGTTACAGAAGTGAGGAAAGGCTATAATTATTCACTACTACTGTTTATTTTATACTAGCAACCCGCCCTGGTACCTTTAATGCATTACCCAGCGTAAGTCTAAAAGGCGTATTTTTTGGATGTCAATGAACTACGGCCTATATCCGTTTTTTGTCTCAGCGTGTTGGATTAACATCACAGACTTGACTATTAGGCTATAATATCATGTAGCTAGCATATGCAACGAATTCTTGTCAGATGTAATTTAAGAATGGTGAGGTGCATGCAACACAAATCCCCCTTCCGTCCAATCTAAACTTGACTGTTATTCTGCTGAATGAAGGCTGAAACTGGGGTGATAGACTCGCTCGCTAGCAAGCTCGTAAACTGTCTCCGAAGATAGTAATTGAATGGAGATTTTTGGAAGAAGTGAAAACGTAGAAGTACTTATAGAGGGCGATGTATTGAAGATAAAGATATGCTGTCACGGACTGTTTATGTAGAACTCTCCATGCTAAACAATTCTTACCCGTACACTCAATGCATATAGTTAATTATTTTTAACGGGTTTACCAGCGTAAGCTTAAAAGGTGCACGGACGTTAGGTTATTTGACTGGATTCACTGAAATCGTTACTGCTCAGCTTCCTTTGGTCATATACAAATTATTTTCTACAGAAACCTTCCTCGAGATATCCTTTACAGAATGGTGAAACCCGCATCAAAATCCATCCAGTGGTTCTCGAGATTACCTGTTACATCCAAGAATCGGGGACTTCGTTTTATACTATGCAGAGATATGGACCATTTGCTGAAGCACATAAACTGGCTAGGTGGGATTAAATTAGGTGTGAATCAGGTAAACAGTCTGGCATACGCTAAGAAACTGTTTGTGATTACAGACTCCGTTGAATGATTAGAAGCAAATATTTTAAGACAGGCTTGCTCAAACAGGGCATTTCGCCAAGCGGGCGCCTGCTCCGTGCTCGGGCTACGACTGGACAGAGTAGCTGCGTTCAGTCTTGGCAGCGTAAACCAACCGATTGCCTCATTAAGTAGGGGTAAATCCCTTGAACGTTTCTTCCTTTTGCTTGACCAGGTAAATCTGTTTATGGAAGGTCTCTTCCGGAGCTTTCTGACCCTCAATGTTTTTATTATTATTAGCGTATGGCAAGGAAATTATATACATAATATATACAATATATACACAATAACAAAAAAACATTGATTCACTTCTGGCATTAGTGTTATCCCTTATAGCTGAATGTCCAACTTTTGAACCCACTGCAGTGCCTCCGCTGTTGGTGATAGAAAGTCTTCCAACCTACCTGGATATGCCCGTAGTTGACACGCTTAAAATGTGGGGAATGGTCTGGCGAGGGGCTCCACAATCACATTCTGGAGATGGTACAAAGTTCCACTTATAGAGGGAATCCCTGCACCTTCCATGACCTGTCCTGATCCTGTTCGGCCTCGACCAAGTTGCACGCGGTAGTTGGAATCCGTTAGCAATTGTTTCCCCTCTGAGGATGTTATGTAGGGGCAAGTCAGTGCAGTTATTCCAGCGGCCTTTCCATTCATCCAAAGCATCGAAGTTGGTGGATGTCTTCTGAGCAGCATCACAAAGAGGTGGATGTCGTGATTTCAATCTTTGGAGACTAAGAGCTGGTATGTCGCCTAGAACAGGTAGCAGAGGATTCTTGCAGATCTTGTTGTACTCTCGAACAAGAGCGCGGGATCTTCGTAAGTCAGGTGGCATTATACCAGACAATAGTGGGAGCCAGTGGACTGGAGTTGGTCTGATGGTGCCAGATATAAGACGCATGCTGGTATTCAATTGTGGGTCAATATACTTCGTACACGGGCTATTAAGCCACACGGGAGCACAATAGTCGGCAGTAGAGAAAACCAGTGCTAAGGCTGAAGAGCGCAGGATGTTCGCAGCAGATCCCCAAGTAGTACCAGTTAGCTTCTGAATAATATTTTTTCCGGTTTTCAGTTTCTTCGACAAGTTCAAAAGATGTTGCTTGAACGATAAAGTCCGATCCAAGGTGACACCAAGATATTTGGGAAACCTATTGTGATTAGGTACTCTCTTGGAAAAGGTTATATTTAGTTCGAAGTTAGCAAGCCGGTTACTCAAATGGAAGCAAGAGACCTCCGTCTTGGCTGTACTGGGCCTGAGTCTCCAGTTCCTGAAATATTCTGTCAGGGGGGATAAGTCCTTAATCAAAATTTCTTCAGTTTTCTCAATGATCTTGTGTTGTGTGGCCAGGGTCAAGTCATCAGCATAGCAGAACTTTCTGGATATTGTTTCTGGAAGATCAGAGATGTATAGATTAAACAGTAGTGGCGACAAAACTGATCCCTGAGGCAAACCATTATGCAGTTTTCTCGCTGAGCTTTTCTCTACACCTAAACAGACCTGAAATTTCCTGTCACTGAGCATGTTGTTGATAAGCTGTGCAATTGTTCTGCAGGGAATAGCTCAGAGTAATTTATAAATTAATCCTTCCTTCCATACGGTATCAAAGGCAGCAGTGAGATCCACAAAGACAGCAGATGTTTTAAGCTTTTGCTGGAAGCTGGCCTCAATTTAAGATGTTAATGAAAGTACTTGATCACAGCAGTTTCGGTCTGAAGTCTGCCTGATCCACAGGAATGAGTTATAAAATGGTTGACCCAATTCTGTTGTAGATAAGCCTTTCAAAGAGTTTGTAGCAACAGCTAAGGAGGGCTATTGGTCTGTAACTTTCAGGTCTATTTGCAGGTTTTCCAGGCTTCAATATGGAAATGACTTTAGCTTTCTTGAAGTCGGGTGGGATTTGTCCAGTCTGGAGAATATCTGTGAAGAACTGTGCCATCCATCTCTTTGCATTGTTTCGCATATGTATGAGGAATTCTGGATGAATTCCATCGAAACCAGGTGTCTTGCCAGGTTTTAGTTCTTTGAGGGCCTCTTGAACATCAAGGGCTGTAAAGGGACGTGAATAGCTAGACATGCGAGGTGTTGATGATTTCAGAGCACGAAGCTGGTATCTAACATACTTCGTATGTTTCTTATCGGATGGAGCTCAGGAAGTTGTTACAATATGGGAAGCTATTTGGTCTGGTGTCACCTGAGGTTGACTCTTTACTACTGGTGTACCTCCCCTAGCCTTCTAAGAAGGCCCCAGGCTTTTCTGATAGAATGAGTGAAATCTAAGCTTTCGACTGTTTCAACCCATCTTTGTCTTCGGCAGTCATCCAAGCTAGCCAGAAGTATGTCAGCAGTTTCTGCATCTCTGTTTTGTTCGAAATTCTTAAACAATTCCTCACTCTCGGTATTCCAGCCAGGAATATATTCTTTCCGAGACCCTAGCATTTGTTACCGACATAGTAACTAGCCATTTGAATACTCGCAATGCTTCTTTGCAAGGAAAATGTCAATTACTAATTTCTCTGGTTTCGAAAATTCGCGCAATGCAAATTAATTTGGAGATATCGCGAAATCAATTCCAGGACCGTATTGACGCATTTTCCGAATGTGACGAAATTCGCAACTAACATTAAGAATGACCTTCTTCAGTCATTCGTTGAGTCTCTAGATAAGCTCAATGTAGAATTTGCGAAAAGATTCTTTGATTTGAGGGCACTTGAGCCAGATTTTGATATCTTCATGTCACCATGTTCGGTTGACGTCGAAACTGTGTCTGCAGAGGAGCAGTTAGAATTAATAGATCTGCAGTGCGCCGAACAGCAGGCTGTACTAAATGGGATCATAAGAGAAATGAGGATGTGCTGAAGGAACTAAAAGTGAAACCAATAACTACATACATTTGTGGCTACCAAGAGACTGGAAATATCATGTCCAAAGGATGGAACCTGGAAGTTTACCAAAGGAGATCCTTCGCTACCAGCCATGGGGAAATAGATCGATAGGACGTCCGATGAAGAGATGGAGGGAAACTGCAAGACCTTAACGGGACATTTGGCCCAGTACTTGGAAGAAAGATGATGATGATGATGATGATGCAATGTGACCGCTTTATTAAGGAGAAGTTAGGAAGGGCAAATGCCATCATTCAGTTTATTCTTACCTTCCACGGGAATAGATTTCCGCGACTACATGTGAACGCGGCAGTTATGTTGTGCATGTTTTGTTCTACATATTTATGTGAACAACTTTTCTCCGATTTAAAGCTTTGCAAATCGAGACATTGATCACAAATGACAGATAGCCATCTGAGGGCCGTTCTTCGACTGCACACCAGTAGTAGTATTTGCCCAGACCTTCCCTCACTTACAGCAAAACATGGGACATATACATCAGAATGTACACACATGAATTCCAGCATTTTTGTAATGTAAATATGTAATGTAAATATATTGTCAAGTAATTTATTTATTTAGCGTATGGCACATTAGAACATTAAATTGTCACTTTCATGAAATTTGACACAAATCACAGTTATTAAAGTACAACTATCTACATAAATCTGTATACAAGTATTTGATTTCATTTTGTAAATGGATTTTTTGTAGTACGGTACTTGAAATTTCGATCAACTTATGCTTCTATGGTTCATAGCTGGAAAGCCATGAGAAGGGCTATTTGTATTCACGTTTTGTGACATCAAGCAATATTTTGAGCCAGGAGATCATTGGGATTGTCTGGATGCCTGAACTCCTTGGTGTAGATGTTTCCCATGGAGTGACCGTTCTTTAGCACCACTCGGGGAACACGTGTAGCTTAAGGAATGCTACGGACGCGAACAGTCTTTTTCCCCCATATTGTCAATAATAAAACAGTATTGGATTGAACCTGCCACTCCTAAATCCCTATCGCCGCTCGCAATGCATGCCCGGTGAGACTGGGCACGCTCACTCGCTTTTCTCGCTACACTGTGACGTATAGTATGCATGCTGGCAAACTACACGCAATTACGGCACGCCTGCCCAGCTGCACTGGGCCGGGGTAAACGGGCGCCCAGCTGACCACTCCTGTTTTAGAACTTGAACAGAAATGCAGGGAATATGGTATGCAAATAAGCATTTCTAAAACGAAAGTCATGTCGGTGGGGAAGAAACACATGCAAATAGAGTTCGAAGAAGGAGGAACTAAACTGGGGCAAGTGGGCTATTTTAAGTATCGTATTTGGGCAGTTCTTTTTTCTATCTGGATGGTAGTACGGAACAAGAGATAGATTCGAGGTGCAGAAGAGGCAATGGAGTGAGTTTTCAGTTGCAAGACGTAGCGACGAAATTCTCCCTACATCGCTCAGTCTTTAGACCGACCTTGCTGAATGAAAGTGAGAACTGGGTAGATTCTGGCTATCTCATACGTAAGCTTTTTTTTTATTCGTGTCAAAAGCACATACATTGTATGAAGTTAAATGCATACTATATTACGTAAGCTATAGGTAACTGATATGAGAGTAGAACGACTGATTGTTGGGACAAGTAGATGGAAGCAATGGCAGGAAGGTACAGGTCATGAAGAGATAAAGGCCGTTAGAAATGATCACGCCAAATGTGGCTGTTTGTTTGAGCCAGCTCAGAAGGTAGGGTCATGCGAAGAGAATGACTAAGGATAGATTACCTAGGTTACTGAACTCGGCTATAGAAGGTAAGAGAAGCAGAGGTAGACCTGGGAGGTTATGATTGGATTCAGTATTT
Source organism: Meconema thalassinum (assembly GCA_946902985.2). Taxonomy (NCBI): domain Eukaryota; kingdom Metazoa; phylum Arthropoda; class Insecta; order Orthoptera; family Tettigoniidae; genus Meconema; species Meconema thalassinum. The sequence goes on from OX336394.1 coordinate 225,046,875, forward strand.
TAACGATTTCAAGGCGTGAAAACAGAGGAGGCCACAGTATTAACTAGTCTACTAATGGAAATGTAGGCAATTTATTCGCAAACACTGACTTGTGTCTAAAGTCTGTTCGCCGAGTAGAGATAGCGGAAGGAAACACAGTTGTACACGGGGCTGCCCGCAAGGGGTGCATAGAGCTGTGCCTGTTGAACGTACGCCAACTTCAGTGCTGTGTATAGCCTACAAGTGAAGCGGGCTGACTTATCGGTTACATGCTACAGCGCGGTTCATTTATTGTTTGTTTATGTGCTTATTTAATTAATTGATTAATAAGTTCTTAAGCTTATGACAGGCAACAGTATACAGTGCAGCACAGCACTAAGTGCAGCAAGTCTTATATTTTCTAGGGCTACGGCATGGCTAATGAGCTCAAAGCTTCTTGGTCACCCCTGTCCGGCCGAGTCGATGACGTGACCTGGGCGTGTTTCCCTGTCCGGGTGGCATCGACTCGGTGAATAGACTTTAGACTGGACGCAGAAAGGCAAAATAGTCTCAATTGAAATAGTATGAATGTATGAAATGGAGGTTGGGATACAGTTCACGCCTCGGTTTTTGGCCGGTCATTCCCGGTTTCGCAGTCGTACAGAGGACAGTCTGTGAGCTTCACGCATGCGCAATTGATACGTGAGTTTTCAGTTGCGCGGAAATGAACTCATAGGCCTATATCAATTACACATGCCTGAGGTCCACCACCTGTCCTCTGTTGTACGACTGCACAATCGGGGCTCACCGTCCAAAAACCGTGGTGTGAACTGTACAATACTCTGCTCACGCATGTTCATTGGGGAGGGCAGATCTGGCAGCCTTGTAATGAGGGTAGAAATCACTCGTGACTCTATTTGACATCTATGGTGCAGCGCATCATTTATGATGAATGGCAGGTTTGGTCCCAGGCCCTCTTATATGGCGCGTACTTCGAAATAGGCACTATTGCCGTCCTCTTAATTTTCCTGAGAAGTGTTGTGTGCGTGATACAATCTCAATGACTGAAGCATGCCGGCAGGTGAGTGATGTTGCATAGCAACCTCACTAGTCGAGTTAATGATGTAGGAAGTGCGAACATGGCAATAATTAGTATTCAAGAATTGCCTCCAGCATACGTTCACAATATGACCTATGACGTACTCAACGAAATAATAACTTGTAGTCATAGGGCAGAAATAGGTTAATGTACTTGTATTTGTTTTGTACATGATTACTGTTGTATAGAACAGCGGATACAGTTGAAATAATTGGTATCGGCTCGGCCGGGTGCAGAATCATCAAAACGATTTTTCGGGGTGTTAAGCATTTCTTGATACCTAACGTTTTGCTACCAAGTATGGCTAGCATTATCAAAACATATGTAGCCTTTTTTCATTTTATGAAAAAATAGTTTTATGAGATCACCTTTTGTTTTGGAGACCAATTTCAATGAATCTCGGTAAGAACAAACTACTATCTCGTTGGGCCTCGGCCGTGCCTTTTGAAGTTTGCTCTTTATTCAGAGCTTATTATCAGGCAGCGGGTTCTTAGTACGTAAACAGTGCTATCAGATTAGTATCGCAAGTCAATACAGTCATCACAATAACACAGGTTATCAGATACATTCCAAACACACACACACCCAAATACACGGAACCATGTGACCACGATGTCGCAAAGCTCCTAAATGAATCAACAACAATTACAACGCTATTTGTAGTTGTGGTAGTATTCATTTTCATATGGGCTGATGATCTAGATGTTTAGTCCATTAAAAGACAACTACCGCCATCTCAAAAATTAAAATTTTACAGAGTTTAGGATTAGCGAGTATTCTGAGCTTCCATGTTTTCTAACAATGAAAAGAGAACCCAGCAATGATGTTTTGCCGGTTCACATTAGCGATATTACCATGTGTGACGGAATTAAAAGGCTATAAAAGGTTTTACAATCAATCCAACAGCAAAAAAGTATTACAAACAAGTATCCCAATGTATGAGAACACTGATTTTGAAAAGTTAATAATGTTTACTCTGTTACTTTAGTCTGACGTGAAGTTAATCTCGACTGCGGCTCGAGGCTGAAGTCAGGCAGGTACAGGATTTCACTTGACAGCTGAACTTGCCACTCTACTGTGGGGAACGTTGTTGATTGTCTGACTCACAGGTGTGGACCACCTCACACCACGCTGCAAACCCTTTATCTCAACCTGCTTCTTATTTATTTCAAATTGGCCTTTTACTTTCTGTTTATGCAGGGGCTCTCAGGTTGCATGCGTCGGTGCAATGTGCAAAAGACCACTCCACAGTGCAAACCCCCCACTACTCGAGTTTTAGTAATAGCGGTGTCTCTTTCTTTATCTACGCTTATCTCGCTTAATCCACCTGTCTGCCCCTTCCTCACCTTCTCCACTGTTTCTTCCTCAAATTACTGGTACAAAGCTCATTTGTGATTACATAATGATCTTCTTCAAGATTTTTCAATTTCCTTACTTTTCTGTATGTACTTTGTTCAATAGATAATTCCACCTGAAATCCGACGTGAGGTTGCTGCTAGATATGAGAAAAGCAAGGCTACGACTATGGAAGCTCATCCTTTGTATGCTTGTCAGCCAGCATATCCTAGGCTGAAATCAAGAAAGACCTTCTTGAGCTCTTAACCCTTTATGGGATAGCGGTCTCTATATTAACCACCTGTCATAAGGACAGTTTATGGTTTCGAAGATGCTGATGGTTTAATCTTTCAGCCAAATTTCTGAGGGTTTTCATACCGAAATTAAATAGTATACACGTATCTACTTGACGAAATGTGCTGGATGAAATTTAGAAAAATTAAAACTAAAAACATTAACATCAAAGTGTAAAAATAAAATATAAATATATAAATAAATATCATAAAAATAAAATTTCAATAATAAAAGGAATATAACAATTAAAACAATAAACATAACTATTAAAAGTATTAAAATAATTATAAAAATAAATTCGAAATAAATAAATTAGTTGAATAAAAATGCTAAAATTAAATCTATAAGAACATAAATTAAAAATAAATATGTAAACATAAAAATTAGAGAAACAAGAAATAACAATAATAATGAAAAAAATCCACAGCCTGCTTCCAGTCAACCGACCGGGTCAGGAATGGACTGAATGAAGGCCCCATCTAGCGGCGAGGATATGAACTGTGCCGGCTGCCGAGGCCTGACGCACTCCTCTGGGGCAATGATTAAATGAATGACAGATGAAATGAAATGATAGTTGAGGTTGGTGCTGGAATGAAATTGTGACAGGGAAAACCGGAGTACTCGGAGAAAAACCTATCTGCCTCCGTTTTGTCCAGCACAGATCTCACATGGAGTGACCGGGATTTGAACCACGGATCTAGCGGTGAGAGGCCAGCGTTCTGCCGCCTAAGCCACGGAGGCTTAATAATAATAATAATAATAATAATAATAATAATAATAATAATAATAGGAATTGCTGGTACAGGTTAGGTTAACATTACCACAAATATTCCGTTTAAAATAGTTTAATCTATGCCCTGTATTGTGTGCTTATTACTCCGTTTACTCAATTAGTCCAATTGGGCCCCTATAACAGATATTAATTGTGTAATGTCGTTTATTTAGTTAGAAACAAGGGTTAGAATTGAGTTAAATGGCATCAGTTGGATCACGTATTTACAAAGAATCTGCGTGGATCAGTCAAAATAACACACTGGCATTCACAGGAGTGTGGTAAACCTTGCCATAGGTATCAAAGGCAATACCCAGGCAATACCTGGCTGAAGGTATAAAAAGCACACAGGAAAGGCAATAATAGTAATTTGCTTTAAGAAATGTCACTGCCTGTGATACGGCAGGTTACCTCTAGAACCACCGCTAGAGGTGACAATACGCAAACCGGTGGCAGTGGGATGACAAGCTGCTGTCCACCCACCAGTAGACCCGAAGAAGCTCCAGCAGCTCAAGACGATATTGGCGGTACACAAAATCTCGAGTCTCGCACCGCACCTGACGGCAGTGCCTTTGTAATAAATACAACCACTCTCGCAGGTAAGCCCAGAAAACGCATGAAATGGGAATCTCATATGAATGAATATATCATGCGGGCATATTATCGAATAACTCGTCTTGAAACAGATATAACAAACTACCGCCAAGCCCTGCATGCGGCTTTCAAGCAGCAGTATCCTCTGTTTAGCATCACTGAGCAACGAGTCGCGGATCAAAGAAGAGCAATTGTAAAGAATCATTTAGTTCCCGACCCTGTTCTGGATCGAATCAGACAGGAGATATCTCATGAACTATATCCCTCAGCTGCAAGTGGTGAAAATAGCCAAATAAATACTGATAATGAGGTCTCCATGAATGAAACGACTCACGTAAATGAACCTCATAATGGGGAAACAAGCCATCATTCCAAGACCCAAGACGAATTTAATTCAGCTCTGCTTGAATATGCAGGTACTGACCCTACCCAACGTCCAATACTTCCGAGGCAGCAGTCTTCCCGCAAGTTTGCCATGGTGTTGAAAGAACTGAACGAAACCGTACTTCCCAACTATTTAGAAGAGCACCAATCTTTCATGGAGGTTCATACTGCTATCTATTGTGCAGCACTAGCTGCAGTACGAATTAATGGGGGTAGGCCACGCCGTCCAAACCAACAGTCTGCTGCAAGGAAACCCAGCGATCCACCATGGGCAAAACGTTTAAAACAACGCATTGAACAACTACGCCAGAATGTGAACAGACTGCAACAGTATAAGAATGGAGTGAGAAGTAGACGTCTGAACAACCGCATACGAAGGATCATGATGGACTCCTCACTAGAAGAATTTCAGGTCCCCGAGGACGCAGTGATAATAGAAGTACTTGATACTTATAAACAAAAACTTGCAGCCCTCTCTAAGCGTCTTAAAAGATACCAGAACACTACCGAACGGAAGAAACAGAACAATGACTTCAAGAGAAATGAGAGAAAGTTCTATGAAGACCTGAAAAAGACACCTCAAGTTCAGATTGATTCTCCAGAAGGACCCAGTGCGGAGAGTGTTACCGACTACTGGTCATCAATATGGTCCAGGCCGGAAGAACACAACAATGAAGCTCCGTGGTTTAAGGAAATAGAGAATGCTACCAGACGAATAAATCAAATGGCACATACAGACGTTGATGTTGAGGAACTACGCCAGGTCATCAGCAGCCTACAGAATTGGAAAGCACCTGGAATTGACCGAATCCATAATTACTACTATAAAAGGCTCACATGTACCCACCGTTTACTGGCTATTCACATACAGTGTTTTCTGGAAAATCCTGCTGCATTTCCAGTTTTCCTAGCCAGAGGGTTAACCTATCTCAAGCCAAAGGACTCTAAAATCACAAATCCATCTAAATATCGCCCCATCACCTGCTTGCCAAACTTTTATAAGATCATTACATCCATTATTGCAAATCGAATTCATGCGCATTGTGAGGAATACGCCATTCTCGCAGAGGAGCAAAAGGGTTGCAGAAGGAATTCTCAAGGATGTAAGGAACAGCTCACTATTGATGCCGTGGCATTAGAGCAGGCCTGTCGTAGATCACGAAATCTTTATGCCTGCTTTATTGATTACCAAAAAGCTTTCGATTCCGTGCCTCATACATGGCTTATACAGAGCTTGGAGATTTACAAGGTCAACCCTATTATAGTGAACTTCCTGAAGTGCGCAATGGTTTCATGGAGCACTGCTCTCCAACTTACAGTGGGTGGCACTCGTTTAACATCTTCATTAATACCGATTCGCCGAGGAATTTTTCAAGGAGACTCGCTAAGCCCACTCTGGTTTTGTCTGGCATTGAATCCTCTCTCGCAAATCCTGAACAGTAGCAACTACGGATTTAGTATTAAGGGTAATCATGGTAAAGCGTACAAGATGAACCATCTTCTTTACATGGATGACATTAAACTGTATGCATCAACTAAAGTGCACCTACAATATCTCATCTCTATCACTCAGAGCTTTTCTTCAGATATCCATATGCAGTTTGGTTTTGATAAGTGCAGAACACAGACTGTTATTAGAGGCTCGCACTCTGCACAAGGAATACATGTTGGAGAGGGACAAAGAAGTATTCAGCCGTTGGAGGAAGACGCATTGTACAAATATCTTGGGTTCGCCCAGAGTACCCGTCTCAGACATGGTGATATCAAGAAGAACATAACTGAGCAGTATACTTCACGACTTCGCAGTGTTCTCTCTTCAAAACTTAGCGCTAAACATATCATTAAGGCAGTTAACACATTTGCAATGCCCGTAGTTACATACTCCTTTGGTATAATCAGGTGGACTCAAACTGAACTGCACGACCTGCAACGAAAAACATCGGTGCTTTTATCACGCCATCGTATGCACCATCCGAAATCAGCAACAGAGCGCCTGACTCTACCTCGGTCTGAAGGTGGTAGAGGACTGATAGACATCATGAACCTTCATACAAAACAAGTGACAACTCTGCGTGCATTTTTCCACAACAAAGGAGAAACATCCCCTCTCCATCACACTGTATCTTCAGCTGATGATAATTACACACCACTCCATCTGTCATCTTTAGATCCACCAGTAAATGAAATGAAGACTACTGAATACAAGATCGGGAATTGGAAACAGAAGGCGCTTCATGGGAAGTTTCCACATGAGTTGGACCAGCCTCACATCGACAAGTTAGCGTCGCACGCATGGCTGACCCACTCGGTCCTCTTTCCGGAAACAGAGGGATTTGTTGTAGCTATCCAAGACCAAGTTGTTGCTACTCGAAGCTATCGGAAATTTATCATAAAAGATCCAACAACAGAGAGTGAGAAATGTCGCCGCTGTGGCAAATGTAGTGAGACCATTCAACACGTCATATCAGGTTGTTCCCACCTTGCCAACACTGACTACAAACATCGACACGATCAAGTTGCCAACATTATCCACCAGAAACTGGCCTTGAAGTACAAACTTCTTCAAAGCTCCGTCCCCTATTGGAAATACACACCATCTGCAGTACTCGAAAATGCCACACACAAGCTCTATTGGGACAGAGGAGTTGTGACAGATGTCGCAGTCAGTAACAACCGGCCAGATATCATTGTCATCAATAAAGTACACAAAGAGGCATTACTGATAGATATCGCATGTCCCAACACTCAAAACATCCAAACAACAGTTGCTACTAAAATATCTAAGTACACAGAGCTGGCAATTGAGATAAAGCAGATGTGGAAACTTGATGCGGTGACTACCATCCCAATAATTGTATCGTGTACAGGTGTTATACCGAAAACTCTCCATAGTAGTCTATCAATATTGAATCTGCACCCGCAGATATATATTGAACTTCAGAAGGCAGTTCTGTTAAACACATGCCATATTGTTAGGAAGTTCCTTGGTGACAATGCCCTGGCCGAATACTCAGCAAAGCTCGATGATCCAGATGTGAATTTAGCTCATCCTACAAATGAAGGAGACTCGTGAAGAATGCGGGCACGACATGGATGTGAGGTCTCTGAACAGTGTAATCGTAATTATCTCAGTACAGATGGTTCCTTGCTAAGGCCGAACCAGGCTGTAAAAGAAAATGTAGCCGGTATTTGCCGTGATAATGTTGTCAAACAATAAACTATAATAATAATAATAATAATAATAATAATAATAATAATAATAAGAGGCATCTTTCAAGGAGACTCCCTTAGCCCCTTATGGTTTGTCCTGGCAATGAATCCTTTATCTACCCAGCTTAACTCTACTCACTACGGCTTTTCTATCAAGACTGGAAAGAGAATTGGTACTCGGCTAAATCATCTGCTATACATGGACGACCTTAAACTCTATGCCGAAACAGAGTCGCATCTGGAAAACTTGTTGAGAATGGGATTTGGTTTGGACAAGTGTCGGACACTAAAGGTGGTGAGAGGAAAAGTACAGAAGTCCGGGTATGAGCTGGAAGATGGACAGCATATTGACCATGTGTCAATAAAGAAAGATCTGTCCTGTGAATTTGTCAAAAGATTAAAACAAATTATAAAAACGCACTTGAACAGCAAAAACTTAGTGAAAGCTGTTAACACGTATGCTGTACCTGTGCTGAGCTACTCCTTTGGCATAATCAAATGGTGCAAAACGGACATCGAAGGACTTGAACGAAAAATGAGAACGATGCTCACAAAAGGAAGGAAACACCACCCACGATCTTCAATAGAGCGATTGACTCTACCCAGAAGCCTAGGTGGACGTGGGTTCGTTGACATTGATAATCAGATGAAACGGCAGATAGTCAGCCTTAGGGAGTACTTCTATGCAGAAGCGAGGTCATCTGTACTTCACAGAGCCATCAGTGAGGCGGACAGATCAACGCCACTGGTCTTGTGTCAGCAAGAGATTCAACACCTCCTACATACTGACATTCAGAAGATGGAAGCATGGAAAGCAAAACCTTTGCACGGAAGACATCCAAATGAGGTGAGTCAAGCAAATGTTGATATAAATGCGTCAAACTACTGGCTCACTTCAGGACAGATCTTTCCAGAAACTGAAGGTTTTATGCTAGCAATTCAAGACCAAGTCATCCCTACAAGGAACTACCTCAAGTTCATTGTAAAAGATCCCGCTGTACCAGATGATAAGTGCCGCTACGGATGTCAACAGTCAGAAACAATACAGCATATTACATCTGCATGTAGATATTTCCTGGCAACAGAGCACAAACAAAGGCATGATGCAGTTGCTAAAATCTTGCATCAAGAGTTGGCTGATAAGTTTCAGCTTTTGAAAGGAAAGAAAGTTCCGTACCACCAATATCAGCCAGAGTGTGTTCTTGAAAACAATGAATACAAACTGTATTGGGACCGAACTATTTTGACTGATCAATCGGTATCACACAACAGGCCGGATCTGGTGGTTGTAAACAAGAAAACCAAGCAAACTACATTGATTGATGTTGCGATTCCTAACAACAAGAATCTCCAGTCAAAACACATTGAAAAGATCAGCAAATACAGCGAGTTGGTCGACCCTATCAAAAGACAATGGCATGTAGAGCGAGTGAAGACCATACCTATCATTGTCTCGAGTACGGGCGTGATCCCAAGTACCTTGCTCCAAGGCCTTAAAGAACTGGATCTGGATACTGGGCTCTACAAACTAATGCAGAAGGCAGTAGTTCTATCGACAACCAGAATCGTTCGGAAGTTCATGGGTAGCGAAATTCTAGCTTAGAAGTTGCTGTTTCCGTAGCTATATTTTGGTTCACTGAAGCCCGTATAGTTACGTTGTAATATACCAGAAATGTGTTATATGTTCTGTATAAACCGAAAATAATAATAATAATAATAATAATAATAATAAATTAAAATGTTAAAACACATAAAAATAAAAAATAGATTTGCCCTATAAATAGAGCCCTGCGTGGATAAACAAAACGTTATCCGCATCCGCCCCGCATCCGCACGACTGTTATCCACATCCGCCCCGCATCCGCATGACTGTTATCCGCATCCGCCCCGCATCCGCAAGACTTGTATAAAAATCCGCTGATATTTCAATTCTGGTTTCCTGACCTCCGCTTTAGACAATAAACTGGCTATACTTCTTTGGCTACTTTCGCACTTGTGCCGCAGTAGGTTTGATGTGCCTGATTTGTGTCCTGAGTATGAATACACTTTTTTACAGGTAAACCATCCTACTATATCGTTCACCTCTTTGGTTCCATTGAAAACGTAACCAAATATCTGCCTTATCCTTGACGTGAGCTTTGTTTCACGCACTATTGAATATACACCTTGTTTTGTTTTAATAGATATTTTATCAATATTGGTTAAATGATGTTCATACTCCCGGTCGTGGTAACATTTAATAAGTGAACTTCTCTTTCAGCTTGGAGAAAGGGATTGACATTTGGCCGGAACTTCCAGGTCAGTCATCATACTTCTGCCTCTTGACCCAACAATGTTCGCATAGTTGATGTCATAACTGTCTCCGTTGCAATATCACAGCCCACGCGTTTCAGTGCCAAGATGGAAATAAATCTACAGATAAACCTGGAACCAGATCTTCCAGGATAGCTTAGATAGCGAAGTAGCTGACTTGAGAAATGGTAATGATGTCACCACGATGAACTAACAAACTTATTGACAGCATTATATCTCGTGGATAATGGCAGTGAGAAATTGATGATGATATATCAAGACCTTCTACTACAAACATACGGTACGGTACTTAATAAAATGTAGTTGAAACCATATGAGTAAAATAATCTTCTCGTGTATAACTGCAAAACGTACCCGAATATTTCGTGCGCAATAGGCTATAGGAGTATTCATCTTTTAAGCATGAAGCTGTAGATTGGCATATCAAATATGTAATATTATCGAAAGTTCCACATCGTATTCTAAAAACTATCCGCAAATTTACTCCAAACATTATCCGCAGCGTATCCGCTATCCGCACAGCCATGCAAACTATATCCGCGTGGCGAAAAATGCTGCGGATATCCGCGGATATCCACATCCGCGCAGGGCTTTACCGGGTTAAAGGAACATCACAGCAAGCAAGAATCTCGATGTGGCGGGGAAAATGTCAATATTTGAGAGAATAGATGGTCCCAAAGGAAGAGCTTCCCCCTGGACATTCAGAAAAGTGGACAACATGGAAGGCTCTTAATCGGATACGCTCCTGTACCACGAGATGCAAGACTAACCAGCAGAAATGCGGCCTTCCTGTGGAATCAGTTTACTGCGAGTGCGGTACTAAGCAGACTAATGATCTTCTTATACTGTGTCCTGCTTCTCCAGACACTTGCACCATTAAAGACTTAATGAGAGCAACTTCAAATGCACTCATCGTGGCAAATTATTGGTCAACCAGTGTTTAATATTTCTATTGTTTAATTTGTATATGTTTACTTTGTACTTCTGACACGATAAATAAATAAATAGATAAATTTCTTACGAACGCGATTATTGTACCGCAGATTAAATGTTTGGCTTTATCGTCGTGACTAACAAGAAAAGGGATTTAAATGAACTATCGGGAGTCTTTACTTTCTTCATAGCAGGTTGCTTTATTATTGCAGAGGTGCACAAATTATTAGACTCAACGCAAATTGTCCAAAATTGCATTTATACTTTTCATGATTTGAAAATCCACCGCCTGCTTCCAGTCGACCGACCGGGTCAGGGAATGGAATGCATGAAGACCCCATCTGCCTGTCTGTCTGTTAGGTAGTCAGCCCGAAGGCTGGTTGGATCCACAAAAAGTACCGCCGTTACGTTATGTGAGTAGATACCCACAAAAACCCAAGGCAGCGCTATATTGAGGGGTATTAGGCAAGAAGAGGAGTGAGGTAGTTTGCCATTGCTTTCCTCACTGAGTCAGAACATTAGTACTAACCCCAATAAGTAGAACCTTTCACAGCATTCACAGGCACTGACTGTGCCCCGAATGTCATTACTAAGCACCACCCATACCTCAGTAGCTTCCATATAATCACAGCCATGAGTGAGACTGAGACATCGGTGAAAAGCCACCTTTTACTATAGCCTGTGCCAACAGACAAATGTTCTGCTCTGACTCACTTTCCTTGCAGGTAGACAGAGTAGGCACATGAGGGGAAAAAAGAGGGAAGGGAAGAATACCTTAAATTCTGGGATTACTCAATTCCATTTTTGGTCCGTATTGACAGTATTATCTGACAAAAACTAGATAATGTTACTTGAAAACATTTCCGCCCAATCAAAACGCTTCACATACTGAACATTGGATCTACGTGTAGTTCTTAGTAGGTACATGTTTCGGGGCTCTACATGGCTCCCTTCTTCAGCCTAATATTGATAATACTGTACGGTATCTAAAACACACCATATAGTTGAAAACATGAAATAACACTTGTAAGAACACATTAACCCACCATCGTTATCGTTGTTAAGTTGCTCCTAACAAAAACATTCCTTATTAAGAAAAGTTTTTTGTTTTAAGACTCAACCTTTTCATACTCCAGGTATTCTCAAATAAGTATATGAGTCACACGTTTTGCTTTGTTACGCGATGATTCACGCACACGTGTCACGTGTGGCAAGGGGGATAAGTGCGTACCGGTCGCGTCACAGGCAGTGTTAGGTGGCTTCTAGCCTCGATACCTTTGGTGTTACATTTTTTGCGCGTTCCGTGCTGGTGTAATATTTTACTGAGAAGTGTCAAAGTGAAGTTTTAAAGGCCAATAGGCCTAGTGAATCTGTTCTTTGAGCTGGAATGAAGAAGAGGATGACGTATTTACACATGTTGACCACCAAGGTTGTGCTTCTGACCGTCTAAGTGATGCTCCTAGTGAACATTCCAAGCATCGAACTGACACTGAGCAATCCAACGATTCAGTTTTTTTTTTAGAATATGGCTTTTAGTGCCGAGAGTGTGCGGCTCGCCGGAGTTAGTAGCTGCTTCTAGCGGACACCCATGGGGTGAGCTACAAGTGCCGACACGTGTTGAGTGTTGTCTGGTGAAGAAAAGTGTGAATGTAAGGACTAGGAATTGTAAGGTAACGGCTGTGGCCTATAGTTAGGGACCAACGCCGGCATCTGCCTGGAAGGAAGATGGGAAACCACAGGAAACCATCTTCAAGGTTGCCGGCGGGGGGATACGAACCTCCTCGCCTCCCAGATGTGAGCGACTGCCTGCTGCCACGTCGTAACAACGACGGCTAACTCACACGATATTCAGATAGTGAAATGAGTGAACAGGACAATGATAGAAAATATTGTGGTTTACAAATCACGATCAAATTTGTTGTTTAGCAATGTAATGCCAAGGTTTTTTTGGTACTTTTTAGCCTATTTTCAATTTTGAAAAAATAGGCTTATGAGATCACCTTCTGTCCGTGTGTGTGTGCGTGTATGTGTGTGTGAGGTGTGTGTGTGTGTGTGTGTCCCTAATAACATCGAAACGGCTAGAGCGATTTCAATGAAACTCGGTAAGTTCATAGCACTATCCCCGGCGACCCCGACCGTGCCCTTCAAATTTTGTTACGTCTCACCAATCCAACACGGCGGCTGTGCGAAATATTTCACCAGCATTCAATATCCCCGAAACTATTCCCGATATCACCCTGGAATTTTTACGGTGATAAAGGAAACTACTAGAAGTTCACCTATGTGACTTTTGAAAAACTGGTAACTACAAAACCAACATGGCGGCCACGCGAATTTGCGACTTTTAAATAGACGTTTCTCGCGATTTAACCAACCAAACGCAATAAAACTTGGTTCAGTATAGGTTAATACACATTGTAATGCACCAACATCTAACTTCGTTCATTTGTTTACATAACCACAAGATGGCGGATGTGCGAAATATTTCACCGGCGTTCTATATCTCTGAAACTATTAGCGTTATCACCCTGAAATTTTGTACGGAGATAAAGGGCACTACTGGAAGGTCATCTATAAGACTTCCAAAAACCGGTTAACTACAAAACGAACATGGCGGCCAAGCGAATTTGAAAATTTTAAATAGACCTTTCTCGTGATTTAATGATCCAAACGCAATGAAATCTGTTACAGGAAATGTTTATACACATTGTAATGCACTGGTATATAATTTAGTTCAATTGTTTACATAACCTCAAAATGGCGGCTGTGCGAATTTTAAAATTAAGTTTTTATTTCTTGTGTCGTAATCATGCGATCGAAGTGAAAGTTTGAATAATGAACCTACTCAATAATTTTCCTCTAATGGTACACGACTATATAAATTATACATTTAACAATCCAACATGGTGACCATCCGAAATATTTAGACGGCTCTGAATATCTACGAATCTATTATAGCAATCAAACTGAATTTTTTATGTTCATAGGGGCTATCAACTTAAGTTCACCTATAGGACTTTAAATAACCTGGTGATCACAAATCCAACATGGCGGCGACGCGAAGTATAAATATTCACATGGACGTTTCTCGCAATTTAACCATCCGAGTGCAGTGAAACTTGGTACAGTAAATCCTTATACGAATGTTAATCCACTGGCATCTAATTTATTTCTATCGTTTCCATAAGCACAAGATGTCAGCTGTGCGAAATTTTAAAATCTCCTAATCATGCAATTTAAGTTTGAATGCTACACGTACACTATAATCTTCATGTAACAGTATATAAAGGTAGGACCTACATATATAAAAATCCATCATGGCGACCATCCGAAATATTTAGTCGGTTCTCAATATCTACGAATCTATTACAGCAATCAAACTGAAATTCTGTATGTTGATAGTGGCAATTAACATAAGTAGGATACATGAAAATAGGCTGTATAGTTCTTCACGGAACTACTTGTTATAATATTTAGTAATGTTTATGTAGATTTATGTGTATATTGTTTTAGATCCCTTATTTGGGGGTGGTTGGATCTAAAAGACAGAGTTATTGTATTAATTTATAGAGCTGTGCCTAAAAGGGGGTAGCTTCCCTTGGCAGGGTAAGCTGACCAGTGTAGAGTGTTGTTGTGTGCTAGGAGCTAGGGGGCGCTCCTATAAATAATGTAGTAGTGTTTTAGGGGATGGGACCCAATGCAAGGGTCACTGTGCTGGTCGCTCAGCTGACTGGCTTATTATATAACTGACCGTGCTTGTATCAGCTAAGTGGCACGCGCTGCTCCCTAGCAGCCGGGCCGCCGCGAGGAATACAATGATATCTGAGCTAGCACTATCGGACTACCGTATGTCACGTCTAACCGTGACGGGAATAAGGAAGGGCGTTGGGATGTAAAGAGGCGTATAAACAGTAAGGCGAGTGTAGAGTGTTGACCAAGTGTTTATTGGTCTGTGATGTTATAGTATGAGTCCCTTGTAGGGAATGTAACAATGTTCACAATATGAAAGTACAAGCTGTGGGTTAAGGTTACAAAAGTAGGAAATCTGAACACGACTGACTCACCTCTGATGACACCAGCGTAGCCTCCGGCTGTACCACTGAAAGACTGATAATGGAGAGCTCCTCGTGACCTCCTTAGGCCTCCTTTTATATTCTTGGGCGCTATGCTGTCAGCAATGTGATGGCATAGCTGCCCCAGTTAATAATATGTCGCTGTGTGTAATAATTGTGCAAGGATTGAGCTGCTTTCTAGAATGGCAAGCTGTCCTTGCGGCGTTGATGTATGTTGGCCTGGCTTTACGAGGGTTGCCCGTTAGGATATTTAGATAGATGCTGGGGGGATGGTCTCCAAGGGGTGCCTACCCCTGGGGTACTGTACAAGCCTCCTTCCCTATTTAGTAAGCGTCCCCGCGAACGGGAACGGAACTTGAGGTTGGGATGCTGATGTAGGCGTTCTTGCAGCCCCCTCGTATCGTCTGGCGGTGTCTTCCTCGTCGTCGTTGGCGTCGTCGTAGAGAATGGGTGATGTCGTGAAGTGTAGGTGTGAGATCAGCCCGTGTTCAGAGGGGAGGGTTATGGGATGTACAGATATATGTATAACACTGACATTGGCATTGTGCAAATAGAAATTGACAAGAAAAAATTGACATTGCGAAAAATTTGACATCGAGAAAAAATTGACATTGAAAAAAATTGACATTGAGAAAAATTTGACATTGAAAAAAATTTGACATGGAAAAAAAAATTGCCCTTGCTATTGCTGGCATATTGCTAGTTTCAAAAAAGAAAAAAAAACATGGTTTTGATAGTGCTTCGTTACATAGTTGTGCAGGGAGGAAAAACCCAGCTAGACGAGGAATTGTGCCGTCTGGCTTTATTTTGGGGAAAAAGTGCTCCCTGCGAAGAGAAAGATAGAAGAGAATAGAAAAAAATGGGTGTTCCAGGGTATAATTTAAGGGAAATATTCAAAGTATTTATTTGTTTGGGAAAAAAACGGAACACCCTGACAAATTTGGGCGTTAGTAGAGTAGAAAGGAAAAAACAAAACCGTATATTCAGTGTTGCCATTATGGCAGTGTTGAGTGGCGTGACATATTGTTACATTTAATTTACAAGCATGATATTATATATATATAAACCTTTAATTTACAAGCATGATATAATGTATATATAAACCTTTAATTTACAAGCATGATATAATGTATATATAAAAATAAGAATCTTATTATTAAACCGGTTTGCTCATGAGCCTGGTACCTTTCATTTCGTAGAGCTCTTTACCTGGCCTTTGTATACCATTCGCTGATTCTTTCCTGGCCATTTTCCACTCAGCCATTTTATCGTAGTTTAGTGGCTAGGCCGCTAATTCCTTCTCCATTGAGCTTATGTCCTAATGGTTTTCCCGCCGTGGGTTGGGAAATTCCACCTTGGCGTCGAAGGTTCGGCCCTTACAATACCTGGGCCGCCCTTAGACGCCGAAGTCACGCCTTATTTGCGTGTCATCTGGTTTTCGGCGCTCATCGATGCCCAGTATCCCACGGATACTGTGCTTCGGTGGTCGCTACGCTGTCACCTTTAGGAGGTGCAACGGAAATTGAAAAAGAGTGTATGTGTCTGTACAAGAGGGAGAGAGTGTGGTATTTCCGTGTTGGGATATATATATATATACAACAGGTTTGTGTACAATTCTCGTCATCTGCAAAACAAAATGTGTTAATGGCCATATATCTGGAAACATGTACATTCAATCGCTTCCTTGCTTTCCTGCAAATAGAGTGTATTAATACATATAGCAGTTCCATCGCTGCGCATATTATATAAAATCAATTATGTTGCCACTTAAGTCTAACTTAATTTAGGTTAGCCTATGTTAGTCTAGTTTATCCTAAGTATGGTCGGGCTTACCTCGGTAACGGATTTTTAGTCACCGAGTGCCGAAATTTTACCTTAATATATACATAAAAAAAAATGCCCTATATGTAGACTTATACTGTATTGTACTGACTTATCACTAGGTATCATGGGTGGTCATGAGATGTCATGAGTTTGCCATGAGTTGCCATGAGTTTGCCATGAGTTGTCATGAGTTTGCCATGAGTTTGCCATGAGTTTGCCATGAGTTGCCATGAATTTGCCATGAGTTGTCATGAGTTTGCCATGAGTTTGCCATGAGTGGCCATGAGTTTGCCATGAGTTTGCCATGCGTTGTCATGAGTTTGCCATGAGTTTGCCATGCGTTGTCATGAGTTTGCCATGAGTTTGCCATGAATTGTCATGATTTTGCCATGCGCTCGCCATGAGTTTGCCATGAGTTTGCCATGAGTGGCCATGAGTTTGCCATGTGTTTGCCATGCGTTGTCATGAATTTGTCATGAATTTGTCATGAATTGCCGGACTTACCCTGATGCCGGGTTTGTGGGTCATCAGGCGCCGAACGGCGTTACTTAATGCTATCTATCTTAATTATGGTCTAAATAAAAAAAAATGCTATTTCTAGGCCGACAGGGTTGCCTTAATCTACTGCCGAAATGTGCTGTGCCATACCTGGCAACAGCGGTGAATAAATTTGCTTAATCCTAGGTTGCGTGTCAAATGCAACCGTCTTACAGCTAAATTTCGACCAGGGCGATCGCCTGGGACAATTTACTTCCCCAGGACACCACCCGCACGATTCCAGAAACACCGGTTGTCTCTAGAACCGCTGGATTCCGCCCCCTTAACTCTAGGTGTCGACGTCTATTACTAGTACTAATCTAGTCGCAGGCGGCTTACGGTGCCACTAAGCAAACCGTTTCGCCCGCTGTACTTATCATTTCTTTGCCGTTGCCATTGCGTGTGTAGTAGCTGGGCCGCCCACGTAACCCTTATGAGGCGCTTGCAATGCCCCTCTCTTAATGCCCATTGGCTGCCCGATGCATCGCCATTTATGTGGGCATTGGACATTGTCGTCCAATGGCATAATATTCTCTTCGCCTTTGTCGGCAATCGTAATCTGCTTTTCGCAGTAATCTTCGCCTGTATCGGCCGTAGTAGTATGCTTTTCGCATTAATATTCGCCTGTATCGGCCGTAGTAGCATGCTTTTCGCACTGTAGGAATCTCTTCGCCTTTGTCGGCCGTAGTATTATGTATTTCGGAGTAACATTTCACTCCAACGCACAGGAGTTTTGCTTCCCGCTATGGAAGCCGTGCCTACTTAAATTTAACTTAACTAGAAGTCTAGTCATAATATGGGTCGTCTCTAGGGATAGCTCCCGAGTCCGGCGCTGAGTGAGCTATTTCTCCCGCCATTCTCAGAAAGTCTCCCTGCAGGTCTTGGCTTCGACGACCGTGGCACAAAATGGGTGTAGCATCCCTTCCTCCCAGGGGCGGTTTATGCGCACCTAGGATTCCAGAGCTTGCCCGGCCAGGCCGCGAATGCTTTGGCCTTACGTGGTTCGTCTGTTTGGTCGGGTCAGTAATTTGTTGATCCAACCGGGGTAAGGGTCCACATCGCCTTCCCCAGTTCTCAAAGTGTGGTCCCTCTGACCTTCGGCTTACGCCGTTGTCATCAATCAGAGCGTATCAGATTCCTTTGTAAAAAAAATGTGAGCGTAACCTGTGTAAATAGTTTAATCTCTGTGTAAAATGTAAAATATTTCCAGTGTTGTGGGGTTGTAGATCTTCTAAGTACATAGACTACTTCTGGTTTACCATTGCTACGTCAGCTTTCCAGCAATAATGCTCTCTTTACTTTAATGGAGGTGTTAGTAGGGTCTGTGGCGTCAGGTACCCTGTTATTAGGATCTGGGGGTAGTTATTTGTTGAGTGGGCTTAAAGTATGGTAGGAAGGGGTTGCGCACCTTTGGGTTCCACGTTAGTGGTGGCCTGGAACCGGTGATGGCGCTGGGATGCTCCTATAGTGAGTGGACTGGGGAGGTAATTCCCGGGATTGCAAAGATACGAAAATTCCATGCAGGTTTGATATTAATATCCCTGGTGAATGGATGGGATAGTCATGCATGTGTCTGGATATGAGGCATCTGCACTCATATAAGGATAGGTGTAGGGTGGGGCATAATACCAATATATTCCTGTCATGCGGGAGTGTTTAATTAATAAAGAATGGTTAGTATATATATCTATGGCCTCATCTCTCATTTGGAGATGCGCATTATGCTTACTTAATTTTTGCCGACCCACCCCTAATACTCAGGTGGTAGCATCGTGATCCAAGGCGTAGCATGCCTTCTGTTTAGACGCATGAAGTCCATCAACGCCTTGTGTGTACTCTGTAATGTAGTGTAGCTGTTTTGATCGTGTTCATGTGTCTGCGTTGGTTTATGTTGGACGTGAGAGGGTTATTGGAAGGGAATTGGGTATTAACCATGGTAGCCTGCTGTAGTATGTCGGTAATCCCTCTCGGATTATCCACCTATGGTTTGTCATCCTCCCTTGGTCCATGCTTGCTTTCTATCCGCGCCTTGGGATAGTAAAGCTTCACGACCTAATCTGGTCTGCCATTTGTAGTGTAAATGTGGCCAGTGGTCGTAGTGCGACTGGCCATGTCCTAGTCACCTGTAATGACTCCTATGCCTTACGATCGATAAAAGAAGTTATTGAAGGGGAGATCTTGTCTGTGTTTGCTCCTAATCGTTGAGTGTATGCGCGTGTGTGTGACTATGTTCCGCTACACCACGCGGACGGTTGGTCTGTTGCAGGCTAAGTCGTAATATGTATCGCGTGTATGGGCGGGAGGCGCCCGTGGCCTGTCAACGTCTTGTCCATTGCCAAGTGCTTTTGCGGTGTAATAAAAAATGTATGTTGTTATGATTGTTTTGCGTTTTTGATTTCATTGTCAATGCCGGTACACAATAGTGTCTTGTCATCAGCAGTATTGCAGTATGACTAGTCTGCAAGTCAGCAGTTGGTATGTGTAATGTCAGGCTGGGATGTTATTGTTTGTCATCCGCTGGTAAGTGCTTTCCTGCACGTAGGCAAGTGTGGTCATTGTTTTAGATTCCTGGCGGACTAATGTAGCAATTCATCCTAATCAGCCAATGATGTTGTGTGGCCATTGTTTCCTAAGACTTGTGTCTTGCGAAATTTTCCTACCTGTGTTTGGGAAATGTATTTTCTATGTCTTGTGTAATTCGAAATTTTATGCCCGGTTTTTGGCGGGAGGAAATGTAGTATTCCCTGTTCATGTATTTGTATGGGCCAATTTCGGTGTGGTTGGAAGCCTGGATAATTGCTTTCCCTTGTGTCTAATTTTTACTAGGATTGGAACCCGTGACCTTATGTCATTCTCTGTGTTCTATGTCTGCGTTGTGTTTCAGGGCTTGAGGCGTCGCCAGTGTGGTTTTTGCTTGTGTTTCGCGTACCAAAAATACCGTTGGATAGTTAGTTTTTGGTACGAGTGTGGTGTGTGGTCATGGGTTCGGATCCGGTTGCCCGTAAAGACTTGGTGTGACCCTCTCTGTGCCGCATATATTATGGCACATGTACTGTGTATTTGCTATGCGCAAACGAAAGTACTCATTACTGTGAGGAGTTTGCGTATTTTTGAACTCTCCTCGTAGTGTAATTTTGGAAGTTATAGGGTCCTTGGATCGGACGTGAATGATGCGTTTATTCCTGTTCACTAGGAACTGGCTTAGTTCGTCTGTGTCGAGCAGTCTTGGCCATTGAGGTGTGTGCCTGCTGACTCGATGGTGTTGAATTACGATGTTGTGGGCTTTCATTTGTTTTATGTTCAGCCCACGTCCTTGTTTTCTGCACGTGTGTGTGTGTGGACTTGATTGTTGTCTGTAGTAATTGCGAGCAGTGCTTCTCGCATTGTAAAAAAAACTGGTAGTTTAACATGACCGTTAATCTGTAGATCATGCGCCACGGGACTTCCGTTTTACGTGGAATCCAAACCACAGGCCATGGCATTTCACTTCGAAAGTCTCACATGCATTGGCCGTACTGTAAAAGAACCTCTTATTATCTACCTTTGTGTCCCCAATTGTGTGTTACTGTAACGTGGTTCAAGTATGTTCCTTATCCATTGTACCCAATGTCGTTATGCACGAGTGTCTCCGGGCCGCTAGTCGCGTGTTTGGTGACTATGTGCCGGTGAGAAAAAGTCATGTTAGAGGCAGTGTTATATGTAACGGATGCCTATGTATGAAATATATGTACAGTTTAACTTGGCCATCTTCCTTTCTCGGGCCGAATGCGTGAGGCAAAAAATTTTTTTTCCATGCCCCGCTCTGAATTAAGAGAGCACTTTGAAAAGGTATAAAAAATATACTGTATCTCGCCTGCATCCTGCTTTATGGTGATTAAAGCGGGTTGCCCGACGGCGATAGTCTGTCACAATTATGTCGTAAACACTATGAAAAAAAAAATGCTTAAGAATGGTAAGTAGGTCCTGATCGTACTATCCACCTAGTAGGTGACGTTAGCACTATAGTAATCTGGTTACATCTCAGGGGAATCTACCGACACTGTCTAGTACACATTGGGAAGGCCATTGCAAGACGTATTTGATACATGTGTATCCACGTCACGAGCAAAGCCAGTGCACTATGGGAGTCGAAACTCCACTCCAAAGCAATTATAACCTTACCTTGGCATTGAATATATATTTTTCAAAAGAAAAATATGTATTGTCCGTTGAGCCATTATATATTTAAACACAATTTGTGTTAAATGTTCCGGCATAATTGAAAAAAAATGACAGTGTTTCGCCCCGGTGTGCGATTGGGCTTTTCAGTTGGTTAAAGCACACCTCACCAAAATTTTTGAAAACTAGTTTGCGATTTTTATTTCTTGCCATGCTTATGGCTTTAGCCCTCTACAAGAGAGTCTATCCAACTGTTGAACCGGAACATAGAACATTTAGTCATTTCTGCTTAGAAAGACTCGCTTAAGCTCTATGCTGTGATTTGATGCTTAAGCTATGTTCAAAATATCTCTTTCCGGCTTTAAGCCGCGTAGCTCACCTGATGGGCTTCTACTTGGCTTTGGATATTAGAAACTTTACGTTATCCAATTTATGGTGATAACCACTCCGCCCAATAATCATTGATGGCCTGAGAGAAAAAGTGTCAGGGGCGAACAAAAAAACAAGGATTTTGAATCATGCACTTCTGATCTAGCCAAGTTGCACTGCCTATACATGAAAGAAGGCAGATAGAGAAAGAAAAAAAATGTGCAGTTTATGTTTGTGAGTACCTGTTTGTCTATTATTTTGTTTTCCCCGTGTAAAAGAACTTATGTGTAGTATACTATTGGTGCAAGTGATGTCGGAATATATTGTATTCCTAGTGAAAGCCGTTATCCTATTTCGAGCGTCAGTGCTCGGCAGGTGGATACCGTCGCCCCGTCACTAGGGTGTAAGCCCCTGGGATCCACTGAGGTGCCCCTCTGCTATTTTTCGGAGGAGTTTGTAGCAAAGTGCGACCGGGCTTGCTTTCACCGTATCGCTTGACCGTTGGCCTAAGTGTACCTGTGTGGTAGTGTCTGGTCCCAATGTGCGTGCGTGTATCGTGCATCCTGAGGGACTAATACCGGTGTTCGCCTTCGTTCTGGCAAATTTGCCCTTTGAACTGGCGGAAAAGGCCGCTTAATTGCTTGTGTCTGGCCTAGCAATGTGGTGGCGTGTAGCCTGACCGCTTTTCGGTCTGTGGCCACGGTAGACTCCTGCCATTGCGTTAGCCTATCTGTGTGGGTGTATGTAGGCTTTATGTGTAGGGGGACGGGTTTTATGTCGTCTGCCCATGACGTGGTTACGTCCCGTTGTCCCCTTGTCATGCTATGTGTGTTTGAGAGCCCTGGCTTCAACTCCCTCTCGTCCCTTTGTTCCGAGGGGGTTGTTCTAGGCTCTGCCCCTCGGTTTGGCAAAATTGCCTTCCGATCCGGAGCTGAAGGACATGTGTTTGTGTAACTTTGTACTTGTAGCCTATTGGAGCCTAACCTGGCCGTCTTCTTGACTGTAGCCATGGTGACCTCCTTCCCATGTGTGGCAGTACATGGCGAGAGGGACATCCTCGCAAATTGTTGAGTTAGCGTATCTACGCTTATGTCCTCTCTCGGCTGGGCTGGTGGCCCTACCATGAACTCGAAAATGGCCTTGTTGGCTTGGAGCTCACGGTACTCGTCCCAAATTTGGGTGTACTGCCTATTGAGGCTTATGGTCTGTTTGCAAATTACTGTATTAATGTTTCTGTGCTCTGTATAGTTTTGTGGCCGCTAGTTGGAGAAGCGCTTGCACGCGAATTAGCTCCCTGTATTGGGCGTGTAAACCTGTGTAGTGCACCCTCATTCTCTCGAGGGTTGCATTATCTATTACGGGACCATGTGTGGTGATTAATTGTTCGTATATTTTGTTTCTTTGGACATGGATTCTATTGAGGTGTTCATGTATGTTCCTCAAGTGCTTGTGTGCGCATCTTAATTGCGTTGTCCTGCCCTCTGACGGAGTGTATGGCTGTTTGCCCTGTATTGCTCCGACTTTTGTTTGGAGTGCCCGTATTTGTGTCTGTCGCCTCTGTATTTGCCTTTGGCATCTTATTAATAATGTTAATAATGTTGGCGTAACCCTATTGCCTCTATGGTTTGCAATCTCTGCATGAGGCGCCATTCTGACTGAAGTGTATGTGAATAAAATAAAATAAAATATCTGTGCGTGTTTGACAGTGTATTTTCGTATCTGTTTGATTCTTTCTGGGGCTGGGAGTTTGGTTTAGTAAGAATTTCCCCTGTGTAGCTAGTTTTGGAGCAAAAATGGTGTTTTTTGTCTGGGTTTTTTTTTTTCACTATTTGCTTGGCTTTTTGCGGTACGGGAGGGGTCGTTTTAACTACGAGGGCTCGTTGGTTGAGTCCTGTTCTCTATGCGTAGTACCCCGCCTCCACCAGTGTTTTAGATCCCTTATTTGGGGGTGGTTGGATCTAAAAGACAGAGTTATTGTATTAATTTATAGAGCTGTGCCTAAAAGGGGGTAGCTTCCCTTGGCAGGGTAAGCTGACCAGTGTAGAGTGTTGTTGTGTGCTAGGAGCTAGGGGGCGCTCCTATAAATAATGTAGTAGTGTTTTAGGGGATGGGACCCAATGCAAGGGTCACTGTGCTGGTCGCTCAGCTGACTGGCTTATTATATAACTGACCGTGCTTGTATCAGCTAAGTGGCACGCGCTGCTCCCTAGCAGCCGGGCCGCCGCGAGGAATACAATGATATCTGAGCTAGCACTATCGGACTACCGTATGTCACGTCTAACCGTGACGGGAATAAGGAAGGGCGTTGGGATGTAAAGAGGCGTATAAACAGTAAGGCGAGTGTAGAGTGTTGACCAAGTGTTTATTGGTCTGTGATGTTATAGTATGAGTCCCTTGTAGGGAATGTAACAATGTTCACAATATGAAAGTACAAGCTGTGGGTTAAGGTTACAAAAGTAGGAAATCTGAACACGACTGACTCACCTCTGATGACACCAGCGTAGCCTCCGGCTGTACCACTGAAAGACTGATAATGGAGAGCTCCTCGTGACCTCCTTAGGCCTCCTTTTATATTCTTGGGCGCTATGCTGTCAGCAATGTGATGGCATAGCTGCCCCAGTTAATAATATGTCGCTGTGTGTAATAATTGTGCAAGGATTGAGCTGCTTTCTAGAATGGCAAGCTGTCCTTGCGGCGTTGATGTATGTTGGCCTGGCTTTACGAGGGTTGCCCGTTAGGATATTTAGATAGATGCTGGGGGGATGGTCTCCAAGGGGTGCCTACCCCTGGGGTACTGTACAATATAAAGGGGTAACATAAAACGAGTCTAATAAAACAAAATTATAATTACCTTATGAAAGAACGAAAATATTGTACGAGTCAAAATTGTAGTAGTTAATTTTCAGGTAATAAACTATTGTGGATATATACAAATATGTAAGTATATACCTAACTAGATATATTAACAAATAACCAAAGACTAGTATAATTTATTCTAAATGCCAAGAAGAGCACGTATAAGCACTAAATCGTATACCAAGCTGATGTTAGGGAGCGCCTATACACGCTACCTCTCGCGTAAGTGAGGACAACGCTACCGATAGCGGGTTAAAAAGCACTCATTGTTGATAAAAAAATTAAAAACATTAAAACTTATTAAAAATTACTTATTAATAAAATATTAAAATCATTTTATAATAATGTTGCTCTATTGTTCTTGTTGTGAATAAAATACCCTGCTGAATTATTTATTAATGTGGGGGGGGGGGGCGAGGATATTAACTGTGCCGGCTGCCGAAGCCTGTCGCACTCCCCTGGGGCAATGATTAAATGGATGACAGATGAAATGAAATGATAGTGGAGAGTGTTGCTGGAATTAAATTGTTACAGAGGAAACCGGAGTACCCGGAGAAAAACCCGCCTGCCTCCGCTTTGTCCAGCACAAATCTCACATGGAGTGACTAGGATTTGAACCATGGACCCAGCGGTGAGAGTCCGGCGTGCTGCAGCCTAGGCCACGGAGGCTACAATTTTCATGATTTAATGCACTAAATTAGTTTACATGACATTGTTATTATTTCAAAAGTATTTAACCAACAGTCTTAATTACATTTTATTTTAAGAAAATCCTAGTAAAATGGCTTTTTAGACTTTCCACTAAAAGAGGGGTCTTGTTAATACAAAATGCCACACATTTTGTTTTGTTTAACTTATTCTACTTTTCGTGTGAATTTAGGGCAGAGAAACTCTGTCTTTTTACTGATCATCCACTCTTGAAATATTCAAAGATTCGAGGACCATGGTTTGAATTCACCTGATTGAAAGGGAACATTCCAAATTCACTGATAGAAGAGAAAACAGACCCAGTTCAGATAACCCTTGGAATACCCAAATCTTAAAATTTCCAGAAGCAATTCCTAATGGTAGGTTGGCTCAGGCAAGGAAAGTATTTATACAGAAAAGGAATCTGTTGACATCGAATATAGATTTAGGTATTAGGAAGCCATTCTTGAAAGCCTTTGTCTGGAGCGTGGCGCTCTAAGGAATTGAAACTTTGACTGTTACTGCAGCAGAAAAGAGGAAAATTGAAGCGTTTGAAATGTGGTGTTACAGGAGAATGATGAAGATCAGATGGGTAGATAGGGTTACAAATGAAGCGGTATTAAGCCGAGAGAGAGAGGAGAGATTTTTCTGGTGACTGCTAACGAAGAGAAGAGATAGGTTGGTAGGACGTACAGTATACTAAGACACCCAGGAATAGCAAGCTTAGCTATGGAATGAAGGGTAGAGAACAAGAACTGTAGGGGTAGACCAAGGTAAGAATATGTTGAACAGATCGCCTCGGATGTAGGGTGTGGTAGATATGTAGAGATGAAATGATTAGCTCAGGTCAGGGAGGTATGGAGTGCTGCATCAAACCAGTCAAAAGACTAAAGACTCAAACAATAACAACAACAACAACTTTCCTAATGGGAAATTTTTAAAGTCTAAAGAGGAGAAAACATTACTAAGTAGAGTAATATATGAGTTGTCCAGTTGCAAAACTCGTTTAATCCACTTGTGAATAAGAATCATTTTCATGGGAAACGTTTCTATGAACTTTGCCTCACGTGTCATTTGTAATTGTTGTTTTCTACTTTTTGGTTTGTGTTTTTGGTTTTGTGTTTGCTTTGTGCTTTTACTTTTGAATTTTACTTTTTGCTTTTCTTTCTTGGTTTTGTGTTTGTTTTCTGCTTTTGCTTTTTTGAATTTTGCCTTTTGCTTTATGTTTCTTGCTTTTTGTTTTCTGCATTTGCTTTTATTTTTAATTTAGTTTTTGCTTCGTCATTTTTTGATTGTTTTGTGTATGTTTTCTGCTTTTGCTGTTTTTGAATAACTTATTGCTTTTTGATTTGTGTTTCTTTTTTATGTTTTCTGCTTTTGTGTTTGAATTTTGTTTTTTTGCTTCGTGTTTTTTGTTTTGTGTTTGTTTTCTGGAAAATGAAAATAAAACTATAAAATCAAAATAAAACAAAACAAAATAAAATAAACAAAATAAAAACAAAAACAAAACAAAACAAAAAAACAATTTAAAACAAAATAAAACGAAATAAAGTAAAACGAAAAAATATAAAGTAAAATAAAATAATTAAATAAATGATTTTACGACATGATCCTTTTTCACAAGTGGATTAAACGAGTTTTGCAACTGGACAACTCAATTATGATGTCAGCAGCTGGTCAATAAACTGATTTTGAACAAAACATTCTGACTGATTTAAATTCTTTATTTGATTCCAATAATTTACACTCCTCTGTAGGCTATGTAGTTATCTTCAATTTATCGTCTAGCTGTAATGGAAACAAGGATACGCCAAGGGATAGTTGTCTAGTAAAACTCCACCCTATCGATATGCGATCAATGTCTACATGCTTGCGTTTGTATTTCTACACTTCATAATTCCCGTTTCTATGTGATCGGGGATGAGGTGAGATGAGCTACTGTATTTATTTGGTGGATGGCTTTTACAGTTGAAGGCCTTTGAGACACTAACCTCATCGGAGGAGTTAATAAGAGATAATAATAATAATAATAATAATAATAATAATAATAATAATAATAATAATATCGTATGGCCTCCAATGCCGGGTGCAAGCATTGTTGTAGCTTGCATGCCGAATTTCGTTGTTCCTTGAACCACTATGAAAGTCAAGGAGGTTAGATATCTAAGCTCCTTGAACACTATAGCGCTTTCTAGTAGAGAAATGAGGACCTTTGTGTTGGCGGAAACTTCCGAGATTAATTTTGCCAATATGAACTCGGCCTACTGAATTCAAATGGGTTCTTTGACATGCCAACATCGTATGACATCGTGTCGTAATTTTTTCCGCCTTTCGAAAAACACTTACCCTGGCTAGGAGCGAACCTGCAAGATTGGGGCTAGTAGACCGACACGTTGACCACTCACCCACCGTGGCAAACAATAAGATATGAAATGAATAGGATGAATGAAACTGGGCAAGGAGAAGGAAAGAAGTGGCCGAGAAATATTGGATGGTAACCATTAGTCTTCCAAGTCCGGAGATAGCCTAACCTCATGGCGACGACTGTTAACGCGGATAGCCTAACCTTATGGCGAAGACTCTTAACGCGCGTAACTACTCGAATGATCATATCAACTGTTGGTTGGTGGTTGGTTCCTCAGTTTAGGGGCTGCGACAACGCGGTCATGTAGCTCTGTGTACTTTGGGTGTGTGTAGAATCTGTCTGATAACTGGTGTTAATTTTGATGGCTGTATTAGTGTGTGTTATCTGTTAGGTAGATTCCATTAGAAAACTAACTATTGCAATGGGTACAATGTTTCGACTTCCGGAAAATTTCGACATATATTCGCGTTTCACATCCCCTAGACCCCAAAACCACCGTCAGTTCAAAAGTTTACTTATAATTTAAATATATATAAATCACTTTATTGTGGACACGATAACTAGCGCAATTTTGCACCAATTACTTTGCATTTTTTACTTAATATGTATCCCTCTAAAATTTCGGTTGAGTTCGTTAATGGACACAATCGGTCGAAGGGGGTGAAAATGGGGGGGGGGGGGGGCTTTTTTTTTCTTTTCGAAAAAGTTAAATGTCGCTATAACTCTCTTAATATGTGAAATATTGAATCCATTCAAAGTTCATACTATGTGTCGGATAAGGGCCAGAAATTTATGTTTGAAAAGTTTTTTGATAGCACCAACCATTGACCAAACGGGTGGGGAAAAAGTGGTTTTTTCGGGAAACATTAATCATATCTCTCTTAATAGGCACAATATCATGGACAATATTCCCCTAATACATACCTAAAACATTTGACTGAAATAATTTTTGATATGACCCACCATTACGCCAAGGGATGAGCAAAATGATTTCGGAGTTAGAAGAAAATACCAAAAGCCATTAGAGGTTGCCATGACAACACTACTAAATTGACGAGGGATGAGCCATCAGAAGTCGCCATGACAACGTCATTGCACGAGATCGCATTCAGTTTTCCATCTGGCTCTGTGGGAAGCGGCTTCGGTGACATAACTGGTAGCATGTTGAACTTCTATGCCCAAGGTTGCGGATTCAAAGCCGGCCGAAGTCGTCCGATTTTCTAAGAGCGCTAAAAAACCCTCAGTATGCTTTCCTTCGGAGGAGATGTTCCAACGTTCGTTGCGGGTTGCTGGTTGCTGTGGCATGTGGTAGCCAAGTTCACATCTGGGTGTCGTTGACGATAGTATTTGGTAGCAAAATTAGTAACTACAACTTGAAATTGACCGTCTGCAGTCCTTACCTGAATTACAGACTAATACTGCCATCACAATTAACATCGTTTATCAGAGAGATTCTACACACACCCAAAGTACACGGGGCCACATGACCGCGTTGTCGCAGCCTGAGAAACCAACCAACATCTCTGCGGGAGATAAAATTTTGCGTGAAGAAGTAACAGACCGTTAGATAGTTACACATCAGTGTCGAAACCTTGCATAAGGACAGTGTGACCTCAAGTATCAAAATTGATCCCAAATGACGAGAAGGTTACCGTCCCCATAAGACAGTAAATTGTTGAAAATATGCATAAAAAGACGAAAAACAAATTTAATTATACTCCAATTGTAAAATACATTCTCGCAATAAATGAGGTCCGATCCTTCTACGAAAACCTGCATATTCTGCCAATCTTCGTCTATCCCCTAGTTTGCCGGGTGAGATCTACATCCGCATTCCGGCGTGCCGAAAGCAGAAGTACCCGTTCTTCGAACGGTCTCCGGTATTAACACCAGACATTATCAATTGAGCTACTGTTGCAAAGGTTTGGGGTTTGTCATTCCTTCATAAGTTTATCAGAACGAAGTTATTTTTCTGGGAATATCACACACACTGTCAATTTAAGGTCATACAATGTGGTTTTCGGAGACCCATTATATACGCCCGAATTTTGGGTCTCACATTGAGAAGCGCAACATATGCTTTGGTCGTCCTTCTAGGATAATATTTATATTTCGCCTATTTTAGCATGTATTTTGAGAAGTGTTTTCCTATATCCACCCTTGTACTGTATGAAAAGTACGGTGATGAGTTTTATAAATGACTAGCAGTAGTGTCCGGTTTCGGCCGGTAGATTTACTTGTTTTCTGGATAATAATGAATACTACTACAGAACTGGCACATGATACTTAAACTAAAAGAAAAAACTATTTTAAAAATGTAACTTTTTGTGGTGGTGGTAGTGGGGATGATAAGTAGTACAGTATAATGGACATAACATTCTGGTCATTTTCCCGTAATGATAATGATAATAATGAATAGGGAAACGACTATTTATTAACTACAGTACTGACACATGTAATTTACAAACGAATTGAGAAATATATTTAGAATGAGGAGTATGTGAAACAGCAAACACTGCCTAGGGACTATATCTCATTGGCTGTTAGAAAATTAGAGATCAATAGTGTCGTCTTTTGTCGCATAGTGCTTTAGAAAAATTCTCTATAAGACTACGGAAACATATTCTTAGATTTGTCACTTTCAATCATTGGGAAAAGGCAACATCGCCGGGGTAGAAAAGAACGAAGCTAATTGCAGGACATAGGATTGCGAGTGAGAGGCAAATACTACATTTATTTCCATACTGTCTTTTAAGACAGAAACGCACTATAGTGAAAGAGCTTATGACGTACTGCTCGGTCCTAACTGCACGGACCTGAGAGGATCGTACCGGTGAATCACTCACTCTTTCGTAACACCACAGTGGTTTGAGCAACGGCCCTGTATGAACATCAGCATAGTCAGCAATACCAAATAAGACGGCGGGCTCTGGACAGTCTTCTCATGTCACCTCGCGATGATTCAGCAAGCTATTCTCACAACTTCCATCCCGCTCCTTCCCCTCCCCAGGGTCTCACAACTTGTTGGACGCGGGTTGGCGAACATGGGACCCCAGCTGGATCCGACATTGCTTCTACTTACAGGTGCCGGGCTCCTTTCAGTTCTCTTCCCTGTCGCCCTCCCTTGTTCAACTCTTGTTCTCTTCCGACCCCGACGGTATTAGGGTATCCAAGGCCTAGGGAGTCATTCACTTTCCCGCCTTAATTGGCCCTTGTCTCACCTTTCCTGATACCCTCATTCGTCGAGGGGTTAGCTTTCTTTCTCTTTTCATAAGACTGTATCTCCTGTCTTCTGTTCAAGGCTCTCAAGGAGGCAGGGTGTGTGTAGCCCCACCACTTCTGGTGCACCCTAGATAGTGCTACAACCTCAAGGGCTCATGGCTGGTGAGTTCGGGAGCTGGCAACCCCGAGGGATTCGTGAGCTCGGTCTGGTTTTACCCCTTTTTTCCATTGCCTTTAGGGCAGACCCTCTCCTCTTTTCCCTTCCTATCTGCTTTTCGTGCCTCTCCTTCCTCCCAAGTCCCTCAATTCTCATTTATCCAGAGTGAGGGCATTTCCTTTCCTCCTGTCGTTTATTTATCTTATAACTAGAGACGGGAATTTGCCTATTTGCCTATTTTATTCCTGTGTTTAGAAACGTAGACTTTCGAGATATAAATCCGTTTTAGGTTCTTTTAGGCTAGATTTCGTTGGTTTAATTGTGCCTATAAATGCCTATTTCAAGGGTGTGTGCCTATTTGGAGTATAATTGCCTATTTGATGCCTTTTGACTGTATTTTAAAGTGCATTATATTGCAGCTGGTGTGCTCGACAGAAATATATTCTCATTTCTCCGTGTTTACCCCACGAAAAAGAATGGGAATTCTCGGAAGTCACCAGAAACAGCGCCTGGGATCTCGATATTAAGCCTCCAAACTTAACAACCCTTCGTTTTGTATTTCGCTTTCTTTATATTGAAAATTTACCCGTTAGTATGTGTGTGAATTAATATCATAAACTTTATGCTGATTGAATAACAAAAGAACTAACTTAATGCCATGTTTTCGCGTTTTTTCAATCTCGATATTAAGCCTCCAAAGTTAAAAACCCTTCGTTTCAGGTATCGTCGCCTTCAAAAGCCGCGTTAGTTTGGCGCTGCAACCTAACTGTGAATTAATATACAGTATATCCTGTAAGCGTCTGAGTGTTGAATGGGCAGGCAGTTAAAAGCAGCCAGGAGGGATGCGATCCAGCTGGCAGTTAAAATGCCGCGGCGATCACAGTGGTTTGGTGCTGTAACCTATCTTGTGTTGAATGGACAGGCAGTTTAAAGCACCTTGGATGGATGCGATCTAACTGGCAGTGGGTGTAGCATGGCCTCTTACCGAGATAGATGGAAACTTGGTGGTCCCGACTTGAGCTACTGTTGCCATGCAGTCAGGAGGGATGCGATCCAGCTGGCAGTGAAAATGCCGCGGCGATCACAGTGCGTTGGTGCTGTA
Organism: Meconema thalassinum; assembly: GCA_946902985.2. NCBI lineage: Eukaryota > Metazoa > Arthropoda > Insecta > Orthoptera > Tettigoniidae > Meconema > Meconema thalassinum. The sequence continues at coordinate 225,079,117 of OX336394.1, forward strand.
ACCTATCTTGTGTTGTATCGACAGGCAGTTTAAAGCAGGCAGGAGGGATGCGGTCCAGCTGGGAGTGAAAATGAAGCGGCGATCAGTGCGTTGGTGCTGTAACCTATCTTGTGTTGAATGGACAGGCAGTTTAAAGCAGCTTGGAGGGATGCGATCAAGCTGGCAGAGGGTGTAGGATGGCCTCTTACCAAGATAGATGGAAATTTGGTGGTCCCGTCTCGAGCTACTGTTGCTATGGAGATGGGCGGCCTTGCTATTACTTCATCAGTTTATTTTCTGCTTTTATTAGCCTTTGCTTGAGTGCAAAAAGGCTGAAATCAGAAGAATGAGAAAGACTATCGAAAATTCATGTAGCCAGCCGTTCCTTCTGGGTCCTAAGCTATGTGTATGCAAAATTTGGTTGAGATTGGTGGAACGGTGTAGATTTGTATACGGAACAAATCCACCCACCCACTCACCCACATACATACATACCTACATACCGACTTTCACTTTTATATATAAGATAATTATGTTATTAAATTCTAAGTTGCTTATTGTTAATTCTTTTTATAGTAATTAAATATTTTATTTATTTATTTATTTATTTATTTATTTATTTATTTATTTTCATGCCTATTTTGTTGCCTATTTTACACGTTAGTGCCTATTTACATGCCTATTTTGGCTATTTTAAGAGCCTATATGCCTGCCTATTTTAACTGTTTTAGTGCCTATAATTCTCGTCTCTACTTATAACATTATTTTGTCCTTATCTTCTTCTAGCCCGTAAGTTTTGTAGTTAGTTTTAATCGTAGTTTCAATTTCACGATCCGCCAAACCATTAGGGGTCGCTAACCTAGATGTTACGCCCCTTAAAACAACAATTATCATCATCATCATCATCACAACTTTCATTGTGCAATTGGGTTACTATGGTATTTAAAACTTCCTGTTAAGCCTCTCACCCTTTTGTGATACATATATAATTTGTAGGCAGAACCTTCCCTGCAATCCACACAACAACTCACCCAAGTTTCATCGCAATCGGATTAATGGTATATGAACGCATAGGGGACATATATACGCTACCACTATTGAGCAAGACTTTATGTGGTGAGATGACTACTACTACTGAACTGGTTCATCAAACTTAGAAACAAATAGAAAGACACGTTTTAAAAATCACAGGCTGGGAAGAGTGTGATGTTGCTTGACTTCTGACACGATTGTTTCAAGGGCCTTAAAACGTGATTTTCTGGTCCCGCACTGTTTCACCGAAGTAGGCTACTCGTTGGGTTCCAAGGAGGTAAGTATACAACATTTGGTGCAGATCGGTGAAACGGTGTAGATTTGTGCCAAAGGGCCTACATGCAGGGAATGGGGTGGTCTGTCCGAAGTTTAAAGTGAACAGTGTAACCCGCAGGGTTCCAAGGGGTAGGTATACACATTCTTGTTCAGATCGGAGAAACTGTGTAGATTTGTGCCAAAGGGCCTAAATGCAGGGATGGAGTGGTCTGTCCGAGATTGCAAGTACGGTAGTGAGTGTTATTCGCTGGGTTCCAATGGGTAAGTGTGCACAATTTGTTTCAGATCGCTGAAACGGTGAAGATTTTTGACAAAAGCCTAAATGCAGGGAATGGAGTGGTCTGTCCCAAATTTCAAGCAGACAGGGTTACTCTTCGGGTTCCAAAGGGAAAGTATGTAAAATATGGTTCAGATAGGTGAAGCGGTGTAGATTTTTTCAAAAGGGCCTAAACGCAGGGAATGGGGTTGGTTTGTCCGAAATTTGAAGTGGACAGTGTTACCCGCAGCGTTCCAAAGGGTAAGTATACAAATTTTGGTTCAGATCGGTGATACGGTGTAGATTTTTGCCAAAGGGCCTAAATGCAGTGAATGGTGTGGTCTGTTCGAAATTGAAAGTAGACACTGTTACTCGTCGGGTTCTAAAGTGTAAGTATACAAATTTTGGTTCAGATCGGCGAAACGGTGTAGATTTTGGACAAAGGGCCTAAATGCAGGGAATGGAGTGGTCTGTCCGAAATTTAACGTTGACAGGGTTACCCAAAGGGTTCCAAAGGGTAAGTATACAAATTTTGATTCAGATCGATGAAACGGTGTAGATTTTTTACAAAGGGCCTAAATGCAGGGAATGGAGTGGTCTCTCCGAAATTTAAAGTAGACAGTGTTAGTCGTCGGGTTCCAAAGGTTTACTATACACATTTTGGTTCAGATCGGTGAAACGGTGTCGATTTTTGACAAAGGGCCTAAATGCAGGGAATGGAGTGGTCTGTCCGAAATTTAATATATACGGGGTTACCCGCAGGGTTCCAAACGGCAAGTGTACAAATTTTGGTTCAGATCAGTGAAACGGTGTAGATTAGTATAAATAACAGACAGACAGACAGACAAACATTGAGCTTTATATATTGAACCCTTTAGTATTGCAGTGTTTATATGCAAGAAATCTTGATCAAGGGGTCGCGCTCAGTTCATAGTGTGATGTTTACGTTCGCCAAACAACATGCTCTACTGAGGCAAGGGTCATAGGATTAAAACTATAATTAAGAAAAGAAGTGACAAGACGTAAAATAATAACATAATTTAATGACTATTTGTGCAAAAATGAAATGAATATAAACAACAACAATAATATTCCTCCCTGAATCTTCCCATGACAGAAATATCTATCAACGTTGAGGAGTCCGACGGATCTCCCCCTCATAAAAATGTGGATCCAAGCTCCACTAACTTGCATTGGGATTTTATGTACGCGTAATGACTAACTACGAGGGATGAGTACTTGGATGACTGTTCGTTTACATCGGGTAACAGCCACGATGCTTACGAACAGTCATCTCGTAAATCAACGTTTACGGATATGGGACACAACACTAATAAAAACCCTTAAAAATTAATGCTGACACACAATCTAAAATCTAATATTTACAGGAATCTCCCTCGAGACCCTCCTTCAGTGCGATGACGCATCTGACAAATGAGCTGCCAACACGGCCAATTGCTCAATACACAAACAAGGAAAAGACAGCATCGCACGTGACTGCACGGGTCACTAATACGGAACATAAGCATGGAAAGAAACCAACAACAACAAAAGCCTCACCGGCTGAGATTACCTTATATGAACAAAAATGCACCTTAAGCTAACGCTTCGGAGATTATAGTGATTCGTAGGCAACTCCCATTTATTTAAACAATTTTTATCATTGATCAGTTCTTATTCTGTATTTCAAGTAATTTTACGGAGCCAACAAGCACTCCACTAATGACCTTTCAGCCCGCCTTGTGAAAACAGCTTCCCCCTACCACAACTCTTTTGTCATCGTCCAACTCCAGTGTGTAAAAATAACTTGACCAACTGTCTCGTTATCTCGTAGAATCAACAGCAACAAATCTCAACCACATAAACATATGGTAAGACATTAATCGATATAGCCACATATGTCCTCGCAAGGCAACAATATGGACTTGGCACCAAGCTGACAGAAATCAGTCTACGCTGAAATTCCCGCTTGTAATGACCAATAAAATACACACACACTGCTGGGAATGACATAACACTTTTCACACAGGTCGGTTGAATCAGAAGCTCACAATCTATTTAAGAAAATTAAAACCTACGAGAGAGCTGACTGCTCCTCGCCACAACACATATTGCTCCAACGGCAATAAACTCACTGAATCTGATCAATAATAAACATTACAAAGATTAATTTACCCTCCAATCTACTGTATGATTATATTAATTCAGTCCTACTTCTGAAACACAATATACCTCCGAGAGACGCTTCTTAACCGCATTACGTAAACATATGTGAACACGGTCGTCCACATAGCCACGTTAGTTAAAAAAACAAACAAGAAATTACGACTAAGAAAAATTTGTGCGAGCTGTTTCCATGCAAAAGGTGTGTCAGACCAAAACTAAATACACTACGTTAATCAACACAAGCAAGATATTTACAAACAAAATATGTCCCATATACCATAAGTTAACTTGTCAGATAATAAGAATATTATTCAGTACTCATCCTCGGCCAGTCACCGTCAGCGAACATCTGCTGCCATCTCCCTACTTAATGCTGCTTAGCTCGTCTCAAACATCTCGATGGAGTGCTGACAGTTCCAAACTTCTTCCAGGACAAGCGATGTCATCTCTCGTGCTGATGCAAAAAGTTATAGATTATTACACACTCGATATCTGACTACTAAATTCACCGTTTTAGGTACTTATTTCCCCAGAACAGTCTGTTGGCGAATTGTCGAAGATACTGTCCCTAAAAAATAGTACTGTGACTATCTATCACACTGAATTTAACACACATTTGTATTAATAAAAATCTGTGTCCTCATGACACGCAAAGTACAAGTGCCTACGTCCTCGGACGCGCAAAATGTAGTAATAACCTGTGTCTTCCGACACACAAAATGTAATATAACCTACGTCCTCAGACGCACAAATTGTAATCATAATTCTTGGCTCTTCACGCCACTTATAAATGAACTGGCCCTAGGTATCGATAGGGGGGGGGGGGGAATTATATAAAAAATTCTCAAAATAATAGTGGTACAGGAATGAAACAAATATCACTGAACTCGTAAAATTGCGCAGGTCATGAATATGCCCATTAATTCTAGAATCGATCGTAGATATGTTGTCTAGCCGATCTCCCGCGTTAATGCTCGCTATCGCGTGCCCAAGCTAGACTTGGCGCGTTCGTAAGCATTCATCTCCCATTGGTTCCACTTTTTCAATATGTTCGCGGTTTTTATCAGACCTCGGCCACGTAGGAGTGACCAGAAGTACCATCAGCCACTCACGTTACTGCATTATATTTTTTTAGGGGCGAATAGTACAATGACCATGCCATAAGCGTGTCTCACCACGCGTCCCTTCTATTTTGAGGTAGCCACCACCTGTCCTTCTGAAACATAGCTAGACTCTTTCTTTTCACAAACCTTAAATATTTAGCCTATTGTCAAACTGCTGCAGGTATGTCCCCGCTGTCTCCAACAAATGCTTGAAATTTCCTCATCTTCGTCTGGCTATTTCATGACGCTGGTGGAAATATTAATTAATTGTAGAAATAAAACATCGAATCATTTATCCATCAGAGGATAAAGGGTTCACAACTCCTCCACTCACAAAATTTCGAACTTACGATAAAGTCGATAATTTTTAAAAGACTTCCGTAGGCCAATTTGTTTTATTTCAGAATCACCCCTTTTCTATTACTTGGTCTAGCCGCTCCTGTCTTGAATGGCATTTACTCGTTTTATTTCCTGCTTGGACCTCACCCTCTCAACTGCTTGCGTGACGCGCTGATGCCTTAGGCAACACTCTGCCCGTCTCGTTAATGTTTGTCAACACCATCTCCACTTCCTTCTTCGCGTGCCGTACTCAACTGCCCCCCCTTCCACTTGGTTGATATTGGACGTCCATATATTTAAACTGCATCATTATTTCGGCACTCCCATGGCTCACTTCTTCGATACGTTTTTTAAATTGGCTGCAATGTAGACCGACATTGTTCCTGTGATTAACTCTTTCACTCTGTATACATTATTTCCTAGGTTTCTTAAAATAGAATAGGGTCCTATGAATTTTTCACAGAATTTGCTGAAGATCTTCTTCTCTGGATCAGATGTAACGGGTCGTTTCACCAAAACGACCTGGTTGATTTCTAGATCACGGTGAAATCTCTTATTTCTCAATCGCCGTAATCTGCGATCTGCTTGTTTTCTCATGTAGGCTCTCGTTCTCTCTATTCGCAGGTCAGGTGCTATCATGGGATCTTGTGGGCAGTTAATGATGCTTTTCCACGTTCTCACTGGATACTCGTTTTTGTGTAAGACCATAGGGATCTGTCCTGTTGACTCGTGCCTGGTAGAATTCATACATATCTCTACATCCTTAATTTTATCCACCCACTTATGATGTTCTTTGGGAATGAAGATTCTCAAGTATGATGTTACACATTTTATTGCTCGCTCACTTGGATTAGCTTGGGCATGTCGGATACTGCTTAAAACGTGTTTTATACCCATGTCCTCCATACCTTTCTTGAATTCGGCGCTTGTAAAATAGCTGCCATGGTCTGACAATATAAATTCTGGTTTTCCAAGGATTGGAATAACTCTATTTCGAATACGACTGAGTACTTGTTTCGATGTAGTTTTCTGAATGGGGCATAATACGACAAACTTAGAAAACACATCAATGCACACTAGCAAGTGACGGCAACCTCGCCTACCTTTCGGGATTGGGCCGAACCAGTCCAGGGCCAGTATCTCGTAGGGTTTCTGAGGTAGCAATGGTCTAGGATACTGCCTCATTAAATAGTTATTGGGCTTTGTCCTCTGACAAGGATCACAACTCGTAATGACGTCACATATAGTTGTTCTCATACGTGGCCATGTAAATGTCTCTCCTATTGTCGCTTCGTACTTGTCTACTCCGACGTGTCCGTAACTTTCGTGAGTATGCCATGTCAATCCTCGCTGTAAAGATGCAGGTACAAGTATGCGTAACTTGGTGTGGTCATTATCTACCCATTTGTGCAGCAAATTGTTGACATAAACATATCTTCCTTCTTTTGCTTTCGCTTCTCGAAATGCAGGTGTTCCTGTAGGTAGCTGCTTTCTAAAGTATTGAATTAATAGCATCATCCATGGTTCCGCTTCCTGTTCTCGCTGTATCTCGCGTAACTCCTCCAAGAATTCCCGGTCCTTCGGTGTTAACTCCAAGTGTTGTACCATCGCTGTTTCTTCAACATCAGGCTCTGGGTTCCTGCTGAGTGCATCCGGGATCACGTTCATCTTCCCTGGACAATCTTCTAACTCAATGCTAAACTGCTGAATATATATAGACTAACGTGTCACACGTTCGCTTGCCATCGACGTCTTAAACAAGAATGTTAGTGCCTTGTGATCAGTCCTGACAACAATGGGGTAACCATAAATTATTCGTTTCCATTGTTGAAGCGCATGAAGGATGGCCAACAGCTCTAGTTCCGTTACAGTATAATTGCGCTCATGCTTACGCAATTTTCGGCTGACAAATGCCAAATATGTTTTATGTTGCAGGTTAGCTGGATCTTCTTGGTAGAGCATGGCACCTATACCAATTAGTGAAGCATCCGCTTGGATTATAAATTTGTGCTTGAAATCTGGATATCCTAACTTAATGCAGTTTTCCAGTAGCTGTTTTGTTGCTTGGAACGCCTTCTCGCATTCCGCATTCCACAACCATTTATTATTCTTTTTTTAGCATTTCCTGCATTGGAGCTACAGTCTCCGTGTAACCTGGACAGTTTTCTTTAAAGAATCCCGTTACGCCTAAGAAAGCCCGAATGTGCTTGACTCTCGTTGGTGTAGGGAAATTCTTTATCGCTTCGATCTTAGCTGGGTTTGGCTTCATTCCCTCCTTGTCAATGATGTGACCCAAATATAAGATCTCGCTCTTGATGAAATGCGATTTCTTCAGGTTTACTTTGAAATTTGATGCATTAAGGTTGCCTAATACTTTATCTAAATTTTCCATGTGAATTTCAATGTTGTCGGACGCCAGCAGAATGTCATCAATGTAGCGCACCGTCATCTCCTTAACTTCCTCGGTTAGATTCCGATCCAGGGCTCGGATTAAAGCACAGCCCGCTGTTTTGACTCCGAAGGGCATTCGGACGAGGCAAAACGTTTGGTTATCGAATAAGAAGCCAGTTAGAAGCTGTGACTTCTCATCCAATTCAATATGGTGGAATCTGGACGTCAAATCAACTGATGAATAAATGCTCTTGTTCTTAAAGCCTTTTAGTACGTCTCTGATAATTGGCGCTCTGTCATACTCAGGAAAAATGAGTCTCATGTTGAGATTTCTGGCATCTAGACAAAGTCTAATAGATCCATTTGGTTTTGTGACTGCCAAAATCGCATTTAGATAAGGTGTAGGTGTCTTCCTTATCACTCCAGCTTGTATCATCTCATCTATAATGACCTTGACTTGACCACGATATTTTTCCGGAATTGGGTACAATCTACTTTTGAAAGGTGGCCAATCCTCGACTTGCATTGAATATTTGAAATTTAATATTTTCCCAGGTAGTGTATCGAATACTGCTTTGTGCTTCCTTAAAATCTCTTCCAATTGTTTTCTATGTTCACCCCCAAGTTGAATGTCATTGAGCCGCTCCTGTAGTAACTCTTCAAATTGTGCATCACTATCATCTCCTTCTGTTAATAAAGACCATATCTCCTGGGATTCACTCTCCTCATCTAGTTCCACAACAGCTCCTTCTACGATGTTATCTTCTGCCTTTCGTATCTCCTCTTCCGTCTCTTCTGATATTGCTTCCAATGCCCAAGAATTTACATCTCTTCCGGTAGTGATTTCATCCATATGCAATCCCACGTTCTTCAGTTGATCATACTCTCTAAAACTGACTGTATTCTTGTGCAAATCTATCACTGCTTGATAGTCACAAATGAAATTTGCACCAAGAATTATATTGAAATTCATCTTTGCCATGATAATGAATGTTTGCCCAAAAGTGTGTTCTAATATGTTCAGCTCTAAGTATGCCTGACGTTTACAAGTGACGGTGCGTTCATGAATAACACCCCTCACTTTGAGTTGTGGTACGGGAATCACAGGAATATTCTGACTCCGTCCCAACTCTCGAACCAAGGCCTCCGATACCAGACTGATCTGCGACCCCGTATCCAATAAACATCTTATATTAATTCCACCAATCCTCGCGTAAATAATGGGTAACTGCCTAATTTCATCGTTCCGTGGTTTCACCGTCTCCTCCAGGCAATCTTCTGGCAAAGCAATCCATTCTTGTATGTTCGCTACTATCCATCCATCTTCAACTTCCGACTGTTGCGTTTGTAGACTGTCTCCTTTATCCAAATTTAGCATTTTTTTTAGCTCCGCTGCGACTCCCGTCATCATTTTGTCGCCCACGCCCCTGACATTCCTCTTGTCTCAGTAGACTTCCAGCTTCCTCAGTATGTGTGTCTGGATTCTTCATGTTCCCAATGGCTTTCTCCCATCGTCCTTGCTCTCCACCTTGACTAGCGTGTAATTCCTCTAGGTAATTTTGTGATTGAGCGTGCCTATCATCCCAGTCATTTCGATAATTACGTGCCTCTCCTTGATTTTGATCTCTCTTTCCTTTCCATCTTTGATTCCCATTGTAATTACCGTATCTTCCATAAGGCCTCTCATTTCTTCGATTTTCACGCCATTGTTGATACCCTCTCTGTTGATATCTACTGTTGCCTTGATATGACCTATTGTTATAGTTATTCTCGTTACGCTGGTACGGTCTGTTTTCTACCTCTTCCGGGTTTCGCTTAGGTGTGGATGTGCTTGTATTTGTACCCTGCGTTTTAGTGTTCGCCTGTTTTGGTTTTATGACCTCTGTCGTATTTACTAATTCCAGTTGTCTTCATCCTCTATAATGAGTATGAGATGTAGTCTCATCTATCTGGCGTAATATCTGCTCTGCATGTAAGGCCGTACTAACATTCGCTGCGACTAGTACTTGTTGCACGTTGACTGGTAATTGCCGCGCTATAGTCATCACCAGATCCGCTTCATTTAAAGGGTAATCAAGGTCGCGAAATTTTAGCATTTGCATGTTAAAGAAATCTGAGTATTTCGTTTGCTGGGTAGTTTGGTATTTCCTAGAGTAAAGCTCTATCCTTAAACTCTGTTGTAATGCCTGCGACCAGTACTTGCGCAGAAACGCGATTTTGAAATCTGCCATAGTTCCAAATGTATATTTGAAGCCTAAAAACCATGTAAGGACATTTCCTGATAAAAATCTCTCCATCATCCTTAACCTACGTGCTTCAGGTACCCCAGTGTCATTGTAATGATCTTCAATTTCTTTAATAAAGGCTTTAGGTGTCACCCCTGAATTCTCCGTGTATTTCTGCGGTTTATAATCGTTCGAGCGAATTACTTGGATAAGTTGTGTGGGCTGATGACCGTCCTGTGGCGTGGAACTCCTTTCAATATTCTTGCGAAACCCCTCCGTGTTTGTCGTTAATGGGCTCTCTGTCTGAGTCTGACTTCCTGCTGTGCTCGTACCCTCCGGGCTATTTGAGTCGTCCTGCTTATCTTTCATTGTTCCCGTTTTAAATATCGAGGATTGTTCTATCGACCTCAGTTCAGCTTTAATGATCCTGACTGTTTGTTCTTTAAGTTTACTCTTAATTTCTTGTTCTAATGCTTGAATACGAGTATGATTTTCGCCTACTGTCTTAAGGATGGTTGATCTTTCCTCTTTAGAATCGATCTTCATTTTTCGCCAATCTTTTCTTATTTGCTCCTTAATTGTGCTTACTTTCTCCTCAATCTGGCTTTTAGTGTCATCCTGATTGCTTTCTATCTGTCTCAGCCTTCCGTCGACGGTATTCTTTAATGGATCCTGATCCGCTTCTAGGCTTTTCCATTGCTCCGCTGATTTTATTTCGAGACGGTCCATATCTTTAATTATGCCGGATATATTTTCATCTACCGCTGATAATTGTTGTTGAATGACCTTGCCGCCTTTTTCCTTTTCCTTAAATCGTCCTTCCAACTTATCCTGAGCTATCTTGACCTCGCTCGTACTCATAGTGCATGCTAGTTCAATTTGCTCTAATTTACCTAACACCGTTTCATCCAGAATGCTAAGTTTTTGATCAAATATAATTTCCATTTTCTTAATCTGATCTACTTGTTTTTCATTGTTTTTACTAACATCTAGGGCCAGCAATACCATCTGTTGGTTAGTGTGATCCTTCATCTCTGCGGTTAACGAAGCTAATTGGTTCGTGTTTTTAACATTCTGCGCCTCTAACTGCGAATTTATAGTGTCATTGATTTCACTTTTTAATAATCTAGCTTGTTCCGCCTGATATTCATTTTGTTCAATCCTACTCTTGTTTAATTGTGTCCGCAATGATTCACTTTGTTCAGATAGTTTTGTGTTTAGTGATTCACTTTGTTCGGATAGTTTAGTGTTTAGTGATTCACTTTGTTCGGATAGTTTAGTTTTTAGTGATTCACTCTGCTCAGACAATTTGTTTATAGACTCACTTTGTTCTAACATAGTATTGTTTAGTGATTCACTTTGTTCGGATAGTTTCGCGTTTAATGATTCGCTCTGTTCTGATAGTTTAGTGTTTAATGATTCACTCTGTTCTAACATACTATTGTTTATTTGTTCAGATAATTTCGCGTTTAATGATTCGCTCTGTTCTGATAGTTTAGTGTTTAATGATTCACTCTGTTCCGCCAATTTGGTGTCCAACAATTCCTGTGTCTTCCTAGCCGCATTTTCAATGATTTCTTGAATCTGTTCTCCTGTTGCCATGTTATACACTTTATATGAGACATTAGGGAAATGGCATAAAGCAATGCCCCCTGACACACACATACAATCCCCATGCACATTTAATTTCTTTACCCTACTCTGTTCATTTATAATTTACATTTAATCCCACCAGTCAATCGCATCTCTGAGTGGTTCTAATTTTACTCAAATTAATTTAAACCCAAACACATATTCAGTCATTAAATTGTTATCCTGATCTGATATTAAAAATGACTAATTAACAAAGTATTAATTGTCATTTAAGGCTACCAGCCTCCTAACATTTTCATGAGTTTGACTTTCTAAACAAATCTAGTTTTAACTTTAATCATTGGGCGCCCGGTATCACGTATATAATTTTTACTTTAATTCAATAGACAAAAACGTGAACCGTATTTTACATTGCAAACTCCTGATTTTAATTTATATTTCACACAGTCGGCGGTATCCTCTTCGCCTCAATTACTTTTAATAAAATATCACTTTCCGGTGATTAAAATACTGTCATATCTGCCTCCACTTGTTGCCTGTCAGTTTTACTCAAATACGCCAACTTAATGTGTTCCAGCAGCGAACCAGCAACAAAAATACACCTTCATTGTTGCGTCAGTTCGTGAACCCAACTACGCTTACATTGACATGTGCAATTTCTCTGCCGTTACACCACAGTGAACCGCCCCACGCTTGGCCGCGCCAGTTTACCTCCTATGAACCCTTTAGTATTGCAGTGTTTATATGCAAGAAATCTTGATCAAGGGGTCGCGCTCAGTTCATAGTGTGATGTTTACGTTCGCCAAACAACATGCTCTACTGAGGCAAGGGTCATAGGATTAAAACTATAATTAAGAAAAGAAGTGACAAGACGTAAAATAATAACATAATTTTATGACTATTTGTGCAAAAATGAAATGAATATAAACAACAACAATAATATTCCTCCCTGAATCTTCCCATGACAGAAATATCTATCAACGTTGAGGAGTCCGACGGATCTCCCCCTCATAAAAATGTGGATCCAAGCTCCACTAACTTGCATTGGGATTTTATGTACGCGCAATGACTAACTACGAGGGATGAGTACTTGGATGACTGTTCGTTTACATCGGGTAACAGCCACGATGCTTACGAACAATCATCTCGTAAATCAACGTTTACGGATATGGGACACAACACTAATAAAAACCCTTAAAAATTAATGCTGACACACAATCTAAAATCTAATATTTACAGGAATCTCCCTCGAGACCCTCCTTCAGTGCGATGACGCATCTGACAAATGAGCTGCCAACACGGCCAATTGCTCAATACACAAACAAGGAAAAGACAGCATCGCACGTGAATGCACGGGTCACCAATACGGAACATAAACATGGAAAGAAACCAACAACAACAAAAGCCTCACCGGCTGAGATTACCTTATATGAACAAAAATGCACGTTAAGCTAACGCTTCGGAGATTATAGTGATTCGTAGGCAACTCCCATTTATTTAAACAATTTTTATCATTGATCAGTTCTTATTCTGTATTTCAAGTAATTTTACGGAGCCAACAAGCACTCCACTAATGACCTTGATGCAATACTTTCAGCCCACCTTGTGAAAAAAGCTTCCCCCTACCACAACTCTTTTGTCATCGTCCAACTCCAGTGTGTAAAAATAACTTGACCAACTGTCTCGTTATCTCCTAGAATCAACAGCAACAAATCTCAACCACATAAACATATGGTAAGACATTAATCGATATAGCCACATATGTCCTCGCAAGGCAACGATATGGACTTGGCACCAAGCTGACATAAATCAGTCTACGCTGAAATTCCCGCTTGTAATGACCAATAAAATACACACACACACACTGCTGGGAATGACATAACACTTTTCACACAGGTTGGTTGAATCAGAAGCTCACAATCTATTTAAGAAAATTAAAACCTACGAGAGAGCTGACTGCTCCTCGCCACAACACATATTGCTCCAACGGCAATAAACTCACTGAATCTGATCAATAATAAACATTACAAAGATTAATTTACCCTCCAATCTACTGTATGATTATATTAATTCAGTCCTACTTCTGAAACACAATATATCTCCGAGAGACGCTTCTTAACCGCATTACGTAAACATATGTGAACACGGTCATCCACATAGCCACGTTAGTTAAAAAAAAAAAAACAAGAAATTACGACTAAGGAAAATTTGTGCGAGCTGTTTCCATGCAAAAGGTGTGACAGACCAAAACTAAATACACTACGTTAATCAACACAAGCAAGATATTTACAAACAAAATATGTCCCATATACCATAAGTTAACTTGTCAGATAATAAGAATATTATTCAGTACTCATCCTCGGCCAGTCACCGTCAGCGAACATCTGCTGCCATCTCCCTACTTAATGCTGCTTAGCTCGTCTCAAACATCTCGATGGAGTGCTGACAGTTCCAAACTTCTTCCAGGACAAGCGATGTCATCTCTCGTGCTGATGCAAAAAGTTATAGATTATTACACACTCGATATCTGACTACTAAATTCACCGTTTTAGGTACTTATTTCCCCAGAACAGTCTGTTGGCGAATTGTCGAAGATACTGTCCCTAAAAAATAGTACTGTGACTATCTATCACACTGAATTTAACACACATTTGTATTAATAAAAATCTGTGTCCTCATGACACGCAAAGTACAAGTGCCTACGTCCTCGGACGCGCAAAATGTAGTAATAACCTGTGTCTTCCGACACACAAAATGTAATATAACCTACGTCCTCAGACGCACAAATTGTAATCATAATTCTTGGCTCTTCACGCCACTTATAAATGAACTGGCCCTAGGTATCGATAGGGGGGGGGGGGGGAATTATATAAAAAATTCTCAAAATAATAGTGGTACAGGAATGAAACAAATATCACTGAACTCGTAAAATTGCGCAGGTCATGAATATGCCCATTAATTCTAGAATCGATCGTAGATATGTTGTCTAGCCGATCTCCCGCGTTAATGCTCGCTATCGCGTGCCCAAGCTAGACTTGGCGCGTTCGTAAGCATTCATCTCCCATTGGTTCCACTTTTTCAATATGTTCGCGGTTTTTATCAGACCTCGGCCACGTAGGAGTGACCAGAAGTACCATCAGCCACTCACGTTACTGCATTATATTTTTTTAGGGGCGAATAGTACAATGACCATGCCATAAGCGTGTCTCACCACGCGTCCCTTCTATTTTGAGGTAGCCACCACCTGTCCTTCTGAAACATAGCTAGACTCTTTCTTTTCACAAACCTTAAATATTTAGCCTATTGTCAAACTGCTGCAGGTATGTCCCCGCTGTCTCCAACAAATGCTTGAAATTTCCTCATCTTCGTCTGGCTATTTCATGACGCTGGTGGAAATATTAATTAATTGTAGAAATAAAACATCGAATCATTTATCCATCAGAGGATAAAGGGTTCACAACTCCTCCACTCACAAAATTTCGAACTTACGATAAAGTCGATAATTTTTAAAAGACTTCCGTAGGCCAATTTGTTTTATTTCAGAATCACCCCTTTTCTATTACTTGGTCTAGCCGCTCCTGTCTTGAATGGCATTTACTCGTTTTATTTCCTGCTTGGACCTCACCCTCTCAACTGCTTGCGTGACGCGCTGATGCCTTAGGCAACACTCTGCCCGTCTCGTTAATGTTTGTCAACACCATCTCCACTTCCTTCTTCGCGTGCCGTACTCAACTGCCCCCCCTTCCACTTGGTTGATATTGGACGTCCATATATTTAAACTGCATCATTATTTCGGCACTCCCATGGCTCACTTCTTCGATACGTTTTTTAAATTGGCTGCAATGTAGACCGACATTGTTCCTGTGATTAACTCTTTCACTCTGTATACATTATTTCCTAGGTTTCTTAAAATAGAATAGGGTCCTATGAATTTTTCACAGAATTTGCTGAAGATCTTCTTCTCTGGATCAGATGTAACGGGTCGTTTCACCAAAACGACCTGGTTGATTTCTAGATCACGGTGAAATCTCTTATTTCTCAATCGCCGTAATCTGCGATCTGCTTGTTTTCTCATGTAGGCTCTCGTTCTCTCTATTCGCAGGTCAGGTGCTATCATGGGATCTTGTGGGCAGTTAATGATGCTTTTCCACGTTCTCACTGGATACTCGTTTTTGTGTAAGACCATAGGGATCTGTCCTGTTGACTCGTGCCTGGTAGAATTCATACATATCTCTACATCCTTAATTTTATCCACCCACTTATGATGTTCTTTGGGAATGAAGATTCTCAAGTATGATGTTACACATTTTATTGCTCGCTCACTTGGATTAGCTTGGGCATGTCGGATACTGCTTAAAACGTGTTTTATACCCATGTCCTCCATACCTTTCTTGAATTCGGCGCTTGTAAAATAGCTGCCATGGTCTGACAATATAAATTCTGGTTTTCCAAGGATTGGAATAACTCTATTTCGAATACGACTGAGTACTTGTTTCGATGTAGTTTTCTGAATGGGGCATAATACGACAAACTTAGAAAACACATCAATGCACACTAGCAAGTGACGGCAACCTCGCCTACCTTTCGGGATTGGGCCGAACCAGTCCAGGGCCAGTATCTCGTAGGGTTTCTGAGGTAGCAATGGTCTAGGATACTGCCTCATTAAATAGTTATTGGGCTTTGTCCTCTGACAAGGATCACAACTCGTAATGACGTCACATATAGTTGTTCTCATACGTGGCCATGTAAATGTCTCTCCTATTGTCGCTTCGTACTTGTCTACTCCGACGTGTCCGTAACTTTCGTGAGTATGCCATGTCAATCCTCGCTGTAAAGATGCAGGTACAAGTATGCGTAACTTGGTGTGGTCATTATCTACCCATTTGTGCAGCAAATTGTTGACATAAACATATCTTCCTTCTTTTGCTTTCGCTTCTCGAAATGCAGGTGTTCCTGTAGGTAGCTGCTTTCTAAAGTATTGAATTAATAGCATCATCCATGGTTCCGCTTCCTGTTCTCGCTGTATCTCGCGTAACTCCTCCAAGAATTCCCGGTCCTTCGGTGTTAACTCCAAGTGTTGTACCATCGCTGTTTCTTCAACATCAGGCTCTGGGTTCCTGCTGAGTGCATCCGGGATCACTTTCATCTTCCCTGGACAATCTTCTAACTCAATGCTAAACTGCTGAATATATATAGACTAACGTGTCACACGTTCGCTTGCCATCGACGTCTTAAACAAGAATGTTAGTGCCTTGTGATCAGTCCTGACAACAATGGGGTAACCATAAATTATTCGTTTCCATTGTTGAAGCGCATGAAGGATGGCCAACAGCTCTAGTTCCGTTACAGTATAATTGCGCTCGTGCTTACGCAATTTTCGGCTGACAAATGCCAAATATGTTTTATGTTGCAGGTTAGCTGGATCTTCTTGGTAGAGCATGGCACCTATACCAATTAGTGAAGCATCCGCTTGGATTATAAATTTGTGCTTGAAATCTGGATATCCTAACTTAATGCAGTTTTCCAGTAGCTGTTTTGTTGCTTGGAACGCCTTCTCGCATTCCGCATTCCACAACCATTTATTATTCTTTTTTAGCATTTCCTGCATTGGAGCTACAGTCTCCGTGTAACCTGGACAGTTTTCTTTAAAGAATCCCGTTACGCCTAAGAAAGCCCGAATGTGCTTGACTCTCGTTGGTGTAAGGAAATTCTTTATCGCTTCGATCTTAGCTGGGTTTGGCTTCATTCCCTCCTTGTCAATGATGTGACCCAAATATAAGATCTCGCTCTTGAAGAAATGCGATTTCTTCAGGTTTACTTTGAAATTTGATGCATTAAGGTTGCCTAATACTTTATCTAAATTTTCCATGTGAATTTCAATGTTGTCGGATGCCAGCAGAATGTCATCAATGTAGCGCACCGTCATCTCCTTAACTTCCTCGGTTAGATTCCGATCCAGGGCTCGGATTAAAGCACAGCCCGCTGTTTTGACTCCGAAGGGCATTCGGACGAAGCAAAACGTTTGGTTATCGAATAAGAAGCCAGTTAGAAGCTGTGACTTCTCATCCAATTCAATATGGTGGAATCTGGACGTCAAATCAACTGATGAATAAATGCTCTTGTTCTTAAAGCCTTTTAGTACGTCTCTGATAATTGGCGCTCTGTCATACTCAGGAAAAATGAGTCTCATGTTGAGATTTCTGGCATCTAGACAAAGTCTAATAGATCCATTTGGTTTTGTGACTGCCAAAATCGCATTTAGATAAGGTGTAGGTGTCTTCCTTATCACTCCAGCTTGTATCATCTCATCTATAATGACCTTGACTTGACCACGATATTTTTCCGGAATTGGGTACAATCTACTTTTGAAAGGTGGCCAATCCTCGACTTGCATTGAATATTTGAAATTTAATATTTTCCCAGGTAGTGTATCGAATACTGCTTTGTGCTTCCTTAAAATCTCTTCCAATTGTTTTCTATGTTCACCCCCAAGTTGAATGTCATTGAGCCGCTCCTGTAGTAACTCTTCAAATTGTGCATCACTATCATCTCCTTCTGTTAATAAAGACCATATCTCCTGGGATTCACTCTCCTCATCTAGTTCCACAACAGCTCCTTCTACGATGTTATCTTCTGCCTTTCGTATCTCCTCTTCCGTCTCTTCTGATATTGCTTCCAATGCCCAAGAATTTACATCTCTTCCGGTAGTGATTTCATCCATATGCAATCCCACGTTCTTCAGTTGATCATACTCTCTAAAACTGACTGTATTCTTGTGCAAATCTATCACTGCTTGATAGTCACAAATGAAATTTGCACCAAGAATTATATTGAAATTCATCTTTGCCATGATAATGAATGTTTGCCCAAAAGTGTGTTCTAATATGTTCAGCTCTAAGTATGCCTGACGTTTACAAGTGACGGTGCGTTCATGAATAACACCCCTCACTTTGAGTTGTGGTACGGGAATCACAGGAATATTCTGACTCCGTCCCAACTCTCGAACCAAGGCCTCCGATACCAGACTGATCTGCGACCCCGTATCCAATAAACATCTTATATTAATTCCACCAATCCTCGCGTAAATAATGGGTAACTGCCTAATTTCATCGTTCCGTGGTTTCACCGTCTCCTCCAGGCAATCTTCTGGCAAAGCAATCCATTCTTGTATGTTCGCTACTATCCATCCATCTTCAACTTCCGACTGTTGCGTTTGTAGACTGTCTCCTTTATCCAAATTTAGCATTTTTTTTAGCTCCGCTGCGACTCCCGTCATCATTTTGTCGCCCACGCCCCTGACATTCCTCTTGTCTCAGTAGACTTCCAGCTTCCTCAGTATGTGTGTCTGGATTCTTCATGTTCCCAATGGCTTTCTCCCATCGTCCTTGCTCTCCACCTTGACTAGCGTGTAATTCCTCTAGGTAATTTTGTGATTGAGCGTGCCTATCATCCCAGTCATTTCGATAATTACGTGCCTCTCCTTGATTTTGATCTCTCTTTCCTTTCCATCTTTGATTCCCATTGTAATTACCGTATCTTCCATAAGGCCTCTCATTTCTTCGATTTTCACGCCATTGTTGATACCCTCTCTGTTGATATCTACTGTTGCCTTGATATGACCTATTGTTATAGTTATTCTCGTTACGCTGGTACGGTCTGTTTTCTACCTCTTCCGGGTTTCGCTTAGGTGTGGATGTGCTTGTATTTGTACCCTGCGTTTTAGTGTTCGCCTGTTTTGGTTTTATGACCTCTGTCGTATTTACTAATTCCAGTTGTCTTCATCCTCTATAATGAGTATGAGATGTAGTCTCATCTATCTGGCGTAATATCTGCTCTGCATGTAAGGCCGTACTAACGTTCGCTGCGACTAGTACTTGTTGCACGTTGACTGGTAATTGCCGCGCTATAGTCATCACCAGATCCGCTTCATTTAAAGGGTAATCAAGGTCGCGAAATTTTAGCATTTGCATGTTAAAGAAATCTGAGTATTTCGTTTGCTGGGTAGTTTGGTATTTCCTAGAGTAAAGCTCTATCCTTAAACTCTGTTGTAATGCCTGCGACCAGTACTTGCGCAGAAACGCGATTTTGAAATCTGCCATAGTTCCAAATGTATATTTGAAGCCTAAAAACCATGTAAGGACATTTCCTGATAAAAATCTCTCCATCATCCTTAACCTACGTGCTTCAGGTACCCCAGTGTCATTGTAATGATCTTCAATTTCTTTAATAAAGGCTTTAGGTGTCACCCCTGAATTCTCCGTGTATTTCTGCGGTTTATAATCGTTCGAGCGAATTACTTGGATAAGTTGTGTGGGCTGATGACCGTCCTGTGGCGTGGAACTCCTTTCAATATTCTTGCGAAACCCCTCCGTGTTTGTCGTTAATGGGCTCTCTGTCTGAGTCTGACTTCCTGCTGTGCTCGTACCCTCCGGGCTATTTGAGTCGTCCTGCTTATCTTTCATTGTTCCCGTTTTAAATATCGAGGATTGTTCTATCGACCTCAGTTCAGCTTTAATGATCCTGACTGTTTGTTCTTTAAGTTTACTCTTAATATCTTGTTCTAATGCTTGAATACGAGTATGATTTTCGCCTACTGTCTTAAGGATGGTTGATCTTTCCTCTTTAGAATCGATCTTCATTTTTCGCCAATCTTTTCTTATTTGCTCCTTAATTGTGCTTACTTTCTCCTCAATCTGGCTTTTAGTGTCATCCTGATTGCTTTCTATCTGTCTCAGCCTTCCGTCGACAGTATTCTTTAATGGATCCTGATCCGCTTCTAGGCTTTTCCATTGCTCCGCTGATTTTATTTCGAGACGGTCCATATCTTTAATTATGCCGGATATATTTTCATCTACCGCTGATAATTGTTGTTGAATGACCTTGCCGCCTTTTTCCATTTCCTTAAATCGTCCTTCCAACTTATCCTGAGCTATCTTGACCTCGCTCGTACTCATAGTGCATGCTAGTTCAATTTGCTCTAATTTACCTAACACCGTTTCATCCAGAATGCTAAGTTTTTGATCAAATATAATTTCCATTTTCTTAATCTGATCTACTTGTTTTTCATTGTTTTTACTAACATCTAGGGCCAGCAATACCATCTGTTGGTTAGTGTGATCCTTCATCTCTGCGGTTAACGAAGCTAATTGGTTCGTGTTTTTAACATTCTGCGCCTCTAACTGCGAATTTATAGTGTCATTGATTTCACTTTTTAATAATCTAGCTTGTTCCGCCTGATATTCATTTTGTTCAATCCTACTCTTGTTTAATTGTGTCCGCAATGATTCACTTTGTTCAGATAGTTTTGTGTTTAGTGATTCACTTTGTTCGGATAGTTTAGTGTTTAGTGATTCACTTTGTTCGGATAGTTTAGTTTTTAGTGATTCACTCTGCTCAGACAATTTGTTTATAGACTCACTTTGTTCTAACATAGTATTGTTTAGTGATTCACTTTGTTCGGATAGTTTCGCGTTTAATGATTCGCTCTGTTCTGATAGTTTAGTGTTTAATGATTCACTCTGTTCTAACATACTATTGTTTATTTGTTCAGATAATTTCGCGTTTAATGATTCGCTCTGTTCTGATAGTTTAGTGTTTAATGATTCACTCTGTTCCGCCAATTTGGTGTCCAACAATTCCTGTGTCTTCCTAGCCGCATTTTCAATGATTTCTTGAATCTGTTCTCCTGTTGCCATGTTATACACTTTATATGAGACATTAGGGAAATGGCATAAAGCAATGCCCCCTGACACACACATACAATCCCCATGCACATTTAATTTCTTTACCCTACTCTGTTCATTTATAATTTACATTTAATCCCACTAGTCAATCGCATCTCTGAGTGGTTCTAATTTTACTCAAATTAATTTAAACCCAAACACATATTCAGTCATTAAATTGTTATCCTGATCTGATATTAAAAATGACTAATTAACAAAGTATTAATTGTCATTTAAGGCTACCAGCCTCCTAACATTTTCATGAGTTTGACTTTCTAAACAAATCTAGTTTTAACTTTAATCATTGGGCACCCGGTATCACGTATATAATTTTTACTTTAATTCAATAGACAAAAACGTGAACCGTATTTTACATTGCAAACTCCTGATTTTAATTTATATTTCACACAGTCGGCGGTATCCTCTTCGCCTCAATTACTTTTAATAAAATATCACTTTCCGGTGATTAAAATACTGTCATATCTGCCTCCACTTGTTGCCTGTCAGTTTTACTCAAATACGCCAACTTAATGTGTTCCAGCAGCGAACCAGCAACAAAAATACACCTTCATTGTTGCGTCAGTTTGTGAACCCAACTACGCTTACATTGACATGTGCAATTTCTCTGCCGTTACACCACAGTGAACCGCCCCACGCTTGGCCGCGCCAGTTTACCTCCTATGAACCCTTTAGTATTGCAGTGTTTATATGCAAGAAATCTTGATCAAGGGGTCGCGCTCAGTTCATAGTGTGATGTTTACGTTCGCCAAACAACATGCTCTACTGAGGCAAGGGTCATAGGATTAAAACTATAATTAAGAAAAGAAGTGACAAGACGTAAAATAATAACATAATTTTATGACTATTTGTGCAAAAATGAAATGAATATAAACAACAACAATAATATTCCTCCCTGAATCTTCCCATGACAGAAATATCTATCAACGTTGAGGAGTCCGACGGATCTCCCCCTCATAAAAATGTGGATCCAAGCTCCACTAACTTGCATTGGGATTTTATGTACGCGTAATGACTAACTACGAGGGATGAGTACTTGGATGACTGTTCGTTTACATCGGGTAACAGCCACGATGCTTACGAACAATCATCTCGTAAATCAACGTTTACGGATATGGGACACAACACTAATAAAAACCCTTAAAAATTAATGCTGACACACAATCTAAAATCTAATATTTACAGGAATCTCCCTCGAGACCCTCCTTCAGTGCGATGACGCATCTGACAAATGAGCTGCCAACACGGCCAATTGCTCAATACACAAACAAGGAAAAGACAGCATCGCACGTGAATGCACGGGTCACCAATACGGAACATAAACATGGAAAGAAACCAACAACAACAAAAGCCTCACCGGCTGAGATTACCTTATATGAACAAAAATGCACGTTAAGCTAACGCTTCGGAGATTATAGTGATTCGTAGGCAACTCCCATTTATTTAAACAATTTTTATCATTGATCAGTTCTTATTCTGTATTTCAAGTAATTTTACGGAGCCAACAAGCACTCCACTAATGACCTTGATGCAATACTTTCAGCCCACCTTGTGAAAAAAGCTTCCCCCTACCACAACTCTTTTGTCATCGTCCAACTCCAGTGTGTAAAAATAACTTGACCAACTGTCTCGTTATCTCCTAGAATCAACAGCAACAAATCTCAACCACATAAACATATGGTAAGACATTAATCGATATAGCCACATATGTCCTCGCAAGGCAACGATATGGACTTGGCACCAAGCTGACATAAATCAGTCTACGCTGAAATTCCCGCTTGTAATGACCAATAAAATACACACACACACACTGCTGGGAATGACATAACACTTTTCACACAGGTTGGTTGAATCAGAAGCTCACAATCTATTTAAGAAAATTAAAACCTACGAGAGAGCTGACTGCTCCTCGCCACAACACATATTGCTCCAACGGCAATAAACTCACTGAATCTGATCAATAATAAACATTACAAAGATTAATTTACCCTCCAATCTACTGTATGATTATATTAATTCAGTCCTACTTCTGAAACACAATATATCTCCGAGAGACGCTTCTTAACCGCATTACGTAAACATATGTGAACACGGTCGTCCACATAGCCACGTTAGTTAAAAAAAAAAAAAAACAAGAAATTACGACTAAGGAAAATTTGTGCGAGCTGTTTCCATGCAAAAGGTGTGTCAGACCAAAACTAAATACACTACGTTAATCAACACAAGCAAGATATTTACAAACAAAATATGTCCCATATACCATAAGTTAACTTGTCAGATAATAAGAATATTATTCAGTACTCATCCTCGGCCAGTCACCGTCAGCGAACATCTGCTGCCATCTCCCTACTTAATGCTGCTTAGCTCGTCTCAAACATCTCGATGGAGTGCTGACAGTTCCAAACTTCTTCCAGGACAAGCGATGTCATCTCTCGTGCTGATGCAAAAAGTTATAGATTATTACACACTCGATATCTGACTACTAAATTCACCGTTTTAGGTACTTATTTCCCCAGAACAGTCTGTTGGCGAATTGTCGAAGATACTGTCCCTAAAAAATAGTACTGTGACTATCTATCACACTGAATTTAACACACATTTGTATTAATAAAAATCTGTGTCCTCATGACACGCAAAGTACAAGTGCCTACGTCCTCGGACGCGCAAAATGTAGTAATAACCTGTGTCTTCCGACACACAAAATGTAATATAACCTACGTCCTCAGACGCACAAATTGTAATCATAATTCTTGGCTCTTCACGCCACTTATAAATGAACTGGCCCTAGGTATCGATAGGGGGGTGGGGGGGAATTATATAAAAAATTCTCAAAATAATAGTGGTACAGGAATGAAACAAATATCACTGAACTCGTAAAATTGCGCAGGTCAAGAATATGCCCATTAATTCTAGAATCGATCGTAGAGATGTTGTCTAGCCGATCTCCCGCGTTAATGCTCGCTATCGCGTGCCCAAGCTAGACTTGGCGCGTTCGTAAGCATTCATCTCCCATTGGTTCCACTTTTTCAATATGTTCGCGGTTTTTATCAGACCTCGGCCTCGTAGGAGTGTCCAGTAGTACCATCAGCCACTCACGTTACTGCATTATATTTTTTTTAGGCGCGAATAGTACAATGACCATGCCATAAGCGTGTCTCACCACGCGTCCCTTCTATTTTGAGGTAGCCACCACCTGTCCTTCTGAAACATAGCTAGGCTCGTTCTTTTCACAAACCTTAAGTATTAAGCCTATTTTCAAACTGCTGCAGGTATGTCCCCGCTGTCTCCAACAAATGCTTGAAATTTCCTCATCTTCGTCTGGCTATTTCATGACGCTGGTGGAAATATTAATTAATTGTAGAAATAAAACATCGAATCATTTATCCATCAGAGGATAAAGGGTTCACAATATATAGATTGGTGTATTGACTCTCATGGATACCATACGTATTTTTACAATGCACCAAGCTTCCGAACACGAGTTATAGGCCTACATAAAGATACACAGAAAGACAGACAATTCTATTGTCTACAACATATCACCCAGATATCCAAATATGGGTACATCTACCACACAGTATCAAACAAAACCATCCTTACGATGAACTCGTGTGTCGAAAAAAAAATTGGTTAAAATGTTCTCTCAAACTAAATTCACCTAATGTGTACTTCCTGGCATGAAATAAAATTGAAAGTCTTGTAGACGAAATACAATACACGGAAGCAGTAGTGTGGGTGAGCATTGGGTATGCGCAGTAGCTATACGGAGTAGGTATTCGTAGTAAGTATGTGCTGTAGGTATGTGATTTAGGTACGCGCAGTATGTATAAGCAGTGAGTATGCTTAGAAAGTATGAGCAGAAGTTATGCGCAGTAGGTATGCACAGTAAGTTTGCGCAGTAAGTATACGCAGAAGGTATGCGCAGTAAGTATGCACAGTAGGTATGCGCTAGATGTATGTGCAGAAGCTATGAGCAGTAGGTTAGCACAGTAAGTATGCGCAAAAATTATGCGTAGTAGTATGGGTGCAGAGTAAGTATGCGCAGTATGTATATGCAGCAAGTATGTGCATTAGGTATGTGCAGTATGTATGCGCAGAAGGTATGTGCATTAGGTATGTGCAGTAGGTATGCGCAGAAGGTATGTGCTGTAGGTATACGAATAAGAATGGCTGCGTAGTGGGAATGCGCATTAGGTTATTCCAGTAGTATTGGTGCGCAGTGTGTGTGCGATGTATGCGCAGGAGGTATGCGCAGTAGGTATGTGCAGTACGAATGTACAGTAGGTATTCGCAGTAAGAATGTGAAGTAAGTATGCGCAGTGCGTATTCACTGTAAGTGTGCACAGAAGGTATGCAGAGTAAGTTTGTGCAGTGGATATGCGCAATAAATATGCGCAAGCGGCATGCGCAGCAGGTAGCGCAGTTAGTATGCGCAAAAGAAATGAGCAGTAAGTATATGCAGTAATATGGGTGCCCAGTGGTTATGCGCAGTAGGTATGCTTAGATGATATGCGCAGAAGATATGCGCAGTAGTATGGGTGCGCATTGGGTAAACGCAGAAAGTGTGCGCAGTAGGTATGCTTTTGTATGTGTGCGGAGTGGGTAAGCGCATTAGGAATGCGCTGTTATTACGCGCAGTAAGTTCGCGCAGTTGGGATGTGCAGGAGGTATGCGCAGTAAGTATGCGCATTAGGTATGCCCAGTATGTACGCGCAGAAGGTATACGCTGAAGTATTCGCAGTAGGTATGCACAATATGTATGCGCAGTAGGTATGAGCAGAAGTTAATTATTGGAATAAGGCTAGAGAGGGAAAGATTCTGCATAGCCAAAGCATATGAATATAAATATAAATAGATGTTTACAATACATTAAACGAGTAGTCGAGAATGGAAGGATGATAAATTTAAATAAAGTTCCAGTCCGTGTAGCATAAGCAACTGATGTGTCCTTAAGGGAGGATGTAAGCTAGCAGAAAACTGTACGTTATAAGATTATAACCCCACATTTTCATTGTTGTACATCATTTTAGAGGCGTATGAAAAGTGAAAAGTCTGTGGATAAGATGGCGGCTATTCCGGTTCTTTGTTGTTGTGTAACCATGGATACCACGAGGTTAATAAATTTGTGTTACATGTGATAAGCAGTTCTGTCGAATATGAGGCTACTGGACTTTAACGTATATATATGGGGAGAATAAGTGGTAGGGTGTTTAAAAGAGTGAAAAGAAATAGGATTCAACGTGCAAGTGCAGTGAAAGGAATTGGGCCGAAAATTGTGAATAGCAGTACATCTACAAAATAAATCAGTAAGAGTATTTTACCTGACATTAGCACCAAAGAAACTTACAATAGTAATTTCAGATTAATATACATCGAACTAGCTAGTGATGCAATTCATAACAGCTATGTATGTGCCGATTGTGGTTCAAACTCTATGGAATTGTGTGATGATGGAACAGAAGGGATTGGCATCGTCATTACACTATGTGTAGTTTGTGAGGAAAGCAAAGCAGACAGTAAGTTCAAAACATCACCAATAAACACATGGGTTTATGATACTAATATTAGATTTGGTTAAGGGATAAGGTGCCTAAGTGTAGGAAGGGATGGAGCAAATTTAATTTGTGTATTGTTGAATATGCTAACACCTGTCAATAGGTTGAAAGTTCTCAACGGCGGCTTCGGTGGTGTAGTCGGTAGCATGCTGAGTTTCTATGCCCAAGATCGCGGGTTCAAATCCGGCCGAAGGCGTCGGATTTTTTAAGAGCGTTAAAAATCCCTCAGTATGCCTTCCTTCGGAGGGGAAGTAAAGCTGGCGGTCCCATGTCATAGATTTATGGCATGTTAAAGAACCTTCAACTAATTACACCTGTGTGAAGCTAAATTGTATAGGTTAAGAATGTAAACAACGCTCTTAGGTTCCTACGTTCTTTGCCAAGAGCAGACTGCGGTGGCTTCTGGTAGCTAAGCTCTGAACTAGTAGTCGTTGACGGTGGCGTTTGGCGGCAAAAGTAGGAACTATTTGAAAAAATCAAAAGTCTACAATCCTTACTTGAATTAAAAAACAGATAACACACACTAATACAGTCATCACAATTAACACCGGTTATCAGACAGATTCTACACACACCCAAAGTACACGGGGCTACATGACCGTGTTGTCGCAGCCCCTAAACTGAAGAACCAACCAACCAACCAAAGTTCTCTACACATGATTACTAATTTCCTTGGAAAAAGTTGCCAAAACAAACTAACTACCTGCAGTTCAGGATGCTGTAGCAGAGAAAAGTAAAACCCCAGTTGCAGATCTGTGATGGAACGTGGATAAAACGGAGGCTATACATCACTTGATGGGGTACCTACAGCAATCAGTGTTGTGACAGGGAAGGTTTTGGACTTGCAGGCTAGGCGTAAATACTGTGCTACTTGTTCCACCAGAAATAATTTCATTCATTCATTCATTAATTTACTTTATTTGCAAATTGGGGCGATTCTCCGGTGGCAAATTGTACAATTACAGAAAAGTACCAACAATAATATCAAACAGACTTAATGTACACAAGTCGCGATTTGGGAACTTCAGTAATTAAATCACAGTATTTACATAAAATTTCAATCTTCTCTTCACATCAATATGTTTGGGGAAAGGCTTTAAGACTGAGGCATGCAACGAGTTCCAATTATCAATACCACGATTAATCTCTCTATATATAAAAATGAAAGTTTTTTTTTTTCTTCAGAATTTCCACGGAAGTTTGAGTTATTAACGCGTTTCGGACTGGTTTATGACGGTTGCGAGCAAAAACAAAATGTCTGTCTGTTTGTCTGTGTACAACTTTGCACGCGTATCACTCGAGAACGGCTGAGTGGATCAACGTAAAATTTGGTACAGAAGTCCATCAGAGGCACGAAAGTAACCATTGATGTAACTCTTCTCATTACCTCCCATAAAAGAAGGCATACCCCCTTAAAATGCATGCTGAAATGGGCGTAGAAAAACGCGACAAAGCTCCTTTTCAGCGTCTCAATGTGAGAAACAAAAAACGGGAGCCCTACGGGCCCCGAAAACCACATTTTAAGGACCTAAAACCAACAGTTTTTGAGATATACCCAGAAAACTGATTTCATTTATTAAGCTATTGAAAGAATGCAAGCCGGTAACCATGACAACACAATCTCAGAAGTCCATATATTTCTGTAAGTCGCAAAGTCATTCCATTTATTAGTCTATTTTCAATTTTGAAAAAAATAGGCTTATGAGATCACCTTTTGTCCGTGTGTGTGTGCGTGTTTGTGTGTGTGTGTGTGTGTGTCCCCAAATAAATTCTAAACGGCTGGAGCGATTTCAATGAAACTTGGTAAGTTCATAGCACTATTCCGGGCGACCCCGACCGTGCTCTTCAAATTTTGTTACGTCTCTCCAATCCAACATGGCGGCTACGCGAAATATTTCACCAGCATTCAATATCTCCGAAACTATTACCGATATCACCCTGGAATTTATTACAGTGATAAAGGAAACTACTAGAAGTTCACCTATGTGACTTTTGAAAAACTGGTAACTACAAAATCAACATGGCGACCACGTGAATTTGCGACTTTTAAATAGACGTTTCTCGCGATTTAACCAACCAAACGCAATAAAACTTGGTACAGTATATGTTTGTACATTTGTAATGCACCGACATCTAACTTCGTTCAATTGTTTACATAACCACAAGATGGCGGTTGTGCGAAATATTTCACCGGCATTCTATATCTCTGAAACTATTAGCGGTATCCTCCTGAAATTTTGTACGGAGATAAAGGGCACTACTGGAAGTTCATCTATAAGTCTTACAAAAAACCGGTTAACTACAAAACGAACATGATGGCCAAGCGAATTTGAAAATTTTTAATACACCTTTCTTGCGATTTAATGTTCCAAACACAATGAAATCTCGTACGGGAAATGTTTATACACATTGTAATGCACTGGTATCTAATTTAGTTCAATTGTTTACATAACCTCAAGATGGCGGCTGTGCGAATTTTAAAATTAAGTTTTTATTTCTTGTGTCGTAATCATGCGATCGAAGTGAGTTTGAATAATGAACCTACGCAATGATTTTCCTTTAATGGTACATGACTCCATGGCCTATACATTTAACAATCCAACATGGTGACCATCCGAAATATTTAGACGGCTCTGAATATCTACGAATCTATTATAGCAATCAAACTGATTTTTTTATGTTCATAGGGGCTATGAACTTAAGTTCGCCTATAGGACTTTAAATAACCTGGTGATCACAAATTCAACATGGCGGCGACGCGAAGTATAAATATTCACATGGACGTTTCTCGCAATTTAACCATCCGGGTGCAGTGAAACTTGGCACAGTAAATCCTTATACAAATGTTAACCCACTGGCATCGTATTTATTTCAATTGTTTCCATAACCACAAGATGGCAGCTGAGTGAAATTTTAAAATCTCATTGTTACTTCTTGTGTCCTAGTCATGCTATTGAAGTTTGAATGCTACACGTACCCAATAATCTTCATGTAACAGTACATAACTCTAGGACCTACATATATAAAATCCAACATGGCGACCATCCGAAATATTTAGTCGGTTCTCAATATCTACGAATCTATTACAGCAATCAAACTGAAATGTAGTATGTTGATAGTGGCAGTTAACATAAGTAGGATATATGAAAATAGGCTGTATAGTTCTTCACGGAACTACTTGTTACATTAGTGTGAACGTTCGAAAACGGCTATACGGTTATTACGGAACCAACTTAAACTGTAAAATTCATCAATACGTATATAATGCGCTTAAGGGGATCAAGGGGTACTTAAGGTCTATTATATCCCTATCCCTATATTATTAAATTATTATTATGATTATTATTATATTATGGCGTACAATGACTGGCCAAACTCATTTTCAGCCCCTCAGCGGCTCGGAGGCTACTTCGTTTTAAGGCTCTAAAACCACGTTTCTGAGATATTCCCAGAAAACTATTTCATTTAATACCACCTCGTGGCGCAGTGGCTAGCATTGTTGGCTGACACCCCCGAGGTACCGGGTTCGATCCCCGGCTCTGCCAAGAATTTAAAAGTCTTGGTATGGTCTGGTACGGGGTCTCCCTGCCTCGTGATGCAAAATGGGAACCTGCCAGATGCTATGGTAGGAGGAGTGAAAAGGAACTGGCCACCCTACCACACGCAGACTCCAGCTCGGGATGCCTGGTTAGTGATCCCTTGACTAATGACGAGTACAGAAGAAGACCAAATCATGAGCTATACAGGGTGTATTTGATATGATGGAAGTCCGTTACACTAGTGATAGAAGAGACTATTGTAAGCTTCCTAGGTAAAAAATTTGTCACCTATCATTAAATTGAAAATTTATCATTAAAAAGTCAATGTTTTTAGGAATTTCCGAAATTCTTCAAACAGAAGGTGAGGCAGCAGACTGGGGTAAACGGGGCGGGTCGATGAGCGGAGGAGAAGTTATTACGTATTCGGAGCGTTGACCTTACTGGTTGAGGGGAGGTATCAGCTGTTACGAGGAGCGAGCGATACCCGTCTCGTAAGAAAGTTTGTATTGTTGTTGTTGTTGTTGTTGCTGTTGTTGTTGTTGTTGTTGAAATTGCACGCAATGTCTTGGGACGTTATGACCGGTAGTATTGTGTAGCCTACTTTGTAAGTGTCATTGCCGTCCGACACTTTAATGAAATAGAGTGTGACAAAATTCCGACATCCCGTATTCTGTTCAGAACTAGGCATTTGAGACGGAAGTAAAATGATGTTTTGTTTGAGAGGCTTGGCGATTTTGGTCATTTAGCCCCATGTAGCTGGGTGTGGGTGGAATTTGTGTGATAACCTGTGTTTTTGTGGTTTCTGTAGTAATGTGGGTATTTGTAATTCAGGTGAGGATTCGGAAGAAGGCGCCGGCCCTGTGGTGTTGGGGCAGTGCAACTGCCTCTCACCCGGAGGCCCTGGGTTCGATTCCCGGCTCCATCAGGGATATTAGAAACTGACGTGAGGGCTGGAACGCGGTGCACTAAGCCTCGTGAGGGCAATTGAGTCGCTGTCTGACAGTGAGGCAGTGCCCCAGTCAGGAAAATCAAGATTAATGGCCGAGGGGACCCGATGCACTGACCACGCGTCACCCTAATATCTGCAGGCCAAATGGCTGGGCAGCGGTCGCTTGGTAGGCCTAGGCCCTTCATTGGCTGCACTGCCAGCGGTTATTGTTATTGAGAAGAAGGCGGCCGTGGCCTTAAGTTAGGAACAATCCCGGCATTTGCCTGAGGTAGAAGTGGGAACCCTTGGAAAACTACTTCCAAGATTTAATACTAGTACGGTACCACATGTACATATTGTGAATTGTCCCATCCCATCTCCAGCCCTGGGGTGGCCATAAACTGGAGAAAGGGGGGGGTGTTGATTTATTGGTCAATCAACAATGTACATGCATATGAAAATACACGAAAATGAAAATAAAATACAAATACATTGTTATAATACAGTGTTATAATAATAATAATAATAATAATAATAATAGGATAACAATAATAGGACAATAATAATAATAATAGGATAATAATAATAATAGTCTGATAATAATAATAATAATAATAATAATAATAAGAGTCAGCATGTGTAGTTCTGGTGGTAGAGTGCTAACCTTCCCGAGGGTGCGATCTACGTTCAGTCATGTAGTAAATGAATGGGATCTAATACGATCATGTCGATAGATTTCATGGCACATACAAGAAATCCTACGTACATTAAAGTCTGGCAACTCGACATACCAAAAAGAAACATAAAAGAAGTTAGTGTGTCTAAAAGCCTATTATTACTATTATTAGTATTATTAATATTTTTATTACAGTTGTTGCACTACCTTCACACAAAGATAGACCAACAGTTCCTTAAATTAATTTACCAAATCTTTAGGATTTCTATTTTCTATGCATAGTCCATGAAGCTGGCAAAATCCTAGACAGATCCACCAGCACTAGTCATGTAGCCACTCCCCATGAATGTGTGGAACAGCTGTTCATAGGCTCGGTTTGTGTATTTCAATGTCATTGGCAGACAAGACGAGGAGGTCACTCAACTTCAGACTCTTATCAACATTCCTCAGCGTGGGAGGGGAGGGGACGGGGAGAAGTCAGCTGTGCTGCTGAGGGGAACGGAGTGAAAGCCCGTTTCCAAGACATTGACCGACGATTTTTGTGATTTAATTCCACCTACACTAATTAAGATCCAACTTAAGTTCATGAAGATATTTGCTTAGAATACCATCTTCTATCACCAGTGTAAAGGACTTCCATCATATCAAATACACCCTGTATAGATATTACATTTCTGTTAAAGTTTGCAAATGGCTATAAGGTTATCGTGGAATCAAACATAGACTGTAAAATTCAAAATGCGATTAAGGGGGTCAAGGGGTACCCTAGATTTTTTACACGTGACTTAAACGTGTGATATGCGATATGTTGTACAGAAGGTCTATTATATCTCCAAACAGCAACATTATTTTCAAAAATTCCTGAATTGGAATAGTGTTTTTTGCAGCTTTTGGGAATTTGGGTCATTGGGGGCTAAACAATCCAAAATTTTCATGCCTTTATAATTTAAAGGGGTCTTCCTGTAGATGGGGTTTTTCCACAACTGCGAGGGTCAGTTTTAATTTGACATATATTGCGTTTCGTTCACGAGGTTTTCAATACTATTTTCACGTCAGGAAGTACACGTTAAGTGAATTTAGTTTGAGAGCACATTTTAACTAATCATATTTTTGTCGACAAACGGGTTCATCGTACAGATGATTTTGTTTGATACTGTGTGGTTGATATATCTTTATGTTAATGTACGCCTATAATTCATGTTCGGGTGTTTGGAGCATCGTAAAATTAGGTATTGTAACCATGAGTCAATACACCAATCATTTAGAAAACTCTTCAACGTACTTCTCATAGAAGGGTGGGTCTAAGGAACAACTTTTCAAAATACATGCTAAAATAGGCGAAAAATAAAAATTATCCTAGAAGGACGACCAAAGCAAAATATGTTGCGCTTCTCAATGTGTGACACAAAACTAGGGAGTCTATAAAGGGTCTCCGAAAACCACATTTTACGGCCCTTAAATTAACACTGTCTGCGATATACCCAGAAAACTACCTTCGTTCTGATAAACTTATGAAGGAATGACAAGCCCCTAACCATCTCAATTGATAACGTCTGGTTATTAATACCGAAAACCGTTCGAAGAGTGGGTACTTCTGCTAGTGAAAGTACCTAGGTATATGTCCCATAATTTGTACGCTGCGGTCGGTCATGATCTGCCCTGCTCAGGTAGGTGGGATGTCCCAGCCGTTTGCTTAGTTCTTCCCATGGTGGCCGATTAGTGTGAGTGTTAAACATGGCGTATAGTCTGGATTTCATTCTTCTATCTTCCAAAGATTTCCACCCTTGTTTTTCTATTATTTAAGTCACAATATTTCAAGGATAAAAATCATTGAGAAAAAATCTAGCAGCCTTCCTTTGTACTGAACCCAACGGTGTTAGGCTGACTGGTGTCGAACGTGGATCTCAGAGATAGTTGAGGTCAGAATAAAGGTTCCGGAAAGGAACGAACACGAGATCTTTTCAGGGAGTTGGAGTTATAAAAACCCCTAGAGAAAGTACATATTAAATCAATGATGTGATAGGAACTAATGCTGACATTATTTATTAATATAATGCAGGGAATATTAGTAGAATACCGCATTATTGGGCTGTATAGAGTATACAATTCTGGACATGAGCACAGAAGTTGGAGCGCTTGACGTTTTGCTAATGACTCCAGAAAAGTGGGAGGAGATTCTTGGAGCCGTGTCAATTTGTGTGACCTACTTAAGTCGTCTGGAGCTGGTCAGGGAGCTAAATAATGGCCAAGTTATTCCCCGTTTGAGAATAGAAACGCTAGTGGAGTGAGGAGCTACCATCGTTATTTAATGATTACTCGTGATTGGAGCAACGCAGTGACATGAGGTTTCCACCCATGTGAATGTTTAGTCGGGAGGCTAATTATCAAGCCATTAAACATTGAAATCGAGGCATATTTAATGGAATGCGCAAGGACACAGTATATTTGGTGTTAGCGGCGAGATCTGACTAGGTCGCCGGGGGTTTTTAGGGGACGCGGCGTGCCCACGCCATGGCAAAGGCAATTAATATTAATTAATTGGCCGATCGACCCTCGAGCACGCATACAGATATGTGACCAGTGACGAAAAAGGAACCATATGAGCATTATTTCAAGACCAGAATCATCCTGGGAGAGAAGATGACACTGCGGGGGAATTCGCGGTCTACTTTTTCTCTTGAAACGAATATAAGGCATGGACCCATGACAGAAGAGGTCAGTTGTACCTGACTCGAGCGCGGAGCGTATGCTGCCCGGGTCCAGGAAAAGAACGCGCGCACAAAGACTTGAACATTTTTAGTATTATTAAGTGTATTAGCCGTGCAGTATAAGTATGTACGAGTTAGGAAAGCATCATAAAGAAGTCAGTGGTCAGTAGTCGTCAGTTGTCGTCAGATGTAATCAGTAAACTTTATTAGGCGAAGTGCGTGTTACCGAAGTCGAGAAGGGATGCTCGGACTTCAGCATGAAGAGCCGTGCAGTGAAACATTTATTAATCACATTTATTAAGGACAGTCGTGCCATTTTTGTATAGTCGGCAGTACGAGCGATTGTTATTATGCACATAGGGAAAATACCGTGTGATAGACAAGCTAGAACATTTGAGAGTAATAATCTGTACAAGTACAATGGTTGAGCGCAGTATGTAAAATATTGATTAGACAGATCTTAGGCTGTCGGACTGCGCAGAAATAAACTTTATTATGTGAGTGGTGGAATTTCATAGAACACCAATATAATTAACGCTCAGGACGATATGCAAGCATATTCATGCTATATCAGGAAGTTTATCGCAGGATAGAGATGGATAGACAGTTGGGTGAATCGATAGGAATCCTTAAGCAGATAATCGAGACTTTCAATCAGAATACGGATAGCAGCGAGGAAGCCATTTTCAGCGTCTGCATTTCTGATATCTTGCCAGAGAAATTCAACCAGTAAGAAGTGTAAATAGTGAAGTGATGATCTGTTAAATATCTTTAAAATTAATAGTGTAACGAGTACTATAAAGTGTTATGTGTATAAGGAAGCAATAGCCTCAATATGGAAAGGAAAAGTGCCGTGTGTCTTGTGAGGCCAAAGTTACATAAAATGTGTGTTATCAGTGTAAGAATGTCTTGCTAATTATGCAAATGGGAGGCATTAATGGAAGGAATGAGTGGTTGGAGCCACCCGGATAGCCGATGTAAGTACCCAAAAACCATGATTTTATAGCAGTTATAGTCCACTCTGTGTTATGTGATTTCAAAAACTATAAAATATGCCAGTAAGAGTCAGTATTAGGAGGGAGAACCTCACATTATTAGTATTGTTGTGTTGATTTTAGTAAAGTTGAGACGTCTTTTGTACATTATTGAGTGGATAAATCGTTACCACTATTGTAAATGGCAGTTCAGTTATATAAAACTTAACGTAACGGACACGGATGTTCGGTTATTAAAACGGTTACGTTGTGTCGGGTTATTGTAATTCATGTCAGTAATAATAATAATAATAATAATAATAATAATAATAATAATAATAATAATAAGAATAATAAGAATAATAAAAAGGAATAAACGAATACATCAGGAAAAATGTTGTAAGCAAATATAGATGCTAATTGGAATATTTATCTACCCAAGCAGTAATATGATACATGAAGGGCTAAGAAAAGCAATTCAATATCAGAGAATATTGTAATAAGGGGATAATTATGCAAGAACCAAGGGAATGGAAGAGTTTAATAGTGAATTGAATTTGCAGCTTGTGAATAAGCTTGTAGAGTAATTGATAGATTTATCTTACTAATCAAAGGACGAGATTATAGCATAATGGTCAGGGAGCCAGGTAGTCTATCGACGTGTGAAATCTCGTATAGCCTAGGGCGTACAGAGATATTTATTATTTGCCAGAGTGTATTTAGTGATGTTCCCTAACTCTGAGGATGGATATGGAATGTTCCGGGTTCAAATCCTGTGGTATATGAGAGGATAACAATGGAAACCTCTGCATAATACCTGATCGACCGTCAACTTGTTATTGAAATGATTCAGCTCTTGAGAAGCGAATCTAATTGGCGGCAGCATGTGCCTGATCGTAGCAGTTATTAAGATACCGGCTAGCCAGTTCGACCAGTGTTTGATGAATCTCGTTCCTTCATATAATGAAATGGACCTATTGAGGCCAGTTATTAATCTCCTAAGGTTAGGAATAAATATTTAAACACGTCCATCACCCGTCTTGCATACCATTCAGTTTAGATCATATGGGATATGTGGGTCAGTGAGACTGCACTATTGTATTTGGAAATTTTGTTACTGCTTGGAGATAAAAGCCAGGAGTCAGGAGGGACGGCGCACGTGTTGTGACCGCTCAGCTCCGTTCCATTGTATACGAGTTAGCTCTGAGGGGCAGAGTTTTAAAACGACCCGTGAAGGTTGACATTTAAAAGGAACAGATTTGAGACCCTGTTTGTAATGAAAGAGTCAGTGTTGTAGTGTATAATGTAATTGTGTGGTTTGAAACACATTGATAATTAAAGATCATCCTGATGATTTAATATTTAGCAAACTTATGAGTTGTTGGAAGTTACATTTTTCTACTGACAGACTTATTTAGCACTGGAGCTCGGTACCAGATGCCATAGGCTATGCCACGCTAGGGTAGCATAAAATATCGTCCGACACAGCGGTAACGGAATTCTGAAGTTGAAATCACAACGGCATACGGTGGAACTGTAGAAAGTGGAACTGTAGAAAAGGGAACTGTAGAATAGTTACATAATTGTGGAGTTGCAACTGAATTTGATGTGCAACCCATAAATTGGCTAATGCATGGTAAAGCATTTTGGCGGGAAGAGAGAAACAAAACACAAAGGTACACATAATGTAAATTAAGAGATGTTGAGAATAAACAATTAATCTTGTGAAATGATAGAGGTCACAGCAGGTGACATAAGAATATAAGTACAATTTATGTGTAATTCACATGTGCATCAGCGCACTTGAGAGTGAATTTGATATCAATCTCAGGGTAAATGACTGAATAATCATCTGGATTTAATAGGATAAAGAGTGAATATTAGTGGATTGTGAGAGTAATTTTGCTTTGTTTTGTATGATATTTGTTGGAATTGTGTTTTTATGTGTTTGAAGCCATGATTTAGAACTGAATTAAAGTCTTTAGAATAGAGTTGTGCTTTATCATTGTAGAGTTGATACCTTTTAGTCTCAGATCAAAAATATGCAACTGCTCAGTGGGAGGACGGTACACGCCTGAGAACTGATGCTAGCTGGAGGCAGAAGCATGTTTTCCATGGAGATTACTCACATGGGTACAGTACCATCTCCAGCTCATTGATGAGCCCTACTTGATATGAGTCCCAAACTGCTTAGCCGTATTCCAAGATTGGTCTCGCCAGGGTCAAATATGCTAATTCTTTTGCGGTGGAGCTACTGCCTTTTAATACCCTCTTTACAAAATGAAGTGATTTGTACGCATTGGAGACGACTCAACCCACATGAGTACTCCATTTCAAATCATTCCTGACATGGATGCCCCCCTAGGGGTCACATTTATTGGGATGTGGGTTGGCAACCACGGGGCCCCAACTGAGCCCAGCATTGCTTCCACTTACTTGTGCCGGGCTCCTCTCCGTCTTCTTTTCCTGTTATCTCCTGCCTTCTGCTCAAGGCTCTCAAGGAGGCAGGGAGTGTGTAGCCCCACCACTTCTGGTGCACCCTAGATATTGCTACACCTGCAGGGGCTCACGGCTGGTGAGTTCGGGAGTTGGCGATCCCGAGGGATTCCTGAGCTGGGTCGGGTTTTCTCCCTTTTATCCATTACCTGTGGGGCGGACCCTCACCTCATTGACTTTCCTATCTGCCTTTTACGGCTCTCCTACCTTCCAAGTCCCCCAATCCACATTCTTCGAGGGTTAAGGGCATTTCTTTTCTTGCTGTCCTTTATTTGCCTTATTCTCCTTTTATTTTCCATTTCTTCTTCTAGTAT
This sequence comes from Meconema thalassinum, assembly GCA_946902985.2. Classification (NCBI taxonomy): domain Eukaryota; kingdom Metazoa; phylum Arthropoda; class Insecta; order Orthoptera; family Tettigoniidae; genus Meconema; species Meconema thalassinum. Next base: position 225,117,407 of record OX336394.1, read on the forward strand.
ATAAGTTAGTAGTTAGTTTTAGTTATAGTTTACATTTAATTATCATCTTCACAATCAACCACACCATTAGGGGCCGATAACCTAGATGTTAGGCCCCTTAAAATAACAATTATTATCTTCATCTTGATCATTACATGGATGCCCAAGTATTTGCACGAGTCTTCAAGTATTTTCGAGGCGTTATCTTATTGAAAATCATGCCTTGCCCTCTCCCGATTCTCATGAGACTACGTTTACTCGTATTTTACTTCATTTTGCAGTCAACCGCCCATTTATGGACTAGGTGGAGGTCAGTTTGTAACTGAGAGTTATCTTGTTTTCTACATCTAGTTATGAATTTTTCGGTATATTACATAATCATCCACAAACAATCGGCAGTAACTTCGAATCACATTCAGTAAGTGCCATAAGGAACAGGTGTCCCATCACACTACCCCTAGGGACACCTGGCGTCATCAAAATGACCTCCGTGAATACATTACCTATATTGGCCATTGGCGAGTGACCAGACAAGAACTCTTGAATCCATAATATTACTATTTATCAATCTTCGTTGCCACTAATTTACGGAGTAGTATGGGATGTGGGTGGACATCAAATGCATTCGCAAAATATATAATTACGGCCTCAACTTGCACTCCCCGGTCTAGAGTGTCATTAATATCCTGAAAGACTGATAACTAGGGTCCGGATGTTGATGCCGAAAAAAAGTTTCAAAAATTCACTTAAAATGGTCAAAAATGACCTAAAAATTCGAGAAATGCACCATAAAATAGAGAAAATGATCTTATAATAATAAACTCACCAATATCTGAAAAATTCGAAAAATGCACTATAAAACGCAGAAAATGATTTTATAGTAATAAACTCGCCAATACTTCAAAAATTAAATCTTAAGCTCAAACTGAAAAGTCAATAAAAACAAGTAGTTCCGTGAAGAACTATACAGCCTATTTTCATATATCCTACTTATGTTAATTGCCACTATCAACATACACAATTTCTGTTTGATTGTTGTAATAGATTCGTAGATATTAAGAACCGACTAAATATTTCGGATGGTCGCCATGTTGGATTTTATATATGTAGGTCCTAGAGTTATGTACTGTTACATGCAGATTATTGTGAACGTGTAGTATTCAAACTTAAATCGCATAATTAGGACACAAGAAAAAACAAGGAGATTTTAAAATTTTTCACAGCTGCCATCTTGAGGTTACGGAAACAATTGAAATAAATTAGATGCCAGTGGATTAACATTCGTATACGGATTTACTGTACCAAGTTTCACTGCACTCAGATGGTTAAATTGCGAGAAACGTCCATGTGAATATTTATAATTCGCGTCACCTCCATGTTGGATTTGTGATCACCAGGTTATTTAAAGTCCTATAGGTGAACTTAAGTTCATAGCCCCTATGAACATTAAAAATGCAGTTTGATTGCTAAAATACATTCGTAGATATTCAGTATCGTCTAAATATTTCGGATGGTCGCCATGTTGGATTGTTAAATGTATTGGCCATAGAGTCATGTACCATTAAAAGAAAATTATTGCGTAGGTTCATTATTCAAACTTTCACTTCGAACGCATGACTACATCACAAGAAATAAAAACTTAATTTTAAAATTCGCACTGCCGCCATCTTGAGGTTATGTAAACAATTGAACTAAATTATATACCAGTGGATTACAATGCGTATAAATATTTCCTGTACCAGGTTTCAGTGAGCTTGGAACACTAAATCGCGAGAAAGGTCTATTTACAATTTTCAAATTCGCTTGGCCGCCATGTTCGTTTTGTAGTTAACCGGTTTTTGAAAGTCTTATAGATGAACTTCCAGTAGTGCCCTTTATCTCCGTACAAAATTTTAGGGAGATACCGCTAATAGTTTCAGAGATATTGAATGCCGGCGAAATATTTCGCACATCCGCCATCTTGTGATTATGTAAACAATTGAACGAAGTTAGATGTCGGTGCATTACAATGTATATAAACATATACTGTACCAAGTTTCATTGCGTTTGGTTGGTCAAATCGCGAGAAACGTCTATTTAAAAGTCGCAAATTCGCTTGGCCTCCATGTTGGTTTTGTAGTTACCAGGTTTTCAAAAGTCACATAAGTGAACTTATAGTAGTTCCCTCTATCACCATAGAAAATGTCAGGGTAATATCGGTAATAGTTTCGGAGATATTGAATGCTGGTGAAATATTTCGCACAGCCGCCATGTTGGATTGGTGAGTCGTAACAAAATTTGAAGGGCACGGTCGAGGTCGCCGGGAATAGTGCTATGAACTTTCCGAGTTTCATTGAAATCGCTCCAGCCGTTTAGATTTTATTAGGGGGGGACACACACACGAATCACACACACACACACACACACACACACACACGCACACACACGGACAAAAGGTGATCTCATAAGCCTATTTTTTCAAAATTGAAAATAGGCTAAAAAATAGATTTCTAGAACTTAACAAAAGGTTTATGTTCACTTTAGTCTGAGTTGCGCTGCACTACGAAACTCATTCTGATGTTAGCTTGCCACGGTGGGTGAGTGGATATCGTGTCGGTCTACTAACCCCATGATTGCAGGTTCGCACCTGACCGTGGTAAGTGATTTTTGAAAGGCGGCAAAAATACGATACGCATGTCATACGATGTTGGCATGTCAAAGAACCCATTTGAATTCAGTAGGCCGAGTTCATAATGGCAAAATTAATCTCGGGAGTTTCCGCCAGCACAAAGTTCCTCATTTCTCTATTAGAAAGCGCTATTGTGTTCAAGGAGATCAGATATCTAACATCTAACCTCCTTGACCTTCATAGTCAAGGAACTACGAAATTTGACATGCAAGCTACCCTCTGGGTGTCAAATAGCAAAGCTTGCACCAGGCACCCGAGGCCATACGATATTATATTATTGTTATTATTATTCTGATATTGTCAAATTTAAATGATCTGCGGTTATCAGCCAACAAGTTTTTATATCTCGAAAAGCTGCGTTCAACATCAACTGATGTAATCGGAGCGTACTTGAAGTGAGGAAGGTCGTTTGCTGCTAAATCCTCCTCAATCCCATCCATGCAGTAGTTTTCACCAGAAAGAATGTCTGTGATTTTCAAGAATGTTTTTGACCCGGGGTTTTTGCCCAGCTCTTATTTCAGTTTTGATGCAATACCCGCAGCAATTTCGCCACGATTGATGCTAAGACTAGTTTTCCCTCGCTTGATTAAGGAAATGGAATCAATATTTCAATATTTTAAATTATCTTGTATCAGCTATTAGCGTCTTCTTCATTCTGAGAGTCGTAACTCCCTCATATAAAGCTGTAACATGACCAAAGTGGAAAAAAATGACCTTAAAAGGCCGATTTCTCTAAAATAAGACCAAAAGAATCTACCAAACTTAAAAAATGCTCTTAAAATGGAAAAATAGCACCAAAAAAGGCAAAAATGCAAAATAAAAATTACGTATTTGAAGACGGGGTGACCCGTCCGGAGTTTCTATGTACTTCAGCATTGTTTTAGACAGCTCAGTAAAAAGATGGCATGTCATCAACATCTGGGCCCTACTGATAAAATTTGGCATTCGCATGAGTGCCCTTGTCTAAATCCGTGTTGTCTCTCATTAAGAGCTGTATGCCTCTCACCAAGGCGGTCCGGGTTCGATTCCCGGTCATTGCATGTGAGATTTTCGACATGAAATGCCATGTCCTGTGGTTCGGATTCCACGTAAAAAGGAGGTCCCGTGGCTCATGATCTCCAGATTAACGGTCACGTTAAACTACAAGCTTCCTTCCTTTCCTTCTCTCATTAAGCCATTATACCTTTGCCCACTGTTCCCGAAAGTAATCAGAAATATGGCGCTCCAACAGTTTATATATGATGGATGTGAGGCTAACAGCCCTGTAGTTTCCCATTTCCAATATGTTCCCACCCTTGAATATTGTAACTATTGTAGCTTTTTCCAGTCTTCGGGAATTTGCGTGCTATTGAGAATTATTGATATATTAAACAGCACCCCCAAGTATCTCCCATGGCCGTACCTCCCAGTTTTAGTACATATTCACAACCTTTCGATATATTTCTACGTAGCTGTTTAATTCTTGCTGGAATTGACGTTGGGTTTATTCGGAAAGGTGGGCTATCAGAATCATCGTTAAGGTCCAACACACAGATATTAAATTTATTGAACACACTACCATACCATGTATATAATTCATAAACGATTGCCTGTTTCTCATTAATTCACCGTCTCCGGACATTATCATAGGCAAATCATTAGAATGTCCCTTCCGCCTCCTAACGTAACAATTAAAAAATTTCCACCCATTACCCCCCTCCCCCGATTAAGTTTTGCATGTAATTATCGTGAGCAGCCTTCTATTTGAGTACTAGCTCTTTCAATAATATTTTTTTAAACTTTCGTGTCGTTATAAACTTTCCTTAATTTCCTTTCGTGTCCCCTGATTTTCCTTGTGCAATATGCCGGATCCGGGTTTTGCATCAGTAATTTAAACGGCACCAATTTCTTAATAGCACTATCTACGATATTTAGAATGTTTTTCCATAATATATTTAGACTATATGACACCCTCCGACGCCCATCTTACAAATGACTTATTTATGTAATCCTGAAATTTGCTCTGATCCGCTCTGATGCACTAAAATATTTTAACTGCTTCGACGGAGTCAAGTATTGGAGTGTCACTGTGTCTAATATTTAGTTCAACACCGGAGTGGTCAATAATTCCAGAAACTTTCATACAACTAATATACAGCGCCGAAGGTCGTACTAAATAAACATCTAAAGTATTATTCCCTCTCGTGGGGAAATCAACCACGTGGGAGAAACCCCCCTCCCTAGCTAGCTAGTTTGCTGCAAGTTGAGCTTGGCTACCGCAAGTTGAATCACCGGACCAGTTCACGCTTGGAAGATTTAAATCCCCGGCAGCTATGACATTCTTTTCCATAGCTTTACCCGTACAGGTGATGCCATAAAGAGTACCCAGTAGCGAGAAGTTGTCTTTCGATGCCCGATACGCCCCTATCACCTAAAGTGAGTTTAACTTTTCTTCATCAAAGATTTCTACATATACAAGTCATGATCCATATCGGCCCATTTTGGGCAACTAACGATGTCCCTGTGAACACAAATACATATACACCCACCTGTTAAAATGCTAGCGCTCCGCCACAAACCTTAGCAGGTGACTAAGGAACAGACCGAGCGAGTAATGTCAATGTTGCTTTAATATCTATGAACGAACAGAGAACCCCGACTTCGAAGGACAAATTAAAAAAGAAAGCGTGAATAGTGCTAGGTTAAAATACTGTTTTTTGTGAAAATCAAGACAAGTGTGAAACAAGATGTTCAGAAAAGAACGTATAGCCCATTTTCTCCTAAATGTATGGGTATACATATTGTCATTATCAATGAGTATAATAGAATCATTTCTTGGTTGAAGACCTTAGAAACTCTCTTCCAAACACCAGGGCCTCGGAAACACAACTACCGTCATTGAAGAAAACATGAGAAGACATAATTATCTCTAGAATTTAATGGAACTGGAGACATGATCAACCGGAAGTGGGCAACATCCAACTTTGAGTTGAGGCATGTGTTTTCACGACTGGCTGTCAATGGTTTTCACCACTTTAATTGTATTAACAAATCTTTCCATGACCCTAAAGAGACGTGTGTATGCCAACTATGTGGACAAGCATGTGAACGCTGCCACTTAGAGCTCCGTAGTAAGAGAAAAAAATCTATCAAAGACTGTGCAATTCAAATCGCCAGAGCGCAATTTTAGTGTACATGTTCATTCTTCATTTTCGATTGCCATTTGGCAGCAATAAAAGTATTAATGAATATCCTAAACTAGCACCAAAGATAGAGTACAGCTACTAATGTGGGATCGTTTTGTTCTTTTGTTCAAATAACATTGTCAAATAACACACAATAGGTTGCTACAAACGCTTTAAATTAAAAATATCGTATTATCAACTTGCCATTCTTCAAATTCGATGCGTATTGAATGCCAACGCAAACCAACGAAGTCCCACATAGACCAGACATGACATCCGGCGGAAAGTTTCGCATAAGATAATCCTAATAGGGCACGTGCATTCTAGCGGCCATAAAATGAAACTTTTCAATTAAAGCTGTTCTAACGTGCAGGTCGGTGTGTAGCTCGCTACCAGTTGGCCATGATTGTCACCCTATTAGTTCATCTGGTTTCTGTTAGAAGTTTCGTACAGATCCGGTTGCTAATGTTGTTTTAATTAAATATATATTTTCCATTGTAGTATGCACAAAATAACGCTTAATTTTATAACGTCTGAGTAATTATAAAACAATAAATATAAAAACATTCAAGCAAAAACCCAACTGTGATAGGTTTTGAACCCCAGTAAAACGGGCAAAAGGCTAACACTTTACCACAATGCCAAACATGTCCACGAAAATTCGTCGTAATCAACTGACTTACAACGTATTATTAAATAATAATTTGGACTAAACGATTTCTTCAGTGGAGTATACTTTTGTATATAAAGCATTTCAAACAAAGTGTATATGGTTTCTGTCAGTAGGCTATATTGCATGCAATACTCTAACTAGAGAAATATAGGTCAGCCACAATACATCAGCTGGTCTTGTAACCGAGACGGCATGGCTTTTTAAAGTCACTGCTACCATGTAATATTATAACATGAATTTAAAATATCAAACGGGCCACGTCCTTTAGGACAGTTTAATCCATTGTCGGTTCGATAATTGGAACTAATGGGCTCTAAGTTATTAATTATAATGCTTCCATAATTCACACGGCCTCCATCCTGAAATGGCACGGATGATGACCTTGCAGTTCGGGGGCGAGACGCGTCCCATATGAAGGTATGTTGATAGGCTACCAAATTTGGTAGAGATCGGATGATTAGACGTAATTTGATTTTACGTTTTGAATGTTTGAGTGGCCGCCATTCTATTTTTGTAAAGATGGTGGCGACATAAATCATGACACTGATATGAGGTTCCCTTTGCCAGTGCTACCACTGTACCAAATTTCGTTCAATTCAGTTTCACCGCTTTTGTGTTGATAGGGGTGGGGGCAGACATACCAAATCACACACACATACACACACGCTCACAGACACACAATATTTTGGCGCAGTGTAGATATCATAAGTCTACTTTTATTTTTTGCAAAAATCGAAAGTAGGCTAAAAAAAAAGATAGTAGGGTGTTGTTAATTATGGGTCTTGGCAGGAAAACGTGCTGAACGTTTATATGAAAGACAATGCGAATAGCGCGAAAGTAGCAAACAACAACAACTAATTTTGTCGGGTAGGAAGTGCTATGACATTTTTAGGTAGATTTCATTAGAAAGCTAACTATTGCAATGGGTCCCATGTTTCGACTTCCGGAAAATTTCGACATATCTTCGCGTTTCACATCCCCCAGACCCCAAAACCACCGTCAGTTCAAAAGTTTATATATAATTTATGTATGTATATATATATATATATATATATATATATATATATATATATATGTATATCAGTTTCTTGTGGACACAATAACTACCGTAATTTTGCACCAATCACTTTAAATTTTTTACCGAATATGTATACCCATAAAATCTCGGTCGAGTTCGTTACTGGGCTAAATCGGTCGAAGGGGATGAAAATGGGGGACTTTTTTCGAAAAAATGAAATATTGCTATAACTCTCTTAATATGTGAAATATCGAATCCGTTCAAAGTTCATACTATGTGTCGGATAAAGCCCAAAAATTTATGTTTGAAGAGTTTTTTTTATAGCACCAACCATTGACCAAAGGGGTGGGAAAAAGTGGGTTTTTCGGGAAACATTAATCTTATCTCTCTTAATAGGCACAATATCAAAACCGTACAAAATGGACAATATTCCCCTAATAATTACCTAAAACTTTTGCCTGAAAGAATTTTTGATATCACCCACCATTACGCCAAGGGATGAGAAAAATGATTTCGGAATTATAAAAAAAAGCCAAGAGCTATCAGTGGTTGCCATGGCAACACTACTAAATTGATGAGGGATGAGCCATCAGACGTTGCCATGACAACGCACTTGCGCGAGATCAGATTCAGATTTCCATCTGACTAACTGTGAAGCGGCTTCCGTGACGTAACTGGTAGCATACTGAAGTTCTATGCCCAAGGTCATGGGTTCAAAGCCGGCCAAAGTCGTCGGATTTTCTAAGAGCGCTAAAAATCCCTCAGTATCCTTTCCTTTGGAGGGGAGGTTCCAACGTTCGTTGCGAGTTACTGATTGCGGTGGCATCTAGTAGCCAAGTTCACAACTAGGTGTCGTTGACGGTAGTATCTGGTAGCAACATTAGGAACTACTGCTTGAAATTGAGCGTCTGCATTCCTTACCTGAATTACAGACTAATACAGCCATCACAATTCACACCGTTTATCAGACAGATTCTTCACTCACCAAAAGTACACGGGGTTACATGACCGCGTTGTCGCAGCCCCTAAACTGAGGAACCAACCAACATCTCTGCGGGAGGTATAATTTTGCGTGAAGAAGTAACAGACCGTTACATAGTTACACATCAGTGTCGAAACCTTGCATAAGGACAGTGTGACCACAAGTATAAAAATGGACTCCAAATGACAAGAAGGTTACCGTCATCATAAGACAATAAAATGTTTAAAATATGCATAAAATGACGAAAAACAAAGTTAATTAATCTCCAATTATAAAATACTTTCACGCAATAAATGAGGTCTGATCCTTCTACGAAAACCTGCATATTCTGCCTATTTTCGCCTATCACCAAGTTTGTCCGGTGAAATCTACCTCCGCCTTCCGGCGTGCCGAGAGGACTTTTTATTAGATTATCTTCTGTATCTCTACGAGTAGCAGTTCACTACGTGTAGATAAGCATTATTATTTTAGTAGAAAACTCTAAACGAGAGTAATAACTGAGTTAAGTTACGTATTACTCATAATGGAATAGATATCTTCGAATCCCAATCGACTGATGATGCCGAACAGCACGGGTTCTCTAGTTTGTTATATATATATATATTTTTTATTATATATTTTATTTTTTCAGTCGATTTAACCTCCATGTTGGCTTTTCCCAGGGACTCAGCGAGGGATCCCACCATTACCGCCTCTTCGGGCAGTGTCCTGGAGCTAGGAACATCTGGACGGGGGGATACAACTGGGGAGATGTGATCAACACCTGGCCCAGGCGGCAAAGCGAACAAGGGCCTCATGAGGGATGGGAAGGGAGGGGAGATTGGGAGGGATAGGCAAGGAAGAGGGAAGGAGGCGGCCATGGCCTTACAGTAGGTATGATCCCGGCATTTGCCCGAAGACTAAGTGGGAAACCACGGAAAACCACTTCGAGGATGGCTGAGGTGGGAATCGAACCCCCTCTACTCATTTGGACCACCTGAGGCTGACTAGACCCCGTTCCAGTCCTCATACCACTCTTCAAATTTGGTGGCAGACTCGGGAATTGAACCCAGGACCTCCGGGGTGGCAGCTAATCACGCTGACCACTATGCAACGGAGGCGACGTTGTCTAGTTATATTACGGTATATTATACAGTAATTGCCTCATGGCACATGACATGACGAAAGATCTTTCCATAATGCTGCCTCGTGTACTGACCTCGAGTCGCTGCTTCTCCTACCCCACCGGTTACTTTCTCTCTAGCGCATCGAACCAGAGGTCGTGATCGAGGATGGTTTCAGTGGTGTAGTTGGTAGTGATACGTGCTACCCCTAGTAGCAAGTTCGTTAATTGGATCACAGTGGTAAAGCACAACACAAATGGTCCTTTAAAGAAATATTAGCTTTACTGCAGGTCAGAAATATTCACCACACAATAGGCACATAAAAAACCATTAGCTGTCTTACTCAAGTTTGCTCCCTTATGTAGAACACTCACCCTTTCACTTGCTCATGCAGTTAATCCCTCACTAATGAGACCGGTGTCCTCGCTAGAAATAACAACTCTTCCTCAAGTTCACAAGCCACAGTCTGACACTCACTATTCTTGAATACCACACACTGTTTCTCAATTCACACGTCACCGCATTACCTCTTTCGCACAGGTATAAACACACTCACTCACACTGGCCAGGGTCGCTCTTTATATATCGGGGCTGACGACTCACAGATGTTTCTAGAGTGGACCAGGGTTCACAGCTACTCTCAGACCTTCTCGAGATCTCCAACACCAGTTGGGCCACGAACATTCTGGATGATTCCTTTTGTTCTCGCTGCGCAAGTGGCCAGCCGACACAGAGCCCGGGGGTAGGCTCGGGCGGCTGTGAGTCACGCGCGAGGGAATGAAGCAACCCCGCAGCCGTAACAGTAGGATCATGAGCTTCTATGCCCAAGATCGCGGGTTCAAACCCGGCTGATATTGTCGGATTTTTAAAAGCTTTAAGAATTGCTCAGTATGCCATCCTTCGGAGGGGAAGTAATTGATTTAATGTATGAGAAAGAACCTTCCAATAACTACATTTTTGGAATGTAGGTTAGTTTGATAACGCTATATTAGTTCCAACGTTCGCTGCCTGGTGCTGGCTGCGATGGCATCTAGCAGCCAAGTCCGCAGCTAGGTGTCGTGGACGGTAGCATTTGGTAGCCAAAGTTGGAACTACTTGAAAAATTCATCGTCTGCAGTCCTTCTACCTGGTTGGTTGGTTGGTTGATTCCTCAGTTTTAGGGGTGCGACAAAGTGATCATTTAACCCCGTGTACTGTTGGTGTGTGTAAAATCTGTCCGATAACCGGTGTTAAATATGATGACTGTATTAGTGTGTGTTATCTTTTTAGCCTACTTTCGATTTTTGCAAAAAATGAAAGTAGACTTATGAGATCAACACAGGGCGAAAACAAGTGTGTCTGTCTGTGTGTGTGTGTATGTGTGTGAGTCTGTGTGTGTGTGTGTGTGTGTGTGTGTGTGTGAGTGTGTGGACTCTGAATGTCTGTCTGAACGAAATTGGGTACAAAAGTAGCACTAGCAAAGGACACCTCAGTGTCATGTTTTATATCGCCGCCATCTTGACTGAAACGTAATGGCGGCCACACAAATGTTCAAAGCTTAAATCAAATTACGACTAACCTAATCATCCGATCTCTACCAAATTTTGCAACAACATACCTTTATGGGGGGAGCATCCTTTGACTATACTAATAGGTCATCAGCCTAATAGTTCGTGGATGGCGGCCATCTTTGTGTGAAAAACGATTCCCCCTATTAATTTGAACACGGTGAAACCGAATGGAACGAAATTTGGTACAGAGGTAGTACTAGCAGAGGGATCCTCAGTGTCATATTTTATATCGCCGCCATCTTGACGGTAACGTAATGGCGGCCACACAAATATTCAAAGCTTAAATCAAATTACGACTAACCTAATCATCCGATCTCTACCAAATTTTTCTACAACATACCTTTATGGAGGAAGCATTCTTTGACCAAATTAATAGGTCATTGGCCTAATAGTTTGCGGATGGCGGCCATCTTTGTGTCAAAATCGATTCCCCCTATTAATTCGAACACGGTGAAACCGAATGGAACGAAATTTGGTACAGAGGTAGCAGTAGCAAAGGGCACCTCAGTGTCATGTTTTATATCGCCGCCATCTTGACGGAAACGTAATGGCGGCCACACAAATGTTCAAAGCTTAAATCAAATTACGATTAACCTAATCATCCGATCTCTACCAAATTTTGCAACAACATACCTTTATGGAGGGAGCATCCTTTGTCCAAAATAATAGGTCATTAGCCTAATATTTTGCGGATGGCGGCCATCTTTGTTTGAAAATCGATTCCCCCTATCAATTCGAACACGGTGAAACCGAATGGAACGAAATTTGGTACAGAGGTAGCACTAGCAAAGGGCACCTCAGTGTCATGTTTTATATCACGCCATCTTGACGGAAACGTAATCGCGGCCACCCAAATGTTAAAAGCTAAAATGTAAATACGACCAACCTAATAATCTAGTCTCTACCAAATTTTGCAACAACATATCTTTATGTGGAAAGCATATCCTGCAAGATCATCTGCCCAATAGTTTGCAGATGGTGGCCAAGTATGTGTAAATCCATTCCCCATATCAATTCAAACACGGTGAAACCGAATTGAATGATTTTTTTACAGAGGTAGCACTAGCAAAGGGCTCCTCATATTCATGTTTAATATCCCTATAGCACGTTGTATTTCAACAAGCTACTACAACCAACATTCAATCATACTCCTTGAAAAGGACAAAGAGTTATAACAATACCCATGCATTTAGGAGAAAGTAGGCTATATGTTCTTTACTGAACATCTTTTTTTTTTCAATTCAAGTAAGGACTGCAGACATTGAATTTTTTCAAGTAGTTCCGACTTTTACCACCAAACGCCACCGTCAATGACTACTAGTCCTTCTACCTGAATCACAGATAACACACAGTAATACAGCCATAAAAATGAACACTGATTATCAGACAAATTCTACACACACCCAAAGTGCACGGGGCTACACGACCGCGTTGTCGGGGCCCCTAACCTAAGGAACCAACCTCATGCTAGAGTATTTGATTCTATGTACCTACAGTCTTCCTGCTGTTGTCTTGGCTTACTTGCACGAAAACTCCATTGTAGCAAACAATTGCATTACTGTTGCTAGGTAATGGTAAAAATCTATTCGAGGTAACAGGGGGTTAAGATTGTATCCAGTGCGCTGAGGAAAATCGTTTTGTTGTTCTGCACAGTGATATCTCGGAGAGAAGCGAGTGATATTTTCGTCTTGACTTATGTGACCTCCACATGGTTAGATTATACAATTTCTCTCTAATTTTATTAGATTAAATATGTTCCTTCTTTCATTGAGTTGGTAGGGGCGTGTGGTGCAGTGGTTAAACTGCTTACCACTCACCAAGGCACGCTTAGAAAACAAACAATAGTAGTGTGTTTTGATCGGTTCAGATGCCTCCACCTCCACACAAGATGGCGGCGGTGCGATATCTCTCGAACTTATGGTTGGATTTTAACAAATGAGGTGTCATTGAACTCGGGCTGACACCCCCTTTCCAATGGACAACATATTTCCACCCCAAAAATAAAACCTACCCTACTAAGGGGTGAAATTGAATTTTTTAGAGAATCTCTCTCTCCAATTGCAACATGTGAGAGTTTGAATGCCGATATGGAATGTAACGTTGTTCTGCAAACCAATAATCAAAGAGGGGCATGTTAGGCCTTGAGGTGAGAGCCCCTGTTATTGTTGACGAGCCCCCTGCTGTCAGGCCCGTGTTGATGGGTTATTGTTGACAGGTCCTTGTGGACGAGTCCTTGTGGACAAGTCCTTGTGGACAGGTCCTTGTGGACGAGTCCTTGTGGACAGGTCTGTGTGGACAGGTCCTTGTGGACAAGTCCTTGTGGACGAGTCCTTGTCCCTTTGGACTGATCCCTTTGGACGGGTCCCTTTGGCCTGGTTCCTACGGACTAGCCCATGAATTTATTTAAATTATGTTAAAGGGCCTAACTACATTTGTGTGTGTGTGTTGAATTGACGTTGTTCACCACTACTATAATGGGATAACGATATGAAAGGAAAGTGATGAAATACATGTGAACACGTGTGAAATGACCTTATTACCGTCCTCCTTGTGAAACAAGTCACATCCTGTTTTGCTTCATACGTGAGAAAATGCAAGTTCATGTGTAATATGATCTAACACGCAGGTGTTCACCTGTACACGTGCACGATAAGAGCTAACAAGTCACAACCTGTTTTGACAGTGGTGGGAGGTGAAGGGGGGAGAGTTAGTGTAAGAGAGAACACAGGTGAAGAGAGAAAGAAATATGTATTGCTCATAATACATGTATAGCTGAGGACTGTACATAGGACTGTAGGTTAAGTACAACAAGAGTAAATAAATAAATACAAGACACACAGGTTCACACAACATGTAATTTATTAATCCAAGAATTAAAGGCTGAGCTAAATCCCAACCATTTTAGATATAGTTTATTTCCTTTTTGTTTCAACACTTTTTCCACAAGGTAATGTTTAGGAAACGCTGTCTTTTGAAGTTCTTGAAGATAAAACCTGCCTTTTATGGGTTGATGGTTGAGGTCCTCGAGTAAATAGATGACTGGACTGTTCAGGTTGACTTGACGAATTCGAAATAGTTCAGTCCCCCAATTTGGTGTGTAGCCCTTGTCGAAGACGGACTTGAATTTGCTCACACGAACATGGTCCCCAATGTTAAGGCGATGACGTTTAGGGTCTGCTGTTTTTATGGGGTTAAACAGTTTATCCAGTTGTGGAATATTTTTAGTTACAAGTCGTGGCTTGGTCCCAATGGTTCTGTGTTTGGTGTCGTTGTAACGTGACACTAACTCAGGTAACAAGTCCAACCAGCGATAAGTGCCCTGAGCGGTAAACGCTTTCCACATATGGGTTTTCAATGTTCGGTTGAACCGCTCGACCACGCTGGCTTTGAGATTGCTGTACGTGGTGTAATGGTGAATATCCTTAGATTTGAGAAAACTGGAGAAATCTTTGTTGAAAAATCCTTTTCCCTGGTCGGTTTGTAGCAGCTGAGGTTGACGTTTGGATTGTTGAATAATATATTGAAAGGCTTTGGTAACTACTGGACTAGACTTGCGACGCACAGGTTCAACAAACGCCATTTTGGAATAAACATCAATGACCGTCAACATATAGCGTACACCATCGTTAACGCTAGCATAGGGAATCATTTCAACCAAGTCTGCTTGCCAAAGTTCATCCACACCCTGTGAAATCACCTTGAGTCACTGATAGTGACGTCTAGCTGGACGATGCAACTCGTGAGCAATACCCATTTTAATGGGTGAGCGCTTAAACAATAATTTTGGCATTTCGAAGTTCTTCCTCAATTTCTTGAATTTCCCAATCGTGACCAGTATGGCCGGCTTGACGTGAAGCATGCAACAGCTGTAGTCGCTGGACGTTGTTGAGTGGGATCATACTGTCTTTTGTGAGCATGGGTATCCAATAAAATGGATTTATATTTACTAAGGTCCTCTGACGTATAATCTTGAGATGAGGGAGTCCTAGAGAATAGTAGCTTTAACAGTCCTGGTGTTAATTTATAGTTGATCTTTTTAATGACAGCTTTAGTACGACTAAATTTAATCGATGAATCACCAATTTTAAAACTATCATTCTCATAGCGAACGCCATATGTGGTATCTGTGTTTCCAACAAATAGATTGGTGAAATAGGGTTCCAGTGTTGATCCATAATATTTTATTAAAATGTTTTTCAGTTGAGCTTTATGTTGAGGAGTGGCCAAGAGTTGTGAAAATGGAGACGATCTGGAAGGGCAAGGGGTTTCGACCATGGCCAAGGATTTCCTTTTTCTTAAAAACTCTGCAAGGGGTGATGCCTTTTTTTGAGGCGTAAACACTTGTTCCTCATTATCCTCAACTTCGCTAACACTAGTTAAATCTTCCTGTTCCTCTTCATCTTCCTCTTCCTCAGAGTCCTCGTGGTGCGTCTGACTGGCTTGTGAAACGGTAGGTAGCGTTCCAGATGGCTTGATAGAGGGTTTCAACATAGCTTTTAGCGGAGGTGCTAAATGTTGTTGAATAAACAAAGCATGATCCGCACGCGATCGTTTCAATTGACGAAACTTTTGGCGAATAGTATTTTTTGCTCTAATAATATGCTTTTTCAATTGACTCTCTGCTAACGCCATGATGTCGCGACAAATGACTTGAGAGGGAATGATACAGTACCTTAAATAGCAATAAAATGATCAAACCCTAAGCGATACCGCCCTTGGTTGAGTTCACTTTGTTTGTCAATCACTAAACAGGCATGACGTTGTGTGTTCCAGCACTTGCCACACAATTCTGTAAACATTTGAAAGGTCATATCCGGATTCACATGTTCATTATTACTGTAACGACTGTTCCTCTTGTCCTGGCGAAATAAAACAATGACATTGGCATTTTCACGAATCAACTGTTTGGACATTTTAGAATACGTTTGTCCAAGATAGAAGCAATCGATATGTTTGTGTCGACCCATGCTGAAATAGCTTTGAATGATACCTTGTCGTTCAGTGGATACATCATCGAAAATCATGAGTGAATCAGGCTTTACCTCATCCGGTGAAATAACATTTTCTTGCGTGGAAAATGTAAAATACCCCATATTCTCATTTTTTAATCCAGACATGACTTGATCCAGAAACACGTAGAGGGGTTGGTAGAGAGATTTTGCGAAAATATAAATATTTTGAAAACACAGACCATTGGGCGCTGTAATAAGTGTCAGCAAAAGATTGGTCTTTCCACAGCCGGAAGGTCCCACAATGATGCAGCGAATGGAAGATGGAAACAGTGAACCATGACGTTGTTCACGTGATGTGGGGCAGAGATGGAAAACCATGTCCCTCACAGGGAATGACTCTTGCTGCTTAATTAGCTTCATTTCAACTAAGGCTTAGAGAGGCTAGCAGGCTGTCTATATACATCGCACCGAGCCTCGTCATAGAAACAGTAGACTCGTATTGCAGGTTGACGATGGATGTCTTTGGACGTGCGTTGATGGTCAAAGCTAGGTCTGTTCCCATACATGATCCTAAACAAGAAACAGATCCTGCTAATAAACACTATGTGGATAGGTCAGTAGTGCCATGCACAAAACAAGGAGATTATGACTTTAAAGGAAAGTGGTTAACTCATGTAAAACATCCTCAAGTGTCTACAGACGTTACTACAAAAAAGTATGTGGATAACAAGGTGTATGAGTTTTATGATAAAGTGCCTCAGCTTACGGTGGATGGCTATAGCGCTAATCATCACCGCATTATTCACGTGGAAGACCCACAAGAAGATAATGATGTCTGTACCAAGCGATACGTGACCTATGAAATGAAAAGGCTTTATAAATTTATCCCATCTGTATTTTTAGTGCATCTGACAAATGTAAAACCTGTGAATGAGAGAAACCATATACCGCTAGTTCATGACCAGCACTTGACCTATGTGCTTGCTTCGGGTTTAAGCCACTATCGACTACACTATAATGGAACCATTCACATCAAATATGCCATACCTGATGAGAACCATTTACAAATAGAGATAAATGGTCATAGGATGTTGGTCCATATCCATGAAATGGTCAATGCAGGAGACGAATTATCCTTTCATCTCCTGTTGACATGGAATGAAAAGCAAGCTGGAAAAACCATAAATGATTTCCCACTTTATGTAGAATTGGAATATACAGCCATGAAATAACAATCTAATGTTAGTTGTGACTTAAACTTTCTTGTGAAAGGTTGTTGGTCATCATCATCATCATGGTGAAACAAAGATATGTGGTGAGAAAGACAAAAAATATGAGCCTGTCCTTGGCAAAGCCTGGGCTTATGACATTCGTGGACAAGCCCTTACGAAAGAAAAAAAGAAAACATAATGTGTTGACCATAAGGAAAGCTCTTCGAGTAGCACAGAGACATGTCATTCCAAAACGTCAGCGACAGGGTTCAAAACAAGGGCGAGTGATCCCCGTCCCCAAAAGAGCGGGATTTTTACCTGCATTATTCGTCGGTCTGGCTGCTCTAGGTTCACTTTTAGGCGGCGCCAGTGCAGTGGCAAAAAACATTAAAGCCGTGCAACAGGGCAAGCAACAACTCAATGAAAGTCAGCGACACAATGAAACAATGGAGGCCATTGCTATGGGGGCTAGAAATGTCAATTTGAAGCCAGCCTTTTATCAACAAGGATTTGGAATTTCACCTTTTCGAAATAAAATAAAAACATCTTTAACCTCAACCATAGCAAGACATGCCCTAACGCATCAGCAAGTGGAAAGCTATGCTAAACAACTGAAGCTTTCTCATTTTCGAGGTGTGTTTATGCGAAACCAATTACCCCCACAACCCGGGAAACATGAATGTGCTGTTATCAATTTGGATGATCACCGAGGACCTGGAACACATTATGTAGCTTATGTCAAAGAGGGATCTACTGTATGGTACTTTGACAGTTTTGGGAATTTGCCCCCGCCCATGGAACTAGTGGCCTATTTTGGAAACAGGATCAAAATATATTATAATGTGAAACGTGAGCAAACGTTAAACAGCCAACAGTGTGGACGTTTGTGTTTATTTTTTTTATATAAGACGCAACATAAGCAAAAACGTCAACAGTATGTCGGCGGAAAGTAAGACGTTTACACTGCATGGACGTGGACCTGAAGTGAGTCTAGACTTTTACCCACCTATCGAATTGAGTGAAAAACCTTATGGTTTAGGACTTGTTTCTCTTGAAACGTACAATCGAATATACAACATACGTGAAAATGTGAACAACAAGTTTTACTATGATGATTCTGTGCTCACCCTGAACTCTGGTGGATATACGATAGATGACATTTATGAACACATTTATGTGGTGTTGATCAATGAATATGGTTTAAAGTCATTTCTCGATGGAACGCGCAAGTTTGAACTTGTAGGAAATACCAACACTCATCACTGCAGTATTTTTTCTACATTCAAAATTGACTTTAAAACTCACCCCGATTCCATTGGTCCATTACTAGGATTTAAACCACGTGTGTTAGAGCCCAACAAAAAAACATGAATCAGACCATGAAGTGAAATTCATTGAGGACCATCATGTGTCGGTGACATGTAATATTATTAGTCAAGTGTACACCAATCAAGAACCGTCGCATTCGCTTTATGACTTTATTATAACATCGCCCAATGGCTATATTATTCGTGAAAACCCTCCAGTGGTGCTTTTTCATTCTGTAGCTGTCGATGGTATTAGTAATATAACATTAAGACTGATCAATAGAGAGCAACAACTCATTGATCTAGATTCTACCACACCAGTGACTTACAAGTTGGTGCTAAAACCACTATGAAGTTTGTATATAAAGCAACAGCACCGTCTAGGAATGGTGTTAGTTGTTTACCACGTGAATACACGTTAACATCTCAGAACAAGCAGATTTTACAGCATTTGGGTTACCACATTAACCCCAGCGATGAATTCTATTCTAGAGGTAGCGAACCACATCGAGGAGCAACCAGGAGTGGTAAGAATTGATCTGCATTCTTATCAAGCTCAAACACCTGGACTCAATAACAATGATGAAATTCAATTTGTTATCAACAACCAAGATATTTACACCCTACCGCATGAAAGTGTTATTCAGATTGAAGGTCGACTCACCAAAGCCGATGGTTCTACACCCACTACATCCAAGTTAGCCAACCATGCTTTTGCCTTCCTGTTTTCTGAAGTACGATATGTCATTAACGATATCGTGGTGGATAGCACTCGAAATGTGGGTATTTCCAGTGTCATGAAACTATATCCCTCTTATAGTGAGGAAGAAGCTAAAACACTTTGCATGGCGGGTTGGTGCCCTGACTCGACCAATGACTGGATGGTACACACCGATGGCACCTTCACTGGATATTTACCTCTTAAACTGATTTTAGGCTTTGCTGAAGATCACCAGCGCATTGTGGTCAACGCAAGGCAAGTGCTTTATCTAGTGAGAGACAGGAGTGATAATAATACACTCAAGGGAGTCGACAATGCCCCCATTGATTCAAAAATTCAACTACAACGCCTGCTATGGAAAGTGCCTCATGTGACCCTTAACGATAGCAAAAAACTGGACATACTCAAAATGGTAAAGAGAGATATACCTCTACCCATGGAATTTAGAAGCTGGGCACTCCATGAGTACCCGTTATTGTCCACCACCAACACACACAGTTGGTCTATAAAAACAGCCCGCTATACAGAGAGACCTCTCTACATGATTGTGGGTTTTCAAACGAATCGCAAGTATCAACAAACCAAAGATGTCACGCAATTTGATCACCTGCAATTGAGAAATGCACGTCTTTTCCTCAACGGTGTTGTGTTTCCCTATGAAGGGTTGGATTTAGATTTTTCAAAAAATAAGTTTGCCCCCCTGTACGACTTGTTTTCTAAATTTAGATGGTCGTATTATCAAAAAGAGAATTGTCCAATGTTGTCACCCCAAGCTTTTAAGACAAGGGCCCCACTGATTGTCTTTGACTGTTCCTACTTGGAAGAGTCTGTCAAACCATCCAATATTGACATTCGACTAGATTTTGAAACGCATGCCAATGTTCCAGTCAATACCACGGCCTACTGTTTGATTATTCATCACAAACAAGTCAACTATTATCCACTGTCCAACCAAGTGACAAGTGTATAAATAGCAGGTCAACACACATCAAACCACTCAGTCATGTCTTGCTTTCAAGCCTCAAGAGAAGTTACATCCATGAATTTAAAATCTGAGGAACAACGTTTCAAGACCTTTGCGACGTGGCCGGTGCCTTTTATAAACCCTCAAGCCTTAGCAGCCGCTGGATTCTACTATTTAAAAAGAAGAGATGAAGTGAAATGTGTGTTTTGTCCCATCATCTTAGACCAATGGCAAGAGAGCGATGAACCCATGCAGGAACATCAGCGCTGGTCACCTGCCTGCCCCTACCTGTGCAGAATGGAGGTGGGTAATATACCCTGTCATTCAAGTTACCCCTCACTCATGCCTCTGAGTGATGAAAAAAGTTATGATACGTGTGGACTTTATGGTGCCGGCAGTGCTTCAGTGAGCAGCTCACAGTCAAAAACATCCAGTTTAGAGACATTGGGATATCATCGGTGTTATGGACACTATAAACACAAAAGACTTTTTTGTTGTATGAGATGGTACCGCCTCTATCCTAGAATGAAAAAAGAATGTAAAACTTGTTATGCTAATAAAATAATGAAATAAAAAAAATTGGTTGTTGTTGTTATATTATTATTTCTTATACCCCCCTGTCATATCCTAACCTCTATAGTGACTACTCGATGTTTTTCTTTTCTTTTACTAGAATGGAATGTAAGTAAATGACATGGGTACACCTTACTGAACAATTGTCAGTCTGTAGTCAGTTGGACTTGATCCAGACAAGAGTGAACATGTTGCGTACACTGATTGTCGACTGTCAAGGGTTTAAAATTGGAGATAACAAATTTATATTTAAAGAAGTGGCCATCATCGATTGTTCCACTTTTTGGATATCACAAGCTACTCATTTGGTGTTTAAACCACCTTATGCGTTTGATTTGTTGTGTGATAAAGACCGTAAACAAACCCAGTGGATTGAAACTCATATGCAACTAGACTGGAAGCGAGGAACCATTTCATATAAGCACCTGGACATGGTCATGAAAGCCCACTTGTCTTCTGCCCATGTAATATTTGTGAAAGGTAGTGAAAAACGTCAATGGCTACAACCATTTTTAGCGTCTTACTGTCAATGTATCGATTTAATGGACATGGGATGTCCATCGATGCAAACACTCATGGATCGCTGCCCCTGTGACAATATTACCCATAAAGCCTTGGCACAGGTGTGGCAATTGTTTCATTGGCTATCCACCAATGCCTGCTGGGAGTTGTTAAATAAAATTAAAACTAAAGGTTTACCTGTGAATGACACCAGTGAGATTTCTACAAGCGACGTGTAAACATCAACGTGATACCATGGAGAAAGGGGATGCTACCGATAAAGCGATTGGAAAGTTCTTTGTGTGTAAAAAGAAACTAGACAGTTTTACTAAAGAAGAATTATTGGCTCTTCCAAAATCATTCATTTATTATGTCGCAGCAAATGCAGTGAAAGAAATCTGGCAACATGTACCAAAATCATGGACTCAAGACCCTGTGTTAAGTGAATTGCAACCATGTACAGATTATGATCACCATAAGCAAGTGGCTATGGCAAAAATACCCTCTATGCGACAGTGTGCTACTTGTCAGTTAGTCAAACTGTATCATGGTCATAAATGTCAGTGTAAAGACTTTGTTTCCTCATACCACGGGTGTAATGAAGAAAAAAAGCAGCAACAACAAACATCATCCACAGAAGAGGAGGAAGATCAAACCTTTTTACCATCGAAGGAAAAGGACATGACAGACCTCTACTGGCAATGGCGTCATTAACAAAGTAATTCAATACTTGACTTTCGAAATCTACATACCTGGTTTTTTATTTGTGTGGTCCTGGAACTTGTCTTGAAGAACCTTTGCAGCATAGTGATATACCTATTAATCCTTTAGATCGAGCATGCACCTTTATCATCACAGTCATCCTGCATTAAGACGTGTAGCGGATAAAGTATAGTTGAAAAGCTAAACAACTTTTGACATTCTGTGATGTCTCAGTGGGAGAGAGGTTGGCAGTCGTCATTGTGATTAGTGTTATAAAAGGAAAGTTAATAATGAGTGGACATGGACATTGAAAAGGATTGAGGAATTGGTATTTCTTTGTATTCTATTTTTGTAAAGCTCTATTTGTTGTGAAATAAAAACAAGGTTTACAAGATCACAATGTCTTTTATTTAAAAAAATGGTGATAGCCATTTCATTTTTTTCACACATGAATATTTACAATTTCCACTTTACATTTTTTTACATTCGCCTTGTTTAGTTTAAACATTCTGTACATTTTTGTTGTTGTGAAATAAAAAACAAGGTTTACCAGATCACAATGTCTTTTAATTCTAAAAATGGTGATAGTCATTTCTTCATTTTCATTTTTTCACACATGAATATTTACAATTTCCACTTTACATTTTTTTTACATTCCCCTTGTTTAGTTCACACATTCTGTACATTTTTTTGTGAAATATAAATAAGGTTCACTGAATCACTATATCTTTTAATTTTTAAAAAATGGAGATAGCCATTTCATTTTTTCACACATGAATATTTACAATTTCCACTTTTCATTTTTTACATTCCCTTGTTTGGTTTACACATTCTATACATTTTAGTTGTTGTGAAATAAAAAACAAGGTTTACCAGATTACAATGTCTTTTTAATTTTAAAATGGTGATAGCCATTTCACTTTTTCACACATGGATATTTACAATTTCCACTTTACATTTTTTACATTCCCCTTGTTTAGTTCACACATTCAGTAAATTTTTTAAAATTATTTTTGTAATATACAAAAGCAAACATTTTACACTAAAATGTATTACTTATCTTATTTTTACTAAACTACTGTAGCCTAACATTATACATTCTACTTACAGTTTTTACAAAAAAAAAAATATTACAATATAAAACACACTACAAATATTACAATATAGTGATCATTAGACTTAACCCGTTAAGTGGGGAGCGAATTCTTCCACATGACCACTACGGTGGGGAGAGGTTTTCATATTTTTTTAAATGTTTAAATAATTGGATTTACGCAGCTCGACATGTATCTGTTTAGTATTGCATGTATATTTTGACAAGAAGACACATTAATTTCAATACTGCAACGAATATTTACGAAATAGAATGATTTTTAAGCGAATCATATCTTAGTGCAACAAAGGCATAAGTCTCATATTACTATTTTTTCACTGATGAGCATTGTAATCGTTACTTTCCGAAACTTGTACGTTAGCAATAAGTATTTACGTATCCAATAAGATCGGATTTTTGGAGTGACCTCCTGAGAGGCCTGGTGCAGGTCTTTCTAGTCGACGCCCGTGGGCAACCTACGCGTCGGGATGGGCCAGGATGTGGTAGGAAGAGGCCGTGGCCAGTCAGGAGGTACTGCCCCAGCATTTGTCTGGTGTTGAAAATGGGAAAACCACGGCAAACCATTTCAAGGACGGCCGATGGAGGGGCTCGAACCCACGCATATGTCGAGTCAGGAGATAGCTGGGCCCTACGACCTAACGCTACGCTTTAGCGAGCACAGACACTGCTGTCGATAATAAAAGATAGATGTAGTCCCACAAGCGCTATAAATATATTTCACACTATAATTACACTATTGAAGAATACGATAATGACCTGATAACAATGTACTCACCTAATATGTACTTTCTTCTCGTGCTGTGCATACAGATTTGTTTGCTGTGCAATAAGCTCACAAAATCCGTCGTCTATAAAAAAATCGAAAATTTCTTCCGGGTCCTTCTTATCTAAAAGTTCACCCTGTATTCCAGCATTGTAATTAGCTGGAAATCTTCCCCGCCTACAACCCCGTACGTCCAATTCACCGTGTACAGCAGGATTACCATCATTCGCGATTTCAGTGTCACTGCTGTCACTAGAACTCGAACTCCGTACCGATACACTGTGTCTTGAAACCCCACTAAAATTACTAGTCCCTGGAGTATTTACTAATAACGGAGTTTCTTCGTCACTTTCTGAACTGGACTCACTACAACTATCATCATCGCTATGTTCGAGCATATCACGAATAACACATTCACTCGGAATATCTCTCGAACGTTTAGACATACTGTAGTACAATATAAAACA
This sequence comes from Meconema thalassinum, assembly GCA_946902985.2. NCBI lineage: Eukaryota > Metazoa > Arthropoda > Insecta > Orthoptera > Tettigoniidae > Meconema > Meconema thalassinum. Next base: position 225,141,819 of record OX336394.1, read on the forward strand.
AAATAAATCTCTAAAACATTCTAAAAACCACAATAGGAACACATCAAAGCTTCTGTATCTGGCGAACTTAGTACCGTGTACGAACAAGACGGGCTACTAAAGACGCACGGCGCTCGAGTTGAGTGTGACGCGGCATTTGAGCGGTTATTGCATTGAGCAAATACGTACCAAATAGCAAGGGGATTCCCTATCATAAAACCATAGTAGCTACGTAGTTCAAAAAATATCGTAGAGATGGCAGCACCTCCCAGAGCCTGTGAGGAAAGTCTCAAGCCTGGCGCGTAATTTTAAAGGCAAGAAAAAAAATAAAACCCGTCCTGCGTCTGGAGACGCGACACCCATCCAAGTGCAAAGCTGCAATCGCGGATGGAGCCGCGAGCCCCGCTCTACGGGTTAAGTAAAGTAATAGTCGTCAATACGACTGTTTCCCCAAGCAAGAGTATTAAATGTGTTGGGTATAATGAATCGTTTGTTGTCTTCATTACTTAAAGCAACTTTGTTCAACAAATTGGTATGTAGCTGATGATTTTTACTTCTAAATACACACATTTTCTTATATAATACAGGTGGGTTACTAACTATACAGTTCTTATAATCACTTATATCTAACTCTTTACTAACAACATTTTTTTTCACTCCTTTTAATTTTTTTACTACTACATCATCAATTGTCATATAGCTGTATGATTTAGATTTTGTGCCTACAAAGGTGTCTATAATAACACCAGCACATTCATCCTTAAATTTCCCAAGAACCTTTTTGTTTACTAGAGGTAAATGGTAAATATTATCCTCTGGATAGTCACTTGTATCAAACCTATTTAGCTCAGTTTTGATATCATAAAAATCATCAGTTTTAAACTCATAAATAAAAGAATCTGTGTCTGTGTAGAGTAATTTAGCATTATCAAGATAGTTTTTCTTTACATAATCATAGTGAAATTCATACATAAGTGTTTTTGACAATTCCAGAATGGTGTATCCCACATATATGGGTTTGTTGTAAGTTACTTTAAGACGATTCATTTGTATTACAACTAAATCCTCATGAATAATTGAACAGCTATGAAAGTTAGGCTTGCTTATTAAGTTGCTCGCACCATACCTTTTACCATCATTCTCCCACTTTGTTATCAGCTTTACATCAACTCGTTTATCAACATTCTCCATAGTCTTTCCAAAAACACTATTATTCATGAGTTTATAAAAATCCTTTTCACACTGTGTTCTTAAATTATTGTTTAGATCAATATACGGTTTGAGCCATGCTGACTGTTGAAATTGCAATACGCGATGAATTTTAGTTAATTTTAATCCATGCTGTAGACACTGTTTCAAGTTTTGATAATGTATTACATATTTACATTTATCATTTACATTAGCAATTAACATTTTTGTTCGTGATGAAATGTATGGAGATTTCATATTCTCAGGACAAAATGGTAAATCATTATGATCATCATGTAACTCTTTAGGGTACTCAAGATTTACCTCTAAAATATATCCTTTATCATCGTTATCATTAAGAGTGTCAACATGTAAGACATCAATTTCAGGTGTGTCAGCCAGCGAAAATCTTTCAGTGGTAGATATTGACTCATAGCCCAACCATATTGGTTATTTGCATCGAGGTAGACAATATACTTTGACTCTTCACAAGGGTTGTAGCTAGGCATGTATTTATTATTCGCTTTAGAGTACCGTCCACTACATTGGCTTAATCCACCTCGAATTGATGATTTTATAAAATTGATCATGTCTATATCAGTCATTAATTCTAAATTTACTTTCGTTTTTTTCAACATTGAACTGAAACTTAACCCAGGAGCAGTGAAATACTGACAAGGATCAAGGTCATAAGTTTTCATACAAACATTTCGAAAATTTTCAAAAACATCTGCTAATAATAACACATCTGTCTTCAAATATATGTCTGAAAATTCTCCTAAAGTTTGAATGTGGAACTGTGTCCATACACGTTGTGCATGTAAATATTCCTGATCACTGATATGACTTGTGTTTAAGGAACTGTAAAATGCATCTTTCGGTGGTAAACAACACTCCTCAAGACGTTCCACACAGTTAATATATTCATAAGGGAATATACCCTTTCGACGAATCAAATTAAAATCATCTTCTTTAGGAAAGACACGATGAATTTCATGAAACTGATCTGATTTTAAATTACTAGCCAGCTTATCAAGACTACTCGGCATAAAGCGGAATGAATCTAAAAATCGCAGTTTAATGGTTTTTTTATTGCTAGTTTTGATGTATTTTGTGAACGATATGTATTGTTCCTTATTATTCGCAATCACATCAATTTTCACATCTGAAGCTCCAAATTCTTTAACGATAAAGTGGTTATCGTATTTGCTACCGTTGTGTAGAATGACCGGAATGAATTTACTTACTCTATAATTTAAATTACATTCTTGGTGAGCAGCACCACGATATTTTCCTGTTAAATGGTCATGATCGCGAACCCTGTCTGAATATAAACATTCACCACATATAAAACAATTAGTTTCAGTTTCAAAATTCATTTGCTCTGAGGAAGTTAGTGACTCCATTGGAATGATCGTATTTAAAATAGAGGATATACGAATGGCATCTTTCTCAAGCCTTTCCATAAAAACTTTAGGTGCATCAGGTCCTCTATAGAGCTCAAACTTATTTAAAGAGTCATCATAACTACATTTAATATAATATGCAAAGCTAAAAGGTTCATGAATGTGAGTTGTGTTGGTGAAAGGTTGGGCTGTATTTGATGAACATGTATTAAATGGTTTTAGCAAAGCCTCAAAGTCAGCATATATAAGAAATGGTACTCGAAGCTGTTTCTCATAATCCTTAAATTTTAGAATGTTATTTTTAGGAGTCGGTAATACCGTACGAACATGATTACACCCCCATTTTTGATGTTGAGTTAGTTGGTCCTCTTTTCTGAAATATAGCAAACAGCCATCACACAACCACTTCTTAGATTCACCTTTTGATAGCTGACTACCAACAAGTCTACTGAAATGTTTTATCCAACAATAGTGGGCGTTTTCACCTTCGGTTATGTATAGTAAATTTACATGAGCATCCTTTTTTTCCTGAGTATAATATAGAGGGCCTACTATACTCTTATTTTCAATTTCATAAACATTAATACTTACATTGTTCAGCTCTTCAAAACGTTGAATGTCTTTTATCGCCATAGGAAATTCTATTTCTTTTAAATCTAACACTGAAGAATAGTGAGGATAAGATGATGTTCTCATCGTGTCCCTCACTGCTGGATGGAGAGCTGAGGTTACAGCCCATGCAAAGCAAGCGTCATCATTATTCATAACGTTTACACAAGCGTGCTTACGTTTGATCCATCCTGGCAAATCAACGTATGATGATGCTCGAAGGGGATTATATTTATTCATGTTGGTTTCTAAATAAAGTACTTCAACTAACGCCCAGCCTGACTCCCTTTCCTGGAACTCTTCACTCTTCACAATGATAGCACTTGAAATATTTTGGTATATATCACTAATATTAGTTGATTCGCTAACAATTATGTTTTTTGTATTAAAGGATTTGATATCTGTAATTTCACCTTCTCTCCCAGTTTTTACATAGAGGCCAAAAAGTTCAAAATTCATTTTAATTGTTTTATGCTCTAATAAAACATTTTCTACTAAGCCAAACACAGTAGGTTGAACATTTTTTAAAAATGATTCAATACTTTGAGTTTTTTCTTTACTATGAAGTCTATAACTAGCAATTCGACTTTTAAATGCACTACCAATTTGTTGAACATTTCCAGAATTTCTTTCATGGCAAGTGTTATTTTTATGCTGAATACTGCGTAAATGTCCATGAATGATTGAAGAAGGTATATCAATATTACATACATCACAATGTGTTATTGAAGGTTCACCATTCTTTTTTCTTTTTGTTGCACAACTATTTTCACAATCTTGAGAACGTTTACGCTTTTGAGCATCACATTCATTTAAAGGTTCCGTGCTAGTTGATGGTTTTACATATTTCAATTCCTGTTGTTCTCCATGCACTTCAACCTTGTGGGATTGATATCGCTTTACATTAGAAAAACCAAGTTCGCAAACTGAACACAAAAATGGTGCTGAACTGACATGCATTAAATTTACATGTCGTGTAAGACTATCTTGCCTGTTAAATGTGGTAGCACAATGACTGCACACAAACATTTTCTGATTATGTTTTGTACTTGCATGACGTTGAAGGTTGTCAGGTCTTGAGAACTGTTTCTTACAGTCACCACACTTGAACATGATGATTACTTTCCAAGTTATCTATAAAAGAAAGAAATAATCAATGTTAGTAAAAGATAAAACAAAATTTACAATATAAATAGTTTAATTATATTCCAGTCAATGGTTATAGCAGGGTATTTAAATCGATCTGTGAACTCCTAGCAAGTCTAACTTTATATAGTTCTAACTGAGGGTTACTATATATACCACTGTCACTGACACCTAGCAGTGAACATTAGAACTTGATAGAGTGGTAGAAACCAGCGGTCGCCAGTTAAGTGAGCTAAGTGTGGCGTCATAGCCAGTCTTAAAACAAGTCTAAACTTGTAGAACATATCACGTGATTGAAACCGGCGATCGTTAGTTAAGTGAGCTAAGTGTGACGTCATAACCAGTCTTAAAACAAGTCTAAACTTGTAGAACATGTCACGTGATAGAAACCAGCGATCGCCAGTTAAGTGAGCTAAGTGTGACGTCATAGCCAGTCTTAAAACAAGTTTAAAATTGTAAAACATGTCATATGATAAGGTTAAGTTAGGTAAAGTTAGGTTATGTTAGGTGAACTGAGGTTAAGTCTTTAAATATTCCCTCTGACACTGACACCTAGCAATGAACATTTAGACTTAATAGAGCGGTAATCAAAATCTAACCTACAAAATTAGCTTTACACACCATGGTCAAGTAGTTCCAACCTTTGACTGCCAAATATACCATTTTCACTGACATGTAGTGGTGAACATTGGAAAATATCACTCTAACTGTTTAAAAGTTATTAGAGGGGGGGGGGGGCACTTACCTTTTTATAATTGATCAACTGATGCCACTGAATGAACAGATTGTAGGAATCTGGTAACCTACAAGTACCCAATTATCTGCAAACAAATCAATCAATCAATCAATCAATCAATACATTCCAATCAATAACTTCAACATCAATTAGTAATAAAAGACTACAATCCATTAATAATAAGTACTTACTTTGCAAAATAATTTAATGATTTTGTACCAAAACGGCTTTTTTTACAACTCTTGAGCAGTAATAGAGCACTGTTCACTCAAAGCGAGTAATAAAGACTGACAGTAGGGAGATATATGACACCCCTCTTATATAAACTCTCATCGCTCGTGTCAGCAGTTTTTTGCAGATCATTGCAATTCCTTTCCCAATACAGTTGAGAGTCCAAAGTACACTAGGAACACCTGTGTGGTATTCAATGACTGCTGACTTTGCATGATCATCACCCATTGTCTTAATCAACATATGGGGTTTCAAATTACTGCAGCGTCAGTCATAGCAACAGCAGTGTGCGCTCTCTGGTATGTCAGCAACATGACACCGGAAGGAACACCTGTGTAATATCCAATAACTGCTAACTTTGCATGATCATCATCCATTGTCTTAATGAACACTTGCGGTTTCAAATTACTGCAGTGTTAGTCATAGCAACAGATCTGCGCGCTCTCTGCCATGTCTGTAATATGACACAGGAAGTAACAAGACGTCTTACTGAACGTGTCATTTCTTAAGTTTTAACATCTTAAGAACATGTATTATTCTCTTTCAACTACAAATGACTTGTTAGAACACATCCATCCACCAAGTTAGATCCCTTGTATGTTCACATGTATTTCATCACTTTCCTTTCATATTGTTATCCCATTATAGTAGTGGTGAACAACGTCAATTCAACACACACACACACAAATGTAGTTAGGCCCTTTAACATAATTTAAATAAATTCATGGGCTAGTCCGTAGGAACCAGGCCAAAGGGACCCGTCCAAAGGGATCAGTCCAAAGGGAAAAGGACTCGTCCACAAGGACTTGTCCACAAGGACCTGTCCACACAGACCTGTCCACAAGGACTCGTCCATAAGGACCTGTCCACAAGGACTTGTCCACAAGGACTCGTCCACAAGGACCTGTCAACAATAACCCATCAACACGGGCCTGACAGCAGGGGGCTCGTCAACAATAACAGGGGCTCTCACCTCAAGGCCTAACATGCCCCTCTTTGATTATTGGTTTGCAGAACAACGTTACATTCCATATCGGCATTCAAACTCTCACATGTTGCAATTGGAGAGAGAGATTCTCTAAAAAATTCAATTTCACCCCTTAGTAGGGTAGGTTTTATTTTTGGGGTGGAAATATGTTGTCCATTGGAAAGGGGGTGTCAGCCCGAGTTCAATGACACCTCATTTGTTAAAATCCAACCATAAGTTCGAGAGATATCGCACCGCCGCCATCTTGTGTGGAGGTGGAGGCATCTGAACCGATCAAAACACACTACTAACAATATTTGTGTAATTGATTTGAGTGGTCTTGTGTTTGCCATAAAATGGGCTGGGATCGATTCCCGGTCAATGCATGTAGAATTTAAAAAGTGAAATATCACGCCCTGTGTTTCGGTTTCCACGTAAATATGGATGTCGCGTGGCTCATGATTAACAGTTAGTTATTGTTGTTTTAAAGGGAGGAACAGCAAGGTCATCCGCCCTAGCGAGATTAAGAATCACTTTAAACTACAAGCTTAGTAGTTAGTAAAAATTCAGACTTTCACGACCGGCGTTGAAATAGGAATGCCTGTTTTGCGGGCTTATAGGCCGTGTTCTAAGGACATTTTGTTGTCCTGACGTTTCGCTGAAAACTGTGTTTAGCATGTTCACAGTTACATTAAGCGAGGTAAAACAAGTAAACAGAAGATATATAAACAGTCAACAACCCACACATAGAGGCTACCATAGCAACGGCGTACCACATTAAAGTATTGCATCAAGGACAGGGCTGCTCTTCTGTTGCATCTTCTCGTCTACGACGGTCAATGAGGGCAGGCTTGAGGGGATTAAGGACTGGAAGCCAAGCTCTGTTCACACGTTCTGCTTCCTCCTTAAGATTGAAGCTGTTAGTATGCTTCAGGATTTCAATGGCCTCCCATTGTAGCCTGGCATGATAAGACACCGTGGTGGACAGAACTTCGGCGTCCCCATATCTTATGTCGTGAGCTGCGAGTAGGGAGTGTGCTGCAACAGTGGATTTATCTGTTTGTCCCAGTCGGCTGTGTCGTTCGTGTTCCTTGAGGCGAGTGGCAATACTTCTTTTCGTTGTTCCAATATATACTTGGCCACAATCACAAGGGATTTTATAAACCCCCGCCGCGGTATGAGGATGTCGCTTATCTTTAGCGGACCTAAACATGTCCTTAATTTTTCTCGTAGGCCTGTATATGGTCTTTATATCATGGGACTCGAGTAGCCTCCCTTTTCTGTCCGTGACCTTTTTTTATATATGGAAGGAAAGCTCTAGCCAGGGGCTGCTTGTCTCCAATTACCCTTGTAGTTGGACGACTTGGATGGAGTGCTCTCTGGATATCTTTCTGGCTGTACCCATTGGCGCGTAGGGCCTCGTTGAGGTGTTTAATTTCTTGGTTCAGGCACTGCTTTTCACAAATTATTTTCGCGCGTTCAGCCAGTGTTTTTATCACTCTGTATTTCTGCCGTGGGTGGTGGTTGATCGTCTTATGTAAATATCGGTCAGTATGGGTCGGGTTACGGTAAACTGTATGTCCCAAGGTTAGATGAGCGGTCTTCGTTACCATAACGTCGAGAAAAGCGATTTTCTGTTCATTCTCTATCTCCATGGTAAACTGAATGTTAGAGTTCAGGCTTTTAAGATGTAGTAAAACAGATTTAATTGATCTTTACCATGGCCCCATATTACAAAAGTATCGTCCACGTATCTTAGCCACACCTTAGGTTTCAAAGGTACGGTCTCGAGTGCTATTTGTTCAAATTTTTCCATGAAGAATTCGCGATCACAAATTGATGGGGTCGCCATGGTCTCGAGTGCTATTTGTTCAAATTTTTCCATGAAGAAATTCGCGATCACAAATTGATGGGGTCGCCATGGACAGTCCCCTGAGTCCGGTGATCGCGAATTTCTTCATGGAAACATTTGAACAAATAGCACTCGAGACCGCACCTTTGAAACCTAAGGTGTGGCTAAGATACGTAGACGATACTTTTGTAATATGGGGCCATGGTAAAGATCAATTAAATCTGTTTTTACTACATCTTAAAAGCCTGAACTCTAACATTCAGTTTACCATGGAGATAGAGAATTAACAGAAAATCGCTTTTCTCGACGTTATGGTAACGAAGACCGCTCATCTAACATTGGGACATAAAGTTTACCCGACCCATACTGACCGATATTTACATAAGACGTCCAACCACCACCCATGGCAGAAATACGGAGTGACAAAAACACTGGCTGAACGCGCGAAAAGAATTTGTGAAAAGCAGTGTTTAAACCAAGAAATTAAACACCTCAACGAGGCCCTACGCGCCAATGGGTACAGCCAGAAAGATATCCAGAGAGCACTCCATCCAAGACGTCCAACTACAAGGGTAATTGGAGACAAGCAGCCCCTGGCTAGAGCTTTCCTTCCATATATAAAAAAGGTCACGGACAGAATAGGGAGGCTACTCGAGTCCCATGATATAAAGACCATATACAGGCCTACGAGAAAAAATAAGGACATGTTTAGGTCCGCTAAAGATAAGCGACATCCTCATACCGTGGCAGGGGTTTATAAAATCCCGTGTTATTGTGGCCAAGTATATATTGGATCAACGAAAAGAAGTATTGCCACTCGCCTCAAGGAACACGAACGATACAGCCGGCAGGGACAAACAGATAAATCCACTGTTGCAGCACACTCCCTACTCGCAGGTCACGACATAAGATATGGAGACACCGAAGTTCTATCCACCACGGTGTCTTATCATGCCAGGCTACAAAGGGAGGCCATTGAAATCCTGAAGCATACTAACAGCTTCAACCTTAAGGAGGAAGCAGAACGTGTGAACAGAGCTTGGCTTCCAGTCCTCAATCCCCTCAAGTCTGCCCTCATTGACCGTCGTAGACGAGAAGATGCAACAGAAGAGCAGCCCTGTCCTTGATGCATTACTTTTATGTGGTACGCCGTTGCTATGGTAGCCTCTATGTGTGGGTTGTTGACTATTTCTATATCTTCTGTTTACTTGTTTTACCTCGCTTAATGTAACCTGTGAACATGCTGAACACAGTTTTCAGCGAAACGTCAGGACAACAAAATGTCCTTCGAACACGGCCTATAAGCCCGCGAAACAGACATTCCTATTAGTAGTTAGTAATTGTTGCTTTAAGGGTGGAACAGCAAGGTTGTCTACAAATGAACTACAGGTACAAGCTTCCTTCCTTCATTCCTTTCTTATTCAGTCGTACTGCCCAACGTTAGGCTTCAATCACATTGGAGGCACGCTTGTGCATGTAATTAGGTGGCACGCGCGTGAGCAAGCTGGCGTGAATTGCAATGTGCTCACACTAAATGCAAGCAGGTGCAAGTTAATTTTTATGAACAGGTCAGTCGAAATGGAGATGTCAGACGAGTAAAACATTGTTTTGGAAAATGGTCTTTTAAAGTTTTTATTTTTGGATGAGCAGGAAATCAGGGAAGAGAGGGTGAACCAGTGGCGGCCGGTAATAAGTTTGCAGTGTTGCACAACGACCAGATTAATACATGAAAATCAATTAATACCGTAATAATATTTTTAGTAATAAAAGTTGTATGTTTACTATTATATGTATAGTAAGTCATAATTCTGTTCTTTAATAATTCAGGAAATCTTATAGTAAGTCACTGTAAACTCTCTGAGAAAGCGAAGCGCGCCAGCAGCCGTCTAGGAGGGCTCGTCCGTTTGGTCGTTGCCAGGCCCAAGCTCCGACCAGATCTCAATAGTGAAGGGTATGGCCGAGATGCTAGACCGAGTAATTCCTATCCCAACAGTTAACTCGGCTGGTCGTTGCCCGCTGACTGCAACCAGGAAGCCGAGGCGTGGACGGAGACATCCGACATGCTCCGTCAGCTGCCGAGACCAAGTCTTGCAATGTTGCACGTACTTGTGACACTCGAAGTTCTCGCCCTCGTATACAAGTTACGTTGTTTTGTCCTCGTGAGGGTTTTCACGCAGACTAACTTATATTCCATTTAATCCGATGAAAATGTGATGTTCTTGGAACTGTCGCATTCGTTATGAATGAGGTACATCCGTTTTACCGCGCAATTGAATACAGTTTTCTCCGATATCAACCAGTCTTATATCCTACCACCTCATTGGCATGAAGGGGGTGGGGCAAGGAGGGGACCTGCCCGCCCGCCCTGAAATCCCGAGAATATTTCGAGGTTGTTCATTGTCTCACCAGTTTATTTCATAAATTGAATTTACTGATGGTTAACTGATTTACATGTAGGGATAATTCCACAGTTGTATTTAACTTAGTAATTTGGGATTATTTGAGAATGTCTTCAGTTATTTTAAAAATCGGCGAACTGGATTAACATTTCCATTTTAAAGAACTGTTTGAATTTTATTTTTGTCGATACATGGTGATACAACTACTTTTTGCCTGATTTAAAAAAATGAACATTATGACGATGATTCACAATGAAAAGCGAACTCCCATGGACAAAAACCCTGAGCTAAATATAATCCTCCCATTCATGCCATAAAGATCATGTACCCAACGGTCTAAGTGCAGCCAAATCACGATGCAAGTAAGAAGTGAAGCGAAAATTTGCTGCGGGGGTGTACGTCTTAATAACACCTAGTGACATATAGGTAATGAAATGAAAAATATTACTTGCATCCCCCCAAGAAAAAATCCTGCGGGTGCCCATGTACCCCCCCCCCCCCCACCCCTTAATGCAAATAGTACAACGCCCAGAACAATTATCCGCCAGCCGCCACTGGGGTGAACAAGTATTTTTTGGACGGAGAGGAAGTTGGAGAGTATGCACAAATATTCAACTATTTGCTTACACAGCCTGATAAGTTTTTTGAATACTTCAGAATGATACAAGACACTTTCTACTACATACTGGGCAAATCAGTCTTCTTCTCACGGTATCGATAAGCGTTTCCGTATCCATCATATACTCGTGAACACACAAATCAGGAGCTCCACAACACTAGCCTGTCACTGCCTCGATGGTCAGAAATCAACTGAGATCACGCACACTTGCAACTACAAAACAAATATTTCTGTTTTGAAGTGGAGTCGGAACAAGCTTGCGCACGCGTGCATTTGCTTGTGGCGAGCAGTGTGAGCGATGATGGATACGTCACCACTTGTTTCAGTCGCTCTCCTAGAGATTTTGTTTATATGTGCAAGCTTGCGCACGAGCTCGACACCAAATTACTTGCACATGCGTGGCTCCAATGTGATCGAAGCCTTGGATGGTTGTTCACAGCTTCATATAAATACTGACATACTGCTGATAGATGTACAGATTAGTGGGTCAAAGGCAGATCGCTTTTATGCTGCGTTGCCGTTGGTTGACACTTATCGCTTCCTGGGGCTCCATTTTGACAGCAAGTTAACGTGGCAGCACCATATACGGCAATTGAAAATAACATGTCTCAGGAAACTGAACATGCTCAGGTTTCTTAGTGGCACTACGTGGGGGGCTGACCGTGCGGTGCTGCTACGGTTCTACCAAGCCCTCGTCCTGTCCCGGCTAGACTATGGTTCGGCGGCATACGGTTCAGCAAGGCCGGCAACCTTGAAAATGCTGGACAGTATCCACCATAGTGGCGTTAGGCTGGCTACCGGTGCCTTCCGGACCAGCCCGATACCCAGCCTACTCGCCGAATCGGGTGTTCCACCATTAAATTATAGACGCCAACATATGCTTTTAGCATATGCTGCCAATGTGCGTCAAATGCCGCAACACCCGACCTATCAAGCTCTCTTCGGTACCCAAAACCACCAGGGGTACGCCAACCGGCCTCGTCCCACTCGGCCGGTTGGTATTAGACTAGATAGCTCGTGCTCTGAAATAGGAGTGGCTGTAGGTCCCTGTATGATCCGGACATCTAGCGAGGTGCCTCCGTGGCAAGTCCCGCGTCCGGAAATTCGGTTAGATCTTCACCAAGGTCCTAAGGTGAACACGGATGCGTCCGTTTACCGGAGGCAGTTCCACAGCATTGTTCACCAATTTCCGGACGCTGGCATTCTATACACGGATGGTTCGAAGGTGGACGAGAAAGTGGGTTGTGCTTACGTTATTGATGGTGCAAATACCAAGATCTCTTTGCCTGAGGCCTGTAGTGTGTTTACTGCGGAGCTCGTTGCCATCTATGAAGCTCTGCAGTTTGCACTACAGGTTGCACGAATCAACTTTATCGTGTGTACCGACTCTTTGAGTTCGTTGCAGTCAATTGCTACATGTTTCCCGCAACACCCCCTAGTGCAGCGAATCCACGGCCTACTAGCCGGGCTGTGCCACGCTGACACTCGAATCACCTTTCTGTGGCTTCCAAGCCACATGGGAATTGCGGGAAATGAGTTAGCAGATCAAGCTGCAAAAGAGGTGGTATCACTACCACCTCGACGAATGGAGGTACCCGCTAGAGATATTCGCTCTCAGTTACGCCTACAAGTTCTGGCTTTTTGGGAGCGCCAGTGGCTAGCTGACTCACTGCCCAGTAAACTGAGAGCGTTCAAGGGAACTACTCGCGTGTGGCGGAGCTCCTTCCGGGCCCGGAGAGAGTCCGTCATTTTGTGTAGGCTAAGGATAGGTCATACAAGATCCACCCACTCGTACCTAATGAGAAGGGAAGACCCCCCACTTTGTACCTGTGGAGCCGTATTCACCGTGGCCCACATTTTCACCCAGTGTGTGGATCTTGCTGACTTACGAAGAAACCTTGGTTTGCAGACGATACTCAAACTTATATTAGCCGATGACGCGGTGGCTGCTGATCGCGTTATCCGCTTTATAAGTGAGAGTGGGTTAGGGCCAGCAATCTAAATTTTCCAGTGAACATTGACTCAACGACTTGTTCGTTTTTGAATGATAGGCTAATGTTTTGTTTTTTCCGTAATTTTTGTTTATTTTTATAATTTTTATTTTTTATTTAATTGTTTGTTTTTGTTTTATTAATTTTTGGTCTTTTTAAATTTAGATGTCCACCTCAAAATTTTAAATTCAATTCAAAATTTGTATTCTTTAATCTGTGTTAAGAGGGGCAGATGACCTCGTAGTTCCGCCCCTTAAAACAACAATAACTAACTAACTAACTATTCTACATCCTGGACAAATCATTATACATCAGTCACAAAGAGCACTAATTCAGTCATCACAATTAACACAGGTTATCAGACAAATTCTACACACACACACAAAGTACACGGGGCTACCTGACCGCGTTGTTGCAGCCGCTAAACTAAGGAACCAACCAAACAACCAGTCACAAAGAGAATGACGAAATGAAATTAACCTTTTAGGGCAAAGTAGTCTATTATTATAGATATTTTATTTGTATTTATATATTTTTTTAACCCAATTTAAATTATTATATTTTTGTTTTCTTTAACATCTTAATGTCTGTCTGTTTATCATTTTATTATTAGTTTTATCATCTGAAAATTAAAAATATAGGATTATTATAACTTTATTTTTTACAAGCTTATTAATTTTTAAATTTTTACAAGTGTATTTTTATTATAATTTTTATTCTTCTTCTTCTTCTTCTTCTTCTTCTTCTTCTTCTTCTCTGTTCGATTTTGGCCTACTTTGGACCACGGGAAACAATTTACTTGCTGATTAGTCCTTTTTTCTGCTCCCAGAAATGCTTCATCCTTTCACCGTGGATTCTCTTCCTTTCCTCCGACCAGATGTTCCTGATTTTCCTGGAACCCCTTGAATGCATCAATCGTACCTCGAAACACCTCTCTATTCCAGATCTCATTTGGACTGACCCTAACTTCCTCCATATCCTTTCTTATTTCATCTACCCATTTTGTAGTCGCTTTTATCTTAGTGATGTAATTAAAGATCTTCTTCGTTAGTCGACTATCGCTCATTCTTGTAAGGTGTCCATAGAACTTCAATCATCTCTTCCGTATGGTATCTGTGATTTTTTCTGCTTGTCCGTAAAGATCTTTGTTTCGCCTCTTCCGCCATGTACCATCGTTTCTATTTTCGGGTCCTAAGTTCTTCCTCAAGATTTTTCTTTCTTTTTTCTCCAGTTCCGCTAATTCACCTTTCTTGTTCAGTATCAAACATTCTGAACTATACAACCCCTCAGGCTTGACAACCGTGGTATAGTGTCTTATCTTCGCTCTGTAAGATATTGTTCTTTTGTTGTACCTATCCTGTATTAAATTATATGCTAATTACATCTTTCTGATCCTTTGTAATTGCTTTTTGTTAAAAATAAATTTTATCAACCATCTTAGGTCAAGGAGGAAAATAAATAATATTTGGTTTTCTGAAGTATTAACTCCAATTAGTTATATCGCTGAACGATGCAATATTCATCATCTTTGACAATATGCATTGTCCTTATAGTAGGTGGTTAATATACAGACCACTAACCAATAACGGATTAAATACTGTTAAATATTGCAGTACAGGATGCACGTTCCACTCTCTCGTGTGTACCGACTCTTTGAGTTCGTTGCAGTCAATTGCTACATGTTTCCCGCAACACCCCCTAGTGCAGCGAATCCACGACCTACAAGCCGGGCTGTGTCAAGCTGACACTCGAATTACTTTTCTGTGGCTTCCAAACCACATGGGAATTGCGGGAAATGAGTTAGCGCATGAAGCTGCAAAAGAGGCGGTATCACTACCACCTCGACCAATGGAGGTACCCGCTAGAGATATTCGCTCTCAGTTACGCCTACAAGTTCTGACTTTTTGGGAAAGTCAGTGGCTATCTGACCCACTACCCAGTAAACTGAGAGCAATCAAGGGAACTACTCGCGAATGGCGGAGCTCTTTCCGGTCACGGAGAGAGTCCGTCATTTTGTGTAGGCTAAGGATAGGTCATACAAGATCCACCCACTCGTACCTACTGAGTAGGGAAGACCCCCACTTTGTACCTGTGGAGCCGATTTCACCGTTGCCCACATTTTAACCGAGTGTGTGGATCTTGCTGACTTACGAAGAAACCTTGGTTTGCAGATAACGCTCAAACTTATATTAGCCGATGACGCGGAGGGTGCTGATCGCGTTATCCGCTTTATAAGTGAGAGTGGGTTATGGCCAGCAATCTAAATTTTTCAGTGTAAATTGACTCAACGACTTGTTCGTTTTTGTTAATTTTTATAATTATTATTTTTATTTAATTATTTGTTTAATTAAGTTTAGTTCTTTTCAAATTTAGGTGTCCACCTCTAAATTTTAAATTCAATTCCAAATTTGTATCCTTTAATCTGTGTTAAGAGGGGCAGATGACCTCGTAGTTCCGCCCCTTTAAACAACAATAGCTAACTAACTAACTGTTAAATACTGTGGCTCACCCTGTAGAATGAGTTTTGTATTATTATTATTATTAATGTTAGTAGTAGTACTAGCAGTAAGTGAGTCAATTATTCCTCATAACTACCGGCTCGCTGGGCGGCCATGTTTACATTCCATGTCTACGTGGAGCAAGGGCTTTCCCAGCTCGAAGCACAGCGTTGTTAACTCTCCACCGTAGCCACTGGGAGCAAGCAGCGAGTATGGACAGGTCTGTATGCATCTGCAACACTGGAGACCTGACAAGCGAGCGGGCTTTGGACTCCACGTGGGGAGACAGAGGAAGCATGCTATCGGTCAAGAACCATCAGCTATTGTTCAGCAGTGAACTGTGGTTATTGCCGGCGCGTGTTACCGCCTGACGTTTGAGTCTCCGATCGTTAACGAAGGAAGTGGGTGAACTATAGTACTGTAGTATACTGTGATTTACAGATAGTAAACGCTGACAGCTTTCAAAGCTAGCATGTGGGGAAATGCTGCGTTGCCACTGAGCTAGATCAGACTCGTAACATTCCAAGAGGTTTGCAGGAAGACACAAATACTGGGGATGTTAGCCCCCCTGCCTGGCGGTCTAATGACCGTGACGAGTGAAGGCACAGTAGACCACTGACAAGGTAACGTATTGCGGCGTAAAATTCTAATCTGGTTGAAATTTATTAAACAATATTCCTACCAAATTCTACAATGACGTAGTGAAAACCGTTCGGGCCACTTTCAATGTTGAACGCCAATATTGAACGCCGAAAACCTGCCGAGCGACGGCATGAGCGAGGCGGTGGGAAGAGATAAGCCAACCTTTAATCCTAGCAGCACGCGATGGCTCCTGGCCTCCAGATTTCATAGCGATAACTTTCAACAAAGCTGCTTTGTAGACAAGCTACCACATTCCAAGGATTTAAATTTGGAAGGTGTTCCAATTGAACATGGTCGATGTCACTTTCCGACATTTGTAAATATTTTAACTGTAAAGTAAAGTTTAACATTAATTGTTGGCTGTGGCAGTAAAATTAAAAACAGACGAAATTAAATTGTCACACTTACATGGCGGCGCGTGCCTGCATCAAGGGAAGTGTGCTCCGTGTAATTTTAGTATTTTTAATGGTAAAATGTGCAGTGACTGTGGCAAGACGTGTTCATTCTGTGACCGTTAATGGTGAACAGGATCTGAAGAATCAACCCCTTATGGAAAAACTTCTGGTGAGTGACAAATGCACAATACATTCCTGGACATGGTGTGGCAGTGAAGGTCTGAGGCTGGCCACCATTAGCCGGCCACGCCGAGCGGGAGGGGTAGGTGTCGCAAGACTACCAGCTACCGGGTTCTCGCTCTGCTGTCTAGCGCTTGCTCTAAGCGGCGACATAGAACTCAACCCTGGACCTTTGCAATGCGCAACATGTGAAAAAATCGGCCGAAAAAATCAGTTATATATTCAGTGCAGTGATTGTAACATGTCGAGTCACAGGACGTTTGCTAAAATCAGTACCTCTGAGTTCCGGTGCATTAAAAAAGGCACGCGAACGTGGACATGTTGGCAATGTGCTATGCCGCCGTTTACCGACTCGTTGTGCAACAATACCAGTGATATTCCCAGTGACTCTGTAAATAGTGTAAATAACCTGAATAGTTCACTTGTAAATAAACACTTATCACTGTTCGCCTTCAATGCCCGCAACATCACGCGGCCGGGACGGAAACAAAACATTCATGCTACAGTGACCGCCCTAGATCCAAGTATTGTGTGTTGCAGTGAAACGTGGCTCTCTGGGGTGGTAGGTGATCGGGAGGTGTTACCAGACACATACCAGCTGTTCCGGAAGGACCGACTGCAGACTTCAGGGGGCGGGGTTCTCATTGCTGAGAAACCTGAGTACAATGCAACTCGCGTCCATCAGCTGGAAACTGACGCTGAGGCCGTGTGGGTTGAGGTTCAATTCAGTAACGGTAAATATCTGATCGGATCAGTCTATCGCTCTCCGAAATCGTCCCAGCTGATGAATGATGAGCTGATTCTCTCCCTCAAACGGGTGCAAAACGTTCAACAAAATTATGACGCTGTCTACATTGTTGGTGATTTCAACCTACAAATCACATGGAATAGAAATGCCGCTCCTATCCCAAATAATCCTATATCCAACAACTTCCTTACAGCATTCTATGATCTATTCCTCCATCAACTCATATTTGAAGCTACCCGTATCACTGAGACCTCCCGTTCAACCCTCGATCTCTTCCTAACAAACTCTCCATCCTCAATTCAGTCTCTACAAGTCATCCCTGGATTTTGTGATCGCCAAGCCCTCCTAGCTATATTTACCCACAAAAAGAACAGTCCAAAATTACAAACCAGAACAGTTTACAATTACTCCTGTACCAACTGGAAACTCCTTTCTGACATCTTACTTGACAGATTACCGGTCATTACACCTTCAGTCAGCAACAGTGTAGATCTAGATGGTACCTGGCATACTTGGAAGGAAATCTTTTTTCAGTGCGTCGATGAAGTGATCCCTAAGGTCACAATTAAAAATAAGAAAAAAACACCTTGGATCTCAAAGGACATAATATCCAAAATAAGAAAGAGAAATTAGCTCTATAACAAGTGGAAACAGTGCCCAAGTGACAGCAGGTGGGAAAAGTATAGGCTGGCTAGAAATAGTACCAAATCTGCAATTCGTGAAGCCTACAGTACGTATATGGACAAATTAAGCTTTAATCCCAAGGCAATGTGGACATTCATTCGGAGCAAAAGTGGCAACACCGCACCACAGAGCTTTAAACATAACGGACTTTCTATTTCCAACCCACTAGACATAGCCAACTCGTTCAATTGTAAATTCCAAAGTAACTTCTCTCCACCTGACACCAGGGAAGGAATGTTCCTACCAAGGACATCATCCCCTCTCTTTCCCCTAGCCAGTCTATATTTCACACAACAGGAAGTTCGAGACAGCTTACGGAGAACTAGACCCCATGCCGCGACAGGACCAGACTTAATCCCTGCTCGGATCCTTCATTACTGTGCTGATGCCCTAGCACCCTCATTGTGCGCACTTTTCAACCACTCCATTAACACCGGGACTCTACCACAAGAGTGGAAACATGCTAACGTGGTCCCTGTGTTCAAAGATGGTGACAAGGAAGACATGGACAACTACCGCCAGATTTCTCTAACGTCTGGTATTTGTAAATGTACGGAGCGCCTGGTTGCTAAGAACAAACTGGAATTCCTGAGTGAGCGAGGCCTGTTAAATCCAAGCCAACATGGCTTCGTTCTGGGGAGATCTTGTACAACTCTTTTGACAAAAGTGATTGATGACTGGCAGAACTCTTTGGATCAGACTAACGTCTCCCAAGTGGACTGTGTGGCCCTGGACTTAAGCAAAGCTTTTGATCAGGTGCCTCATCAAATACTCTTGTTAAAGCTTGGCAAATATGGCATCGGAGGCAAACTGATTACATGGTTGACGTCATTCCTGGTAGGTCGAACGCAGTGTGTCGTGTTTGGCGGGGCCAAGTCACCGAACATAGTGGTGACTTCGGGAGTATCACAGGGGTCGGTGATTGGGCCTTTGTTATACATGGTTTTTACCCTCGACCTTCCAGGCTGTGTGACGTCCACGATGGCGCAGTATGCAGACGACTCAATAATTTACAGAGCCATAAAAAATAATGTTGACGTCAAAGAACTACTGGAAGATCTGGACAGTGTGGCACTGTGGTGTGATGTAAATAAGATGACCTTGAATGTAAACAAGTGTAAATATATTCAGCTAAGTAGGGCTAGACAGCCTATTGCACATAGCCTTTCACTGAGCGGCAAAGTTCTTCCCATGTGCAGTTCACTGCGAATGCTGGGAATACACATTTCCAGCAATTTGAAGTGGAATGTACACGTTGAAGAATCAAGGTGTAAGGCATTTAGAATTCTAGGATTTGCAAGACGTAATCTTCTGGGATTCAGAAGCCGTGCACTCCGAGCGGTGTATTTCTCCACGATACGGCCCATTCTTCTGTATGGACTTCCTGCCTGGCATCCCACTACCGAGGAAAACATGAGGAAGTTAAGTGCAGTCCAACGTCGAGCAGAGCGACTCATTTACAATCAGGGTAACAAAGTTTTAACAAAACCATTAACATCCATCAATGACATATGTAGCCAAATAGATCTCACCTTTCTCAGAAAATATCTAGCTGGCACCATTAAACTGTCCCCATTTCACCGCCTTCAGCTGTCATATCGTTCAGTCCGTAGAGCACAGGGTGTCACCCTTGTTCCTCCATTCGCTAGGACAACAGATTATCAATCTGGATTCTCAAATCGCTCTGCTCGACTTTGGAATGACCTGCCTCGTGAATAAAAGACCTTCCTCCACGACAATTTTGCCGCAAAGTGAAGGCTCTAAAGGGACTAAAACCCCATGTAAATTGAATTTATATACAATGTAACTTCGTGAGTGATTTGGGAGTATGCGCGTGCGTGTATATATGTATGTATGTATGTATGTATGTATGTATGTGTGTGTGAGCGTGTATATGTGTGCGTGCATGCCTGTGTCTTGCCTTTTATTTATGAATTGTATGATATAGACGTCATGTACAGCAGATTATGAGTATATAGCAAATATAAAGGGGTAAATTGTATAATGTAACATTTGAGATTTGTTTAGATTTAATGAACGGAGATGGAGACACTGCTGTGTATGTGGGGCTTGCCCTTTCTCTATCTGCCATCCATAAATTGTAGGCACAATTTTTGGTAAATAAATAATAATAATAATAATAATAATAATAATAATAATAATAATAATAATAAAGGAAAGATTTGGGACCTTATCATCCGAAACATCACTTTTGTTTTGCATAGTTCTACCGAAATGATAAGGGAGTGACGAGATGAGGGGAAGGTGAAAGGTGGGTAATGCAAGGCATTGCCTGGTGGCCGCGAGCCATCGTGTGCTGCTAGGAATCAAATTTAGCTTTACCTCTTCCCACCTCCTCGCTCATGCCGTCACCCGGCAGGTTTTCGGCGTTCAATATTGGCGTTCAAAATTGAAAGTGGCCCGTGCGGTCTTCACTACGTCATTGTAGAACTTGGTAGGGATATTGTTTACTAAATTTCAACCAGATTAGAATTTTACACCGCAATTCGTTCCCTTGTGAGTCAAACCATGTGCTCACTGCTGTGTCTGCATACATTGCAACACTGCTCGCTGTTGTCATAGAGACCGTTACCCCTCTCGTCTTCACTCCTCACCTCACCCTTCAAGCGGATGACAGCTTTCACCGTTCATCTTTTGTATATCAGAGTATAGTAATAGTAGCCTAGTATTTATATCATTATTAATATTGCTGTCGCCTCCGTTGCGTAGTGGTCAGCGAGCGTAGCTGTCACCCCGGAGGTCCTGGGTTCGATTCCCGGCTCTGCCACGAAATTTGAAAAGTGGTATGAGGACTGGAACGGGGTCTACTCAGGCTCGGGTGGTCCAAATGAGTACAGGGGGTTCGATTCCCACGTCAGTCATCCTCGAAGTGGTTTTCCGTGGTTTCCCACTTCGTCTTCGGGCAAATGCCACGGCCGCCTCCTTCCCTCTTCCTTGCCTATCCCTCCCAATCTTCCCATCCCTTCCTTCGCTTTCCAGGTGAGGCCGCCTGGGCGAGATGCTGATCCCACCACCCCAGTTGTATCCCCCACCAGATATTCCAAATCGCTGCCTCAGTTCGTAACTGGTACTTGGTACTTAACTAACTAATCATGCACGCTGCTTGTGTACAGACGTACTCTTCGTGCTATCAAATAATGTGTAAAGAGAGGACTTCTTTGCATAATCAGTATTGTGTCTATCTGAAGGCTGTTGTTTATTATAGTACAGTACTGGTATCTAAGAAAGGAAATAACAATGGCAAACTGTCTTGTGGGTACTTGTGAAAAGCACATAGTACATGGTCCTCTATCCCAGGGGTGATCCAAGCAGGGTGTACCAAGAATCAGATGATGATGTTGATCTGAGGGGCGGAACAGCGAGGTCATCTGTCACTACCAAACGCTTACTGATGAACCTAGCTTGGTACACCTAGCAGGCGCGACTCCCCACGGTAGGCAAACCTATCTGGGCATTGTGAAAAGAGAAAAAAAACCGTCGACAATACTTATGTTTAATATTTTGTCAATATGTAGACCTATAATAATTAAATATATTACATTGTTGCAATTAGGGGAGACTCAGCTAAAGCCGCACTAAATTATGAGAAATTGTTTCAAAAACTTAACATAGAAATTAAATTACTACATGTTTGCGACTGAAATTCGGTTCTTAAACTTTCATCTGGCATGGGGTGTCTAAATCAACCAATACTTGAAATAACACCGTCAAAGAAATTTGAATTTATTAACGTTTTAGGGATCTTTGGTTGATACTAGTGGTACTACGCCTAAGTCCGCGGCACATTATCTAAATCCGCAAAAAGGTAAGTGTAATAATAAGCTGCATTACTACAATTACAGCATCACAGAAATACATCTAATTTTATACTGGGTGAGTTAGCCGTGGTCGTTACGGCGTGGCTGCAGGCAGTCGCTCACATCCGGGAGACGTGGAGGTTCGAATACCCCCACCGGCAACCTTAAAGATGGTTTTCTGTGGTTTCCCATCTTCCTTCCAGGAAAATGCCGGGGCTGGTCCCTAACTATAGGCCACAGCCGCTACCTTCCAATTCCTCGTCCTTACATTAAAACTTTCCTCCCCAGACAACACTCCACACGCGACTGTACTTGTAGCTCACCCAATGGGTGTCCGTATAGAAGTAGTTACAAACCTCGGGCGAGCCGAACATGTCCTCGGCCACTCCCGGCACTAAAACCCATACGCTAAAAAAAAGAGAACTAATTTTATGACATGTAGCACAAGTGTTTACGATTTTGCCACTAGCTGGTAACATTTGAAGCGTATGTGGGAACAAACGTCTATGTTACTTATTGAGAAAAAGACACGGATAGTTAGTCTGAAAGACTGGACTTAATATAATTTTAAATGCTAGCAGTCGAGTACCAAGAAGGCAGTGCGAGAACAGAGTTTCAAGAGACGACCTTGTAGTTCCGCCCCTTGAAACCTCAATAACTAACTAACTTGAGTTTCAAGATTCTATTTTGTTTCTTCACTGCCTACTTGATTGTTCTCGCACTGCCTCCTTGAAACTCTGTTCTCGCACTGCCTTCTTGGTACTCGGCTGCTACATCGTACTATGACGTCACACACCTCAGTGCATTCTCGGTACTTTTCGTCCCGTCACCGTAACGTAACGTCGACATAATCATTTGAAATGATCAATACAGCAATCAAGGTGACTGTTGTCCATGGGACAGGGCTACGTGGTAAGACGTAACATAGACTTTCGTTCCTTAAGGCAACACACTAGAGTTTGAGCGGGAAGCGATGTAACATATGCACATGTTCGTTATTTTGCTTCACAATTGCGGGAATATTAAAGCCATCTTATGAGATAAGATCGAACTACTTGCAAATACGTATTAAGAAAACATCATAGATGTTTGTTCCGTGAATATCTGGAATCATATATAGTATTTCAGTAGTATAGATAGATCCCTCCTGCGACGCTCACAAGCGACCTATCGTGGCAAATGAGCATTCAAATGAAAGAGATAAACATTAGCAGTGATGAATTACACTCTAAATAAATATCTATAATTTCTAAAAAAAAAAGACTTTTAAAAATGTATGAAGTGTGCGATTTGCAAATACTGTTGTTGTAGGAAAATACGCTCCATAATTGCTGTCCAGTTCACGTTTTGGCCACTATGACACCTGTTTCATGTCATTTTGACATTCTGAGGTCTTTCCTTTATCATTTCGTATGGATTTCAGAAACAGTAAATCAAAGGAATGAGTACTCGAATCGTATAGTTTATTGTTAGTAAATATGGAATAACCGGTGAGTGTTGCAAGTAAGCTGTCAATCAATGGACTCAGCACACAAATGACATTAGCAGTGACGAATTGCATTCTAATTTCATAATTATCAATTTTTGTAAGAAGTGTGCGATTTGCAAAGTCTCTCATTATAAACCTATTAGGGAAAGTGTGCTTTATGAACATGCGAGATTTCTCGCACGGATCTGCTAGTTACATAAAATGTAACATAGACGTTTGTACCCGCGTACGCTTCATTTGTCGTTTCTTAACTAATAGCCAAGCGAAATTAAATACGTAGTTGACTTAACACAATTGGTAAGATAAACCCGTCTCTTGCACTAGCGCATCTCTGCAGAAAAATTATATTCCAAGCACTGTGGGATTAGCTGAACTTTGGAGTTAGCAAAGTCTCCCCTATAGTACAGGGGATGTCTCATAAGAAAATATCATTTGGAAAGTTTTGTGACAAGAAATTAAACTATTCTTCAGCTGACCCACTGCCCAGTAAACTGAGAGCGATCAAGGGAACTACTCGCGTGTGGCGGAGATCTTTCCGGTCACGGAGAAAGTCCGTCAATTTGTGTAGGCTAAGGATAGGTCCTTCAAGGTCCACCCACTCGTACCTAATGTACCTGTGGAGCCGTTTTCACGTGGCCCACATTTTAACCGAGTGTATGGATCCTGCAGACTTACGAAGAAACTTTGGTTTGCAGATGACACTCAAACTTATATTAGCCGATGACGCGGTGGCTGCTGATCGCGTTATCCGCTTTATAAGTGAGAGTGGGTTAGGGCCAGCAATCTAAATTTTCCAGTGTCCATTAACTCAAGGACTTGTTCGTTTTTGAATGATATTTTTTTTGTTTTGCCATAATTTTTGTTTATTTTTATATTTTTATTTTTATTTAATTTTTTGTTAATTTTTGTTTTATTAATTTTTGGTCTTTTTAAATTTAGGTGTCCTCCTCAAAATTTTAAATTCAATTCCAAATTTGCATTCTTTAATCGGTGTTAAGAGGGGAAGATGACCTCGTAGTTCCGCCCCTTAAAACAACAATAACTATATAACTACTAAACTATTGTTACGTGCCACCCCCATAGTGGCACTTTTTGTTAACTGGATTACGGTGGGTTGAAGCACACCACAGATTGTTCCTTTAAATTAAATAATTAACTTTATTGCGGCCAGAAATATACAGCACTCATCAGTAAATACAAGCAATTATTACCTTACTCCAGTTTCCTCCTCGGCGAGAACACTTCCCCTTTCACTTGTCAGTAAGCCGCAGAAGTTAATCCCTCGTAATGAGGTGGCCCCGTGCGTTGGTTGGAAATATCTGCACTCAGCCTGTCACCGTACTACACACTGTTTCACAATGAATATCTATGACTTTAGTCATTATTCAAGTTTTTCCGTATTGATTTTGATAAGTTATACACTTGTCCACTTTACAATACAAAAATATATTTTTATTTATACATTTTGATACATGTTTCGGCCCTGTGAGCCTTCTTCAGTCAAAATCAATAAAATTCTCCTAGATCATTCTAATGGTTGGTCTCTCATAATTTTTTTTTTTTTTGTAAATCCATTTTTACATCGTCAAGATGATTAAAATACATGGATATAAAATGCTTAGAGAAATTAAAAGATTTAAAAATGTACAATATTTTGAAACGTGGGCTCCAATCTTGCTAATCCATAATCAAAACGAGGGACCTGGAACAATAAAATTACCTAACAATCTACGGTTTCTACTTGGAAACATGAAGAGATGTTTACTTTAGTTGGTTAAAAAACTTATCCCATTGTACGAGCATCTTGAAAATGGAATGTGTTTAAATCTGTCATGAAGAAATAGGAATCGGACGTTGTTTATTTAGAGCTTTGCCAAAATGTTTTCAACAACCTGTAAAGCGGAAAACTAAAAGAAAATGAAAAAGTAAACATAACAAAAACCCACGCATAAATGACCCAAGTTTACATACTGCAGTTTGGACACCATAAACTGTCACCTCACAACTTGAAAGAGCTACTACAAATGTGTCCGTCTTGTTGTTCACCTTTAATCACAGGTTGACTTGGAAACTGCGAGTGTGAGGTCAACGGTCGCGGAAGGGGAGGTATAGCCTACGTCAGAACCTTACGTTATGGAGGAGGGAGGGCCGCTTCTTGTTTATGTCGGTCTCTTCGCCTTAATTTCGAGATCGTGTTAAATAATATGTTGTCGTTGAAAGTTGATTCATTCAAGTTATTTACAGGGTCTGTTTTTTGGGCGATATATGCACCACAATCACTTATGTCGCACTCGAAAAACACACTCGTTCAAGACACAGTTCCTCTGTAGGCTTCTCACTTCCTCGCTGTCAAGAGAATCAGCTTCACTAGGGGTTTCGCAAGTCACCACACTCCTGTCCCTCAGGATAAACGCTCGCACTAGCTCATAACAACACAACAACCACTGCTGCTTGACAGGTCGCTCTTATATAGCAGGCCGGTGACTCAATAAATGCTTCTAGACCCATCCAGGGTTCACGGCTTCTCGAGGTTTCCATCGCTGGCTCACTCACGAATATTCTGGACCATCCCTTTGTCCTAGTAGTCCTGTTGCATAAGGCGCAAGCAATACACTGAGGCCGAGCAGCCCAGCCCTGGGGCAGTTGTGACTCATGCGGCGAGCGATGAAACGAACACACAACCGTAACACCACCCCGTTCCTAAAAGGCTGATCGTCCCGATCAAACATAGGTCCGTCTGTGTCCCTCCGTAGGCTGCCAGGCGATCTCGATGCACGATCTTCATTTTCGCCCTCGGGCTCCGCTGGATTCTGTAGACAACATCGTTGATCCGTTTCACGACTCGGTACGGGCCCTCCCAGGACTTCTGCAGTTTGGGTGACAGGCCTTTCTTCCGTAATGGGTTGAAGAGCTAGGTCGTCCTCGTGGAATCCGCCGGCATCCGTCTGCTGGTCGTATCGGGTCTTCATTCGGTCGGTCTCGATCCGCAGTTTCCTCCTCGCGAACGCGTGCACGTCCTCCAGTTGGTCGACCAGTTCTTGACAATACTGGCTTACCGGGACCGGACCATTCCCAGGTCGACCGAAGGCAAGATCGACTGGTAGACGGAGTTCCCTCCCAAACATGGCCCTGGCTGGTGTGCACCCGGTGGCTTCATGCACGGCGGCGCGGTAATCCAGGAGAAATAGAGGAAGATGTCTGTCCCGATCCCTCTGGTGCTCGCTGACGACTATTCGGAGATGGTTCTCGATGGTGCGATTGAATCGCTCTACCATCCCGACGGACTGAGGGTGTAGCGGCGTCGTCCTTGTCTTCCGGATTCCCAGCAGCTGGCATAGGTTCTGGAACACCTGCGACTCGAAGTTCCTCCCTTGGTCGGAGTGCAGCTCCAGGGGTACTCCGTACCGGCTGACGAATTCCTTCACCAGGGTCTCTGCAATCGTCGCGGCTTCTTGGTTAGGGAGCGCATACGCCTCCGGCCATTTGGTGAAGTAGTCGCTGACGACCAATATGTAGCGGTTCCCTGCCTCGCTTAACGGGAATGGCCCAGCAACATCGATGGCCACTCTCTCCATGGGGCCGCCCACGTTGTAGGTCTTCAGTGGACCCCGTCGTCTTCGTCCTGGGCCCTTGCTGGCTGCGCAATCGTGGCAACTCGCGCAGTGGTTCTCCACGTCAGTTCGGCATCCGATCCAGTAGAACCGCTCTCTCTGCTTCTCCAGGGTCTTCTTTATCCCTAGATGTCCACCAGATGATCCTCCATGGTCTTCCTTCAGGACTTCCTCCGTCATAGCCTTTGGAACGACGACTTGTTCCCGAGATGTCTTCCCGTCGGTGCTCTCCCAGGTACGGCATATGAGGCCATCCCTCACAACCAGCGAGTCCCACTGCGCCCAGTAGGACTTAAACTTTGGGCTGCAGTCACTCACAATGTCCCACCCGGGTCTGGGGACACCTGCCCCCTTCCATTCAGCTATCAGTCCCAGGTCATCATCTTCTGCTTGTGCCCACATGAAAGATTCGCGGCTCCAGCTCCCTTGAAGTTCCACGGTAGTCCTTCGGCACTGTATCCCGGTGTTCTCCTCCCTTCGGGCACAGAAGGTGCAGTCTTCGGGGCACGGTCTTCGTGACAGGGCGTCGGCGTTAGAATGCAGTTGGCCTTTCCTGTGCTGAATCTCAAAGTTGTACTGTTGAAGCCTCTCTAACCACCGCGCGAGTTGACCCTCGGGCTGCTTGAAGTTCAGGAGCCACCGCAGGGATGCATGGTCGGTCCTGATGAGAAATTCTTTCCCGTACAGGTACTTGTGGAAGTGTTCAATGGTCTTCACGATGGCGAGCAGCTCCTTCCTGGAGACGCAGTAGTTCCTTTCTGGCTTTGACAAGGCCTTGCTGAAGTAGGCCACTACTCTCTCCTCGCCGTCTACTACTTACGACAGGATTCCCCCTATGCCAAAGTCGCTGGCATCGGTATTGACGATGAACCTTGTTCCAGGTCTGGGGTAGGCCAGAATAGGCGCGGTGCACAGATCCTGCTTGAGTTGTTCGAAGGCACTATGGCATTCTGTTGTCCACGTGAAGAGTTGGTCTTTCTCAGTCAGTCGATATCAGTTGGGGATATAATATCACAGACAAGAATGGGGAGGAACTCGAGCAATGGGCAGAGAGGGTAGGAATGAGATTGATTCACAACCCCAAACTGAGACCATCTTTCAACAGCGGTAGATGGCATAGAGGTTACAACCCTGACAACATTTTCATAAGTGAGCAAGTGATAAAACATGTAGTTAAAGCGGTGGAGGAACCCATCCCTAGGACACAACATAGCCCAATCACATGTTCAGTTCGAGGAGTGGTCAGCCCTGAGGAAGTTCCTTTTAAACGACGTTTCAATTTTAAAAAGGCAAACTGGGAGAGGTTTTCCATTGAGCTGGATGAGGAACTGTCCAATATACAACCAGAGCCAAGTCATAATGAAGACTTTGTTGACCTTGTGAAGAAGATCTCTCGTAGACATATTCCCCGAGGCTGCCGTACCCAGTTTATTTCTGGCCTCAATGCTGATTCTAAGGATCTGTTAAAAGATTACCAGGAGAAATACGAGACAGACCCTTTTGCAGATGACACCATTCAGACGGGTGAAGAACTCATGAGGAGCATCGCTGACGGAAGAAAGGAAAGATGGATGAACTTACTAGCAAACCTTGACATGGCCCAGAACAGTAGAAGAGCATGGAAGCTGGTCAAAAACTTGAGCAACGACCCTAAGAGTCCACCAGTGGATCTCACCAAGGTTACACCAAATCAAATAGCTCATCAGCTGCTCCGTAACGGGAAAACCATCACGAAGACTCAGCCTGTGAAGCTGAAGCCTAGTGAAGATGAGAATAATTTTCTCGGTCGTCCTTTCACATCAGCAGAATTAGAACATGCCATCAAGCTGATGAAAGTCAACAAAGCTGCGGGCCCGGATGACATCAGGACAGAACAAATCAAGAACTTTGGACCAGGAACAATCCAGTGGCTGGTGAATATGATGAATAGATGTATCGAGACCCTGCACTTACCAAAGCTGTGGAGGAAAGCTCATGTGGTCGCACTGCTAAAACCAGGCAAGGAACCAACGGATGCAAAGAACTTCCGTCCTGTCTCTCTTCTTTGCCACCTATACAAGGCATTTGAAAGGTTAATTCTTGAAAGAATTGCAACATTCATTGATAACCGGCTAATTCAAGATCAAGCTGGATTTAGACCAGGAAAATCATGTTCCAGCCAAATTCTGAACCTGACACAGCATATCGAGGATGGCTATGAGAATAAACTTATCACTGGTGTCGCCTTTATAGATCTCAGTGCTGCATATGATACAGTGAACCATAAGAAGCTCATAGCCAAGCTGTTCAACATCACTAAGGACATTAATCTAACAAATGTCATATGTGGGATGCTCCAGAACAGAAGGTTCTATGTTACACTTCAAGGGAATAAAAGTCGATGGAGGAACCAGAAAAACGGGTTACCTCAAGGCAGTGTGTTATCCCCATTACTATTCAACATTTATACAAATGACCAGCCAGAATATTTAGAGGCCAGGCGATTTATTTATGCGGATGACACCGCTATTGCTGTACAGGGTAGGAGCTTTGAGGAGGTGGAGGGAAAACTGTCCAATGCTCTTGAGAGATTAGACAATTATTACACCCAGAATCACCTGAAACCTAACCCTGGAAAGACACAAGTATGCGCATTTCATCTTCGCAACAAAGAGGCCCGGAGAAAGTTGAATGTTGTCTGGAATGGAGTGACACTCGAAAGCTGTGAAACGCCTCGATATTTGGGAATCAAGCTTGATCGTACCCTCAGCTTCAGGAAACATTGTAGAGAATTGAAGTGCAAAATCAGCTCAAGAAATAGCATAATGTGGAAGTTAATAGGTTCAACATGGGGAGCGAACCCTCAGGTTCTACGTTCAACAGCATTGGGACTTTGCTTTGCAGCAGGAGAGTACGGATCATCAGTGTGGGGAGCATCTGCCCATACCAAGCAAGTGGACATAGCTCTTAACGAGTCCACACGTATTGTCACTGGATGTCTGAGACCTACTCCAGTGCAGAAGATCTACCCTCTCGCTGGCATTGCGCCTCCAGTTATTCGACGCAGGGTGGCAGCAGAGAAAGAGAGACAAAAGCTTGAAACAGATCCCAGACATTCTATGTTCAACCGCAAGGTGACCACTCCTCGCCTAAGATCCAGGAAGAGTTTTATTAAGAGAACAGCACCCCTCCATACCAAGCCAGACGTCCGGCGTGTGTAACTCTGGAAACAAATAGTACCAGAGGGGTTTACCTCTAAAGAAGAACTGAGCAGCGGTAGTCATTTGCCTTATACCACCTGGAGGTCCTTAAACCGGATGGGAACAGGAGTGCCTAAGTGTCGTAGCAACCTTGTGAAGTGGGGTTATGCAGAAGATCCACGATGTGCCTGTGGAGAAATCCAGACTCCACAACACCTGCTCACGTGCAAAGATCTTAATGAAACCTGCAGCCTGGAAGACCTTATGTTGGCCACAGACCGAGGGATAAGAGCTGCAGAGTTCTGGAAAGGAAGAATTTAGTGTGTCTCCCAGACACGGAAAGTAAAGTAAGTAGTCAGTCGATGTAAAGGTTTGGCGATGTCGGCGAATCCTTTCACGAAGCGACGGTAATAAGTGCAGAGTCCCAGGAAGCTTCGTAGTTGGGACTTGCCCTTCGAAACTGGCCACTCCCTCACAGCTGCGGTCTTCCCTGGGTGGGTGCGCACCCCTTCTTCGGAGACGATATGCCCAAGGTACTGGACCCGCTTCTGGAAGAGCTGACACTTCTTGGGGCTCAACTTCAGCTGGGCAGCCCGTAGCCTCAACAAGATCTCCTTCAGGTTGCTGTAGTGCTTCTCGAAGCTTCTCCCCAGAACGATGACGTCGTCTAGGTAGACCAGGCAGGTCTTCCAGTGTAGTCCCCTCAGAATGGACTCCATTAGCCTTTCGAAGGTCGCAGGGGCGTTGCACAGGCCGAATGGAATGACGGTGAACTGCCAGAACCCACTGCCCACAGAGAACGCAGTTTTCTCGTGGTCCTTAGGGTGGACCTCCACCTGCCAGTAGCCACTCTTCAAATCCAAGGTGGAGAACTATCTTGACCCTGATATGGTGTCCAGGGTGTCGTCGATTCGGGGTAGAGGGTAGCTGTCCTTCTTCGTGACATCATTCACCCGCCTGTAATCCACGCAGAACCTGGTGGAACCGTCCTTCTTCTTCACTAGCACGACCGGAGAACTCCAAGGACTATGTCATGGCTCGATCACCCCTTGCTCCTTCATCTCTTCTACCATCCGGTCGACTTCGGCTCGCTTGGCGAGCGGGACACGTCGGAATGGGGCCCTAATTGGTGCGCTGTCCCCAACGTCGATTCTGTGCTGGACCAAGCTTGTCCTGCCGAAGTCTTTGCTCCCCACGGAGAAGACGTCCTGGATTTCGCGTAGCAGGTCCTGAAGTTGGCGTGATTGTTCCTCGTCTAAATAGTCCTGGGATCCTTGGTACAGCTTCTGTAGTTCTTCTGGCAGTGTACGTCTTCTTCGATTGTCCGTCTGCAGGTGTCCGTCCGTCGTATCTGTGATGCGGGCAATCCAGGTAACGGGCTCGCAGACTCCTAGGTTGGTGTCCCGGTGAACCGTAATGTCGTAGTCGTTCAGGTTGGACAGGCGGACGTACGGCCGAGACGTCGTGTTGCTGAGAGTCTTGGCAACTAGCAATCCTTTTGTCTGGATGTCCTCATATTTTGGCTCGATGACAGCCGCCACTCCCTCAGCAGTTCCGTCGACAATTACGGCAGCGCTGACCTCCGTCCTGGCGGGAACGATGACGTCTTCTCTCAGCCTTACTCGTCGTGCGGTGATGGACTCGTGCGCAGGTTGCAAAGCAAGTTCCTCACCTCTGAAGTGCAGAGTGTTGGTACTCAGATCCAAGATGATGTTGTTCTGGTCCAGGAAGTCCAGTCCGATGATCACTTCATTTGATACGTCAGTCACAAGCACTGGATGCTTTATCGCCCGTCGACCAATGACGAACTCCAGTGATGCTTCGCCATGTACCGGTGCGGTCTCTCCGGTCGCGGTTATTAGCTGGAGGTTCCATTGTGTGGGTTGCACTCTCCACTTCGGGATCACGGTGGGACTGACGATGGTCCTCGATGCTCCCGTGTCGATTAGCATGGGCCAGCTCTCTCCGTTGACGACTCCGTCGACCATCAGGCTGCTATTGTCCCTCCGTAACTTCGTCACACGAACCTGGACTGCAGGGGCTTGACGACTGTCACAAGCCAACCTTTGCCCCTCAAGGCTGGCTAATACTCGTTTCCCCTGGGTCGCGCGGTTTTCAGACGACTGATTTCCCGTCGGATACCCTCGGCGGCGGCGATCACCGCAGTCCTTGCTCAGGTGGCCTTTCTTACCGCAGATCCAGCAGGTCGGTAGTCCTCTTCCGGGCCGCCTCGCCGGTTGCCTTCCGGCTGTGTCGTTGCTGGTGGTGCCGCGATTATCGAAGAAACGGCTTAGCGCCTCCATTAATTCGTCGGTCAGGGGCTTGGTCTCGTTGGTTTTTACTGGTTCGTCGACGTCCACTTGACGCACCCGCGCGTGCATTCTGGATGCCTGTTTTGCCGTTTCGAACTCAAGTGCGTGGCTCAGCGCATCTGTCAGGGTCTTATTGCGCGCGAGTCGCAGCGCCTGTTGAGTGTCCGAGTCCCGTAGCCCGTCGGTGAAAGTCTGCGTCGCTATCTGCTCCAGAAAGTCGGCCGGCGCTGTTGGGTAGGCGAGCCTTACGAGACGTGTGATGTCCATCTTGAACTCCTGCAGGGTTTCCGCGTTCTTTTGTACCCGGGTCCGGAGCTGCATCTGGTAGGCCTGCTGAAGATGGCTATCTCCATATCGGGACTCCATATGGGCGATTAGTGAAGCGTAGTCCTGGGATCCAGTCGGGTTGCCTTGAAGGACGTTAAGGGCGTCCCCTCTCAGCGCTACAATGAGAGCTGTAGCCTTTTCCGTGCTGTTCCATTTGTTTATTGAACAGGCTGCCTCGAACTGACGTAAATAGGTGCTCCACGGGACCTTTCCGTCGAAGGTTGGGGGCGTCACTCTGCTCTGTCCCGTTCCTGATATTCCCGGTGTACCTGTGGGCGGGCGTCGGCGCAGCTCGGCAACTTCCTCTTGAAAAGCGTTGAATCTCGCTTCCATCCCCGTCGACGGGTGTTGGTTCAGCTCAGAAATTTCCTTTTGTAAAGCGTGGAATTTTTCTTCCACCCCCATCAGTGGGCGTTGGCGCAGTTCGGCAACTTCCTCTTGTAAAGCGTCGAACTTCTTTTCTACTGCTGTGACTTCCTCACGTAGGCCCGGGTCTAGAAGCATTTATTGAGTCACCGGCCTGCTATATAAGAGCGACCTGTCAAGCAGCAGTGGTTGTTGTGTTTTTATGAGCTAGTGCGAGCGTTTATCCTGAGCGACAGAAGTGTGGTGACTTGCGAAACCCCTAGTGAAGCTGATTCTCTTGACAGCGAGGAAGTGCTAAGCCTACAGAGGAACTGTGTCTTGAACGAGTGTGTTTTTCGAGTGCGACATAAGTGATTGTGGTGCATTGTGAAACAGTGTGTAGTACGGTGACAGGCTGAGTGCAGATATTTCCAGCCAACGCACGGGGCCACCTCATTACGGGGGATTAACTTCTGCGGCTTACTGACAACTGAAAGGGGAAGTGTTCTCGCCGAGGAGGAAACTGGAGTAAGGTAATAATTGCTTGCATTTACTGATGAGTGCTGTATCTTTCTGGCCGCAATAAAGTTAATTATTTAATTTAAAGGAACAATCTGTGTTGTGCTTCAACCCACCGTAATCCAGTTAACAAAAAGTGCCACTAGGGGGGGGGGGGGGGTGGCACGTTACACTATTCTTCAAAGTAGCGATCATCAGATTCTATGATCTTGAGCCATCTTTCAGCGAGGTTTCTTATCCCACGACGGTACCAGTCTCTGGGTTTTGATGCAAGGCATTCGGCGAGACCCACTTCAACAGCTTCAAAGTTTTCGAAATTTCTTCCCCGCAATAAATGGTCCATGGATCAAAAAAGATGGCAATCTGAAGGTGCAAGATCGGGGGAATAAGCTTGATGTTGTAGCCGTTCGACTCTTCCCAATTCCTGATATTTTTCCATGGTTCGTGTAGTATGTGGTCTCGCATTGTCGTGCTATAAGAGAACTCTATTTCAGTTAACTAATGCCGGCTATCTCCGTCTCAAAATTTCATGATTTCATTCCAGTTGTTGAGAATAAAGATCCGCATTAATTGCATCACCGTTTCGAACAAACTCCCAGTGAATAACTCTTTCAAAATTCCACCAGACCCACATCATCACTTTGGGACCGAGCCGATCCTTCTTAATGATGCCTTTGGCAGGTTGACGGTGACTGAATTACTGTTTCGAGCCGTCTGCGTTGCGGTAATAAACCCATTTTTAGCCTAAAGTACACTATGACATCCATCCGGGAAAATGTGTGTCTGTCTGTCTGTCGGTGTGTCCCTATCAACTCCTAAACGGCTGCGGCTATCGAAACCAAATTTGGAAAGAGTAAAGATCTATACCTGAATATATCATGGCCATATTTGAAATTGACGTCAGTGCTACCAACTGCTGAAAAAGCGCAATTAAAATTTGAGCTCTATATTGGATATCCCAGACGTTATGCATGCGAACAATTCCAAAATTGGCACACATATAGATAATAACATTCCAGATTAATTTTCAGAAGTCCATACATGCCAGTGTTGCCAACATGATTCTAAGCCTGCCGATGGTTCCAATTTCGAAATGCATGTAACTTCTATACTATCGATTGGATTTCAACCAAATTTTGTATGTACTATGTGTACTACAACAGATATGACTGTGCATATACTAAAGCTCCACCAGGTCTGCCAACTGTTAATAAATGCTCTCTCTATATTTTAACCCTAATATTCATATATCAGAAAGTATGCAGCCAACAGCTCTAAACTTCGCACACGTATAGTACCTGACATTCTAGATTAATTTGGAATAACTAACATACCTCAGTGCTGCCAACATGATTCTAAACTTTCTGATAATTTCAATTTTTAATTACATGTAACTTCTCTACTAACAAATGGATTTTATCCAAAATTGGCATTATAATAAATGATAATATTTCAGATTAATTCTGAGCATCACACACATGTTATTGTCCCCAACATGATTTTACGCGCACAGATGAATTAAATATCAAGGCTTCCAACTGTAGTAAGTTACCCTATTAGGCTACACTATTTCAGGTGTATTTCAAACTGCCGTACTTAGAAATGTTAGCATTACCAACTTGATTTCGTCATTATTCTAGATAGGTCTGTTTATAGATTGGCATGAATCTTACATTAAAAAAAAAAAGCAGGCTCTTTAGTTGGTCACGGAACGACTTGTTATCACATGTGACAATTCTCCTGATAAATCTATCATCCATGGGGTTACCGATAAGCTGACGACTGATATTCACTCTACGTTGGGCCTGTTCAGGAATCAATTCGTGAGATCTACAGCTTCTATTTGATTTTCCAAGTTTCTTAATCCAGCAATGTATGGTATCTTTTGATGCACCAAGTTCTTCTGACAGCCTACGAGTACTTCTTTGCGGATTTTATTCCAAAACTCTGGGCGTGTATTCTCAATATCCCATAGTTTAAGCCTTCCAGAACGCAGTAAATATATAGTGTTAAACAAAACAATTTAAAACAAAATAAAACGAAATAAAATAAAATAAAGTAAATACAATAAAATAATTAAATAAATATTTTTACGACATGATTCTTATTCACAAGTTAATTAAACGAGTTTTGCAACTGGACGACTCATATGATTTACCTCCTTTTAAAACAGAGCGCCAAACCACTCTACAAACTAATGTAGTACCGTATCTCTTGAAATTTACAAACGTGTGTTTACTGTATTTTGCATTATAAAACAAGATGATCAGTAAAGAACATATAGCCTACTTTCTACTAAATGCATGGTTATTGTTATAACTCTTTGTCCTTTTCATAGAGTATAATTAAATGTTGGTTGAAGTAGCTTGTTGAAATACAACGTGTTATAAGGATATTAAACATGAATATGAGGTGCCCTTTGCTAGTTCTAACTCTGTACAAAATTTCATACAATTCGGTTTCACCGTGTTTGAATTGATATGGTGAATCGATTTGCACACATACATGGCCACTATCTGCAAACTATTGGGCTGATGACCTTGTAGTTTAGTCAAAAGACGCTCGCTATGTAAATATATGTTGTTGCAAAATTTGGTAGAGATCGGATGATTGGGTTAGTCGTAATTTGATTTAAGCTTTGAATATTTGGGTGGCCGCCATTACGTTTCCGTCAATCTTTAAAAAAATCCGAGTAAGTAATATGGAATTATTCGAATAACATGTCAGATGTTACACATCATATGCGACTACTGTAAGGCACGTATTTTTTTTCTTTTTGAATTCTGATTTTCTGATTTCTGTATATTTTTGTTTATTATTAATTTTATTCATTTAATTTCAGCCTATTTTCATTTATGTAAAAATAGGCTCATGAAATCACCTTTTGTCGTGCGTCCGTGTGGGCTCCCCCCTAATACAATCTAAATGGTTGGAGCGATTTCAATGAAACTCGGTAACGTCATAGTACTATCTTGGCTCAGAGCTCAACTTGTTTATTTTGCTATGTGTATGCAATCACATTATACACAATATAGAGTACGTACAAAGAAAAACCACACACAATCTGCTCTGCAAAAGAAACAGAAACACACATCGAATAACAAAAGTGGTAATGTGGGACTGAGCACACAAACATATTTTTTAAATTTGGTACATATGAATACCGTGTATGGCCACCACGAGCTCTAAGACATGCTTGCAGACGACGAGCACCAACAAATCCAACGTGGTTTGGGGCTTGTTATCCCATTCTTGGACAACTTCAATCAGATTCTCTTTGTTTGTTGGAGGATTGGAACGGTGCGAAATTGCCCTCTTGAGCTATTTCCATTATCAATACAGTTCATGTCCGCAGAATAGGAAGGTCTCTCCATTCTCTGTATGACATGCATCTGAAGGAACCGATTGACCACCATAGCTCGATGGGCACGAGCTTTATCGTCCAGCAGTATAAAGCCCTTACCCCATTGAGGCAGCGAATCATGTAACGACAGGTTGAAGGATGTTGTCTCTGTCCACAAGACCAGTCATGTTACCGTGGATAGGAATTAGAGGCGTACGTCGACCAAACATGATTCCACCCCAAAACATGGCTGACTTCCTTGCTTTTGGTGGCGTTCCTGAATGAAATTTCTCACCCACTCGTCGCCGCACACGAATGCTCCAACTGTATGGGTGCAAACCAATGGAGACCTCGTCCGTCAAGAGAGTGCGCTTCCAATTTGATTGCTGCCATGTCCGATGAGTTGTTGCCCACCTTACACGAGCTGCCTAATGCTGTGGCATCAGAGGAGGTTTTGGCGTAGACATCCTTGACATCAGCCCTGCTTCATGCAGCCGTTTGCAGACTGTCGGACCGGACACATTCACTCCAGTAGCCCTTCGAAGATCCTGGACGTGGCCCAATGCGCCTACGACGTGCTGAAAGCACCAGACATCGGTCCTCCCTGCGAGTGGTTTTGCGGAGACATCCAGTTCTTGGTTGATCAGAAACTGTTTGGGTCTCCCTGAACTTTTACCACACCCAGGGAACATCACTTTGACTCACTCCAACACGAGTAGCAACATCCACTTGTGTAGTCCTTCCTGAAGTAATGTTACGATTCAAATGAGGTCTGACGAACAAATGTGAACTAATGCCATGTTTACTGGCTACAGAGCCTCCACCTTTCCCGTGCGTTCGAAACCAACTGTACAAGTGGTGGTGTTAAACGGATGGACATAAGACGTGCCTCCTAGAGGACTAATAATGATTCGTACGGTGTACAGTCATTGTGCGGCTCTAAACATGACGTACAGTGCGTAGTGATTGTAGTATCGTCCCATCAGCCGTGTGTAATCGTCATATGCAGAATTGTTTTGAGCACTGTATAATAAAACAACAAAAAAGATGTTCAGTAAAGAATATATAGTCTACTTTCTCCTAAATGCATGGGCATTGTTATAACTCTTTGTCCTTTTCAAGGAGTATAATTGAATTTTGGTTGTAGTAGCTTGATGAAATATAACGTGCTATACGGATATTAAACATGAATAAGAGGCGCCCTTTGCTAGTGCTACCTCTGTAAAAAAAAATCATTCAATACGGTTTCACCGTGTTTGCATTGATATGGGGAATCGTATTGCACACATACATGGCCGCTATCTGCAAACTATTGAACTGATGACCTTGTAGTTAAGTCAAAAGATGCTTCCCACAGAATGGTATGTTGTTGCAAAATTTGGTAGAGATCATATGATTAGGTTGGTCGTAATTTGATTTAAGCTTTTAACATTTGGGTGGCCACCATTCCGTTTCCGTCAAGATGGCGGCATATAAAACATGACACTGAGGTTCCCTTTGTTAGTGCTACCTGTGTACCAAATTTCGTTCAGTTCGGTTCTACCGTGTTTGAATTGATAGGGAGAATCGATTTGCACACATACATGGCCGTAATATGCAAACTATTAGACTGATGGCCTTGTAGCTTGGTCAAAGAACGCTTCTCACATAAAGGTATGTTATTGCAAAATTTGGCAGAGACCAGATGATTAGGTTGGTCGTATTTTGATTTAAGATTTATACATTTGGGTGACCACCATTACGTTTCCGTCAAGATGGCGGCGATAGAAAAACATGACACTGAGGTGCCCTTTGCTAGTGCTACCACTGTACCAAATTTCGTTCAATTCGGTTTCACCGTGTTCGAATTGATAGGGGAATCGATTTTCACACATACATGGTCGCCATCCGCAAATTATTAGGCTGATGACCGTGTAGTTTGGTCAAAAGATTCTTTATTCATAATGGCATAACGTTGCAAAATTTGGTAGAGATCAGATGATTAGATTCGTCGCATTTTGATTCAAGCTTTTAACATTTGGGTGGCCGCCATTACCTTTTCGTCAAGATGGTAGCAATATAAAACATGACACTGGAGTGCCCTTTGCTAGTCCTACTTCTGTACCAAATGTCTTTCAATTCGGTTTCACCGTGTTTGAATAGATAGGGGGAAACGATTTGTACACATACATGGCCGCCATCCGCAAGGTATTGGGCTGATGATCTCGTAGTTTGGTCAAAATATGCTTCCCATAGAAAGGTATGTAGTTGAAAAATTTGGTAGAGATCAGATGATTAATTTGGTCGTAATTTCATTTAAGCTCTGAACATTTGGTTGGCCGTCATTACGTTTTCGTCAAGATGGCGGCAATATAAAACATGACTTTGAGGTTTGCTTTGCTAGTGCTACCTCTGTAACAAATTTCGTTCAATTCGGTTTCACCGTGTTTGAATTGATAGGGGAAATCGATTTGCACACATACATGGCTGCCACCTGCAAACTACTAGGCTGATGACCTTATAGTTTAGTCAAAATACGCTCGCCATATAAATATAAGTTGTTGCAAAATTTGGTAGAGATCGGATGATTAGGTTAGTCGTAATTTGATTTTTTTGAACATTTGGGTGGCCGCCATTATGTTTCCGTCAAGATAGCGATATAAAACATGACACGGAGGTGCACTTCGCTAGTTCTACCTTTATACCAAATTTCGTTCAATTCGATTTCACTGTGTTCGCATTGATGGTGGGAGAGGGGGGGACACATAGACATTCAGAGTACACACACTCACACACACACACACACACAGACAGACACATAATTTTTGGCCCTGTGTAGATCTTATAAGTCTACTTTCATTTTTTGCAAAAATTGAAAGTAGGCTAATAGTTTCGTGAAGAACTATATAGCATATTTTCATATATCCTACTTATGTTAATTGCCTCTATCAACATACAACATTTCAGTTTGATTGCTGTAATCGATTCGTAAATATTGAGAACCGTCTGAATATTTCGGATGGTCACCATGTTGGATTTTATACGGATAGGCCATAAAGTTATGTACCATTGAATTAAAATTATTCGGTAGGTTCATTATTCAAACTTTCACTTCGATCGCACGATTACGACACAAGAAATAAAAACTGAATTTAAAATTTTGCACAGCTGCCATCTTTTGGTTATGCAAACAATTGAACTAAATGAAAGTGGATAGCGTGTCGGTCTACTAACCCCAAGATTGCAGGTTCGCTCCTGGCCGTGGTAAGTGATTTTTGAAAGGCGGCAAAAATACGACAGCATGTCATACGATGTTGGCATGTCAAAGAACCCATTTGAATTCAGTAGGCCGTGTTCATAATGGCAAAATTAATCTCGGGAGTTTCCGCCAACACAAAGATCCTTATTTCTCTACTAGAAAGCGCTATAGTGTTCAAGGAGCTTAGATATCTAACCTCCTTGACTTTCATAGTGATTCAAGGAACAACGAAATTCGACATGCAAGCTACCCTCTGGGTGCCAAATTACAAAGCTTGCACCCGGCACAGAGGCCATACGATATTATATTACTATTATTAATCTTATTAAAAGCCAGTGCATTAAAATGTGTATAAACATTTACTGTACCATATATCACTGCGTTCAGATAGTTAAATCACGAGAAAAGTCTATTAAAATATTTCAACTTCGCTTGGCCGCCATGTTCGTTTTATACGTTTCAGGCTTTTGAAAGTTACATAGATGATATTTTAGTAGTGCTCTTTATCATTGTACAAACTTTCAGGGTGATATCGTTGGTAGTTTCGGAGATATAGAATGCCAGTGAAATATTTCGCACAGCCGCCATCTTGATGTTATGTAAACAATTTAACTAAATTCAATGTGAGTGCATTAGAATATACGCAAACATTTGCTGTGGCACGTTTCATTGCGTTTGAATGGTTAAATCGCGAGAAAAATCTATTTAAAAGTTTCAAATTCGCTTAGCCGCCATGTTCGTTTTGTAGTTAACACGTTTTAGAAAGTCTCATAGTTAAACTTCTAGTAGTGTCCTTTATCACAGTACAAAATTTCAGGGCGATATAAGTACTGCTCGGGTCTAAGCTCTGTGAACTTGCGGGATGAAGGTCAGAGGCAGGGTAGGAGCAGGCGAGAATTGAGAAGCTTGACGACAGCCCGCTGTGTTACCTGACATTCTCGTCTATTACAATACTGCTAACATGGGTCTTTTATGAAACCAGTGTGGCGTTGGGAATGAGTGACTGAGTCACCAACTAATGTATTTGCTTCTGTCACTACGGAAGGACCGAGAAGCCTCATTACTCGTCACCACTACTCATAGTCTGCGATGCACATTCCTCTCAGGTCCACGCAGCTTAGACACGAGCGGTAATAGTTTCGGAGATATAAAATGTCGTTGAAATATTTCGCACCGCCGCCATGTTGGATTCGTGTGATGTTATTAAATTTGAATGACATGGTCGGGGTCGGCCGTAATTGTACTATAACCTTACACAGTTTCATTGAAATCGCTCCAGCCGGTTAGAAGTTATTAGAGGGGGACCCTCACGTACACATCCATACACACATACGTACACACACACACACACCCACACACACACACGGACAAAAGGTAATCTAATAAGCCTTTTTTTTATAAAATGAAAATAGGCTAAAATGAGATTTTGAAATTTCGCGCAGCCGTCACCTTGGGGTTATGAAAACAATTGAAATAAATTAGATGCCAGTGGTTTCAAATTTGCACAGTATAAGCATAATACCGTACCAAGTTCCACTGCGCTGGGAAGGTTAAATCGTGAGAAGCGTCCATTTAAATATTTAAATTTCGCATCGCTGCCATGTTGGATTTGTGCTCACCTGGTTATTGAAAGTCCCGTAGGTGAACTTATGTTTACAGTCTGTATCAATACACAAAATTTTAATTTGATTGCTGTCATAGATTAACTCGGTCCCCTCAAAAATTAGAATATGTTAGACTCTTATCGCGATCTTGTATTAGCTTCACTGGTAAGTTACCAATTTTCATGTTTCTAGCATGTCTGGAAATCCTTCATTGATTCATGTTTATTTTCAGAATCTACCTACACATCGCTCCACCTCGGCTATGGTAACATTCACAAGCTTGTAAGTCTGGCCACTCGTAGCACGGCGATGTATTTCTCACGCCAACGCACGGAGCCTATAGAGGAAGGGGTTAGTTTCTTGAAATATACTGAAGCAAAGATAAGAGCAGAAAATTATTGTAAATGAATTGCTAATTTGTAATTGGAACTCCTAATACGTATGCAGTCAAAGACTTTTCTGTAGTAGTCAGCATAGAAGCCAGCAATGAACCTAACATTTTGGGGAGATCGTGTGGTGCATTTCTCTAAGTAATACCTAGAGCAACTTTCAAGTCAGATACATCTTCAATCAAGATATTTGGCAGTTCACTTCGAAGTTTCCTCTTTTCATAGCAGAGCACACGAATTGTTCTAGGGTTAAGTGCAGGCTGGTTCAGTGTTAGTCCACATTTTGACCAAAACTTTTACCTTTATTATTTCATGGAGAACGCACTGTCGATTGCCAGAATATTTGTTTCGCACGCCATACTGCTCATTGCAGGACGCATGCTCTAGTATGCTCTGAATGGTGAGCATAATCAGCTGTACCATTAGCTGATCAGTCGCGAGCCTCACGAGTCTCGAGGTCAATGGCTAAACTACATTTTGTGTCACCCATTGAGCTCTGTATAACTACTGGATGTCTCGCTCCCACTGCTGAAGCGAGGCCTGACTTTTCGGTTGCATTTGCCTGGCGTTGCTGGCAAACTTCGCCCAAGCCGCATGGCGCGCTCTTTAAAGGATTCTCTGACAAGTTTATTTAAGCCTAGTAACACGCTAATTCTGAAAGGAAATTGGCATAATGACTTATTATAAATTAAGAAGACACTGATTGTTTGCTGAGTCCGGAAACCTAGCGAGGTGCCTCCCGCGTCCGGAAATTCGGTTAGATATGCACCGAGGTCCTAAGGTCAGGGGCGGCTCCAGGATTGTATTTTTGGGTAGGCACAGTTTGTGGTTACCGGGGGGCTTCCCCCGGAAATTTTTAAAAAATTGGATGCAAATTGGTGATTTTTAAGGCTTTTTGATGGTACATTTTACTTTTGCTTTTATTGGGCTATACATGTGGTATAGCCCAATAAAAGTAGTTTCGGTGTCTCAAATGAGGTTTTAGAGCAAGCAGAGCCTAGATGTTTTTAGTCATGGAATTAAGCCTAAAATGTTTCGTCACTTCCTTAGAATTTAGACCTTTAATTGTTTTCCAGATTGTGATAAAATAATATATTAACTGACGTTTTTGAAATTGACTGTACACACTCTCTAATTGTCAGGAAAGAAAATTTTGACAAGACTTAGAATCACTAATCACAATTCGAGTAAGTTGCTCCGATTACAGTAAGTTGTAATTACAATTACAGTAAGTTGTTGCATAAGATATGGTCTACTTGTAATAATAGTTGATTTGCAAGAGCCTACTATGCCTATTAGCTTTTATTGATTCAAAACACAAAATGACTTATTCTAACTATCTAAGGGGGATATTATTCGAAATAATGGATTAACCTTCAAAATAAAAACTCATAACACTTTTTAATTTCAACAAA
The DNA here is from genome assembly GCA_946902985.2 of Meconema thalassinum. Taxonomy (NCBI): domain Eukaryota; kingdom Metazoa; phylum Arthropoda; class Insecta; order Orthoptera; family Tettigoniidae; genus Meconema; species Meconema thalassinum. The sequence continues at coordinate 225,185,678 of OX336394.1, forward strand.
ATACACTTTATTACCTATAAATTTCACAAAGCTAATTTTAACTTTAAGTAGAAAACTCAAAATACAACTCAAACCAATCCAATAATATGCACACAAACACATCTCAAATGCACAGTTCATTTAATGGAAAACTGCAATCTTCTACCCTTCTGAGAAGCAAATTCATCAACGACGGGATGAGGATGGTTTAGAAGTTCGCAGCTTGCTTCTCTTTCGATGGATATTATTCCCAAACTGTCGAGTCTCTTCCCAGTCATTGTGGCCCGCAAATTTGATTTGATTCTTCTCATTGTAGAAAAAGTCCTTTCAGCAGACGCTGTGGAGACGGGCATCGTCAATATAATGGTCATAATGTGTTGTAATTCTTCAAACGATGGAAATCGGTTAAGTCCTTCAACACATCAATGCTACTATTGGAGTTGCCAAACATTAATTTACCTAAACCACACTGTACTTTTAGGGTAGAGGTAAAGTCACTATCCTTGCCGTGAAGTTCAGCAAAATTACACAAAACTTCAGGATTCAAAAACTCTTTTGATTTTGGATCACATGCCAAGATACAAGCCATTTGAACATCATTGTCAATAAACCTTTTTTTCATTTCACATAGTTTATTGTCAAGTACATCAAAATACATCAAAATACACTCCTCTTAGTTTTGCCTTATGCTCACTTTCATCACTCTCTACACACTTTGACCTTACCTTTCCAGAGGTTTCTAGAACAAAATAGTCATCAAGACTTGTTGTTGTCTTTAGTTTACGGCGGCCTCGCCCAGTGTCGGTTGAACAATAAATGTCATTGTTTTCGCAAATCTGTTTTGTTTCTTAAAAAAAAACTTCAAACTTTTCCTCTGATCGAAACTGGCCTAAGCTATCCATTGTTGCGTTTACGAGCTTAAGACACTTTCCTATATCCAGAGTTGGAGACTGGAGTTGCTTTGATAGGATATTTACAACTTGTAAAATACCCTCAAGGCTAACTAGAATGAAGACATTCTCAAAAGATCTAAATTGCATCAGAAGACCTTTTACCTCAGCTGCTTCTCTTGGTTTTGAACATTCAGTGCACTTCTGTAAAGCATTTATTACAGTGCCAAACTGGTTCTTAAAGAAATTTACCCCCTTATACTTTGCCACCCATCTAGTGTCACTATGTTGAGGCACTGTGATGACTTTCCTCCCAGTTTTTGTATCTTGAGTAAATATGAACATTTCATGGCGAAGCGTGGAACACGATTGAAAAGCATATATTGCTTCCAAAAGGCCCATAGTTTCCATAACTATTTGTACATTTTTAGCGACGTCAACCAAGACTAAATTTAACCGATGGGCATGGCAATGTACGTAAGGGTAAGGATTTTCAGTCATCTGTCTAATAAGGGACTGCAGCCCGTTAAACCTTCCCGACATAACGGAAGCACCGTCATATGACTGACTTACACAGTTCCTTATTTCAAGTCAATTGATTCCAAAAACTGTTTTATTTTGCTAGCTAAAGATTCAGCGGTTAGCTCTTTCAATTGAACAAAACCCAAAAATCTTTCTTTTATCTTACATTGATGAACGTAACGACAACAGATACTCATTTGTTCTGTGTGTCCTTCATCTCGAGCTTCATCCACTATAATGCTGTATACGTTACTAGATTTTATTTCCTCAACTATACTGCGAGTAATAAAATTCGCAGCGGTGTCTAAAATGTCATTTTGTACATCTTTAGATGTATACTTTGCGTTTCCAGGCAAGGTTTTTAGATTCAAATTAAACCGGTCATTTTCTAAACACAATAAGTTTATTAATTCTTGAAAGTTCCCACGATTAACATCCGAAAACTTCTCAGCCTGTGTCCTCTCAGAGCAATATCTTGGCGTGCACAAAATATCACACTTCTCACGAGGGTCTTTAATGTATCTCTATTCTTTTCTATTGTTTGCGCTATTTGCTCGTTAATTTTGATAGTAACAGCACCAGTTTTTTGTGTATCCATCCATCCTTTGTACTTTGTTAGGCAAAGTTTGTGACAGCTAGATTTCTCGTGTTTGTCTGACATTTTACTGAAATTTTTTCAGTCATTATATCCCGAAGTAGTAAGTACTTCTCTGCCTGTGACAGAGAAGTGTCGGCAAAAGAAACAAATTACAGCGTCATTTCCTACTCAGTATTCTAACCAAGAATACTTATACCAGTTGGTATGGAAGGACCGCTGTTTTCTCCTATATTCCGTCTAGGAAAATTTAGCTGCGGTTGCTTCGGCCCATCACTGGCACTTGCGTTAAGATCAAGTGGTCGTTTCGGCTGAACATTCGTAGAAGGATCGTCAGTTTTTAGTTTATTAAATGCTTGAACTTCTTCTTCATCGGAACTTCTACTAGAAGACTCACCGTCAACACATTCTTTTGAAGGTTCATTAGGTTTCTTCAAAGTCTGCTTCAACTTCACCAAAAACTTTTCCATAGCAACACTAAAAACCACCAAACAAACGGAACTAAACCAAGTGGCATATGGCGTTAGCGTAACACTGAAATGAGGACTATCGTCTGCCACTGCCAGTTTGATCCGCATAAACGTAAACAAAGAAAAACTCCCGCCAAGCCTCTAGCGCTAGCGTACAGCTGACTGTCCGTCCAACAGGCAGTGTCGCCACTCTACTCCGCGCACAATCACTTGCAACTACAAACTATAACAAATATTCCTAAGTAAATGCACTATATTCTTTAAGGGTAGGTACAATTTATTGATTTATATCTTTAACTTTGTAGTTTACAGTATCTAACTACTGTTTACTTGTTTTATATTAAATTTGAAATAAACCAAAGTAATTATTATGTAGTAGGCTATTTATAAATTTTTACAATTAATACCCGGATGTTTTTGTTTGTTTGGAAAATGAGGGTAGGCCCGGGCCTACCCGCCCTACCCGCTGGAGTCGCCACTGCAAGGTGAACACGGATGCCTCCGTTTATCGGAGGCAGATCCAAGGCATAGTTCACCAATTTCCGGACGCTGGCATTCTCTACACGGATGGTTCTAAGGTGGACGAGACGGTGGGTTGTGCTTACGTTATTGATGGTGCAAATACCAAGATCTCATTGCCTGATGCCTGCAGTGTGTTGACTGCGGAGCTCGTCGCCATCTATTAAGCTCTGCAGTTTGCACTACAGGATGCACGAATCCACTTTATCGTGTGTACCGACTCTTTGAGTTCGTTGCAGTCAATTGCTACATGTTTCCCGCAACACCCCCTAGTGCAGCGAATCCACGACCTACTAGCGAGGTTGTGCCGCGCTGACACTCGAATCACCTTTCTGTGGCTTCCAAGCCACATGGGAATTGGGGGAAATGAGTTAGCGGATCAAGCTGCAAAAGAGGCGGTATCACTACCACCTCGACCCATGGAGGTACCCGCTAGAGATATTCTCTCTCAGTTACGCCTACAAGTTCTAGCTTTTTGGGAGCGCCAGTGGCTAGCTGACTCACTGCCCAGTAAACTGAGAGCGATCAAGGGAACTACTCGCGTGTGGCGGAGTTCATTCCGGTCACGGAGAGAGTCCGTCATTTTGTGTAGGCTAAGGATAGGTCATACAAGATCCACCCACTCGTACCTAATGAGGAGGGAAGACCCCCCACTTTGTACCTGTGGAGTCGTTTTCTCCGTGGCCCACATTTTTACCGAGTATGTGGATCTTGCTGACTTACGAAGAAACCTTGGTTGGCAGATGACACTCAAACTTATATTAGCCGATGACGCGGTGGCTGCTGATCGCGTTATCCGCTTCATAAGTGAGAGTGGGTTAGGGCCAGAAATCTAAATTTTCCAGTGTAAACTGACTCAACGACTTGCTCGTTTTTGAATGATATTTTTTTGTTTTTCCGTAATTTTTGTTTATTTTTATAATTTTTATTTTTATTTAATTTTTTGTTTTATTAATTTTAGGTCTCTTCATATTTAGATGTCAACCTCAAAATTTTAAATTCAATTCCAAATTTGTATTCTTTAATCTGTGTTAAGAGGGGCAGATGACCTCGTAGTTCCGCCCCTTAAAACAACAATAACTAACTAACTAACTCAATTGGCATAATGACTTATTATAAATTAAGAAGACACTGGTAGTTTGCTGAATCATTCTACTATATTTTTAGCCTACTTTCTATTTCGAAAAAAGAATGAAAGTAGACTTACGAGATCTACACGGGCCAAAAGTATTCTGCCCTCCCCTCCCCGCCCCACTATCATTTCAAAGATGACGAAACCGAATTGAACAAAATTTGGTACAGAGATAGCACTAGCAAAGAGCACCTCAGTGACGTTTTTTATATTGCCGCCATCTTTACCAAAGCTTAATGGCAGCCACTCAAATGGTCAAAACTTAAAATTACTTTATGACCAAACTATTCATTGGATCTTTACTAGTTTTGGTATAAAGATGCCTTCGTATGAGATGCGTCTTGTTCCCAAATTACAAGGTCATCAGCCATACCATTTCATGATGGCGGCCGCGAGAATCATGCAGACTTTATAATCCATGACTTGGGAAACACCAGTTCCGATTATCGAACCGAGAATGGTTTAAACTGTTCTAAAGGACGTGGCCCGTTCGAAATTAAAAGTTTATATTATAATATTATATTGAAGAAGTGACTTTAAAAAGCTGAGCCGTCTCAGTTACAAGACAAGATGGCAGCTGATCTCTCGTTCTAACCTATATTTTACTTATTTGAGTATGATGCTTGCAATATAGCCTACTGATAGAAATAATATGAACTTCTTATGAAATGGGTTATAATGAATATACCTAGGTATATTGCAATGAAGAAATCGTTTAGCCAAAGTCATTATTTGCTAAGATGTTGTATGTAAATCGATTGATAACGAATGAACTGGGCTGTCACGTTTGTCTCTATGGTTAGAGCTTTGGTCTTTCACCTCGCCGGCCGGGTTTCAAAACCTATCAGAATTGTATTATTTTGCATAATATTTTTATATTTATTTGCTAAGATGTTGTATGTAAATCGATTGATAACGAATGAACTGGGCTGTCACGTTTGTCTCTGTGGTTAGTGCTTTGGTCTTTCACCTGGCCGGGCCGGGTTTCAAAACCTATCAGAATTGTATTTTTTTGCTTAATATTTTCATATTGATTGCTTTGAGTACTAATACGTTTTAAAATTGAGCATTAAGTTGTGCATTTCGCAATGCAAAATATATGTTTAATTAAAACAAAGTTCTCCACTGGATCTGCACGAGTGACATCTACTAACAACCAGTTTAACAATGCGTTTGCTAACCATGGCCTACTAGATGCGAGCTGCGCTCTATACCGGCCTTAAAATTCCCAGTTAGTGAACCCATGCATACGGTGTAATTGAAAAACTTCCTCTTGTTGCCGATAGAGCGCACTCGGCTCCAATCATTGGCGCGATTAAAAATTAGCTGTGCAGTAGGTTTATTAAATGTGTTACACCCAGTGATACGTTTAGACCAACGAAGTTTTGTTTCAGTTTCAATGATTGTAAGTACGTTGTTTGGAGTGTTAGCCGATGAAATTGTGAAATTCTGGCGTAAATTATAAACTATGGTTTTAACACCGCTACTCAAATCAAATGTGTGCCATTTTGCACTTCGAATAGGAAAAAATGGAAGGTGATAAGGACAAAGAGTTATAACTGGGGAGTGTTATGCCATAGTGAACTAACCGACTAAATGGCAGTTTTGAGGTAAATGGCAATGAAGTTTACAACTTCACTACATTGTAATAGCCAACCTGTAGGCAGCGATACCACGGTAGCCAAAACAAATATCAATTCGACTTAGTTCGTTATGGCAGCTCACAAATAACACATATGTCAGTCACATAGCGCGATTAACTTGATTTTTTTATAATGTCGCTTAGTTCATTATGGCATAACACTCTCCATACCCATACATTTAGGAGAAAGCAGGTTGTGTGTTATTTCTTGAACATCTTGTTTTATTTAAAAATATACCGTGATACCTATAGGAAAGTAAATGTGGTACATATCGGAATTAATAATTATTTACATATGTCTTAGAGTCAAGGGCGCATATCAGTTTTCGGTATCGTATAAAATATAGCAAACGCTTGTTGGATATTAATGCCATTCTGTTTTGCGTTTTAATCTTTTAGGTAGATGCACACTTTAGCAACTTTGGTGCTTTCATTGCTGTTAGCATACATAATATATATATATATATATATATATATATATATATATATATATTACAAACATTTACGTACATAAATACATTAGTAAACAAATCATAGGATCAGTCCATTAATAAGTGTACCTACATGATAACTAAACTCCAATTTATCACTAGATTTTTGAACTTAAGGTCTGATGAAGGGTTGTTTTTGTGGCCTTTAAAATAACAAGCATCATCATCACCATCATCATGAATAATGAAAATTGTTTGTTGCAACAAAAATACTCTTATAAGGAATTGTAACTTGTTATTACAGTCATAAAATTCAACACAATCTATCTCCAAAACCTACGAAGATAGTTCAAGAGGAAGTCTGAAAATCTTCCAGCAAAGAGTTGCGAAGTGATTAATATGTATGGGACATAGTCTAAGGTTCATTATCCCAGTCGAGTACAGGCAGGGTGAAACAAAGCCACTGATGAGCCTGAGTTCGTACACCTAGGTGAATACCCACAATAGACATGGCAAAAACCCAGAATAATTGCTGGAATTTAAGTGAAAGCAAGAGACGTATAGGAAGAGTTAGCTGAATTATATAACTTGAGTAACTGAATATGGATTCTATTCTTTATACTGTAGGCTTAATTGATAAAATAACTTGTCACCCATTGACCTGGAGCTAGTCTTGAAAATTGACACCACTTGGGTGACTTGCATGCCAATGATACAATTCCAGTAACGCACACTAGGATTAAATTTATTCGAAGAGTCGGCAATCTAGCCCTGAACCTCAGGGGTCACAGCTCTCCATTACACTACGAGATGGTCTTGTAATTTCTTAATTGCAGCAACAGAAATATGGCAAAGTGTATTCGTGAATAATGTTACAAGTACTCGTACTTTTAATTATAGAACACTCACGGTGTAGTGGTTAGCATCTTTCTGGAAATGCTGGTTGCACAAATAGGTATGTTTAGGGAGGTGCCAGTTTCTCCTGGTGGCAGCAATGCAATAATATTGGTTAAACTTTTAGATCTACTGAAGTGGAACCCATAGATCTGAAATTGACTGCTTACAGTTCAGCTCTATATTTACGCTGCAATTTATTTATTTGCTGTGGGAACGAACAACAAGTCTCTCTTTATCCCAAAGATTTGTACATTCTAGCATAGCACTAGAAAAGTTCATTTTCGGTAAAACATTGTCTGCATTCCTTGCATTACATACTGTTGAACAGCAGTCGACACAGAGCAGCTTTCACTTCAGGCGAATGTAACTGATCATCCTAGACACAGTTTTCTGTGCAGCCGATGCGACCAGTGGGACATCCAGTATACAGGGTGTTTCAGGAGGAATAGTAAATATTTTAGGTGGTGATAGTATAGATGAATTGCAATAAAAAATTCCATATAGCATGTGCCCCAATTGTATTGCGTACCTAGATACAGCAGGTAGAATTTAACCCAAACAAATGTAAAGCTAAGGCAAATGCGAACGTTCAAAGTTGATTTTCAAAACTTCCACCACCAATTTCAATGTATTTTGCACTTCTCTTGATAACAGCCCGTGTTGCTCTTCGGAGGGCGTATTGGCGTTCTTTGATGAGGGCTGCACTATGCATAATCCGAACGACCAACTCGACTCTTGTGTTAACTTTTTCCTTGTATACTTCATCTTTCAACCATCCCCACAAGCAAAAATCCATAGGGGTAAGTTCAGGGGACCTTGGTGGCCACGAAACGTGCCCATATCTCCCAATCCATCTCCTGGGGATTGTTAGGTTTAGATGTTGTATCACCATATCGACAGCTGGGTACTGCACCAGAGTCACGCAGTGTATTGTAAACACTCTTGAATCTGGTCGTCTGCAGTTAGGATATCGTATTCCGTAATCTCTACAAACAGCGTTTCCATTAAAAAACTCATACACAAATACCATATCGGCATACTCAGCATTCGATAAAATGTGCGGCATATTTAAACTATACAGTACAGACAACATGGTCAACAAAGGTCACTGCCAGGTGAACACATTCAATGGAAACTAAAGCACAACTTCACAAAGTGAACAACAACACACGACTATTGGCAATTGTTAAATAAGCCTATAGTAACCGGTGCACAAACACACGAAACGACAGCAGCCCTGGTTACATACCAACATCTGTATCTCGGTACCCAATACAAATAGGACACATGTTATATGGAATTTTTAATTCATCTATACTACCACCTACTAAAATATTTACTATTCCGCCTGAAACACCCTGTTTAATAGGGATCTATGGTAAAACCTACTGCACAAAGCTAGTAAGGAATTGAAAGTGAATATCGTTGTGTTTGTAGCGACAGAGCCGAATTTAACGGGCCAAGTGCGTCCCGCTGGTAAGGGAAAAGAACCCACTAACTTTGGTATATTCGACGAGGTGTGCAAATTATTAGACTGAACGCCAGTCTTCCAAAATGCCATTTAGACTTGTCACGATTAAATGCAGTAAATATGTTTGAAAGGTGCTGAAATTATTTCAGAAAAATAACCAATGGTCTTAATTATACTGTATTTTATTTTAAGAAACTCATAGTAAAATGATTTTGTTTAGAATTTCCACTAAAGAGAGGTCTTGCTAATGCAAAATGACACACGTTTCGTTTTGATTCCTTTACTCTACTTTTCGTGTGAATTTACAGCAGAAGAATTTGAATTCTTCTAATTTCTGATGGTCAGCTCTTAATCCTACAATACTAACATAATTATGTAAAATTTACGTGTATGGATAATTCAACTGCTTAGAATTCCCTCTATATCTGTCCCCACCCTACCATCTTCCAACAATGCTTCTATTGGTCTATGGTGGTGATGTCAATGCTTTTGTTATTAATGCCAATCAGTCCTAGAGCCATAATCATGGGGCAAAGAATTGCCTGGATACTATCCTTTAATTTTACAACACATTGGTTTCTCCATGGCAATAACAAAGAGATGGGAAATTTGATGTAGATAGTTCACATCACTTCAGAGGGTTTATAAAAACAACCTCGTACAAACCAGAGACAGTATAAGAGGCTGTAGAGATTACGTACCGCTATTTACGTCAAAGTAAATGACTTCTGTATTTGTTGTATTTGAGATGGAACTTAGCGTATTAAACTTCAAAGACCACAGAGGATCCATTGCATATAAATAGTGACATACGAAACATATATTAATTTCAATCATTTAACTAATTAGTGTCTCAGCGCAAAGTTCGTAATGTACGTAAATTTAACGTATTATTAGTATTAAGCATTAACTGAATAATTTTAGTATTCTAAGGTTAAACTATTTATATATTTGTAAACCAGGGATTGAAATTACCGTATTTAGAGGCCACTTTACAAAGACAATGAAAACAGAGAAAACTAACCCAGCTCACTTATCCCTCAGAATTCCCAATGTAGAAAATTTCAAGATAAATTCCTTAAGGGAAAAGTTGTAAATCTATGTGGGAGAACACACTACTAAGTAGGTAATAAACGATTTCAACAGTTGGTCAATAAAAAGGTTTTGAATAAAACATAGAGTGATTTAAATTATTTAATTGAGTGTAATAATTGGCACACATCTGAAGTATCGTCAATCTCCTGACCAGAGACTACATACAGAGCGCAGCTTATAAGGTCTGCTGTTCCCAAGATTGTAGGATCGAAATGTGGTGCAGTCAATTGGCGTTTAAGGATGCTGTTCGGAAAGAGGCTCATGTCAGTAGATTTGCTGGCACGTGAAGATCTCTCCAGGGTAGAATTACGGCACCCTGCCGCCTATAAAGCCACTGTAGTTAAGAGGAATGTAAAACCCATACCAATACTATACTTTATGAGAGAGAGATGGTTCGAAATGTGTGTCGTAATTCGAAGAATGTTTTTTTATTTTATTTTAATTTTGGTAGAAAGTAATGTATTTTATTTCTTATTATATTATTCAATTTCGTTTCCCAAAACTGACAATCTAAAATTTTATCGATGAACACCGTATTCATCTGCAAAGATTCAAGGATCACAACTCTAACCAACCCGATAACTTAGACCTAGACTATTAGACTGGACATGAATGTACAGAACTTCACAAATACTAGAATATTTTGATGAACATTGTTGGAGAATTTACGTATGTGAGGCCTCTCTCTCTCTCTCTCTCTCTCTCTCTCTCTCTCTATATATATATATATATATGTGTGTATTGAAACTCTCCGTCTTTAAACCACTTCTTTATTCTCACAACAACAATAATAATAATACAAAGAATATATATATATATATATATATATATATATATATATAAGGAACCACACTAGACTTATTTAGTCTAGTGAGTCTCAATCTCTCCGCTAGTAAGCGCTTCTCAGATCCTTCACATCCTCCCCACCCTGGTCGATCTCCAAGGGAATCACCAGTTGGATCGGTCTGCTGATTCTCGAACCGTCATGCAGGCGTAAAATGGCTGTTCGTATTCGTCCGTCTCGTCCTTGAATTAGTTCGTCCACTCGAGCCCTTTTCCACATATGTCTGGGTAAAACGACTTGTTGTACGAGGGCCACATCTCCTACTCTTGAGCCTCTCATGGTTGTTGTGGGGACGCTTTACTTCGTGGTAGCATCGTAGGTGCAACATCTTTGCCATCTTCTCCAAAAATCGTCCACCATCTTCATCTTCAGTCGGTACTTTTTAGTCAGGGTCTTCTTTCCTTCTGTCTTGGATCCATTTGTAGCGATCGTGACGCCACCGTTCAAAAAATGAGCAGGTGTTAATACGTCGAAACTGTTTCCATCCTGCCCAATGGGACGAGTGTTCAGGGTGGCTTCAATACTGACCAACACCGTGTTCAGTCCCACTATTGGACATGAATGTACAGAACTTCACCAATACTAGAATATTATGATGAACATATAGGCATTAAGTTCGTAATTACAAATTAATATACGAGTTTCTTCCTTGAAAGTTCCTCTTCTACAACATAGTAATAAACCATACCCGAATAAGTTCCCTCAGTAAGATGGGAGTGTGCTGATAAGTTATTTGGAATTGCGGGAAATAAGTGGATCAAGCAGCTAGAAAGGTGGTAGCATTACTATCTCGACCTATGGAGATATTCAAACTCAGTTATGCCTTCTATTGATCTCCTTTCAGGCATGGAAGGACCAATATTACTATGAATAGGTCATGTAAGAACAGTCCACCCTTATCAGCTGAAAAGTGAAAAGGGAAGACCACCACTTTGCATTTGTAGATCTGTGTTCACCGTGGGAAACATTTTCAACAATCGTGGATCTGGCTGAATTGCGAAGAAAGTTTGGTATGCACGATACGCTTATTCCCATAATGGCCGATGACGTGCCAGCTGCTGGCAGATAGTAGGATAGGGCCACCGACCTGAGGTTCCCAGTGATTCTTGACTCGGAGAACTTATTCTTTTGTATTTAAAGTTTTTCTTTAATTTTTAAATCATTCTCCTTACTCCGCAAATGATTTCTTTGCTGCAAATATTAATTTTATTCTTTATATTTGGCCTTAACCTCTAAATTTCAAAATATTAAAATTCTTATTTTTACTGTACCAGAAAGGGCAAATGACTTCCATGTTCCACTCTTTCAAACAAAAACCATCGTTAACTTTCACTTAAAGGGAGAAAAATTGACTTTGACATACCATACTCAGTCAAATTCAAATAGTCTTATTGTCTGATTCATAGAGAGTCAAATCGCGAAACAACGCCAGATACAGTGCAAATTTAAACAAACCAGTCAAACGCAAATTTATAATTTTCTTAATTTGATTTGAAATGTATTTCAGGTTGTGAAAAATGAAGTTGATTTTCTTGCAGGTTGGGAACTATAAATATGGATCGCTACAGGAACCTATACTGCCAATATTCCATGACTGATAATAATAAGGATGCTAAAAGAGAATTTGTCTTGGTAATGTCTTGAAAGCAAGGAATGGACATGCTTGATTCATTTAATGCTGCCATGGAACGTGTAAAAAGCAGAGATCGGTAATTGTAAACAAGTGTCTTATGGATTTGGCAAGTATAATACTATTAAAATAATTCTACTCCACATTATTGAACCTATGGTAAGTTGTTAGTTAGTTATTGTTGTTTTAAGGGGCGGAACTACGAGGTCATCTGCCCCGTATATGGTAAGTTGGTTCATGTTAAAAATACGATTGTCTAACATTGCTGTAATCGCAATATTTATGTATTTTCGTTGCACAATATGTTCATCAGTAGAATAGTTGCATTGTTATCACTATGAAATTACGATTTATCTTCTGAAATATTAGTGGATCCATTTATTACTTATCCATATGATAGCGCATGTGATGACTGTGTTTGAAACCATTGAATATGTACAAAAGTTCTCAAAACTTAGAGTTGTTACATAGAGATATGATGATGGTGATGTTAATAGTTGATTTAAAGGCTGAAACAGAAAGATTATTTACTCCTTTCATTCAGATATTTGAATAGGTTTATTGAACAATATTTCCGTGTGCGAATCATGTGTACTAGACGCAAGTAGTGGCATACATTGATATATTCATGTAGTTGATATCCACATAACGTTCATGTTCGTTGTAAACTTACAGTTCTAGATATGTTTGTATTTAGATGGTAATGTATACATTTATTTTCAGCGTAATGTATGTAAATACTGTTACGAACCGCCGCGAACCGGCAGGAGACTTTCGGGTGAGCGACAGTGAGACAGACCAATGCAGCTGTCTCGTTGGCCTTGGGCCGAACCATCAGCCGGAGAGAGAAAGTTACCACATCCTCCCGGCCCCTCCCACCGGCAGACACAATAGCGGGACATCTGTGAGTCATCGCGGGCGGGCCAGAATATACGTGAAAAGTCTGGACTAAGAACCATCGAGAACAGACTAAATGCGGCGATAGGTTGTCACATTTCAAACTTTCCAGGCCAGGGACGGATCCCATATAAATCAGCGAGCCGCGGCGAGGAGGCAGTGTGTATGGGAGTGTATTGCAGTGTATTGGGCAGTATTGGTCAGTGCTAGTGTGTACTGAAGTGTTGTCGAGTGAGTGCGTACGGAGCAGTACAGCGATTATTACTGGACGTCTACGGTAACAGAGTGGAAGCCTCTCTGCCAGGGTGCAACTTTGAGTCAGGACTGTTAGTGCTTGGAGGTGTCGCGGTGCTTCGTGGAAGACGTGGTTGTGGGATCGACACGGGACGAGCAACAGCGCACAAGGAGCAGCAAGAGGATTCTGGAAGTAAGTGACGTGGCAGGGACAAGGCTGTAGAGTACCTGTGTAGACTGTACGTGTGAGTGTAAGCTGGAACACTGTAACGCCTCACGGACAGGGAGAGCATAAATAGCGAGGACAGTGGTAGATTTTAAATGTGGAAACTAATAGTGACTAGTAGTGTTTTCTGAGGTTAGACTCAGTGTGTGTATGTGTGTGCACTGTGTATGTTTGTGGGCTGCAATAAAATTATATTTCTTTAAAGCAGTAATTGGTGTTGTGCTTTCCGCCCACCGTAATCCAGTTAACGTAAGTGCCACTAGGGTGGTGGCACGTAACAACTGGTGTCAGAAGCCGGATTACGAACCCAAGCAAGCACAACACCTGAAGGTCCTAGGTTCAAAATCGTGCAGGTCTTTGTATCACAGTTCATTATTCTCCTGCGAGTGCATGCCCGTCACAAGTCAGACAAATAAAATGGATGCGCAAATACAACTCCTGCTAGAAAAGTTAACTTCCAAGATAGAGGAAGTGGAAAAGAAAATGACAGAACATTTCGAAAAAGTGGGTAAGGAAATGACGGAACATTTTGAAAACCTGGGAAAGAAAATGGTGATATATTCGGAAAATTTGGAAAAGAAAATTGGGGAAAGTTCCGAAAATTCTGAAAAGAAAATGGAGCAGGGAACTAGTCAGGACGAGCTGAAATATGACCTGAAATCAAGACCGGAGTATAACAAGCTTGGAGGTGATATGAAGAGTGGGGCGGCCGAGGACGCTGATGGCCAAGACAAACAGTTCGTGAAGTCCGGAGTTCGGAATGCACAGCGAGTCAGCGACGAGCAACTGGGAAGCGTCACGGGAATGGAAATCGGGCCAAGGCTTAGCAGCTCTGATGGCAGGAACAGTGTTACGAGTGTGAGGACGCCGCACGTCGATGAGACTACATCATGGCAGATCTGCGGGACCGGGTTCGACACTGTGGTGGACCATGCCAGGTGTACGTTGGAGGACGTAGCCGTTCAGCTCACCACAGGACTTCGCATGGTGGAGGTGCTACACAACGTCCGGACGGGGACTGGGTACAACGGGATCGTCGCGACGCTGGAGGAGCATCGTGGGGACTACCAGCTACCTGCCATGTACCACCTACGGCAAGAAGGGAGGAACGGGCGCGCGAGTAAGTCAATTGAAGAGCTCGCGCTGGCTAGCTCGCCTCCCGAGCACATGCACCGAGAGGCGGCGTACATCTTCGTGGATGGGCATCGCGACGCCATGGTACGTGAGTATTCGATGCTCAGTAGAAGGCGCTACCCGCAGCAGGTAAAGACCATCGCGTTGGGAATGGCGGTGACGAGGAGGACAACAAGGGTAACGCCACCGAGGAGGAGTGACGCCGCCGGAGACGAAGAGGCAGTGGAGGTTGGCTACCCTCCACCAAAGCGGCGTAAACCATCACCGGGACGCCGCTGCAGTAGGAAAGCCACCTGTTGGCTACGGTGTGAAAGGGGCCATCTAATGAGCAGCTGTCGGCAAGGAACAGCTTCACGGTTAGAAAATCGAGTGAGGGCCAGGGCCAGCCAAAACAGGGGCTTGTCAGCGCCGTCAATGCCACCCCTTCGGACCTCGGACGGCCTTTACGACGAACAACTCGAGGCGAGTTGCTTTAAAGAGGGGAGCAGTGTTACGAACCGCCGCGAACCGGCAGGAGACTTTCGGGTGAGCGACAGTGAGACAGACCAATGCAGCTGTCTCGTTGGCCTTGGGCCGAACCATCAGCCGGAGAGAGAAAGCTACCACATCCTCCCGGCCCCTCCCACCGGCAGACACAATAGCGGGACATCTGTGAGTCATCGCGGGCGGGCCAGAATATACGTGAAAAGTCTGGACTTAGAACCATCGAGAACAGACTAAATGCGGCAATAGGTTGTCACATTTCGAACTTTCCAGGCCAGGGACTGATCCCATATAAATCAGCGAGCCGCGGCGAGGAGGCAGTGTGTATGGGAGTGTATTGCAGTATATTGGGCAGTATTGGTCAGTGCTAGTGTGTACTGAAGTGTTGTCGAGTGAGCGCGTACGGAGCAGTACAGCGATTATTACTGGACGTCTACGGTAACAGAGTGGAAGCCTCTCTGCCAGGGTGCAACTTTGAGTCAGGACTGTTAGTGCTTGGAGGTGTCGCGGTGCTTCGTGGAAGGCGTGGTCGTGGGATCGACACGGGACGAGCAACAGCGCACAAGGAGCAGAAAGAGGACTCTGGAAGTAAGTGACGTGGCAAGGACAAGGCTGTAGAGTACCTGTGTAGACTGTACGTGTGAGTGTAAGCTGGAACACTGTAATGCCTCACGGACAGGGAGAGCATAAATAGCGAGGACAGTGGTAGATTGTAAATGTGGAAACTAATAGTGACTAGTAGTGTTTTCTGAGGTTAGACTCAGTGTGTGTATGTGTGTGCACCGTGTATGTTTGTGGGCTGCAATAAAATTATATTTCTTTAAAGCAGTAATTGGTGTTGTGCTTTCCGCCCACCGTAATCCAGTTAACGTAAGTGCCACTAGGGGGCGGCACGTAACAATACATTGAAAATGTGTCAATGGTATCATGCAATTTCTGAGTGGTTTTAACGGACACTATTTTGATGTGTACATGTACAGGTATTTTTTTAGCCTATTTTCAATTTTGAAAAAAATAGGCTTATGAGATCACCTTTTGTCCGTGTGTGTGTGCGTGTGTGTGTGTGTGTGTGTGTGTGTGAGGTGTGTGTGTGTGTCCCTAATAAAATCTAAACGGTTTGAGCGATTTCAATGAAACTCGGTAAGTTCATAGCACTATTCCCGGCGACCTCGACCGTGCCCTTCAAATTTTGTTACGTCTCACCAATCCAACATGGCGGCTGTGCGAAATATTTCTCTAGCATTCAATATCTCCGAAACTATTACCGATATCGCCCTGAAATTGTGTACGGTGATAAACGGAACTACTAGAAGTTCACCTATGTGACTTTCAAAAATCTGGTGACTACAAAACCAACATGGCGGCCAAGCGAATTTGAGACTTTTAAATAGACATTGCTCGCGATTTAACTATCTAAACGTAATAAAACTTGGTACAGCAAATATTTATACACATTTTAATGCACTGGAGTCTAATTTAGTTCAATTGTTTACCTAACCTCAAAATGGCGGCTGTGCGAAATATTTCACTGACATTCCATATCTCCGAAACTATTACAGATATCATCATGCAATTTTGTACGGTGATAAAGAGTACTGGTACAAGTTTACCTATGTATATTTAATAAACCTGTAAAGTACAAAACGAACATGGCGACCAAGCGAATTTGAAATATTTTAATAGACTTTTCTCGTGATTTACCTCTCTGAGCGCAGTGAAATGTGGTACAGTAAATGATTTTGCAGATTGTAATGCACTGCCATCTAATTTAATTCAATTGTTTACATAACCTCAAGATGGCGGCTGTGCGAAATTTTAAAATTAAGTTTTTATTCTTGTGTCGTAATATTGCGATCGAAGTGAAAGTTTGAATAATGAAGCTAGGCAATAATTGTCCTTGAATGGTACATAACTCTATGGCCTATACATATAACAATCCTAAATGGCGAGCTTCCGAAATATTTAGACGGTTCTCAATATCTATGAATCTTTTGCAGCAACCAAACTGAATTTTTTAATGATCATAGAGACTATGAACATATGTTCACCTATAGGACTTTCAGTAACCTGGTGAGCACAAATCCAGCATGGCGGCGACGCGAAGTATAAATATTTAAATGGACGTTTCTCGCGAATTAATTGTCCGAGTGCCGTGAAACGTTGCACGTTAAATGCTTATACAAATGTTGATCCACTGGCATGTAATTTATTTCAATTGTTTGCATAATCACAAGATGGCTGGTGTGCGTACTTTTAAAATCTCGTTTTTACTTCTTGTGTTCTAATCATGCGATTGAAGTTTGAATACCACACGTACACAATAATCTTAATGTAATAGTACAAAAATAAAAATCCATCCTGGCGACCATACGAAATATTTAGACGGTTCTCAATATCTATGAATCTGTTACAGCAATTAAACTGAAATGTTGTATGTTGATAGAGACAAATAATATGAGCAGGATATATGAAAATAGGCTGTATAGTTCTTCACGGAACTACTTGTTATTTCTTAAGCTCTCGCATGATGATTGAATACATTTCACTTAATATGCTTTGGTATGAAAATAGTGTCGAAATAATATGACAGTTATCAGCGTGATATATCGTATGTATGACTGTGGTTTCAAATATTTCAATATGTTTATGTATATATACTGCAGTTGTAAAATATGAAATATCCTCTCACATAAATATTTGTGCTGTATAAATAGTACTGAAATAGTATTGATGTCATATAAATGTCTAATTATGGACGTAAAATACAATTCAGGGACATCAAATCTGCCAATCATATTCAGGTTAGTAATCCTTTCTTATTCAACGTCGTCTTACAATTTCTATATAGTCTTTTGATTATTTTACCCATTACTGTGGTATTTATTTCAGTTGGGAGGTATGGATACGGAATGTCCTAAGTAATCAAACAGTTCCAACATATATTTGATGCAAATAATACCGATACTAAAGGAGATTTGGACTTAGTAAAGCTTGGAGATGGTCTATTGCATTACTGCTGACACGGATGTTCTAGAGGGGAGAGACTCTGTATGGAAATGCCATTTGGATTTGGTAAGTATAGTGCTTTTTTGAAACAGTTTTTCCAACCTTAATGAACCTATGGTAAGTTGGTTCATGTTTTAAAAAAACAATAGTCTCTATTTTATGTGATCGCAATATCTATGTATTTTCGAAGCACAATATGTTCAACAGTATGATAACTGAATTATCACTCAGAAATCAGACTGGTATTGATATTTCTCTCTGAAATATCAGTGGATCCATTTATTACTTATTATATGATAAGGTATGTGATGACTGTGATGGCAAACATTGAAATTGTACAAACATTCTCAAAACTTATAGTTGTTACATAAAGATATGATGATGATGATGATGATGATGATGATGATGATGATAGGTGATTGAAAGGGCGGAACAGAGTGGCCAAATATTTGGATGGATTAATTCAACAATACTTACGTGTGTAATGAATGCATGTGGTTGTAATCATTGGTATACTACTGTAGTTGAGATGCACATAGCTTTCATATTCGTTGGTAAAACCTACATTTGCTATTATGACTATATTTAGATGGTAATACATAAATGTTTTCCGCGTAATGCGAGTAAATAGTACTGAAAATGTGTCAAGTTTATCATGTGATTTCTGAGTGGTCTTAATAGACGCTATTATGATGTGTACATGTACAGGTGGTTTGTGAATATATACATATATACTTTTGTCGTATATCTCAGGTTTCTATATTTCTTAATTTCTCACGTGTGCGATTGTTGAATACTTTTCAGTTGATACGTTTTAGTATGAAGAAGGTGTCTAAATAATATGATAGTTATCCGTGTGATATATGTATGGCTGTGACTTCTATTATTTCAATATGTTCGTGTATATATACTGCAGTTGTGTAATGTAAGATATCCTCTGACATAAATATATGTGCGGTATAAATAGTACTGAAGTGTTATTGATGTCATTTAAATGTCTAATTATGAATCATAATAGTATTTCACGAAAGTATAGAGGTCTACAGTACTAAACAGAAAGATACACTTACATGGACGACTAGTAGCCTACAATTCAGAGACATCAAATCTGCCCATCATATTCAGGTTAGTAATCCGTTCTCATACAACGTCATCTTACAATTTCTATATCGTCTTTGGATTATTTTACCCATTATCGTGGTTTTCATTTCAGTTGGGAGGTATGGCTAAGGAACGTCCTAAGTAAACCAATAGTTCTAATAAATATTTGACGCAAATAATATCGATACTAAAAGAGATTTGGACTTAGTAAAGCATTCAAATCAAGAAATGGAGATGGTATATTGCATTACTGCTGACATTGATGTTCTATAGGGGAGAGACTCTGTATGGAAATGCCATTTGGATTTGGTAAGTATAGTGCTCATTTGAAACACTTTTTTCAACCTTAATGAACCTATGTTAAGTTGGTTCATGTTTTAAAAACACAATAGTCTCTATTTTCTGTGATCGCAATATTTATGTATTTTCGATGCACAACATGTTCAACAGTATGATAGCATCATTATCACTCTGAAATACTGTGATGGAAAACTTTCAAAATGTACAATAGTTCTCAAAACTTATAGTTGTTACATAGAGATATGATGATGATGATGATGAGGATGATGATGATGATGATGATGATGATGATATTAGTTGATTTAAATGGCAAAACACTGTGGCCAAATATTTGAATAGATTAATTCAACAATACTTACGTGTGTAGTGAATGCTAGTGGTTGTAATCATTGATATACTCCTGTAGTCGAGATGAACATAGCTTTTATGTTCGTTGTGTAAACCTAAAGTTGATATTATGTCTATATTTAGATGGTAATACATAAATGTCTTCAGTGGAATGTGAGTAAATACTACCGAAAATGTGTCAAGGTTATCATGTAATTTCTGAGTGGTTTTAATAGACTTTATTATGATGTGTACACGTACAGGTGGTTTGTGAATATATATGTATTCTTTTGTCGTATATCTCAGGTTTCTATATTTCTTAATCTCTCGCGACTGCGATGAATGAATACTTTTCAGTTAATACGTTTTTGTATGAAAAAGTGTCGAAATAATATGGTAGTTATCAGTGTGATATAAGTGACTTCTATTAACTAATTTCAATATGTTCGTGTATGCATACTGCAGTTGTAAAACATAAGATATCTTCTCACATAATATATGTGCTGTATAAATAGTACTGAAATATTATTGATGTCATTTAAATGTCTAATTATAAATCATAATATTATTTCATGAAAGTATATAGGTCTACAGTACTACGCAGAAAGAAATACTTTCATGGACGTCAAGTGACATCAAATCCACCCATTATATTCAGGTTAGTAATCCTTCCTAATATAACGTCATCTTACAATTTCTATATCGCCTTTGGATTATGTTATCAATTACTGTGGCATTTATTGCAGTTGGGAGCTATGGATATGGAACGTCCTGAGTAAACCAACAGTTCTAACATATATTTGATGCAAATAATGTCGATACTTAAGGAGATTTGGACTTAGTAGAGCTTTCAAATCAAGAAATGGAGATGGTCTATTGCATTACTGCTGACATGGATGATCATGATGGGGGGGACTCTGTACGAAAATACCCCTTGGATTTGGTAAGTATAGTGCTTTTCTGAAACATTTTTTTTTCAACCTTAATGAACCTATGGTAAGTTGGTTCGTGTTTTAAAAACACAATAGTCTCTATTTCCTGTGATCGCAATATTTTTGGGGTTTCGATGCTCAATATGTTCAACAGTATGATAGCAGCATTCTCACTCTGAAATCAGACTGGTATTGATATTTCTTTCTGAAATGTCAGTGGATCAATTTATTAGTTATTATATGATAAGGTATGTGATGAGTGTGATGGCAAGCATTGAAATTGTACTGTACAAACATTCTCAAAACTTATAGTCGTTACATAAAGATACATATGATGATGATGATGATGATGATGATAGTTGATCGAAAGGGTGGAACAGAGTGGTAATTATTTGGATGGATTAATTCAACAATACTTACGTGTGTTGTGAATTCATGTGGTTGTAATCATTGATATACTCCTGTAGTTGGAAACCACATAGCTATTATGTTCGATGTGAAAACCTACAGTTGTAATTATGTCTATATTTATTGGAAATACTGAACATAAATGTGTTCAGCGGAATGTGTGAAAATAGTACTGAAAATATGTCAATGTTATCATGTGATTTCTGAGCGGTTTTAATAGACGCTAAAATGATGTGTACATGTACAGGTGGTTTGTGAATATTTATATATATATATGGCGTATACCTCAGGTTTATATATTTCCTAATGTCTCACGTGTGCGATGATTGAATACTTTTCTGTTAATAAGCTTTTGTATGAAAAAGTGTCGAAATAATATTGTATTTATCAGTGTGATATATGTGACTTCTATTATTTCAATATGTTCGTGTATGCATACTGCAGTTGTAAAACATAAGATATCCTCTCACATAAATATTTGTGTTGTATTAATAGTACTGAAATGTTATTGATGTCATTTAAATGTCTAATTATGAATCATAATAGTATTTCATGAAAGTATACAGGTCTACAGTACTACGCAGAAAGAAACATTTAAATGGACGTCAAGTGACATCAAATCCACCCATTT
Source organism: Meconema thalassinum (assembly GCA_946902985.2). Taxonomy (NCBI): domain Eukaryota; kingdom Metazoa; phylum Arthropoda; class Insecta; order Orthoptera; family Tettigoniidae; genus Meconema; species Meconema thalassinum. Next base: position 225,207,474 of record OX336394.1, read on the forward strand.
TATTCAGGTTAGTAATCCTTCCTAATATAACGCCATATTACAATTTCTATATCGCCTTTGGATTATGTTACCAATTACTGTGGTATTTATTTCAGTTGGGAGGTATGGATATGGAACGTCCTAAGTAAACCAACAGTTCTAACATATATTTGATGCAAATAATGTCGATACATAAGGAGATTTGGACTTAGTAGAGCTTTCAAATCAAAAAATGGAGATGGTCTATTGCATTACTGCTGACAAGGATGTTCAAGAGGGGATGGACTTGTATGGAAATGCCTTTCGGATTTGGTAAGTATAGTGCTACTCTGAAACACATTTTTCAACCTTAATGAACCTGTGGTAAGTTGGTTCATGTTTTAAAAACACAACAGTCTAAATTTTCTGTGATCGCAATATTTATGTAATTTCGATGCACAAAATGTTCAATAGTATGATAGCAGCATTATCACTCTGAAATACTGTGATGGCAAACATTAAAAACGTACAATAGTTCTCAAAACTTATAGTTGTTACATATAGATATGATGATGATGATGATGATGATGATGATTATAATAGTTGATTTGAATGGCAGAACAGAGTGGTCAAATATTTGATTAGATTAATTCAACAATACTTACGTGTATAGTGAATGCATGTGGTTGTAATGATTGATATACTCCTGTGGTCGAGATGCACATAGCTTTCATGTTCGTTGTGTAAACCTACAGTTGATACTATGTCTATATTTAGATGGTAATACATAAATGTTTTCAGCGGAAAGCGAGTAAATAGTACTGCAAATGTGTCAACGTTATCATGTGATTTCTGAGTGGTTTTAATAGATATAATTATGATGTGTACATGTACACCGACAGGTAATTTGTGAATATATATAATTTGTTGTATATCTCAGGTTTCTATATTTCTTAATCTCTCGCGAGTGTGATGATTGAATACGTTTTAATTAATACGTTTTAGTATGAAAATGTGTATAAATAATATGGTAGTTATCAGTGGGATATGTGACTTCTATTATTTCAATATGTTCGTGAATGCATACTGCAGTTGTATAACATAAGATATCCTCTCACATAATATTTGTGCTCTAAAATAGTACTGAATGTTATTGATGTCATTTAAATGTATAATTATGAATCATAATAGTATTTCCTGACAGTATATAGGTCTACAATACTACGCAGAAATAAATACTTACATGGACGTCAAGTGACATCAAATCCACCCATTATATTCAGGTTAGTAATCCTTCCTAATATAACGTCATCTTACAATTTCTATATCGCCTTTGGATTATTTTACCCATTACTGTGGTATTTATTGCAGTTGGGAGTCCTAGGTAAACCAACAGTTCTAACATATATTTGATGCAAATAATGTCGATACTTAAGGAGATTTGGACTTAGTAGAGCTTTCAAATCAAGAAATGGAGATGGTCTATTGCATTACTGCTGACAAGGATGATCATAATGGGAGAGACTCGGTACGGAAATACCTTTTGGAATTTGGTAAGTATAGTGCTATTTTGAAACCCTTTTTTCTACCTTAATGAACCTATGGTAAGTTGGTTCATGTTTTAAAATCACAATAGTCTCTATTTCCTGTGATCGCAATATCTATGTATTTTAGAATGACAATATGTTCAACAGTATGATAGCAGCATTATCATTCTGAAATCAGACTGGTATTGATATTTCTTTCTGAAAAATCAGTGGATCAATTTATTACTTATTATATGATTAGGTATGTGATGAGTGTGATGGCAAACATTGAAATTTTACTGTACAAACATTCTCTAAACGTATAATTGTTACATAAATATATGACGATTATGATAAAAGTTGAGTGAAATGGCGGAACAGAGTGGTCAAATATTTGGTTGGATTAATTCAACAATACTTACGTGTGTAGTGAATGCATGTGGTTGTAATCATTGATATACTCCTGTAGTTGAGATGCACATAGCTTTCATGTTAGTTGGTAAAACCTACAGTTGTAATTATGTCTATATTTAGATGGTAATACATAAATGTTTTCAGCGTCATGTGTAAATAGTACTGAAAATGTTTTATGTTTATCATGTGATTTCTGAATGGTTTTTATAGACAATATTATAATGTGTACATGTACAGCTGGTTTGTGGATATGTATATATATATACTTTTGTCGTATATCTCAGATGTCTATATTTCTTAAGCTCTCGCGTGTGCGATGATTGAATACATTTCACTTAATATGCTTTTGTATGAAAAGAGTGTCGAAATAATATGATAGTTATCAGTGAGATATATGTGTGGCTGTGACTTCTATTATTTCAATATATTCGTGTAAGCATACTGCATTTGTAAAACTTAAGATATCCTCTCACATAAAATATTGTGCGGTAGCCTTTAAATAGTACTGAAATGTTATTAATGTCATTTAAATGTCTAATTTTGAATCATAACAGTATTTCATGAGTGTATAGAGGTCTACACTACTATACAGAAAGAAACACATACATGGATGTCAAGTGACATCAAATCGACCCATTATATCCAGGTTAGTAATCCTTCCTAATGCAACGTTATCGTACAATTTCGATATAGTCTTCGGATTATTATGTCAATTAATGTGGTGTTTATTGCAGTTGGGAGGTATGGATATGGAACGTTCTAAGGGAACCAACGGTGCTAACATATATTCAATGCAAATAATAACGATACTAAAGGAGATTTGGACCTGGTAAATTTCAAAGCAAGAAGTTGAAATGGTTTATTGGATTACTGCTGCTGTGAATGTTCTAGACGGGAGAGGTTCTGTATGGAAATGCCTTCTGAATTGGTAAGTATTGTGACTTTTAATACAATTTTTAAACCTTAACGAACCTATGGTAAGTTGGTTCACGATTTTAAAAATACAATAGTCTACTCGCAGTATTCATGTATTTTGAAGCTCAACAGTATAATGGTTGCATTGTAATCTCTATGAAATCACATTGGTAAATATTTTATTTTAAATATAAGTGGATTCATTTATTTCTTACCATCTTACTGTGAATTCGAACATTGAAAATGTTCAATAGTTTTCAAAACTTATAGTTGTTGATTAGAGATATGATGATGATGATGATGATGATAGTTGATTTAATGGGCGGAACAGAGAGGTCAGATATTTGAATGGACTTATTGAACAATATTTACGTGCCTTGGGGATGCATGTGATTGTAATCATTGATATATTCGTGTAGTTGTTCTCATGTTCGTTGTGAAAACTTACAATAAAAATATTTACTTTTTGATGGTAATACATAAACTATTTTCGGCTGAATGTTTGTAAGTAGTACTGAAAATGTGTCATTGTTGTCATGTGATTTCTCAGTGGTTTTAATGGACAGTATGATGATGTGTACATGTACTGCTGGTTTCTGAAGTTATTTCTGTTTTCTGTTCGTCATATATCTCGGGTTTTTATATTTCTTAATCTCTCTTGTGTGCGATGATTGAGTAATTTTCAGTTAATACAGTTTGGTATGAAAATATGTGTCAAAATAATATGGTAGTTATTAGCGTGATATATGTAGAGTATGTCTGTGCCTTCTAATATTTCAATATATCTGTGTAGGCATACTGCCGTTGTAAAACATAAGAATCTTATATCCTCTCTCATAAATATTTGTGGTGCATAAATAGTACTGAAATGTTATTGTTGCAATTGTAAATGTATAATTATGAATCATAATAGTATTTCACGAAAGTATCGAGGTCTACTGTACCATGCAGAACGAAACAGTTACATGGACGTCAAGTAAAATTCAAGAGACATCATATCTGCCCATTATATTCAGGTTAGTAATCCTTCCTAATACTCCGTCATCTTACAATTTCTATATCGTCCTTGGATTCTTTTAACCATTATTGTGGTATATATAGCAGTTGGGAGCTATGGATATGGTACGTCCTAAGGAAACCAACAGTGCTAACAATTCAATGCAAATAATATCGATACTAAAAGAGATTTGGACCTGGTAAAGATTCAAAGCAAGAAGTTGAGATGGTCTGTTGTATTACTGCTGTCATGGATGTTCTAGAGGGGGGAGACTCTGTATGGAAATGCCTTTTTGATTTGGTAAGTATAGTGCCTTTCAATACATTTTTAATCCTTAATGAACCTATGGTAAGTTGGTTCATGTTTTAAAAATACAATAGTCTAGTCGCAGTATTCATGTATTTTTGAAGCACAATATGTTCATCAGTATAATAGTAGCATTATAATGTCTATGAAATCCGATTGGTATACATATATTCTTTTAAATATAAGTGGATTCATTTATTACTTACCATCTATATGTGATGGCTGTGAATGCAAACATTGAAAATGTGCAAAAGTTCTCAAAACTTACAGTTGTTGATTAGAGATATGATGATTATGATAATAATGATGATGATGATAGTTGATTTAATGGGCGGAAGAGAGAGGCCAGATATTTGATTAGAGTTATTAAACAATACTTACGTGCGTAGTGGATACATGTGTTTGTAATCATCGATATATTCGTGTAGTTGCTCTCATGTTTGTTGTGAAAATTTTAAAATCTAATTATATTTATTTTTGATGGTAATACATAAACTAATTTCTGCTGAATGTGTGTAAGTAGTACGGTACTGAAAATGTGGCAATGTTGTCTTGTGATTTCTGAGTGGTTTTAATGGACAGTATTAAGATGTGTACATGTACCGGTGGTTTCAGAAGTTATTTCTGTTTTCTTTTTGTCTAGTTGATTTATAAGGCGGAACAGAGTGGTCAGATATTTGATTAGATTAATTGAAGAATATTTACGTGTGTAATGAATGCATGTGGTTGTAACCATTGATATATTCGTGTAGTTGAGATGCATATAGCTTTCATGTTCGTTGTGAAAACTTAGTGTTGTAATTATGATTATCTTTATATATATAACTAGTTGAAACCCGTCAAAACATGACGGTCAATAGAAAAATATTTACTGAAGAATTTTCTTATATAGGCCTACTGTACATTCTTTGTACGATTATTTTTTGACTCTATTGAAACTATGAGGGCGTCAAAAGATTGCACTCTCAACATTGCAAAATACTGCTGGCCATGACTGAAAAATTGTTGGGGCAAATTGAGGCCTATACGTTCCAGAGTTTCCCCTTGAGCTTTTATTGATTGTGATAAAGTATGCCAAATGAATTGGAAAATATTGCCTCTTAAAAGAAAATGATAATGTTTTATCGGATGGTGTTAAATCAAGTCGATGGATTAGACATCTCTGCCTAATTTTAACTGCACCTATTATTTCCAAATCCAAGCAATATGGTTGCATTTAGGAGTCCTTGGGAACCGTTCAGATTTCTAAGCAGCATAACGGGCCAAGCGTTTGGAGTATGTGGCGGCCAGTCGTTTAGTTCCAAGGAATTCAAGACCTCTGATGAGTCTAATACAACTGGCCGCAAACCATCGCTTATATTTTTGGAATATAACGAAGAAATGCGATGATGTGCAATTCCATACATTTTATAACAATGTGGACCGTGTGCGTGTGGCACAGTAACATTGGCACCAAATGAAACGAAGGATGGAAGGAAGCTTGCAGTTTAACGTGACCGTTAATCTCGCGATCATAAGCCACGGGACCTCCGTTTAACGTGGAATCCGAACCACAGGACATGGCCTTTCACATCAAAAATCTCACATGCAATGACCGGGAATCGAACCCGATCCGCCTTGGTGAGAGGCATACAACTTGACCGCTGCGCCATGAAACGAAGGACATAGCATTGTACTGCCGATTAGTCCCTCTGGAATTCCTTGAGATATCATCTCCAGTGAAAAATAATTGTTAAAGCCTGTCAAATATTTTATATTTATTCAGATTAATTTTACCATTACAACAGCAAAGGTCAAAGTAACCAAGTGTAGATTTCTCGCAAGAGAAATACAGTGCAGAACAATGTTTACATTTGTTCGTCAAGGACCCTAAACTGTAACGGCATAGTATCTGGAATTGTTTCTGAAATGCCATATTTATATTGGATTTTAAAAGTGGCTTCGTATTTTTCTCCGATATCCCACTTTTTTGCGGCTAATGTTCTATTTCGTCAAATGGGTTTATTTATAGCAGCATTTCTGCCCAAATTAACGTCATTTTATATAACACTATAGTGGCCTGCATCAACGTAGCCGCCAAATATTAAATGGCAAATAATAACTTACTTCCATTGCCAAAATCAACTGCGTGGTTAGACCCATTGTTATGCACTCTAAACAAATAATCAATAAACAATAATATTCACATATACAATGAATACTTCCATTCTCAAGTTGGTTGCTGATGAGAATGCGATGAGATTGATCGCCAATAATAAAATCCTTGCAATTTTTGCAATTTGCTTGCAAACGCAACTCAGGATGACGATCTTCATTTTGAAATAAACAGAATGAAATTGCTGTAAATAATGAATTTCCATCACCTGTTGAAGGTACAATACTTTGTATTTCCATGACAGTAAATTATGCAAGGGAGCATAGAATCACTTCGCCACTACTGGAATGAGCATAGACTCACTTCGCCAGCCACAGTAATGGAGGGAGTTTTAGAATTATATGTTCAGTGCTTGTCAAAGATCGTATTAACACAGGGAAGCCCATTCTTAAGGCTACATTCTGAGCTATTGCCCCGGATTCCAGGTTCGATCCCCGCTCTGCCAAGAAATTTAATTCTGGTCTGAGGACTGGAACGGGGCGCACTCGTGAGGCAAAACTAAGAAGAGCAAAGTTTGATTCCCATCTCAACAATCTTGGATTTGGTTTTCCGTGGTTTCCCACTTCCACTCCAGGCAAATACCGGGATAGTTCCTAACTTAAAGCCTCGGTCGTTAACTCCCCATTCCCCACATTAATTACAAATGCACACATCAACACAGCCATCACATTAACACAGGTTATCAGAGAAAAGTTTACACTCGCACACCAAAATAGACGGGGCTGAGTGACGACGATGTCTGAGTCCATCAAATGAATTATGTTCGCCAATATGTTAACGCTGATGTATGTGTTTGAACTACTGGATATAAGTTCAATGACTTTAAAATTAATATCATTGCATTGTTGCAGCTTGGCAAATATTTTATATTTCAGCAGATCAATTTTACCATCACAACAGTAAAGGCCAAAGTAACCGCGCGTAGATTTTACGCAAGAGAAATACAATGTAGAACAATGTTTACATTTGATCGTCAAAGACCTTTCACTGTTCTGCATAACATCTGGAATTGTTTCTGAAATGGCCTATTTATATTGGATTTTAAATGTGGCTTCGTATTATTCGATAACACTATAGTGACCTGCAATATCGGAGCCGCTAAATATTAAATGGCAAAAAATACTTCCATTGCCGAAATCAACTGCGTAGTTAGATTCAGTACTCTAAACAAATAATCATTAAACAACTGTCTTATACAATGAAGTTCAACATGACCGTCCAGGGACTCTCATACTCAAGTTGGTTGGTGAGGAGAATGCGATGAGACTGATCGCTTACAATAAATTCCTTATAATTGTTCCTGCCAGCGAAATGTTTGGCAATAGCTTGAAAACGCAGCGCAGAATGACGTTCTTCATTTTGATATAAACAGTACAAAACTGCTCTAAATAAGCTATTTCCATCACCTGTTATAGTTTATGGCAGTACATTTTGCAGGGGAACATAGAATAACTTCGCCAACTACTGGAATGAGCTTAGGCATATACTCAATACTCACTTCGGCAGTCACCCTAATGGAGGCTGTTTTAGAATTCTATGTCCCGTGCATGTCAAAAATCGTATTAACACATGGAAGCCCACCCATTCTTGGCTATCGCCTCGGAGACCCGGGTTACATTTCCTGCTCTGCCAAGAAATTTAATTCTGGTCTGAGGGCAAAAACGGGGCACATTCAGTCTCTAGAGGTATAACTAAGAAGAGGAAGGTTTGATTCCCACCTCGACAATCTTAGATGTGGTTTTCCGTGGTTTCCCACTTCCACTCAAGGCAAATACCGGGATGGTTCCTAACTTAAGGCCTCGGCCGTCACCTTGCCATTTCCCACCTTAATTACAAATACACAAAGTAATGCAGCTATCACAATAATACGGGTTATCAGAGAAAATTTTACACTTACACACCAAAGTACATGGGGCTGAGTGACAACGATGTCGGAGCCCTTCAAACGAATTATGTTTGCCAAGTGTCTCTCATGGCGAAAGCAATTGTGGACACGTGCCAGGGCCTGGAAAACTACCTTTTCACTAATAATTTAAGAGTATATCGACGATGCATAATTTATAACTTTTAGTCTAGGATGCTACCAACTTGACCACCGAAGCATTGGGAAGAAATTGCAATATTAAAGTACATAAACAACATAGCCTACACACTCAACTGTCAGTTAATGTTCATCAACGTTTCCCTTCTTAAAAATTCCCCTCTATTACTCTCCATCACTTGAAAGCGCGCCATGTTTTGTGTTTTAAATATATCGATGCAATGGTGCTGCCATCTGTTGTTAGTTACTGAAACTATATGGGCGAGGTACTGCCATCTGTTGTCAGTTACTGCAATTGATGGCAGATATTAGCTCTTTTGACCACATGCTGTAATGCAATGGTAAAACGGAAATAAAACTTATTGAGAGGGAATGTAGGAATCTTTAACTGACATAAAACGTTACTAATAATCCTTGATAAAACAATATTTAACTATCACGCGAAAACTCGCCATCAAGGCCATGCCTTGTGTTTTAAATATATCGACGCAATCTGCTCTCAGTTACTGGAACTATATTGGCGAGGTACTGCCATCTGTTGTCAGTTACTGGAACTGATTGCAGATATTCAAACGACGTATTGAGGACATGCTGTAATGCAATGGTAAAACGGAAATAAAACGTGTTGAGAAAATGTGTAGAAATATGTATCTTTAACTGACATAAAACCTTACTAATACTCCTTGATAAAACAATATTTCAGTGGCAAAAAAAAACACTGGCGAGAGTTGGGATCGAACCTGCGAGCCTTGGATCCACAGTCAATCGCCTTAACCAAATAGCTACTCGCGCACTCACATTTAGATGCAGACGCAACCATTCACTATCTTCAAAAGCCGCTATCTGAAGAAAATAATCCAATTCATTATCAATAAAATCAATATACATTCGTATATGTTCATACTGTTATTATATTGTATTGTCAGAACTTGGTTAATGTATGTTTTCAATTACATGGAAGCTTATTAAATAACTTACATTTTAATGGACTTCTCACCGCCATTTTGTCATGAGCCCAGGCGGATTGTGCGCATGCGCGAGGGGCAGGAATTCTGCTATTTTCTATATTTATTTAAAAATATACCGTAATATATTTGTTTATTTTAGAGACACTCTGCAAATCTACAGGCCAAGAGCTTTCGTTAGAGTGCTCTACGAAGTAAATTGGTTCTGTCGTTCTCTCAATCTCGTGATAACAAAAATCACCTTACTGTTTTAAATATATAGACTAGATGAAACCCGTCAAAACATGACGGACAATGGAAAACAAAATTACTGAAGAAGCTTCTTATATAAGTTACATTCTTTGTACGATTACTTTTTAGCACTATTGCAACTTTAAGGGCGTCAAAAGATAGCACTCTCAGCATTGCAATATATTGCTGGTCATGACTGAAAACGTGATTAGGTCATCATCATCTTGCACAGTTTCCAGCCACTGGCCGGGTCTGTTTGGAACACAAGTCTCTCCAACGTCTTCTGTCTTCCCACCATCTCTCAGCCTCCACCCTTGTCCAGTCTTCTCCTCTCTTCTTCACGATTTCTTCCTCCCCCTTCAGCCACCTGTCTCTCGGTCTCCCTCTTGGTCTCTTTCCTTCCCACTTCGTCTCGTGTATCCTGCTGGGTATCCTCTTCTCCTCCATTCGTTTTACATGTCCATACCATCTAAGTCTAGATTTCTCTATACCAGTCTGTAATGGTTCATCCTTCATTAATTCTCCGGTCCTCTCATTTCTTATTCTGTCCATCTTTGTAGCTCCAATACTGCTTCTCAAGAACCTCATCTCACTGGCCTGTATTTTGCTCTTCTCCCTTCCTTTCATAACCCAGGTCTCCGAGGCATACGTCAGGATAGGGACATTGTACGTCCGATATATGATCTTTTTGCTGTTCTGAGGGACATTCTTGCTCCATAACATGCTTCTCACACTCCTCCGGAATGCTTCTGCCTGTCTCCCCCGCTCATTTATTTCTCTATCGTTTCTTCCATTCTCTTGTATCAGGCTTCCCAGATACTTGAAACTCTCCAATTCCTTCGGCTGTTCCCCACCAATTGTTATTCCCGTTGTGGTTCTTTCCTTCTTCCTTGTTGTGATCACCATCTCACTCTTATTTATGCTAAATTTTATCCCATAACCTTGTATTATTCCTTCCCACACGTCCAACTGTTCCTGTACCTCCTCCTCCTTGTTCCCCCAAATCATCAAATCATCTGCAAGCACCATTGCTTTCATCTTTCCTTCCCCAATTACTTGTGCCACTCGGGTCATTATGTCATCCATCACCATAATGAAAAGTAACGGTGACAGTGCACTTCCTTGTTTCAGGCCGTTTCTCTGTTCCAACCAGTCCGATCTCTCTCCTCCCACTTTCACACAGCTCACGCTTCCCTTGTACATCTCCTTTATCTTCCTTATAGTCCATTTTTATATTCCTCTATCCTCCAGGGACTTCCATACTTTGTTTCTGCATACACTGTCAAATGCTTTCTCAATGTCCAGGAAGGCCATCAGTAGATCTGTTCCATACTCGTAGTGCTGTTCTTGTAACTGCCTTACAGCAAAAATCAAATCCACTGTGGACCTTCCTGATCTGAAGCCATGTTGTTCTTCCCTCATCCCTCCTTCTATCCTTGTCCTAATTCTCCTTTCCAAAACTTTCTCAAACAACTTTGCACAATGACTCATCAGTGTTATTCCCCGATAGTTTCTGCATTCTGTTCCACTACCTTTCTTGAAGATCGGGACAATTATTCCCTTTTTCCAGTCCTCTGGGGTCTTCCTTTCCTTCCATGCTGTCTTCATCACTCGGTACAACCATTGTATCCCCTCCTCTCCTGCTGCTCTCACCATCTCCACACTCAACTCATCCACACCCGGTGCCTTCCCTCCTTTCATCTTCCTCACTGCATCTTCCACTTCTTTCCATGTTAAGTCCTTTTCTGTTTGCAGTTCATCTACTGTACCTCTTCCCCGATTTCTTGCCCCTCGCCGTGGTTTCCATTTGGGTTCAGGAGTTCTTCAAAATATTATTTCCACATTTTCTTCAGTTCTTCCCTATTTTCTATCTCTTGTCCCCTTTTGTTCACCATTCTAACATAATCCGTAGGATCCTTCCGCCTCTTATTCTTTACCATCCCAAACAGGACCTTTTTTGCACCTTCACTATCCTGCTGGTCATGACTGAAAACGTGATGAGGTAAATAGCCCAATACGTTCAAGAGTTTCTCCTTGAGCTTGATTGATTTTGATAAAGTAGGCCGAGCGAATAGGACATTGTTGCCTATTAAAAGAAAATGTACTGTAGGCTACCTGTAAGTGTTTTATCGGAAGGTGTTAAATCAAGTCGTAGGATTTGAGCTCTCTGCCTAATATTACTGCACCTATTATATCCGAATCCAAGCGATTTCTTACAATTAATATATTACCATATATGAATCCTTGGGAAACAGTCAGATTTCTAAGAAGCATATCTACGGCTTAAACGTTCGAAGTATGTGGAGGCGAATCTCTTAATTCCAAGGAATTGAAAAATTCAATAATAGGGAAATGAAGTAGCTGGCTTTCATCTTCAGTATCCAATCTGTTAACGCTGATGTATGTGTTTGAACTGCTGGATATAAGTTCAATGACTTTTAAATTAATATCATTACATTGTTGCAGCTTGGCAAATATTTTATATTCCAGCAGATCAATTTTACCCTCACAACAGTAAAGACCAAAGTAACCACACATAGATTTTACGAAAGAGAAATACAATGTAGAAAAATGTTTACATTTGATCGTCAAGGACCTTACAGTACACTGTATTGCATAATATCTGGAATTGCTTCTGAAATGGCCTATTTATATTGGATTTTAAATGTGGCTTCGTATTATTCGATAACACTATAGTGTCCTGCAATAACGGAGCCGCTAAATATTAAATGGCAAATAATACTTCCATTGCCGAAATCAACTACGTAGTTAGACTCAGTACTCTAAACAAATAATCATTAAACAATTGTCTTATACAATGAAGTTCAACATGACCGTCCAGAGACTTTCATACTCAAGTTGGTTGGTGAGGAGAATGCGATGAGACTGATCGCTTAAAATAAATTCCTTATAATTGTTCCTGCCAGCGAAATTTTTGCGATAGCTTGAAAACGCAGCTCAGAATGACGTTCTTCATTTTGTTATAAACAGTACGAAACTGCTCTAAATAAGCAATTTCCATCACCTGTTATAGGTTATGGCAGTACATTTTGCAGGGGAACATAGAATGACTTCACCAACTACTGGAATGACCATAGGCCTATACTCAATACTCACTTCGATAGTCACCCTAATGGAGGCAGTTTTTGAATTCTATGTCCCGTGCATGTCAAAAATCGTATTAACACATGGAGGCCCACCTATTCTTGTCTATCGCCCCGGAGACCCGGGTTACATTTCCTGCTCTGCCAAGAAATTTAATTCTGGTCTCAGGGCAAAATCGGGGTACATTCAGTCTCTTGAGGTATAACTAAGAAGAGGAAGGTTTAATTCCCACCTCGACAATCTTAGATGTGGTTTTCCGTGGTTTCCCACTTCCACTTAAGGCAAATACCGGGATGGTTCCTAACTTAAGGCCTTGGCCGTCTCCTTGCCATTTACCACCTTAATTACAAATACACACAGTAATGCAGCCATCACAATAACACAGGTTATCAGAAGAAAATTTCACACATACACACCCAAGTACACGGGGCTGAGTGACCAAGATGTCGGATTCCTTCAAACGAATTATATTTGCCAAGTGTCTCTCATGGCGAAAGCAATTGTGGAGACGCGCGAGTGCCTGGAAAACTACTTTTATTTTCTTTAATATCGACGATGCATAATTATAACTTTTAGTCTAGGACGCTAATAACTTGACCACCGAAGCATTGGGAAGAAATTGCAATATTAAGGTACATAAACAACCTAGCCTACACATTCAACTGTCGGTTAATGTTCCTCAACATTTCCCTTCTTTAATATTCCCCTCCTTTATAATTTTCCATCACGTGAAAACATGCCATGTCTTGTGTTCTAAATATATCGATGCAATGGTGTTGCCATCTGCTGTCAGTTAATGGAACTATATGGGCGAATTACTGCCATCTGTTGTCAGTTATAGGAACTGATTGCAGATATTTAAACGGCGTACTGCGGACAACAGTTTGCTCTTTTGATCACATACTGCAATGCAATGCAATGGTAAAACGAAAATAAAACGTATTTAGAGGGAATGTAGAAATAAGTATCTTTAACAGACATAAAACCTTACTATTACTCCTCGATTAAACCATTAAACAATGGTAAAAAAAAAAAAATACTGGCGAGGCGTAGGATCGAACCGGCGCTTCTGGGAACGACAGCCAGTCGCCTTAACCACATGGCTACTCACGCACTCATGTTTAGCAGCAGACGCAACCATTCATTATATACAAAAGCCGCTGTTTGAAGGAAATAATCAATTTCATTATCCAAATAAATCAATGTTGCACATTCGTATACGTTCATACTGTTATTATATTTTATTGTCAGAACTTGGTTAATGTATGTTTTCAATTACATGGAAGCTTATTAAATAACTTACATTTTAATGGACTTCTCACCGCCATTTTGTCATGACCCCAGGCGGATTGTGCGCATGCGTGAGGGCCTAGAATTCTGCTATTTTCTATATTAATTTAAAAATATACCGTAATATATTTGTTTATTTTAGAGACACTCTGCAAATCTGCATGCCAAGAGCTTTCGTTAGAATGTCTTACGAAGCCAATCGGTTAAGTCGTTTTCACAATCTCGTGTGTACAAAAAACAGCTTAGTGTTTTAAATATATAGATTCTTCGACACGTGTGTATGTGACTGAACTCCTCCTAAACGACTGAACCGAATTTTAATGGAATTTGGTATGTATATTAGGGTGGGTCCATGTATGGTTTAGATTCACAATCGGACCCGGTAGGTGGAATGACCACAATTTTAGAACCACAATTAACACACAATTTTAGAACCACAATTAACACACAATTTTAGAACCACAATATACAGTCAAAAACAGTCGTCATGGAAACCACTAGCCTTGGCCTTCGTGAAAGCTGATGTCTTTGGACGGTTTGTCTCTGTACGTTAGAGCCACCTGGTCGCAACCTGTGCAACTACCGCCATTACATACACTCCGCCCGTGGCGAAAAGTTGTGTTTTATACCAAAGGTGGCAGTGATGTCGAATTCTACTGTTTGTCTCTGCACGTCAGAGCGTTTCAAAGTCCCGTATGCGTTCATATACCATTCATCCGATTGCCATGAAACTTGGGTGATATGTTGAGTGAACTCCAGGGAAGGTGCTTGGCTTAGTAAAACCATTTTACAATAGGTAGCGCACGAGTAGATTCAAAAAATGTGTGACGGCACGCGAATCATTTCAACAAAGTACCGTATGCGTCCATATACCATTTATCCTATTGCGATGAAACTTTGGTGAATTGTTGTGTACACTCCGGGAAATGTTTCTGTCTTAGTAAATCCTGTTTAATAAGTAGCGCACGAGTAGATTCAACAAATGAGCGACGGCGCGCGAATTGTTTCCACAATGTCCCGTATGCGGTCATATATCATTCATCCGATTGCGATCAAACCTTGGTGAATCATTGAGTACACGCCAGAGAAGGTTTCAGGCTTAGTAAATCTATTTTACAATAGGCAGCGCATGAGAAGATTCAACAAATGAGTGACGACGCGCGAACCGTTCCAACAAAATCCTGTATGCGTTCATATACTATTCATCGATTGCGATGAAACTTTGATGAGTAGTTGTGTACACTTACGTGAAGCTTTCTAACTTAGTAAATCCATTTCACAGTTGGTAGAGCACGAGTAGATTCAACAAATGAGTGACTGCGCACGAATCATTTAAACCAAATCCCGTATGCGTTAAATGCCATTTATCCGTTTGCGATGAAACTTTGGAGAGTTATTGGGCACGCTCCAACGAATGTTTCTAAATTAGTTAATTCAATTCACGATAGTTTAGAGGCAGTTAACAGAAATTGAAAAAAATATTGTGTATCCAAAAGCACCTCAAGAAACAAAGTTACAACACTTCCATTGATTGGCAGGACAACGTCTGCCGGGTCAGCTTGTATTTAGATAAAAACTAACTTTTTCAGCGGAATGTGTGTAAGTTGTATTGAAAATGTGTCAATGTTATCTTGTGATTTCTGAGTGGTATTTGTTGCTGTTGGGAGCTATGGATATGGAACATCCTAAGGTAACCAACAATGCTAACATATATCCAATGTAAATAATATCAATGCTAAAATAGATTTGGACTTTGTGAAGTTGCCAAAGCAAGAAATGTAAATGGTGTATTGCATTACTTCTGACATGTATGTTCTAGTGGGAAGATGCTCTGTATTTAAGTGTCCTTTGGATTTGGTAAGTATAGTGCCGTTTTGATACATTTTCTTCGACCTTAATGAACCCATGGTAAGAGCGGTTCCGGGGTGGATATACACATCGTGAGAGAAGGGTGTGTGGTTTTTAGTGGGTAAGAGCCCCACACACTTGAAGAGTGCGGACCCTCTTCAAGCGTCTGTATGCAGATTTTCCACAATCCCTCGTAAAAAAAAGACGGTAAGTTGGTTCTTGTTTTAAAGTACAATAATTTGTAGTTTTCATTGAGATACCACTGTCGTTTTCATGCATTCTATGTCTAAATCATATTTGGTGAGATAGGTGTTATTCATGTGGTTGTGGAGCAAAGTAAAATCTTACGTGTGTATAGCTTTCAGCCGAATCGTAGCCTATATTGGATAACATTTGTGTGGATTGACGCAAATAAATTTTATTGCAACCAGTATACCAATTGTTACCATTGCATAAATCCAACGAATATTTTTAAATATAAACACATATTTTAATTGTGTCACGGTGGTGAATGACCACGCTGATCGATTCCTATTAAATTACGATCATCATGTGTGCAAATATTAGCGGGTACATTTCTAATATTTTATGTCCCTATGTATACTCTAAATAGTATTGTGAACATATATTTGTTGTCATTGTTATATTTATGAAGTGTAATACCATCTTGTCTGTGAAGAGAAAGCCTATTCTCGTTGAAATTTCAGTGGAATGGAGAAGAAATATGTTCAGATGAAATTTTTGAAATGGTCGTTGAGTTAAAACGTACTAATGTTATTTTAGTGATGTTTGAGTTATTAATACTCCAGGAATGTTAATATTTAAGTGTATTGAAATTGATGTGTGTTAATAATTATTTTTACTATATAAACTCGCCCGCATAGGAATTACCATACCGTACTCTAGTTTTAAAATATTTAGATTTAATATACAGTCATTTATGATTCTACAAGATGGTTCGCATCATTGTGATAGCCTTCTGTGTAGTTTTGATACAAATATTGCATATATACTGTAGTGAAGAGTAATTGTTGTCCTCATTTTTGTATTGTGAGCATAGTTGCGCAATATTATTAAATGTATAAGGTACGTACAAAATCTATTGGAAACATATGGTTGTTATAATTATATATTTACACAATAACGTTCGACATTCAGTGTTACGTATGACAGAGATTTTACTGTATAGAGAGCAACTGTGGCGCAGGTATATCAAGTATAATTCAATGTTATCAAATCAGCCATTATGATCAGGTTACCCCTCCAACAATACCTTAGGATTATTTTAACCTTTAATATCGTGCTTGTCACAATTTGTGAATTAGGAATTTGAAGCCTCTTCTTGGAAGCAACACTGTTAACCTTCTGTTAATACAAATAATAAGGATGCAGGAATTAATTTAGTTTCAGCCAAGTCAAGACCATAAAAGAAGCAGGCTTATTGCTATGGTGTTAGTATGAAGAATACAAAATAATGTAAAGCTGCCTCTTTTGTCAAGTGTAATGATCGTTTCAATAGCTTATACTCAACCTTATTGAACCTTTGGAAAGTTGTTTCGAGTTATAAAGTAGTATTGTATTATCATTGTTATATAGCGTATTTGTCGAACAGTGTTGATAGTAGTAGTAGAGTTGGCCTAGTCGTATTGTTCATATCATTATGTACAATGTTAACGTACGGTTACTATAAATGTCATATTTGTGTGGTTTCATTGCAATACTTTTATTGTGTGTTTGTTTAATGTTAGTGAATAATTATATTTGTTGGTATTGTTACACGATTATTATTTTCTTAATGAGTTGTCAAAAGAAAATATATATGAAAATATGTTGTAGTCTTAGTTGTGACATGTGTTATTTCCACTCTCAATATATGCATATGTCTGTGAGGCAGTTGAAAAGTATACATGTTGCCATTTTTATAAGGGTCGGATTGCCTCTCTATTCCACCCCTTAAAACTCCAATAACTAGCTAACATTTTGGCATTGTGGTATTTGGATTATATCTCACAAATATTATTAGAAACGTATCGTACTGTGATGTTTGTATGATTTTGTCGCTAATATTTTCATATATAAATGTACTGTACATGCTGGAAAAATTATTATAATTTTTGATATTGTTGGGTTCCCACCCCCTTTGCTGTAATAATAAAACCCCTGGCACTACAGCCCTTGAAGAGCCTAGGCCTACCAAGCGACCGCTGCCCAGCCATTTGGGTGCAGATATTGGGGTGACGCGTGGTCAGCGCATCGGGTCCCCTCAGCCCTTTATCTTGGTTTTCGTGACCGGGGCGCTGCCTCGCTGTCAGACAGCTACTCAATTGGCCTCACGAGGCTGAGTGCACCCCGTTCCAGCCCTCACGTCAGTTTCTAAAATTTCTGACGGAGCCGGGAATCGAACCCGGGCCCTCCGGATGAGAGGCAGGCGCGCTACCCCGACACCACAGGGCGGCCCCTTTGCTGTAATGGCAATCTATAATTGTCATCATTGTGATATTTGTGTTGATGTACCGTACAATATTTTCTTGTGTATATGAATATAATTTGGTGCATTACATATGTTCTTATAACTGTTCTATGTGAATGATTTTGGTGCACAGAAATATTTCCATGTAATGTATGTGTAAGACAGATGATTTTTTCTCAGAAAAGGAGCACTTACACAGGAACGAACATCAATTACAAATTGAAATGCCAACAATCCTGCCTTTTTAAACCGGGTAGTAATCCCATCTATTGAAACTTTACATTGCCATTCTTAATTTCTTTGCTTCATTTTACCCGTTGGTGTGGAATTTATTGCAGGTTGGAATCTAAATTTGGCCCATTCCACGTTTACCAACTTTGGTGACATTCTATAATACACATAATAAGATTGGACTTGGTAAAGTTAAATAGGCAAAACCTGGCAATGTCTTTCTTTTAATACCAACAAGAGACAAGTGAAGGAAAGCTACCTGCACACAAGTATCTTGTGAATTTGGTAAATATAGTGCGTATTTCAAATACTATTACATTACCATTTAGTACCTATGGTAAGTTGGTTCATGGTTTAAAAAAGTTTGTATTGTGTTATTTGAGAAGATTGTGATACAACGTGTACAACTATTCAAGGGAATATATAGTTGCCAGTTTGACAACAAATGATTCTGATGAACATTCATTTTGCATAAAAATGATGACAATGTAAACGTAATATAGTTAATCATTATTTTAATTGAGTTTATATAATGATTCATGAATTCGTATGTGAATGTGCAAATATATATACGTTTTACGGATATTTGTGTGCTGCTGTTACTGATCATTAACACACATTAATGTTTAAGTTGTAGTGTAAACGTATTCCTGTCACTACGTAGTTTGAATGGTTTTGACACACAATATATTTTATGTATGTTTGTGTGCAAGTGATAGTCTACAGTCATATAGTTGTTACCATTGCGACATTTGTGTGGTTTCTAAAATTAAATTTTAGTTTCTCTGCTACGCCAATGTAATATGCCATTGTTTGCATTTACAACTTCTTTATTTCATGAATCGAAAATGTAATGTTACTTTTGTTTCAGAAGTTTAATTATTCAGAAGGAGATTCCTAGTAAATTACTTTAAATACATAGTTCTGGTGCATGTCGCTGTCATGTACTCAATATGTTTGGCTCATGCATTATACATTTCCTTCATTTTCAGATATTGACGTTGCGATATTTTACAACAAATTTTTACTTTAACGGACCTTTAAAATAGTTTTCTAGTTTCAGGACTGCCCAACTCATGCTGGTGGAGAGGTCACAATGATGGGGAACTTGGATGAGTAGATGTGGATTAAGCGACCTTCAGGAATGCATCGGGAGAAGTGACCACGAAGCTGCCTCGTAACAAGACTGAGGATCATCAGCAGTGAAATATGGACTTCCAACTGCAATACATTTTCGGAAGAGATGTCCAAGAATACAACTACATAAAAGACAGTGATCATTGACAAATATGAATATTGGAAAGTGAGTTGACACGTGTGTAGGAGGCATCAAGAAAATAGTGCTACTTTATAACAGGACTGATAAGAAATATGAACTGTGAGCGAAGTGACATTGGACAAATCCGTGCAATACTTCCAGGAAGAAAATACATCTTGAGCGAGGTTTTACCGTGGGTTTCCCTCGTTCGTTAAGGCGAATGTCGGGATGTAAGAATGACCCACGGTTGCTGTATCTCTCAGTACAAGTAATTAAATACAGCAAGAAACACACTTGTTTTTATTGAAAATGTTCCTTCATACAAACGACTTTCTTTCAGATGGTAGATCTTTATATCTGTGAATCCCAATTCACCATTATCTACGTTCTAATCGAGTAGGTGGATCTTGTTGACCCACGAAAAAACCTTGGTCTGCACGATACGCTCTGTCTCATAGTAGTCGATGATGCGGTAGCTGCTGATCGCGTCATCCGCTTTATGGAAAATTATGAATTTGGGCGTCCGTTCCGAATTTACAGGTGCAGTATTATGTGGCTCAAAGAACGTGGGTACTTCTTGATTTGAAATCTTATTTTATTTATTTTTTAAGTTAGGTTCCTTTACTCCGTACATTTTGTTGATCTTATTCTTCTCGTCTTTATTGGCATAAGGTTGTGCTTTGTTCTTTATTGATATAAGGCCATGTTTCCCTCTTTAGGCGTTCACTTTAACATTTTAATTTATCATAATTAATGATACTGGTCGTAGACTACCTCAAAATTACATAATCTTTATGAAGTTAATACCTCTTTATCAAATAAAATCATGGCAACAACCACTACCAAAATACATATTATTACGATAACTCAATAATAGCCGAGTTATTTTAGAGCGCTTTGCAACATTGAAGCAAATAATAGAGAAACTCAAGTTAATTTTTGAAATACGGTATTGTGATCTTGCAAACTAAATATTAAAAAAACACATGTTCATCAACGAAACGCGACTAATAAACCCAAAATGCCAGTCAAATGAGTCACTCTGAAATAACATATTCTTCATGTTATTATATTTTTTCCAGCATGATTTTACATTTGGAATCAAACTATTATATTTTGTAATTACTCAAGTGAGTATATTATATCGTAAACGTCCACTAAGGAATGATGTTGATATATTCAGGTTATAAAGGGATGTAGTCCTGCATTTCATGAATATTAATATCTCATGAGTGGTTTCATTTGGAGATATTTCGGCATATTAACTAATCATTAAAAACAAACAGACACATATCTAAGTGGTTTTCGATCTGGTGTATATTTCGAGGTGAAAGGGGGTGAAAAGTGGTGGTTAAAGGATTCCTAACGGTGCGTGAATCTCTGAAACGACAAGCGAGAGAAGTTTCAAACTAAGGGGAAAATGCTCGTTGCTTTAGTTCGTAAATTCATTATTACAATGAGTGCCCAACAATCAAATCAATTAACTTCAATTTAAGTGAAGGCAATTTTAATTCTACTCAAGTAAATATACAGTATTCACCACAACTCTTAGGAGAAACAAATTCAGTAAGTAAGAGCAAGTCACAAAGTGCACATATTTTCTGAATGTAATGGTGTTGGTTGAGACTGCTGCAGTATACTGTAATATGAATGTCATTGACACGAATTTCCAATTGTAGGCATCGTAAGTTATGGATTATACGTATGTTCATATCTGAAAGGAACATATTTTACTTGGTTCTATTGAACCTGTCTCTTGGTAAGTTGATAAATCAGTAGACAATTCTTTACTTTGCATTCATGTAACTTTGGACACATAGTTTCCATTGCTAAATGTGTGTTGACGTGAGTTATCTTGGGTAACGGTAAAAACTTATATTTACTAGTCCGTTATATCAATACAGCTGTCACCTCTTCAAAGACGAAATGGAATTTAGATGTGAGTCGACTGAAGAAATTGATCTCAGAGGAATAAAACAAGTAGTTCCGTGACGAACTAAAGAGCCTACTTTTCTTAAAATGTAAGATTCATACCAATGGTTGATCTACGAGAATGTAGACCTATCTAGAATAATAACTATTGATTATACTAACAATTATGTTTTGCTCAAAATGTAGCCTACCTGAAACATTGTACCCCGATAGAGTTATTAGTTAGTTGGTAAGACTGCTACCTCTGAAAATGCACTCAATGAAATCCCTTACGGCATACATTGTTGATATAAATTTGTTAGTTATCCATTAAATGTTATGGAGGTTACATGAAGTTAAACATTGAACCTATCACACCTCGTAGGAACACAGTGGCATCACTGTCTGATATATTAAGACTAGGGCTAAACATATGGTGAGCATTTATCTACAGTTAGCAGCCCTGGTGAATCCGAATATATATCGACTTATATCCCTTAGAACGTACTTTACACAATCGAAATTTGATTGATCTCTGTTAGTATGGAAGTTACATGAAGTTGAACATTGTGCCTATACGCTTGCATTGAATTATGTTGGTGTTACAAACTTAGAGTATTTGCCTTACACATATTGGACTTCCAGTACACTGAATTTTAAGTGTGTCCCGTACACATATTCCTAGAAATCTAGGGTTCAAACGTTTTAGGTAGATTTCATTAGAAAGTTAACTATTGGCATGGGTACCATGTTTCGACTTCCGGGAAAAATTCGATAGCCTATTGTAATGGTTATTAATGCCCCATGTTGGTAGCGACAAATGTAATGGTTTCTTTCGCCCTCACGTTGAGCGACAAGTGTAACGTTTTGCTAGCCCCTAACGTTGAGCGTACAATGTGGCATTTTGGCTAGCCCACACTGTTGGGAGATAAATGTAACTGTTTACCTTTGCCTAAGCTATGTTGTTTTAATGGGCGCCAAGACCTCAATGCAATGTTGAAATCTAAATTTGTATTTAACAACGTCTAGCTCTGGCAGAACACCTTCAAGAACCTATTCACTCAGATCGTGGTATGATTTGATCATTAACCCAACAAACAATTGTATCAGGAGAAGGAATTGGTCTATATCTAATGCTACCTACTGAAAGCAAAGATTGCATTGTAAAAGAAATGAATTTATTATATAAAACAAGTATAGCAAAATTAATAATAATAATAAGTACAAAATTTAAATTGGAGCGTTGTGATTTGAATATTACCGATAGAAAATTACGTGAAAACGGAGTCTGATAAATTGATTTTACTCTTATTTCCAAGCTATGAAGTTACTGAAATATGAAATGTAAAACAAAGAAAAATGAGAGATTGCGTATTTCTGCGTCATTTGCGCTTACCATTGGAAATTGCCAAGGCATTTCCCTCGTACTTGCTGATGCTGTGAGCTTCCCACAGTCTCCTGGACGTCGTCATCTCCGTCGGAATTTGATGATATTCTGGTAGATTAGATAATTCTATGGTCCGTACCTCGGACCCAAACACTCGTACAACCGCACTGGTTAAGTTTTGCAAAAGTTAGTCTTCAACTCCACTGAACATCGGAGCGACACGCACTTGCAACCGTACTCCGCAAGTTCTACACAGATAGTCCTCGTTTCACCGAACATCGGAGCGTCCCCCGCGTATAACCATACTCCGCAAGTATTTCACAGATACTCCACGTTCCACGGAACATCGGAGCGACTCCCGCGTATATCCACACTCGGCAAGAACTATACAGATTGTTCGCTCCACGGAACATCGGAGCGACTCGCACGCGCATCCATACTCCTCAAGTATTTCACAGATAGTCCTTGTTTCACGGCGCGTCGAACGATATATGCACACGTTGGCTCCCCCACTCTTCAGCCGGCTTCAGCTTGCGTGGTCCTCACTGATTGGTTGACCCACCGCTAGTTCCCCTCCTCTGGTTTCTTTACACTCGGTGCGCGAGAGGGAGAAGTCGTTTTCCGTTCCAACAATTCGCCTTTGCTAGACCTTGCGACCCAAGATTGCGTCATGCTTCTCGACAAGATTAAGCGTGTACTTGAAATCCCAGTGAGTCACGTCTCTCGATATACCCTAACTGACGAAAACTCCGTAAAATTCCGTAATCAGATAATTTTCTATGATATCGTCGTTCGTAATAATTTGCTGGATAGCGTTTTCTAAGACATAGAAAACCTATCTGAATGCTAATAATTTTTATAAAATGCTCCGAAAATACCTAAATAATAATTATAATAAATTAATAATAATAATAATAAATTAACATGAAAAATTCTCTTGGCTGAACAATTTGCCGCGTAAATAAATATAGAATGGCTTCCTACTGACTTATGCCAGTTGCATAAAACCCCTCGAAAAACACGTTACATATTCGCCTCGGATCATCGGATGATTTACCGTGACGACGGTCCATTATCCGATTATCCCAGACACGTTAATAATCCCCATCCAAAATACATATTACATAAATGAAATCACCCTAAATTACAGATATATACACTCATAATTTTTCTTCACGCACTTTGCGTCAAAGTTTGTTGTCACTATGGATTGCACTTTGCAACCAGTCCAATGTTTTACATATGGAATAGTGTTCCACGGATATTTCCGCCTCTCAAATTTCTCTATGTTGGAGAAATAGACATAATTAATGTGTGAGCACTATGTATTTATGATGTCATATCACACGCATTGAAGGTGTTCTGATATATTTATATCACCATAGAACTTCCTAATTTCACTGGAGGTCCCCTCCTTATGGTGACATTTAATTCCACTTATCACTGAGCACACGATCACACTATTGTGGCAGCGCCTCGTGACCATAATACTTAATCTCTCTTTAAAGTAGATTAAATTAATATTGACTTCTGAAAAAAAAACAGTAAATGCGCATTACATATAACACCAAATATTTCTGTGCCGTAATCGCCCTGTCTTGTTAAATTCCCGTTAACCATATTCTACTTAATACTAGTTCTCAACACAGACCATTTCTCCTCACACAAATAATACCATTGTACAAATTATCTTAAATTACACACTTACAAATCTTACATGGCGAGGCCGTAAACAGAAATCACGTGTGCTGATATGTATGAGTTTCATGAAGGACTGTCTCGCATTCTGATGGCCCATCTTTTATCTCGTGGACGCCTTAAGCTAACAAGCCCTATACAAGCGCTCCCCCATCTCTTGGAGATAAATGGGAACCCATCAGCGCTGCCAAAATGGCCTTGGTGCATCGAGACAATTTAGTGCTCAACAGCATCCGACAATCCCGTCATATTTCCCTGTACCTTAAAAACTCTCATTTACTTCCATACTACCCCCCTGTGTGACTTCTGATACGCCTGCCTTAAGACCAGATCCTCCCACGCACCAAATACCACACTTACTCATTTGATAGGCACTCATTTGATAAACACACTCACTTTATGACACATATTTTCGTAGACTATGTATATTATACGTCCCGTATAATCTGTTTCCCTCACTATTCTCCAGCACATATGCTGTTTTGCCAATACGTTTGGAAACTATAAATGTTACTGCGTCACCTGCTTCCAACCTTGCAAGTGGCTCCCTTAAAATGAACGTCATCACGTTGCTCTACCTAGCATATTTCTCAGTGTCTGTAACGATGCCCTGTTGCTACTGTCCACCCATGCTAACCCTACCTTCCTATGGTGTCACACCTCTACTCGACACACTATGACCTAAAAATGTCACCTCTGACTGACAGAATGACGACTTAGACAGCTTCAAAGTGAACCCTGCCTGATCTAACTTCTGAAAAACTATATCTAAATGACGTAGATGCTCCTCAAAACTGCGTGAACTAATTACCATATCATCAATGTAAATGGTTACAAACTCTCCTGTGTCATCCCCTAATGCGATGTTTAAAGCCCTAATTAAAGCTGCTGAACTAATCCTTAACCCATAAGGTGTTCTACAAAATTGATAAAGGTTATATTTATGACTAAAAGCTGTAAATGGTCTATCTTCGTACATAAGTGGCACTTGCCAAAAACTGGAACTCAAATCTACACAAGTGAAATACTTCTTCCCCTCAAATGTTTGCATTAATTCCTCTATTGACATAGATTTCAGCTGATCTGAACTAATTCTACTGTTAACCAAACGGGCGTCTAAACAAATACGAACAGTGCCGTCGGTCTTGGGTACCGTGATCAAAGAATTAACATATGGACTGTTCGAGTGCTCAATAATCCCATCTTCAAGCATCTGATTAATTTGTGCCTCAACTGCACTCTGATAAGCGAAAGGTACAGGATATCTATGTCCTGTGAATACTGACCTATCAATAACGTTCAATGAATGTGTATAGCAATTGGCCATACCAATGCGATCCTCAAAAACTCTCCTATTACACAATAACACATCATAGAGCCGAACACATTGTTCCACCTCTATATTACCCTGAAATGCAGCCTCACGTAACGAGTCCTCTAGACTTCCGTTCGTAATCACACTGCCCACAAAACATGGAGAACCCCGCTCTACGGCTGGCGATATCTCATTTAAAGTACAAATCACACCTACAATACTACTCCTCTGAATATGGTCATTGAACGCTACTTCTACTTCAGAATCTCCCCATTTAAATTTCAAACTCCCTACATCATAACATAAGTTACCAGACACTCTACTTAGCCACTCTGAACCCAAGGTAACACTGAATACTAAATTTGGAATTACAAGGCAAATCTGCTTCTCTACATGATTATTAATTTTAATGTCTACTAAAACTTGCTTAGAAATTACTTTAGACCTCTTCCCAACAGCTGTGATAACAAAAGTGCTTTTAATTGGCATCTCCTCAAAATTTACTCCAGTTCCTTTCATTTTATCATAAAATGCACTACTTATGCAACTCTTCATACAACCACTATCAATTAAAACATCTGTGTACGCCTCGGACACGTTAAATTTAACTATGGGGCTCTTACTAACCACTTCCTGAATAATACCTTCATCATTTAGTTCATGTAATAATTCATTTCTTACATTTAGGTCATAGGGTTCCTGTATAATTGTATGGACAGGGCATGCTACAGACTGAGATTCTGACCTTACTTCGCAGCCTGGTTCGCGTTTAAAGAACCGCTACAGCTGGCCGTAGTACTACTAACTACTGAACTGGTCTGGATGTTCTGGGCTGTGTTGTCATTGTTTTGCTGTATATTACTACCCCTAGGCTGTCCTCTTCCTTGACCCCTATTCTGGTTGTAATTATTGTCATTATAATTTCTCCCTTGATTTCCCCTGAAATCATTGTTTCTCCCTTGATACTGATTCCCATAGCCATTTCCTCTGTTCTGATTTAGCTGATTATTATTATTCCTATTTTGAGCGTTGGCCCCTTCGCCACCGTTCCCTTGAACTTCCTGATGCCTGGCTTCATTAGGTCTATTATTATTATTACCCTGGTTCCGATTGAAATTGTCCTCATAACCCCCTCTCCCTAGTGCATCAAATGTGCTTAACAAATTTTCTACTTGTGATATAGTCTTTACATTCTGGATACAAGCAGCCTCCTTGATCCTATAGGGAAAGTGCCTAAGTAGCAACCTTACCACATCACTTTCCTCCTTCAAGCCATCAAGATATTTACACACTAATACCTGCCCTAACAAGTATTCGGTCATGGTGGAGCTTCCTTTAGGGTTATATTTACCACACACTACTCCCTCACGATGCTGCGACTGAATAACCTCATTCCAGAACTTTTCACAGAATTTCATTTTAAAATCATTGATATCAGTAAACTTGTCTCTGTAGACAGCAAACCAATTCCTCGTTTCCCCCACAAACACTTGTTCTAAAATTTCAACTACCTGGCACCACTCAATACTACCATTTTCCAACCTTTCCCCGAATTTATTTTCTATAGTGTTCATGAACTCCATTGGGCACCCCTGTCGATTGCTGAACTTACCCAGTTCTACCTCCCTGTGTGTGCTATTCACAAAAACTGGCCTATTCTGACTATTTTCTTGCCTGATCCTAGCTTTTAATTTTAATTCTAATTCTGCGATTTTCTCCTCAGCCTTCCTCTCAATACTGTTTACTGTTAATTTAATGTTTCCTTCTGATTCTTCTACTTTATCATATAGCTTTGCTTGTTTCTCCTCAATCTTGCTAATGCTCTCTCTATTACTCTCTCTTAAATCATTTACTTCTGCAACTATTTGTGAGTGGACTTTCTCAATTCTACCCCCCAGCTGTTCCTTAACCTCTTTAGTTGCTACCTGAATTTTGTCAATTTCTCCCCCCAATTGCTTTTTGACCTGCTGTGTTTCCAGTTGTACTAGTTCTTTTAAATTTTCAGCCTGTGTACTGATTCTAATTTCTAACTCCTCCTGTACTTTTCCTAATTTCTTGTCTACATCTGCAATGATCTCTTTAACCTTCTCTTCCATTACTCCTCTGATTTCTCCTCTAATCTGCTCCATTTTCACACTAATTTCCTTGTTGTTCTTATCTAATTTTGCATTATTCTGTTCTAATTTTTTATTTAAAGCTTCTGTACTTTCTTTATTTTCCCTACTGTTTTGTTCTAATTTTGCATTATTCTGTTCTAATTTTGCATTATTCTGTTCTAATTTTTTATTTAAAGCTTCTGTACTTTCTTTATTTTCCCTACTGTTTTGTTCTAATTTTGCATTATTCTGTTCTAATTTTGCATTATTCTGTTCTAATTTTTTATTTAAAGCTTCTGTACTTTCTTTATTTTCCCTACTGTTTTGTTCTAATTTTGCATTATTCTGTTCTAATTTTGCATTATTCTGTTCTAATTTTGCATTTAAGGCATCACTACTAACTTTGTTCTGATACATGAACTCGAGAAGTAAAGTTTTTAATTCTGGTTGGCCGCCTACACTCCCTGTTTCAGTATCGGGATTTACCTCCGCTACCCCGGTACTACCATCACTCGACATACTGCTCGTATCATCACTCTCCCGTTGATGACCACTACGTAACCTCATCTGTCTTTCTTTCTCATCCCCCATAATGATATACACTGATAAAGACAAATAACCCCCAAAATACAGGCACAGAAATATATACCCTTCTCCTTCCACAAATGTTATTAGGTTTTCAGCCCCAAGTTGTCGGCGACAAGTGTAATGGTTATTAATGCCCCATGTTGGTAGCGACAAATGTAATGGTTTCTTTCGCCCTCACGTTGAGCGACAAGTGTAACGTTTTGCTAGCCCCTAACGTTGAGCGTACAATGTGGCAGTTTGGCTAGCCCACACTGTTGGGAGATAAATGTAACTGTTTACCTTTGCCTAAGCTATGTTGTTTTAATGGGCGCCAAGACCTCAATGCAATGTTGAAATCTAAATTTGTATTTAACAACGTCTAGCTCTGGCAGAACACCTTCAAGACCCTATTCACTCAGATCGTGGTATGATTTGATCATTAACCCAACAAACAATTGTATCAGGAGAAGGAATTGGTCTATATCTAATGCTACCTACTGAAAGCAAAGATTGCATTGTAAAAGAAATG
Source organism: Meconema thalassinum (assembly GCA_946902985.2). Classification (NCBI taxonomy): domain Eukaryota; kingdom Metazoa; phylum Arthropoda; class Insecta; order Orthoptera; family Tettigoniidae; genus Meconema; species Meconema thalassinum. The sequence continues at coordinate 225,236,687 of OX336394.1, forward strand.
AATTTATTATATAAAACAAGTATAGCAAAATTAATAATAATAATAAGTACAAAATTTAAATTGGAGCGTTGTGATTTGAATATTACCGATAGAAAATTACGTGAAAACGGAGTCTGATAAATTGATTTTACTCTTATTTCCAAGCTATGAAGTTACTGAAATATGAAATGTAAAACAAAGAAAAATGAGAGATTGCGTATTTCTGCGTCATTTGCGCTTACCATTGGAAATTGCCAAGGCATTTCCCTCGTACTTGCTGATGCTGTGAGCTTCCCACAGTCTCCTGGACGTCGTCATCTCCGTCGGAATTTGATGATATTCTGGTAGATTAGATAATTCTATGGTCCGTACCTCGGACCCAAACACTCGTACAACCGCACTGGTTAAGTTTTGCAAAAGTTAGTCTTCAACTCCACTGAACATCGGAGCGACACGCACTTGCAACCGTACTCCGCAAGTTCTACACAGATAGTCCTCGTTTCACCGAACATCGGAGCGTCCCCCGCGTATAACCATACTCCGCAAGTATTTCACAGATACTCCACGTTCCACGGAACATCGGAGCGACTCCCGCGTATATCCACACTCGGCAAGAACTATACAGATTGTTCGCTCCACGGAACATCGGAGCGACTCGCACGCGCATCCATACTCCTCAAGTATTTCACCGATAGTCCTTGTTTCACGGCGCGTCGAACGATATATGCACACGTTGGCTCCCCCACTCTTCAGCCGGCTTCAGCTTGCGTGGTCCTCACTGATTGGTTGACCCACCGCTAGTTCCCCTCCTCTGGTTTCTTTACACTCGGCGCGCGAGAGGGAGAAGTCGTTTTCCGTTCCAACAATTCGCCTTTGCTAGACCTTGCGACCCAAGATTGCGTCATGCTTCTCGACAAGATTAAGCGTGTACTTGAAATCCCAGTGAGTCACGTCTCTCGATATACCCTAACTGACGAAAACTCCGTAAAATTCCGTAATCAGATAATTTTCTATGATATCGTCGTTCGTAATAATTTGCTGGATAGCGTTTTCTAAGACATAGAAAACCTATCTGAATGCTAATAATTTTTATAAAATGCTCCGAAAATACCTAAATAATAATTATAATAAATTAATAATAATAATAAATTAACATGAAAAATTCTCTTGGCTGAACAATTTGCCGCGTAAATAAATATAGAATGGCTTCCTACTGACTTATGCCAGTTGCATAAAACCCCTCGAAAAACATTCGCGTTTCACATCCCCCAGGCCCCCAAACCACCGACAGATCAAATGTTTACATATAATTTGTGTATACCGTATATATAATAATTTTATTAATGCAGCCAATGGCCATGTACTTATCTTTTCAGGACGGGTCAGGGAAGGGATATTAGAAGGAAATCGGCCGTGGACCTATTGAAAGGAACCGTCCCGGCATTTGCCTGGGGGTGAAAATGGGAAACCACGAAAACCATTTTCAGGACGGCCGAGGTGGGAATCGAACCCACGCTCTCCCGATGCCAGCGAGGCACGATGTAGCGCTTTAGCGCTCTCGGCCACGTATATACGTATATACGTATATCAGTTTCTTATGGACACGATAACTGTCGTAATTTCACACTATATGTATCCCTTTAAAATCTTGGTCGAGTTCGTTAATGAGAAACATCGGTCGAAGGGGGTGAAAATGGGGGTCATTTTTCGAAAAAGTGAAATATCGATATAACTCTCTTAATACGTGCAATATCGAATCCATTCAAGTCTGATAAGTGCCAAAAATGTATGTTTAAAAGGTTTCTTGATAGCACCAACCATTGTCCGAAGGGGTGGGAAAAAGTGGGTTTTTCGGGAAACATTAATCATATCTCTCTTAATAGGCACAATATCAAAACCGTACAAAATGGACAACATTCCCCTAATGATTACCTAAAACTTTTGTCTGAAAGAATTTTTGATATGACCCAGCATTACGCCAACGGATGAGAAAAACAAGAAGTTCCGTGACGAGCTAAAGAGCCTACTTTTCTTAAAATTTAAGATTCATGCCAATGATTAATCTACATGGATCTATCCAGAATAATGACGAAATAAGTTGGTAATATCGAAATTTCCAATTAGTACGAAATATCTGGCATAATGTAGCGTAATAGAGAATTAGAGTTGGCAGCCCTGGTGACTGAATATTTTCTTAGTTCCATCTCTTAAGGTACAGAATACAAAATTTGGTTGAAGTCCAATGGATAGCATGGACGTTACATGCAGTTAAACATTGGATCTAACAGCGCGCGTAAAATCATGTTGGCAGCAATGACATACATATGTTGGTCAGAAATAATCTGAAATAATATGATCTATTGTTGTGTCAATTTTGAATGAAATCCTTTAGTTAGTATAGAAGTTACATGCATTTTAAAATTGGACCTATCAGCAGGCTTAGAATCATGTTGGCAGCACTGGCGTAGGCCTATATTAGTTACTCCAAATTAATCTAGAATGCCAGGTACTATACGTGTGCAAAGTTTAGAGCTATTGGCTTGCATACTTTCTGATATATTGATATTAGGGTAACAAAAATAGAGACAGTATTTATTAACAGTTGGCAGCCCCGGTTACTCTTATGAATCGGCATAGTCATATCTGTTATGGTACACATAGCACACACGAAATTTGGATGAAATCCAAATGATAGAGTAGAAGTTATATGCATTTAAAATTTGGACCTATCAGCAGGCTTATATTCATTTTGGCAACACTGCCATGTATGGCCTCCTGGAAATTAAACTGCAATATTATTATTATCTATACGTGTGCCCATGTATGGCCTCCTGGAAATTAAACTGCAATATTATTATTATCTATACGTGTGCCAATTTTGAAATAGCTCCCATTCATACCATCCAAGATATCCAACATGGAGCTCAAATTTCAATTGCGATTTTTCAGCAGTTTGTAGCACTTACATCATTTAAAATATGGCAGTGAGATATTCAGGTATAGATCTTTACTGCAGCCGTTTAGGAGTTGATAGGGACACACACACACACACCCAGCCAGCCAGCCAGACAGACAGACAGAAGGACAGACAGACACACATTTGCCCGATCTCATAAGTCTACTTTTTCCTCATTTTTGCAAAATGTGAAAAGTAGGCTAATAATTTCGGAATTATAAGAAAATGCCAAGAGCCATCAGAGGTCATCATGACAGCGCTACTAAATTGATGTGGGATGAGCTATCAGAGGTTGCCATGACAACGCCATTGCTCGAGATCACATTCAGTTTTCCATCTGACTCTGTGGGAAGCCGCTTCGGTGACGTAACTGGTAGCATGCTGAACTTCTATGCCCAAGGTCGCGGGTTCAAAGCCGGCCGAAGTCGTCGGTTTTTCTAAGAGCGCTAAAAATTCCCCAGTATGCTTTCCTTCGGGAGGGGAAGTTCGAACGTGCGAGTTGCTGGTTATGGTGGCATCTAGTTGTTAAGTTCACAGCTAGGTGTCGTTGACGGTAGTATTTGATAATGTACCCGAATTCCTGGAATAATCCACTATAATCCGCAGCTGGAAAATGGATCGTAGCATCTTGAAGTCCCCGGCTAGAAAAAATCACAGTCAGTCTGAAAGACTAGACGTCGTATCATTTCAAATGACGCATTCTACAAATAGTACACATGTTAGAAAGGCTCAGGAGTCTCGGTTTGCTCGAAGCCCCAGGACTCTTTCAACAGACTGCATTACCCATTAACTTAGGCTTCTCGCGCGGGCACCTCTTTAAGGGTCACGGGAAGAAATGTGTTTCTTGTACTTGTATTAGAGATGTGTTTGGTTGAATAAAGCGTAAATTGTGTACTTTTTGATAGCGGTTTTGTGGCCCATCATCCCAGGCAAGCCGGCGGAAACCTTTGCCTCCCTGTCAGAAGCATCATTTGGCCGTAAATTTGAATTTGTGTAAGGATGTAGTATGAGTGTCCAGATTTAGACAATAGCCTACTCCATGAAGGGGTCATGACTATGCATTATATGTTTGTTTAATGAATAGTGTATCTGAAATAAGGGAAGAATACTGATTTACAGATTTTTGGAGAGAGTTTCTGATTTTTAAATAGAGTTTATGAAATGTATGGTAAAGGTGAAGGAGAGGCGAACATGATTAGACAATGACAATGACTATGCCTTCTGTGTCTGTTTAAAGTATAGAGTAACTGAATCGAGGGAAGTTTACTGAATTTGGTGTTTGTAGAATGTAATTTTCGATTTTAATTTGGGTTTTCGTGAAGCTCGTTGCGGAGTTGTTATTTCTCTGAAAAGGAGTGTTTTTTCCCCAGGCAGGCCTGTGTTCGATCTGGCTAGACTAGTGTAACGGTAGAGAGTTGGGAGATGAGTTGTAGAACCTGGGCGCGAACAGTGGCGGGCTGAACATTAGGGGAGGGGGGCTATTTTGAGTGAGAGTAGGGATGGAATATTGGGACTGGTTCGATGCTTTGCTCTGACATCCTGCACACCTCTTTAGGAAGCACCCTCTATTCTTATTTCAGACTGACGGTAATTTTTTGCTCTGACATCCTGCACACCTCTTTAGGAGGCACCCTGTATTCTTATATGGCATCTTGTATAAATCTTCAGAAGTCACCCTGTATTCTAGTGTTCGCTTCGCTCAAAGCCCCAGGTCGCTCGACGCCAGGCCTCTTTCAACAGACTCCAATAATCATTAGCGTCTGCTTCTCGCTCCCCGCGTGAGCATGACGTCACTTTCCCGCGCGGCTGCATGACGTCACGTCCGTCTCCGTGTCCGTGTCCATGTCCGTAACGCATAACAATGGACCCCAACCATAACGACGAAGTCGACAAGATCATTTGAAATGATAAAACTACACCGTGCTACTGGCGAATACACTACGGATAAGGGACAGGGGAATTCAACTGAATGTGCTATATCAACTAACTACGAAACACAAGGGTTCTCAACATTACTCGGGAATACGAGAATCAGAAATCTCGGGCGTAAGGATACAGATCAGGTCCCTGGGAGAAACCTCCACCCTATAGCACATTCCGCTTCCAATAAACTACAAAAGACAATGCCAAATTTCTATAAAAAGATCAGGTATACTTAAGTCACGTGCCTGTCATTTATTTATGACACGAATAAATGAAATACATTTCAAACTACGAATTAAAAACTTACGTCTATAAATATTTTAAATGTTACGTAAATGGCTTCAAATTAAAAATAATTTGCGTATGAGATTCTCTTGGAAATGCTAATATAAAGTAAAATGCTCTCATAAGCTCAAATTATGCCAAAATAATTAAATTATAGCATACAACTGCTGTGCCGTAGAGAACGGGAGTTAACAATAAAAATAAATTAATATCGTTAAATTTAAAAAACCCGCAAAATAAATTAATTTACCCATAACGTAGCCCTCCTTCTTCAGAAGCGATAAAACACTTCTACCAAAACTTATACTGAAAGTATGTTAACAAAAATTCCTATAAATATTAAACAAGTTTCCTATGCAATACAAATGTCTACGACGTAATTCGTCAATTACTGTCTAGAATAAATTATTTACAAATGGCAAGAATGCCAACTTCAAACTTGAAAAATATATACATCATTTCTACTCCTTCTTGTCACAACTTAATTCCTTTAGAATATCGAAACTCTCCACGTTGCTATGTCTTTTTCAGTATAAATAGTTTCAATTCAGGAGTCTATAAACCGTACAGTTAAGTATAGACATAGTTCGTTCACCTACACTGGTCTCTCGTTTAAATAAAATTAATTAATAAATATAATAATTACCATTAACATCAATGTCTACTTAGAACCATTTAGATAGATATCAGTCTACATTCAGCTCTAACAAAGATCCATTGTTCTTATAATTTCTTTCAGATCCAACTTCAGCAAGGTTCAGCTGTCCTACTAGTTTCAAGGAATTTCAACTGTAACACTTATATCGATAACTTCTAATAATCATTTTACAATAATACTGCATCATAACTAGTGATGTGGGCCGGGCAAATGCCCAGTGGGCAGGACATCTATAAATGGACATTTGCCCGGGCATTTGCCCAAAGCAGTTTTAAGCGCCCAAAATCTGGGCATTTAAGAAAACTTCTCTTTTTTTACTTTTTACTACTTGTGATTGTTGCTACAGCTTCTAAAACATAATAAAAACCATTAATTAAAGGTACATTTCATGGATAAACTAGTAATTCCTAAATATTGCTAATAATAATTTAATTATCCTGTGTCAATGTTGTCAATAACATCAAAATGGGAATTGTGTATATCTGGTTTGAATAAAACATTGTATTACTGAGTTAGGCCTGCAGGCCTACTGATTTATATTTAGGAAAATTAGGTAGGAGTTTGATTATGGTGTGAATAGTGGCTTTGGGAGGAGGGTGGATGGGCTAGGCCCTGGGCAGCCATTGTGCTATGATCTTGGAATGGGGGTAGGTGGTTGTGACCTTGAGATTGGCGAGGCATTCAACCACCAACAGCCCAGCCTATATAGTTAGTTGTGAAGTAGAGCTGTCTGTTGAGTGGTTGAGTCTGAGATAACCTTACTTCTTTCTTAGGCTATTTATATTTTTAAGTGCTAGATTAAATCATTACAAAATGCTTAGGAAAAAAGGACCTATTTGGAACTTTTTTAATTTTCAAAGGGAAAGGAATATCTTGTAAATATTGCAATAAGGACTATTAACAGTCACATTGTAACAAAATGGAAAAGCACATAAAGAAGTGTTTTAAGTGCCCTCAGGATCTTAAAAAAAACGGGCTTCAGTTGGGTACAATTACAGTGGTTGAAAAACCTTTTCGAAAGAAAATCCCCTTATGAACCTTTACTAATTGAAGTGGATGATTTCAACAACAAATCTGCAGTACCATGCACAAGCTCAGCCTCAGAACCAAAATCAAGTTCTTTCAGTGAATTCCTAAAACAACTTCCGCAACCTATTTTGGCCTCAACTCCTGATTTTGTGGATAAATATATAGAATTCATATACGAGGCACGTCCAGAAAGTAAGTTCCGTTTGGTAATAAAATTAAATTGTGTACAGATACAGAAAAATTATTTATTGCACAACATTCTACACCTCTTAAACTACTTTTCCACATAACTGCCGAACTCTTGCAGGCATTTGTCATAGTGTGGCACAAGTTTTTGGATACCTTCTTTCATAGAAGTTTGCCGCCGACCGTAAACTAGAGTGAAGACTCCCCTGTAAGATATCCTACCGTTTGGCCACCACTGTTAGGCAAATTGCGTATGTGGTCAGAACTCCTAAACATACGCAGTTCTCCTGGTAAGCACGCAATTTGCCTAACAGTGGTGGCCAAACGGTAGGATATCTTACAGGGGAGTCTTCACTCTCGTTTATGGTCCGTGGCAAACTTCTATGAAGAAGGTAACCAAAAACTTGTGCCACGCTATGACAAATGCCTGCAAAAGTTCGGCAGTTATGTGAAAAGTAGTTTAAGAGGTGTAGAATGTTGTGCAATAAATAATTTTTCTGTATCTGTACACAATTTAATTTTATTACCAAACGAAACTTACTTTCTGGACGTGCCTCGTATGTAGATACATATATGGCTAAAACAAGATTTATATAAGTGTTGCATTATGAATATGTTTTTAAAAGAGGTAAATGCCCAAAATGCCTGGGCATTTATGGGTTTTGGGCATTTGCCCGGGCATTTATCCTGGACATTTGCCCCGACTTATAAATGCCTAGACATTTTACATCACTAATCATAACAATTCTTATTTCCAATACCATAAATAATTCGCAGATCTGTGCCTACAGATATTTCTTCAACAATAATGCAACAATGACATAACTTTGCACATTGCCATAAATACAACACGTTCCTCCGTCAATACGGGAATATAATAAATATCTTTCTTAGATATACTTTCGCAGTTCCTTCCTAATACATCATTGTATTCTTAAAATACATAAATTCATGTTGCAAAATTTGTATTGCAGATCATACACATTTAATAAAAATTACAATAATAACAAGAAGTTCCGTGACGAACTAAAGAGCCTACTTTTCTAAAAATTTAAGATTCATGCCAATGATTAATCTATATGGATCTATCTAGAATAATGACGAAATTAAGTTGGTAATATAGATTTTTTAATTAGTTCGAAATACTCTATACCTGGCATAATGTAGCCTAATAGAGAACTACAGTTGGCAGCCCTGGTGACTGAATATATTCTTAGTTCCATCTCTTAACGTACAGAATACAACATCTGGTTGAAGTTCAATGGATAGCATGGACGTTACATGCAGTTAAACATTGGATCTAACAGCGCGCGTAAAATCATGTTGGCAACAATGACATACATGTATTGGTCAGAAATAATCTGAAATAATATGATCTATTGTTGTGTCAATTTTGAATGAAATCCATTAGTTAGTATAGAAGTTACATGCATTTTAAATTGGACCTATCAGCAGGCTTAGAATCATGTTGGCAGCACTGGCGTAGGCCTATATTAGTTACTCCAAATTAATCTAGAATGCCAGGTAGTATACATGTGCAAAGTTTAGAGTTATTGGATTGCATACATTCTGATATATTGATATTAGGGTAACAAAAATAGAGACAGTATTTACTAGCAGTTGGCAGCCTTGGTTACTCTTAAGAATACGCATAGTCATATCTGTTATAGTACACATAGCACACACGAAATTTGGTAGAAATCCAAATGGTAGTATAGAAGTTACATGTATTTAAAGTTGGACCTCTCAGCAGGCTTAGAATCATGTTGGTAGCACTGACGTATATAAGTTACTCCAAATTAATATAGAATGTCAGGTACTATACATATGCATAGTTTAAAGCTGTCGGCTTGCATACTTTCTGATATATGGGTATTTGGATAAAATAAATTGAGAGCATTTATTAACAGTTGGCAGCCCTGGTGGCTCTTAAGATTACGCTCAGTCATATCTGTTTATGTACACATGGCACATACGAAATTAGGTTGAAATCCAATTGATAGTGTAGAAGTTATATGCATTTAAAATTTGGACCTATCAACAGGCTTATAATCATTCTGGCAACACTGACATGTATGGCCTCCTGGAAATCAAACTACAATATTATTATCTATACGTGTGCCAATTTTGAAATAGCTCTCATTCATACCTTCCAAGATATCCAACATGGAGCTCAAATTTCAATTGCGATTTTTCAGCAGTTGGTAGCATTGACATCATTTTCAAATATGGCCGTGAGATATTCAGGTATAGATCTTTAGTCTTACCAAATTTTGTTTCGATTGCTGCAGCCGTTTAGGAGTTGATAGGAGGGGGGGACACACACAGCCAGACAGCCAGACAGACAGAAGGACAGACAGACAGACAGACAGAAGGACAGACAGACAGAGACGCATTTGCCCGATCTCATAAGTCTACTTTTTCCTCATTTTTGCAAAATGTGAAAAGTAGGCTAAAAATACGGGTTCCTTCCAGGTACTATCTTAATGGGTATATAATAAAATACTATTCCTTTCAATAACACTCCCTTCTTTAATAACATTTTTAATTCAAGCTTCCATCAGCTGTTTTCACTCGAGTATTTCCTGTTAACATTATACTCTTTCAATCTTATAGCGTAACTTGCAATTACCTCTACTCCTATGATAATATTATTCTGTTTTCTTTCGCTAATTCATTTACAATAAAAATCCGTACTTCCACATTGTATGTGAATCACGTAAATAAATATTAAAAACCAGATCTGTCGATATGTTATTCAGACTATAACTTCGCTTAGATTTTCAAAATAGATCATCAACGATGGCTTTCATTCAATGTACTGCATTGAAAATATTACTCTTGGAACATAATTTCCAATATAACCCTTCGTCTAGAAATCGAAAGAATCAAATCTAAACAATATAATCTGCGTCAAATAAATTCGAAATCGCACAAAACTTTGAATTTCAAATAGCAAATCTAAATTGTGGAAATCGCTTCCTAAATATTAATTATCGATGAAAATCGACAATGAAAATGCTACATGACATAGCGATAAAAAATATAGAGTCGACAAACATTATAACATTTTAAGTTGTAGAAAAATGGCATTAATCAAAATAGTTGTCGGATATTCTCAAATGTATCTACAGTTCTACAATATGGGATACTTGTTTGCTCTTGAGTATACCTGGTGCTGGGTAAAGTTGACTAGAAGTGGATCTCCCTCGTTGTTCATCAGAAACGGATTGTTTCTGGGAAATAGCTTCTTATAGATGTCGTGTGGGAACCTCTGGGATATCGCTCCTTATAGATATCGTGTGGCAACCTCCTGTATCTCCTCCCGAAGTCACCAAACTGACAGGAACTGGATTCGAACTCCATCATCAGCGTGTGGTTTCAGCGTCCATGCTGCTTGACAATCTTCTTTGTGAGATGGGATACCCTTTCTCTCTTGTAACGCACTGGGATGCCTCTGGCCGCGCTCCTTCTTGATTTACTTCTTTCTTCATCGCCGCATTTTAAATAGGTAGATGTATCCATCATTGTAGTAGTTGAAATCACTTCTGTAGATGTATATTTGATTTGTGCAGGTGAGAAAATATGTTTATCTCCCCCGCATAATTGATGTTATGCCATTTCGAATATTCTCGTTGTCGTCATAGCTTATGTTCCCTGCAGCATCTTAGTATGACATCTCACTCTCTGTAGATTCAATGACAATAGATTGCCATCTCAACTTTTGATTGTTCAACATGGTGATGTAGAATAATTTCAATCACACTTAAGCGTTGCATCGAATAGTTGTCACGTACTTGCTTCAAAATAGTAGATTTTTGATTAAAATAGTAGATATTAATTACGCAAATGTATTTTTCCGTAATTCTCGATGCTTGTAATACTTGTAGTAATAACTTCTCTCAATGTCGTATCAAATTATTAAAGGTTTGTCTTCCTAACTCTAGCGAACTCAGTGGGCATGTCCATTCTCTGTGAAGACTACAGAAATAAGAGCCGTGATTCTTGTTGCATCTCTCCCACTTCGACGAAAAGTAGCATCACCTCATAAAAACATGCCTAAATTCCGTAATTAAGCATTTAATCAGCTTTAAATATGTATAAATAATTCTTATTTATTATGTAACTACTTCTCTGATGTCCTGAAGTGTTTAAATATCGCTGGTAATTAGATATTCTCATTGCGCGAATTTCTTCCATCTATGTAACGCGTCATTCTATTGGCATGCGTCGGTCACATGGTCGGCGTGAAGCCAGTTCATTCGACACGCAATCACATTCTTTCGAACTCGCGTCGGCTCCCCCTCCTTCGTTCCTTCGGAGCTCCTCGGCTCGCTTCAAAAAGGACCAGAAGATTGGCTTCCTGTCGCGCGGCTTGTGCAAGCAGTGAATTACGTGATTGGTCCGCCCGATCAACTAGCTAACTGATATTGTCGTACAAACCAGTTTGTGGTCTCTTTCCAGCCACTATTTTATTTAACACGGGCTAACTGTCATAACTTTTCATATGAATGAATCTTTTATGAAGTAAATACGAGTACAGTACCGTACCAAAATTAGGAACTACTACTTGAAATTGACCGTCTGCAGTCCTTACCTGTATTACAGAGTAATTCAGCCATCACAATTAACACCGTTTATCAGACAGATTCAACAAAAATCCAAAGTACACAGGGCTACATGACCGCGTTGTCGCAGCCCCTAACCTGGGGAACCAACCAACATCTCTGCGAGAGATAAAATCTTGCGTGAAGAAGTAACAGACCGTTAGATAGTTACACATCAGTGTCGCAACCTTGCATAAGGACAATGTGAACACAAGTATAACAAGTAGTTCCGTGAAGAACTATACAGCCTATTTTCATATCCTACTTATGTTAACTGCCACTATCAACAAACAAAATTTCAGTTTGATTGATGTAATAGATTCGTAGATATTGAGAACCGACTAAAAATTTCGGATGGTCGCCATGTTGGATTTTATATATGTAGGTCCTCGAGCTAAGTACTGTTACATGAAGATAAATGTGTACGTGTAGCATTCAAACTCCAATCGCATGATTAGGACACAAGAAGTAACAAAGAGCGTTTACAATTTCGCACAGCTGCCATCATGTGGTTATGGAAACAATTGAAATAAATTAAATGCCAGTCGATTAACATTTGTATAAGGATTTACTGTACCTAGTTTCACTGCACTCGGATGGTTAAATTGCGAGAAACGTCCATGTGAATATTTATACTAAGCGTCGCGTCGCCGCCATGTTGGATTTGTGATCACCAGGTTATTTAAAGTACTATAGGTGAACTTATGTTCATAGCCCCTATGAACATAAAAAAATCAGTTTGATTGCTATAATAGATTCGTAGATATTCAGAGCCATCTAAATATTTCGGATGGTCGCCATGTTGGATTGCTAAATGTATAGGCCATAGAGTCATGTACCATTACAGGAAATTTATTGCGTAGGTTCATTATTCAAACTTTCAATTCGATCGCATGATTACGAAACTAGAAATAATAACTTAATTTTAAAATTCGCACAGCCGCCATCTTGAGGTTATGTAAACAATTGAACTAAATTATGTACCAATGCAATACAATGTGTATAAACATTACCTGTACCAGATTTCAGTGCGTTTGGAACATTAAATCGCGAGAAAGGTCTATTAAAATTTTCAAATTCGCTTGGCCACCATGTTCGTTTTGTAGTTAACAGGTTTTTGAAAGTCTTAAAGTTGAACTTCCACTGTTGCCCTTTATTTCCGTATACAATTTCAGGGTGATACCTCTAATAGTTCAAGAGATAGAGAATGCCGGTGAAATATTTCGCACATCCGCCATCTTGTGATTATGTCAACATATGAACGAAGTTAGATGTCGGTGCATTACAATGTGTATAAACATATACTGTACCAAGTTTTATTGCGTTTGGTTGGTTAAATCGCGAGAAACGTCTATTTAAAATTCGCAAATTCGCGTGGCCGCCATGTTGGTTTTGTAGTTACCAGTTTTTCAAAGGTCACATAGGGGAACTTCTAGTAGTTCCCTTTATCACCGTAAAAAATCCAGGGTGATATCGGGAATAGTTTCGGAGATATTGAATGCAGGTGAAATATTTCGCACAGCCGCCATGTTGGATTGGTGAGACGTAACAAAATTTGAAGGGCACGGTCGGGGTCGCCGGGAATAGTGCTATGAACTTACCGAGTTTCATTGAAATCGCTCCAGCTGTTTAGAAGTTATTAGGGGGACACACACACACCTCACACACACACACACACACACACACACGCACACACACACACGGACAAAAGGTGATCTCACAAGCCTATTTTTTCAAAATTGAAAATAAGCTATAAATCGACCCCAAATGACAAGAAGGTTACTGTCCCCATGAGACAATATCATTTTTAAAATATGCATAGGAAGACGAAAAACAAATTTAATTAAGCTCCAATTGTAAAATACTTTCTCGCAATAAATGAGGTCTGATCCTTCTACGAAAACCTGCATATTTTGCCTATTATAGCCCATCCACTAGTTTGCCCGGTGAAATCTACCTCCGCCTTCCGACGTACCGAGAGAAATTTTTCAAATTCAAGTAAGGACTGCAGACATTGGTTTGAATGTTTCAAGTAGTTCCTTCTTTTGCCACCAAACGCCACCGTCAACGACTGATAGTTCAGAACTTGGTTACCAGACGCCAACGCAGTCAGCTCCTGGCAACGAACGTTGGAACCTAAGAGCGCTGTTTATATTTAACCTATAATTTAGCTTCACTCAGGTGTAATTAGTGGAAGGTTCTTCAACATGCCATAAAACTATGACCTCGGACCACCGGATTTACTTCCCCTGTGAAGGCAGTCATGCTGAGGGATTTTTAATGCTCTTAAAAAGTCCGTCGACTTCGGCTGGGTTTGAACCCGCGATCTTGTGCATAGAAGCTCAGCATGCTACCAACTACGCCACCGAAGCCGCTCACATCTATACTGCGATAATAATCCCCTTAACTGCAGGACCAACATTAAATTCTCTATAGTGTATGCCAGACAGTCGAGTGCAGTTAATAGAGAGGTTGAGAAACCAGTCATTGTCTGAGGAGGTCACGAATTGGCATGTGACCCTGTGACTCAACAAGTTTGGCCCCCACTGCCCTAGGACAATAAACATGCAAACTACTGACAGCTATGATAATATTCTCATGAAGTCATCTCCATTACAAACAACGGTACAGTACTTGACTATACATTACTTGCTCTAGACAGGACTACTAATGATCGTGAGTTCTCTGATAAACCCCAAGTCAATTTCTGGTGCTTTTTCTAACGGAATTTCACAATGTTAGCCTAATTTAAGAGAGCCTTTATGACCTATTTTTTTATCGGGCCCCAAAATCTTCAACATTAAACAAAAGCACCATATTATTCTGCGGACGTTTGGCTTTCTGACGGTACATTTATTTTTAGCCTACTTTCGATTTTTGCAAAAAATGAAAGTAGACTTATGAGATCAACACAGGGCGAAAAAAGTGTGTCTGTCTGTGTGTGTATGTGTGTGTGTGAGTCTGTGTGTGTGTGTGTATGTGTGTGTGTGTGAGTCTGTGTGTGTGTGTGTGTGTGTGTGTGTCTGTGTGTGTGTGAGTGTGTGTACTCTGAATGTCTGTCCCCCCCTATCAATTCGAACACGGTGAATGCAAATTGAACGAAATTTGGTACAAAGGTAGCACTAGCAAAGGACACCTCAGTGTCATGTTTTATATCGCCGCCATCTTTACTAAAACTGAATGGCGGCCACTCAAACGTTCAAAACGTAAAATCAAATAACGACTAACCAAATCATCCGATCTCTACCAAATTTGGTAACAACATACCTTCGTATAGGATGCGTCTTGTGACCAAATTACAAGGTCGTCCGCCATACCATTTCAGGATGGCGGCCGTGCGAATTATGCAAACTTTATAATCCATATCATGGGACCCACCAGTTCCGATTATCGAGCCGAGAATCGTTTTAACTGTTCTAAAGGAAGAGGCACGTTCGAAATTAAAAGTTTATTTTGTAATACTATAGTGCAGACGTGATTTTAAAAAGCTGAACTGATTCAGTAATAAGACAAGATGGCAGCGGATATCTTGTGCCGGACTTATATTTCACTAATTTGAGTATTGCATGCGATATAGCGTACTGATAAAAAATAAATAAACTTTGTATGAAATGCATTATATATAAATAATATACTCCAGTGATGAAATCGTTTAGTATAAATCATTATTTGCTAACAAGTTCTATGTAAGTCATTTTAAATAGAACGATATTCGTTGACACAATTAGCTCAGTGGTAGAGCGTTAGCCTATCGCTCAAATTCCTATGGTTCAAATCCGATCAGAGCTAGGTTTTTTGCTTGAAATGTTATATGTTTATTGTTTTGTAATGACTCAGATGTTTTAAAATTAAGCGTTATATTGTGCACATTATGGTGTAAAATATATATTTAATTAAAACATAATTCGCCAGCAGATTTACTCGGGACATCTAGCTGCCAAAAAGGTAACTTCCAGATTTTATTGAAAAGTTTCTTCTTCTGGCCGCTAGAATGCACTCGCTCTGTTAGGATTATATTGTTCGATATTTCACCAATAGATGTCACGACTAGTCTACGTGGGGATCCATTGATTACTATACTATTATCATTCTATGCGCATCGAATTTGAAGAATGACAAGATGATACTACGATACATTTTAACTTTTTATTTTAAAGGGTTTGTAACAGCCTATTTTGCGTTACTTGAAAATGTTATTAAGCGTTATATTGTGCACATTATGGTGTAAAATATATATTTAATTAAAACATAATTCGCCAGCAGATTTACTCGAGACATCTAGCTGCCAAAAAGGTAACTTCCAGATTTTATTGAAAAGTTTCTTCTTCTGGCCGCTAGAATGCACTCGCTCTGTTAGGATTATATTATCGAAAATATCCACATAGTTTGTATACACACGTCTCTGTAGGGTCATGGAAAGATTTGTTAATTCAATTAGGGTTGTGAAAGCCATGCACAACCAGACGTGTAAAGACATGCCTCAACTCAAAGTTGGATGTTGCCCACGGCAGGTCGTAATAATAATAATAATAATAATGTTATTGGTTTTACATCCCTTTTAACTACTGCTGATTTTAGAGACACCGGGGTGCCGGAATTTTGGCCCGAAGGGGATCTTTAACGTGCCAGTAAATGTACTGACACGGCTCCGTCGCATTTGTGCACCCTCAAATGCCAGCTGACTGCGCCAGGATACGAACCTGCAACCTAGGGCCCAGCAAGCGAGAACGTTACCGCCGAGCCACGCAGCCAGTCCGGTCGATTATGTCTCCAGATCCATAACATTCTTGAGATACTTCTTATCTTTCTTTCTTCAATGATGGTAGCAGTTTTTATCTAGATTGTGGCGTTTGGTAGAGGAAAATCGTTTCTATGGCCTTCAACAAAGAATAGTTCTATTATACTCTTTGATAATAACAACGAGTTATAACTATACTCATACATTTAGGAGAAAGTAGGCTATATGTTCTTTACTGAACATCTTGTTTTCACATCTCATTCCTGAGGCTACTTTCCTTATACTTTCCCATAATCGCGTGTCCTATCAGTGAACCCACCAAAGTAAATTTTAGGTTGGTTGGTTCTTAAGTTTAGGGGCTGCGACAACGCGGTCATGTAGCCCCGTGTACTTTGGGTGTGTGTAGAATCTGTCTGATAACCGGTGTTAATTGTGATGACTGTATTAGTGTGTGTATCTGTTTTAATTCAAGTAAGGACTGCAGACGATCAATTTTCAAGTAGTTCCTACTTTTCCCGCCAAACGCCACCGTCAACGACCACTAGTTCAGAACTTAGCTACCAGACGTCACCGCAGTCGGCTCTTGACAACGAAGTAGGAACCTAAGTGCGTTGTTTACATTCTTAACCTATACAATTTAGCTTCACACAGGTGTAATTAGTAAATCTATGACATGGGACCGCCGGCTTTACTTCCCCTCCGAAGAAAGGCATACTGAGGGATTTTTAATGCTCTTAAAATTCCGACGACTTTGGCCGGATTTGAACCCGCGATCTTGGGCATAGAAGCTCAGCATGCTACCGACTACGCCACCGAATCCGCTAAAATTAATTTTTATTTTTATTTCTATTAGACGATAGATACAAAATACTTTTAACCCGGGAGGACTGCCGCATGGACATTTTTCACCCGAGGCTTAAATAATGCTCTATATTTTCGTTTTGGTCAGCCCTCTTCTCCTGTCGCTTACTGTACTTTCCTTACTAGCCTTGAACTTCTATCTGCAAAAGAAACATGTCCATAGCTTTTTCAATCCTCAAGTTATTCCTATATTATTTATGGTTGGGTCAGATTTACCCATGGCGCCAGTCCTCGCGTGACAATTTTCGGCTTACGTTAGTCGGAACCATCTGTATAAAATAAGAGGGAAAATCCACCTATTTTGTTGCAGCACAATCACATAATTCACGTTCTTGTTGGTCCATGTTTAGGGTGTAGGGACACCTTGGTCATCAGCTACTTTATTTTAAAAATTATATGACGGCTTTGCCGCCACTATCACAGCCAACTATACTGTTACGGAAATTATTGTCAATTTTTTGGGGTTAAAATGTAAAAATATAATTAAACCTAACTTTAAATTAGAAATAGTTCATAGGAAGACACCAGGTGTAAAAAAAAGACACAATCAGTCTGAAAGACTGGACTTTATATAATTTTAAATGCTAGCCGCCGAGTACCAAGAAGGCAGTGCGAGAACAGAGTTTCAAGATTCTATTTTGTTTCTTTACTGCCTACTTGATTGATCTCTCACTGCCTTCTTGAAACACTGTTCTTGCACTGCCTTCTTTTACTCGGCTGCTACATCGTACTATGACGTCACACACCTCAGCCCTTTCTCGGTATCTTTCGTGACGTTGCCGTTACGTAACGACGAAGTCGACTTTGTCATTTAATATGATAAAATTACTTCATTAAAATACGTACGACTACAGGGGCAGATGACCTCGTAGTTCCGCCCCTTAAAAAACAATAACTTAAAGTATTACTACTGTACCCATATGACGTCATGTGGAGAACATGTGTTCACATCCCGACTGGCTCTGTCCTTCCAGGGTGTGGTGCGTCTCCCCACAGTGCAAACACATATTCAGGATCCGAATACTACCAGGTACTACTCTACAAGAAAAGGGTAAACAACTTCCTAAAAATATTATTTAATTTTAAATCATGGCTTATCATACAACAATTACAACATCCAATTACATTTAAATTACCCCACAAACAACAAAATACACTTTGGATCACAGATGGTAATGGCTAAGGGACAATGACTGCTATTCTAGATCATCTGTGGTCCGCAGCTGAGATCGTAATCCGACCTCACCAGGCATACTGCCACATCTCTTCTTGTGAGTCTATGAGTCTAACACTGGTGTCTCAATACACCCTACCCTGCACTTCACTAAACTGTTCCTTTATGGGAATGCATTTTCTGTCATATTTCATGTTCATATTTTATGCACACTCTTAAACAATAAAATAATAATCAAAATGAATCAAATAAACATGACATCAATATTTTACACAATAGCACTTCTATATTATTTACGTTACAGTAATTATTTGCTTGACTTTCCATAGTGCTTATGGAATATTTACTTTATTTCATGTTTCAACAATGCGATAGCCATTGTTGCGATAGGTTACTTGTACAACAATGCACTTTAATTTATGTGTATTGTATCCTTTCTCCGCTCTCTCCACAAACGCTAACAATAGTACATTCCTACTCTACATAACCAATGCTAGTCCGCTATAACGATACTACACGTCGCTAAGCCGTTCAAGATATAAGTCGATTTATAGTTATGTTTGCATCAAATCCAAATTCGCAATACCCGTGTGCAAATATGCATTTCAACTGGGTTTTAAACTTCAAATAATGTGTCAGTCGCTTTTAGCGCAGTTAGTGTCCAGAACAGATAACTTTGCTAAATATCACTCGATTTTAGCAATTAAAAGATGGATATGACATCCTTATAATGCTAAGAATTGATTTCTACAGTCAAAATAAACAATTTCTTATTAATTAATATGACAGACCATGATATCGTAGTCTCCAGTACACCATACAATATGGTCAGTCATAAAACTACCACCCTCAGTGAATACAATAGCTTAATGGTTTGGGTCGCTAGGAACCCCCTGCTGTCTGGCACGACCCTCGTCGTCCAGCCTCTTCCCAAGCTGTGGCATTACTTATTCACACCCACCAGCCAGATTTTACAATATCACTCTGATTCTGTGTTTAGTTTAAGGCGAAACTATTCATCATATGAACTGGATATCCAAATATTTAACATCCTATCGATAGGGTAACATTAATTGGCTCAAATGTAGCTCAATAACATAATATAGCAAAGGAATGGGTTCACTAGGCACGAAAGTCTTGGGGAACTGCATACGGCTTTTAATGGCGTGGTTTAGTGGTCTTATTGCTTGCCACTTTCACGCACGAAGTCTCGGTAAGGCGTCCACGACCCTTCCGTACAAATAGATTCTCGCATCACAGTGCGGATCATTACAATGGAGTAGCTAATTGAGTTGGCAAACGTTAATCCTCAATTGCCCTCACGAAGCTGGTATGGTAGCCCAGACACCTGACTGTATCCACCCGCTATCGTCAATACAATGGTATGCCCCATGGCTATACATCAATACAAACCTTCGTAGAATAGCTCGCATGGTCCTGACAGTGTCCTAGAAACGTTCCTTGCAATAATTAATTTAATCATCTTGATTTTACTCTTAATCTGCTCGCATATCAGCGGCACAAATACTAGCTCTGTTGGTATACCGCAGATCATATGACATTTCTAGTTTCCCTTCTATCCGGCGTATTTACTGATTTTCTCTATCATTACTCATCCATTACTGGTCTTTGTTTTTACTGGCATTACTACTGGCTTTACATTACCACAGTTACACTTATTACATCTTAACTTTAATTGCTGGCACATTATGATATCATCCTTACATATAATCTTTACTTTATAATTACCTGGGATCTGATGCAACTTTTATCACTTCATGCAAACATGCTGAATGTTTCATTACTTCGACTTTCTTGCTTATAAAGTTACCGTTTAACTTTAATATTAGACTTAATTTGGTCTTACACGAAACAGCTGTAAGCCAAATCATTCTCAAATTGCAAATGCTTTTACATCAAATAACGAGGGATGCAATCTCGTATAAATATTACTTCAAAATACCTATTTTGACATGACTTTCGACTTAGACGTATCGTATCGCTAGCTTTCTACATTATATCACTGGAATTTGTACTCACATTGCTCTGGCGGTCGACTCCTTTGATGCCACATTTTACCCACCATCGTGGTGCTTACTGATGCATCATGATGGATATGTTATATTCCTTTTGTGGACACAATACACTTTTCACTTCGGTAAAACAAATTTTCAATTTACCGTATTTACACATCTTCCTGCTACATTTCACCATACAATACCTTATTTTTAACACTGACATACATTAAAATTTATATTACAGACACTTTTTCACATGATTTGTTTCATACACTTCACAATTTCGTAATAACAGAGCTGCAGGTGACACGATTTCCGACATCAACTCCAATGGAAGTCTCTATCAACCGCGATCCTGGCTAATCCTCGTTCAAACTGATGCTAGTCCCAATTCTACTCAGTGTCTTTGTCTGTAGAGGCATAATATCACAATAAGTGTGACCTGGTTCCCATCCCATGATCTATCATAATGGATATAGTGTGACCATTGTTGATTACTAGATCATGACTTGCGCGCTTTATCAAATTACCCATGCGACGGTGTAATTTACTGTTCAATACCACTTTACTATTTACTGCGCGACTTGATAACGATCAGCTTTACTTGGCTTTTGTTTTATTATTATTATGGCGTCTACGCACTCGTAATCTCGTCCAATCAGTCCAGTACTGACGAACATATTCCTGACTGAAATACTTCTATAAGCCTTACACATCAAAATGTTCCTGTACGCACTTGTACATTACTTATAATTTCGCGGTCTAAGCTGTTCATGTTGACTTTTCATAATACTATATACTTGTAGTTGCGCGGTCTTTGTTTATATTGTTTGAGCGGACGGACAGCACCTTCCCCGTTTGAGTGCTCCAAGTCGACTGACTTCTTCATGGCTCCATACTCTATTTAAGGCTTTCTTCTCGAAACATAGTTCTCTCAAATTCACGGACCGACCTTTCCTTTAAAACTGCAGTTCGCAGGGCTGTAACTGCCTTCATCTGGTCCAATTTCTCACGGAGGTTCCATTTCCAGTCTCGTGCCAGTGATTTGATCGTTCAATTAATTGAAATTAATTGATCTTGGTGATGGCGTGGGCACGCTACCTCTGGGATTCCCCTTCTGTGTCTTACGCCAATGGTCAAACATCCGCATTTTTACGTTCTCCGTCCCTGAAATGCTTAATCTGCTCCAATAAGCATACTTCTTGGGCTCATAATTATTCTCTCTGGATTTTATTCATCTTGGTGTTGATTTTAACTTTCTGGGATGCCTAGTTTTGATGTAATCAATTAATTTCATACGACGTCCTTCCCTTTCCATTCGTTCTTCCTTATGTCTCGGTGGATCCCACAGCAATTAGTCTCTGTCTTGGTTCCCCCTCGCAGACGTAAAGAGTCCCTAGGCGCCAGCTGACACGCCTCCATTGACTTTGCTAATTTGTCAAATGTCAGTCTTGCCTCGAATCTGTACTTTCTTAGCTCAAATATTGTATCTTACAGTGGTATGGAGACCTTTTATTTTACAATATTGCTTATAATTCCTATACTATATCTTGAATTAAGCTGTTATTTCATGATTAGTCTTATATCATGTAGTTCTTGGTTACCACGAGGTTTTTCCCGCTCAAAGACGTTTGGTTCGATAACCCGAAAAATCCTATGCGTGATTTTTCCTCTGTGGAGCATCAAGTTCGACGCCAGTCAGCACAAGTACCATGGGTACACTACGACCAAAAGGGAGTTACACACTACTTGTCAACATGACCTGGCGCCAGTCTTCGTGTCATATTCTTTCAAGTCAGTTCCCGAGGGTTAAGAAATAGGTTGCGTTAGAAGCAAGGGCAAATGGACATGGAGCATCAAAATGGAAGCTTAAAATGAAATAAGAGAAATCCTAGGGTAATGACATGCTCAAGAAACCGGAAAATGCTTTGATTCCAATTTGTCGCTAATTTATTTCTCTAGATTTCCTTTCTTACATGGGACTTTTCAGTATAGAAAGCAGAATTGTTTACAGATGTAATTACTACTTATATGTGTTTATAGTCTTGTAACATGTCCAATTTTATCAATTTAATTTAGTGGGGCGTGGTGGTGAAATGCTAAGCTGCTTGGCTCTCACTAATGCTGACCGAGTTCGATTCCCGGTCAATGCATGTGAGATTTTCAAAGTGAAATGCCATGCCCCGTGGTTCGGATTCCACGTAAAAGGGAGGTCCCGTGGCTCATCATCGTGAGATTAACGGTCACGTAAAACTACAGACTTCCTTTACTTCTAAATTTATTTTGGTTTAGTGTTGCCAGATGGAAATGTTCATGAAACTGCTGTAAATGTATGAAATTTAAGAATATTCATGAGAATTCAAAAAAAAATATTTTCAAAACACCTGTGACAAAGTAAGGCCAGAATCTCAAAGAAATTCTCTGAAAAAAAATCGATTAGTTTCTAAAAAAAGGATGGAAATTAGTATGGGAAATATAAGACCCTTAACTTATTTTTCTTAAAAGAGAATTTGACAAGTAGGTCAATTTGGGGAGAGTGTGTGTATGCAGCTAGGGACGTTTGTTTGTCTGCCCCCCATATTTACTTCTGGAAGCTCTACCTAGTTTGATCTAACTTTGCATTAAATTGTTATTTCTATCATCCGACATTATAGTTTTATAGTTTTCGATCAGGTCAGTGGTGCCAATTGCAAATAAAAACTAATGCCAAATTTACGGTCACTATTTAATATATTCGTAGCTCCAAAACTATTCAGTGAAGCGGTACTAAAGTTGTAGCATTGACACAGCACCTAAGGCAAAGTAGTAGACAAGTTTAGGTGATAAAAGTGTTGCCAACATTGAGTGGGATATTTCTGAACATTCTAGAGTTAAGTAAGTGTAACATCTAAATCTTGTGATGGGGCAACACGCATTTCGGAACATGTAAATCATATTATTTTCCAATACACATTTCGAATGGGGTGTACATCAAAGGAATTCTTTTATTGTATTATAAAGGCGAAAGATTGGTTCAAGTAAATCTTTTCAAGTACTTGGGAAGAATTATTACTTCTGATGGGAGATGTGAAAAGGATATTTGCTCTCGAATAGCCCAGACTAAAGAAGCTTTCAACAAGAAGAGAAGTCACCTGACATCCAAAGCCATATCCCTACAAGTCAGAAAGAACTTCGAAGCTACATTTGGAGCATTGCAACCTATGGTTGTAAAACCTGGACACTATTGAAGGCCGACAAGAAACGATTATGTGCATTTGAAATGTGCTGCTGGCGACGAATGCTACGGATACCTTGGACCCTAAGGCTAAATAATGAAGAGGTTCTAAGAAGAGCAGAAGAAACCATCAATCTGACGGAGACAATCAAAAAAGAAGAAATAATTGGATAGGCCACCTACTCCGGCATTCACAATGCTGCATCACACTGCTTGAAGGGAAAATGGAAGGCAAGGCAGGAAGAGAACGACCAAGAGCAGAGTTCTTTGATGACATCGGAGGAAGATGTCCGTACCACCTGATCAAACAGCGGGCTCAGGATAGAGGACCTTTGGACGAAGACATTCATGCAACCCACCAATCGCCAGGTTGAGGAGAGAAAGAAGAAGAAAAAGACTGGAAAATGGTTTCTAATATGTTTATATTTTGAGACTAGTGACAACATGAACTTCAGACACGTGTTCTTGGGTGTGTGTGTAACTTTTATTGGAGTCCGTAATCCGTGGTTTGATATAATTTACTTCACCATTATTTGCCTGGAGGGAATGTGGGGAGATTAAATTCAGAGTGGCTACTGTTTGTGCCAGAATTCAAAACCTTCGATAAATTAACTTGTTGCAGCCCTTTGTTGAAGTCTTGGAGTGCACAAACTTTGTTCTTGACATATTTTTCTTGCAAGCTTCGATACCTGGTTTATAAGACAGCAAGTTATTTAATTATACCAGCTGGTTCATTTGCCCCGTACAATCTACTTTTAGGTGTCCCACGTGCATTAATGACGAACGGGAGGTCTAATAACTGAATCCCTAAGGGGTATCTTTTAATGCAAGCAGGTTACGTCAAAATTCCAAGAGATAACAACCAGACGACCTAACACGTAGTGTAGTTCCTCAGTGCTCTCGTATAATGCACCCCATTGCGTTATGAAACCTCGAGCTTTGACGGCATTACGACCATCCCCTCCATAGATTATTATGAAGTCCGTGTACGGTACTTGTTGTTGCTGAATATACCAGCCATTGTCAATATTCTGCCAGCAACTGTCGTGTTGTACCACATATGAGCCTATTACATTTTCAAATGCGACGTTTCATAACACAATGGAGTGCATCAGACGGGTAGCGCTGAAGAGCATGTAGTGTGCGGTCGACCGGTTGCTATCACTTCGTATTCTGACGTATTCTGCCAGCATGCAGTGCGACTCCTTTGGAAATCAGTTATTAGATATCCCATACAGCAGTAGTGTATGTGGGACTCTTATAGGTAGATTGCACGGGGCAAATGAGCCACTTGGTATACGTGTTAACACGGTTACCAGATACGTTCGTAGTAGTTCTTATTTTCTCAACAAAACTCAACAGTTGCGCAAAACAACAAGTAGTTCCTTGAAGAACTAAATGGCCTATTTTCATATCTCCTATTTTTGTTCGTAGCCTTACGTACTATTAGATGAGGATTTTTTGTACGTTTATTATTCAAACAATTTATTTCGATCACATGATTAGAACTCAACATGTAGTTCCGTGAAGAACTATACAGCCTAGTTTCATATATCCTACTTATGTTAATTGCCTCGAACTACATACAAAATTTCAGTATGATTGCTGTAATAGTTTCGTAGAACCGACTAAATATTTCGGATGGTCGCCATGTAGTATTTTATATATGTACTGTAGGTCCTAGAGTTATGTACTGTTACATGAAGATTATTGTGTAGGTGTAGCATTCAAACTTCAATCGCATGATTAGGACACAAGAAGTAACAACGAGATTTTAAAATATCGCACAGCTGCCATCTTGTGGTTATGGAAACAATTGAAATAAATTAGATGCCAGTGGATTAACATTCGTATAAGGATTTACTGTACCAAGTTTCACTGCACTCGGATGGTTAAATTGCGAGAAACGGCCATGTAAATATTTATACTTCGCGTTACCGCCATGTTGTATTTGTGATCACCAGGTTATTTAAAGTCCTATAGGTGAACTTAAGTTCATAGCCCCTATGAACATAAAAAACAGTTTGATTGCTACAATAGATTCGTAGATCTACATATTTCGGATGGTCGCCATGTTGGATTGTTAAATGTATAGGTCATAGAGCCATGTACCATTAAAGAAAAATTATTGCGTAGGTTCATTATTCAAACCTTCACTTCGATCACATGATTAGGACACAAAAAATAAAAAAAATAAGTTTTAAATTAGCAAAGCCAACATCTAGAGGTTATGTATACAATTGAACTAAATTAGATACCAGGTCATTGCAACGTGTATAAACATTTCCTGTACCAGATTTCATTGCGTTTGGAACATTAAATCGCGAGAAACGTCTATTTAAAATGTTCAAATTCGCTTGGCTGCCATGTTCGTTATGTAGTTAACCGGCTTTTTAAAGTCTTATAGATAAACTTCAAGTAGTGAGTGCCCTTTATCTCCGTACACAATTTCAGGGTGATACCGCTAATAGTTTCAGAGATATAGAATGCCGGTGAAATATTTCGCACATCCACCATCTTGTGGTTATGTAAACAATTGAACCAAGTTAGATGTCGGTGCGTTACAATGTGTATAAACATATACTGTACCAAGTTTTATTGCGGTTGGTTGGTTAAATCGCGAGAAACGTCTATTTAAAAGTCGCAAATTCCCGTGGCCGCCATGTTGGTATTGTACATACCAGTTATTCAAAAGTCACACAGGTGAACTTCTAGTAGTTCCCTTTATCATCGTAAAAAATTCCAGGGTGTTATCGGGAATAGTTTCGGAGATATTGAATGCTGGTGTAATATTTCGCACAGCCGCCATGTTGGATTGGTGAGACGTAACAAAATTTGAAGGCCACGGTCGGGGTCGTCCGGAATAGTGCTATGAACTTCCGAGTTTCATTGAAATCACTCCAGCCGTTTAGAAGTTATTTTGGGGGGACACACACACTCACTCCTCACACACACACACACACACGCGCGCGCACACGCACACACACATGGACAAAAGGTGATCTCATAAGCCTATTTATTCAAAATTGAAAATAGGCTAACAAATAACAACTTAATTTTAAAATTTCGCACGGCCACCATCTTGAGGTTATGTAAACAATTGGACTAAATTAGATGTCAGTGCATTGCAATTTGTATAGTCATTTGCTGTAGCAAGTTTCACTGCATTCGGATGGTTAAAACGTGGGAAAAGTCTGTTTAAACATTTCAAATTCGCTTGGCCACCATGTTCGTTTTGTAGTTAACAGGTTTTTGAAAGCCACATAGGTGAACATATAGTAGTGCCCCTTGTCACCGTACAGAATTACAGGGTGATAAGAGTCATAGTTTCGGATATATAGAATACCAGTGAAATATTTCGCACAGCCACCATGTTGGTTTGGTGAGACGTGATAAAATTTAAAGGACACGATCGGGGTCAGACAAAATAGTACGTGTGCCATTACTGAGTTTCATTGAAGTCGCTCCAATCGTTTAGAAGTTATTAAGGGGTAGGGAGCACACACACGGACGCACACACACACGCACATAGGCTACACACACACACACACACACACACACGGACAAACGGTGATCTCACAAGCCTTTTTTTTTTTCATAAATAAAGATAGTCTAAAAACATAATATAAGGTTATGGCTCTCCCATATAGCCAAATGACCTGACCACCTCGTGGCATAGCAGTTGGCATTCTTCGCTGTCATCACAGTACTCCGGGTTTAATTTAAGGCTCTGCCAAGGAATTTAAGTCTGTTGTGAGGACTGAAAATGGGTACATTCAGCCTCATGAGACAGAACTGAGAATAGGTGGGTTCGATTCCCTCCTCAGCCATCCTAGAAATAGTTTTTCGTACTTTCTCACGTCTACTTTAGGTAAATGCCGAAATGAACCAGAATTGAGACCTCCTAATAAAATTCCAGCCTCGGTTACAAATACACATACTAGTACAGCCATCAAAATGACACATGTTATCAGATAGATTCCGGGGATTCCCTTCAATGAATCAACAACAACTCTTCATAATACAATTCATTACAACTTTTAATGACCACCTCATGGTGTAGCGGCTAGCATTCTTGGCTATCGTCTCGGAGGTCCGGGTTCAATTCCAGGCTCTGCCAACAAATTTAATTCTGGTCTGAGGGCTGAAACGGATACACTCAGCCTCGTGAGGAAAATCTGGGAAGATATGAGTTCGATTCTCATCTCAGCCGACTTGGAAGTCGTTTTGCCCGGTTTCCTGCTTCTTCTCCATGCTAATGCTGGGATGGTCCCTAACACAAGGCGACGGCCGCCTCCTTCCCAATCGTCATCTGAATTACAAATGTACACACTAATACAGCCATTACAATAACACAGGTTATCAGACAAATTCCTCACCCAAGTACATGGGTTGTAACAGTGGCTAAGATTGAAAGGAAGTGACTGTGGCCTTGCGTTAAGTATCACCTCGGCATTGACCTGAAATAGCAGTGGGCAAGAATTATTGTAATTCTCTTGCAGGATTACTTAAGTGAGAATCAAACCCACCTATTCTTACAGTTGTCCTCTTACGGCTGAATTAACTTTGTTCAGAGGCTTCGGTGTCGTAGATGGTAGCATGCTGTGCTTCTATGCCCAAGGTCGCGGGTTCAAACCCGGCCGAAGTCGTCGGATTTTTAAGAGCGTTAAAAATCCCTCGGTATGCCTTCCTTCGAAGGAGAAGTAAAGCCGGCTGTCCCATGTCATAGATTTATGGCATGATAAAGATCCTTCCACTAATTACACCTGTGTGAAACCAAATTATAGGTATCTTTGACTAACGCTCTTTGGTTCCAACGTTCGTCGCCAGGAGCTGACTGCGGTGGGATCTAGTAACAAAGTGCAGAACTAGTTGGACGTTGACGGTGGCGTTGGGTAGCCAAAGTTGCAACTACTTGAAAATCAAATGTATGCAGTCCTTACTTGAAATAAGAACACACACTAATACAGCCATCACAATTAACACCGGTTATCAGACAGATTCTAAACACACCCAAAGCACACGGGGCTGCATGACCGCGTTGTCGCAGCCCCTAAACTGAGGATCCAACCAACCAACCGATCTTTGTCCAGTCCTCAGTAAATATGTTAGCAGAGCAGAAAACGGTGAAGACGAAACTGACCATCAACATGACAATAGATACAGTATTTGGGCCAGACCGTGTGGTGGCCTCTACAATGTAACGGTACGTCTCGTATTACTACAGTATTGTGACCGTATACTACAGCAAATAATGCCAGTGTGGCCCACATCCATCTGTGGCCAAGTACGTGTCACATGCGATGCTGTACCGAAGTTACTTGAGAACATTAATGTAGTTAAGGATTCTATAGGGGCTTTGCGATATGTTGCCCCGCGTACTTGGGTGAGTGGGGAATTTATCTGATTTAAAATAATCGTGTCAGATAAAATACGTATAATCTCTACTTAGCATAAAACAAAGTCCCCGATTCTTGGATGTCACGGGTAATCTCGAGAATCACTGGATGGTTTTTGATGCGGTTTTCACCATGCTGTAAAGGGTATCTTGAGGAAGGTTTCTGCAGAAAATAATTTATCACACTAATGAAATGAAAATCCATAGCCTGCTTCCAGTCTCCGACCGGGTCAGGAATGGAATGAATGAAGCCCCCATCTAGCGGCGAGGATATAGACTGTGCCGGCTGCCGAGGCCTGACGCACTCCTTTGGGGCAATGATTAAATGAATGACATATGAAATGAAATGATAGTGGAGAGTGTTGCTGGAATGAAATTTTGACAGGGAAAACCGGAGTACCCGGAGAAAAACCTGTCTGCCTCCGTTTTGTCCAGCACAGATCTCACATGGAGTGACCGGGATTTGAACCACGGACCCAGCGGTGAGAGGCTGGCGTGCTGCCGCCTAAGCCACGGAGGCTATCACACTAATAATATAGAAAATTGAGATGGTGTTTGTCGTCCTGTCTGTCTGTTACTCAATCACGCAAGAACCACTGGTCCGATTGAAATGAAATTTTGCATGGATGTAGCTAATTTACCAGGTTTACACATATGCTACTTTTGATTTCGATATTTTGCACTATTTAAAAAATGGCGATAATTTTCATATTTCCATTTCAAATAAAAAGAGAACGCTAAGAAATAGCAAACGTTTGATGGCACATCATCATCAAATAAAAAGAGAACGCTAAGAAATAGCAAACGTTTGATGGCACATCATCATCATCAT
The DNA here is from genome assembly GCA_946902985.2 of Meconema thalassinum. Classification (NCBI taxonomy): domain Eukaryota; kingdom Metazoa; phylum Arthropoda; class Insecta; order Orthoptera; family Tettigoniidae; genus Meconema; species Meconema thalassinum. The sequence goes on from OX336394.1 coordinate 225,266,545, forward strand.
CATTTATTGCATTAAACAGGCCATTGAGGCCTACAGCAGAATAACAAAAGGAAAAGATAAATATTACAAATATTACAATAACCAAAAAAATATTACAAAGGGAAAATTATTACAAAACACAAAAAGGATCGAATAAAAGGAGTCAGTAAATCATGAGAGGAGGTATTTGCTGCAGATGGCACTCCATCTTTTCCGGTCTCTAGCATCATCCTCCACAGCTGTTGGTTCCACTTCCTGAAGGATGGTCGTCACTCGATCCTTCCATCGTGTTCTTGGGCGTCCTCTCGGGCGTTTTCCCATGGGTTGAGATTGGAGGACTCTCTTAGGAAGGGATCCGTCCGCTCGTAAAATGTTTCCAAACCATTGTAGTCGCCTCTGTCCCATTATCCGTCCAATGTGTGGCTTTCCAAACCTCTGGTACAGGTCTTCTTTCTTTCTTCTTTCCCATTTACCTTCCATGTCATTGTAGACGGGCCCATATCTCTTTCGAAGTACCTTTCTTTCAAAAGCACATATTGAATCTTCTGTCGTTGCTGATGTCGCCCAAGTTTCACAACCGTATAAAAGTGCTGGTCTCACCAGTGTCTTGTACAGATGGACTTTGTTCTTCTGAGATATCAGACGAGATTTGAAGATATTGTTCAGACTAAAGAACACGCGATTAGCACATGTTATGCGTTGATGTACTTCTTTCGTCACTTCACTTTTGTTGGTTAATATTGAGCCCAGGCACTTGAACTCTTCAACTCGTTCGAAGGTATGTCCGTCTACAACAATGTAAGGAGGGAGAACGCGACGACGTGATACTCCAAGATATTTAGTCTTGTCCACGTTCACCTCCAGCCCAATTTTCTCTGCATTTTGGAGGAATCGGGAAGTATCAGCGCACATTTGCTCTAGAGTGTCACCAAGGATCACAACATCGTCAGCAAATGCTGATGGCACATACGAGATTTAAAATTTAATTTTCTATTCGAAAGGTCCATATCACTTTTCGTGTATCTCCAACGGCTAGCGAGTAAACCCCACATTCGTGATGTCACTACACCGTTTGGTTTCAAAATTTCATATTTCCATTTCAAATAAAAATGGTCCGATTGAAATGAAATTTTGCATGGATGTAGCTGATTTACCAGGTTTACACATAGGCTACTTTTGATTTCGATATTTTGTACTATTTAAAAATGGCGACTATTTTCATATTTCCATTTCAAATAAAAAGAGAAGGCTAGGAAATAGCAAGCTTCTTTTCGTGTATCTCCAACGTTTAACGAGTAAATCCCACATGTGTGACGTCACTACACCGTTTGGTTTCAAAACTTCATATTTCCATTTCAAATTAAAAAAAGAACGCTAGTAAATAGCAAAATTTTGATGGTATATGTGAGCCTTAAAATTTAATTTTCTATCCGAAAGGTCCTGATCACTTTTCGTGTATGTCCAACGGTTAGCGAGTAAAACCTAAATTTGTGCAATAAACAAGATGTTCAGTAAAGAACATATAGCCTACTTTCTCCTAAATGTATGAGTATAGTTATAACTCGTTGTTATTATCAAAGAGTATAATAGAACTATTCTTTGTTGAAGACCTTAGAAACGATTTACCTCTACCAAACGCCACAACCTAGATAAAAACTGCTACCATCATTGAAGAAAGAAAGAAAGATAAGAAGTATATCAAGAATGTTATGGATCTGGAGACATAATCGACCGGACTGGCGGCGTGGCTCAGCGGTAACGTTCTCGCTTGCTGGCCCTAGGTTGCAGGTTCGTATCCTGGCGCAGTCAGCTGGCATTTGAGGGTGCACAAATGCGACGGAGCCGTGTCAGTACATTTACTGGCACGTTAAAGATCCCCTTCGGGCCAAAATTCCGGCACCCCGGTGTCTCTAAAATCAGCAGTAGTTAAAAGGGATGTAAAACCAATAACATTATTATTATTACGACCTGCCGTGGGCAACATCCAACTTTGAGTTGAGGCATGTCTTTACACGTCTGGTTGTGCATGTCTTTCACAACCCTAATTGAATTAACAAATCTTTCCATGACCCTACAGAGACGTGTGTATACAAACTATGTGGATATTTTCGATAATATAATCCTAACAGAGCGAGTGCATTCTAGCGGCCAGAAGAAGAAACTTTTCAATAAAATCTGGAAGTTACCTTTTTGGCAGCTAGATGTCTCGAGTAAATCTGCTGGCGAATTATGTTTTAATTAAATATATATTTTACACCATAATGTGCACAATATAACGCTTAATAACATTTTCAAGTAACGCAAAATAGGCTGTTACAAACCCTTTAAAATAAAAAGTTAAAATGTATCGTAGTATCATCTTGTCATTCTTCAAATTCGATGCGCATAGAATGATAATGGTATAGTAATCAATGGATCCCCACGTAGACTAGTCGTGACATCTATTGGTGAAATATCGAACAATATAATCCTAACAGAGCGAGTGCATTCTAGCGGCCAGAAGAAGAAACTTTTCAATAAAATCTGGAAGTTACCTTTTTGGCAGCTAGATGTCCCGAGTAAATCTGCTGGCGAATTATGTTTTAATTAAATATATATTTTACACCATAATGTGCACAATATAACGCTTAATTTTAAAACATCTGAGTCATTACAAAACAATAAACATATAACATTTCAAGCAAAAAACCTAGCTCTGATCGGATTTGAACCATAGGAATTTGAGCGATAGGCTAACGCTCTACCACTGAGCTAATTGTGTCAACGAATATCGTTCTATTTAAAATGACTTACATAGAACTTGTTAGCAAATAATGATTTATACTAAACGATTTCATCACTGGAGTATATTATTTATATATAATGCATTTCATACAAAGTTTATTTATTTTTTATCAGTACGCTATATTGCATGCAATACTCAAATTAGTGAAATATAAGTCCGGCACAAGATATCCGCTGCCATCTTGTCTTATTACTGAATCAGTTCAGCTTTTTAAAATCACGTCTGCACTATAGTATTACAAAATAAACTTTTAATTTCGAACGTGCCTCTTCCTTTAGAACAGTTAAAACGATTCTCGGCTCGATAATCGGAACTGGTGGGTCCCATGATATGGATTATAAAGTTTGCATAATTCGCACGGCCGCCATCCTGAAATGGTATGGCGGACGACCTTGTAATTTGGTCACAAGACGCATCCTATACGAAGGTATGTTGTTACCAAATTTGGTAGAGATCGGATGATTTGGTTAGTCGTTATTTGATTTTACGTTTTGAACGTTTGAGTGGCCGCCATTCAGTTTTAGTAAAGATGGCGGCGATATAAAACATGACACTGAGGTGTCCTTTGCTAGTGCTACCTTTGTACCAAATTTCGTTCAATTTGCATTCACCGTGTTCGAATTGATAGGGGGGGACAGACATTCAGAGTACACACACTCACACACACACAGACACACACACACACACACACACAGACTCAACCACACACACACACACACACAGATTCACACACACACATACACACACACAGACAGACACACTTTTTTCGCCCTGTGTTGATCTCATAAGTCTACTTTCATTTTTTGCAAAAATCGAAAGTAGGCTAAAAACGGTCAACACCGAGCGGTGCAGTCTATCTCTCTATATAAAAATGAAAGTTTGCCTGTTTTTTTTCCTGAATTTCTACAGAAATTTGAGTTATTAACGCGTTTCAGAGTGTTTTATGATGGATGCGCGTGAAATATTTTTTTTTGTCTGTCTGTCTGTTTGTCTGTGAACAACTTTGTTCCCTAATAATTCGAGAACGGCTGGGTGTGTCAACGTAAAATTTGGTACAGATAGCAATCAGAGGCACGACACTAATCATTGATGTAACTCATCTCCATCACTCTCATAAAAGAGGGCCTACTGCCTTAAAATACTTGCTAAAATAGGCGTAGATGGGCGTGACAAAGCTCATTTTCAGCCCCTCAACGTGAAAAAAAAAAAGCTCGGGGACCCTAAAGAGTCCATGAAAACCACATTTTAAGGCCCTAAAACCAACAGTTTTTGAGATATTCCCAGAAAACGAATTCATTTAATAAACTAATGAACGTATGCAAGCCGGTAACCATGGCAACAGATTCTCAGAGGTCCATCTATTGCCATTCCATTAATTACATTAGTGTGAAAGTTTTCAAACGGCTAGAAGGTTATCACGGAACCAAATTAAGCTGTAAAATTCATCAATACGTATAATGCGCTTAAGGGGGTCAAGGGGTACTCTAGAATTTTCTCGCGCGATTTACACCTGCGGATGTGGTCTGGCAGGTCTATTATATTCCTATCCCTATGTTGTATTATTATATTCTGGAAGGTTATCACGGAACCAAATTAAGCTGTAAAATTCATCAAGCGCTTAAGGGGGTCAAGGGGTACTCTAGATTTTTTTCGCGCGATTTACACCTGCGGGTGTGGTCTGGCAGGTATATTATATTCCTATCCCTATATTATATTATTATATTAGTATTATATTATGGCGTACAACGACGAGACAAAGCCCCTCGGTGCCAGAAACAAAACTCGGGGGCCCTAAAGGGTCCTCGAAAACTACATTATAAGGCTCTAAAACCAACAGTTTCTGAAGTATTCCCAGAAAACTAATTTAAACTTAATTTAACAAACTAATGAAGGAATGCAAATCCGTAACCATGACAACATTATCTCAAGGGGTGGCATCCAACTTTCCATCTATTTCTGTAAGATGCAATGCCACTCCATTTATTACATTTCTGTGAAAGTTTGCAAATGGCTATTAGGTTATCACGGAACCAACTTAGACTGTATAATTCATCAATGCAATTAAGGGGGTCAAGGGTTCACCTAGAATTTTTTCACGCAATTTTCTCGTGCGACATATAGTGCAGAGGGTCTATTATATCTCCAAACAGCAACTTCATTTTCAAAAATTCCTGAATTGAATCAGCATATTTTGCGGCTTTTAGGAATTTAGGCCAATTGAGGCTAAAGAACCTGAATTTTCATGCACCACAAGCCTTTATAATTTATGAAAGGGGTCTTCCTGTGTATGGGGACCTAACACAACGTAGAGGGTCAGTTTTAATGTGACGTGTATTGCGTTCCGTCTACAAGGCTTTCAATTTCAATTTCACGTCATGAAGTACACGTTAGTTGAATTTAGTTTGAGAACACATTTTAACTCATCATTTATTAGCCTATTTTCAATTTTGAAAAAATTGGCTTATGAGATCACCTTTTGTCCGCGCGTGTGTGTGTGTGTGTGTGTGTGTGAGGTGTGTGTGTGTCCCCCCCTAATAACTTTTAAACGGCTGGAGCGATTTCAATGAATTTCAGTAATTTCATAGTACTATTCCGGGCGACCTTGACCGTGCCCTTCAAATTTTGTTACGTCTCACTAATCCAACATGGCGGCTGTGCGAAATATTTCACCAGCATTCAATATCTCCGAAACTATTACCGAAATCACCGTGGAATTTATTACGGTGATAAAGGGAACCACTAGAAGTTCACTATGTGACTTTTGAATAACTGGTAACTACAAAACAAACATGGCGGCCACGCGAATTTGCGACTTTTAAATAGACGTTTCTCGCGATTTAACCAACCAAACGCTATAAAACTTGGTACAGTATATGTTTATACACATTATAATGCACCGACATCTAACTTGGTTCAATTGTTTATATAACCACCAGATGGCGGATGAGCGAAATATTTCACCGGCATTTTATATCTCTGAAACTATTAGCTGTATCACCCGGACATTTTATACGGAGATAAAGGGCACTACTGGAAGTTCATCTATAAGACTTTCAAAGACCGGTTAACTACAAAACGAACATGGTGGCCAAGCGAATTTGAAAATTTTAAATAGACCTTTCTCGCGATTTAATGTTCAAAACGCAATGAAATCTGGTACAGGAAATGTTTATACACATTGTAATGAACTGGTATCTAATTTAGTTCAATTGTTTACATAACCTCAAGATGGTGGCTGTGCGAATTTTAAAATTAAGTTTTTATTTCTTGTGTCGTAATCAAGCGATCGAAGTGAAAGTTTGAATAATGAACCTACGCAATAATTTTCCTTCAATGGTACATGGCTCTATGGCCTATACATTTAACAATCCAACATGGCGACCATCCGAAATATTCAGACGACTCTGAATATCTACGAATCTATTTTAGCAATCAAACTGATTTTTTTTGTTCATAGGGGCAATGAACAAAGGTTCACCTATAGAACTTTAAATAACCTGGTGATCACAAATCCAACATGGCGGCGACACGAATTATAAATATTCACATGGACGTTTCTCGCAATTTAACAATCCGAGTGCGGTGAAACTTGGTACAGTAAAACCTTTTACGAATGTTAATCCACTGGCATCTAATTTATTTCAATTGTTTCCATAACCACAAGATGGCAGCTGTGCGAAATTTTAAAATTTCCTTATTACTTCTTGTGTCCTAATCATGCGATTGAAGTTTGAATGCTACACGTACACAATAATCTTCATGTAACATTACCTAACTCTAGGACCTACATATATAAAATCCAACATGGCGACCATCCGAAATATTTAGTCGGTACCGGTACTCAATATCTACCAATCTATTACAGCAATCAAACTGAAATTTTGTATGTTGATAGAGGCAGTTAACATAATTAGGATATATGAAAATAGGCTGTATAGGCTTCACGGAACGACTTGTTTTTTATTTATTTTTTGTCGACATACGGGTCCATCGTAAGGATGATTTTGTTTGATACTCTGTGGTAGATATACCCATATTTGGATATCTGGGTGATATGTTGTAGACAATAGAATTATCTGTCTGTCTTTCTGTGTATCTTTATGTACGCCTATAACTCGTGTTCGGATGCTTGGTGCATCGTAAAATTAGTTATGGCATCCATGAGAGTCAATACACCAATCATTTATAAAATTCTTCACCGTACTTTTCATACAGTAGAAAGGTGGATATAGGGGAAAAAACTTCTCAAAATACATGCTAAAATAGGCGAAATATAAAAATTATCCTAGAAGGACGACCAGAGCATATGTTGCGCTTCTCAATGTGAGACACAAAATTCAGGAGTCTATATAGGGTGTCCGAAAACCACATCTTAAGTCCCTTAAATTAACAGTGTGTGTAATATTCCCAGAAAACTAACTTCGTTCTGATAAACTTATGAAGGAATGACAAACCGCTAACCCTTGCAACAGTAGCTCAATTGATAATGCCTGATGTTAACACCGAATACCGTTCGAAGAACGTGTACTTCTGCTAGTTTATGATAAAAGGAAGCCAAGCAGTTACGATTTCAGTAAAAAGTCAATAAAAGAACCTGACGTCCGTGCTTTTTAAGCTTATTCTGGGTAAACTGTTAAAAATATAAATATACAATGAGAGTAAGAATTGTTCAACATGAAAAGTTCTACAAAAACAATCCGGGAGAGCATGTCTATATCTTCAATGCATCGCCCACTTAAGTGTTTTTACGTTTTCATTTCTTCCAACAATCTCCATTCAATTACTGAGGCGACACTTGACAAGCTAGCTAGGGGCGAGCCTATCACCCCAGTTGCAGCCTAGCTAGCGGGCGAGACTATTAGCCCAGATACAGCCACCAGCTAACTGTTGAGTCGTATTGAGTTAAGACTTCAGAGAAGAGTGGTTGTGCTTGGAGTTTTCCTGAAATTGCAACCCGCGTTTTCTTCATTTTACATGTGAACTTTTCGTTCCACAAAATACACAGTCAAGTTAAGATTAGACTGAATGGGAATTTGTGTTTCATGTACCCCACCATTCTTGAATTACGTCTGAAGAATTCGTTGGTACATGCAACTCCATGATAATAGACTATAATATTAATAATCCAGTCAGTGATTTTAACCCATCATGCCGAGACATAAAACGGATATCGGTCGTAGTTCATTGACGTTGAAAGAAAAGCGCTTATCACGTAATGCATTCATAACTGCTCCCGGGTGAAACCGGGGCGGGTTGCTAGTATACACATAAGACAATCCAGTAATTGGTACTAAACGCAAATATACATTTCTTCGTACAGTGGCTACTTTCATAGGTAGTGACCAGTATCCAGCCAGTTCACATGCCTCTTTGGTGGTTTGCATCAAGTCTTCCAGAGAGCAGGTTGTTGGGAACAGCTTGCGTATGAGGAGATGGCCCATGGTCTGCTCTTCACCGCATTTGCATAATGAAGAGTCACACGAAAATCCCCACTTTATCCGTTTGCTGCTTTTAGATTTGCCAACTCCTGAGCGCAGCCTGTTAAGCGTCTTCCATATAGGCCAGATTTCCTCATGTCTTGGGGAGAGGCGTTCATCAGGTGACATCCAACCTGTCGGACTGTTCAGTCCAGAGTGCCATCTATTTTTCCTAAATGTTGTAGGAGGTTGAGTCAGGCGTTCTGTCGAGTGGAGAATACTTTTTATTGGCTTGAGCCACGACGTTGCTGGTTGTTACCCATATGAAGTGTGGAATTTCAAGTCCAGTAACTTAGACCTCTCCAGTCTTGCTAAAGACTCACGGCGGATATCTGGAGGTGGGATACCTGCTAGTCTGTACAATTTTTCAAGTGGTGCATATCGCAAACAACCTGTAATAAGTCCATAGGTCCATAGTCAGAGCGATATCGACTTCACCAGCGTGACTGGATCTGCACCATACAGGACAGGCATATTCTGCTGCTGAATAACAATGGGCTATCGCTGAAGTTCTTATGATACGAGGCTGTGATGGCTGTATTAGTTTGTATATTTGTAATTCAGATGAGGATTGAGAAGGAGGCGGCCATGGACTTAATTAAGGAACCATCACGGCATTCGCCTGGAGTAGAAGTCGGGAAACCACAGACATCTACTTCCAGGATGGCTGAGGTGGGAATCAAATCCACCTGTTTTCAGTTTTGCCGCACGAGGCTGCGATTACGCCATTCAGACCAGAATAAAATTTCTTGGCAGAGCCGGAAATCGAACCTAGGCCTCCGCGGTGGCAGCCAAGAATGCTAGTCACTACGCAACGAGGCGGGAGGAGAAGAATGCAGGCTCGTCGAAAATTACAATCCTCAGGATTGAAGGAAAGATAAAAGAGAGAGAGAGAGAGAGTTTAAAAGACTGTAGTAGACTATTTCTACGCGCGATTTTTGAAACTAATTGTACTTAACATTTTCAGGAGATAGCAAATGCCATTATGTTTTAAATTCACTATGTTCATTGAAATGTATGCATTTATGTACCCTTAATTTCAAATTATCCCCGAATGAAAATAACAATCATAGATAGGCTAATGGTTTATTTTCAGAGAAATGTTAGGATGGAGAGAAATATATGCTTCATAGGTAAGAGATTTGATTATTGTGCAAATATTGTCCATCCTGAACAGTTATGCAATGATGATGCCTCCCCGCACACATACTAATAATAATAAGAATAATAATAATACAGTAATGCTATTTGTTTACGTTCCTTTTAACTCCTGCGGCTTTTAGAGACGTCGGGGTGCTGGATTCTTCCATAAGGGGATATTTAACTTGCCAGTAAATTTACTGACATAGCTCCCTCACATTTGCGCCAGGATTCAATCCTGCAACCTGGGGCACAGCAGGCGAGAACATTACCGCTGCGCCACGCAGCCAGCCAAGCCACACTCATACAAATACCGGTGTCACCTTCCAAAACCTTCTACAAAAATGAATTAATTACATGTCAGTAAAATATACCACAGTAACTTATATTATCTGACAACATGCGCTGTAATTACACAGGAATAATAATTTCTTTATTACTAGCCTCCAAAAAGGAACAACTTATTTAATATTGTTTTCAGAGGATAACGTAGCTAAAATTACGCATCATTAATTGGGTCATCAAATCGTATGTGAAACGTTGAGCACGCAGAGAATGTAGGATTTCATATAATCTCTCCTCCCCTCCGAGAAAATTTAATGTAAGGAACACTGATGAGGGTTGGCTGAGAAGTGCTCTGTTGGACAAAGAATTCTGGTTTGAACGTGTGTTTCTTCAAGGGTTATGTAATAGCTTGTATATATCTAACCTAATTAGTTTTGAATTAATTCTTTCCTTGGACTGCTCACTTCTTGTCTTTATTGCAAACTATGCCGAGAGCAGTAGGTGTTACTTCGTTTTTGAAGCTATTAAAATTGTTTTTCTCGCACATTATTACTACTTTCTAAAAACAATCTTCGTGAACTCTCACTGGCTACACAACAGCACCTTGCTGGTTCATATCAAACCATAATTATTTGAGTGGTGTTTTTCACGACTTCCAAGACTACGGAACTACAAGAAAAGTGTTTATCCTGAATTCATTCAAATAATACCAGAATGTACGGTAAAGAGGAATAAAACGAATTCTACGGAAGTAGAAGAACATAATGTGCTGCAACAGTGCTAGTATGACCTTGGACTTTGCAACAGAATTAGTGAAAGAGCGTTCATTGCTTCCAATCGTCTGGTCTGAGGGCTAAAATGAAGTTCTTTCAGCCTCGTGAGGCAAAACTGAGCAGAAATAGGTTCAATTCACATAGTTTTAGAAGTGGTTTCCCACTTCCGCTCCAGGAAAATGTCGGTATGGTTCCTAACATAAGGCTACGGACGACTCCTTCCAAATCCTAAATTCAGTTACAAATACTACAACAGACATCACAATCACACAGACAGATTACTCTCACTCAAGTACACAGGCTAACACCCTAGCAAGCAGATCTTCATCCGTCTCTACTGGGGTTTGATACACCAACGACATGATGTAACCCCATAGGAAATAATCCAGAAGTGTGAGATCCGGCGATCGCGCTGACAATGGGACAGGACCTCCCCTTCCAATCCAACGATGAGGGTACGTGTTGTTCAGGTGATCGCGGACATTAATATCGAAGTGGGCTGGTGCATTGTCGTGTAGAAACCTCATCCCTTCTCGGACAACAAGCTGCCTGTCTCAGGAATTTTTGAGAGGGTGTGGGGAAACTTCATGTGCCGTTGCAATACATGTATTGAGACTGGCGTTCGTCACTTTGAACAATTACTATGAGCTACGATGTTGGTATGAGATGTCGTCAGTCCTATTCATATTTCTTTTAAAAGAGTTATCAGCATTTTCCAGTCGTAAGATGAGTGACTTGGCAGCAGATCTCAATTATGATTGGAACTATAATATGTTCTTAACCAAGACAGTGCTCAACAACCTCAAGTCGGGGGCAAAAATGCAGTGTGTTCTGAGATGGTTGAGGAAGTTGACGAGTTGCAATAGAACCATTGACAAGTTGTATCAGCGTAACGCCTTCATTACCTAGTACTTAAAATCAAAATGGTGAATTGAGACCATCCTTTAACTCAAATCCTCCAGTAGGACAACTACCAGGTCTAGATCATCTGGAGAATGATGAAGAGGAAAATGAGTTCATTGCCAGTGAGAGGACGGATGCCGCAGAATCGAAGAAGGTGGAAACCCCAAGAGACGAAGGAATTTCCTCTCTGGTCTCTTCTCCAGTGCCAAAAGTTGGCGGATATTGTTACCTTGCAATGCTCAGTAAACGAGACTGAACTCTGTATTCAAAGAAACTGATGTTGTCTAATTATTGTGATGAAATACATGTGTCGCTAAGATTAAAAAATAAAAAAGGTCTAAGTTGTGTATAACACAATAAAATTGCATTTCCGGCCATTGGTTCCCCATGTCAATATACTCCGTTGAGGACCCTCTAACACCTGTATCAATTTGAGCCAAAAAGGTTTGATACACACTGTATAATAATATTTTAAACAGGGGTTTCTTTTCACTGTGTATTTTCGCATGTCCCAGTAATTGGAATTGTATTGGGCTGGTCGACTGAAAAGCTCGAATATGAAATGAGAACAGCTTCACAACGTAGCCGTGTACGTTAAGGGCAAGTTGGAAGTCGAGAGATGAAAGGTTTCAATCCTATGTGTGATTTTATCACACTTCTTCCAGACAACCGCCGGGAAGGCATCACGTTCCGGGGCAAATACCTGAATCCTAGACCCTTAGATGGTAATTGTTGTTTTAAGGGGACTAACATCTAGGTTATCGGCCCCTAATGGTTTGGGTGAACGTGAAAATTGAATAGAATCTATACCTAAAACTAACTACTGGCTCACATACTAGAAGAGGTGGACAATAAAAAGAAGAATACGGTAAATACAAGACAGAGAAAGGAAATGCCCCCAACCCAAGACGAACGAGAATTAAGGGACCTGGAGGAAAGGAGAGCCATGAGAGGCAGAGGGATGAGGAGAGGGTCCGCCCTAAAGGCAATGGAAAAGGAGGTGAAAACCGGACCCAGCTCAAAAAGAACCCGGGATCTCCATCTCCCGAACTCACCAGCCGTGAGTCCTTGAGGGTGTAGCGCTATCATGGGTAAACCATTAGTGGCGGGCCTACACTCTACCTCTTATAGGCCCTTGAACAGAAGGCTGGAACTACCATGAAAAGAAAAGAGGTCTGACCCTCGCAGAATGAAGGGAGAGGAAAAATGAGACAAGGGCCAATTAGGGTGGGAAAGTGAAAGAAACCCTACATAATCTGCAGTATATAAAGAAAAATAAATATTATCTTCGTGAGCGGTTTAATATCACCCTAGCGCAACTTGTCAAGAATTGATAGTTACCGGTATATATGATTTTCTTCTTAAGGGGATACGGAACTGTTAAAATTGTTAAATTCAACATTTTATATATTTTTTATATATTATGAATCTCTGAAGTCTGCCCTTTAAAATGATGTGCAATATATTATAGTTTAACCATTATAAATTGCCATAATTTTAATTTACACAAGCGCTGACAGTGAGATATTTATCATGTGTGGAGAGTTTTAACTGCAGTTTTCTCAGTTCCATTCTTTTTTAGCCTATTTTCATTTTAAGAGAAAAAAAATAGGCATATGAGATCACCTTTTGTCCGTGTGTCTGTGTGTGCGTGTGTGTGTGATGGTGTGTGTGTCCATAATAACGTCTACACGACTGGAGCCATTTCAATGAAACTCGGTAAGATCATAGCACCATTCTGGCCGACCACGGCCGTGCCCTTCAAATTTTATTTTCTCTCACCAATCCAACATGTCGGCTGTGCAGAATATTTCACCAGCATTCAGCATCTCCAAAACTATTACCGATATCACCCTGAAATGTGTATAGTGATAAAGGACACTTCTAGAAGTTCACCTATGAGACTTTCAAAAAACCTGGTAACTACAAAACCAACATGGCGGTCAATCGAATTTGAGACTTTTAAGTAGACCTTTCTCGCGATTTAACCATCCAAACGTAATGAAACTTGGTACTGCAAATGTTCATACAAATTGTAATGCACTGGTAACTAAGTTAGTTCAATTTTTTACAAAACCTCAAAATGGCGGCTGTGCGAAATATTTCACTGGCATTCTATATCTCCGAAACGTTTATAGATATCATCCTGAAATTTTGAACGGTGATAAAGGGCACTCGTACAAGTTAATCTATGTAACTGTCATAAGCCTGTAGAGTACAAAACGAATATGGCGGCCAAGCGAAGTTGAAACATTTTAATAGACTTTTCTCGAAATTTAACTCTCTGAGCGCAGTGAAATGTGGTACAGTAAATTATTATACATATTGTAATGCACTGGCATCTAATTTAGTTCAGTTGTTTATATAACCTCAAGATGGTGGCTGTGCGAAATTTTAAATTAAGTTTTTATTTCTTGTGTCGTAATCATGCGATCGAAGTGAAAGTTTGAATAATGAAGCTACGCAATAATTTTCCTTTAATGATAAATAACTCTACGGCCTATACATACTGTATATCAAACCATAATGGCGAGCATCCGAAATATTTAGACAGTTCTCAATATCTACGAATATTTTACAGCAATCGAACTGAATTTTCTTATGTTCATAGAAGCTATGAACATAAGTTCACCTATAGGACTTTCAGTAACCTGGTGATCACAAATCCAACATGGCGGCTACGCGAATTATACATATTTAAATGGACGTTTCTCGCGATTTAATCATCCCAGTGAAGTGAAATTTTGCACGTTAAATGCGTATACAAATGTTAATCCACTGGCATTTAATTTATTTCAATTGTTTTCATAACCATAAGATGGCAGCTGTACGAAATTTTAAAATCTCGTTTTTACTTCTTGTGTTCTAATCATGCGATTGAAGTTTGAATACCACACGTACACAATAATCTTCATGTAACAGTACATAAAACAAAATCGAACCTGGCGACCATCTGAAATATTTATACGGTTCTCAATATCCACGAATCTATCACAACCTTCAAACTGAAATTTTGTATGTAGATAGAGGCAATTAACATGAGTAGGATATATGAAAATAGGCTGTATAGTTCTTCACGGAACAACTTGTTTTTAATATATGTTCCTTTTTCTACGCCACTATTTATAACACAGCATGAATTTTTCACCTTAAATTCGTATCATAGTGGTTACTATTTTAGTGGAGAACCCTCCTTATTTAAAGTGAAACTCTTGGGGTTTTGGCTGTCTTCTAAAGAAAAAGTAATTATAATTTTTGAGAGATTACAAAATACTAATTTTGACTCCCCTGACATCCAATATAAAAAAACGCTCCATTAATGTCAAGTAAGATTTGAATTAAATGTGACATAAATTTCATTATCATACCTTTATTAGATTTTGAGGAAAAGGAACATGAATTGAACAAACTTAACATTGGTTTGATATTGATAGTGTTCGTTTTCCTTCAAATTTGCTCACTCAGTGCGATATTTGTAATTGTTATTAAATGTTTGGAGTCGATTGTGAACTTAGCTGATTGTTTGAGCAATGTGTGGACGGTTCCCAAGCAGCTGCCAACACCACTGCCTGCAGTGAACTGGAAGGATTTCTACTTTAATCACTACTGCAACCAAATAAGTGTATGTATTGTAGACACAAATCACTAGCCTAAGTGTGAATGATCTGGTGTTGATCTCTTGACGATCGAAACTGGTCATACAGGTGTGTTTAATAATCTCATGTAAATGTTTTTCAGGATTAGGGAAACACCCATTTATATTCGGTACAATCGTATTGACCGACTGAAAAACATTAAATTTCGATTACTCCTGTAAGGCGTCACTGAAAAATTGCTTCCAACACGATAGGCTAATATTCAGATTTGGCGACTTCAGTGGCGTAGTTGGCCGGCCCCGTCGTGTTGGGGTAGCGCGCCTCCCTCTCACCTGGAGGCCCCGGGTTCGATCCCCTGCTCCGTCAGGGATTTTAAAGCTGACGTGAGGGTTGAAACGGGGTGCACTCAGCCTCGTGAGGACAATTGATTAGCTGTCTGACAGTGAGACAACGCCCCGATCACGAAAACCAAGTTTAACGGCCGAGGGGACCCGACGCACCGATCACGCGTCACCCCAATATCTGCAGGTCGAATGGCTGGGCAGCGGTCGCTAGGTCGGACTTAGCCCGTCATGGGCTGTATAGGGCCAGGGGTTGACTTTTTGTGAGTGGCGTAGTTGGTAGCATGCTGAGCTTCTATGCCCAAGGTCGCTGGTTCTAACCCGGCCGAAGTCGACGGATTTTTAGAGCGTTAAAAATCCCTCAGTATGCCTTCCTTCGGAGGGGAAGTTAAGCTGGTGGTCCCATGCCATAGATTTATGGCATGACAAAGAACCTTCCACTAATTACACTTGTGTGAAGCTAAATTGTAGGTTAGATTTGACTGACGCACTTAGGATCTAACGTTCATCGCCAGGAGCCGACTGCAGTGGCATCTAGTAACCAAGTTCAGAACTAGTTGGTCGTTGACGGTGGCGTATGGTGACAAAAGTTGGAACTTCATGAAAATCCAATGTCTGCAGCCCTTACTTGAATTAAAAAAGTCCTCTCGGCACGCCGGAAGGCGGAGGTAGATTTCACCGGACAAACTTGGGGATAGGCGAAAATAGGCAGAATATGCAGATTTTCGTAGAAGGATCAGACCTCATTTAATGCGAGAAGGTATTTTATAATTGGAGCTTAATTAACTTTGTTTTTCGTCATTTTATGCTTATTTTAAACATTTTATTGTCTTATGGGAACGGTAACCTTCTTGTCATTTGGGGTCCATTTTTATACTTGTGGTCACACTGTCCTTATGCTAGGTTTCGACACTGATGTGCAACTATGTAACGGTCTGTTACTTCTTCACGCAAAATTATATCTACCGCAGAGATTTTGGTTGGTTCCTCAGTTTAGGGGCTGCGACAACGCGGTCATGTAACCCCGTGTACTTTGGGATGGCTGTATTAGTCTGTAATTCAGGTAAGGACTGCAGACGGTCAATTTCAAGCAGTAGTTACTAATGTTGCTACCAGGTACTACCGTCAACGACACCTAGCTGTGAACTTGGCTACTAGATGCCACCGCAACCAGCAACTCGCAACGAACGTTGGAACTCTCCCTCCAAAGGAAAGCATACTGAGGGATTTTTGGCGCTCTTAGAAAATCCGACGACTTCGGCCGGCTTTGAACTCGCGACCTTGGGCATAAACATTCAGCATGCTACCAGTTACGTCACCGAAGCCGCTTCACACTTAGATGGAAATCTGAATCTGATCTCGTGCAAGTGCGTTATCTTGGCAACGTCTGATGGCTCATCCCTCATCAATTTAGTAGTGTTGCCATGGCAACCACTGATAGGTCTTGGCATTTTCTTATAATTCCGAAATTATTTTTCTCATCCCTTGGCATAATGGTGGGTTATATCAAAAATTCTTTCAGACAAAAGTTTTAGGTAATTATTATGGGAATATTGTCCATTTTGTACGGTTTTGATATTGTGCCTATTAAGAGAGATATGATTAATGTTTCCCGAAAAACCCACTTTTTCCCACCCCTTTGGTCAATGGTTGGTGCTATAAAAAAAACTCTTCAAACATACATTTTTGGGCTTTATCCGACACATAGTATGAATGTTGAACGGATTCGATATTTCACATATTAAGAGAGTTATAGCAATATTTCACTTTTTCGAAAAAAAAGCCCCCCATTTTCACCCCCCAACGACCGATTTAGCCCAGTAACGAACTCGACCGAGATTTTATAGGTATACGTATTCGGTAAAAAATTCAAAGTGATTGGTACAAAATTACGGCAGTTATCGTGTCCACAATAAACTGATATACATATACATACATAAATTATATATAACTTTTGAACTGACGGTGGTTTTGGGGCCTGGGGATGTGAAACGCGAAGATATGTCGAAATTTTCCGGAAGTCGAAACATGGTACCCATTGCAATAGTTAGCTTTCTAACGAAATCTACCTCTGGTTGGTTCCTCAGTTTAGGGGCTGCGACAACGCGGTCATCTAACCCCGTGTACTTTGGGTGAGTGTAGAATCTGTCTGATACACGGTGTGAATTGTAATGGCTGTATTAGTCTTAATTCATGTAAGTACTGCAGACGGTCAATTTCAAGCAGTAGTTCCTAATGTTGCTACCAGGTACAACCGTCAACGACACCTAGCTGTGAACTTGGCTACTAGATGCCACCCCAACCATCAACTCGCAACGAACGTTGGAACTTCCCCTCCAAAGGAAAGCATACTGAGGGATTCTAGTGCTCTTAGAAAATCCGACGACTTCGGTCGGCTTTGAAACCGCGACATTGGGCATAGACATTCAGCATGCTACCAGTTACGTCACCGAAGCCGCTTCCCACTTTATCAGGCGGCTTTGGTGGCGTAGTCGGTAACATGCTGAGCTTCTATGCCCAAGATACCGGGTTCAAACCCGGCCGAAGCCGTCGGATTTTTTAAGAGCGTTAAACATCCCTCAGTATGCCTTCCTTCGGAGGGGAAGTAAAGCCGGCGGTCCCATGTCATAGATTTATGGCATGTTAAAGATCCTTCCACTAATTGCACCTGTGTGAAGCTAAATTGGATAGGTTAAGAATGTATACAACGCTCTTAGGTTTCTATGTTCGTTGCCAAGAGCCGACTGCGGCGGCGTCTAGTAGCTCAGTTCTGAACTTGGCCTCGTAGTCGTTGACAGTGGCGCTTGGCGGCAAAAGTAGGAACTATCTGAAAAATTGTTAGTTGCAGTACTTAAATTAACAAACAGATAACACACACTAATACAGTCATCACAATTAACACCGGTTATCAGACAGATTCTACACACACCCAAAGTACACGGGGCTACATGACCGCGTTGTCGCAGCCCCTAAACTTAAGAACCAACCAACCAACCACTTAATCAGATGGAAATACTGAATCTGATCTCGTGCAAGTGCGTTGTCATGGCAACGTCTGATGGTCCATGCCTCATCAATTTAGTAGTGTTGCCATGGCAACCACTGATAGCTCTTGGCATTTTCTTATAATTCCGAAATCATTTTTCTCGTCCCTTGGCGTAATGGTGGGTCATATCAAAAATTCTTTCAGACAAAAGTTTTAGGTAATTATTAGGGGAATATTTTCCATTTTGTACGGTTTTGATATTGTGCCTATTAAGAGAGATATGATTAATGTTTCCCGAAAAACCCACTTTTTTCCACCCCTTTGGTCAATGGTTGGTGCTATCAAAAATCTTATTTGACATAAATTTTTGGCACTTATCCGACACATATTATGAACTTTGAATGGATTCGATATTGCACGTATTAAGAGAGTTATAGCGAAATTTCACTTTTTCGAAAAAAGCCCCCCATTTTCACCCCCTTCGGCCGATTTAGCCCAGTAACGAACTCGACCGAGATTTTATAGGTATACATCTTCGGTAAAAAATTCGAAGTAATTGGTGCAAAATTACGGCAGTTATCGTGTCCACAAGAAACTGATATACATATATATATATATATATATATATATATATATATATATATATACATAAATTATATATAAACTTTTGAACTGACAGTGGTTTTGGGGTCTGGGGGATGTGAAACGCGAAGATATGTCGAAATTTTCCGGAAGTCGAAACATGGGACCCATTGCAATAGTTAGCTTTCTAATGAAATCTACCTAAAACAGATAACACACACTAATACAGTCATCACAATTAACACCAGTTATCAGACAGATTCTACTCGCACCCAAAGTACACGGGGCTACATGATCGCGTTGTCGCAGCCCCTAAACAGAGGAACCAACCAACCAATATTCAGATTAGTTCTAATGACTCATAATTCCAAGGTCTCACGTTATGACTTATGAAATGCCAGTGTCACTGCACCTCAAACAGTAAATTTAAGAAACATGAGAAATGACAGCGTGTCCTTCTTATTCACTTCGACAATTGATTCTTAGAAATTGTCGCGTGATGAAAGTTCATTATTCTGACTAAGGTTCTCTCGAAGTAAACGCAGCACCTAATTCATGATTTGTGCAACAATGTCTAGACATTATTTTTGCGTGCATTGTCATCATTGCTGGTTTTTCCATGTCGGTCCACTTCCTGCATGTCACAAACAGGTCGGCCCCGCCCCACTTACAGAGCGCAATAAGGAAGGCACATTTCCGACAGGACTGGATACTGCCATAAACCAGTCTTAACTGCAGTTTCCGTTTCAACTTCAAGTGAGGTTTTTGTGATACCACCTAGTATTAAATATGGTTATCAAATATTACAGGATTATGGCGGAAGGGGTAATGATGGAGAAACGGGAAGATAAATAACAGTTTCCTGACGGAATTCATGGTTCTCCTTATACGAGCATTTATCACTTCAAATAAGGAGATGCTAGAGGTTGGATAGTTGGTTAGATCAGCGGTTCTCAAACTTTTTCTATCGTACCCCCCTTCTGAAACATGAAATATCAAGCACCCCCTCCCCCTTATTATTTCCTTCCTTAGCACTTCTCATAGGATCACAAGATCTAGAGTATTTCCTTCTGTCTAATTATTGCAACTACCGGATAAACCCGCGGATATCCGCAACATTTTTCGCCATGCGGATATACTTTTCATGACTTTGCGGATAGCAGATAAGCTGCGGATAATGGTTGGATTAAATTTGCGGATAGCTTTTAGAATACAATCCGAACTTGTTGAATATCATGGGGAAAGTTGGGTAATTGTGCGCAGCGGGTAATCGTGCGCACCGATGTTTTTCGAGTTGGTAGTACAACTAGCAACTCTGTTTACTGCTACCCTAAAGCTGTCATCGTACCTATCAGATAGGGACAGTCAGCTTGATGCCAGTTGCTATGTGATAACCGTGAGGCTTGAATGAAGAAACTTTACACGTTGCATGCTATTTTCTGTAGCCAGCAAATGAGAAGGTAAGCCTACAGTTGTGATTCAATTATTTAAAATTAAATGTAGTTTTAAATGCCAGTGTTTACAGTGGTTTTGCATGTATTTGTTTTTCAATATAATAGATTAGTTTACCGGTATTCCGTGAGTTACGTTTTAAAATCAGAGTAAGGTAATGGTGCGCACAATTCCCCCACTCTCCCTTGCTAGGACCCGGATGTTTATGACATGTCATATTTTTCCGTTATGTTTTTTTTTTTCATGACAAATGTAAGATGATGATTTACGCTTTTTTTTTTTTTTTTTTTTTAGCGTATGGCTTTTATGCCGGGTGTGTCCGAGGACATGTTCGGCTCGCCAGTTTTGTAGCTGCTTCGAGACGGACACCCAATGGGTGAGCTACAAGTACCGTTGGAGAGGGAAGGAGGGAAGTTGGAATGTAAGGAGGAGGAGTTGGAAGGTAGCGGCTGTGGCCTATAGTTAGGGACCAACCCCGGCATTTGCCTGGAAGGAAGATGGGAAACCACAGAAGACCATCTTCAAGGTTGCCGGCGGGGGGATTCGAACCTCCTCGCCTCCCGGATGTGAGCGACTGCCATCAGTCATGCCGTAACCACCACGGCTAACTCACCCGGTATGATTTACGCTAATCCCATTCAAATGATGTCATTAACCACAATTAACACTCCAAACTGAAAGGGTTGCAATTCTGGCTGTATAACATTCATATTAAACATAGCACATGACATACAGTAATAGCCTAAGGGTTCGATTTTCAGCTCAAATTTCTAAAAGATAAAGTATAATGCAGCACATTGAAAATATTATTGTATTGCCAGTAGATTCGGATAACAAACTTGAGGATAAAAGTCCCGTGGATACGGGGCGGATGCGGATAAAAGTCGTGCGGATGCGGGGCGGATGTGGATAACAGTCGTGCGGGTGCGGGGCGGATGTGGATAACAGTCGTGCGGGTGCGGGGCGGATGTGGATAACAGTCGTGCGGGTGCGGGGCGGATGTGGATAACAGTCGTGCGGATGCGGGGCGGATGTGGATAACAGTCGTGCGGGTGCGGGGCGGATGTGGATAACAGTCGTGCGGGTGCGGGGCGGATGTGGATAACAGTCGTGCGGGTGCGGGGCGGATGTGGATAACAGTCGTGCGGATGCGGGGCGGATGTGGATAACAGTCGTGCGGGTGCGGGGCGGATGCGGATAACAGTCGTGCGGGTGCGGGGCGGATGCGGATAACAGTCGTGCGGGTGCGGGGTGGGTGCGGATAAAAGTCGTGCGGATGCGGGGCGGATGCGGATAAAAGTCGTGCGGATGCGGGGCGGATGTGGATAACAGTCGTGCGGGTGCCGGGCGGATGCGGATAACAGTCGTGCGGGTGCCGGGCGGATGCGGATAACAGTCGTGCGGGTGCGGGGTGGGTGCGGATAACAGCTGTGCGGATGCGGGGTGGATGTGGATAACGTTTCACCTATCCACGCAGGGCTCTAGTTATAGGCTAATATCGGTATTTATGTCCGACGATGTCGATATGTAAATATTATATGTCAGAAAACTGTATAATAATGGGTGTCATTAAAGTACTACTTTTCATTATAACATAGTTTTTCCAACCAATCAGAGCTCAATATGTTCATTCATTGACCAATTAGGTAAGGATAGCGTCTGACATGCACTGAAAATCCAACATGTCGGACAAGAATTACATGATTTGAAAGTTGACAATGTAGCCTATATTGGATCAACCATTGTAGCTACGATGCATAAACAAACTGGGCAATATTGCAAAAGAAATAGCACTGTACCTTAATATCCGCAACTCCAATTTCTACACATACGTAAGATTTCGCCGACAATTTTAGTGAATGCAGTTGTTGACATAAACACACCATAACGCCATGGAGGATGTAGGCGTATGACATTAGTTCCACGGAAATTACAATCCAGCTCCATGTTCAGTAAATGGATTTCTTATGCGAAACTTTTCCGCCAGATACCGTTACTGTTCTATTTGGCACTACATTGATTTGCCTTCCGTTGACATTCTATACGCATCAAATTTGAAGAATAACTAGTTGATAAAACGATACATTTTATTTTTAAAGGGTTTGTAACAGCTTATTATATTTTGTTGTTTTTGTTAGTTGACCAACATAACAAAATGATCATACATAGTACCTGTGCTCTATCTGTTGGTGGAACTTCAGGATAAACAATGTTTCAAAGCTTTGGAATCCGTTATTGGGTAGAGATCAAATGCTGAGCCCACACAATTCCCAAGAATAAGAAGTCAACTGACAGAATATCGACATATATTTATGAATATTTATGTTAGAACATATAATAAAGTTATAATTCTCGTCGAACATAAACAGTCGTATGCAACTCGCTTATAATGGTAATTAAGACACTCGTATGGAAATTATAAAACTCGCTTCGCTCGTTTTATAAACATACTCGTGTCTTAATTATTGCCATTATAGGCTCGTTACATAATGTACTATATTATTAATAATAAAAATACAACACACAATCACTTTCACTGAACACGCACTAGAATTCACATGTTCACTCACCATCTTTAAACTGACTGCAAAGGCCTCGCTGAATTCGAGTCAACAATGGCAGAAACAGAAGAATCTATTCTTGTAAGGAAGTGGCAGTCACATTGTCACGTGGCTCATTATCATTAGTGAATGTTAAGTGTTAGATAAGGAGATATCGCTGCGGGTCGAGGGTAAAAGGGTGCTGTCTGTGTGGGAAATGTTACTTTACACCTTTTCTTACAATTCCTGCCAGCAGGATCTACTGGTCAGTTCTTGTGAAATAAGACAGCAAAAGTACGAATTTATTAGTCTTGGTAATGACTCCCAGAATATGAAGTAAGGTATAGTAGCCTCACTTTCCTGGTTAACGACCGGCGACTCAAACGTTAAGCATTAGCACGAACCGACAATAGCCATTATTTATGGCTGACAAATACCTGACGGTTCTTGACCAATAAGTTGCTTCCTCCATCTGTCCACGAGGACTGCAGACAAGGGGTTGACGCTAGTCCTGTCTACCTGCTCACCGGCCTTAAGCCGTGAATGCCTCGGCACCCCGCAGCTATGGAATGTAAACATACGTCCAGCTAGATTTCAAAGACGAGCCGGTCGTTAACGAGGAACGTGAGGCTACTATATGTAAATTATATATTTTCCATTTCAAATGTAAAATTCTTGTTTGGGTGTGTTATAGATTTAATACTGTCCGGACATATTCTGCAGTATGTGAAAAATGATATCTTTATGAACAGTTAAGTAACACCTGATTATTTTCTTATTATTATGATTGCTCTTGCATTTTTTATTAGGTCAAATAATAATGTAAGTAGAATCCTACCTTTCTTTTTCTCCTTCTTGGCGTTAGTCCTTTCAAGATGCGGGATTCGCCTTTCTGCATTTTGCCCTCTACTTTGCCCGGTGTGGAGCAGAGTCTAACACCTACCCTCCTCCTGTGTTCTGGCTTGGGACTGGCCCGTCACCACACCTCAGTCTGGACCTCATAAACTGGAATATGTTAAAAATCCCGCCGTATGCCTTCCTTCGGAAGGGAAGTAAAGCCGCCGCGCCCATGTCATAGATTTATGGCATGAAAAAGAACCATCCACTATGTGTGTGAAGCTAAGTTGTAGGTTAGATTTGATGAACTCTCTATTAGTTCCAACGTTCGCCACCAGGTGCCGGTTGCGGTGGCATCTAGTAGCCAAGTTCGCGGCTAGGAGTCGTTGACCGTAGCATTTGGTAGCAAAATTAGGAACTACTTGAAATTGATCGTCTGCAATCCTTACCTGAATTACAGATAACAGTCACTAATACAGCCATCACAATTATTAGTACCGGTTATAAGACAGAGTCTACACACACTCAAAGTACTGGAGGGAGTGTAGGCAAACCCCAGACAAAAACCACACTCAGGATAATCACTGTCAGCGCTGGGATTTGAGGCCTGATTTAGGCATTTCCTGTAGCTCCCAATAAATATTCGGGTCTGGGATTGTGGTAGATACCCCTGGATTTAAAATGAAGTGTCATCCCAGCATTCGATTGGAGGAAATGTGGGTTGAAAGCTGGGAGAAAATCACACTCAGTATGATTGCCGTCAGCACCAAAGTGCGAACCTTTGATCTCCGAACTTGTAGTGTCTCTCAGAGTAAAATATTTCTGTCCTTGCTCGTCACGACTCATGGGAGGCAGAATGAGGGGTGAACCAGAGCGTGTTGATAGCGGGACTGAGCACAAGAGACCCGCAAGCATCAAGCATCAACTGGGACATCAGCATGACACTGTCCCGTTCCAAACGACATTCTTTGCGGAAGTTTCATGAGGTGTGGACCGTGTCGTGTTAATGTGAGAGTTATTAATATACAACGCCCATATACTCTAAATGTCGACCGCCTTCTATGATCCAGGGTTACGTATAGAGACGCCGGTAAAGAACCTGGGTTCTACTCCCAGCTCTACCAAACCAAATTAATTCTGTCTTGAGGGTTAGAACCAGGTAGACTACGCCCAGCTTCTTCCTTTTAATATTTCCTGGGATGGGATTCGATCCAGTGGCCTAACGTTCTTGAGTCTAGTGCCCTTTACACTTTCTTAAATATGTTTTTCTTACATTCCTCATTTTCACTTTTGTTTCCCTGTTCTTTTTTTCGTTTTTACTTATCTCTTTACTTTCGGTGTTTGTATAATTACGACGTCACAAAGACCCAGTCTCCGAGCCAGAGGGAATTAAACACATCTTATTCTTCTCCTTATTCTTCTTCTTCTTCTTCCTCTTCTCCTTCAATTCCCTTATGCCTTCAAGCGTCGGGGTAGCTTCGTTTGAGCCATTTCAGCCATTCCGCTCTATTTCTGCTCATTCTCTTAATTTCCCCAACATTCCATGTACCGAATCTCGTGTTCCCTTTCCACTTCGGTCGTCGTCGTTTATATCCGTCCAATCCGAAGCTACTTGTAGTTCTGAAAATCACTTTTTCTCCACATGGGTGATTAACCCGACGTAGAGTGGTTTGTAGAGTTACCTTCCCATCCTTGGAGACAGGGTGCCCAGATGGTCAGGGTTTGGGCAGGCATTTCCTCCTTACCCACTTAAGAATGGATATCCCGCCAATACTCGGGTGGCTGATTGCAGTGGTTTTTCCACTGGGAGATGGGCCGCCACATTCCTACGCCGGAAAATGAATTAAATACATGATATTAAAATCCCCACTGCCCAGCTGTAAATAGAACCCGGGACTCTTCTAGCCAAAGCCTAGCACCCTAACCAACTAACTTCGGAGCCGAACATTAGTCAAAATTTAGAATAAATGGGTTTATTATTCACCCCAACCACCCTAGCAATAGATTTACGTAGTTTACCACTTTTACTCTTGACAAATACCGGGATGGTTCCTAAGTTCAAGCCACGGCCACCTCTCTTCCAATCCTAGTCTCAATTTCAATACACTCACAACTACTACACACATCACAATGACACAGGTTATCAGATAAGATCTACACATATCCAAGCCTCTAAATGAAACAAAACAACAATATCTAAAAGTCATCGAGTTGAGTACCAGTTGATTTCAAACCCCAAGATTTCACGATCTATAATAATAATAATAATAATAATAATAATAATAATAATAATAATAATAATAATAATAATAATCCGCCTCGAGGAGGACGTAGAGCTGACTACGGCCGGACGGGTCCACAGGTGGCGGATAGTGGATCGCCCTCTAGATATGGAGGGTAGCTGCGACATAAGCAGGGCAACCTGACGAATAAGCAGTCCCGGACCAACAGCGGCATTGCTAACAGGATGTGGTGGGTCTGTGGATGGCACCACAGTCTCTATAAAATGCCACATATATCCAAAGACAGCAATGTTGTGCCCAACTCTAGGAATGGGTATTCCAAGTTTCAGACACCTAGATATCAAGGGAAAGGCTGTAGCAGCGTTTGAAAGTTCGGATATTTGAATATCGCGCTACATTGCTTCTCGAAGCCATTCGAAGGAAATTACCGATAGTTGGATGGTAAATGACGTAGCGAGTAACCGCAGAGGTGGAGACTATTTATTGATTAAATAGTTAACTATGGAGCAGAGACTTGAGACTGGGATCAGATTACTGGCACGGCCAAATAAAAGAGAATGCAATTAATATCAAGTAAATCGGACCAGGGATTCAAGAGATATGAGGATTTTTAGATATCAGGCGATGACGCGTGACCCTGACCGTTTTTGTATAAAAGCAAGCAGGAGCAAGCTTAGTTAGCTCAATTCATCACAAGCACTTGGCGAACAAGTTGCGTCTACGCTGAGCCAAGGCACATGGTTGCCACGTCTACGAAGAAGTACTTTTCAAATCGTGATAGTCACGAGAAGTGCTGCGCAAACGAGTTGGAACTTAGTAAGTTTCTGGTGAGGAGAATCACTGAGGTGATTGTTTTTCTACAGACATTGGTGGAAATATTTATATTTTCCTAAAGGACATATGCTAGACTTGGTCTAGAAAGTAGTATTTGTCACAGTCCAATAGTAAATTAATACTTGGATGTTTAAATCCATTTAAAGTCAGTTTTCATATTTTGTAACTATTTAACCACTTCGATCCGTCAGTACATTGAAGAATAGTCTATAACGGTGGCGTTCATTAGTCTAATGCAGGTTGTCTAGCGCATGGCAGATGGTGATATACAAACCATGCCCAGGGAACGATCTTCAGAACAGCCGTTAACTGCTTAGACTGTCAACGTTTTTCTTGTACTGATGAGATTACAGTGAGTTAGGTTACAACTGACACATTTAAGAAGAGATCGCTTAGATCTGACCCTTTTCAAACAAACTGTTATGGCTTTGTTAGAAGCCCATATTAAAATGGAACCACAGTCATTTAAAACGTCGAAAGATACTACCACTATGTCTGACTAGACGATTTGTGGGTCTACAATGGCGGCCGATACAAGGATTATACGTGCTTGTCCGCTAGGGCATGTTTACGGATAAATCTGGTATAGACCAGGTTTACGACACTTCAAGAACATCAAGAAATGTAAGCCACATTTGAATTATTTTATGCCTAGCTAATTGGAACAAACTATTTTACTGCAGATGACCAACACATTTTTTTTCATCGCGTTTAAAGCTTGTAATGATTTACGCAAGACTTGTTAGATTTATTCTGAGCATTTTCAGCACTCAGAACAGTTTAGGATCGATGACCGAGCATTTCGAGCATTTATTTGAATTTTTCATATTTTTGGGAAATCACGGTAATCAGCCGATGTAACTGTAAAAGTTAAATTTATTTTTGTTGAGGAATGGATATTTTTTCCATATTCGAAGGTTCGAACATGTGGATTCTCACATAATGAGATGATAATTAAACATATTTGAAATAATAATAATAATAATAATCCACTAATAATAATAATAATAATTTTCATAATTTTTCTAAATAATTCTTGGATATTATATTTTATAATAATCATATGTATTGAGAAAGAGCCTATGAAGTAGTTGAAACATTTCTAGTTTGGAACAGGAGATTTTACGAAGGAGAGTGGTTAGCGCAAGCCCGCATTCAACCTACATTTCAGTTCTGGTTGAACAGTTGATATTTGCTATGAGCAAAGTATATGTTTCATATAACACGGAGAGGCATGAAACGGGAAGCAATTGATATTTGTATCAAATAGGATATTTTTGAATTTATATAAAATCATGACGTAAATACACTTCGAAAGTGAAATGATGCTTTTCATAAGTATGGTAAATTCACGGGTTGAACTGAATGGTAAAATAAAATAAACTTGTAAGTTTATTAATCTTCCAGTGTTGATGACAAGCAGAGGCTTGATTTATTGTATAAATTTTGGGAAGATAATTTATGTGTGTGGAGTAGTTGAATGCCATTCCCAGGTGCGCAGGTTTAAGTCGCAGGAATGAAGGTTTTTTCGAGCATCAATCAAATAGCAGGTTCGATGGCTCAGGTTTATAGTAGGAGTATTGGATCCACACATTTCGTCGTATGAATAACCCGAAGGTTATTTCTTTGAAACCATCAGTTCTTATTTCAACCTTGTTTACGAATTCCATTTAGAATTTGATTTTGCTAGAACCCGGATTTGTCATGATAGTAGTTTATTCTTCTTCAGAGGAAGACCTTTGCCGTTGTTGTTGTTGTTATAATATTGTGTCCTTACACAAATAGTAGAATGGGCCACTGCCAATTTAAAATAATTCTTTAACCACGAATAATTTGAAGGATATTTTCAATCCTAGTGCCATGAACTAAATGAATTCATTATAAGACTACAATTCTAATTTCCGCATTCTGTCGAAGAATTGCAAGTTGTGAAAGTTGCTAGAAATGGCCATAAATATAAACATTTTTTTAATAATAATTCCAAGTGGAAAAATCTAATAGTTGAATGGTTCAACCATTTATTGATCAAGTTGATGATTCAGAAATCATATGTTTTGTTTGGAACTTGAAGTTCATAATCGAGTCACTTCTCGAATGTTTAATGTCAGAAGAACAATTAATTGTTGTTGTGCTTCGCACAGTTCTTCGATGCTATGCTCAATGGTCAAATACTTTTCAGATGTTGTTAATATGTGTTAATAATTTGTGTTGCTACGATGATAATAATAGTTTCAACGATATATTTTTGAAAACTGGAAAACAAATGAAAGTTTAAGAAATTCTATAAACACTTATTCTACGAGTGTTAATATCATGTAAATAGTCAAACAGTGATCTACGTTATTTCCAGTATGGACAATTCATTTTGCACTGGAGTTAAAATGTTAATAATTTTGGAACACAGTCCACAGGACTAACAATCGGACTTGTGTTTTCAAAAAGATTGTCCAATGTGTTTGGAAGATTTCTGTATATTGTGTGTAAATAAGAGTGTGGATCGCCACACGTGGATGATGCTGCTTTGAGCATTATTCTTGCAGTCAGATTTTAACTTTAAATAAACTGAGATAATTTTACCAGATGTGTCTTACCCCATTAAATCTCCTTCTATCCTTATTGTTGCATTGAGCCAAAAATCAGCAAAGCATTTTTATAAATTTGATGTCGTTTTTGCGATTTGCTTTAACCCATCTGGCGCTCCGGGATATTTTGATTCTCGTGCTGACTGATTATTGGTAAAATGCATATGTGGTCGTGCGGACTCCGGTCTAAACGGGCACAATGTGACAAGGCGAGTCAGTGCCGCCATAAGCACTAGCCAACAGCGTCTGTACTCCATGTTAGGGGCGGCTGTGAAAGGCGTCTGTACCCCATGTTAGGGGCGGCCTAAATGAAATCCTGGCAGTAGGTATAAAACGCAACCCATTGATAATGGAGAAAATGTCAAAGAATAATGAGCCTCGGAAAAGGACGCTACCCGAGGTGCGTCGGGGCACGTTTGGAGCTGGTGCTGAACGTGACAGCAGGCGAACCACCAGTGACATGATGCTGAACAGGCGGGCACATGTCGGGTCACCCGAAAATTCTACAGCCGACAACGCAGATAGGAGAACTCAACAGCCGTCATCTCCCCCTGTCGAAAGTGTTTCAAACATTCAACTGACCACTAAGGCAGGCAAACTGAGGCAGCGCTTAAAATGGACTGATGAGATGAACAAATTCATAATGCGCTCCTACTTTATTGTTACAAACTTAGAGAGAGACCTCACAACATATAGGAAAGATTTGCACAAGTTGTTTGTGGAGAATTTTCCTGACTACTCTTTCGTTACAGAACAAAGAATTGCAGACCAAAGACGTGTAATAGTGAGGAACAATAGACTTCCTGCAATAATGATTCAAAGTCTTAAAGAGGAAGCAGCAAAAATTCTAGCTTCAGAATCCAACAATGAAAGCAGATCCACATTATTGATTCAAGCTGTTCAGGAAGTAACCTGCAGAAATGACACAGAGGAAGAGGGAATTATTGAACCAACTATCCCTACTAATATCTCGAGTTCTGATGAAACAAGTTCTATTGAACATGTGTTTAAAGAGGCAATGACAGAATTTATGGGCCTTAAAGTAGACTATCGACCAAAGCTGCCCAAACTCCTAGAAACAGCAAAGAGTAAATCTCTTGTCAGTATGACAAATAACATCCTAAAACAGTATGTGGAAACATCCGATAATCTAGAAGAAACAAACTCTCTTGTATATTGCGCAGCAGTAACTGTGATAAGGCTGAACAACCAGAAACTAATACCTTTGTCTGGAAGCTCTCGTGGAAAAGGTGCAGATGCAGAATACATTCCACCCTGGCAACGTCGATTAGAAAATGACATTAAGGAACTGAGGAAAACCATAGGCCAACTAACAGCATATTTAAACAATAAAAATAAACCCAAAACCAACCGAAAGCTGAGAAATATATTCAGAAAAATCAACAGCCATATAAAGGAATATGATCACACAGAAAAAATCAAGGAATACATTGACAACCAAAAGCTAAAATTATGCGCAAAAGCAGCGAGACTCAGGAGGTACAAGGAATCACGAGCGAGGAAAACGCAAAACAAACTTTTCTCCAACAATGAAGGTCAGTTCTACAGAATGATCAAACGAAACAAACAATCCATGACAAAAGCAGAACCTCCTAGCACGCAAGAAACGGAAGATTTTTGGAGAAGTGTATGGGCTGCAAAGTCACCGCACAATGAAAATGCAAATTGGATCAACGAAGAACGAAATAGCAATAATGTATATGAAGAAATGGATTTTGATACCATTGAAGAACGGCATGTGTATGATGCTATAAGGAGAACTCAGAATTGGAAAGCGCCGGGCACAGATAAAATTCACAATTATTGGTACAAACATTTCACGTGCGTGCACCAGAAGATAGCCCAGCAATTTACTTACCTCATCCATCATCCTGAGGAATGTCCTGATTTCCTTACTGCTGGAATTACATATCTAATCTCAAAAGAAAGTGGAAACACTAAAGACCCATCAAACTACAGACCTATCACCTGTCTCCAAACACTTTACAAACTATTTACGTCCATAATTGCGGACGAAATATACAAGTTTCTCGACAAACATAACATTTTGGCTGAGGAACAGAAAGGATGCAAGAAGCTGTCTCAAGGATGCAAAGAACAGATAGTTATTGATTCTGTGATAACACAACAGCAGGGCCGTGGAGAGCGGCGACGGGCCCCGGGGCTGGTTATCTCCCGGGCCCCCAAGACCCAAAATTTAATCAAGAGGAAGTTCAGTTAACTGAACTGCATGTTAAAAGAGATGGAAAGGATATACTGTACACTCTGTGACATATGCCGTAATCTCTTTTCATAATGAAACATGATTTTTACACAAAGTCAAGACGTATTTTAAAATACGTTTTACATATACTGTACGGTTTTTATGTTGACTTTCTTAAAACTTGCTGCCCTTGAAGAATCACGCCCTGGGGTCTAAGCCTAAACACTGGTAAGTGTTTTGGTTAAACGGCGATCACACATCATTGAACATTAAACAAAGCAAACTATATTTTCATAATTAACCACAGATATACTCATACGTAAGTCAAGTTATTTATTATGTGCTCTAAGTAGATTGCAGCTGATCAGTGATTGTTTTCACAAAATAAGAAAATGTGAATTTGAACTATATTTTGTAATTTGCAGTCAGTGGACTTCTTATAATTTAATATTGCTTTGCACTAAGCAAACTTAGAGCCAGGTTCTCCTAAAAATCCCCAATCCTATCTATGACTGGTGACCATCGGGGGTGGATTTAAGCCAAGATTATGGGGGAATAGACACCCCGGGGATCTGGGGGTATGGAATATCACCAAACTCAGAGTGGGGTCCGGGGGTGCTCCTCCGGAAAATTTTGCAAAAATTAGGTCCAAATTATTGAGTTATAGGCCATTTTGGTGATTATTTTTGTGATATTTTAGAGTACAAATTTGGTGACCATTGACATTTAGTGGCTATAGAAAAGACTCTCCGTTATTGAAGTAAAAGCTTCCTAACCTTCAAGTAATACCCCACGGTGTAGCTCACCAATGACCGTGATGGGAGTCTACAACAAGTCTGCAGATCAGAGGTTCGGTGCTTACAGCGGCTATCCTGAGTATGGTTTTTCACACTCCCTCCAGACAAATGCCGGGATAGTACCTTATTTCATGTCCTGGGACACCTACCCTACTCTTATCCCTAATAATTACAGTAATAGTCGCGACGGGCAACGCATTCCCAGTCGGCAACTAAGAATACGGCATGCGACTGATCATATCACAGAGGCCATAGCACAGCATGAGCAGAGTGTATACCCTGCGTTTCGTTTAGCAGTGGGTGGTTTTAAGCGGGTCTAAGTTTCTACTCTCCAAGACAAATAGTTACAACAATGTTGCCAATACATCTCTCTTATTATACAACAACCACCAGCCTCCCTTTCAGTCTACACAATTCGCACGTTTCTTGGTTTTCTATTTTGTTCGCTGTTTGAGAATCTTATAATTTACTTCATTAATATTTGTGAAAACTACTGTTTTACAGTCAACTTCAATAATGTGGAAGTCTTCAGAAACAAACCGGAAAATTAACGCGTCAGCATATACTGAATTGTAGGCTATCTACAGTACTAGTTGATGCAAACGATTCACAACCGAGCCAGTGATACTAGACCTACTAGCTACCAAGTAGACGGGTTAAATGTCGCAAGCCCCTAAATGAATCAACAACTGTAACGACAAATAGGCCTATTATTAACTGTTGAGTAAGACTACGAATGACACCGCAGTCGGTAGGCCGAATCCTGCATTCCTGTGGCGGCTTTGTCAGGACCCGGAGTCATTTCCAATTCACAGGTAAAGGGAGCAACTCATTCTATGTTTAACGGTACTGAGACGTTAAAGCGTATCATTTTTTTTCGTGTGGCCTCCTCAGAGGCCGAGTGCAGGTCTTTCTATTCGACACCCGTGGGCGACCTGCGCGTCGGGATGAGAGATGGAGATGAAGATGAATGCAACTGGACAAGGATGTGGAAGGAAGCGGCCTTGGCCTATCAAAAGGTACCGTCCCAGCATTTGCCTGGTGTTGAAATTGGGAAACCACGGAAAATCATTTCAAGGACGGCCGACGGTGGGGTTCGAACCCACGCGTCTACCGAGCCAGCAGAGAGCTTGGCCCCATGACCTAACGCTGAGCTTTAGCTAGCGTAGTCACTGCTGTCGGTAGGCTAAGCGTATCATGAAAGGGCTTATATTCGCAAGGGAAAATATCTCTTCGCGTCCTCAAAAATAAGTGCTTTGCGGATCGATGCTGCTCTTTGGAATAAACGGCGTAGAAATGTGCAATAATAATAACAGCCACTGCACCAGCTCAAAACAAAATTGTATTTATATTAATATTCGACAATACTTCATCTTAATTTTCTTCTAAATTAAGCAGAGTTCAATATTTGGTCTTAAAAAGTCTGCGCGGTTGCCTGCATGCAATATATTAATGTCTCCATCGCCATGCACACCACTGACGTAACTTATTGTTGTTTCATGAGGGGGAACAGCTGCTGTAGGTCATCTGTCCTTACCACTGACGTCCCATGAGTGGTTCAGTGTCCTAGCTAAATGGTCATATTTCTCCTGGTTAATTAAACACTCAGTCCAGAAAAATATTGGAATGTTACGTTAGTTTCAGTCTTTGGATAAATTTCCCAACTCGAGTACCAAAAGTAATATAGGTTTCCAATAAATCCCTTAATCGGAAATGATTTTCGCACGAACCCAAGCACCTAGGATTGTTGATCGTATTGAATGAACCAGTTATAATTATAATTATATTGCAGCTAAGAATGCAGATTATTCAAATGTTAGCATTGTTTTCTCAATTCAGTATACGAGAAGATGAACAATTTGGCATGTATTTCTTCTATCTACGTTTGACAGCAGAATCATCCCACCCTTTCGCAAGATATTTAGCCAGCAATGATAATTTTTCACATAATGCGAAAGTGAATTACTAGGGAACGATGACTCGCTGTTCTGCCCCTTAAATCAACTATAAAGTGAATTACTGTGTGGATGCTACTTTAAAATGTATTTTACTTACTGCCTGCTCGGCATACGAATTGATACGTCTAGGTAAGCGATATATTCATTTCAGACACTAACACCTCTAAATATCTAAGTTCGACATGACGCACCAAACTTGAAACTCTCGAGCTAGCTGACCAAACACACCAGGGCAGCCCAGGCTCTCGTGGCCTTGGCGAAATAAGCGAAGAGATGAGAAAGTTATTTGAAGGATTGGTGCATAAGCCGAAGAAGCTAAATTTAGGATAATGAAATGCTATCTCTGTCTTCAGGTATATTCTTAGAACAATACATAGCGAAGCCCAATCGCCTAATTTGACCACTTTGAGACAGTAAAGTTGTTCTTCCCACAAGTGCATTGTACAGGAAAATATTGTCCACTTGACATAATAAGTTTCTCAATCCTTGTAACTTTGTTCACAGACAGTTCATTGCATTCACTAAATGATTGCCAGTCGCAAATAAAGGCAATGATAAATCAATGCCCGATCGGGCCCATCCTCCTAGGACACCGGGCCCTCCTGGGAGGGTCGGGCCCCGGGGCACCAGCCCTGCCTGACCCCCCCTCTCGTCGGGCCTGCACAACAGGCGATACATAATCAAAGGAATCTATATACGGCATACATAGATTACCAGAAAGCATTTGATTCAGTCCCGCATTCATGGCTGAAAGAAATCCTCCATATGTATAAGATTAACCCTGCTGTAATTCACTTCCTGGAGGTCACGATGGATAATTGGAAAACAGTACTGTATACTAAGACAGACAATGAATGTGTCACATCTGACACAATAAAAATTGAGCGTGGTATCTATCAAGGAGACTCGCTAAGCCCATTATGGTTTTGCTTAGCCATCAATCCTCTCTCTAAAATTCTAAAATCCACTGGTTTCGGATTTGACATCAAATACTACAATAGGAAATACAAAATATCCCATCTCCTTTATATGGATGACCTCAAAGTATATGCACACAGTGAGACTCAAATGAATGCCATGCTAAATATAATAGATTCATATTCATCCGATGTCCGAATGACGCTGGGAGTGAAGAAATGCAAGCGTCTGACAATTGAAAGAGGTAAATATGCAACTTCTGAACCACATGAGCTACGCAAAGGATCTCTAATTGAAGGAATGACTGAAATAGAAACCTACAAATATCTGGGATTTGCTCAAAATACAACTTTGGATCATAAAAGTATCAAAGATGAACTCATTGGAAAATATACCACAAGACTACATCAAGTGCTGCGAACCAGTCTATGTGCAAAGAACAAAATTAAAGCTATCAATACATACGCTATACCAACCCTAGTATATTCATTTTGTATTCTGAAATGGTCAGCAACAGAAATGGAAAGCCTGCAGAGAAAAACAAGGACCCTTCTCACTACTTACCGTTTACACCATCCAAACGCCTGTAAAGAAAGGGTCACTCTTCCACGAAAGATGGGAGGTCGAGGAGTACTGGATTTACAAATTTTGCTCCAGAACCAAATTAAAACCCTTAGAAGATATTTCTATCAAAGAAAGGAAAACAGCATTCTCCATAAAGCCATTGTACTTGCTGATAAACACCCAGTATTGAACCTTCGTACATCCTCTGATGATCATATCAGCCAGCCACTACACTTACATGAAAAAGAAAAGGCATGGGGAGAAAAGACCCTCCATGGAAAATACTACAGCAACCTATCCCAACAGAGTATTGATAAAAACGCATCGTGTATGTGGTTACAAAGTGGTCGACTGTTTGGAGAAACAGAGGGATTTGCAATTGCCATCCAAGATCAAGTCATTGCTACAAAAAATTACAAGAAATACATCATCAAAGATACCAGTGTAATTTCAGACAAATGCAGGCGATGCGCCATTCATCTCGAGACCATTGACCATGTCACTGCAGGTTGCCCAATACTAGCATCAGTTGAATATACAAAGCGGCACAATCAGGTTGCAGGCATCATTCATCAAGCACTCGCACAGAAATATAAATTAACTGAGGAGTATATCCCTTACTACAAATATCATCCACCATCCCTCCTCGAAAATGAACTGTGTAAAATATACTGGGACACTGGTATTGTGACAGATAAAACAATAGATCACAATCGACCAGACATCATAGTAGTAAATAAGGCTGATGGCACTACATTTATAATAGACATAGCAGTCCCCAACGACACCAACATCGAACGTAAACACAATGAAAAAATCTCCAAGTATAGACAGCTTGCAGAGGAAATCAAGAGGATATGGAAGATGAACTGCGTCCGGATAGTGCCTGTAATCTTGTCAGTCAACGGCCTCATACCTCACACACTCCACAAGAGTCTCAAAGAATTGGATCTTCCGCCGACCATCTACAAGAGTATGCAGCATTCGGTCCTATTGTCCACATGCAATAACTTATTGTGCGATCCTTCCTTGCTAATGAATGAGTGATTATGAACTCTTATATTTTGTATATACATGATATGTATTATAGTTTGTATTATAGTTTTTATGTATTGTTGTAAAGCACTTGGTTTAACCCGTGCTTTAGAGTAACCCATGTTTGTAATGGTGAATTGAATAAATAATAATAATAATATAATATCGTATGGCCTCGGGTGACGGGTGCAAGCTTTGTAATTTGACACCCAGAGGGTAGCTTGCATGTCGAATTTCGTTGTTCCTTGAATCACTATAAAATTCAAGGAGGTTAGATAATAGATATCTAAGCTCCTTGAACACTATAACGATTTCTAGTAGAGAAATGAGGAACTTTGTGTTGGCGGAAACTCCCGAGATTAATTTTGCCATTATGAACTCGGCCTACTGAATTCAAATGGGTTCTTTGACATGCCAACATCGTATGACATGCGTATCGTATTTTTGCCGCCTTTCAAAAATCACTTATACGGCCAGGGGCGAACCTGCAATCTTGGGGTTACTAGACCGACACGCTATCCACTCACCCACCGTGGCAAGCATAATAATGATAATAATAATAATAATAATAATAATAATAATAATAATAATAATATCGTATGGCCTCGGAGGCCGGGTGCAAGCTTTGTTATTTGACACCCAGAGGGCAGCTTGCATGTCAAATTTTGCCGTACCTTGGAACGCTATGAAAGTCAAAGAGGTTAGATATCTAACCTCCTTGTCAATATTGCGTTTTCTGGAAGAGAATGGAGGACCTTTGTATTAGCGGAAAATCCCGAAATTAATTTTGCCATTATGAACACGGCCTACTAAATTCAAATGGGTTCTTTAACATCTCAACAACGTATGCCATGCATGTCATGATTTTTGTCACCTTTCAAAAATCACTTACCACGGCCAGGAGCGAACCTGCAAGCTTGGGGTTGGTTGTCCGACACGATAACCACTCACCCACCGTGGCAAACACGATCTATTGTGACATTTTAGAGTGTTGTTGTCTTAGATAGTAGCTGTTGTTAAATATATGAGGGGCCTGGATATCGCGATCATTTAGCTCCGTGAACTAGGGGGAGGGGGTGGAATTTTGTCTGATAACCTATGTCATTGGGATGACTTATTTTTATTTTATTTATTCGTGTCAGAAGCAAACAAAATACTGGATTACACTAAAATTACATACATATTTACAAAAAAAAAAAAAAAAGAGAAGTAAACCATACAACACACAATGTCTTTTCAAACCACGGTCAACCAAAAATGTGCAACCTGTATAGCATTGGAAGTTGCTAGTAAAAGATCTTCTGCTGTACAAGTGGCAGGGCACAGCGGACAATTCAGTAGATGCTCCATGGTATGGGGCATACCGCAGTCGCAGTTGGTGGAGTCGACGGGGAAGTGCCATTTCTGCAAGTTATCCTTAGATCTTCCAACAGCAGAACGGAGACGATTAAGTGCCCTCCACACGATCCATTTCTGATCATGTCCAGGTGGGAGGCTTTCCGAAGGGTGATCCCATAGAGAGTTATTCCCAAGCCGAGAAGTCCACAATTGTTTTCTAGCTGTAGCTGGTGTAGTTAGCAAGACTGCAGTGGTGTTGAGGAAACTTCTCCTGGACTTCAACCTACGGGTGGCTGGTACATAACCGTACAACGGATGGGAAAACTGATTAACCTGTTTAGCTCTCTCTTCATTGGCTGCTACCTCACGACGTATATCCGGTGGTGCTATCCCTGCAAGCTGGTAAAGTTTTGCAAGAGGTGTAGGCTTCAAACAACCTGTAATAAGCCTACATGTTTCATTAAGCGCCTTGTTAACATTATTTGCATGGGTGGATTTGTACCACACTGGACATGCATATTCTGCAACACTGTAACATGTTGCAAGCGCCGTCGTTCTCAAGGTTGATGGTTGAGAGCCCCAGGTGCTACCAGTGATCTTACGTAGGATGTTATTCCTAGCTTCCACCTTTAGTCTGGTATTCCGGCAATGCTGTTTGTAGGTCAGAGTACGATCGAGGGTAACTCCCAGATATTTTGGATGAGGAGTGTTAACTAAGCGTGTTCCTTGCCAAGAGACGTTAAGTTCACGACGAGCCTGCTTGTGCTTCAGATGAAATGCACACAACTGAGTTTTTGATGGATTTGGACGAAGTTGATTATCATAGTAATAGACCTCCAACTCAGTCAATGCTTGTGTTAAATGAGCTTCAACATCTTCGAAGGATTTCCCCTGACAAGCTAATGCTAGATCGTCAGCATAAAGAAAACTTCTAGTGTTCCTTGGAAGTGGTTGGTCGTTAGTGTAGACGTTAAACAACATTGGTGATAGAACACTACCTTGAGGTAAGCCATTTCTTTGACGTCTCCATCGACTGCGCTGTCCTTGGAATTCCACATAAAATCTCCTGTTTTGAAGGAAACTTTCAATAAGTTTTGTGAAACTGTAATCCTTCGTGATTCCATAAATCTTCTGTAACAAAGCACGATGATTGACAGTGTCATAGGCAGCGGTCAAATCGATAAAAGCTACTCCCGTGATATTCCGTGTTTCAAAGCCATCCTCAATGAATTGAGTGAGGTTAAGGATCTGGGATGTACAACTTTTCCCTGGTCTGAAGCCTGCTTGTTGTTGTATGAGAGCAGGCTCTACGACATGAACTAGGCGGTTCAGTAACATTCGTTCAAAGATTTTAAGCAGGTGACACAACAAGGATATTGGCCTGTAGTTTTGAGGTTCAGTTGACATTTTACCAGGTTTCAGAATCGGTATGACTCGTGATTTCCTCCAGGTTTTTGGGAAATTGCAGGATTTCAAACAGTTGTTGAAGAAAGCTAGGACCCATTCTCTTGCTCGTTCCCCAAAGTGTTTGATCTGCTCTAATCTGATATCATCTACTCCTGCTGCCTTGCCGATCTTACAACTATCAATGGCTGCCGTCAGTTCTGCCATGCAAAAAGGTTGCATAAGTTGACTAGTCTCGAGTTCTTCTGACCGAGCAATTTTATGATCTGACCTGCGTAATGGATGGTCAGATTTACCATTTTCCACGAGCTGACGAGCAATCTGATTAGCTGTTATATTTTTGTGTCCCTCTTTTGTTGTTGGATCACAACTCAGGTACTTAAGGAGTCTCCAGGCTTTCTGACTACTCTTACTTAGATCCGTCTCCTCCATCAATTGGCACCATGCATCGTTCCTGTT
The DNA here is from genome assembly GCA_946902985.2 of Meconema thalassinum. Taxonomy (NCBI): domain Eukaryota; kingdom Metazoa; phylum Arthropoda; class Insecta; order Orthoptera; family Tettigoniidae; genus Meconema; species Meconema thalassinum. The sequence continues at coordinate 225,306,577 of OX336394.1, forward strand.
CTTGGAAATCGCTGTTAAAAGATCTTCCCCAGCTTGAAGGGTATCGTTACCAAATGGGTCATTATCAAAGAGGTCAAGATAGTTTTTCAAAAGTTCCTCAGTTTCCGAAGTCAGACCTTTTATATATTGTGCTCTGCAGCCTCGGGGAATTGAAACACGGGAACAATACTTCACGATATTTACAAAGTCGTCATATAATTCAGGAACTGGCTCAATATTTAGAATATTCTCATCTAGAGAAATGGTAAATTTCTCCCAATCAGCCTTCTTAAAATTGTATCTACGTCGGAAAGGAACTGACTGTGGTCGAATGGCAGCATAAATCTGGCATATAATAGGCCGGTGTTGCGTGTGAGGAATAGCTTGACCCACTGATTTTATTGATAAATGAGATATGTTTTCACTCACAAATATCATATCGGGATTATATCCACGCCTCCATCTTGCACTGTTGAAAGATGCTGGAAGTTTGTTATCATGCAATAAGTTGAGATCATATGAGTCTGCCCATTCAGCCACGGCCTCACCACTTTCATCGGTAGTTGAGTAACCCCATATTGTGTTACGGCTGTTGAAATCACCAACAACAAACTTCACAGATTGATGCTGGAAGTTGCTGGGTTCTACAAATTTAAATACAGTCCCTGGGGGCTTATAAACTGATGTTACAGAACAGTTGCTAAGCTCTACTGTAAGAATTTCGGTGTCATCTACAATGGAAATTCCTGTGGAGACGATCTGAATATTAGGTTTGGCAAAGATAATGCTGCCATAATGTCGATGAGGATGTTCAACTATTAGGCTCATACCCTTGATTTTTGGACGGTGGAGAGTCAAGTCTCGGTGGGTTTCCTGAATACATAGTAAATCACATTTCTGATCATGGCATATCTGGCTTAATAACTCTTCCTTGGTGGATGAAAGACCTTCAATATTGACAGAGATGATTGTCAGTTTTGGCGCTGAAAAGGGCCGGTTTATATTAATTTTCACCATTCTTTGATTTGCTTCTGGATTGCTGACGTTCAGTTCGGCAATGGAAATATAATTCCAACTACCTTAGCAGGGGCACCACGGGATGACTTTATTACTGTATGTATTTGTAATTTAGGTGAGGATTGGGAAGGAGGTAGTCGTGGCCTTAAGTTAGGAATCATCCCGGCATTTGAATGGAGTAGACGTGGGAAACTACGGGAAACCACTTTCGAGATGCCTGAGATGGGAATCAATCCCACCTCTTCTCAGTTTTGCCTCACGAGGTTGAGTGTACTCCATTCCAGTACTCACACCGGAATTCAATTCCTTTGTAGAGCCGGGAATCAATCCTGGACCACTGAGATGACAGCTAAGTATGCTAGCCGCTACAGTACGAGGTTGTCTGATATGGCCTCGTTTCGGAAGGTTTAACGACACGATAAGGAATGATTCAGGGTAAATTATGGCACCCCTTCTTCTCTCTAATGCCACATGACTGGCCAGGAACGCTAAAACCCATAGTATTATTATTGAATATCAACGTCTTAGTTTCCCATTTGAATCGGTCATTGTTAGAAGGCACTAAGTCATTTTTGTAAGAATTGAGATACAGTAATTGACAAAAACCGTTCCTCTCACTTAATTGTAAAGCATAGTTGCTGTCACGAGTACGTATCATTGCCCGCAATAATACTGTTCTAGAGAGGTCTATTGGAATGGATGTATCCTTTTAAAAAGGGAGAAAATAGAAAATGAAATTTATGACTTAATTTCCTTTAACAATGAATCAGATCTTTAAAAAGTAGTTAGTTCATTTTTATGACAAATATACAGTTGTATAGACCCCAGTATAGCATATTGCTATTATTTTCAATGCTAGCAATGCAGTAGTGGGGAAATAGAAGCAAAAAAGTCTGGAACTAAGTCACACTGAACGTTAAATTCAGCTAGTAGTAATACAGCATACTGAACGGGCAGACTTAGTTTCTTTTGGTTGGGTTGGTTGGTTCCTTAGTTTAGGGGCTGCGACAACGCGGTCATGTAGCCCCGTGTACTTTGGGTGTGTGTAGAATCTGTCTGATAACCGGTGTTAATTGTGATGACTGTATTAGTGTGTGTATCTGTTTTTATTAATTCAAGTAGGGACTGCAACTTTGAATTTTCAAATAGTTCCTACTTTTGCCGCCAAACGCCACCGTCAACGACTACTAGGCCTAGTTCAGAACTAGCTACTAGACGCCACCGCAGTCGGCTCTTGGCAACGAACGTAGCAACCTAAGAGCGTTGTTTACATTCTTAACCTATCCAATTTAGTTTCACACAGGTGTAATTAGTGGAAAGATCTTTAACATGCCATAAATCTATGACATGGGACCGCCGGCTTTACTTCCCCTCCGAAGGAAGGCATACTGAGGGATTTTTAACGCTCTTAAAAAATCCGACGGCTTCGGCCGGGTTTGAACCCGCTATCTTGGGCATAGAAGCTCAGCATGCTACCAACTACGCCACCGAAGCCGCTTTAGTTTCTTTTATCATAGCTAAATGCGTCGTTATTCATACTGTACGTATCCATGGAAATCTCTATTTCGACAAAAATTGACTTAGTGCCTTCTAACAACCCATTTCTACATGGACGGAAATGACGTGAGATTAATACCCATGCGGTGAATACTTATAGGTCACGCACTTCCTGTTACACTACCGCCAAGAAATCCCATTCCGGTCTGAGGGCTGGAACGGGGTACACTCGGCCTAGTGCGGAAAATCTGAGAAGAGGCGAGTTCTATTCCTACATCAGATAACCTGGTAGCGGTTTATCATGCTTTTCCACTTCCACTTCAGGCTAATGCCGGGATGGGACCTAACTTATGCCAACGGCCGCTTCCTTCTCAAATCCTACCTGAATTACAAATACACACACCAGTACAGACATCACAGTGACACTGGTTATCAGACAAATTGTACTGCAAATGGCTACCGGACGACGGTGTCTCGAAGTCTTAAAAAAAAAAAAAAAAAAACTGGGTTTGATTGCTGGTTCTGATCTGAGGACTGAGACGAGAATAGGTGGGTTCGATTTCCACCTCAGCCAAGCTGGAAGTGATTTTCCGTGGTTTCCCCACTTCTACTCCAGGAAAATGCCAGGACGGTTCCCAACGTAAGGTCATGGCCACCTACTTCCCAACCCTCACCTGAAATGCAAATACCCGCAATACATCAGACAGCAGGATAACACTGGTTCTCGGACAAACTGTACACAAACCCAAGTACACGGGGATGAATGACCACGATGTCCAAGAAAGCCCCTTAAATGAAACAAGAGCAGGAAAAACTTTACTGGAAGTGGTAGTTTTGCTTCTAATATTCATTACCTGGGTGGTAAAGAACCAACTACAGTGTATTTCGGTTAGAAGCACAGTGCCTTCACCTACCGGTACTGAAATTTCCAGTCCCCTCCCAATTACAAGTAAGCCTACACGCATAACCGATTCCAAATACTCTCATGTACTCGGCGTCCATCTAAGACAATTCAACTCACACGCTACATTACGGAACTCATTAACTAAAATTGACTGTTCTTGACTACTAAATTAAATAAATATGAATTATGGCACGTCGCTAATTCACATTTGCTTGTTATGAATATTAATAAGAACATGAAAAATTAATCCCTATGCAAATATATTCTAAATAGTAGTACGTAGAACTATGACATTCACTGAGGATACATGTACCGTTATTGAACTGGTCATCCAGTTAGAAGTGGTATAAAAACCACTTAAAGTTCCGTATAGCCAGCTAGCTTCATTACCGTACACCCGCTGTCTGTTAACCAGTTCAACCGGAACTCGAAGTGTTGACCTCCGCACATGCGAGCCTGTGCACGCAAACCTTAATAGATTTCCGTTCCAAGTCCAACCGATGTTCTTGAGCCAGCCTAATGTTGGCCTACTTTCATGAGAGCTGAGCATATGAGATAAATTTTTGTCCCTGTGTGTATAGGGTAAAAATCTGGATAGATGGCAAACTGTTATTAGCCTTCTTTCGATTTTTTCAAAAAATGATAATAGGCTTATGAGATCTGCACAGGTCAAAAGTTGTCATTCTGTCTGTGTGTGTGTGGTTGTGTGTGTGTGTGAGTGTGAAAAACTCCCCCCCCCCCCCCTTTCCCCCGTTCCCTATTGTACCCAATCATCATCATATGGAACATGTGTTCGTATCCCAGCTAACTCACGGTCTTTCGAGGTATGGGGCGTTCAACCCACTATACGATCACATATTCAGGATTGGAGTCTGTCAGGTGACTACTCTACTTGAAAGAAACAACATTTTCCTAAGTATAACATTTAATGATAGTAAATCATGGCCATACAACATAAAACACAAAATATACTTTACATTTATTTCCCACAACAAAAATCAAAATTATCTGTGAGTCTCTTCTCCTCAAAATTAGTGCTTCACCGCACTCAAGTCTATCCAAAACATCCTATTATTGATACTCTTCGACATTTGCGAGTGTCCATAGTGTTCTTCACGTGGCACAATTTAACACAAACTGGAATATCACAACACAATAAACACAAATTATACTTAAATGACATTAAATCTGCAATTATTAAACATTTATCCGTTTTACACGGGAATTATACTTTAAATAACATTAATTCCTTAGCTTATGCCTTGTTTAATAAGTGCTGTGTCGCGCGAATCGTATTCTTTTCCCATCAATTTCAAACGCTGAAGTGGTACACTTTCCCTTCCGAAATACACATACATATAGATATTTTTATAGCTTCACCATACAACGATTTTCTGGGTCTGGTCAAAACATTACCGTTACAAACGTGTCATGTCATTCAAATTACGCTACCCGTATGAATAAATTAGTGTGAACTGGGAAAATACACCTTACAAAAATGCCTCAATTTATTTGGTGAAGTTAATTCCTCCTCAGAGAATAACTGGGCCAAATATTATCCGATTACAACATTCCAACATTGCATGTATATGGAAATAATGCATTTAATTCAATTGATATCATCACATCGGGCATATCTTAATTACTTTTCGAAATATCGAGATTCTTCAGTGTCCACTACACTTTTAAAATAAAAGGATCAGGTCTATTGACTTCCTTTCCGTGCGAACAATGAATTAGTCATGGCTGGCCTCGGCAAGATGGCCGCCGGTTTAATGGACTATCTGCCACCATATCTGACTTCCCGCAGGGTCAAGTTCATTTACTGGTGGAGCCATGCTAGAGGTACCCTGAATGGGTCGTGTCCTTACGAATTGAGTCAATCTACTTATTTAATACCTACATTTTAGAGTATATAATGGGCTCATCTCGGCTCCTAATTAATATTCATGGCAATGGATGGATCACGAAATAGCTTTGCCGTTCTGTGGTCGACATCAGTAGCTTTTGCGCGCATCTCAAGTGAGTATCAAAGTTCTCTCACTGGTGCAGCATGCATATAACAAGAGGAAATCGACGTTTCCTATACGAAGAACCATTAGTCTTACCTCTAAGGGCAGATCAATTAATATATGGGCTCACCTAGGGTCTCTAACAGTTATCCCTGGTGGCGAAAACTCTGCGAACAGTGGATGCAGACAGACTCTGTCCCAACTCTGTTGCGAATAACACGTGTATGCTCTAAGGCAATACTATATCGTAGATTCGAAGATTAGCCGACTAGGTTCGCCAACGCGCAAGCTACTTTCGGATGATCCCCGCAACTTATTGACGTAAATCTCTTGATTCTACGTTACATGCTCGCTGAACGCGGCTCAAACAATATTTCTTACAGATGACTCAATTCTTAAAGCACTCACGTCCTCTATGCAATACTCATAAGCCAAAGTTCTATGTAGCTCCAAAACAAGTATACATTTATTGGCTTACATTTAACTAACTTAATGGCTCTCAAATACAACCCTGTAGAATATACCTTAATAAACATTTATTCAACATTTCAATGACACTGAAAAGACCTCTTTACCTCGATATTTACCTTTCTTTCTTACTGTTTACAATAACACAGTATTCTTACGCTATACATGACACTCTTTGTACGTATTATAGGCCTGACATGCCCATTATTTATTCATTATTGTTACCGACCCCAGATTATTATTATTATTATTATTATTATTATTATTATTATTATTATTATTTAACGTTACCGTTACTTTCATCAATGTCTTACGCCTAAATGGCAGTAAACAAATCATCCTCCAAGCCATATTTTACCAAATACGAGGGATGTGATCTCGTACATAAATGACTGTTAATTCTTAACCTTAGAGTGATGCTTCGTTGTATGGTGAGCTATTAAATCATATCAACATATTACATTTTGTACTCACTTTCATTTTTGCTGGGTTAGTCCAGCATGCCAGCGACTCGCCTGCCATGATGCTTATTTTAAGCCATCATGATATTATTCACACGACACATTGTATAAACTTTACACGTGGTAATTATATTTTTCACTACTGGCATGTTTTACTTTGACACAATACACATTATTTTACCATATAAACATAAACACCTTTTAAAAATCACTGTAATATAACTTTATACACAATTCTCGCACCATTTTCACACATGGATCCTTTATTGGATTCCCACTATCGCCTGACGTCAGAGATGCGATGCAGCTAACTCCTGACAACCGCTGGTCTCCTTGAACGTCTATCTTGCGTGTGTGTATGTGTGTTCGACTCCCGTCACCTACAGTTTATGTCTCCTCTACTGCAAATTTGTTCAATCCTAGGTCACGACTACTTGTGACGCCTCCCAGGCTCCCGTAACTGTAGTGATAATTACCATAATATGTTATTTTACCCATGATAACACTTCCTGGTTATGTTCATTGTCTGTAGCATCATCCTAACTTATCTCTACGCTGTACTGAATCTATACTCGCGTATGCTGTTGCTTAAACGTCTGCTGTAGACTAAATCTTACATGATGCATAATTACTGTTATTAAGCTGCCTGACGCGCTTTTCATTGTTCACCGCTAGTACATATGAGCGTCAATACTTTATAAATTCGGCGCACTTCCTTGCGTGATCCGGCAGCGTGTTAGCTCACGGGTTGAGTCAAGACGAACTGACTTCCCTGCTAAGCTTCTCCTATATAAAGCTTCCTTATGAAAAGTCGTTCACTGGATTCCAGGACCGACTCTCTTCTTGAAATAATACATTTCCAGACAAAGTGAAGTATGATCCTAGTTTATCTATGCGTGGAGGTCCCAAATTCACTCGCGTGCAAGCAATCGCTTCGGCCAATTAATTATAATTAATTGCTTCCTTCCACGGCGTCATGACACTACTCCGGTAATTCCCCTCGGTTCCTTCACAAATTCTTACTCTGTAGCGGATGATGTCTGTGCAGAGGTTCCTTTATAGATGCAGGCTTTAATTTAGGCGAGAGAACACTCCTAAATTATCTTTCCTAGAATACATGCATCTGGGTGTAAGTTTCATCTCAATCCATTGCTCCATTTGGCCGTAATTAATTAATTTCTATGGGCGACCGCCCCCACTCCACTTCGTTGTCTTGTAAGACTGTGGTTCCCAAAGCCATTAATCTTTGGTCGCTCCCCCAGTGCAGACGAGAATTAGTTCCTTGGCGTCACCTAGTAACGCCCCCTTGCTAACCACGATTTTTCAACTGTCAAGTTGGCCCGAATTCTTGAGCTCTTAGCATCTTAAACGTACATAGACTGGTATTTTCTGCAATAATCCACCTTAAAAGCTATGATATTCCCGTTCTAGCCGTGAAATCCTGCTATTAAAATTATATGCAGATATAACTCAGTGTTCTTCGGGTTCACTGTGGCTGTTCCCCCTCAGAGATCAATGATTCGATTCTGTGCAGAATCATGGGCCTGGTCTTCTTTGATAATGACCCCAGTTCGATGCCAGTCAGCCGCGTCCAATTGGGCACACTATCAATTCAAATACGACACCGAATTGAACCAAATTTGGTATAGAGTTAGCACTATCAAAGTATACCTCAGTGTCATGTGTTATATCGCCACCATAATAACGGAATCGTAATGGCGGCCACCCAAATGTTCAAAACTTATATCAAATTATGACTAACCCAATCATCCGATCTGTACCAAATTTTGCAACAACATACATTCATGTGGAAAGCGTCGTTTGACCAAACTACAAGGTCATCAGCCAAATAGTTTCACGATGGCGGCCGTGTATGTGTGCAAATCGATCCCCCCTATCAATTCAAACACAACGAAACCACCTTTGGTACAGAGGTAGCACTAGCAAGGAATAACTCAGTGTCATGTTGTAGCCTATATCGCCGCCATTATAACGAAAAAGAAATTGAGCCCACCCAAATGTTCTAAGATTAAATCCAATTACGACTAACCTAAACATCCGATCTCTATCAAATTTTGCAACAATGTACCTTAATGTGGGAAGTGTCTTTTTTCCAAACTATCAGGTGATCTGCCTAATAGTTTCATGATGGAGGACGTATGAAGCATGGAAGTATTATGGCCTAGCCATTACCTACGATTCAGCAAGGCCCAGCCTCACCAAATCCGTTTATCGTACAGGGGGTGGTTTAAACTATCCTCCAGGAGGTGACCCGTCGGATATCAACATCTTATAATAGTATATTTTACCGTAGTAGTGACTAACAATTCCGGTCGACCGTGCCGATTCGTGCTGAGCCGTACCGTCCCGTTGAGTCAAAATGGAGGCTATTGTTTGCTCGCTAGACCATATGTTAGTAGCTTCGTAGTATTCCAGGAATGTACTAAACAAAGTAATACAAATTTAGTATCATATGGTTCATAAAATAGGCAGAAAACGCTAATGAAATCTCTCATTCCAAGACAAAAAAAAAGCTAGGCAGTTATACTAAAGCTGTTGTTAACTTTTCTAGTTGTATTGGGTATGTGTAGCAGCGTGGTATAGTGCTGGACTCTAAATCTAATGCCTTGAGGTTCTAATCCTAGCGGCTTCAATTTTCTAACTTGATTTTTTAAATATTTATTGATTTCTAACTACTCACACGTTATAATCTTAAGTATTCGAAACTCTGCTGGTTGGTTGATTGGTTGCTCAGTTTAGGGGCTGCGACAACGCGGTCATGTGGCCCCGTATACTTTGGGTGTGTGTAGAATCTATCTGATAATCGGTGTTAATTGTGATGACTGTATTAGTGTGTGTTATCTGTTTTTAATTCAGGTAAGGAATGCAGACGACACTTTCTAGTAGTTCCTACTTTCGCTACCAAATGCTACCGTCCACGACACCTAGTTGTGAACTTGGTTACTACAAGATGCCATCGCCACCAGTGCCTGGTGACGAACGTAGGAACTTAAGAGCATTATTCAAACCAAACCTGCAAATTAGGCTTCACACAAGTTAAGTTACTGGAAGGTTCTTTTACAAGCCATAAATCTGGTGAAGGGAGAACTAATCCAATGTAAAGCTATGACGGCAACATGAACGTGCATAAGAAATACCAGGGTGAAAAGTGTGCTATTCAAGCGGCTTTGGTGGAGTAGTCGGTAGTATGCTGAACTGCTATGCCCAAAATCGTGGATTCAAACACGGCCGAAGTCGTCGGATTTTTAGGAGCGTTAAAATCCTAGAGTATGCCATTATTTGGAGGGGATCTAAAGCCGTCGGCCCCATGTCATAGATTTATGGCATGAAGAGCAACCTATCACTATAATTGGTAGTGTGTGGCTATTTGTTATATGGTAAGAAATGCTCTATCAAGTTCCGACGTTCGCTGGGCGACAGTGGCATCTGGTAGCCAAAGTTGGAACTACTTGAAATTGAACTTTCATTAATTTGCATTCATTTCATCTCTCATTATCTCCTCTAGTGAGGTTGGTTTCAGGAAGGGCATCCAGCCGTAGAAACCATTAGTCACGTGGAATTTCATCACATCTCATCCAGAACACCGTTGGAAACGAGATCAATAATGGGTAGACATAGATAAGTGTGCTATTCGAAGATTAAGCTACATTCTTTATTTCACTCACCGACTCTCTTCTTTTTAATGAAAACCACGTCTCAGAACAAATATATATAACAAAACTTGCTACAAAACTACTGGTACAACCCTCCTTCGGTGACGCTTTGTCTCCAATCACCTTCAAACATCCTACCCCAACTACAGTAGTCTCGACAGTGGGTGCACCATCTTTCCTGACGTAACCCTAGAGCTGCTGCTTTGTCGGTGTTTGTTTGTTACCCTCATAAGATGTAGCGATTTCAATGAAAATTGGTAAGGATGTACAATATTACACACCTTTCGAATTTTGATACGATTCATCAATCTAACATGGCGGTCACGTGCCATATTTCACTAGTACTCAATAGCTCCGAAACTATTGTAGCAATCAACCCGAAATTTTGTATAATGGAGGAGGATCAATGCATAAATTCACAAATGTGAATTTTAAAAACTTATTAGCCATGAACGAAACAGGGTGGAGACGTGAAAATCTGATATTTACACTGACATATCTGGCGATCTAATCATCCGAGCACTGTGAACTTGACACTGGGGCTCAATATACAGGCATTTAATGTTAACTAATTGTTTTAAAACATTTCAAATGGCGGCTCTGTGAACGTTTATCAATTTATTAGTATTGTTTGTATCATAATCAAGCGATCGAAGTGAGACTTTATTTAATAGACCATTACCATATTATTTATTTACCGGACATGAATCGTTGACGTACACTTAAAAATAATATTGATAGCGGGCACGTCAGTTTTTCAGGATTGAAAAGTTGTCAAGCTGCTTACCTCCCACCAAGACGTACCACGCGTTTGATTTCCGATAACTGCATGTGAGATTTTCGAGATGAAATATCACGTCCAATTGTTCAGATTCTACGTTAAAAAGAGGTCCCGTCATATTAACGGTCACGTAAATCTACAGCGTTCCTTACTTCAGGGAAGAAGTCCTCTAACTCAGGATTATTCAGATGTGCCAACACATGAACCAACAGTGGAATCTCCAAGCTTGTGCAAAACAACTGGAGAATCTCCCCTATAACATTCCTCTCTGCTCAACTTTCCGACGCCTACTTCACTTGGAGAGCCAATAGCAGTTACAGAGTGCATCATCTCATCATATACGGATCAGTTGTATACGGAAGCGCTCAAAGATTTCCGAAGATCCCGGAGCTGTTGGCACCAGCTGGCTCGATGGAGAGCTGTGTGACACACACTCAAATTGGCCTGATATGACGTAGCCTCCCAAGACTCGCCATGGAATCATCCAATCTCTGCAAAACTTGGTATAATGAACAACTACTCTCGTCATTAAAATTTACCTTGCTTTTCTTAAATCACAGACCGCACGCACGTCAATTCCTCATACAAAAAAAAAGCAAAGCAAAGCCAACTCCGTACAGTCCATGGAGGCCCTGGGAGCCGTGGAAGGTAGAGGCTTGCACTTTTTGCGACATCGGCACTAGATGGGATGGAGTTGTCAGCTCCACGCCCGGCCGTCGTTGCTCCCAGGAATGACCCTGGTTCTCATTTCTGGTGTATGCTGAGTGAACCCCAGTGCTATTTGCGTTTCCGAAAGTGGTAGTTTTGTTTCTAAAATCCACTATCTGGGTGGGGATCGAACCCACTCCCTTTCAGTTAGAGGCTCAGCGCCTCTACCGACTGCGTCACGCAGCCCCCTCTTCATTCAATCACTGAATGATCCGAGGTAGAGGTAGAGGCTTGCACTTTTTGCGACATCGGCACTAGATGGGATGGAGTTGTCAGCTCCACGATCATTGGGCCCTTATTAGTGGCTATCATTCTTGACCGTCACCACGGAAGCCCGAATTTGATGCTTCCCGGCTCTGTCAAAAATTTAATTCCGTTCTCAGGGATGGAACGGGGTACACTCAGCCTCCTGAGGCAACACTGAGAAGAGGAGGGTTCTATTCCTACCTCAGCAATCCTGGAAGTGGTTTACCGTAGTTTCACTACATCTACTCCAGGGAAATGCCGGGATGGTTCATACCTTAAGACCACATCCTTCCTAATCCTCACCTAATTACAAATATACACATTAGTACGGACATCACAGTGACACAGGTTATCATGAAAATTCAACTGACATCCAAGTACACGGTGCTACGTGACCACGATGTCTCAAATCCCCTGAGATCAACATCAACAGGTATGAGTGAGCAGATTTTCCCCGCTTTTGAGAAGGCGCTATTGCATGGCATGGAACTAAAGGCGCGTTATTTAGATCATAAGGCACACATTCCACAGAGTGATTGTTGGGAAATTCTTAGAGAACTTCCCAGGTCACTAGCACTCCGTTGCCCAGTTATCTTCCGTACGTGTCCAGTTTCGGGTGGTTAAGGAAGAAAGAGTATTGCTAAATGCAAGGTTTCCTCTTCTTGGTTGTTCATGGAATGCTGCGGTGAATATTTTACCTCTTCGTCAGAGTGCAGATTTTATCTATAAGAGGGCAAACCGTACATGAAAAATTTACCAGTTTTGTTACCTCCTAGAGACGGCCACGAATGGGTAAAATCTGTGCTAAGGAAGGACTGAACACCGGTTAACGGCCTGTGGCATCCTCGGTGCGTTTGCCAAAATTTCTCCTGTACATTCTTATGATTTTGTTTTCTCATTACCGCTTCTTCTTTGTAGTGACTGTGAGGCTCAGCGGTAACGTTCTCGCTTGCTGTGACCACGTTTGCCGGATCGAATCCTGGCATTTGAGGGTGCGCAAAGCAAGGTAGCCGTGTCAGTAGATTTACTGGCACGTCAAATATCCCCTTAGGGGCAAACTTCCGGAACCCCGGCGTCTCTAAAAGCCGAAGATGATAAAATGGACGTAAAACAAATAACATTATTATTTATTAGCTTCTTCTTTCTAAACATCCTTCTTTCTCGCGTGTTAGATAGTTAGTGTGTTTAAGATTTGTCTTTATCTAAGTTTCTTTGTTTGTTTGATTGTTAATTAGTTCATTTCATTCTTTACTTCTTTCTTCTTTATCTTTTATTTATTTTTATTTTTTTAAGGGACGTAACATTATTATAATTACTCTCTTTATTTTTTATTTCTCTGTTTATTTTTTGTTGGCTTGTTTGTTAGAAGATTACAAAAATTAATACCTCAGGCTATTAGGAGTGCACTAAGGGATTCGGAAGTGCTGGAGAAGGTTCTCGATCGCCATGAAACACCCACCTGCTTACGATCCTGCCAAATGTTCACACATTGCATACGCCCAGAGCCTATGCTGGCCGTAACTACAGGACCGTAGAGAATGATTACGTGCCCTAGGTCGAGGGCTTCCGAACTCCTCCACCATTCTCAACCTCTGACATTATTTCGGAAGTATAAAGCATGTATTTGCTTAACCCATAAAAGAAACTCCGTGTAATTTAGCACGTCCATATTGAATGCTAGTCCACTTGGTTTACAGTTCTTCAACCACTCTTCTTTTAGTCTTTCATCGCATTTTGTTTTACTTCACGATTCTGATCACTGTGCGTTCAATATTTCATTTTTGTTACATCTGACTGTGTTCGGGCCGCACAATAATAAGCCGTACTTCTTTCAGAAATGTAGGAAGTATATACTGGAATATTTCAGAGCTTGATTTATGTAGAATTATAAAGATAATCTTGATATTCCGTACGTTATAAATTAAATCAACAGCTGTTTAAGCCGGCTGAGAATGGACATTTATAAAATTCATTATAGTTCTCCTTGTAATGTTTTGGATATTATTCATCGGTTGCATTTATATTGAACATAGTCTTAAGAAAAAAATCAAAATCGTTTAGAAATGAATTTCAATGAAGTTGTGAACTGGAAGTCATCCCCGGGGTTGCAGCCCCGCTTGGCCCCCTCTCTCATTGGGTCTGGCCGATCTCCAATCATTTGCTCCTCGAGTTATGCAGCCCAACAGATCTGTAGTAAACTTTTCGTCAACACTCCCCACTTCAAAGTTTTCTGTTGGAACATATTTGCTCCGAATGGTGTTTCCTGGTGTTTTTGTACATCCTCCTCCCCCTTAATAAATACACCCGTTAACTCGTGAGATAACCAGTGTTAGTCAAATAATTCTCGCCGGGAGATATGTTATGGCTCGTGTTACCTCTTCCGTTCCACCTGTTGAACAAGGGGGCGGGCTGGTAAGTGTTGACAAATGGTGGGTGGAGTTGGTTCTTTGAAGTTACAGTACATGATAGCCAAAGGCATTGTCTTACTTGGCATCTCTGCACACTGTCCATGTTTCCGTGGCTTACCGTAAGACCGATACGTATGCAAAATATTTGCACGATTGATATCCAGAGATCCGTAAGCAACTCTATCTGTGTTTCCGAAAGTATGCCATACCAGAGCTCAGGCCGATGAGATCATGTTCAGAGATAACCACGGTGATCAAATGTGTAAACAATCAATATCAAGAATATGTGTGTATTTATTTATTTGTTGATGGTACTCAACATGGCTCAGTGTGTGCCCCAATAACAGTGCACCTTCACAGTAAATTACAGTTTCAGGTATTTCTACATTATTAAGTATTAATGTCTAAATGCAGTAAGCCTCCCTGGATTAGGCGACAGCACTCCGGCCTCTCACCGCTGGGTCCGTGGTCCAAATCACGGCCACTCCATGTGAGATTTGTGCTGGACAAAGCGGAAGCAAACAGGGTTTTCTCCGGGTACTCCGGTTTTCCCTGTCAAAAATTTCATTCCAACAACACTCTCCAGTATCATTTCATTTCACCTGTCATTCAATTAATAATTGCTTCAGGGGTGTGCGACAGGCTTCGGCAGCCGGCACAGTTCATATCCTCGCCGTTAGATGGGTGCTTCATTCATTCCATTCCCTGTCCTGGTCGGTCGATTGGAAGCAGGCTGTGGATTTTCATTTTCATGTATAAATGCAATTCATAACGCTAATATGTTCACACAGATGTCTAAATGCATAGTATTAAATAGCTTATTCTAAATATAATCTCTACTTAGTATAAAACCAAGTCCCCGATTCTTGCATGTTACGGGTAAACTCGAGAACCACTGGATGGATTTTGATGCGGTTTTCACCATTCTGTAAAGGATATCTTGAGGATGATTTCTGTAGAGAATAATTTATTTATGATCAAAGGAAGCCAAGCAGTAACGATTTCAGTGGAAAAATCGAAAAAAACCTGGTGTCCGAGTGTTTGTAAGCTTACGCTGGGCAAACAGTTAAATATATCTAAATACTCTGATTGTAAGAATTGTTCAGCATGAAAAGTTCTACAAAAAAGTCCGCGAGGCCATGTGTCTATCTTCAATACATCGCCCACTATAAGTGTTTTTAAGTTTTAATTTCTTCCAACCATGTCCATTCAACTACTGAAGCGACAGTTTACGAGCTAGCTAAGGGCGAGTCTATCATCCCGGTTACAGCCTAGCAAGCGGGCGAACCTATTGACCCAGATACAGCCAGCAGCAAACCGTCCAGTCGTGTTGAGTTAAGACTTCTGAGAAGGGTGGTTGTGTTTGGAGTTTCCCTGGAAATGCAACTCGGGGTTTCTTCATTTTGCCTGTGAAACACAGTCAAGTTAAGATTGGAACGAAGGGGGATTTGAGTTTCATTCACGTCGCCGTTCCCTGGAAGTGCAACTCCCATTTCGCCTGTGAACTTTTCATTCCGTAAAATTCACAGTCAATTTAAGATTGGACGGAAGGGGGATTATATTATATTAAATTATACTGATTGGCGTATAATCTCTACTTAGTATAAAACTAAGTCCCCGATTCTTGGATGTCTCGGGTAATCTCGAGAACCACTGCATGGATTTTGATGCGGTTTTCGCCTTTCTGTAAAGGATACCTCGAGGAAGGTTTATGTAGAAAATAATTTATTTATGATCAAAGGGAGCCTAGCAGTAACGATTTCAGAGAAAAAGTCGAAAATATCCTAGCGTCCGTGCGCTTTTTAAGCTTACGCTGGGCAAACCGTTATAATTATCTATATACTATGAGTGTAAGAATTGTTCAGCATGAAAGATTCTACAAAAACGTACGCGAGAGTACATTTCTATATTCAATATATCGTCCACTATAAGTGCTTTAGATTGGAAGGAAGGGGGATTTGTGTTTCATGCACCTCGCCATTCTTAAATTACGTCTGACAAGAATTTGTTGCACATGCATCTCCATTCAATGATTTTAACCCATCATACCGAGACGTAAAACGGATATAGATCGTAGTTCATTGACATCGTAAAGAAGCACTTATCACGTAATGCATTCACAACTGTTCCTGGGTGAAGCCGGGCCGGGTTGCTACTATAAAATCTATACTAATATAATAAAGCTGAAGAGTTTTTGTGTTTGTGTGTTTGTGGGTTTAAACGCGCTAATCTCTAGAACTACCGGTCTGATTCGAGAAATTCTTTTTTTACATGATAGCCAGATTCAAGGGAAATAGTTTAGGCTATGTAGCATTAGGCTACACCTCTCAGGTAACCTTTAAGATTGATCTTTGTTCAGTAAGTCGCTAGAACAAGCGCTCCCGAACTACTCTATCCGCATGCGCTGGCGTTATGGTTAGTGATACGTATATTGTTTCACCGATCTCAGCCATAATTTTTATGCTAACCCTTTGGAACCCTGGCAGTAACACTGTCTTTGTGAAATTTATGACAAACCAGTCCATTCCCTGCATTTAGGCCCTTTGGTACAAATCTACACCTTTTTCACCGATCTGAACCAAAATTTGTATACTTACCCTTTGGAACCCTGCGAGTAACACTGTCTGCATGAAATTTTGGACATACCACTTCATTTCCTGTATTTAGGCCCTTTGGCACAAATATACACCGTTTCACCAATCTGAACCAAATTTTACATACTTACCCTTTGGAACCCGACGAGTAACACTGTCGGCTTGAAATTTCGGACCGACCACTTCATTCCCTGCATTTAGGCCCTTTGTCACAAATCTACACCGTTTCACCGATCTGATCCAAAATTTGTACACTTCTCCTTTGGAACCCTGCGAGTAACACTGCATGCAATTTTGCACACACCACTCCATTTCCTGTTTTTAGTCCCTTTGGTACAAATCCACACCGTTTCACCGATCTGTACCAAAATGTGTAACTTATGCTAACCCTTTGGATCCCCGCGAGTAACACTGTCAACGAGAAATTTATGACAGACCAGTCCATTCCCTGCATTTAGGCCCTTGGGCACAAATCTACACCTTTCCACCAATCTGAACCAAAATTTGTATATTTAACCTTTGGAACCCTGCGAGTAACACTGTTACATGCAATTTCGGACAGACCACTCCATTCCCTGCATTTAGGCCCTTTGGCACAAATCTACACCTTTTCACCGATCTGAACCAAAATGTGTATACATACCCTTTGGAACCCTGCGAGTAACACAGTCTGCATTAAATTTTGGACATACCACTCCATTTCCTGTATTTAGGCCCTTTGGCACAAATCCACACCGTTTCACCGATCTTAACCACATTTCGTTTACTTACCCTTTGGAACCATGTGGGTGACACTGTCCACTTTAAATTAGGCTCTTTATCACAAATCTACACCGTTTCTCCTAATTGCACCAAATTTTACACACACTTTGAAACCCTTCTGGTAACACTGTCCACTTGATATTTTGGACAACGCTCTCCATTCCCTACATTTAGAATAACAGATAAAATTAACTTGAAAACCACATATTAATGCCCTACTAGAACCATTCATGACCGTAGTAGTGTAACTGTAAGAATATTTTAATAAGTCTATTGTTGGCTGGCAATTCGGGCAGCATCACGTCGCATCTACCAGTGTTCTGGTGCAGAATTGCGAAAATATTTGCATCTTGCGCTGTTTATAAATTGCAGTCACGGGGATTAATTAGTGAAAAAAGATGTCTTAGGCCCCTTAAAACAGTTATCATCATGAAAATAGTATGCCTCTGTATAAGTGCAATGGCGTTTGTGCAGTACATTGAGGTTACCAGCTGAAATAAGCGTTGGTGCTTTCAAATTCACCTTCATTTATTCAGAACTTTATCATTGAGCGCTATGTGGCGATATATGACACTATTGCTACCTCATTAGCTCAGGACAGCCGAAGCTTTCCAAAGTGTTCTGATTGTTTTCCTACGGCGCTATGCGACAAAAGACGACACTATTGGTCTCTATTTTTCTAACAGCCGATGAGTTGTAGGCCCAAGGCAGTGTCATTTAATTCAATTACTCCTATTTCTAATCATTTTTTAAAAATTTGTTTGTAATTTACATGTGTCAGTGCTGTAGTTAGTTAATAGCTATTTCCCTATTCATAATTATCATTATTATCATTACGGGAAAATTACTTGAATGTTACGTACATTATACTGTACTACTTTAAACCACATTACAACAACCACCACCACCACTACCATCAAAAATTTATATTTTTAAAATATGTTTTTCTGTTAGTCTAAGTATTGTACCCATTAGTCATCATATGGAACATGTGTTCGTATCCCAGCTAACTCACGGTCTTTCGAGGCATGGGGCGTTCAACCCACTATACGAGCACATATTCAGGATTTGAGTCTGTCAGGTGACTACTCTACTTGAAAGAAACAACATATTCCTAAGTATAACATTTAATGGTAGTAATTCATGGCAAAACAAAACAAAACACAAAAAAATATTTTACATTTATTTCCCACAAAAAAAAATCAAAATTATCTGTGAGTCTCTTCTCCTCAAGATTGGTGCTCCACCGCACTCATGTCTATCCTAAACATCCTATTGTTGATACTCTTTGACATTTGCGAGTGTCCATATTGTTCTTCATGTGGCACAATTTAACACAAATTGGAATATCACAACACAACAAACACAAATTATATTTAAATGACATTAAATCTGCAATTATTAAACATTTATACGTTTTACACGGAACATTTACTTTAAATAACGTTGATTCATTAGCTTATGCCTTGTTTAATAAGTGTTGTCTTTCCGCGCGAATCGTATTCTTTTCCCATAAGTTTCAAACGCTGAAATGGTACACTTTTCCCTCCAAAATACAGATAGTTATAGATATTTTATAGCTTCACCATACAACGATTCTCTGGGTCTGGTCATAACATTATCGTTACAAACGTGTCATATCATTCAAATTACGCTACCCGTATGAATAAATTAGTGTGAACTGGGTAAATACTCTTTACAAAAATGCCTCTATTTATTTGGTGCAGTTAATTTCTCCTCACAATAACTGGGCCAAATGTTATCCGATTACTTCATTCCAACATTGCATATGTATGGAAACATCGAGATTCTTCAGTGTCCCACTACAATCTTAAAATTAAAGGATCTGGTCCATTGACTTCCTTTCATGCGAACAATGGATTAGTCATGGGCCGTCCTCGGCAAGATGGCTGCCGGGTTAGTGGATTATACCTGCTACCCCGCCTGACTTCCCGCACGGTCATGTGTTCACTCAGTGGTGCAGCTGTGCTAGAGGTACCCTGAATGGGTCGTGTCATTACGAATTGAGTCAATCTAATTATTTAATACCTACATTTGGAGTATTTAATGGGCTCATCTCGGCTCCTAATTACTATTCAAGGCAAGGGATGGATCACGAAATAGCTTTGCCGTTCTGTAGTCGTAATCAGTGGCTTTACGCGCGTCTCAGATGAATTTCACTGTTACCTCACTGGACGGACATGCATATAAGAAGAGGAAATCAACGTTTCCTACACGGAGAACCATTTGTCTTACCTCTAAGGGCAGATCAATTAATATATTGGCCTACCTAGGGTGTCTAGCAGTTATCCCTGATGGCGAAGACTCTGCTAACAGTGGATACAGACAGACTCTGCCCCAACTCTGTTGCGAATACACATGTATGCTCTAAGGCAATACTATATCGTAGCTTCGAAGATTTAGCCGACTAGATTCGACAACGCGCGAACTATTTTCGGATGATCCCCGCAACTTATTGACGTAAATATCTTGATTTCACTTTACATGCTCGCTGATCGCGGCTCAAACAATATTTCTTACAGATGACTCAATTCTTAAAGCACTTACGTCCTCTACACATTTACTCATAAGCCAAAGTTCTACGTAGCTCCAAAACAAGTATAAATTTACTGGCATACATTGACTATCTTAATGGCTCTCAAATACAACCCTGTAGAATATACCATAATAAAACATTTATTTAACATTTCAATGACACTGAAAAGCTCTCTTTATCTCGATATTTATCTTTCTTTCTTACTTTTCACAATAACACAGTATTCTTACGCTAGATATGACACACTTTGCACGTATTATAGGCCTGACATGCCGATTTATATATTTATTATTGTTACCGACCCCAGATTATGATTATTATTATTTAACGTTGCCGTTACTTTCATCATTGTCTTACGCCTAAATGGCCGTAAGCATGTCATCCTCAAAGCCATATTTTTAACCAAAATACGAGGGATGTGATCTCGTACAAAAATGACTGTTAATTCTTAATCGTTGAGGGAATGCTTCGTTGTATGGTGAGCTATTAAATCATATCAACATATTAAATTTGTACTCAATTTCATTTTAGCTGGGTTAGTCCAGCATGCAAGCCATTCGCCTGCCATAATGCTTGTTTTAAGCCACCATGATATTTTTCACACGACACATTGCATAGACTTTACACATGGTAATTATATTTTTCACCACTGGCATTTTCACTTTAACACAATACACATTCTTTTACCATATAAACAT
This sequence comes from Meconema thalassinum, assembly GCA_946902985.2. Lineage (NCBI taxonomy): Eukaryota > Metazoa > Arthropoda > Insecta > Orthoptera > Tettigoniidae > Meconema > Meconema thalassinum. Next base: position 225,327,343 of record OX336394.1, read on the forward strand.
AAACACTTTTAAAGATCACTGTAATATAACTTTATACATAATTCTCGCACAATTTTCACACACGGATCCTCGATCGGATTCCCACTATCACCTGACCTCAGAGATGCGATGCAGCTAACTCCTGACATCCGCTGGTCTCCCTGAAAGTCTATCTTGCGTGTGTGTGTCGTCTCCCGTCACCTACAGTTTATGTCTCCTCTACTGCAAATTTGTTCAGTAACTGTAGTCTTCATTACAATAGTATGTTCTATTTTACCCACGATAACACTTCCTGTGGTTATGTTCATTGTCTGTAAACATCATCCTAAATTATCTCTACGCTGTACTGATTCTATACTCGCGTATACTGCTGCTTATACGTCTGCTGTAGACTAATTATTATATGATGCAGAATTACTGTTATTAAGCTGCATGATGCGCCTTTCATTGTTCACTGCTAGTGCATTTGAGCGTCAATACTTTATAAATTCCACACACTTTCTTACGTGATCCGACAGCGTGTCACCACACGAGTTGAGTCAAGACGAACTGACTCCCTGCTCCAGCTTCTCCCATATAAAGCTTCCTGATGAAAAGTAGTTCACTGGATTTCCAGGAGCGACTCTCATCTTAAAATAATACATATTCAGACAAAGTGAAGTATGATCCTTATTCGTCTATTCATGGAGGTTCCAAATTCACTCGCGTGCAGGCAATTGCTTCGGCCAATTAATTATAATTAATTGCTTTCTTCCACGGCGTCATGATGCTACCCGGTTCTTCCCCGATGGCTACATTACAAATCCTGACTCTGCCGCGGATTAGGGCTGTGCATAGGTTCCTTTATAGATTCAGGCTTTAATTTAGGCGTGAGGACACTCCTAAATTATCTTTTCTAGAATACATGCATCTGGGTGTAAGTTTCATCTCAATTCATTGCTCCATTTGGCCGTAATTAATTAATTTCTGTGGGTGACCACCCCCACTTCGCTTCTCTGCCTTGACGAAGGGGGATTTTCTTAGTCGTTAATCACGGCCTTCACCCTCCAGCCACGCCGAAAGTAGTGCATAGGCGTCACGTCTACTCCACCCACTTGCAACTTCGCTTTGTCAACTGTCAAGCTGGCTCGCTTTCTTGAGCTCTTAGCATCTTAAACGTACATAGGCTTGTATTTTCTGCAATAATCCGCCTTTAATGCTATAGTATTCTCGTTCTGGCCATGAAATCATGCTGTTATAATTATATGCAGTTATCACTCATTGTTCCTCGGGTTCACTGTGGCTGTTCCCCCTCAGAGATCAATGATTCGATTCTTCGCAGAATCATGGGCCTGGTCTTTCTTGTGATAAAGACCCCGGTTCGATGCTAGTGAGCCGTGTCCAATTGGGCAGAGTATCATGTGCCAGTTCTGTAGTAGTATTCATTATCATCCACAAAACAAATAAATCCACCGGGCGAAGCCGGGCACTGCTGCTAGTATAAATATAAATTTGATCTAATGTCAAATATAAACACAGGTTTAGAAATTAATTATTACATCTAAAAAGAAATACCCACAGGTATTTAAAATATCTAATACACCTTAGTCAATAATATTTTTTAATTAATATTTATGGTCTTCTTCTGTTTTTTCAAAGAAGAAAAGAAAAATTAATAGAAATCTTCGAGCAAAGCTTTTGAAAACAACATTTAAACTTGGTCTTTCCTATTATTTTCTTTTTAAACAAATTGTTTAATCCTTTTCATTCCGTATCAGTATGGAATCTTGATTTTTCGTTTTTCTTCATATCCATTCATTGGCTTACAAGCTCCACTCAACAGAGAGATTTTTTCATTTAATAGAAAGACCATATATTTTAAAGAACAATTTTTAGTCTATTTATGGGAATACATACACATCTTTTTTAGATTCATATGAGGTTCTCACAAAAGTATTTTATATTATCAAATTAAATCCCACATTTGTGACATATCTGTTTTTAGCCTAATTTCGATTTTTGCAAAATATTAAATTAGACTTATGAGATCTACACAGGTCCAAAACTTGTGTGTCTGCCTGTGTGTGTCTTTGTGTGTGAGTATGTGTACTCTGCATGTGGGCACCTCAATGTCATGTTTTATATGGCCTCCATCTTTACCAAAACGTAATGGCGGCCACTCAAATGGTAAAAACTGAACATTAAATTACGACCAAACTAATCATCGGATCTTTACCAAATTCGGTAACAAGATACCTTCATATGGGACGCGTCCTGTGCCCAAACGACACGGTCATCGGCCGTACAGTTTCAGGTTGGCGGCCGTGTGAATTATGCAGACTTTATAATCCATGATATGGGACCCGCCATTTCCGATTATCGAACCGAGAAACTGTTCTAAACGGCGTGGCCCGTTCAAAATTAAAATTTTATATTGTAATATTATAGTGCAGAAGTGGCTTTAAAAAGCTGAGCTGTCTCAGTTACAGACAAGATGGCAGCTGATCTCTCGTTCTGACCTAAATTTCACAAATTTGAGTATGTTGCATGCAATATAGCCTTTAGATAGGAATAATATGAACTTTGTATGATATCAACTTTGTTTGAAATATACTCCAGTGAAGAAATCGATTAGTCAATGTCATTATTTGCTAAGAGGTTGTATCTAATTTGATTGATAACATTGAACTTGGGAGGACATAATTAGATCTGTGGTTACAGCGTTGGTCTCTCACCCAGCCGGCTGGGGTTCTAATCCTATCAGAGTTGTATTTTTTGCTTATTTTTTATATTTATTGTTTTTGAGTACTGAGGCGTTGTGCAATTGAGCGTTATATTGTGCATTTTGCAATGGGAAATATATATCTCTTATATATAATCCAAAATTGGCTCATCACCGCAGGGCTCAAACCACTAGACTTAGAAAGCTGAAATTTTGCATGTTGGTTGATCCGAGTACGTAGAGGCTCACTAAGAAACGGTTTTTGAAAATTCAATTTTTAAGTAACTTTTTTTGGCCCTTTGGCATTGACAATCCAAAATTGACTCATCGACGCAGGGCTCAAACCACTAGACCTAGAAAGCTGAAATTTTGCATGTTGGTTGATCCGAGTATGTAGAGGCCCACTAAGAAACGGTTTTTGAAAATTCAATTTGTAAGTGACTTTTTCGGCCCTTTGGCACTGAGCAAGGACAGTCGGTACAAAGTTCGGATTTAGCTCATTTTAAGCCGCCAGATACGAGAATAATACTCGGAGGTCCTGTAGGGACCCCGAAACACACTTTTTAAGTTCCTAAAATGAACGGTTTCGGAGATATTCCCAAATAACTGTGTTCCCTCTTAGAAATAGATCAACGTTACTAAGGCAACCGCTGAAATTTCGCAGACCGGGGATAGTTTTCTGGCAATATCTCGAAAACCGTTCGTTTTCGGGCCTTAAAACGCTGGGTTCGGTTCCCACTTCTTCGAAGTGGAAACCACGAACATTGCTCCTCACATTGATACGCGCAAAAAAGAGCTATAATCCATATTTCTACGAGCAAATCGACTTGGAAAGTCTCATCTCTTATATATAATCCAAAATTGACTGATCACCGCAGGGCTCAAACCACTAGACCTAGAAAGCTGAAAATTTGCATGTTGGTTGATCCGAGTATGTTGAGGCTCACTAAGAAACGGTTTTTGAAAATTCAATTTGTAAGTGTCTTTTATTTGGCCCTTTGGCATTGACAATCCAAAATTGACTCATCGACGCAGGGCTCAAACCACTAGACCTAGAAAGCTGAAATTTTGCATGTTGGTTGATCCGAGTATGTAGAGGCCCACTAAGAAACGGTTTTTGAAAATTCAATTTGTAAGTGACTTTTTCGGCCCTTTGGCACTGAGCAAGGACAGTCGGTACAAAGTTCGGATTTAGCTCATTTTAAGCCGCCAGATGCGAGAAACAATACTCGGAGGTCCTGTAGGGACCCCGAAACACACTTTTTAAGTTCCTAAAATGAACGGTTTCGGAGATATTCCCAAATAACTCTGTTCCCTCTGAGAAACAGATCAACGTTACTATGGCAACCGCTGAAATTTCGCAGACCGGGGATAGTTTTCTGGCAATATCTCGAAAACCGTTCGTTTAAGGGCCTTAAAACGCTGGGTTCGGTTCCCACTTCTAACCACAAACGTTGCTCCTCGCATTGATACGCGTAAAATGAGATATATTTTATTTTTAGAGGTTGCTTTTGGGGCTCGGATACGATCGTGATTTTGAGTCTAATTTTATACTCTTTAAGCTGGTTGTTGTAAGCGAGCTTTCAGAATTTACTCGAATTTACAATGTTAAAATACTTTCTATTTTGCACGGTATGCTTTCATTTTCTTTATAAATTTGTTTTTTGTTAACTGAATGTTTTTGTTTGCCAATTTTGATGTGCTTTTTTTCGTTTTTAACCTTGATCTGCAACGTATATTCACAGTCGAATGTGTCGTATTCTACCAGCTGTCACGTTAATTATTATTGTTTCTTAATTACTCTTACTGAGGAATTGGGCAAACTTATTTCAATAAAGTTGGTATTTTGTCTTTCACGGCCATTGAATCCCCGCACAAGGCACGGCTTAAACCTAGAAAAGTTGCTGAGTTGTACTAATGGACTATTGGTGCAGCAGAAAAGAGGAGAATTGAAGCTTTTGAAATGTGGTGATACAGGAGAATGATGATCAGATGGGTAGATAGGGTAACAAATGAAGAGGTATTAAGACGAGTGGGAGAGGAGAGATGTTTCTGGCGACTGCTAATGAAGAGAAGAGATAGGAGGGTAGGACACATATTATGACACCCAGGAATAGCAAGCTTACTGTCGACCAAAATGTTATGTGCACTCGAGTTTGAAGGTTGTTTGTGAAGTAAGCAATAGACCTTCATAAAATCCAATGACATCACCATTTTCGTCGTTCGATTTTACGTTAGTTCATGTAGGTTTGGATTTTTAATTTATATTTTAATATTTTTTATCGCAGTTGAAACACAATAAATGCCCGTTTTTAAGCGTGTTTCAATCATGCGTCACATTTAAGAATTATTATCTCACAAACCCGTCATCAGATCGAATCCAAATTTTAACACAATATACATTGGAATGTTGTATAACTGGTTTATTAATTTCAAAATTTTGTGTGTTCAAGAACGAATGTTGTTATCATTTTTGTAAGGTAACTCTTTCTCGGTTCGGGGTCGTTGGAAAATGTAGTTCTTGGTTGCGTTGTAATCCTTATACATCAAAAAGTTATGCTGTATGACTGTGAAATAGGTAAATTAATTCACTTATTTTATATCGGTTTGTATTTGTACGGAGAATTAAGACATGGTTCACCAGCTAGCCGCTCTGGGAAATGCTGTACAGCGTTGCTGATATGGAGCCCATCATTTCCGAGCGAGACGCGCCATGACGCGTGATGTAGCCCATCTTGGCAATGATGTACTGCTTTCACCGGAGCAGCTAACTGGTGAACCATGTCTTAATTCTCCGTACAAATACAAACCTATATAAAATAAGTGAATTAATTTACGTATTTCACAATCATACAGCATACCGTTTTGATGTATAAGGATTACAACGCGACCAAGAACTACATTTTCAAACCATCCCGAGCCGAGGAAAAGTTACCTTACAAAAATGATAACAACTTTGTTTTTTGGACACACAACATTTTAAAATTAATAAAACTCTTATACAACATTCCAGTGTATATTGTGTTAAAATTTGGATTCGACCTGATGACGGGTTTGTGCGATAATAATTCTTAAATGTGACGTATGGTTGAAAAACACTTAAAAACGGGCACTTCTTGTGTTCCAACTGTGATAAAAATATTAAAATATTATTTAAAAATTCCAAACCTACATGATCTAACGTAAAATAGAACGACGAAAATGATGATGTTATTGGATTATATATAGGTCTATCGGTTACTTCACAAACAAACTTCAAACTCGAGTACACATAATAGTTTGGTCGACAGTAGTTATGGATGGGAGGGTCGCGGACTAGAACTGTAGGAGTAAACCAGGGTTATACAGATTGCCTCGGATGTAGGGTGTGGTAGCTATGTAGAAATGAAACGATTAGCTCAGGAGAGGGAGACATGGAGAGCTGCATTAAACCAGTTAAAAAACTGAAGACTCAAACAACAACAATCAGGAATTTTAATTACTTAGAGAGGCATGCGGGACAAAAGGGACGTTGGAGAATTTCAATCCCCGGGATGTAACACTGGAAGTGACTGCATAATGTACATCAGCGGCCAAGGTGAGCGATATTTAACTATAGGTCTATTAATAGGGATATGTTTACGTTCAAATCATCAATAAGTATGGTCAAATTAAGTCCAGAATAGCTTAAGTAAGAATACTTTTAATTCACCATATTCCGATAGATTTGCCATTCCAGTGTGCAAGAGTGCAGTTCCCTCTTCAAACAATATTCGCAATTTCTTAAACAAAGCGCAATGACACACACTTAACAGTAGCACGTGTACATTTAGACAAAACCATTTTTTCCCATGGCCAACTGTATGTGGCGTGCTCGCGAGCATCCGGACAACAAAATCGTTATGTCTCAGCAGAAGATGGCAAAACCACAAACGTAATTTTAAAATGTGTTAACATAATGTAACATCGAACCCTGCAGACGTTCACAACTCTATAAAATTCCCACTTTGCTGATCATATCAATATACTGTATGTATCGGAATATTCAGAATTAGAATGGACACACCTATAGCCGCGATTGCTGTAATAGAATAGACCAATTATCAGCAATAATGCATCGTCCCCATTGTCTTGATCACGGACGAAGCCGCGGGTACCTGCTAGTATATATATAATTAAAACAAAGTTCCCCATGGATCTGCAGGAGTGACATCTACCAGCAACTATTTGAACTATGGTATCTGGGAGCTATCCACTGCCTACTAGATGCGCTCTATACCGGCTAGTTAGTGAAACCATGCCAGAGGTATTATTGAAAATGGCCTCTTGTTGCCGATAGAGCCAAGTATAGGCGCGATTAAAACTTAGGTGTGCAGTATGTATATAAAATGTGTTTCTCCCAGTGACACGTTTAGACCAACGAAGTTTCAATTATTTTTAGTAGTCGGTGTTAATATACTGGATTCCTATGTTGTCTGGAGTGTTTGTTGATAAAATTGCAAACTGGGGTAAATTATAAACTATGGCTTGAACGCCGCTGCTACAAATCCAGTGTGCCAATTTGCATTTCGAATAGGAAGAAAATAGCAGGTGATAAGGACACAGAGTTATAACTATTCCCATACATTTAGGAGAAAGTAGGCTATATGTTCTTTCCGGAACATCTTGTTTAAATATATTTTTTATAAAAAATAATACTAGGAAAGACCAAGTTTAAATTTTGTTTCAAAAGCTTTGCTCGTGGTTTCCCATTAGATTTTCTTTTCATCTTTGAAAAACTGACGAAACTCGTATTTAATTTATAAATATTAATTTAAAAATGTTACTGACTAAGGTGCATTAGATTTATTAAATACCTCTGGTTATTTCGTTTCAGATTGAATGTCAATAAGGAAATAAAAGAACATTATTTAGTTCATATCATTACGTAATTATTACATAGAATACGAACACTAGAGAACAGGCTTATCCACTAAATACAGATCTGTTCAAATTATTAGACTCAAGCACTTACAGTATTTTGGCAGAGCATTAAAAACTGTAACTTTACGTGAATAAATGTCTTTTTTTTCCCCATTATCCAAACACAATCCGATTTTACTGTGCATGGCGCTAAATGATCGAAGGAATCAACGATTTAATTATATCGTATAATAGCTACACTTAGGGGCAGATGACCTCGCTGTTTCGCCTCTTAAGGGGCGGGGAGCAGATTACCTCGTAGTTCCTCCCCTTAAAACAACAATAACTGTTTCACCCCTTTATTGCACAAACAAAGACCATAAAAATTTTCATTGTGATCTTAAGCTGTTACTTTCGGTCATAGAGAAGCTAAAGGTCAAAGCAGAGTTGCCAACATCTTGGATGACCCCATAAATTGAGTGGGAACGGTTTTTGCACATCATTCTGCCAAACTGACAAGAAAATTCCCTTTCATGAACAGCTATCTTGAAATATATTTAAAAATAGAGGAAATGAGTGTGTTGAGTCTAATAATTTGAACAGAACTGTACATTGTTGGTTCTGGTTTGTGTGATAATTTTATTTCAATTATCAATTCAGTTACTGGATTATAATTTCCACAAACAGAAATACAGAAATCTAGTTCCAAGTATACACGAACAGCTCGTTGTAGCGCCTTCGCTGGCGTAGTTGGTAGCATGCTGAGCTTCTTTGCCCAAGGTCGTGGGTTCAAACCTGGCCGAATTCGTCGGATTTTTAAGAGCGTTAAAAGTCCCTGAGTATGCCTTTTTCGGAGGGGAAGTAAAGCCGGCGGTCCCATGTCATAGATTTATGGCATGATAAAGAACCTTCCACTAATTTCACTTGAGTGAAGCTAAATTATAGGTTAGATTTAACTAACGCTCTTAAGGTTCCAACGTTCGTTGCCAGAAGCCGACTGCGGTGGCATCTAGCAACCAAGTTCCAGAACTAGTTGGTCGTTGACTTTGGCGTTTGGTAGCAAAAGTAGGAACTGCTTTATAATCGAATGTCTGCAGTCCTTACTTGAATTAAAAATCAGATAACACACACTAATACAGCCATCACAATTAACACCGCTTATCAGACAGATTCTACCCACTCCTTAAGTACACGGGGCTACAACTGCATTGTCGCAGCCACTAATCTGAGGAACCAAGCAACCATCAATTATTCAGTTACTATATTATATTTTCTAAAAACAGAAAGACAGAAATCTAGTTCCAAGTTTTCACGAACTGCAAAGCCTCCATACAGGTGAATTATAATATGATATAGTTATTGTTGGATCGCCAACCTTCGGAAGGAGACGGCGTCATAAGAAGAAGATTGTTATATGGGGGGGATTAACTCAACATTGCGCTTGTGTTATCAGTTTGTTGCGTTGGAAGTCAAGTTAGTTGTTGCGTCTTTGTTCATCAGCACCATGTACTGCAGTGTGTAGGCTATAACATTTTCCTGATTAACTGCGCATAAACATGGATATGTTTCAGTGATGGGACAAAGGTAGGCTCTATGTATAACAAAGTAATATAGACTAATAATAATGTTATTGGTTTTACGTTCCATTTAACTACTGTGGCTTTTAGAGACGCCGGGGTGCCAGAATTTTGCCCCAAAGGGGATCTTTAACGTGCCAGTAAATCTACTGACATGGCTCCCTCGCATTTGCGCACCCTCAAATGCCCGCTGACTGCGCCAGGATTCGATCCTGCAACCTTGGGTTCAGCAAGCGAGAACGTTACCGCTGAGCCACGCAGTCAGACGATATAACAATGTGTCCCGTGACTTGAGGTAAGACACTATCTTGGTATTAATCTGGAAAGAGTTTGAAATTTCCATGTATAAACCACGCTCAGTATGGCCACTGCCAGCGCTGGTATTTGGACGTGTGATTTCCGAAATACAGCATCTCATTGCAGGACGTAACTTTGCTGCAGCGAGGATAAACTGACACGTGTATTCGCCTAGCATTTGACACGGAGTTGCGTAAAGAACAACAGAAGTGGCTGGTTCATTCTTTGACTGCTATGAGTCCGCCTCGTGCCACAGTGGCTAGCATCCTTGGCTGTCACTCAAGAGACCCGGGTTTGATTCCTGGCTTTGCCAAGAAAGTTTATTCTGGTCTGAGGGCTGGATCAGGACACACTAAGTCCCCCACCTCAGCCATCATGGAAGAGGTTTTCTGTGGTTTCTACTTCTACTCCATTGAAATTCCGTGGTGGTTCCTAATTTAAGGCCACGGCTAATTCCTCCACAATCCTTGCGTGAATTAGAAATACACACACTATTACAGGCACCACAAAAACATAGGTTAACCGGTGATTTTGTAATGGTTGGATTAGTGTGTGTATTTGTAATTTATATCAGTCCCATAAATTAACATTCGCCCCAGAACCAATTCCACTTGGACATTGAGAAAGAAGAAACTTCTGTGGTGAGAGATGGCTGCCACTGCTACATCATAGTGCTTTCTAACGGAAATATTACAAATTCGCCTTTAAGAGATACCATTTGAGTTTACAAATGAATAGCACTTCTTAATATGTTCACAGTATTTCAGGTTACAAGTGAACATAATTGTCTTTCGAAGAGTGGTAGAGGAAGAAGAAAAAAAACCAGCAAGAGCCTGGTTTGTACCTGCTTGAATATCTTGGACGAGTTGCTACTAAAGAACACATCCTGAGTGTTGGCAAGACATGTCTAGGCTCTGACCTGCTGAGCCTCCGCTATGACAATATAAAGCAATGCTGATAACAAAACCACACCTCTCATCTCAGTTATACAGCGAACAATAGGAAGCTTTAGACACCGCTGCGACTCTGTATCAAAAGTATCGACAATTCCAAATAAATTGACTCCCTCATGCAGTCACGTTGCGCTACTTAACCCTTTATAGGGCAAAGCATTGGGGGTATAAAATATATATATTGCACATTTGTAATTGGGGGTGATAGATGAGTAGGAATATGTAACAATTTTATAGGTGTTTTATTTTATGAAATATGTGGTGGGAAATTATTACCCCACTGCCCATACCCGACAGAATGTTTTCTTAAATGAGCAATGGGGTAGTAATTTCCCACCTCCTAATTATGATACTGTGTTTATCACTCAATAATGAGGTTTATTTAACATGATATAGTATATACAAAACACCAATTACTCTCTATAATTGAAAAAAAGAAATGTAACTCCCACGCAACACAAGGTCGGTGACCTATAACAACTTTGCCGAAAACTGCACAAAAAGTATAGAAGTGATTTTGGAATGTTACAAGTTAGTATATTCGAATCTAATACAGTAATTTCAAAATAGTATTTACTAAACACACCCTCAATAGGATAATTATTTCCTTTCTAGATGAAATATATTTACTCAAGTAAGCAAAACCATTATTAACAATATATTTCAATCTCTACTTAATATAAAACAAAGTCCCCGATTCTTGGATGTTACGGGTAAACTCGAGAACCACTGGATAGATTTTGATGCCGTTTTCACCATTTTGTAAAGGATATCTCGAGGATGATTTCTATAGAAAATAATTTATTTATGATCAAAGGAAGCCGAGCAGTAACGATTTCAGTGGAAAAGAAATAAAAACCTGGCGTCCGAGCGCTTTGTAAGCTTACGCTGGGCAAACCGTTAAACATATCTAAATACTATGAGTGTAAGAATTGTTCAGCATGGAAAGTTCTACAAACAAGTCCACGAGAGCATGTGTCTATCTTCAATACATCGCCCACTATAAGTGTTTTTACGTTTTATTTTTTTCCAACCATGTCCATTCAACTAATGAGGCGACAGTTTACGAGCTAGCTAAGTGCGAGTCTATCATCCCTGTTACAGCCTAGCTAGCGGGCGAACCTATTGCCCCAGATACAGTGAGCAGCAAACCGTTGAGTCGTGTTGAGTTAAGATTTCTGAGAAGGGTGGTTGTGTTTGGACTTTCCCTGGAAGTGCAACTCGGGTTTTCTTCATTCCACCTGTGTACTTTTCATCCCGCAAAATTCACAGTCAAGTTAAGATTGGACGGAAGGGGGATTTGTGTTTCATGCACGTCGCCATTCTTAAATTACAGTACGTCTGACAAGAATTTGTTGCACATGCATCTCCATGATAATATAATTAATAGTCCAGTCAGTGATTTTAACCCATCATGCCGAAACGTAAAACGGATATTGGTCGTTGTTCATTGACATTGGAAAAAAAAGCGCATTCATAACTGTTCCCGGGCGAAGCCGGGTCGGGTAGCTAGTTACAGTATATACCAACGTTTACAAATCTCTTCTCTTCAATAAAGACACCTTCTTATGTAAAACAATGCATGGCATTCACTCAACACAACCGAACTGGCGAGCACGTGCACTGTGGAGACCACTGGGATATATTGTAGCTTCTCACCTTTGGTTTCTGATGACAGTAATAATCATATTTCTCTGCAGCATGTGGAACTGCTTGAAATGAAAGGGGTGGGAAGATTATCTCCCAAACACCGTTCTATAGATACATGGTGGGAAGATATTACCCAAGGACCTAACGAGAATGGCTATGTGGGAGCACACGTACGATACCTTGCTGTGCCACATCACTACACATGTTGAACTCACCTGCGCAGCAGATGTGTGTATGACTCAAACAAGTCTCACTGGCACCATGTCCTAGCGACAATTTGCTCATTAAGGCCGAACGACTGCACGCTCGCTTGCGGCATTTCGCTCATGTTCAACTCCTTCCTGTTCACACTGCCAGTTGACTTACATTACAAGCCTGCACAACTAGGCTGCCCTAGGGCTACCTCTTAGGGCAGGTTGTTCCAAATCCACGAGTTTGAGTATGCATACACGCGAGTACTCAGCAGTAATGCTCGGAGCACGGTTGGAGAGGTACTGGGGGTGATAGTCAATAGTTCACTGGGCGAAGGTCATAGTACAAGTCCATGCGCTTTCTGCCAGTTTTGATATATCCACCGCTTAGTAACGGCAGCCCCTACAGCAGAGCTGTATTGCATATTGCAAGTATACTCACACAAGGCGGCGAGTACCTGTCTTAGGGCAACAGTAGGCCATATTTGCCATGCGGCGCGTACCGCGCGAGATGGACAACGGAGAAAGCACTCAATAACATAACCAAAACTTAATAAACATTTTCACAGACTGGTATATTGGCTTTCACGGCCAGTGAATTAAAATTCAGCAATTTTCTAGGTTTGTGCCGTGTCTTGTGTGGGGTTTCGCCTAGGACACCAAGCTGGCTCATCGGCGGGCTCTTGGTGTCCCCACCCGGACCCCACAGGAGTGACGAACTGCGCGCCACATCCCTTTATATTGGGTGCAACTGCACCACTAACTGCGAGAACTGAAAGCTCAAGCAGCCTGAACCTCCCTATGAAGGCTTCCAAAAAGATGGTATATTGGCTTTCACGGCCGGTGAATTAAAACTCAGCAATTCTTCTAGGTTTGTGCCGTGTCTTGTGTGGGGTTTCGCCTAGGACACCAAGCTGGCTCATCGGCGGGCTCTTGGTGTCCGTGCCCGGACCTCCACAGGAGTAGTGAACTGCGCGCTACCTTCCTTTTTATGAAGCGCACCTGCGCCTTTTTACTGTCCAGGCACGGACACCAAGAGCTCGCTGATGAGCCAGCTTGGTGTTCCTAGGCGAAACTCCACACAAGACACGACACAAACCTAGAAAAATTGCTGAGTTTTTATTTTCACAGTCTATTGGCTAGAACTGTACATACCATTCGAATATTCGATTAATTCCACTTCTTCGGTGGCGTAGTTGGTAGCATGTTGAACTGCTGTGCCCAAGATAGCGGGTTCAAACCCAGCCGAAGTTGTCGGATTTTTAAGAGCGTTAATAATCCTTCAGTATGCCTTCCTTCGGAGGGGAAGTAAAGCCGGCGGTCCCATGTCATAGATTTATGGCATGTAAAAGATCCTTTCACAGACTAAACTTGTGTAAAGCTAAATTGTTAGGTTAGATTTCGTCGGAAAGCTCTACCAAAGTTCCAACGTTCACCACTAGGTATCATTGATATCTCGTGGCGAAAGTTGGAACTGCTTGAAATTGAACGGAACTTGTAGCTCACCCTAATAAGGGTGTCCGCTGGAAGCAGCTACAAACTCAGGCGAGCCGAAAATGTCCTCGGACACTCCCGGCACTAAAAGCCATACGATAAATAAATAAGTAATAAATAAATAATAATTCCATTATTCGCTAATTCGAAATTCAAATGAATTATTCGAATGCTCAAACAATGCGGATGTCCGAATAATTCGGTTGAGCGAATCATTCGATCTTTCGAAGTACTCGAGTAGTCGATTATTAAAATAAATCGAACAGTCCAAATAATGAATTATTCGAAGATGACAACTACCCGAAGCTTGCCACGGTGGGTGAGTGATTATCGTGTCGGACTGCCAACCCCAGGATTGCAGGTTCGCTCCTGGCCATGGTAAGTGATTTTTGAAAGGCGACAAAAATCACGATACGCATGTCATACGATGTTGGCATGTTAAAGAACCCATTTGAATACACTAGCCCGTGTTCATAATGGCAAATTTAATCTCGGGATTTTCCGCCAACACAAAGTTCCTCATTTCTCTACTAGAAAGCGCTATAATGTCAAGGAGCTTAGCTATCTATCCTCTTTGACTTTCAAAGCGCTTCAAGGAGCGAAAAAGTTTACATGCAAGTTGCCCTATGGGCGTCAATTAACAAAGCTTGCACCCGGCACACAAAGTCACGATATTATTATTATTATTAATCGTTTATTTGCAGAAATTCGTGATATTATGCCAGATGCACGCCAAAATCAGTGTATGTGGAAATCAGCTGTTGGCACTGTAGCCGCATGAGTGTTTCGTGAGATAATCTAAAATTGGCCTAGCATGACAGTAAGTTGTATGATTCGAATCATTTGACCTCGTGGCTCAAATTGTATAAACAGTCACATATCGTGCACATGTTGCACAACCTATTGTTTTATCATGAGGTTCGTGCCTATCATGGCTCCATTCCAAGTCCCCCCAGGGGCTCACATCTAGTGGGACGTGGGTAGGCGACCACGGGGCCCCAACTGAGTCCTGCATTGCTTCCACTTACTTGAGCTGGGCTCCTCTCGGTCTTCTTTCCTGTCGACCTACCTTGGTCAACTCTTGTTCTCTTCCGACCCCGACAACATTAGGTTATGCGAGGCCTAGGGAGTCTTTCTCTTTCCCGCCTTAATTAACCCTTGTCTCATATTTCCTGATACCCTCATTCTTCGAGGGGTCAGCCTTCTTTTTCTTTACATATTATCTCCTGCCTTCTGCACAAGGCCCTCAAGGAGGCAGGGTGTATGTAGCCCCACCTCTTCTGGTGCACCATGGATAGGATAGTCCTACAGCCTCAGGGACTCACGGCTGGTGAGTTTGGGAGTTGGCGCCCCCGAGGGATTCCTGAGCTGGGTCCATTTGGTCCCTTTTTTCCTCTGACTTTGGGGCGGGCCCTCTCCACTTTCCCTTTTCCTATCTGCCTTTCATGGATCTCTTTCCTTTCAAGTCCCTCAATCCTAATTCATCGAGGGTTGAGGGTATTTCATTTCTTCCAGTCCTTTATTTGCTTACCATTTCTTCTAGGATGTAAGTATGTAGTTAGTATTAGTTATAGTTTTCATTCTCATCTCATCTTTCATATTAGGGGCCGATAACCTAGATGTAAGGCCCCTTAAATCAACAACTAGCATCATCATCAACATTCATGCAACTGGTTATTCCAATGTTCATCCTTATACTGTAGTATTTTGCAGATAAACTCGTGCCGTCATGATTTTCGCTCTCATAGAGCATCCTCTATTTTGTGTTGTCTCAGAAGATGATGAAAATCCACAGGCTGCTTCCAGTCTCCGACCGGGTCAGGAATGGAATGAATGAAGCCCCCATCTAGCGGCGAGGATATGAAGTGTGCCGGCTGCCGAAGCCTGTCGCACTCCTCTGGGGCAATGATTAAATGAATGACAGATGAAATGAAATGATAGTGGAGAGTGTTGCTGGAATGAAATTGTGACAGTGAAAACCGGAGTACCCGGAGAAAAACCTGTCTGCATCCGTTTTGTCCAGCACAGATCTCACATGGAGTGACCGGGATTTGAACCACGGACCCAGCGGTGAGAGGCCGGCGTGCTGCCGCCTAAGCCACGGAGGCTCTTGTCTCAGAAGATGATATTGTTCCCAATTAAGAACATGTTTCATAGAAATTTGATGCTTTCGTGCTCTACGCTGAAAATTTTTAATACACTTAATCCCAGTTTCACTCCATTACTATCGCTACCAAACAGAAGACAAATATAACAATGCATCGTGCCCGTCGTTACACTTGCCGTTAACCATTCATACTGTCCATACCACCGAGACTGGAATTTACTCTGTACAATATTTAGATAAGGTTTTGGTCTTCTCTCTTTCACTGCACATTTCTCTTCATAGGACAACGGAGAAAATGGTCTTCATTTTAAATACACTATTAAATCACAAAACATCCATATTTTAAAACTCACAAACGAACATGCACGCGCTCAAAAACCGCCCGCCTCACGGATGCACTTCTTGGAGCCTACTGTCGACCAAAATACTGTATTATGTGCTGAGATGGAGCCCATTACTTCCGAGCGAGGCGTGCCATGACGCGTGATGGGCCCCATCCTGGCAACGCTGTACAGCTATCCCCGGAGCGGCTAGGTGGTGAACCATGCCTTATTTCCCCGTACAAATACAAACCGATATAAAATGTTTGATTTAATTTACGTATTTCACAGTCTTGCAGCATAACCTTTTCATGTATAAGGATTTCAACGCGACCAAGAACTACATTTTCCAACGACCCCGAGCCGAGAAAAAGTTACATTACAAAAATGATAACAAATTTCTTTCTTGGACACACAAAATTTTCAAATCAATAAGCCAGTTATACAACATTCCAATGTATATTGTGTTAAAATTTATATTCGATCTGAGGACGGGTTTGTGAGATAATAATTCTTAAATGCGACGCATGGTTGAAACACTCTTAAAAACCTGCACGTTTTGTGTTCCAACTGCGATAAAAAATATTAAAAAATAAATTAAAAATTCCAGACCTACATGAACTAACGTAAGATAGAACGACACAAATTATGATGTTATTGGATTTTATGTAGGTCTATTGGTTACTCCATAAACAACCTTCAAACTCGAGTGCACATAATATTTTGGTCGACAGTAGGCTCTCTGCTGACGCATTTAGATATCGACCTTCCGCTTGGCGCATGCGCAATTGCCTTCTCTACCCACAGAGACTTGAGCCTGTTTCAAAGGAGACTCACTGGCTGCTCGGTCCTGCGCTGAGGAACTGGCGTCAATCCCACCGTGGCTACAGAGAATAATACCGAAAACTAGAGATTTAATTTGTCTATACCTAAGAAAAATAGGAAAATTCAAATGTGCATATTCCTTGAGAATGAAATAGATATTCTAAGGTTCGAAGATTCCTCCCAGCTTCGCCACTGCAGATAATACATGAAGTTTTGAACCCATTCTGTCAGTGTTGCCTGAACAGGGTATCAATTTACACTTTTCATTCAACACGTTTTTGTCCAATTAGATCAGGTCGGGTGCCTCCCCAGGGGCTCACATCTAGTGGGACGTTGGTAGACGACCACGGGACCACAGCTGAGTCTGGCATTGCTTCCACTTACTTGTGCCGGACTCCTCTCCGTCTTCTTTACTGTCAACCTATCTTGGTCAACTCTTGTTCTCTTCCGACCCCGACGGTATTAGGGTATCCGAGGCCTAGGGAGTCTTTCACTTTCCCGCCTTAATAGGCCCTTGTCTCATCTTTCCTGATACCCTCATTCTTCGAGGGGTCAGCCTTCTTTTTCTTTTCGTTTTATCTCCTGCCTTCTGCACAAGGCCGTCAAGGAGGCACCCTGGAGTGTGCTACACCCTCAAGGGCTCACGGCTGGTGAGTTTGGGAGTAGGCAATCCCGAGGGATTCCTGAGCTGGGTCCGTTTTGTCCCCTTTCTCATCTGGCTTTGGGTAGGGCTCTCTCCTCTTTCCCTTTCCTATCTGCCTTTCATGGCTCTCCCTTCTTCCGAGTTCCTCAATCCCCATTCTTCGAAGGTTGAGGGCATTTCTTTTCCTCCTGTCCTTTATTTGCCTTATCCTTTATTTGTCTACCATTTCTTCTTATAGTATGTAAGTTTTTGTTAGTAATACTTATGGTTTTCATTCTCATCTCATTTTTCACTATCACCCAAACCATTAGGGGCCGATAACCTAGATGTTAGGCCCCTTAAAACAACAATTATCATCATCATCATCATCATCATCTATACAGGGTGTATCAAAATTCCCATTACAGACTTTGAGGGCCTTTAGTGGGGACCAAGGAGGTTACGTTTAGCATAGCATCTTGTGTCTGGAAACGTACCGTCTTCCCACTACCCTCTAACCTACAGTAGTGGCTACGCGGGCTAAAGCGCTGCGTTAGGTCAAGGGGCCGAGCTCTCTGCTGACTCGGTAGACGCGTGGGTTCGAGCCCCACCGTCGGCTGTCCTTGAAATGGTTTTCCGTGGTTTCCCCATTTTCAACACCAGGCAAATGCTGGGACAGTACCTTCTGACAGGCCACGGCCGCTTCCTTCCACATCCTTGCCCAGTTTCATTCATCTTCATCCATTCCATCTCTCATCCTGACGCGCAGGTCGCCCACGGGCGTCGACTAGAAAGACCTGCACTCAGCCTCTCAGGAGGCTACACGACAAAAAAAAAAACCTTCTAAACCAGCCATCCTCACTACGCGGCCCGCGGGCCGCATTGGCCCTGGGAACGAATTTTTGCGTCCTCAAGACTGTTAGAGATAAGAATAAAAACATAAATTTAAGAATTATGAAAAAAATATTTTATGTACAAAGTATACACTATTTTATAAATATATGTTACATTTATTTATTACGTGTATTGAAAATCTGTCGTTTTTCTCTACTTAATTATCTTGCATCTACATATGTCTGTGAATCTACATTCAGTAAGCTGAAGTTTAAAAAAACAAGTACAGATCCAGGTTAACGAGTGAAAACGTTTACAACATCTTGAGAATTTCAATTTCTTCCCAACCTGCTAACATAGATGCCATATTAGAGAGCTGTGAAAGATTTCGCCCATCGACTTCAAAGAATTAACAAATTCAAGTATTCCTGAGTCAAGTAAAAGACATTTCCCTGCTTTTTTATATGGAAAAACAGTTCATTTTATTGATGTAATAAACTTATGTTATAATCATATAGTTTGTAAGTTATTTAACTCCACTTCATAGTGTAGTATTGCAATAAGAAAAATATATTTTGTAATTAACCTAAATTATACAGTTTGTACTTGCGGCGCTGAGGAAAATTTGATACGAACTATTTGGCTCTCTAAGAAATCCTAGTGAGGACCCCCGATCTAAACCTACCACAGCTTCCGCATTTTTGGCTCTTGGTAGGCCTAGGCCTATCATGGGCTGTAGTGCCAGGGGTTATTACTCGGTTGCTGATAAGGTGAACAGCAGGGAAATTAAGTATGAATTCGCAAAAGAGTTCAAGTGGTGGGCTTTATACCCTCTTGTTATGGAACCTTAGTGTGATGGGTTCTGTTAGAGGTGTCATTAAATAATCGTAAATCATCTGGTAAGCAGGAGCTACGTGTCCGGTCCACGCTCCAAATAAGGTCACGAAGCTATCAACAGAGATGTTAGGAGCGAGCCGTGTCAGGTCTTCCGGGCAAACGAGCAGTGACAAGCAATAAAACAGAATGCGGCTACCGAGTTCCGCATTGAATTCCTCGCGACAACAGGCGGCGCAGTGTTCCGTTAACATCTGGACTGGAGGAGAGCGACTCGAGGCCCTCGGACACTTCAAAATTCTTACTGTAGTTAACCTATACGTCCTGCAGAAACTGCATAAATAAGGAAGGTTGGATGATTGTAGTTTCACGTGACCGTTAATCTCGCGATTATGAGCCACGGAACCTCCTTTTTACGTGGAATACGAATCACAGGACATGGCATTTCACTTTGAAATATCACATGCATTGGCCGCGCATCGAACCAGCTCCACGGGGGTGAGAAGCTTACAGCTTAACCGCTGCGCCACTAACCGTTGGTACGTAATTAAAACAGCATTACGTTGTTTTACATTTAATACAAATATAGCATTTCTTATTTATCCAAAATTAATTAGTAGACTTAGTTATAACAATCATCATATATATTATTTCAGTAGTATAGAGTCCTCCTGCGCCACTCACAAGCGACCGATCCTGAAAATGAGCTTTCAAATGAAAGAGAATATACATTAGCAGTGACGAATTGCACTCTAATTCCATAAATATCAATAATTTCTTTAAAAAAAATGACTTACAAAACTGTACGAAGTGTGCGATTTGCAGTTACTGTTGCTGCAGGAAGATACGCTCCATAATTGCTGTCCACTTCACATTTTGGCCGCTGTGACGCCTGTTTCATGTCATTTTAACATTCTGAGGTCTTTCGTTTATCATTTTGCATGGATTTCAGAACCAGTAAATCAAAGGAATGTGTACAGTACTCTAATCGTATAATTTCATAAATTAGCAGTGACGAATTGCATTCTAATTTCATAAATATATTTTTTTGTAAAAAGTGTGCGATTTTCAAATACTGATGCTCTAACATGCTGCAATTATGAGTTGTCGTCTAAACCCTTAAAACTATTAAACGTTAATTATTTTACAGGTTTTTCTTCTGCATTCTCAATTCATAAATATCGATCATTTCGAATGGTTTTCAGAAACAGAAAATCAATGGATTCAGTAGGCTACTCTAATCAAATAGCCGTAGAGTGACAGTGTTCAGAAACAGTAAATCAATGGATTCAGTAGGCCTACTCTAATCGTATAACTGGTGAGTGCCACGCCGTCTAAAAAGTTAGAACTATTAAACGTTAATTCATTTACAGTTCTTTCTTCTATAATTTCCCATGGTTTTCATAATCAGTAGGCTAAATCAATGGATTGGGGGTTGTGTCCTGATTGCGGTCATTCCAGATTGCGTTAATCTCATTAGCAGTTTAGATTGCGGTCACTTTCATTTTAGGAAACAACTATAAACATTCCAGCATCCAGATTGCGACACTTTTCTTGGGAGACCGGTCCTTGGTGCTTGGTTCTTCCCGACGGAATCATACCATCCGTAAGTTTTGTGGATATCAAGGGGAAACTTATAGTTCACTACCTAACCAAAGAATACAGTTCAGTGTTCAGCTGAGCACACGCCATAAAACTTCGCTTAAAGAATCAAGTCCCCTCCCAATCTGACGTCACCTCGTAAAGCAATGATTATAACATTTTCAGTCTTAAGAATAGAAACGTTTCAGGATCGGAATCAACGATCTTT
The DNA here is from genome assembly GCA_946902985.2 of Meconema thalassinum. Classification (NCBI taxonomy): domain Eukaryota; kingdom Metazoa; phylum Arthropoda; class Insecta; order Orthoptera; family Tettigoniidae; genus Meconema; species Meconema thalassinum. The sequence goes on from OX336394.1 coordinate 225,348,418, forward strand.
ACTTTCAACAAAATTGTTGTAACGGTAATTATTTTATACTTACAGGGTATAATTTTTAATTTCTGCCCCTCCTCTCAAATTTAAGGCGCGAGATATCTATTTTTATAATAGGCTAGGTAGCCTACTGTATATCGTGAAAAATATTATTTTCATTACCTCGAAAAATTCGTCTCCTAAAGTAATTTGTTCTGCGTTTGATTCTAAATCCCATTTGTAATAAATTTTTGTCCCAGCTCCCTCCTACACACAAAATCAAACATTTGACGTTTTAGGTTTATTAACATTACGGATTTAAAATCTGTGACTTTCGATAAGTCAAAATCAATAAGTTCGCTGTCAAAACTACTCAAATTATATGATGGTATTTTTGAAGGAAGCTTTCCCCCTACCTTGTCCTCAATGATGTGGTCAAGATAGGGTACTCCTGCAAGTGCGGAGGGTCTGGATCGGTCTCCCAAGAAAAGTGATCACAATCTGGACGCTGGAATGTTTATAGCTCTTCCCTAAAATGAAAGTGACCGCAATCTGGACTACTAATGAGGTGAACGCAATCTGGAATGACCACAATCAGGAAGAAATCGGATTGGGTACTCAATTCGTATAACCGGCGAGTGTTACTGTGCCCAACTCTAGGAATGGGTATTCCAAGTTTCAGACACCTAGATATCAAGGGAAAGGCTGTAGCAGCGTTTGAAAGTTCAGATATTTGAATATCGCGCTACATTGCTTCTCGAAGCCTTTCGAAGAAAATTACCGATAGTTGGATGGTAAATGACGTAGCGAGTAACAGCAGAGGTGGAGACTATTTATTGATTAAATAGTTAACTATGGAACAGAGACTTGAGACTGGGATCAGATTACTGGCACGGCCAAATAAAAGAGAATGCAATTAGTATCAAGTAAATCGGACCAGGGATTCAAGAGATATGAGGATTTCTAGATATCAGGCGATGACGCGTGACCCTGACCGTTTTTGTATAAAAGCAAGCAGGAGCAAGCTTAGTTAGCTCAATTCATCACAAGCACTTGGCGAACAAGTTGCGTCTACGCTGAGCCAAGGCACATGGTTGCCACGTCTACGAAGAAGTACTTTTCAAATCGTGATAGTCACGAGAAGTGCTGCGCAAACGAGTTGGAACTTAGTAAGTTCTGGTGAGGAGAATCCCTGAGGTGATTGTATTTCTACAGACATTGGTGGAAATATTTATATTTCTTAAAGGACATATGCTAGACTTGGTCTAGAAAATAGTATTTGTCACAGTCCAATAGTAAATTAATACTTGGATGTTTAGGTCCATTTAAAGTCAGTTTTCATATTTTGTAACTATTTAACCACTTCAATCCGTCAGTACATTGAAGAATAGTCTATAACGGTGGCGTTCATTAGTCTACGCAAGGGAAACTGCAAGTTGTCTAGCGCATGGCAGATGGTGATATTAATAAACCATGCCCAGGGAACGATCTTCAGAACAGCCGTTAACTGCTTAGACTGTCAACGTTTTTCTTGTACTGATGGGATTACAGTGAGTTAGGTTACAACTGACACATTTAAGAAGAGATCGCTTAGATCTGACCCTTTTCAAACAAACTGTTATGGCTTTGTTAGAAGCCCATATTAAAATGGAACCACAGTCATTTAAAACGTCGAAAGATACTACCACTATGTCTGACTAGACGATTTGTGGGTCTACAATGGCGGCCGATACAAGGATTATACGTGCTTGTCCGCTAGGGCATGTCTACGGATAAATCTGGTATAGACCAGGTTTACTACACTTCAAGAACATCATGAAATGTAAGCCACATTTGAATTATTTTATGCTTAGCTAATTGGAACAAACTATTTTTCTGCAGATGACCAACACATTTTTTTCGTCATATTTAAAGCTTGTAATGATTTACGCAAGACTTGTTAGATTTATTCTGAGCATTTTCAGCACTCAGAACAGTTTAGCATCGATGACCGAGCATTTTGAGCATTTATTTGAATTTTTCATATTTTTGGGAAATCACGGTAATCAGCCGATGTAACTGTAAAAGTTAAATTTATTTTTGTTGAGGAATGGATATTTTTTCCATATTCGAAGGTTCGAACATGTGGATTCTCACATAATGAGATGATAATTAAACATATTTGAAATAATAATAATAATAATAATCCACTAATAATAATAATAATAATAATTTTCATAATTTTTCTAAATAATTCTTGGATATTATATTTTATAATAATCATATGTATTGAGAAAGAGCCTATGAAGTAGTTGAAACATTTCTAGTTTGGAACAGGAGATTTTACGAAGGAGAGTGGTTAGCGCAAGCCCGCATTCAACCTACATTTCAGTTCTGGTTGAACAGTTGATATTTGCTATGAGCAAAGTATATGTGTCATATAACACGGAGAGGCATGAAACGGGAAGCAATTGATATTTGTATCAAATAGGATATTTTTGTATTTATATAAAATCATGACGTAAATACACTTCGAAAGTGAAATGATGCTTTTCATAAGTATGGTAAATTCACGGGTTGAACTGAATGGTAAAATAAAATAAACTTGTAAGTTTATTAATCTTCCAGTGTTGATGACAAGCAGAGGCTTGATTTATTGTATAAATTTTGGGAAGATAATTTATGTGTGTGGAGTAGTTGAAATGCCATTCCCAGGTGCGCATGTTAAGTCGCAGGAATGAAGGTTTTTTCGAGCATCAATCAAATAGCAGGTTCGATGGCTCAGGTTTATAGTAGGAGTATTGGAGCCACACATTTCGTCGTATGAATAACCCGAAGGTTATTTCTTTGAAACCATCAGTTCTTATTTCAACCTTGTTTACGAATTCCATTTAGACTTTGATTTTGCTAGAACCCGGATTTGTCATGATAGTAGTTTATTCTTCTTCAGAGGAAGACCTTTGCCGTTGTTGTTGTTGTTATAATATTGTGTTCTTACACAAATAGTAGAATGGGCCACTGCCAATTTAAAATAATTCTTTAACCACGAATAATTTGAAGGATATTTTCAATCCTAGTGCCATGAACCAAATGAATTCATTATAAGACTACAATTCTAATTTTCGCATTCTGTCGAAGAATTGCAAGTTGTGAAAGTTGCTAGAAATGGCCATAAATATAAATATTTTTTTCATAATAATTCCAAGTGGAAAATCTAATAGTTGAATGGTTCGACCATTTATTGATCAAGTTGATGATTCAGAAATCATATGTTTTGTTTGGAACTTGAAGTTCATAATCGAGTCACTTCTCGAATATTTAATGTCAGAAGAACAATTAATTGTTGTTGTGCTTCGCACAGTTCTTCGATGCTATGCTCAATGGTCAAATACTTTTCAGATGTTGTTAATATGTGTTAATAATTTGTGTTGCTACGATGATAATAATAGTTTCAACGATATATTTTGGAAAACTGGAAAACAAATGAAAGTCTAAGAAATTCTATAAACATTTATTCTACGAGTGTTAATATCATGTAAATAGTCAAACAGTGATCTACGTTATTTCCAGTATGGACAATTCATTTTGCACTGGAATAAAATGTTAATAATTTTGGAACACAGTCCACAGGACTAACAATCGGACTTGTGTTTTCAAAAAGATTGTCAAATGTGTTTGGAAGATTTCTGTATATTGTGTGTAAATAAGAGTGTGGATCGCCACACGTGGATGATGCTGCTTTGAGCATTATTCTTGCAGTCAGATTTTAACTTTAAATAAACTGAGATAATTTTACCAGATGTGTTTCACCCAATTAAATCTCCTTCTATCCTTATTGTTGCATTGAGCCAAAAATCAGCAAAGCATTTTTATAAATTTGATGTCGTTTTTGCGATTTGCTTTAACCCATCTGGCGCTCCGGGATATTTTGATTCTCGTGCTGACTGATTATTGGTAAAATGCATATGTGGTCGTGCGGACTCCGGTCTAAACGGGCACATTACTGCTAAGCTCTCAATCAATGGACTCAGCACCATGATTTAAGCTCATCCGTCTAAACAATGGATTTATTAAATTCCAGGTTTGTTAATATGACGCGATACAGGTTTTTCTTCTGCATTCTAATTCTATAAATATAGATTTTTGTAAGAATTGTGCTTTCTGCAAATACTGTTGCTCTAACATGCTACAATTATGAGTTGTCGTCTAAAACTTTATAACTATTGAACGTTAATTCTCTTACAGTTTTTCTTCTACCTGGTTTTCAGAATCAGTAAATCAATGGATTGGGTACAGGTTTCTCTTTTGCATTCTAATTCCTTAAATATCGATTTTTGTAAGAAGTGTGCTTTTTGCAAAAACTGTTGCTGTATCATGCTACAACATGTGTTGTCGTCTAAAACCTTGAAACTGTCATCATCATCATCATCGTATGGGCCTCATAAATTAGCAGTGACGAATTGCATTCTAATTTTGTAAGAAGTGTGCGATTTGCAAATATTACTGCTCTAACATGCTGCAATTATGAGTTGTCGTCTAAACCCTAAAAACTATTAAACGTTAATTATTTTACAGGTTTTTCTTCTGCATTCCAGTTTCATAAATGTCGATCATTTCGCATTGTTTTCAGAAACAGTAAATCAATGGATTGAGTACTCTAAATCGTATAACCGGCGAGTGTTACGGCGTCTAAAACCTTATAACTAGGGCCCGGATATTGATGACCTGTCATCTTTGTACTGAACTGTCTAAAACAATGCTGAAGTACATAGAAACTCCGGTCGGGCCACCCCGTCTTCAAATATGTCATTTTTATTTTGCATCTTTTTGCATTTCTTTTGCTATTTTTCCATTTTAAGAGCATTTTTTTAAGTTTGGTAGATTTTTTGGTCATATTTTAGAGAAATCAGCCTTTTAAGGTCATTTCTTTTCCAATTTAGTTATCCACAGCTTTATATGAGGGCGTTACGTCTCTCAGAGTTAAGAAGAAGCTAGTAGCTATTAACTTAAACCTTTTGTTAAGTGCTAGAAATCTATTTTGATTGACTTTTCAATTTGAGCTACAGATGTCTTTTTTGAAATATTGGAGAGTTTATTATTATAAGATAATTTCTCCATCTTATAGTGCATTTTTCGAATTTTTGAAATATTGGAAAGTTTAGTCTATTATTATAAGGTCATTTTCTCCATTTTATAGTGCATTTTTAGCCTACTTTCGATTTTTGCAAAAAATGAAAGTAGACTTATGAGATTACTACAGGGCGAAAAAAGTGTGTCTGCCTGTGTGTGTGTATGTGTGTGTGTGAGTCTCTGTGTGTGTGTGTGTACTCTGAATGTCTGTCCCCCCCTATCAATTCGAACACGGTGAGCGCAAATTGAACGAAATTTGGTACAAAGGTAGCACTAGCAAAGGACACCTCAGTGTCATGTTTTATATCGCCGCCATCTTGACGGAAACGTAATGGCGGCCACACAAATGTTCAAACCTTAAATCAAATTACGACTAACCTAATCATCCGATCTCTACCAAATATTGCAACAACATACCATTATGGGGGCAGCATCCTTTGGCCAAATTAATAGGTCATCAGCCTAATAGTTTGCGGATGGCGGCCATCTTTGTGTGAAAATCGATTTCCCCTATTAATTCGAACACGGTGAAACCGAATGGAACGAAATTTGGTACAGAGGTAGTACTAGCAAAGGGCACCCCAGTGTCATGTTTTATATCGCCGCCATCTTGACGGAAACGTAATGGCGGCCACACAAATGTTCAAAGCTTAAATCAAATTACGACTAAACTAATCATCCGATCTCTACCAAATTTTGCAACAACATACCTTTATAGAGGGAGCATCCTTTGACAAATCTAATAGGTCATTAGCCTAATAGTTTGCGGATGGCGGCCATCTTTGTGTCAAAATCGATTACCCCTATTAATTCGATCACGGTGAAACCGAATGGAATGAAATTTGGTACAGAGGTAGCACTAGCAAAGGGCACCTCAGTGTCATGTTTTATATCGCCGCCATCTTGACGGAAACGTAATGGCGGCCACACAAATATTCAAAGCTAAAATCAAATTACGATTAACCTAATCATTCGATCTCTACCAAATTTTGCATCAACATACCATTATGGAGGGAGCATCCTTTGACCAAACTAATAGGTCTTTAGCCTAATATTTTGCGGATGGCGGCCATCTTTGTGTGAAAATCGATTCCCCCTATTAATTCGAACACGGTGAAACCGAATGGAACGAGATTTGGTACAGAGGTAGCACTAGAAAAGGCCACCTCAGTGTCATGTTTTATATCACCGTCATCTTGACGGAAACGTAATCGCGGCCACCCAAATGTTAAAGGCTAAAATGTAATTACGACCAACCTAATAATCTAGTCTCTACCAAATTTTGCAACAACAAATCTTTATGTGGGAAGCATATTCTGACCAAACTGATAGATCATCAGCCCAATAGTTTGCAGATGATGGCCAAGTATGTGTGCAAATCGATTCCCCCTATCAATTCAAACACGGTGAAACCGAATTGAACGAAATTTGGTACAGAGGTAGCACTAGCAAAAGACACCTCAGTGTCATGTTTTATATCGCCGCCGTCTTGACGGAAACGGAATGACGGCCACCCAAATGTTAAATGCTTAAATCAAATTTCGACCATCCTAATAATTTGATCTCTACCGGATTTTGCAACAACATGCCTTTTTGTGGAAAGCATCTTATGACTGACTACAAGGTCATCAGCCCAATAGTTTGCAAATAGCGGCCATGTATGTGTGCAAATCCATTCCCCAGATCAATTCAAACACGGTGAAACCGAATTGAATGATTTTTTTTACAGAGGTAGCACTAGCAAAGGGCACCTCTTATTCATGTTTAATATCCCTATAGCACGTTGTATTTCAACAAGCTACTACAACCAACATTCAATTATACTCCTTGAAAAGGACAAAGAGTTATAACAATACCCATGCATTTAGGAGAAAGTAGGCTATATGTTCTTTACTGAACATCTTGTTCGATTTTTAGGTCATTTATTACCGTCATTTTTGAAAATTTTAAGTGCTTTTTTAGCCTACTTTTCACATTTTGCAAAAATGAGGAAAAAGTAGACTTATGAGATCGGGCAAATGTGTGTCAGTCTGTCTGTCCTTCTGTCTGGCTGTGTGTCCCCCCCCCCTATCAACTCCTAAACGGCTGCAGCAATCGAAACAAAATTTTGTAGGAGTAATGATCTATACCTGAATATCTCACGGCCATATTTGAAAATGATGTCAGTGCTACCAACTGCTGAAAAATCGCAATTGAAATTTGAGCTCCATGTTGGATATCTTGGAAGGTATGAATGGCAGCAATTTCAAAATTGGTACACGTATAGATAATAATATTGCAGTTTAATTTCCAGGAGTCCATTCATGGCAGTGTTGCCAAAATTATTATAAGCCTGCTGATAGATCCATATTTTAAATGCTTATAACTTTTACACTTTCAATTGGATTTCAACCAAATTTCGTATGTGCTATGTGTAGATAAACACATATGACTGAGGGTATTCTTAAGAGCCACCAGCGCTGCCAACTGTTAATTAATGCTCTCAATTTGTTTATATCCAAATACCCATATATCAGAAAGTATGCAAGCCGACAGCTTTAAACTATGCACACTTATAGTACCTGACATTCTATATTAATTTGGAGTAACTTATATACGTCAGTGCTACCAACATGATTCTAAGCCTGCTGAAAAGTCCAACTTTAAATACATGTAACTTCTATACTATCATTTGGGTTTCAACCAAATTTCGTGTGTGCTATGTGTACCATAACAGATATGACTATGTCGATTCTTGAGAGTAACCAGGATTGCCAACTGTTAATAAATACTGTCTCTATTTTTGTTACCCTAATATCAATATATCAGAAAGCATGCAAGCCAATAGCTCTAAACTTTGCGCACGTATAGTACCTGGCATTCTAGATTAATTTGGAGTAACTAATAAAGGCCTACGCCAGTGCTGCCAACATGATTTTAAGCCTGCTGATAGGTCCAATTTTAAAATGCCTGTAACTTCTATACTAACTAATGGATTTCATTCAAAATTGACACAACAATAGATCATATTATTTCAGATTATTTCTGACCAATACATGCATGTCATTGTCGCCAACATGATTTTACGCGCGCTGTTAGATCCAATGTTTAACTGCATGTAACGTCCATGCTATCCATTGGACTTCAACCAAATTTTGTATTCTGTACCTTACGAGATGGAACTAAGAATATATTCAGTCACCAGGGCTGCCAACGGTAGTTCTCTATTAGGCTACATTATCCCAGGAATAGAGTATTTCGAACTAATTAGAAATGTCGATATTACCAACTTAATTTCGTCATTATTCTAGATAGACCCATATAGATAAATCATTGGCATGAATCTTACATTTTAAGAAAAGTAGGCTCTTTAGATCGTCACGGAACTTCTTGTTTAAACTTTTTTTCGGCATCAACATCGGGGCCCTGCAACTATTAAACATTACTTCTTTTACAGGTTTTTCTCCTATCATTTACCATGGCTTCCAGAATAAGTAAATCTATGGATTGGGTACTCAAATCGTATAATTTCATAAGTATCGAATAACCGGTGAGTTTTATTATGATCCAATTTTCAGTGATTGCCTTCTTAAGTTAGGGAACGTACAACATGGAATTCTGACTGAAAGTTAATGTATCCAATAACCGGTGAATGTTACGACTAAGCTGTCAATCAATGGACTCAGGACACAAATGACATTAACAGTGAAGAATTGCATTCTAATTTCATAAATATCCAAGAAAGAAACCAGCCACAGCACGCTCTCATGCTGACGCTCCAATCAAGAAAGCGAAAGCACCCCTGTAGGTAACGTGCAAAGGAGTTTAGCGCTGAGCACTACACACAGAATCGGGAAAGCTGCCCTGCTGGTAGTGTGCTAAGGGGTTTAACGCTGATCGTTGGAACAAGGTAGCCTCAGTGTAAGTAGGGCGTGAATAAGTTTTCCAACGAGGGCTGTCCTGATAAGGGAGAAAAAGGCTCCTCAGCCAACAAGATAAAGCAGGAAATCTTGACCAAGATGCTTTCATAAATATAGAATAACTGGTGAGTGTTATGATGATCCAAACTTCAGTGATTGCCTTCTTAAGTTAGAGAACGTAGATCTTGGAATTCTAACTGAAATGTAAATAGTGTTCTATAATCATTTGGTTGAAATAAAAACATAACAACCTTTTTCCTTAAGTCACTCATTATAAACCTATTGGGGAAAGTGTGACTTATGAACATGCGAGTTTTCTCGCACAGGCCCGCTAGTATATATCATTACAGTAGTGTAGATCCCTCCTGCGGCGCTCACAAGCGACCGTTCGTGACAAATGAGCATTCAAATGAAAGAGAATAGACATTAGCAGTGACGAATTGCACTCTAATTTCATAAATATTTATAATTTCTTTAAAAATTACTTTTAACAAGTAGTTCCGTGAAGAACTATACAGCCTATTTTCATATATCCTACTTATGTTAATTGCCACTATCAACATACAAAATTTCAGTTTGATTGCTGCAATAGATTCGTAGATATTGAGAACCGACTAAATATTTCGGATGGTCGTCATGTTGGATTTTGTATATGTAGGTCCTAGAGTTATATACTGTTACATGAAGATTATTGTGTACGTGTAGCATTCAAACTTCAATCGCATGAATAGGACACAAGAAGTAACAAGGAGATTTTAAAATATCGCTCAGCTACCATCTTGTGGTTATGGAAACAATTGAAATAAATTAGATGCCAGTTGATTATCATCCGTAGAAGGATTTACTGTACCAAGTTTCACTGCACTCGGATGGTTAAATTGCGAGAAACGTCCATATGAATATTTATACTTCGCGTCGCCGCCATGTTGGATTTGTGATCACCAGGTTATTTAAAGTCCTATCGGTGAACTTAAGTCCATAGCCCCTATGAACGTAAAAAAATCAGTTTGATTGCTATAATAGTTTCGTAGATATTCAGAGCCGTCTAAATATTTCGGATGGTCGCCATGTTGGATTGTTAAATGTATAGGCCATAGAGTCATGTACCATTAAAGGAAAATTATTGCGTAGGTTCATTATTCAAACTTTCACTTCGATCGCATGACTACAACACAAGAAATAAAAACTTAATTTTAAAATTCGCATAGCCGCCATCTTGAGGTAATGTAAACAATTGAACTAAAATAGATACCAGTGCATTACAATGTGTATAAACATTTCCTGTATCAGATTTCATTGCGTTTGGAACATTAAATCGCGAGAAAGGTCTATTTAAAATTTTCAAATTCGCTTGGCCGCCATGTTCGTTTTGTAATTAACTGGTTTTTGAAAGTCTTATAGATTAACTTCCAGTAGTGCCCTTTATCTCCGTACAAACTTTCAGGGTGCTACCGCTAATAGTTTCAGAGATATAGAATGCCGGTGAAATATTTCGCACATCCGCCATCTTGTGGTTATGTAAACAATTAAACCAAGTTAGATGTCGGTGCATTACAATGTGTATAAACATATACTGTACCAAGTTTTATTGCGTTTGGTTGGTTAAATCGCGAGAAACGTCTATTTAAAAGTCGCAAATTTGCGTGGCCACCATGTTGGTTTAGTAGTTACCAGTTTTTCAAAAGTCACATAGGTGAACTTCTAGTAGTTCCCTTTATCTCCATAAAAAATCCAGGGTGTTATCGGTAATAGTTTTGGAGATATTGAATTTTGGTGAAATAATTCGCATAGCCGCCATGTTGGATTGGTGAGACTTAACAAAATTTAAAGGCACTGTCATGGTCGCCCGGAATAGTGCTATGAACTTACCGAGTTTCATTGAAATCGCTCCAGCCGTTTAAATGTTATTAGGAGGACACACACACCCACACCTCTCACACACACACACACACGCACACACACACGGACAAAAGGTGATCTCATAAGCCTATTTTTTTCAAGATTGAAAATAGGCTAAAAATGTACAAAGTGTGCGATTTGCATATACTGTCTACTTGCTGTCTACTTCACATTTTGGCCGCTGTGACGTCTGTTTCATATCATTTTAACATTCTGAGGTCTTTCCTTTATCATTTTGCATGGATTCCAGAAACAGTAAATCAAAGGAATGAGTACCGTACTCAAATCGTATAATTTCATAAATATCGAATAACCAGTAAGTGTTACGATGATCCTATTTTCAGTGATTGCATTCTTAAGTTAGGGAACCTAGAACTTGGAATTCTAACTGAAATGTAATAGTGTTCTATAATCATTTGGTTGAAATAACAACATAACAACCTTTATCCTTCATTATAAACCTATTGGGGAAAGTGTGGTTTATGAACATGCGAGATTTCTCGCACGGGCCCGCTAGTAATATTTTAATTAGACTATATATTCTTGATGCTCGCTGAAGAAGACATCATTGCTAGGTTGAAATATGTACCTTTGATATAATAATACGTAAATTTTAGTTATGTATTGATTAGTGAATATTTAACAGTTTTTGAGAAATATCCTACAGGCCATTTGCTGAAGAAGCGGTACTGGTACCACATTTTTGAAGCACACTGTGTACAATAAACATCCGCCTTTCTTATTCCAGGAAACAAATTGATTTGCTGACCAGATGCAATCACTGTTTGGTAAGTTATTAAGGGTAGTTATTATTATCACAATATTAGATTCAGGTAGCTAGATAGTATGCAGACCTTCCACACGAAACAATGCTGCTTGACACTGGATCAATCATGAGACCCACACAAGCTTTGTCGTAGGAGAATAGTTAGTTAGTTATTGTTGTTTTAAGGGGCTGAACTACGAGGTCACCTGCCCCGTCGTGGCAGTTGGTAAGTATAGTTAGACAATACTACACAGTGCTCCTATTCATAGCAATGTACAGTATTTAGGTAATAACCCCCTTGGAGTGGTTTGACTGGAAAGAGTGACCATAGTTGTGGTTCAGATTCGAATCTCCTGCAGTCCGGTAAGGCGCAGATATTTATTTAGTATATAATGTACATTTGACTTCCAATCAAAAAGATTGAAATTTTCAGAATAAATAATTTGAATGATATATACTAGCGGACCCGTGCGAGAACTCTCGCATGTGTATAAACCACCCGCCTGGCTTTACTGTTATGCGGGCTTCTATATATTTTTTTACTTTTTCAAACGTACATTTTAATAAAATTGTGGGTTGTATGCGCCCCATGTGTACCGACTACCCGTCCGGGCCTAGTTCTATGCGGGCTGTGCCGACACACTTCAGGCAGGGGCTACCATCTAGTTTATTTTGTTTAAAAGCACTTTATAAACAAATACATATATTTCTGTTGACTTTTCAAGAAATACAAGATTTTTCCTGTACTATTGAGGCGATTTGGAAGAATTTGGCACAAATCGCACCTTCTAAATCCCTCTGGTTTAGGAGCTTGAGTTTTGTGAAACAAACACCTTAGCGTATTAATTATATCCATCATTTCTATTACTTTAGCAATAATTGTTATAATTTTAGCTTCTATACTTTCAATAAAATCTATCAATGATCTAGAAAAAAGTTCACCATTGGAATGTGGATTTGCTCCTAAAAGCTCTTGCACCACTATGAGCCATTCTAGCTCCACGTTATTGCCTGCTCGCCTGGAGAAGTCAACTGGCTTTGAACTGAAGATGCTTTCCCGCGTACTGAATATCGCGCATTCAAAAAACATCAAGTCGGTCATTGCCAGTTCGACTCATTTACATATCCCGGCAATTAGCTGCGCACTTGACCTTGAGAGCAGAGTGGTAGGAAAGGGGCGTAGAGCGGTGCGGGCATCGTGCCGAATACTTCCCTGTCTGAGAACATTGACGCACGACAGTAGCATGTTCCCTCGGACATTAAGTTACTAGTCTAAGCCAGTGCCGCTTAGCGTGCCAATGTGTTATGCTGCAGTATTATGCAGGAGAGTGGGATAGGCTGTGGCAGATCTAGCTGCCGGTAAATGTACGCCTTCTGTATTAGCCTACTTTTCACATTTTGTAAAAATGAGGAAAAAGTAGACTTATGAGATCGATCAGGGCAAATGAGTGTCTGTCTGTCTGTCCGTCTATCAGTCCTTCTGCAGCTATCGAAACCAAATTTGTTACGAGCAAAGAAGACTTATGGCTGAATATCTCACGGCGATATTTTAAAATGACGTCAGTGTTACCAACTGCTGAACAATCACAATTGATAATTGAGGTCTGTGTTGGATATCTCGTAATATATGCATGGGAATTGTTCCAAAATTGACACACATATAGATAATTTTACATCAGACTAATTTACCGGAGCCCATTCATGAGAGTGATGCCAACATGATTCTATGCCTGCGCATAGGTCCAATCTTTAAATGCATGTAACCTCCATAGTATCTATTGGATTTCAACCAAATTTGGTATGTGATTTGCGCACCGAAGCAGATATGAATATGCATTCTTCTAGTGTCAACAGGGCTGCCAACTGTTGAGAAATGCACTGTATACATTCTTATCTTAATCTTCAATATATCAGAAAGTATGCAGGCCAACAGCTCTAAACTCTGCTTACATATAGTACTTGCAAACGTTGTTGATTTTTAGTGATCGATATACGATAGTTCTGCCAACATGATTCTACGCGTGCTGATAGGTTTAATGTTGAATCACATGTAACTTCCATACTAATAAATGAAGTTCTTTCAAAATTGGCACATATATAGATCATAATATTTCAATTTAAGTTTGAGCATCCAATTTATGGCAGTGTTGCCAACCTGATTTTACGTATGCTGATATATTCAATATTTAAACACCTGTAACGCGTAGGCTATACTATATTTTGGACCTCAACCAATTTTTGTATGTGCATTGTGTACCTTAAGAGATGGAACTAAGAATATATTTCGAATCGCAACGAGTGGGTCTGTTTCCGTTGCTCTGACCATTGATGGTGTGCAGTCTTCTTCTCTCTCTTCCCACGTTTGAGTGACTTTCCTGATTTCCTTCCGGTCATGGAAGTCTCGTGATCCTAATTCCTTTAAGTCTTTTCCTGTAAATTTATACCAATTCGGTCTAGTGGCCTTGTGCTTTAACAAAGTATGTATTTTGTGCAGGGCTACCGATGAAACACGGATTGACGTGTACCCGTGTAACCCGGGACCCCTGTACACGGGTAGGTACGCTCGAAGAATCCGTGTAGCAGTAAATACACGTGTACACGGGTACACGAGTAGTACCGCCCGTGTACCCGTGTATGAAGGTCCGCATACACGGGTTTCACGGGTATGTCTTATCGAGTGCCCCTGCGGTGCTTGAAACGTTTTCTCAACTTTGGAAGAATGTTTTTGACACTTTGTTGCACTAATGCCCCGTTTAATTGAAAACAAATGTAGAATCAGGAAAACTAACACAACAAACATAAAAATATAAAGTTTTTGCTATTGCAAAGAATAAGTGAAACGACAACACTGCGTAATTTGTAAAAGAATGTTTTCGAAATACTATGAACTCGGCACTGAGTGATTCAAATGTTCCAGCACCACGCATCCCTTATTCGTTAGGTCGCCCCTAGTGTGCAGAATTCTAACCTGACCGAAGAACACGCGTTCAGTTCAGTACGATCATAATAGTCAAACCACAGCTGGAACACGCTACGTAGTAGAGGAGAAATGGGGAAAACAAGCAGTTGGGTGTGGACGTACGCGGAAAGGAAAGGAGATAAGGTATTTTGCTCTCTATGTTCTCCTACAGAAAACAATGAGTATTCCTGTGCTAAGGGTCGACGGGAACCATCGGAGGCCACTTGAAAATGATACACCGGAAGATGGAAAATCAACAAACGTCGCTAAGCAAACGCGGGTAAGTAATTTGTATGCAAATTGTGTAACGCCATATGCGTAAGCATACCGTGGTTACCACGACCTCCTACAGAAATCTCTTTCTGATTTGACAATAAATAGTACTGTTTACGTTGGTTTTGTTTACATACGACCAACTTCTGTGAACAACACACTTTCACGACTAGACGCAAGTGCTTCCGCGACACTCCCACCGCCTTCGGTCAGTAGGCCATGGCGCTGCCTTCCCCGAATGGAACTGGACATATGTTGAAAATTACCGCTTTCCTAGACATTTCAGTGCAGGCTACTTGACTGATTTGCTACGATGTATATTATTTTCGGTTGATGCCACCGTCACACTCGCTTATCCACTTACCACGCGCCACCACGGCAGCACGCCGTCGCTCGCTCCGAAGCTCCATCGCGCATCGGTCTTAAGCGCACACGTTAACAAGGTATTTAAATAAATAGCGTTAGTTCTTCGCATAAGTCATACAACTCTTCCGATGACGTATAATATTTAGAGGTGGTGGATTGTTAAAATGAGGGAAAACACGTGCTTCGGTGGCGTAGTCGGTAGCATGCTGAGCTTCTATGCACATGATCGCGGGTTCAAATCCGGCCGAAGTCATCGGATTTTTTAAGAGCATTAAAAATCCCTCAGTATGCCTTCCTTCGGAGGGGAAGTAAAGCCGGCGGTCCCATGTCATAGATTTATGGCATGTTAAAGACCCCCCCACTAATTACACCTGTGTGAAGCTAAATTGTATAAGTTAAGAATGTAAACAACGCTCTTAGGTTCCTACGTTCGCTGCCAAGAGCCGACTGCGGTGACGTCTGGTAGGTAAGTTCTGAACTAGTAGTTGTTGACGGTGGCGTTTGGTGGCAAAAGTAGGAACTACTTGAAAATTGATCGTCTGCCGTCCTTAGTTGAATTAAAACAGATACACACAATAATACAGTCATCACAATTAACACCGGTTATCAGACAGATTCTACACACACCCAAAGTACACGGGGCTACATGACCACGTTGTCGCAGCCCCTAAACTTAAGAACCAACCAACCAACCAAATTAGAAAAGGTCGCAACAATTAGACCGTTGCGGTGGCGGCTTAAGGGAGCTTCAGGACGGGCGTGTGGTGGCGCGGCGGCGTGGGGTTGTTCCTGGAGGCGTGTGCTGTGTACATAGACAATTTTACAGACATTAGCGAATCAGTCGAGTCATCCTGCTCTCCGCCCAGAAATGGCCCGACAGGTGTGCGTTTCAATCGTTGTCAAGTGCAATATTCGCGGTGGTGGTGCGAACCGGTGAAATCTCCAATGCAACTTTTCACGATTTGCGCTTATAATGCACAGGACCTTCCTCGTTGTGAAGGCTTTCATTTCGCACCGAAATTAAAAATGATATGGTATTATTACAGGCATGAAGTGGAGGCCACAAAGGAAGACACTGAAGATGGTGACCATGTTGATGATGAGGGGTAGGAACAGGTATGGTCATCCCGAGCCAAGAGACGACGCAGGCGACGCGTGGAAGGTAACGCACACCGTCCGTGCGATACCATACGCTCAGGAAATACACCAGGCTCTTGCGAGGATGGTTGCTGTGAACCAACTGCCTTTATCATTTTGAGCCAGTGATGGATTTAGGCAGTTCATGGCAGTTGTAGAGTCCAATTATTTGTGTATTTCAGAGGATGCCCTTAAGCGGATACTGGCCCTACTAGCCGATGGTGTCAGAGAGAATGTGCGGTGTGAACTATCAGCAGCATCAAGCGTTGCCCATTCATCTGACTGTTGGATATCTCGCTTACAAACGTCTTTTCTGACCGTAACGGCTCACACCATCGACTCCCAGTGGGTTCCAAAGGCGATGACGCTTACCACGCATGAAATGGAAGACCGCCACACTGCAGAAAATCTGGCATCGGAATTGGCAATTGGTTGCAGAAGAATGGGATGTGCAGGACAAGATCACCACCATCGTCACTGACAACGCATACAACGTCGTCAATGCTGTACTGGAGGAGGATAAAGTGACTTGTGCTGCACATTCTGTACAGCTTGCTGAAAACAAGGCTCTTGCTCATGAAAAGGCTGATAATGTGTGTCTGAAAGCAAGCAAGATAGTTGGCCATTTTCGGCACTCTAACGTTGCCTCCAGTGCAGTGACAAAAATGCAACCACAACTTTCAATGCCCGAACAACCCCTTCGGGCATTGAAAGTTGTGATTGCATCAGAGCTGCGACACCAACTGGAATTCAACTTTTGCCATGATGGAGCGTCTTTTGAAAAACATGAAACCCGTCAGCAACGTTCTAGGTGACCGGACATGCACGCCGAAGGCCACACCACATAAGCTGCAAGTAACTGAACAGGAGTGGCATTACATGGAGGTTTTAACCAAGCTCCTTAAACCTGTGGAACCACTCTCTTGTGCGGTGACAATTCTCCCATATCGACGGTCCGGCCACTAATACAGACAATAATTAAAAATCACCTCAGCACCCAGGAGTTGTCGGACGACAGCTTCCTAGATGACGTGCAGTCTACCTTGGTCTGTGAATTGAAAGATCGGTTCAGCCTCCTATGGATAAATGATAGTACCGTCACAGCCAGACAGATTGCATCTTTCCTCGACCCGAGGTATAAGGATTTGGTAGATGAGACAGCAGAGCCTCGACGACGTATTCGCGACAGAGTGCTTCATAAGCTTCAGAGCGATGCACCTGCTGAAGTCGTGGTTAATCCCGATCAACCCTCCACCAGTAGTGCCCTGGAGTTCTTCTATCAAATGCCATGTGGGAGAAGGAACAGCCCTGAATCTCAATTTGAAGATTTTCTTTCGGAGGCAGAGATACGTTTTGCCATGAACCCGTTCGAGTGGTGGGAAGCAAGGGAACACAAATATCCTGGGGTTGCTGCTCTAGCGAAAAAATACTTGTGTATTCCAGCAACATACACAAGCTCCGTATGGTGCTTTTCCTCTGCTCGAAACATTGTCACTGCCAAACGGAATTATCTTCTGCCAGAAAATGTAAACCTCCTAGTATACTTGTTCCAAAACAAAGTTTTCTTAAAGTAAATTGGTCAATGAGTCATAATTCTAGAAATTGTTGATCTTATTATACTGTTCTATTTTGTATTCGTTTCCTAGACCTGATATTTTCATTGTGTTGTTTAGTTACATTCTGGTCAAATGACATTGCAAATAATACATTATTATTTCGTTACATATACTTTTGTATCTACTCCTCTTTCATCCTCGAAACTAACCTTTATAATCAATCAAACAATTAATTAATTTCACACTGCTTCGAATAAACGCGCGCGGACACATTACACTCGCAAACACGATTTCTAAATCCATGTATAAACGGCACGATATCGCCGTGAACAGATGTTCGAGCAAGGTTACCGGATACGGCACTCTTTCACAATATTCGGTGCGACCCGTGTACCTGGTCGTAATTACACGGGTACACGGGTAAATAGTAGAACCCGGATTCTTAGCACATGGATCTTAAAAGCACGGTTGTGCGGGTACACGGGCACACGGGTAATAGGGAGCGCTAATTTTGTGTGTCAGTCTGTTCAGGTCCATTCTTTCTATGTGTCCCATAAATTGGATTCTTCGCATTTGCATTGTGTCTGTGTGTGTGTGGTTTTTTTTGTGGTATATTTCTGTATTAGGATTTGGATAATGTAGACCCACCATCTTTTGTCCTAAGTACAAGGATTTTTCTCATTATTTTATGTTCTTTCACTTCTATTTGGAGTTATTAGAATGCTATTTTTATGAGTATTATTATTTTAAGACGTGGTCGAAAAGTTTCCGTTTGATGGCCTTACAGTCCAGAATTAGTATGCCAATCAGATAAAATCACTCTCATCGCACCGACACACCAGGTTGAAGATCTCCGTGTGGTAAAACATCGTGTCCTACTGCGTGAAGAGATCCGTAACCGCCTGCTGCACATTCTCGTCCGACAAGAATCATCGACCCTTCAAGGCATAATTA
The DNA here is from genome assembly GCA_946902985.2 of Meconema thalassinum. Classification (NCBI taxonomy): domain Eukaryota; kingdom Metazoa; phylum Arthropoda; class Insecta; order Orthoptera; family Tettigoniidae; genus Meconema; species Meconema thalassinum. The sequence goes on from OX336394.1 coordinate 225,367,309, forward strand.
TCGCATGTGGAGAGATCAGGACTATAGGGCATTTGCTCGTGTGTCTCCCGCTTAAGTTGGCGTACCTTCTGCGTTACGACCTTTGCGGTATGGAGAAGTGCGTTATCATGAAGCTGCAGCACCCGTTGTTGCATTTCTCCTGGACGTTTCGCCTTAATTTTACGCCGTAATTTCTCCAGTGTTGGACATTCATGGAGACACCAGGTTCCTTGTAATCAATAAGAAATGGGTCCTGGTAATCAAAGAACAGGGTGAGCATCACCTATCCAGCGGATGATTCGTTCCTGAACTTCTTGGGACGAGGGGACAATGGATGACACTATTACATCGTCAACGCTTTTGATTCTGTTCCCAGTGGTGGTACCAGCTTTCGTCACCTGAAACAATGCGCTCCAGTAAAGTGTAGCCTTCAACATTGAAAGGCATCAGGTCCTGCAGGCAGACAACCATCTGGTGTGCTTTTTGTTCGGCATTCAACATCCAAGGTATCGCTGTAGCAACGCCCACAAACGGAAACTTTTTTGATTATTATTAATCAAGATTTTATTTTGTGTGATTTAACCAAGAACCTTTAAAAACACTAAACACGAATTTTGACAGTCTCTATAAGTACACACATGATGTTTTCAACTCAAAATCTACTAATGAAAGCAGTCCATCCCGTGCCGTAGTGACTAGCATTCATGGCTGGCACCGCGGAGGTCCGGTTTCGATTCCTCAACTACTAGCCCAGTCAAATGGTAGTTTTGACCAAAAACATCAGGGTAGAAGGTTTCTCGACGGATTCTTATGTTTTTCGGTGTGCTGAATCCGAATCTTAAGTTTGCCAACAAAAAAAAATGATGGCTCCTCAGTGAAAATAGAAGAAAAAAAATCGGACTTTTTTCACAAAATCGCGTATGAGTTGAAAAATATGCAACCTAGTGAATTTCTAATTATTTACAAAATTAAAGCAGACAAAATTTCTGTTAAAATGCACTGGCCACTTTAGTTTTTGAGTGCAGGGTACCGCCGCTAGAGTGCGCTGAAAAAGAGTGACATTTTGGCACTTAGCAAAAACGAGAGAAACTCAGCCCTAACTACCCCCAGACACTTTCTAATTGTGTTTCATCCATGAATACGTGTTTTATTCATGTTCTTTGGTGGTAGCATAATTGAAAGTTCGTTGTAAAAGAATTTGATAAATTAATATATTCAAGTTAAGGTCTAAGCCTCCGTGGCTTAGGCGGCAGCACGCCGGCCTCTCACCGCTGGGTCCGTGGTTCAAATTCCGGTCACTCCATGTGAGATCTGTGCTGGAAAAAACGGAGGCAGACAGGTTTTTCTCCGGGTACTCCGGTTTTCCCTGTCAAAATTTCATTCCAGCAACACTCTCCACTATAATTTCATTTCATCTGTCATTCATTTAATCATTGCCCCAGAGGAGTGCGCCAGGCCTCGGCAGCCGGCACTGTCCATATCCTCGCCGCTAGATGGGGGCTTCATTCATTCCATTCCTGACCCGGTCGGAGACTGGAAGAAGGCTGTGGATTTTCATTTTCAAGTTAAGGTCTAGATCTCCTCTCTTCTGGCTCAAGATCACTGTGCCAGTGAAAAGACGGAGAGTATCCGGAATGAGATTCTCATGGCCATCCAGGGAACATGCCGATGAGGGGTAATGACTTATATCGTTTACTTGTGATCGTAAATCTTCAACAATTATGGTAGCTGCTGCTTGAACAATCCGACGCCTTTATTCTCTTTCCTGTAATTTCTGCACCTCTCGAAACCATAGCTCGTTAATTGATTGGTGGCCAGTGGCCTTGAAGCACACGATATAAGGTTTGGTAGTTGTGATAAGTATGTTATCACTAAGGTTCGGAGGTTGAGGAAAAGTCATATTTTTTCCCTAGCTCATTTTACTCGAAATCTGAAAAATAAGTTTGAATGACGGGTCCCTGACCACGTTTAAAGCAATTTGATGTCGCCTATAAATGCATATTTTGGCTATTTTTATTGTTTTGGTCATATTTGGTCATATATTAGTAATATAAGGTCATATAAGGTATAATGTCAGCATTGTTGTTTAAATTGATGCGTCGTTAACAAGGTACGTGTTATCTGCGTCGAGTTTCAAACACAGGATAAAACAGTGTAATGGATATATTTTTCTTTCTTTTCCTGTAACAGGCTGATAGCAGGTTTAGAAGACCTGATTCCAAGAAGGCGCTCCTCTACGGACGTCATTTAGCATTTACTGTATGTTAGTGATACTCTACCTATCCCAAATTCATGTCATATTTCATAGTTTTTTAGGTTTATTTTATAGTTTTTAGGTCATATTTAGCTAGTTTTTAGGGCATATTTACTTGCATATTCTGTACTTGTTTGGGTCTTAAACTCCCGAACCCTAGTCATCACCATACTTAACAAGGAGACGACGTCTTACTGTTGCTGGCTGTGGGCGAAAGTCACCTGATACTGCCTCAAGTAATTCTTCAATGGTAAATTGACATTCCTCGTCGCTCTTTTCAAGGAAAGTGAATATTGAGTTCATGGCTGCATCAATGTTATCATCGAGAGGTCTGCCTGGTGCGTGTTGCTTCGTTTCGGGCTTGTGTAACATTTGCATGCATCGCAAATGTAACTGAGCATCAGCAGCTACCAAGTTCAACACGACGTACAATAGCATTTCCAAATTCATCCTTACGATTTTTCGCGAGTTTTAGCACTGATTCCCTCACTCCCAACGTTCTCACATTGTACACTGGATTGCGTTTTGGGGAAGCCTTCTTCACTTGCTTTTGAGCATGGTCTAGTAGCACAAGTTCTCCACACTGAAAACAGTGAGTTTGGAATGAAAAGGACGGTGAACACGAACGAACGCGATGATCTTCTGGTGCTGACTCTTGAGATTTCTTCAAGTAAGCCGCAATCATTCTTTCATTCAAGTACTGTTTCCTACATTTATCGCGAACTTCAACTTCTGTGTTTCGAAAAAAAAAAACAACCTTACCATTTTGTCGTTTTTTACTTGCTTCAATGAACGAGTTCACAACAGCAGTTCGAGTCACAAATTGCACATTCACGACGCGACATATTCACTAATAACAACATTAGTTCACTTAAAAATACTGAACGAACGGCAGAAACCCGAAGAAGAATGCTTAGCTGTCCCACGAGGAGGAGAGAACAAACTAAACTAAACTCAAATGGCAGAGGAGTTGGCCGGAGGCATGGAGGGGGACCTGTCAAGGACAGATGTGTCGGCAAAAGAGGGACCCTACCTATTGAGGGCTTGAGGGTGAACATTTCACACAAAGGGGAAACAACTTCGGTTTCACACTATCAATATATTAAATACTAGGAACCCGACCCGGCTTCGCCTGGGAGAACGCATTACGTGATAAGCGCTTTTTTTTCTCCAGTGCCAATGAACAACGACCAATATCCGTTTTACGTCTCGGCATGATGGGTTAAAATCACTGACTGGACTATTAGTTATATTATCATGGAGATGCATGTGCAACAAATTCTTGTCAGACGTAATTTAAGAATGGCGACGTGCATGAAACACAAATCCCCCTTCCGTCCAATCTTAACTTGACTGTGAATTTTGCGGAACGAAAAGTTCACAGGCGAAATTAAGAAAACCCGAGTTGCACTTCCAGGGAAACTCCAAACACAACCACCCTTCTCAGAAGTCTTAACTCAACACGACTCAACTGTTTGCTGCTGGCTGTATCTTCAGCAATAGGTTCGCCCGCTAGCTAGGCTGTAACAGGGATGATAGATACGCCCTTAGATAGCTCGTAAACTGTTGCCTCAGTATTTGAATGGACATGGTTGGAAGAATTTAAAACGTAAAAACACTCATAGTGGGCGACGTATTGAAGATAGACATATGCTCTTGCGGACTTTTTTTTTTGTAGAACTTTTCATGCTGAACAATTCTTACACTCATAGTATTTAGATATTTTTAACAGTTTGCCAAGCGTAAGCTTACAAAGCGCTCGGACGCCAGTTTTTTCGACTTTTCCACTGAAATCGTTACTGCTTGGCTTCCTTTGATCATAAATAAATTATTTTCTACAGAAATAATACTCGAGATATCCTTTACAGAATCGTGGAAACCGCATCAAAATCCATCCAGAGGTTCTCGAGTTTACCCGTAACAAACACAAATCGGGGACTTTGTTTTATACTAATTAGAAATATCTCTTTAGGAATGTGTGAGATATGTGTGACATGGTGAGATGTTGTGTGAAAAATCACAAAAACTGATTTACATTACTCACTCATTACTTTCACATTTTACCATTAGATGGATAAGTACAGATGGACTTGAATATATTAATTTATATATTTTTTTCAACGAACTTTCACTCATGTTACCACCATAGAACATGAATAAGACATGTATTAATGGAGGAAACAGGATTAGAAAGTGTCTGGGGCTAGTTAGGGCTGGGTTTCTTTCGTTTTTGCCTAAGTGCCAAAACGTCGCTCTTTTTCAGCGCGCTCTAGCGGTGGTACCCTGCACTCAAAAATTAAAAGTGCCCAGTGTATTTTAACGTAAATTTTGTCTAGTTATTTTGTAAATAATGAGAAATTCACTAGGTTGCATATTTTTCAACTTATAAGCGATTTGGTAAAATAAGTGCGCAATTTTTAGTTTTTTTTTGCTATCTTCACTGTGAAGCCGTCATTTTTTTTGTTGGCAAACTTCAGATTCGGATTCTGCACACCAAAAAACATAAGAATCCATCGAGAAACCATCTACCATAATTTTTTTTGAAACAGGCACTTCTGGGCACCAAATGACTGGGCTATACAAAGAAGCGGCTTCGGTGGAGTATTGGTAGCATGATGAACTACTGTGCCCTAGATGGCGGGTTCAAACCTGGCCGAAGTCATCGGATTTTTTAAGAGCGTTAAAATCCTTCAGTATGCCTTCCTTCGGAGGGGAAGTAAAGCCGGCGGTCTCATGTCATAGATTTATGGCATGTAAAAGATCCTTCCACAGACTAAATTTGTGTGAAGCTAAAATTGTTACGTTAGATTTCGTCGGAACGCTCTATCAAAGTTCCAACGTTCAGCACTAGCTATCAATGATATCTGGTAGCGAAAGTTAGAACTACTTGAAATTGAACGGAACTTGTAGCCTACCCTAAGGGTGTCCGCTGGAAGTAGCTACAGACTCAGGCGAGACGAACATGTTTTCGAACACTCCCGGCACTAAAAGCCATACGATAAATACATAAATAAATACATAAATAACCTGCAAAGAAAATGAATTCTGGTCTGAGGGCTGGAATGGGTTTTTCTCAGCCCCGAAAGGCAGAACTGAAAAGAGGTGGATTAATTTCAAGCAACGCCATTCTTGAAGTGGTTTTCCATAATTTTTCACTTGTTCTCCAGACAAATGCTCCCTTAATTTTGGCTACAGTCACTTCCTTCCCAAATCCATATATGACCACTAGTACAGCCATCACAAATACACAGGTTATCTCAGAGATTTCACACTCATCTAAGTACATGGGGCTATATGATCTTATTGTCATAAAGTTCCTAAATGAATCAACAACAGCAATAACATTAATAAAACATACATACACTTAACGGAACGTAGAGCTACGATATACCTGCATTATAGTTGCTGCAAAATTCATCCTGTGCAGTATCAGATCATGAAGGATTCTCACGGATTTCCTCGTACGGTTTAATATTCAGGTAGACTATCACGTTTGCTTCTCCACTTCTCTGAGAGACATGTAATTATCCCTTGTTGTCTGCATAAACCGAGAACATGGTAAATGCAAGTCGTACATCATTATTCATACGTGACGAGAGAGGGAATTCGAAGAGCGTGGGAGGTTCCGGGTAATCAATGGAAAACAAGGGGTTTAGGATACATAGGTCTGCATTGCATTCACTGCGTTTGTTCACTCCACTATAAGAATAATAATGATTCTCCAAAAGTAGCTCGATGTAAAAATGCCATTGTTCTATAAAGATAAGATTGTAATGAGATAGAGAAATATGTTTCATATTAAGGAGAGGCTTGACTAAAATTATGAACTTCTAAATTTTTCAACGAATCAGCTCAATATTTTTATCACTTACCTATGCCCTTTAGATAAATCATCATACTGAGCGTTCTTTAGGAAAATGTAGTAATTAAGTTTTGAGTTATGTGTCTTTTTTGTTCAATTTACGATGCAGCACGAGGGATACTGCTTGCGTCACAGTTTCCTTTTTTAACCTAATTTGGATTTTTGCAAAAAATGAAAGTAGACTTATGAGATCAACACAGGGCGAAAAATTTCGTGTCTGTCTGTGTGTGTGTGTGTGTGTGTGTGTGTGAGTGTGTGTACCTCACCAGGCCCGGACACGGGAAGGATTGCCAGATTGAGAGCTCTTTCTTGATTCGGTGGGTGGTGGTGCATGGCCGTTCTTAGTTGGTGGAGCGATTTGTCTGGTTAATTCCAATAACGAACGAGACTCTAGCCTGCTAAATAGTCGCATCCGGTATCCATTCATGCTACCGGTGACAACGTATCTTCTTAGAGCCGCACGAGATTTTGCAATAACAGGTCTGTATTGCCCTTAGATGTTCTGGGCCGCATGCGCGCTACACTGAATGAATCAGCGTGTTTTCCTAGTTCGAAAGGACCGGGCAACCCGTTGAACCTCCTTCGTGCTAACAATTCGAACACAGTGAAACCGAATTGAACGAAATCTGGTACAGAGGTAGCACTAGCAAAGGGCACCTCAGTGTCATGTTTTATATCGCCGCCATCTTGACGGAAACGTGGACCACGTTTCAGCCCTCAGACTACAATTTAATTTCGTGGCAAAGCCGGGAATCGAACCTGGGCTTCCGTGGTGGCAGCCAAGAGTGCCAGCTACTACGCAATAAGGCGGATAGGTGCCTCCTATAACATTATGGGGAAAACTTACCTAACTTTTGTTCTTATCTTAAAGCGGTCACGTATACAAATATGATGCGACGTGAAGAAAGCATCAACAGAAGAGTGTAAATTATTAGACTCAAATAAATAATTTAAATCGGTCACAATTTTTAGTTCAAAATCATTTTATTTTATTTTTATTACCCTACCTAGTAATGTTTTCATTCCTTTGGACTTACAACTTTTCCCATAAGGAAATGCATGTGGACATTTTTGAAGCGGCTTCGGTGGCGTAGTCGGTAGCATGCTGAGCTTCTATGCCCAAGATAGCGGGTTCAAGCCCGGCCGAAGCCGTCGGATTTTTTAAGAGCGTTAAAAATCGCTCAGTATGCCTTCCTTCGGAGGGGAAGTAAAGGCGGCGGTCCCATGTCATAGATTTATGGCATGTTAAAGAACCTTCCACTAATTGCACCTGTGTGAAGCTAAATTGGATGGGTTAAGAATGTAAACAACGCTCTTAGGTTTCTACGATCGTTACCAAGGGCCGACTGCGGTGGCGTCTAGTAGCTAAGTTCTGAACTTAGCCTAGTAGTCGTTGACGGTGGCGCTTGGCGTCAAAAGTAGGAACTATTTGAAACATTCTAAGTTGCAGTACTTAAATTAAAAAACAGATAACACACACTATTACAGTCATCACAATTAACACCGGTTATCAGACAGATTCTACACACACCCAAAGTACACGGGGTACATGACCACGTTGTGGCAGCCCCTAAACTTAAGAACCAACCAACCAACATTTTTGAAGTTGGAGATTCTGAGGGACACCTAAGCTCGGTCTGTTTTACCTTTTTTCATTTACTTCGGAATGTATCCTCTAAATTAAGTGATTTCAATCCATTGTTCTCAAATCTTTAAATGCGGCTTCGGTGGCGTAGTTGGTAGCATGCTGGGCTTCTATGCCCAAGATCGCGAGTTCAAGTCCGGCCGAAGTCATCGGATTTTTAAGAGCGTTAAAAATCCCTCAGTATGCCTTCCTTCGGAGGGAAGTAAAGCCGGCGGTCCCATGTCATAGATTAATGGCATGTTAAAGGACCTTCCTCTAATTACACCTGTGTGAAGCTAAATTGGATAGGTTCCTACGTTTGTTGCCATAGTAGGAACTATTTGAAAAATTCAATGTCTGCAGTCCTTACTTGAATTAAAACAGATAACACACACTAATACAGTCATCACAATTAACACCGGTTATCAGACAGATTCTACACACACCCAAAGTACACGGGGCTACATGACCGCGTTGTCGCAGCCCCTAAACTGAGGAACCAACCAACCAACCAACCAACCAACCGAATCTTTGAATAGTTCAAGAGTGGACAATCGGTAATAAAAGATTTCCGAACTCTCTGGTCTAAATTCACACGGACACTACAGAAGCCAGGAAATGTTCCCCACAGAGGTAACATCAGCAGTTTAGTTTAGTTGGCAGCACTGTGTCATTGACAGGGTGAATCCCATACGTGTGGGCTGTAGGCTGTCGAAATCGTCAGTGTGTATTGCAATAAGCGAGCACTTCCAGCATCTGTTATGAATGGCTGTGGTAAGTACAAAGTTTACTGTTTGTTCGTTTGTTTGTTTGTTTGTTTGTTTTGATACAAGCGGCAGCCGTGCTGCCAACGTAACTGCTGATGCTCTAGCAGACGCATCTAGGCACTGCGGAGAATATTCCCTGGCGCCCTATAGAATAAGGTAATCAAAACAAAACGTGTGGCATTCTGCATTAACAAGGTTCCTCTTAGCCTATAGAAGACTGTAAAAAAAAGTTTATTGTCAGATTTTTTTAAAATATGTTAATAAGATTTTTGACTAAACATTTGAAGTAATTTCAAAACATTTCCACTGTATTACGTCACAAAATGTGCAAAGTAAATTTTGGAAAATTGCCATCGAATCTCATAATTTGCACATCCCTGCAGTTTTAAGTGATCGTCAATCTTGCGATCATGAGCCACAGGACCTCCATTTTTACGTGAAATCCGAACTGCAGGACGCGATATTTCATTTCGAAAACATCACATGCAATGACCTGGCACGACGGGTATTGTAAATTAATTTTTGAGCATTTTAATATTAATAATAATAATAATAATAATAATAGGTATCGGAGACTCCACGAAAGATCAATCATAGAGTCAAGAATTTCTTTGCTACCTTTAACACAAATTCTCTGCGGAAGGTTGGAAAATTAAAACAACTCACGGATGCTCTAATTGAACATCAGATCCAAATTGCGGCAGTTCAGGAAACACGATTTACTGATGAGCATGCCTTTGAATGAGAAGGCTACAGAATCTTCAAGGGTAAGCCAGGTAAACGTGTTATAGAAACGGTTCCCCAACTCGGTACTGGATTTGTAGTCAACAAGAAGATTCTAGACTCCATCACAAATTTTACTTCTGTAAGCAGTCGAGTCTCGACCCTTTCATTTCGAAGTACAAATAAAATGTATACTATTGTGAACGTTCATGCGCCGATCAACGTAGCGAACAAGAAAGACCCGGAAGGAACTGATCGATTCTGGGAAGAACTTGAAGACATTTTATCGAAGATTCCAGACAAACATAATATCATTTTACTTGGGGATTTCAATGCCCAGGTAGGCAAAGAAAGAAAATTTCGAAACATTGTTGGAAATTACTCCGCTCATCACAGAACGAACCGTAATGGAGAACGGCTAATAGAGCTATGTAGGGCCTTCAACCTGGTAATGAAATCCACTGCTTTCAAACATCTGCCCAGGAAACAAAGGACCTGGAAATCCCCAAATCCCAGTCTTGGCGAATTCCAGATTGATCACGTCGCAATTGCACGGAAAGCTCAAAGAGAAATTCAGAATGTGAAAGTTCTACGAAATGCAAAACTGGACTCGGATCATTATCTATCTAAAATTAAAATCAAACTCCTCCCGAGAAACACACGGAGGTTCCGAGCCAAAAAGACTGAAAGATATGATGTTGAAAAACTGGCGTCCGGTAAAGAGTTTACACGAAAACTACAAACTGTGGATGCAGAGAACTGGGAACAACTGCGAGAGGCGCTGGTTGAGACAGCAAAAGAGACCGTCCTACTAACGAAAACGAGGAAGCATGCATGGTGGAACAGTGAATGTGACGCAGTAATAAGGAAGAGACAGCATGCCTGGCAGAAATGGAATTCGCAGCAAAATCAAGTCAACTGGACAGACTTCTTGAATGAGAGAACGAGTGCAGCAAAAACCATCCGCAATGCTAAACGTGCCTTTCATAAAAACCAGATGGATCAAATCGAACAGGATTTCCAGAAGAATAATATGCGCAACTTCTATAGAACATTTAAAAGCAACTTGAAGAAATATAGCCCTCCATGTCTTCAGTTCAGGGATTGCAATGGCAAACTAGTTTATAGCGACAAAGATAATTGTCAGGTGCTTGCAAAATATTTTGAGTCCCTTCTTAACTGTGAGACTCCAAGTTCCATATTCACATTTAATGACCATGTGCAAGTCCACCCAGATTCCTCTTCACCCACGAAAGAGGAAGTCAAACAGATTATCCGATCTCTAAAGAACCATAAAGCTCCAGGTGAAGACTCTATAATCGCTGAACTGTGGAAGTTTGCTAGTGACAATACGGTGGATAAATTAACGGACATCATACATGAAATGTGGGATACCGAAAGACTTCCAAGTGATTGGACTTCTGCTTTAATCCACCCCCTTCATAAGAAAGGCGATAAAGCAGATGTTAACAACTATCGAGGCATCTCCCTCCTACTGATAACTTACAAAATCCTCTCAAAAGCTCTTCAAACTAGGGCTGAAGAACAGCTAGATACAGAACTGGGTGATTATCAAGGAGGTTTTAGGAAGGGACGGTCATGTGTGGAGCAAATCATGAATCTCAAATCTATCCTTTCATATCTGAAACTAAGGAGCAAGAAATTTGTAGTAACTTTCATTGATTTTAAGAAAGCTTATGACTCCATTGATCGGACTACCCTACTTAAGATTCTAAAGGAGTTCGGCCTAGACAACAAAACCAGAGCGATCATCCAACAGACTCTCACCAACACCACTTCAAAAGTTAAGTTTAGAGGCGAGATTTCCAATGCCTTCGAGATAAGGACAGGAGTTCGACAGGGAGATGGTCTCTCGCCTCTACTATTCAACTGCGTTCTTGAGAAAGTTATCCGTGAGTGGCGCAAAACAATGAGTGATGAAGGAGTCGAAAATGGAATCAGACTTGGTCACAAGAATCAGAACCTATCAATTGACTGTCTAGCCTTTGCAGATGACCTTGCGGTTTTTGCAGATTCGTTGGATACGGCCAAGAAACAGATCAACCAGCTTCAAACACAAGCTGCAAAGGCGGGCCTCCTGATCTCTTTCGAGAAAACAGAATTTATTACTAACATCAAAACGGCTCCAAAACATATTGAAGTGAATCATGGGAAAATCAAGCGGGTTGTGAAATTTAAGTATCTTGGGGAATGGATAGACCCTAAAATGTCCGAAAACGAGGCTTTTGCGTCACGCTTGAATAAAATTGAAATGGCTTACCATCTAACTAAGAATGTGTACAACAAAAGATCTATATCCCTGAATGCAAAACTGAAGCACTACTGTACGGTCATCCGGCCAGAAGCTTTGTATGCAGCGGAATGTCTCTCCATGAATAGAAAAGGCATAATGGAAAAACTAGAGACCAAGGAAAGGAAGATATTGAGGAAAATCCTGGGTCCAGTCAAAGAACACGGCGAGTTCCGAAGACGCCACAACCACGAGTTGTACACTCACGTAGAGAAAATAACGGACGTGATGAGGAAAAGGAGGATTTCTTTTTATGGACATATAACCCGAATGAAATCAACACGACTATCCAACAGAATTTTTGCTTTTCTCCGTGAGAAAAAGACAAAGGGGGCCTGGTTCAATGAAGTAGAGAAAGATCTGTTGGAGACTGGGATTACACGTGAAGATATCCAAGAGCGTGGCCCACTTAGGGAGAAACTTCAGAAACATCGGAGTTTTCAACTTAAGCCGAAGCTAAAAACCGGGAAGGCGTGGACGACAGAGAGAAAGGTGCAACATCGATTGCGAATGAAGGAGTACTGGGCTAACATTAAAATGCAGAAAAAACAGTTGACATGACGTGGTCCTTAGTTGGCCGTAACGAAGGAAGAAGAAGAATAATAGGTTATGTAAGTTGTCATAAGTACGTCGTTGTCGCTGTTAGATTTGAACCATATTTTGCGTGTTTATAACTTCTTTCATCCAGTCTCTAACTGAATTTGGATCAGATATTGCTCCAAAATAAATTGTTAAATGGTGTTATGCTTCATACTCTAAGATGTGCAAATTAAGTGTCGGCTGGTGTGACATCAATGAGACCCAGGATCTAAGAGTATAAATTGTATCCTTAGTTTACTAGCACAGCTAGTTGCTTTCGCCCCTCCTGTCACAGTGAGTATTTATGCATTTCCATTCTGCTTGCATGTGCTCAACTTTGGTGAATTGCGTACATATTTATCACGAAGAGGTCGATTAAGATCTGATAGTTCCAAAGCAGGTTAAGGATTACTCGTCTCATACTCTTTCGATATCAGCTTCAAAAGCATCGGCAAAATTTACAAGAAATGATTACTAGACTATTAACCATTTAGGGTAGGCAGGACTCTTCAGCCATAGTGAAAGCAACCTGCCTAGGGGATGAAAACCCCGAAATCAAACTCATTGCAGCAGCGTCTGTCCCGCAGCGGGCGGCTGCTAACGACGTCTGATCCCCATGTTAGGGGCGGTCGAAATCATATCCTGGCCGTAGGTATAAAAGGCACACCATCATCATGATGAGACCAAATAAGAAAAGTGGAAATAAAAGGCCGCTACCCGAGGAGCGCCGGGGCACCCTTGGAGCCATCGCTGGGGGTGACAGCATACAAGCCGGTGGTGATCAGGAGCTGAACAGGCGGGCCCTGATCGGGGAACACCCCGAACATGTTACAGCCGATATTGATAGTAGCAACCTAACAGCTTCCAACGCTACACCTGCTCCTAGTGTTTCTTCAGATACTCAGGAGACCAGAAGAGCAGGCAAACCGAGAAAGCGCATGAAATGGACAAATGAAATGAATATGTACATCATGCGTTCATATTATCAGATAACGAATATGGAAACTGACACTACTGCATATAGACAGAAGTTGCACGCTGCATTCAGTCAGAAATTCCCTGATATTAATGTTACGGAACAGAGAATAGCAGATCAGCGCCGTGCCAGAGTTTTGAAGAAACTTATCCCAGAACATCACCTCAAGCTGCTAATGGTTGACGTAGCTGCCGACAATACTCATACCACTGTAGACGAATCCATATATCAGGAGAGTACACGACTGGTCAATGAACAAAGGCACACCGATCTTCCTTCAGACGACAAAGCTGTAAGTATATCGCCGTAAGCACTCGGAGAACCAGTGCGGAAACAACTCGAAGATGAATTTGGGAAGGCTCTCATAGAATTTGAAGGAACTGATCCATTAGAGCGGCCCATGATCACGAATCAACATTGCTCTAAGAAACTTGCTACCGCTGTTGTAACAATGAACGACATTCTCTCTCAGCATCTGTCCCAGAAATCATATTGTTTCAACCATGTTCAGACTGTAATTTACGCTGGAGCGATAGCTGTGATACGAGTGACAGGAGGTAGATTATGGCGACCTAAATATACCTCAGGTCGACAGAAGAAGATGCCGGCTTGGGAGATACGTTTACGAAAGTCTGTTGATGAACTGAGAGCAAATATCGGAAGAATGCATCAGTATGTTGAGGGCAATAGAAGTAAGAAGGTTGTTCAGTGTGTTCAAATGTTGAGCCATACGAAGAATAAACATGCAAAGTATAATCCCCCGAACTGTAGCCCCCTTGAGATCCTAGACACATTAAAGCAACAACTTGAGGCAAAGCCACAGAGATTACGTCGATATAAAGAATCGAACGAACGAAAGCAACAGAACAAGCTATTTGTTACCAATGAGAAACGGTTCTGTGGGAATCTGGACGATCCTGGAACACAAATGGGCAGTTCACCGCAAAAAGAAGAGGTAGAGACTTTATGGTATTCCCTATGGTCGAATGCTGGAGATTATAACAGCAGCGCTAAATGGATTACGGAGGAGGAGGAAAGAATGTCAGAAATTGACACGATGAGTGACTCTTCGGTATCAACTGAAGATGTGACCCGTGTGGTTAAAGAGACCCAAAATTGGAAAGCGGTAGGACCAGACAACATCCACAACTTTTGGATCAAACGTTTCACTTGTACTCATGAGCATCTTGCCCGCTGCTACACAAATATCATCCAAAATCCACAGCTTATCCCCTCTTACTTGATGCGAGGTAAAACATACCTTCTGCCAAAAGGTGATAGAACCAATGATCCTTTATGAACACATAAATCTTCTTAACATCCTGGCTGAGGAGCAGAAGGGGAGCATGAAGAAGTCTCAAGGTTGCAAAGAGCAACTTGTAATCGATGCAGTTACTATGGAACAAGCAGGAAAGATGATGCGTAACCTCCATATGACCTTTATTGATTACAAGAAAGCTTTTGATTCCGTGCCACATTCCTGGTTAATCCAACCCCTGAGGATATATAAAGTTGTTCCTGCCATCATTATAAGTCTGCAACATACGATGTCCCATTGGGGGACAAATTTAATAATGTCTAATGGAGACACATGTATGGAATCGGGATTTATTCAAATCATAAGAGGTATCTTTCAGGGTGACAGCTTGAGCCCTCTATGGTTCTGTTTGGCGCTCAATCCGCTATCATCATTGCTGAACAATGCAAAGTGTTGCTTTCCAACTAAGCACCATGGTATAGTGAAATACAAAATTTCTCATTTGATGTATATGGATGACATTAAACTATATGCATCCTCTGAGAAACACATCGACAATCTAATTGCAATAACTGATTCATTTTCTTCTGATATTGGAATGTCCTTCGGATTAGATAAGTGTCGCACCCTCACCATTCGGCGTGGAAAATTACAGGCCCGAGCATTTCAACTTGATGACGGTTGTTTCATAAAGCCTATGGAAGGCAATAAGACCTACAAATATCTTGGTCTCCTGCAATCTAATCGAATAGATCATAAAGGTATTAAAGATAGAACCGTAGCTATCTACAATCAACGTCTTAAAAATATTTTAAAATCAAAGTTGAATGGAAAAAACACCTTTAAGGCTATTAATACCTATGCTATTTCTGCTCTGACATACACTTTAGGTATTATCAAATGGATGCAGACTGACTAGCCGAACATCCTAATTAGGACACGTACCATCTTAACAAAACACAGATGTCTCCACCCTAGGTCAGCTGTTGAGCGATTGACAATCCCGCGTCAAAGAGGTGGACGGGCGCTCACGGACATTATCCAATTGCATGCAAGGCAAGTGAGGAACCTTCAGAGATATTTTCTGGGCAGACATGACTCTCCCATACATCAAGTCGCTGTGAAGGCAGATGACAAGTGCACACCATTAGATCTTCTTCACGTAAGGGATATACAGTTAGCCACTGATGAGGAATGTTCAGCCATCAAGCTTCAGCAGTGGACGCAGAAAGCTCTGCACGGTCGTCATCCGTATGATCTCAACCAGAAACATGTCGACATTGATGCGTCGAACAGCTGGTTGACTCATGCGGACCTATTCACTGAGACTGAAGGATTCATGGTTGCAATCCAGGATCAAGTTCTGGCTACCAAAAACTATCTTAAATATATAGTTAAGGCAAATATTCAGGATGATAAATGCCGAAGATGCCAACTAGAACCGGAAACAATTCAACATATCACAGGAGACTGCCAAGCAATCTCCTGTACTGATTACGTGAAAAGGCACAACCAAGTGGCCAAAATAATGCACCTGCACCTTGCTCAAAAGCACTTATTATCTGATAATATTTTGCCTTACTATCAATATGTTCTTGACGCCGTTTTGGAAAATCCTAGCCACAAGTTGTTATGGGACCGATCAGTTATTACTGATAAAACCTTACCAGCAAACCGGCCAGATATCGTTTTTGTGGACAAGGTGCAGAAGAGAACCTTCCTAATTGATATTGCAGTGTCCAATTTACATAATCTGCAACAAACCTGCTATGATAAGATCACCAAATATCTGCCCTTGGCTGAGGAAATACGGCAAATGTGGAGACAAGAAAGTGTAGTGGTTCTGCCCATAGTAATTTCTTCTACCGGCATCATCCCCAAATCATTGGCTCGCAATCTACAAATATTGGGAATACATCCTGGTCTACATATCACCATGCAGAAGGCCGTCATCTTGGAGACCTGTTCCATTGTTCGCTCGTTTCTCAATGTGCCACCTTAAGAGATTTAACCATATCGTCTTGCAAACAAGCCGACGATATGTTGATATGTCCCACTTATGTGGTGAAATGAATGTAAAATAATAATAACAATATTAATAATAATAATATTAATAATAATAATAATAATAATAATGTTACTGGTTTTACGTCCCTTTTAACTATTGCCGATTTTAGAGACGCTGCGCCGAGGTGCCTAAATTTTGCTCCGAAGTGGATCTTAAACGTGCCAATAAATCTACTGATACGGCTCCCTCACATTTGCTCACCCTCAAATGCCAACTGACTACGAACATTTTAAGCAAGACATTATTTTGACAGAACGATTCCTAACCCGAAGTAAGATTAATACAAATAATTGTCTGAAGGTGGATGCCTGAATGTAGTCTACCAATAGCAGCTAGAGTAACTGGTTGCCATACTTCAGTTTCATGGCACACAACACCTTTTTTTTAGCCTACTTTCTGTGTGTGAGTCTGTGTGTGTGTGAGTGTGTGTACTCTGAATGTCTGTCCCTCCATATCAATTCGAACACGGTGAAACCGAATTGAACGAAATTTGGTACAGAGGTAGAACAAGCAAAGGGTACCTCAGTGTCATGTTTTATATCGCCGCCACCTTGACGGAAACGTAATGGCGGCCACCCAAATGTTCAGAGCTTAAATAAAATTACGATTAACCTAATCATCCGATATCTACCAAATTTTGCAACAACATATAGTCGTATGGCGAGCGTCTTTTGAACAAACTACAACGTCATCAGCCTAATAGTTTTCAGATAGCGGTCATGTATGTGTGCAAATCGATTCCCCTTATCAATTCAAACACGGTGAAACCGAATTGAGCGAAGTTTGGTACAGAGATAGCACTAGGAAAGGGAACCTTAGTGTCATGTTTTATATCGCCGCCATCTTGACGAATACGTAATGGTGGCCATCCAAATGTTAAAAGCTTAAATAAAAATTACGACCAACCTTATCATCTGATCTCTACCAAATTTTGCAACATTATACCTTTATGAACGAAAAATCTTTTGATCAAAACTGCAAGGTCACCAGCCCTATATATTGCGGATGGCGGCCATGTATGGGTGCAAATAGATTCCCCCTATCTATTCAAACACGGTGAAAACGAATTGAACAAAATTTGGTATAGAGGTAGCACTAGCAAAGGGTACCTCAGTGTCTTGTTTTATATTGCCCCCATCTTGACGGAAACGTAATGGCGGCCACCGAAATATTTAAAGCTTAATTCAAATTACCACCAACCTAATAATCTGATCTCTACCAAATTTTTCAACAACATACTTTTATGTCGGAGGTATATTTTGACCAAACTACAAGATCATCAGCCCAATAGTTTGCAGCTGGCGGCTATGTATGTATGCAAATCGATTCCCCCTATCAATTCAAGCACGGTGAAATCGAATTGAACGAAATTTGGTACAGTGGTAGCACGAGCATGTTCTATATCGCCGCCATCTTGAAGGAGACGTAATGGTGACCACCCAGATGTTCAAAGCTTATATCAAATTACGACAAACCTAATCTTGTGATCTCTACCAAATTTTGCACCAACATATATATTCATATGGGGAGCGTTTTTGACTAAACTACAAGGTAATCAACCAAATAGGTTGCAGATGGCAGCCATGTATGTGTGCAAATCAATTCCCCCTATCAATTCAAACACGTTGAAACCGAATTGAACGAAATTTGGTACATAGGTAGCACTAGTAATGGGCACTCCAGTGTCATGTTTTATATCGCCGCCATCTTGACAAAAACGTAATGGCAGCCAAATGTTAAAGTCTTGAATCAAATTACGGCCAACCTAATCATCTGATCTCTACCACATTTTGCAACAACATACCTTTATGTGAGAAGCGTTCTTTGACCAAGCTACAAGGTCTTCCGTCCAATATTTTGCAGATAGTGGCCATGTATGTTTGCAAATCGATTCCCCATATCAATTCAAACACGGTGTAACCGAACTGAATGTTTTTTTTACAGAGGTAGCACTAGCAAAGGGCACCTTATATTCATGTTTAATATCCGTATAGCACGTTGTATTTCAACAAGCTACTACAACCAGCATTCAATTATACTCCTTCAAAGGACAATGAGTTATATCAATACCCATGCATTTAGGAGAAAGTAGGCTATATGTTCTTTACTGAACATCTTGTTTTTTTTTCAATAAAATTTCCATGAGAAGTGTTCGCATTTGTGAATGTTTAACTGGTTAATTTTGTAGGTTTTTGTCACGGCAAAAGTCAGACGAGTTTGACTTATAACCTCACTTTTTCACCATGTGTTTGTGACAAACCTTCTTTGTTTCACTTTATTGTTTAATTCATTTTGTTATTTTTGTACTCACCTGTTGTATTATATTATCTATCTTGCCTCTAAGACATTTCTCTAAGTGTTAATTAGGTCACCGCTTTACCCTACAGTTCTTGTCCTCGACCCTTCCTTCCATAACTAAGCTTGCTATTCCTGTGTGTCTTAGTATGTGTCCTACCAACCTATCTCTTCTCTTCATTAGCATTCGCCAGAAACAGCTCTCCTCTCCCACTCGTCTTAATACCTCTTCGTTTGTAACCCATCTGATCTTCATCATTCTCCTGTAACACCACATTTCAAACGCTTGAATTATCCTCTTTTCTTCTGCACCAATAGTCCAAGTTTCACTTCCATAGAGTGCGACGCTCCAAAAATGTCTTCCTAATACCTAAATCTATATTCGATGTCAACAGGTTCCTTTTCTGTAGAAATGCTCTCCATGCCTGAGCCAACCTACTTTTTATATCCTCTTTGCTTCGTCCATCACTGGTTATTTTGCTTCCTAAGTAACAGAAATCTCCTACTTCCTTTTGTTTCTCCCCTACCAATTTGATGTCCATAGAGGTTTCTGATTTATTGCGGCTGCATTCCAATAGTTTTTTTTTACATTTATTAATATTCATCATGATTTCTTCCCTCAAGACGGAGTCAATATCGTACTGTAGCACACACAAATTACAATTGTAACCGAACTCTGAATCAAAGACGTTACCATATGTATCTTGTGTATGATATCTCAGCTGATCCCCTTATTGTTTTGACCAGTTTATATTGTTGTATGTCAACATGGATCTAAGAAGTAGTGTACTCCTTGGTAAAATAGAATATTAAAACACCCTATAGAAAAGTAAAAAGTGTGTTAATAATTCACGATAATACGTAACAACAGCTAGTGATGAATATATAAGTATATTGATTGGAGAGTGCCAGTTAGCGTGACTCAAATGTCTCATGTGCTATGGTGGAGTCGATATTAATTAGAAATTCACTCTGAGTGGGCTGTGATTATTGTAGTGTAGTAGGCCAATACCTCACAACTTCTGCACGCAATGTCTTTTTTTCAGTCGATGGGCTGCGATGTAGGACCCTAGAATTGAACTATTATCGGTTAAGTGGTGCTGGTACATGTGATATCGTCAATTGTAGGTCTATTTGGTCGTACTGTGTGATCAAGATATAGTACTGCATATAACCATCATTGGTATTTTAGAAAGCCATAGGTAAGTGAAATTATATGTTATTTGCTTACCTTTCGTTAAATAAATGTTTCGTTGAGGGGAATAAATCGTCAATGGTAAGTCTATTTGGTCGTACTGTGTGATCAAGATATAGTACTGCTTAGTTCTTGGCTATCGCCCCGGAGGTCCGTGTTCGATGCGCTGCTCTGACAAGAAATTTTAATTTTGGTGTGAGGGTTGGAATGGGGTACATATGCCTCGTGTAGAACAAAGCTTACTACAAATCACAACCGACTATTTGGTCACCAAGTCGGCCATCACAAGGAACTAACGCATGCTAATTACAGCATAATCACCAAGTGATAAATAATTAATTTGAAAATGGGCGAAAATCAATAAATTCTACGTTTAAATACAATTCTCGACAATCAGTTTTTCAAACTTTTGTGTGTGTCAGCCTTCAGGCTTCTCACAAGTTTGATGCATATCTCCATGTCCGGAGCTAATCGTTTCATCTCTACATACACCTTACATCCGAGACAATCTGTTTAACATATTCTAACCATGGTCCACCCCTAAAGTTCTTGTCCTCGTCCCTTCCTTCCAAAACTAAGTTTGCTATTCCCGGATGACTTAATATATATCCTACAACCTATCTCTTCTCTTCATCAGCAGTTACTAGAAACATCTTTCCTCTCCCATTCATCTCAATACCTCTTCATTAGGGGCAGATGACCTCTTAGTTCCGCCTCGTTAAACAACAATAACTAACTAACTAACTAACTAACTAAATAACGAACTATCTCTCTATTTGTTACTTTTGGACAACGGAAATACGAAATTTACGATCAAACTAAATTACTAGGTTAAAAACTCCTATCACCAACCAATGACTCGCTAATCTTATATCCAGCTACCACGACCAAATTTAATTACTAACCAACTTGATAAATCTCTCATCATCATACAGTTATCCTAGGGGCAGATGACCTGGTATTACCGCCCCGTAAAACATGAATAACTAACTATTTAACTATACAGCTAAACTCAGTTCCCATTATAAATAGGATTAGGAACTGAGCAATAAAATATACCTAACTAATTTTTCAACTGCTGTATGTAATTACGTCTACGCTAAAAATGAAGGGTAAAAGGAGAAACTATAGGAGCACCAGTCCTTTTGCACAAAATACGTCATGATGCTAGTCTTAAACAGAGATTGGATCTGCAAACCTTCACTTTGATTCAGCATATATTTAACAAATTAAACATTTTTTACATAATATAGCTTTGGGCCCATTAGGTCGAGTGTCACTTTTAAAACCGACGTTTCAAGACAACTGCTTGTCTCTTTCTCAAGGTTTGTCAAGAAAGAAAGAAAGAAAGAAAGAAAGAAAGAAAGAAAGGAAGAAAGAATGAATGAAAGAAGGAAAGAAAAATGAGGAAACACTGGCATAGCCTCCACAGATAAGTATTTTTTGTCTGTTTTGAAATACGAGGTTCACTCCAGAATTAATGCACCACATTTGAAAAAAATAAAAATTCTTATTCTGTATCCTTGCTATTTATATGGAACTAGCAACCCACCCCGGCTTCGCCCGGTAACATTAACAGTTTACCCAAACCAGCGTAAGCTTAAAAGGCGCACGGACGGCAGGTCCCAGACGCAAGTCAGAAAAGCCGAGGTGAACAGCGAAACTACAAACACATATACTCTTCTCTGAAGTCTTAACTCGACATGACTTGACAGTTTGATGCTGGCCGAAGCTGGGGTGATAGGCTATCTAGCTCTAAATTTAAATTTCTACAGTATGGAGATTGTTGGAAGAAACGAAAACGTTAAAGCATTTATAGTGGGAAGTAGGATATAAAGGCCGGAGCTGGGGCAGGGGCTAATGGGCAAGATGGCCGCAGCGCGCAACTGCCCTATGTTATTCTTATGGAGAGGTCAGTCATAGCTGGGGCAGGGGCTAATGGGCAAGATGGCCGCCGCGCTGTCACAGGGGGATGTCGGCCGTGTAGTTACTAAATGGAATATTTATTATTATTATTATTAATTTTATTATGTAATTATTGATTGATAGCTTGCCACGGTGGGTGAGTGGTTATCGTGTCGGACTACTAACCCCAAGCTTGCAGGTTCGCTCTTGGTCGTGATAAGTGATTTTTGAAAGTTGGCAAAAATTAAGACACGCATGTCATACGATGTAGGCATGTAAGAGAACCCAGGGAGAGGTCGGCTATGTAGTTGCTAAATGGAATATTTATTATTATTATTTATTATTATTATTATTAGGTAATTATTGATTGATCATGTACAATCAAGACCAGCCTTATATTGCCCCACTTTATGGTGTAGTGGCTAGCATTTTTAGCTGTTACTGTGGAGGCTCGGTTTCGAGTCCTGGCTCTGTCAAGAAATTTAATTCTAGGCTGAGGGTTGGAATAGGGTACACTCAACCTTGTGAGGCAAAACTGACAGGAGCTGGCTTTTGATTCATACCGCAGCCATTCTGCCTAACCTAACTTCACCTAACCTAACCTTACCTAACCTAACCAGATCCCACCTTACCTAACCTAACCTAACCTAACCTAACTTCAAAGTCAGAATGTATAATACATTTATTGTTTTTTATACCCTCATAAATTAGATATATCGAATGTCCACCACGATTTAGATCCTCGAGCACACTTTTCTGACATATACCGTATCATTAAAACGTGTAGAAAGGAATGTCTGAAAATTTTCACTAACTCATAATACACGTTCACCATACATTGTGTTCACTTTTTGAATGTTAATGATACGGAAAAGAGTATGCATTGGTAATTCAGTGAGCTTTTTTCTCTATAATCAACAGTTCTGCCCCCATAGCATTGTGAATATTTATTGTAGTAGCCTATAAAGAAAGCAAAAAAAATCATATCTATTACAGTTTAGCTATAAGTGACCAGAACCACTATAATATTTTATTCTAATAAGGAGATTTCCATAATGATAAGAAAAAAATGCTTACCATAATGATGGATTGTGTAAGTAAACGTCTTTTGCTGCTTGATGTCACTACTAAACTGATACTAATACAACAGACAAGTGAGTTCATGTTTCGCTGACGTAATCGTATGTTCCCACGCACTTCCTGTGTGTTGCACGCGCCGTAGTGGCTAAATTTGAAACTAGATGAGATGATTTGCTGACGTAATCGTATGTTCACCTGCACGCACTCGCAGGCCTCTGTGAATGGGTCCTTTTTGAAGGAATCCTGTGGACGGGTCATTGTTGATGGGTCCTTGTTGACGAGCCCCTGTGGACGGGTCCTTGTTGACGGGTCCTTTTTGACTAATCCCTTTAGACCGGTCCCTTTGGACTGGTCCCTATGGACTGGCCCATGGTCCCCAATGCTATGATGAAATTAAACGTTGTTCCACATGAAACGCATGTGAAGAGCCGATTGCTACTATGAATTAACATGTTTGTTTTTTTGTTTTTTACGCATGCGCACTTGCGGTTTTTGTAAGCGGGCGGAGTTTTTGAATAATAATTTATAGATGAGTTTTTTTTTAAATTACCAAAAGATCCAAAACTAATAAGTCATTAGCGTTTTTAATATTTCATGAACCAATAAGGCTAGGGACTTGTATGAGAGGTCGTTGGGACTTGAGGTGACATTCTGATTTTGAATGTATTTTTTTTTGTCAAAAGGGCCTAACTACACTTTTGTTAATATCTCGCTAACTAATAATCAGAGAGGGTCAAGTGAGGTGTCATGGGACTCAGGTTGGTCAAACCTTTTCCATGACCAACGAATTTACCCAAACGATCTAATACAGCATGGTCATTGACCTATGATTTTATAAACTAATCATCGGAGAGGTTCAAGTGAGGTGTCATAGGACTTAGAATGGTTAACTCTTTCCCATGACCAATGAATTTACCCCAAAAATCCAAAAACAGCAAGGTCATTGACCTAAGATTTTATAAACTATTAATCGAATATCAACATGTGAGGTGTCATAGGACTTAGAATGGTCAACCCTTTCCCATGGCCAATGCATTTACCCAAAATACCCAATACATCAAGGTCATCGACCTGAGATTTTATAAACTAATAATCGGATACGAACATGTTCGATGTTTACCATGCGTGATGAAACATAACTAGGTAGAGAAAGAATTAGTGTAGGCTACATGTATGGTGACTGACAAGTCTTTTACCATTGAAACTTGTTTTCAGATCAAACTGCAGTATAGAGAGAGTATAGGTAGCAGGTATGGGTTAATAAATAAGAAACGGTGTACGCAAACTGTGATTTATCAAGAATTAAGAGTAGACTATCTTTAATTGATTGGTTAAAGATGATAGCTAAAACACAAAAATGCTCAGTGGTTACCGAGACAAAATGGTCGCTACACACTACAAGCTTTAAATACTTGAGGCTAATAATCTATACACACACACACTCGCTTGTTCTAAACTAAATTGTGTTGCTGTCAGTGCTCAGACAGTAGGCTGATGACGAAATGCATTGCTAACAGAAATATAATCATTTCCGGTTGTCTAATGTTACCAGCTATCCATTTTTAGCCTATTTTCAATTTTGAAAAAATAGGCTTATGAGATCACCTTTTGTCCGTGTGTGTGTGCGTGTGTGTGTGATTCGTGTGTGTGTGTGTCCCTAATAAAATCTAAACGGCAGGAGCGATTTCAATGAAACTCGGAAAGTTCATAGCACTATTCCCGGCGACCTCGACCGTGCCCTTCAAATTTTGTTACGACTCACCAATCCAACATGGCGGCTGTGCGAAATATTTCACCAGCATTCAATATCTCCGAAACTTTTACCGATATTACCCTGACATTTTCTATGGTGATAGAGGGAACTACTATAAGTTCACTTATGTGACTTTTGAAAACCTGGTAACTACAAAACCAACATGGTGACCAAGCGAATTTGCGACTTTTAAATAGACGTTTCTCGCGATTTAACCAACCAAACGCAATAAAACTTGGTACAGTATATGTTTATACACATTGTAATGCACCGACATCTAACTTGGTTTAATTGTTTACATAACCACAAGATGGCGGATGTGCGAAATATTTCACCGGCATTCTATATCTCTGAAACTATTAGCGGTATCTCCCTAAAATTTTGTACGGAGATAAAGGGCACTACTGGAAGTCCATCTATAAGATTTTCAAAAACCGGTTAACTACAAAACGAACATGGCGGCCATGCGAATCTGAACTTTTTAAATAGACCTTTCTCGCGATTTAATGTTCCAAGCGCACTGAAACCTGGTACAGGAAATATTTATACACATTGTAATCCTCTGGTATCTAATTTAGTTCAATTGTTTACATAACCTCAAGATGGCGGCAGTGCGAATTTTAAAATTAAGTTTTTATTTCTTGTGATGTAGTGATGCGATCGAAGTGAAAGCTTGAATATTGAACCTACGCAATAATTTCCCTTTAATGGTACATGCCTCTATGGCCTATACATTTAACAATCCAACATGGCGACCATCCGAAATATTTAGACGATTCTGAATATCTACGAATCTATTTTAGCAATCAAACTGCATTTTTAATGTTCATAGGGGCTATGAACTTAAGTTCACCTATAGGACTTTAAATAACCTGGTGATTACAAATCCAACATGGCGGTGACGCGAATTATAAATATTTACATGGACGTTTCTCGCAATTTAATCATCCGCGTGCAGTGAAACTTGGTACAGTAAATCTTTATCCGAATGTTAATCCACTGGCATCTAATTTATTTCAATTGTTTCCATAACCTCAAGATGGCAGCTGTGAACATTTTTTAAATCTCCTTGTTTTTTCTTGTGTCCTAATTATGCGATAGAAGTTTGAATACTACACGTTCACAATAATCTGCATGTAACAGTACATAACTCTAGGACCTACATATATAACATCCAACATGGCGACCATCCGAAATATTTAGTCGGTTCTCAATGTCTTCGAATCTATTACAGCAATCAAACTGAAATTTTGTATGTTGATAGTGGCAATTAACATAAGTAGGATATATGAAAATAGGCTGTATAGTTCTTCACGGAACTACTTGTTTTGTGTTGTGTTGCAGTGGTAAGCACTTTCAGCTCTTGTACTGGTGGTCCTAACTCGATTTCCAGGTCTGAAGCCTAGAACGAATCGAACTAAGAAACAAGGGCATGGTGGTGCAGTGGTTAAGCTGTTAGCCTTTTTATTAGGGGTTCGATTTCAGGTTAATATGCATGTCATAAACATATTAAACAAAACAAAACAGAGATAACGTTTAAAACTGATTACATTTGTGTTTTTTCAAATTATTACTTGGATTACAAATACAAAGGTGAACTGGGTTTGATATACAGTTAATGCTGTCTATCACACACTAGACTGTAAGAAAGCCAAAAGAGGAAAAGGCGTAGGTAGAGCAGTGGTAAAATTGCTATATGTAGAGAACTACCTAGCAAAGCTATATCGCATAAACAGTGCAGGATACAATCCAGCAATCAAATTTGTATCTTGTGGAACAGAGAAATGCACTTACGTGAGAAAATGCAAGTGCATGTGTAATATGACCTAACACACAAGTGTTCACCTGTACACGTGCATGATAAGAGCTAACAACTCACATTCTGTTTAGTTCGTACGTAACGTTAGGTTAGGGCTAATGCATACACCCTAGTACACGAGGCACATGCCATTTGAGAGCAGGTCAAGGGGATCTAACTTGGTGGATGGATGTGTTCTAACGAGTCATTTGTAGTTGAAAGAGAATAATACTTGTTCTTAAGATGTTAAAACTGAGGAGATGGTATGTACAGTAAGACGTCTTGTTATATCCTGTGTAATATTACAGACATGGCAGAGAGCACACAGTTCTGTTGCTATGACTAACTCTGCAGTAATTTGAAACCCCCACGTGTTCATTAAGACAATGGGTGATGATTATACAAAGTTAGCAGTCACTGGATATTACACAGGTGTTCCTTCCGGTGTTATGTTGCTGACATGACAGAGAACGCACAGTTCTATTGCTATGACTAACGCTGCAGTAATTTGAAACCCAAGCTGTTGATCAAGACAATGGGTGATGATCATGCAAAGTCAGTAGTAATTGGATACCACACATCAACATGGACTAAATCATAAATGTGTTGTCATAACCCGCAGAAACCTCATTTAAAGATTTTAGATTTTAGATTTTAACTTTTTACATTTTAACATTTTAGATTTTAGATTTGTTTTAATTTTACATATTTTTTATTTTTTATAGATTTTACATTTTTAAATTAAAGATTTTTTGATTTTTTAGATTTTACTTTTTTAACATTTTCCTAAAAGAGTAAACTACAAGGTCACATACCTAACCTCATTAAACCTGACTTTACCAAACCTAACTTAAGCTAATCCAAAGGCTAATGCACATACATAAAATATATAAGGTACATGCAACTATCCTTATGGTAGTCTTACAGGTTACTGTACAACATGATTACTACCCCAAACGGATTCTTTTTTTCATTTTGTTGTTTACAAATATGTCAATTTTCCAATTTCCCATTTTCAGTTTTTTTAAATGTCAGTTTTTAGTTTTTTCAATTTCATAATATGGAAACATGGATTTTGCATTTTGTTGTTTACACATTTATTAATTTCACAATTTCCCATTTACAGTTCTTAAAATGTCAGTTTAAAGTTTTTCAATTTCATGATATAGAAACATGGATTTTCCAATTTGTTGTTTTCACATTTGTCAATTTACCAAATTAACATTTACAGTTTCTTAAATTTCATTTTAAAGTTTTTTTTTCTATTTGTCAATATGGAAACATGGATTGTTTACAATTTGTGTTTTACATGTCATGCAACTATCCTTATGCTAGTCTTATAGGTTACTGTACAACATGATCACTACCCCAACCGGATATTTTTTTCATTTTGTTGTTTACACATATGTTAATTTTCCAATTTCCCATTTTCAGTTTTTTTAAATGTCAGTTTTTAGTTTTTTGAATTTCATAATATGGAAACATGGATTTTGCATTTTGTTGTTTACACATTTATTAATTTCACAATTTCCCATTTACAGTTCTTAAAATGTCAGTTTAAAGTTTTTCAATTTCATGATATAGAAACATGGATTTTCCAATTTGTTGTTTTCACATTTGTCAATTTACCAAATTCCCATTTACAGTTTTTAAAATTTCAGTTTAATGTATTTTTTTTCTATTTGTCAATGTGGAAACAAGGATTTTTTTCCAATTTGTGTTTTACATGTTCATTTTGCATTAGGAGTGGAGAAAGGTGGGTAGTAATTAAAAATGTGCAAGCAGTGCCCATTGTTGACAGGTCATTGTTGACTAGTCCTTTTCATACAACAGCCAAGTGAGTTCATGTTTTGCATGCATTACTAAAAATGTAATACCATGCAAGTGTTTAACATTTTTACAAATTAGCTTATGTATTAGTTTATGTGTGGGGTCTTATGTTGAGCATTTTGTATTGACTAATTTGACAAGTTATTTTTGTCAATGCATTTAGTGGATTTTTTTCTAGGTCTTGGGAAGTATATCAGTCCATTTTATCACAACATAATGCTTACTGCCATGTTTGTAAGCAAGAACAACACACTAAACTTTCAAAAAAAAAAACACTTAAGTACTCTAAGGTGCCTAAGATGACTAAAGTGCCTAGTCAAGAACATTATTTTTTTTTTGCAAAAAAAGGTGAATGGGGAAAGTAGACTATATGTTTAAACTAAAAAAATCATATAAAGTCATATGTTGGCTCTAACACCTACGTTTATTCCATTCTTAGTCGAAAAATATTATATTTTTTTAAATATTTCTAAAAAATATTTGGAAAGTAGGCTATATTTTGAAAACTACTCATCCTATAAAGTCATATATAGACTCAAACCAATGGGTTTTATATCCTTAAGTGTTAGAACAAAATATGGAATTATTGACATTTTTTCCAAAAATGATCATTTTGAAAAAGGGGGTATATATTGGAAACTAGGAATTTTACAAAAAAGTGTGTTTGACATAAATGACAGGTATTTACCACTTCTACCACAAGCCAAGTCCCAGATCTCTGGGACAACATCCAAGAATGTTTTAATTGTGAAGTAGGCGATATTTTCAAAACGTATCATTCTAAAAAGTCATATATAGACTCAAACAAATGTTCTTTATGTTATTTAACGTTAAAACAAAACTTAACATTTTTTCATTTTTCCTAAATAAGTCCAATTTTCAAAATTGTCTATGGTGGCTTATGTTGGTGGCTTATGGTGGTGGCTTATGGTGGTGGCTTATGGTGGCTTATTATGGTGGCTTATGGTGGTGGTTTATGGTGGCTTATGGTGGCTTATGGTGGTGGCTTATGGTGGTGGTTTATGGTGGCTTATGGTGGTGGCTTGTGATGGTGGCTTATGGTGGTGGTTTATGACGGTGGCTTATGGTGGTGGCTTATAGTGTTGGCATATATTGGTGACTTATTTTTGGTGGTTTACGTTAATACCTTATTTGTAATGGCTTATTTGACAAGTTTTTTTGTCAATGTATTTAGAGGATTTTTCTCTTGGTCTTGGAAAGTATCTCAACCCTTTTTGTTATGGTAGCATAATGCTTACCGCCATGTTTGTAAGCAAAAACAACACACTAAAATTCCAAGAATCCAAAGTACTCTAAGGTTAATGATTGTCTCTCAACTCCTTTCAACGACTAGTCAAAAACATTATATATATTTTTAAAATTTTTCAAAAAAGGTAAATTGGGGAAGTAGGCTATATGTTTAAACTAAAAATCATATCAAATCATATGCTAACTCTAACACCTACGTCTATCCCACTCTCAGTCAAAAAATATAATATTCTTCAAAATTTTTCCAAAACAATATTTGGAAAGTAGGCCATATTTTGAAAACTAATCATCCTATAAAGTCATATATAGACTCAAACCAATGGCTTTTATATCCTTAATCGTAAGAACAAAATATGGAATTTTTTTTTTTTTTCCAAAAATGTTCATTTTAAAACGGGGCTAAATTTTAGAAACTAGGAATTTTACAAAAAAGTTTGTTTAACGTAAATGACAGGTATTTACCCCCACTATCCACAAACCAAGTCCCAAGTCTCTGGGTAAAATACAAAAAGTTCAATTTGGAAAGTATGCGATATTTTGAAAACTAATCATCCTAAAAGTCATATATAGACTCAAACCAATGGCTTTTATGTCCTTAATTGGTAGAACAAAACTTGACATTTTTTTCAGTTTTTCCAAAAAAGTCCAATTTTCAAAATTGTCTATATTTAGGGAACTACGAATTTCACAAAAAAGTTTGTTTAACGTAAATGAAAGGTCTTTACCCCCTCTACCCCAAAAATAAATTTCAGGTGCCTAGGACAAAAACTGTGCAGTAGTGTGTTTGTGAGAGTTCTACAGCCTCCTCCTCCTCACCCTCCTCACAAGATGGCGGCCGTAGCTTAACGTAACCTAGCCTAACCTAACAAGATGGCGGCCGTAGCTTAACTTAACTTAGCCTAACCTAACAAGATGGCGGCCGTAGCCTAACCTAACCTAACCTGACCTACGAGGTGTGATCAAAAAGTTCCAAAAAGGTGGCTGCGACTTAACCTAACCTAGCCTACCCTAACCTAACCTACAAGGTGTGATCAAAAAGTTTCAAAATGGCGGCCGTAGCTTCACTTAATCTAACCTAACTTAACCTAAACCTACGAGGTGCAATCAAAAATTTTTCAAAATCATCTTCATAGCTTAACTGAACCTAGCCTTACCTAACCTAACCTAAACCTACGAGGTGTGATCATAAAGTCCCAAGATGGCGGTCGTAGCTTAACTCAACCTAACCTAACCCTACGAGGTGTGATCAAAAAGTTCCAAAATGGCTGCCGTAGCTTAACTGATTGATCCCTGTTGATTGACCCCTTTTGATTGATCTCTGTTGATGTATCCCTTTGGACTGGTCCCTGTTGACTAGCCCCCTTTGGACGGGTCCTTTTTGAAGGGAGTCATTTTTTTACGGGTCCCGGAGGACGGGTCCTTATTGACGGGTCCCTGTGGCGGGTCCCCTTTGACATAATTTGGATAAAATGCAAGGGCCAGTCCATAGGGATCAGTCCAAAGGACCCGCCCACAGGGACCCGTCAACAAGGACCCGTCCTCCGGGACCCGTAAAAAAATGACTCCCTTCAAAAAGGACCCGTCCAAAGGGGGCTAGTCAACAGGGACCAGTCCAAAGGGATACATCAACAGAGATCAATCAAAAGGGGTCAATCAACAGGGATCAATCAGTTAAGCTACGGCAGCCATTTTGGAACTTTTTGAATCACACCTCGTAGGGTTAGGTTAGGTTGAGTTAAGCTACGACCGCCATCTTGGGACTTTATGATCACACCTCGTAGGTTTAGGTTAGGTTAGGTTAGGCTAGGTTCAGTCAAGCTATGACCACTATTTTGAAAAATTTTTGATCGCACCTCGTAGGTTTAGGTTAAGTTAGGTTAGATTAAGTAAAGCTACGCTCACCATTTTGAAACTTTTTGATCACACCTTGTAGGTTAGGTTAGGTTAGGCTAGGTTAGGTTAAGTCGCAGCCACCTTTTTGGAACTTTTTGATCACACCTCGTAGGTCAGGTTAGGTTGGGCTACGGCCGCCATCTTGTTAGGTTAGGCTAGGTTAAGTTAAGCTACGGCCGCCATCTTGTTAGGTTAGGCTAGGTTAAGTTAAGCTACGGCCGCCATCTTGTGAGGAGAGTGAGGAGGAGGAGGCTGTAGAACTCGCACAAACACACTACTGCACAGTTTTTGTCCTAGGCACCTGAAATTTATTTTTGGGGTAGAGGGAGTAAAGACCTTTCATTTACGTTAAACAAACTTTTTTGTGAAATTCTTAGTTCCCTAAATATAGACAATTTTGAAAATTGGACTTTTTGGAAACACTGAAAAAATGTCATGTTTTGTTCTACCAATTAAGGACATAAAAGCCATTGGTTTGAGTCTATATATGACTTTTTAGGATGATTAGTTTTCAAAATATCGCATACTTTCCAAATTGAACTTTTTGGATTTTACCCAGAGACTTGGGACTTGGTTTGTGGATAGTGGGGGTAAATACCTGTCATTTACGTTAAACAAACTTTTTTGTAAAATTCCTAGTTTCTAAAATCTAGCCCCGTTTTAAAATGAACATTTTTGGAAAAAAAATTAAAAATTCCATATTTTGTTCTTACGATTAAGGATATAAAAGCCATTGGTTTGAGTCTATATATGACTTTATAGGATGATTAGTTTTCAAAATATGGCCTACTTTCCAAATATTGTTTTGGAAAAATTTTGAAGAATATTATATTTTTTGACTGAGAGTGGGATAGACGTAGATGTTAGAGTTAGCATATGATTTGAAATGATTTTTAGTTTAAAGATACTTCCTCAATTTACCTTTTTTGAAAAATTTTAAATATATATATAATGTTTTTGACTAGTCGTTGAAAGGAGTTGAGAGACAATCATTATCCTTAGAGTACTTTGAATTCTTGGAATTTTAGTGTGTTGTTTTTGCTTACAAACATGGCGGTAAGCATTATGCTACCATAACAAAAAGGGTTGAGATACTTTCCAAGACCAAGAGAAAAATCCTCTAAATACATTGACAAAAATAACTTGTCAAATAAGCCATTACAAATAAGGTATTAACGTAAACCACCAAAAATAAGTCACCAACATATGCCACCACTATAAGCCACCACCATAAGCCATCATCATAAACCACCACCATAAGCCACCATCATAAGCCACCACCATAAGCCACCATAAACCACCACCATAAGCCACCACCATAAGCCACCATAAGCCACCATAAACCACCACAATAAGCCACCACCATAAGCCACCATGAGCCACCATAATAAGCCACCATAAGCCACCATAGACAATTTTGAAAATTGGACTTTTTTAGGAAAAATTAAAAAATGTTAAGTTTTGTTTTAACGTTAAATAACTTAAAGAACATTTGTTTGAGTCTATATATGACTTTTTAGAATGATACGTTTAAAAATATCGCCTACTTCACAATTAAAACATTTTTGGATGTTGTCCCAGAGATCTGGGACTTGGCTTGTTGGTAGAAGTGGTAAATACCTGTCATTTATGTCAAACACACTTTTTTGTAAAATTCCTAGTTTCCAATATATACCCCCTTTTTCAAAATGATCATTTTTGGAAAAAATGTCAATAATTCCATATTTTGTTCTAACGATTAAGGATATAAAACCCATTGGTTTGAGTCTATATATGACTTTATAGGATGAGTAGTTTACAAAATATAGCCTACTTTCCAAATATTTTTAGAAATATTTAAAAAAAAATATAATATTTTTCGACTAAGAATGGAATAAACGTAGGTGTTAGAGCTAACATATGATTTTATATGATTTTTTTAGTTTAAACATATAGTCTACTTTCCCCATTCACCTTTTTTGCAAAAAAAAAAACAAGATGTTCAGTAAAGAACATATAGCCTACTTTCTCCTAAATGCATGGGTATTGTTATAACTCCTTGTCCTTTTCAAGGGGTATGATTGAATGTTGGTTGTAGTAGCTTGTTGAAATACAACGTGCTATAGGGATATTAAACATGAATATGAGGTGCCCTTAGCTAGTGCTACCTCTGTACCAAATTTCGTTCAATTCAGTTTCACCGTGTTTGAATTGATATGGGGAATCAATTTGCACACATACTTGGCCACCATCTGCAAACTATTGGGCTGATGTTCTTGCAGTTTGGTCAGAATATGTTTCCCACATAAAGATATGGTGTTGCAAAATTTGGTAGAGACTAGATTATTAGGTTGGTCGTAATTACATTTTAGCTCTTAACATTTGGGTGGCCGCGATTACGTTTCTGTCAAGATAGCGGTGATATAAAACATGACACTGAGATGCCCTTTGCTAGTGCTATCTCTGTACCAAATTTCGTTCCATTCCGTTTCACCGTGTTTGAATTAACAGGGGGAATCGATTCTGACACAAAGATGGCCGCCATCCGCAAACTATTAGGCGAATGACCTATTAGATTGGTCAAAGGATGCTCCCTCCATAAGGGAAGCAGTTGCAAAATTTGGTAGAGATCGGATGATTAGGTTAATCGTAATTTGATTTAAGCTTTGAACATTCGTGTGGCCGCCATTACGTTTCAGTCAAGATGGCGGCGATATAAAACATGACACTGAGGTGCCCTTTGCTAGTGCTACCTCTGTACCAAATTTCGTTCCATTCGGTTCCACCGTGTTCGAATTAATAGGGGGCATCAATTTTGACATAAAGATGGCCGCCATCCGCAAACTATTAGGCGAATGACCTATCAGATTGGTCACAGGATGCTCCCTCAATAAAGGTATGTATTTGCAAAATTTGGTAGAGATCGGATGATTAGGTTAATCGTAATTTGATTTAAGCTTTGAACATTCGTGTGGCCGCCATTACGTTTCAGTCAAGACGGCGGCGATATAAAACATGACACTAAGGTGCCCTTTGCTAGTGCTACCTCTGTACCAAATTTGGTTCCATTCGGTTCGATCGTGTTCGAATTAATAGGGGGAATCAATTTCGACATAAAGATGGCCGCCATCCGCAAACAATTAGGCTAATAACCTATTAGATTGGTCATAGGATGCTCCCTCCATAAAGGTATGTTGTTGCAATGTTTGGTAGAGATCGGATGGTTATGTTAGTCGTAATTTTACTTAAGCTTTGAACATTTGTGTGGCCACCATTGCGTTTCTGTCAATATGGCGGCGATATAAAACATGACACTGAGATGCCCTTTGCTAGGGCTACCTCTGTACCAAATTTCGTTCCATTTGGTTTCACCGTGTTTGAATTAATAGGGGGAATTGATTTTCACATAAAGATGGCCGCCATCCGCAAACTGTTAGGCTAATGACCTATTAGTTTGGTCAAAGGATGCTTCCTCTATAAAGGTATATTGTTGCAAAATTTGGTAGAGATCGGATGATTAGGTTATTCGTAATTTGATTTAAGCTTTGAACATTTGTGTGGCCGCCATTACGTTTCCGTCAAGACGGCGGCGATATAAAATATGACACTGAGGTGCCTTTTGTTAGTACTACCTCTGTACCAAATTTCGTTCCATTCGGTTGCACCGTGTTCGAATTAATAGGGGGAATCGATTTTCACACAAAGATGGCCGCCATCCGCAAACTATTCCGCTGATGACCGATTAGTTTGGTCGAAGGATGCTCCCCCCATAAAGGTATGTTGTTGCAAAATTTGGAAGAGATCGTATGATTAGGTTAGTCGTAATTTGATTTAAGCTTTGAACATTTGTGTGGCCGCCATTACGTTTCCGTCAAGATGGCGGCGATATAAAACATGACACTGAGGTGCCTTTTGATAGTACTACCTCTGTACCAAATTTCGTTCCATTCGGTTGCACCGTGTTCGAATTAATAGGGGAATCGATTCTCACACAAAGATGGCCGCCATCCGCAAACTATTATGCTGATGACCTATTAAATTGGTCAAAGAATGCTCCCTCCATAAAGGTATGTTGTTGCAAAGTTTGATAGAGATCGGATGGTTATGTTAGTCGTAATTTAACTTAAGCTTTGAACATTTGTGTGGCCGCCATTACGTTTCTGTCCATATGGCTGCGATATAAAACATGGAATTGAGATGCCCATTGCTAGTGCTACCTCTGTACCAAATTTCGTTCCATTCGGTTTCACCGTGTTTGAATTAATAGGGGGAATTGATTTTCACACAAAGATGGCCGCCATCCGCAAATTATTAGGCTAATGACCTATTCGTTTGGTCAAGGGATGCTTCCTCTATAAAGGTATGTTGTTGCAAAATTTGGTAGAGATCGGATGATTAGGTTAGTCGTAATTTGATTTTAGCTTTGAACATTTGTGTGGCCGCCATTACGTTTCCGTCAAGATGGCGGCGATATAAAACATGACACTGAGGTGCCTTTTGTTAGCACTACCTCTGTACCAAATTTCGTTCCATTCGGTTGCACCGTGTTCGAATTAATAGGGCCAATCGATTTTCACACAAAGATGGCCGCCATCCGCAAACTATTACCCTGATGACCTATTGGTTTGGTCAAAGGATGCTCCCCCCATAAAGGTATGATGTTGCAAAATTTGGTAGAGATCGGATGATTAGGTTAGTCGTAATTTGATTTGAACTTTGAACATTTGTGTGGCCGCCATTACGTTTCCGTCAAGATGGCGGCGATATAAAACATGACACTGAGGTGTCCTTTGCTAGTGCTACCTTTGTACCAAATTTCGTTCAATTCGCATTCACCGTGTTCGAATTGATAGGGGGGGGACAGACATTCAGAGTACACACACTCACACACACACAGATACACACACACATACACAGATACACACACTCACAGACTCGAACACACATACACACACACACACACACAGACTCACACACACACACATACACACACACAGACAGACACACTTTTTTCGCCCTGTGTTGATCTCATAAGTCTACTTTAATTTTTTGCAAAAATCGAAAGTAGGCTAATAATAATGTTCTTGACTTGGCACTTTAGTCATCTTAGACACCTTAGAGTACTTAAGTGTTTTTTTTTGAAAGTTTAGTGTGTTGTTGTTGCTTACAAACATGGCAGTAAGCATTATGTTGTGATAAAATGGACTGATATACTTTCCAAGACCAAGAGAAAAATCCACTAAATGCATTGACAAAAATTACTTGTCAAATAAGTCAATACAAAATGCTCAACATAAGACCCCACACATAAACTAATGCATAAGCTAATTTGTAAAAATGTTAAACACTTGCATGGTATTACATTTTTAGTAATGCATGCGAAACATGGACTCACTTGGCTGTTGTATGAAAAGGACTAGTCAACAATGGGCACTGCTTGCACATTTTTAATTACTACCCACCTTTCTCCACTCCTAATGCAAAATGAACATGTAAAACACAAATTGGAAAAAAATCCTTGTTTCCATATTGACAAATAGAAAAAAAATACATTAAACTGAAATTTTAAAAACTGTAAATGGGAATTTGGTAAATTGACAAATGTGAAAACAACAAATTGGAAAATCCATGTTTCTATATCATGAAATTGAAAAACTTCAAACTGAAATTTTAAGAACTGTAAATGGGAAATTGTGAAATTAATAAATGAGTAAACAACAAAATGCAAAATCCATGTTTCCATATTATGAAATTCAAAAAACTAAAAACTGACATTTAAAAAAACTGAAAATGGGAAATTGGAAAATTGACATATGTGTAAACAACAAAATGAAAAAATATCCGGTTGGGATAGTGATCATGTTGTACAGTAACCTATAAGACTAGCATAAGGATAGTTGCATGACATGTAAAACACAAATTGTAAACAATCCATGTTTCCTTATTGACAAATAGAAAAAAGAACATTAAAATGAAATTTAAAAAACTGTAAATGTTAATTTGGTAAATTGACAAATGTGAAAACAACAAATTGGAAAATCCATGTTTCTATATCATGAAATTTTGAAATTAATAAATGTGTAAACAACAAAATGCAAAATCCATGTTTCCATATTATGAAATTGAAAAAACTAAAAACTGACATTTAGAAAAACTGAAAATGGGAAATTGGAAAATTGACATATGTGTAAACAACAAAATGAAAAAAATATCCGGTTGGGATAGTGATCATGTTGTACAGTAACCTGTAAGACTAGCATAACGATAGTTGCATGTACCTGATATATTTTGTGTATGTGCATTAGCCTTTGGATTAGCTTAAGTTAGGTTTTGGTAAAGTTAGGTTTAATGAGGTTAGGTATGTCACCTTGTAGTTTACTCTTTTAGGAAAATGTTAAAAAGTAAAATCTAAAAAATCAAAAAATCTTTAATTTAAAAATGTAAAAACTATAAAAAATAAAAAATATGTAAAATTAAAACAAATCTAAAATCTAAAATGTTAAAATGTAAAATGTTAACATGTAAAATCTAAAATCTTAAAATGAGGTTTCTGCGGGTTATGACAACACATTTATGATTTAGTCCATGTTGATGGGTGTTATCCAATTACTACTGACTTTGCATGATCATCACCCATTGTCTTGATCAACACCTTGGGTTTCAAATTACTGCAGCGTTAGTCATAGCAATAGAACTGTGCGTTCTCTGCCATGTCAGCAACATGACACCGGAAGGAACACCTGTGTAATATCCAATGACTGCTAACTTTGTATAATCATCACCCATTGTCTTAATGAACACGTGGGGGTTGCAAATTACTGCAGAGTTAGTCATAGCAACAGAACTGTGTGCTCTCTGCCATGTCTGTAATATTACACAGGATATAACAAGACGTCTTACTGTACATACCATCTCCTCAGTTTTAACATCTTAAGGACAAGTATTATTCTCTTTCAACTACAAATGACTCGTTAGAACACATCCATCCACCAAGTTAGGTCCCCTTGACCTGCTCTCAAATGGCATGTGCCTCGTGTACTAGGGTGTATGCATTAGCCCTAACCTAACGTTACATACGAACTAAACAGAATGTGAGTTGTTAGCTCTTATCATGCACGTGTACAGGTGAACACTTGTGTGTTAGGTCATATTACACATGCACTTGCATTTTCTCACGTAAGTGCATTTCTCTGTTCCACACGATACAAATTTGATTGCTGGATTGTATCCTGCACTGTTTATGCGATATAGCTTTGCTAGGTAGTTCTCTACATATAGCAATTTTACCACTGCTCTACCTACGCCTTTTTCTCTTTTGGCTTTCTTACAGTCTAGTGTGTGATAGACAGCATTAACTGTATATCAAACCCAGTTCACCTTTGTATTTGTAATCCAAGTAATAATTTGAAAAAGACACAAATGTAATCAGTTTTAAACGTTATCTCTGATTTGTTTTGTTTAATATGTTTATGACATGCATATTAACCTGAAATCGAACCCCTAGTGAAAAGGCTAACAGCTTAACCACTGCACCACCATGCCCATGTTTCTTAGTTCGACTCGTTCTAGGCTTCAGACCTGGAAATCGAGTTAAGACCACCAGTACAAGAGCTGAAAGTGCTTACCACTGCAACACAACACAAAAAAATGGATAGCAGGTAACATTAGACAACCGGAAATGATTATATTTCTGTTAGCAATGCATTTCGTCATCAGCCTACTGTCTGAGCACTGACAGCAACACAGTTTAGTTTAGAACAAGCGAGTGTGTGTGTGTATAGATTATTTGCCTCAAGTATTTAAAGCTTGTTGTGTGTAGCGACCATTTTGTCTCGGTAACCACTGAGCATTTTTGTGTTTTAGCTATCATCTTTAACCAATCAATTAAAGATAGTCTACTCTTAATTCTTGATAAATCACAGTTTGCATACACCGTTTCTCATTTATTAACCCATACCTGCAACCTATACTCTCTCTATACTGCAGTTTGATCTGAAAACAAGTTTCAATGGTAAAAGACTTGTCAGTCACCATACATGTAGCCTACACTAATTCTTTCTCTACCTAGTTATGTTTCATCACGCATGGTAAACATCTCACATGTTCGTATCCGATTATTAGTTTATAAAATCTCAGGTCGATGACCTTGATGTATTGGGTATTTTGGGTAAATTCATTGGCCATGGGAAAGGGTTGACCATTCTAAGTCCTATTTCACCTCACATGTTGATATTCGATTATTAGTTTATAAAATCTTAGGTCAATGACCTTGCTGTTTTTGGATTTTTGGGGTAAATTCATTGGTTATGGGAAAGAGTTAACCATTCTAAGTCCTATGACACCTCACTTGACCCTCTCCGATGATTAGTTTATAAAATCATAGGTCAATGACAATGCTGTATTAGATCGTTTGGGTAAATTCGTTGGTCATGGAAATGGTTTGACCAACCTGAGTCCCATGACACCTCACTTGACCCTCTCTGATTATTAGTTAGCGAGATATTAACAAAAGTGTAGTTAGGTCCTTTTGACAAAAAAATAAATAATACATTCAAAAACAGAATGTCACCTCAAGTCCCAACGACCTCTCATACAAGTCCCTAGCCTTATTGGTTCATGAAATATTAAAAACGCTAATGACTTATTAGTTTTGGATCTTTTGGTAATTTAAAAAAAAACTCATCTATAAATCATTATTCAAAAACCCCGCCCGCTTAC
This sequence comes from Meconema thalassinum, assembly GCA_946902985.2. Taxonomy (NCBI): domain Eukaryota; kingdom Metazoa; phylum Arthropoda; class Insecta; order Orthoptera; family Tettigoniidae; genus Meconema; species Meconema thalassinum. The sequence continues at coordinate 225,407,425 of OX336394.1, forward strand.
AAAAACCGCAAGTGCGCATGCGTAAAAAACAAAAAAACAAACATGTTAATTCATAGTAGCAATCGGCTCTTCACATGCGTTTCATGTGGAACAACGTTTAATTTCATCATAGTATTAGGGACCATGGGCCAGTCCATAGGGACCAGTCCAAAGGGACCGGTCTAAAGGGATTAGTCAAAAAGGACCCGTCAACAAGGACCCGTCCACAGGGGCTCGTCAACAAGGACCCGTCAACAATGACCCGTCCACCGGGTCCCTTCAAAAAGGACCCATTCACAGGGGCCTGCGAGTGCGTACAGGTGAACTTACGATTACGTCAGCAAATCATCTCATCTAGTTCAAATTTAGCCACTACGGCGCGTGCAACACACAGGAAGTGCGTGGGAACATACGATTACGTCAGCGAAACATGAACTCACTTGTCTGTTGTATTAGTATCAGTTTAGTAGTGACTTCAAGCAGCAAAAGACGTTTACTTACACAATCCATCATTATGGTAAGCATTTTTTAGCCTACTTTTGATTTTTGCAAAAAATGAAAGTAGACTTATGAGATCAACACAGGGCGAAAAAAGTGTGTCTGTCTGTGTGTGTGTGTGTATGTGTGTGTGTGAGTCTGTGTGTGTGTCTGTGTGTATGTGTGTGTGTCTGTGTGTGTGTGAGTGTGTGTACTCTGAATGTCTGTCCCCCCCTATCAATTCGAACACGGTGAATGCGAATTGAACGAAATTTGGTACAAAGGTAGCACTAGCAAAGGACACCACAGTGTCATGTTTTATATCGCCGCCATCTTTACTAAAACTGAATGGCTGCCACTCAAACGTTCAAAACGTAAAATCAAATAACGACTCACCAAATCATCCGATCTCTACCAAATTTGGTAACAACATACCTTCCTATAGGATGCGTCTTGTGACCAAACTACAAGGTCGTCCGCCATACCATTTCAGGATGGCGGCCGTGAGAATTATGCAAACTTTATAATCCATATCATGGGACCCACCAGTTCCGATTATCGAGCCGAGAATCGTTTTAACTGTTCTAAAGGAAGAGGCACGTTCGAAATTAAAAGTTTATTTTGTAATACTATAGTGCAGACGTGATTTTAAAAAGCTGAGCTGATTCACTAATAAGACAAGATGGCAGCGGATATCTTGTGCCTGACTTATATTTCACTAATTTGAGTATTGCATGCAATATAGCGTACTGTACAAAATAAATAAACTTTGTATGAAATGCTTTATATATAAATAATATACTCCAGTGATGAAATCGTTTAGTATAAATCATTATTTGCTAACAAGTTCTATGTAAGTCATTTTATATAGAACGATATTCGTTGACACAATTAGCTCAGTGGTAGAGCGTCAGCCTATCGCTCAAATGCCTATGGTTCAAACCCGATCAGAGCTAGGTTTTTTGCTTGAAATGTTATATGTTTATTGTTTTGTAATGACTCAGATGTTTTAAAATTAAGCGTTATATTGTGCATATTATGGTGTAAAATATATATTTAATTAAAACATAATTCGCCAGCAGATTTACTCGAGACATCTAGCTGCCAAAAAGGTAACTAGATTAACTTCCAGATTTTATTGAAAAGTTTCTTCTTCTGGCCGCTAGAATGCACTCGCTCTGTTAGGACACGGCCGACTGAATACGAGCTGCGCATTCAGTCGGCCGTGGTTAGGATTATATTGTTCGATATTTCACCACTAGATTGTACGACTAGTCTACGAGGGGCTCCATTGATTACTACACCATTGGCATTCTATGCGCATCGAATTTGAAGAATGACAAGATGATACTACGATACATTTTTACTTTTTATTTTAAAGGGTTTATAACAGCCTATTTTGCGTTACTTGAAAATGTTATTTGAAGTAAAGAACAAAACGATTTCACATAGTAGGTGTTAGTTCAGGTTATTAATTACTACTTTTATTTGAGGCAAATAGCAATCGAAAATATCCACATAGTTTGTATACACACGTCTCTGTAGGGTCATGGAAAGATTTGTTAATTCAATTAGGGTTGTGAAAGCCATGCACAACCAGACGTGTAAAGACATGCCTCAACTCAAAGTTGGATGTTGCCCACGGCAGGTCGTATATGTAATAATAATAATAATAATAATGTTATTGGTTTTACATCCCTTTTAACTACTGCTGCTTTTAGAGACACCGGGGTGCCGGAATTTTGGCCCGAAGGGGATCTTTAACGTGCCAGTAAATGTACTGACACGGCTCCCTCGCATTTGTGCACCCTCAAATGCCAGCTGACTGCGCCAGGATACGAACCTGCAACCTAGGGCCCAGCAAGCGAGAACGTTACCGCTGAGCCACGCAGCCAGTCCGGTCGATTATGTCTCCAGATCCATAACATTCTTGATATACTTCTTATCTTTCTTTCTTCAATGATGGTAGCAGTTTTTATCTAGGTTGTGGCGTTTGGTAGAGGTAAATCGTTTCTAAGGTCTTCAACAAAGAATAGTTCTATTATACTCTTTGATAATAACGAGTTATAACTATACTCATACATTTAGGAGAAAGTAGGCTATATGTTCTTTACTGAACATCTTGTTTCTTATCATTATGGAAATCTCCTAATTAGAATAAAATGTTATAGTGGTTCTGGTCACTTATAGCTAAACTGTAATAGATATGATTTTTTTTGCTTTCTTTATAGGCTACTACAATAAATATTCACAATGCTATGGGGGCAGAACTGTTGATTAGAGAGAAAAAAGCTCACTGAATTAACAATGCATACTCTTTTCCGTATCATTAACATTCAAAAAGTGGACACAATGTATGGTGAACGTGTATTATGAGTTAGTGAAAATTTTCAGACATTCCTTTCTACACGTTTTAATGATACGGTATATGTCAGAAAAGTGTGCTCGAGGATCTAAATCGTGGTGGACATTCGATATATCTAATTTATGAGGGTATAAAAAACAATAAATGTATTGTACATTCTGACTTTGAAGTTAGGTTAGGTTAGGTTAGGTTAGGTAAGGTGGGATCTGGTTAGGTTAGGTAAGGTTAGGTTAGGTTAGGTTAGGTTAGGTTAGGTGAAGTTAGGTTAGGCAGAATGGCTGCGGTATGAATCAAAAGCCAGCTCCTGTCAGTTTTGCCTCACAAGGTTGAGTGTACCCTATTCCAACCCTCAGCCTAGAATTAAATTTCTTGACAGAGCCAGGACTCGAACCCGAGCCTCCACAGTAACAGCTAAAAATGCTAGCCACTACACCATAAAGTGGGGCAATATAAGGCTGGTCTTGATTGTACATGATCAATCAATAATTACCTAATAATAATAATAAATAATAATAATAAATATTCCATTTAGCAACTACATAGCCGACCTCTCCCTGGGTTCTCTTACATGCCTACATCGTATGACATGCGTGTCTTAATTTTTGCCAACTTTCAAAAATCACTTATCACGACCAAGAGCGAACCTGCAAGCTTGGGGTTAGTAGTCCGACACGATAACCACTCACCCACCGTGGCAAGCTATCAATCAATAATTACCTAATAAAATTAATAATAATAATACATATTCCATTTAGTAACTACACGGCCGACATCCCCCTGTGGCAGCGCGGCGGCCATCTTGCCCATTAGCCCCTGCCCCAGCTATGACTGACCTCTCCATAAGAATAACATAGGGCAGTTGCGCGCGGCGGATATCTTTCCCATTAGCCCCTGCCCCAGCTCCGGCCTTTATAACCTACTGTGGGAGATGTATTAATGATAGAGATATTATGTCGCGGACTTTTTTTTTGTAGAAGTTACAATGCTGAACAATTCTTACACTGTATACAGAAACCTTGCTCGAGAAATCCCTTACAGAATGGTGAACACCGCATCAAAATCCATCCAGTGGTTCTCGAGATTGTTTTATACTATGTAGAGATGTAGAAGCACCCTCCACGCTTGTAATCAACTTCAGTTCAACTAGTTTACTTACTTGGCGCGTTAGTAGTACTCATTCAAGACGGCCTTATCGCATTCATTCATTCAATTGGGGGTGTGTACCTCAGTGGCAAATTAGGTATACATAGTGAGACCGCTTGATCTCATGCTGGTGATGATTTTTATTGGTAACATAAGAATACTCCAACTGAGAAACACTGAACGCACTCCGGAAGCTTGTATCATCTTCAGGAGAACTTTTGACTTCGTTTGCAAGAGTAAAATAATTAATCATGATCGCAGATTTTTATCTACGATGTGCATCTTTGAGAAATATTATAATTGGTAATTCTGCATTATTAGCCACGTCAATATGATACTAATATTGGTAATTTATGGTATTTGCATCGCAGAAACGCGAGGAAGAAGGAAGTAAAGGCTAAATGACTTCGGCAGTATTCGAAGCCGGAACACGCCATGCAAAGAGGAAGGACAATCCCATGTGCGTTTGAGTCGCATGGATGTGTACGTTACTAAGTCCGGTCGAGTGACCGATGAACATTTTGTTGGTGAAAAGACTAAAGAAGTCGTATCTAAGGATTGACCAAGCATCCTACGTTGTATCAGCACCGCAGTGCTTGTGAAATTGTTTCTACAGAATTATAATCACGATAAAGTGATATTTTCAAAGTACGAGCGATTTAGTGATTTTTCCTGTACGTCTCGTATATGTGCAACGCGACACCACATGGTGGAATGTGGGTCGCAAAAATTTCCAGCAAAGTGAAAATTATAGTGCTATTTAAGAGCATTGTGTGCTGTGGAAATTGTTAAGGCTAGAGAAATACGCCGTGTCTAGGCGGATCTCATTTAAATATTCAAAGTGATTGTACTAATAACGTGCTATTAGAATCAGTGAAAGATAGCTTCAGTGAAGCAGGCACATGGCCATTTCTATTATATAAAGCCTGTACCGTTTAAAGCCAGTGTTGCTAAATCAATCATCAGCAATGTTAAAACGGTGTTTTTCAACCTATTTCATTACTTCAACGAGAACGTCAAAATGTTTGACGGTGACGACATTCTGATTTACGCCTGTACCACGAGGAACGAGATGATGCCGTAAATATCCCAATGGAGGAGCCATTGACCACCTAACATCAGCAATATGGAAGCCGACACTAGAATTGCGCAAACCATGGCCGAGGAAATATTATTACCACCTGGGAACAGAAGGATTGATCCATGAATTTGCAGCCTGTGATGTTTCTCCGTGAGAAACATGCTGCCGTGAGTTTACGTTAATTTCTACTTGTATTTGGTTCTGGTCTCGGGGGTGGATTAGTTGTAGTCAACCGTTATATAACAGTCATTTAGGTAGGTCTTGTATTTTTGTAGATGCCGCTGACGGAATACTTTCATTTCCATAAGCTTCCGCATTTTTGGCAGGTAGCTTATGCCTTGGAGTTAGACACCTCAGAAGGGTGCAAATATGTGTCATAATTTTGTATAGTCCTTAGAATGGACATCAGCTGAGAAGGAGCAATGTTTTATCTGATTTAACCAGCTCAAAGTAAGATTATTTTCTTTGATAACTTTGAGGCCCCTTTTATTGAAGGAATAAATACGCCACTGTCGGTCGTATCATTTCGATGTCGTAGAGGTTACGCATCTACCATTTTTGTAAAATACATTTTTAAGGTCTCAGAACCTTGATTCAAGGTGAATCAATTTAGAGAATGGGAGTGACTATAGTTAAAGCACTTGTAACGGACCATTCAACATTAAATTGTATCAGTTGCAATAATAAGCCAGGAGAATGGCGTTTGTAAGAACATTTAATTACGTTGAGTGCATTGCGCACGTTCTTTTGTGAACAATTCTTTTCTTTGTGACAGTGGAGTATCTTTTCAATCTCTTTGAAAAGTGACATATCTTTCTTTTCGTATGCTTTGCCAAGCTGCGAGGCAGGTAATGTTTAGACCTCATTTTCCAAGGCAAGTTTCGAAGCCTTGTTATCCCAATGATAATGACATTGTATTATAGTGTGCACAAAGTGAAATTTGAGTGCATTACAACAGTTTATTCTACATGTTGATAGACTTGGACACGCAGTGAAGCGTGCAAGTAACACTTGAGTTCCGATAGGGTGACAGCTTTCGACGCTCAAGGATATCTGCTTTCACCTGCAGAGCAGCAGATCTCTCAAGCGGGACAGTTGACGCATGACCACAAACTTTGTTTCTGCTAGACAGATTTTTTTATCGAGCCGTTCATAGAACTCTGTCAAAAATGTACAATTTCATCATTGTTATTGCTAAGTGTTTAAGAAGTTGCATTCCCACTATTTAATTAAATTCGCAAATGTTGTAAGCGAATAGACATGGTATTTGTATACTATCAGAGTATTCCTTAATGAATGGAGCCACGCTTTTGCTATTTTGGATGGCTTATTTTCTCACTTAAGGTGACAGATTGTTTCCGTGTTTTGACACGTTGATTTATTGCGGTGGTTTCCAGTTCAGATTTTATACCAGCAGACTCATGGAGATGACTGCTAAGGTGAATTCTTGCGTGATCCCGTGGAGGACACGTTTAGATATTTGGGAATGGTATTTAGATGGAACTTTACTTGTCCATCTGGGGATGAGTTATTGTGGACTAAATCATATCTTTATGATATTGGAGCCGCTTAGTGCTCAATGTCGCCATGATTATTCGAATCGTGCATCTTGTAAGGAACTGTAAAAGACTTTCGATTAGGAATTATAACTTGTGTTATTGTTGACAAACAGGGGCCACGTGCATTCTGTTGTGTTTAGTTTTCAGTCCATTAGCCTTGAATTTTTGGTCATTCAATAATACTCTTAAACAATGATAGTAATAATCAGAAACCTAAATCATGAACTATAATTTTCATTAAATCGACGTGGGTTAAAACTTCATTTAAATCTTAATCAATTGTTTAACTTTGACCATGACTGTTTTCATTTTGGACCAATGCAACGTGCTTGAGATAAAATATCCCTAGGAGGGGAATTCTAGAGAAATACGTGGTTAAACTTGACAGGAATCAGTTGCTGACCTAAGGGTAGTCAACTAGTGGATGGTGTACCACATGTTCATTTTGACATGCTTCAAAAGCATGCCTCGTCTGAATTCGCATACACTTTAGATGACGGATGGAACAAACAGTCTCCATTTCGAAGTAGGCAGGGTAATAAGAAGAATTATTGTGTGTTCTGAATTTATTTCAGAGTATTTTCCCTATGTGAACCCTACTGTTATTTTTTTGTAGTGTTGTTGTATCACTATTTTGTTATGAGTATGATTGTAATGAAATGACTGTTATTCTAGTTTTGTTTAATTTATACATGGACATTTGGATCCGATGTTGCTGTAATTCAAACATAAACAGTTAGATTTTTGCAGCCATATGTGACTAGTTATTTATGGCACGATGATTCTTTCTAGAACATCGTTACCTTTTCTATTGTAATTTCAATTAGGGTTTTGTACCGTTTTGCCCAACTTTGTAATTAGAGCTGATCGTGAGGGTTTAATTTTATAGTTTAGGGGTTAGTTTTTTTCTTTGTTTGTTTTTGATTAGATAGCGGATTAGCCGATTTTATGCCCTCGGATCCTAGGCTAGGGGTTGGATTTTATAAATAAACAATTCCAACGATCTTTACTTAAGACTGGACTACTTTCTTTCGTAGCTTGTTTTTTTTGTGGGAGTGTATTACCAGGATGTCTATGACTTTGCAAATCATGATGGGAACCTGATCCTTGGGACAGGGGAGTCTCACAGCCGGTGAGCCCTTTTGGTATTCACTCCAATCCTCTTCGTTGGTATGTGTTCGGAGGAAGAGGTCATCTGGGAGGCCATACACGGTTGGTGGTGACAAGATGATCTCCTCAAACGGGCACAATAGCAAGTAAATCATTATTATTCATAACAATTCAATAAAATTACAGATCTGTTCAAATTATTTGATTTCAGCACTTGTTATTAAATCTTCCTTCAGCCAGCAGAGCATTAAAAACTGCAACATTATGTAAAGTAATGCCTTTGTTTTTCTCCAATCTCCACAAAAAGTCCGATTTTACTGTGCACGGCGCTAAATGATGGAAGGAATCAACGATTTAATTGTATTGTATAATAATATTTCGAAATTAGCGATGAGAAATAGCTGAACTTAAGGGCAGATGACCTCGCTGTTCCGCTACTTAAAAACAATAACTAACTGGCTAAACTCCCTCGCAACTCCATATAACAATATATTGCACCAACAAATACCATAACCACAAATTTTCATAGTTGTCATACTCTGTTACTTTTAGTCACAAAGTAGCGAGTAACTTTCCCTTTAAAACAAAACATGATGATGATAATTGTTGTTTTAAGGGGCCTAACATCTAGGTTATCGGCCCCTAATGGTTTGGGTGATCGTGAAGATGATAATGAAATGTAAACTATAATTAAAACTAACTACTAACTTATATACTAGAAGAAGAAATGGAAAACAAAAGGAGAATAAGACAAATAAAGGACAGGAGGAAAAGAATGTGGATTGAGAGACTTGGAAGGAAGGAGAGCCATGAAAGGCAGATAGGAAAGTAAAAGAGGAGCGGGTCCGCCCCAGAGGTAATGGATAAAAGGGGGAAAACCGGACCCAGCTCAGGAATCCCTTGGGGTTGCCAACTCCCGAACTCTCCAGCCGTGAGTCCCTGAGGGTGTAGCAATATCTAGGGTGTACCAGAAGTGGTAGGGCTACATACACCCTGCCTCCTTGAGGGCCTTGAGCACAAGGCAGGAAGTAACAGGAAAAGAAAAAGAAGGTTGACCCCTCGCAGAAGGAGGTTATCAGAAAAGATGAGACAAGGTGGGAAAGGAAGAGACTCCCTAGGCCTCAGATGCCCTAATACCGTCGGGGTCGGAAGAGAAAGAGAGTTGACCAAGTGAGGTCGACAGGAAAGAAGACGGAGAGGAGCCCCGCACAAGTAGGTGGAAGCAATGCCGGTCCCAGCTGGGGCCCCATGGTCTCCAACCCACGTCCCACTAGATGTGAGCCCCTGGGGGATAAAACACAAAAGCTGAAGGTTGAAGTAGCGTTGCCAACATATTGGATGAATCCATAAACCGAGTGAGAACTTTTATTGCGCATTAGAAAATTCCCTTCCATAATCAGCCAAGTTGATACATGTTTTAAAATGGTTGACATTTGAATTTGAGTCTAATAATTTTAACAGATCTGTAAACTGGAGTATTTCCACAAATCGTCAGGCTTTTCTTAAACACGCCTATATTTTGGGGGAAATGCTCTAAGACTGCGGCAGATAGAGAGTTCCAGCTATCAATGGCACGGTTAATGAAATAATAATTACCTTAAAATTTGTAATCTGTGATTGGCCCTTAACTTTGAAAGAATTATCACTCCTACTTATTTAAGTAGGCTTTCCCATATGTTTGCTAAGCTCACCCCATTATGGCTGATTTTTATACGTGTTTTATATAGCGCAGTCTAGAATTCATCCTTCTAGCCTCAAGTGATTCCCACTCATGTTTCCTTACGTGCACACTGCTTCTGGGATTAAAGTCACCGAGCAGAAATACAGCAGCCTTCCATTGTACCAATTGTAACTCATTGGTGACCCTACTTGATATGGATCCTAAACCACCGAGACGTATTCCAGAATAGGTCTTACAAGTGCAAAATATCCTAGTTCATTAGCAAAGGTAGTATTTTTTTTTTCAATACCCTCATTTCAAAATGCGTGTAAGCTTTAGTAACTACACATCCTATAGGCTATGGCTACTCCATTTCTTATTGTTCCTTATATGATCACCTAAATATTTTCATGAATCTTCTTCTACAAGTATCTCCGAGCCAATGTTATATTGCTGTTCGTCAAAGGTTGTTTTGAGAATGAGACATTCACAAGATGCTGCCACTTGTGTGAGGGGACGACGCTGTTGACCGCAGTACAGTAAGTCGCCGGGCACAAAGGTTATCGGGCAAAAATATCATTCAATCATTTAATTCCTGCCGCTCCTTCCGGAGCATAGGACCTTGGCGAAATTTCTCCACGCAGTACGGTTCCTGGCCATTCTCTTCACTTGACTCCAGTTCTTGTCCACCTCTGCAATTTCATTTTCGATCGTCCTCTTCCAGGTCTTCTTAGGTCGACCTCGCTTCCTGGCACCTTGAGGATTCCAGTCTAGCGCCGCCCTCTCAACAGCTCAAGATCTTCATTTGAGATTATGTCCGGCCACCTCACATTCATGATGCGACGCAGACATCTGTTAATGAACACCTGTAGCTGGTTGTTGATCGGTTTTGTGCCTTTCCATGTTTCACAGCCATAGAGAAGAATCGACTTTACGTTGCTATTGAAAAGGCGGAGCTTGGTCTTCCTGGAAATGTTTCTATTTCTCCAGATGGGGTAGAGCTGGACAAAGGCACCATTTGCCTTCCTGATACGGCTTCGAACATCTTCCTCTGCTCCCCCATCATTTGTGACTATACTCCCAAGGTAGAGGAAGGACTCAACTCGCTCAATTTCCTTTCCGTTGACTGTCAAGCTAGTCGTGACGTCAGAATTTATCCTCATCTCTTTGGTCTTGTTGGTGATCGGGCAAAAATAGGTATATCGTAATTCAAGATTCCCCTCGATGTGGCAGCTCGCACAACGCTCGATCACCTGATAATGTGGAGCGCCTTAACAACGTGGTTTTGAGAAATAAACGTGTGGCTGTGAGTGAATTTTCACACCAATTGGGATTTGGTGAAGAAAGTGTGCAGAATACTGAATGAGCTGGGGTTGAAGAAGGCTTGTGCCAGGAGGTTTCCTAGAATATTGTTACACCCTGGTGTTCCCACAGGGCGTAGCCACCCCCTTTCGTCCCCTTTCATCCCCGTTTCATGCCAATACCCCTAAAAGGAACCAACAGCAACAAGCATACAGCCATTACATGTACACAGGCTTGGCAGGCCTACTCCTACACACATGTGGTAATCCATACAACACAAATCCAAACATACAGCTACCAGTTATGTAGGATGCTACAACAACACCAAAATGCTGACCTAAGCTTGCATCACGGCGGGATTCCCTTATATAGGTTAGGACCGATACGAAGCCCAAGGATCTTTAGTCCAGCAAGTTGCCGCCCGACGTCTTCGCGACCGCTCTGCAGTTCTGGTGAGTGTAACTCAAGGTTTTCCTCAGTATTTCCTTTCTATTCCACACCTAGTTAGCCTATTTACAATTTTGGAAAAATAGGCTTGTGAGATCACCTTTTGTCTGTGTGTGTGTGCGTGCGTGTGCGTGCGTGTGTGTGTGTGTGTGTGTGTGTGTGAGAGGAGTGTGTGTGTGTGTGTCCCGAATAAAATCTAAACGGCTGGAGCGATTTCAATGAAACTCGGTAAGTTCATAGGACTATTCCAGGCGACCCCGACCGTGCCCATCAAATTTTGTTACGTCTGACCAATCCAACATGGTGGCTGTGCGAAATATCTCAGCAGCATTCAATATCTCCGAAACTATTCCCGATATCACCCTGGAATTTTTTACGGTGGTAAAGGGAACTACTAGAAGTTCACCTATGTGACGTTTGAAAAACTGGTAACTACAAAACCAACATGGCGGCCACGCGAATTTGCGACTTTTAAATAGACGTTTCTCGCGATTTAACCAACCAAACGCAATAAAACATGTTGCAGTATATGTTTATAAACATTGTAATGCACCGACATCTAACTTGGTTCAATTGTTTACATAACCACAAGATGGCGGATTTGCGAAATATTCCACTGGCATTCTATATCTCTGAATCTACTAGCGGTATCACCCTGAAATTTTGTACGGAGATAAAGGGCACTACTGGAAATTGATCTGTAAGACTTTCAAAAACCGGTTAACTACAAAACGAACATGGTGGCCAAGTGAATTTGAAAATTTTAAATAGATCTTTATCGCAATTTAATGTTCCAACCGCAATGAAATCTGGTACAGAAAATGTTCATACACATTGTAATACACTGGTATCTAATTTAGTTCAATTGTTTACATAACCTCAAGATGGCGGCTTTGCAAATTTTAAAATTAAGTTTCTATTACCTGTGTCGTAATCATGCGATCGATGTGAAAGTTTGAATAAAGAACCTACGCAATAATTTTCCTTTAATGGTACATGACTCTATGGCCTATACATTTAACAATCCAACATGGCGACCATCCGAAATATTTAGACGGCTCTGAATATCTACGAATATATTATAGCAAGCAAACTGAATTTTTTTTATGTTCATAGGGGCTATGAACTTGAGTTCACCTATAGGACTTTAAATAACCTGGTGATCACAAATCCAACATGGCGGCGACGCGAAGTATAAATATTCACATGGACGTTTCTCGCAATTTAACCATCCGAATGCAGTGAAACTTGGTACAGTAAATCCTTATACGAATGTTAATCCACTGGCATCTAATTTATTTCAATTATTTCCATAACTTCAAGATGGCAGCTATGCGAAATTTTTAATATCTCCTTGTTATTTTTTGTATCCTAATCATGCGATTGAAGTTTGAATGGTACACGTACACAATAATCTTCATGTAACAGTACATAAATCTAGGACCTACATATATAAACTCCAACATGGCGACCATCCGAAATATTTAGTCGGTTCTCAATATCTACGAATCTATTACTGCAATCAAACTGAAATTTGAATGTTGATTGTGGCAATTAACATAAGTATGATATATGAAAATAGGCTTTAGTTCTTCACGGAACTACTTGTTTACTTGTAACCAACTCATTCATTCTTGTACACTTCACGTCGCTGAGCTTAACCAGCGGCTCATTTCACATTTCTCACTTGTGAGAATTTAACCATTCCCACCCTCTTAAATCGCCTTGTTACATTTATTGAGCACTCCTGCTCGAACCCAGGAACCATAACGCGCTACCAGTAAGTCTTCGCACAGCTGCGCCACGCCGGTCTTGAGCGCTTGCCTGGTGGCTAGCTCTCGTAAACACTGATTCAGCATTTGTCACCTGCTCCGGACACCATCAGCCTTCCTGAATCATCCATTCCATACTTCACAATCCAGCCATACACACGTACTCGCCCTGCATACAAAAGTTTTAACTTCTTTCAGTAAACACCGTCCTAATTTGAGCTGCCACCTCCAGGGCGATACAATTTTTACAGTAGCTCATAAAAAAATCAAGAAAAACTGTATAGGGCACAGCAAACTCTTGGCACTCTACGAGAATTAAGGAGATTACTTCTTTCCAGGAATTGTGACGGGATATGTAACATGGATGCACCATATTAAACCGAAGACGATGAGGCAACCTGAGGAATGGCACCTTGCAAATTTACCTCTAAAGAAGTGCCTTTAGCAGGAAAGTGATGGCTTCTCTTTTCTGGGATTCGAAGGTACATTTTCTTGTAGACGTTATGCCTCAGGGAGCCACTGCCAATTCCAATGCATTTGTGTAACCTTGAGGCAACCAAAGGAATGGCATCATGCAAATTCACCTCAAAAGATGTGCCTTCAGCAGGAAAGTGATGACGACCGTTTTCTGGTATTCGGAGGTACTTTTGCTTGTAGACGTTATGCCTCAGGGAGTCACTGTCAATTCCAATGCATTTGTGTAACCTTGAGGCAACCAAAGGAGTGGCATCATGCAAATTCACCTCAAAAGATGTGCCTTCAGCAGGAAAGTGATGACGACCGTTTTCTGGTATTCGGAGGTATTTTGCTTGTAGACGTTATGCCTCAGGGAGTCACTGTCAATTCTAATACATATGTGGTAACCTTAAGGAAACTTTACGCTCACATGAAGCGTGTTTTACCACATCGAAAGGGTGTTTTGCTTTTTGCATAACGCATGACTTCACACCAGTCAACAAGAAGTTCCGTTAAGAACTATACAGCCTACTTTTCATGCCAATGATTATTCTACAGAATATGAACCTATCTAGAATAATGACGAAATTAAGTTGGTAATATCGAAATATCTAATTAGTTCAAAATATACCTGGTATAATGTAGCCTAATAGAGCACTACAGTTGGCAGCCCTGGTGACTGAATATATTCTTAGTTCCATCTCTTAAGGTACAGAATACAAAATTTGGTTGAAGTCCAATGGACGTTACTTGCAGTTAGACACTGGATCTATCAGCACGCGTAAAAGCATGTTGCCAACAATACCATGCGTGGGCTGGTCAGAAATAATCTGAAATATTATGATATCTTGTTGTGCCAATTTTGGATGAAATCCATTTGATAGTATAGAAGTTACATGTATTTTAAAATTGGACATATCAGCAGGCATAGAATCATGTTGTCAGCACTGCCTTGTATTAATTACTCCAAATTAATCTAGAATGTCAGGTGCTATACGTGAGCAAAGTATAGAGCTGTTGGCTTGCATACTTTCTGATATATTGATATTAGGCTAAAAAATATAGACAGCATTTATTAACAGTTGGCAGCCCTGATTGCACTGAAGAATACTTATAGTCATATCTGATATGTTACACATAGCACATGAGAAATTTGGATGAAATCCGACAGATAGTATAGAAGTTACATGTATTTAAAAATTGGCCCTATCAGCAGGCTTAGAATCATGTTGGTAGAACTGACGTATATAAGTTACTCCAAAATTAATCAAACATGTCAGGTACTATACGTGTGCATAGTTTAAAGCTGTCGGCTTGCACACATTCTGATATATTGGTATTTGGATAAAAAAATAGAGAGAGCAATTATTAACAGTTGGCAGCCCTGGTGGTTCCTAAGAATACGCTCAGTCATATCTGTTTATGTACAGATATTACATACAAAATTTGGTTGAAATCCAGTTGATAGTGTAGAAGTTATATGCATTTAAACATTGGACCTATCAGAAGGCTTAAAATTATTTTGGCAACACTGTCATGGTTGGCCTCCTGGAAATTAATCTGAAATAGTATTATCTACATGTGTGCCAATTTTGGAATAGCTCCTATGCATACCTTGCAGGATATCCAACATGGAGCTCAAATTTCTAGTGCGTTTTTTCAGCAGTTGGTAGCACTGACATCATTTTCAAATATGGACGTGAGCTATTCCGGTGCACATCTTCACTCATACTAAATTTGGTTTTGATTGCTGCAGCCGTTTAGGAATTGATAGGGGGGGACACACACACAGCCAGCCAGACAGACAGACAGACAGACAGACAGACAGACAGACAGACAGACACACATTTGCCCGATCTCATAAGACTACTTTTTCCTCATTTTTGCAAAATGTGAAAAGTAGGCTAAAAAACCAAGGGCGCTATCAAAACGCTGTGTTAAGTAACATTGCAATAACCGCCTTATAGTCCATATTTGGCAATCTCTGATTACCATCTCTATGGTAAATTTAAGGACTCACTTCGCGGACAGAGGTTTGACAACGAGTCCCTCGCGAAGGCTGCTGCACTGTGGCTTAGATGTGCTGGGCCAGACTTCTGCCGTGTACGAATACATGTGCTAACTAGTTCCGAGGTGGTGTAAGGCACTTGAAAGGGGCGATGATTATGCGCAGGAATGGCATTCTGTGCTGAAAGGATGATGTATATATATACTGTAAACATTTCAGAGGTATATAATAAATTTGTACATTAATTTTGTAGTCATAAACTGCAGCCTTGATGGGCTTGCAAAAATTTGGGTCGTATGTCGTATTGAATATTCATATTATTAATAATAAACTTCCTTTTCCTTTCAGAATCCAGAATGGGGTTTGGTAAGACCACACATTTTCTGTTTCTCATTGTGCTTTGTGTGAAAGCACAAACCACCAGCATGTGGCAAAGCAGAGTCAAAGTTGATATTATTTCTGGTCTTCAGGCGCATTTCTTCTCGGGTTGTGTTTTCCTCGTCGAGGTTCAAGGTGAGTAGCCTACGTCCTCTGAAGTTATAAATAGCAAGTTTATGAGACCATCTTTTAAGTCATCTGTATCAATAGCTGGTACGCTTGTACCAATAGTGTTAGTTATATTGTTAAGACATGCAAACTCCGTGTTTTAGTTACCCAAATACTGATGTGGAACACTCATCCCATTGCTGGAAAATACCTGCGATAGCATCTAATTATCAGCACTGCCCGTTGAGGATATTTTTCAAACGGCAGATGCCATTTGAGTAGTGGCGGAAAGTGAAAAATATCTAAGGAACATGATAGCAAATAATGGAAGAAATGATGGAAATATTTTGGCTGATGAAGACATCGTTTTGCCGTTGAAATTTGTTCCATGGATTATGCGCTTTTTTTTCTTACCAATCATTCATTAAATTTTAAAATCGTTAACATCCGTTCCATAGAACGTCAGAAATATTTCTTACAAATATTTGAAACACATATATATTGATAGATATCTGACCCTCAGAGGATCTGAACCACGCCTGTGAGAATGACTTATGCTGTTCACGACCTACGTTCTAAGTTAGAAGATTGATGTGCTAATCAGTTAACTGGATGATTCTGATATTCTTTCCAGACCATTCACTGTCGACGGAGGTGTTGAAGATTCACTATCTATTATCTAAAAGATTGGTTCCTGCGTCCGTGGCTGATACATCTCTAATTCAGAAAATACTACCAACACTTCAATGCCGTCGAAATAAACCATTGGTGGTGATGCTATCAACTGGAAGCAAAACTCCAGAGCAATTGCAACAGGTAGGTTCTATATTAGATGCGGTAGCAAAATGTCAATGCCATTTTTCCTCGAGTAGTCCCAGGTTTTGTTTCCAGCTCTGCCAAGCAACTTATTTCTGTTTTGAGGGTTGGAATGGAGTACTCTCAGCATCACAAGGCAAAACTGAAAAGAGATGGGTTCGATTCCCACATCAGTTGTCCTAGAAGTGGTTTTCCGTAGTTTTCCTTTAATACTCAACGAAAATGCTGGGATAGTTCCAAATTTAAAGCCAAGGCAGGAGCAGGTGACCTTGCTATTCTGCCTCTTAAAACAACAATAACCTACTATAAAGGCAAGACTACCTCCTTCCAAATCATATTCTCAGCCACAGAAACACACAGCCATCACAATGACACAGGATATAAGACAGATTCCACACACACACACATCCAAGTACAAGGGTTTACATGAACACGATGTCGCAAAGCCCCTAAACTATTCAACAACAACATCATACAAATTAAACACACAAACGCAAGATACTAAATGAAAAAACAAAGTTAACAACTGAGTTCGGGGCAGATGAGCTCGCTGTTCCGCCCCCCCAAACCTCAATAACTAACTAACTAACCAACTAACTAACTTACTTAGTAACGGACTAACTAACAAGAGAGTTCTAGCTACTGTTATTGTTGTTTCACTTTAGAAGCTTCAACATCGTGGACATTTTCCACCGTGTATTTGGCTGTGTGTGTGTACTGTACCCGTTTCCCAGATGTCAGATTGGCCCGTTAATCACATAGTGATGCCCAAGAAACCATGCAATTCGATAGCAAATAAATGGAGTCCCTGAAATATGTGTCTGGAAAAGAAACCAGCAAAAGTCAAAATCATACGCTCGGGCGGGCAAGAGATCTGGCATCTCGGATCTTTTAACGGGATAGGTGAGAAAGGTTAAGTCGAACATATATTTCCAAAATAAAATTGCATCGTATTGTTCAATCAGGGCGAAGCTCAAATCTGCAGGAATAATTTAAGAATGTATATTGTTACGTGCCACCCCCTAGTGACACTTTTGTTAACTGGATTACGGTGGGTAGAAAGCACAACACCAATTACTGCTTTATAGAAACGTATTGGCTTTATTGCGGGCCAGAAAATACATCACACAAATAGCATATGCAAGCAAGTGGTATCTCACTCTAGTTCCTCTCTCGAGCAGCTGTCCGTTCACTATTTTGGCTGGCCGGTGTCTAGCCGGTCTGTCACTCACCGAAATACCTCTCCACTTCCTTGTACGCAAACTACAGTTATTTATGATAGCCAGTCACTCGCCACCACACACTGCCTCGCTATCCGCTGGCAGGGAGATACCCAAAGCGTTTCTTAATTCACCACAATGTCTCTGTCGCCCTAGGCAAGTACACACTCCTCACACTGCTCCGCGGCTCGGAAGGAATCTCACTGGGTTTCGCAAGTCACGTCACCACACTTCTGTCGCTCAGGAAAAACACGCACTAGCTCAGAAACACTGTCCTCAAAAACTCGGTCTCCTCACTGTTGAGGCCGCTTATGTAGCAAGCTGGTGACTCAATGAATTATAGAATCGTCCAGGATACACGGCTTCTCGAGATTTCCGTCACTGGCTGGGTCACGAATATTCTGGACCATCCCTTTCACTTCGCAGCCCGTTGCGAAAGGCGCACGTAGTACACTGAGGCAGGACACAGCCCGGGCCAGCTGTGACGCAACCGGCGAGGCGACGAAACAACTCACAGCCGTAATACCCACCCCTTCCTAAAAGGCTGAACGTCCCTTACAATATTGGTCCGTCTGTGTCCCTCCGTAGGCTGCCAGGCGATCTCGATGCACGATCTTCATCCTCGCCCTCGGGATCCGCTGGATCCTGTAGACGACATCGTTGATCCGTTTCACGACTCGGTACGGGCCCACCCAGGACTTTTGCAATTTGGGTGACAGGCCTTTGTTCCGTAATGGGTTGAAGAGCCAGACCAGGTCGTCCTCGTGGAATCCGCCGGCATCCGTCTGCTGGTCGTATCGGGTCTTCATTCGGTCGGTCTCGATCCGCAGTTTCCTCCTCGCGAACGCGTGCACGTCCTCCAGTTGGTCGACCAGTTCTTGACAATACTGGCTTACCAGGACCGGACCATTCCCAGGTCAGCCGAAGGCAAGATCGACTGGTAGACGGAGTTCCCTCCCAAACATGGCCCGGGCTGGTGTGCTCCCGGTGGCTTCATGCACGGCGGCGCGGTAGGCCAGGAGAAATAGAGGAAGATGTCTGTCCCAATCCCTCTGGTGCTCGCTGACGCCTATTCGGAGATGGTTCTCGATGGTGCGATTGAATCGCTCTACCATCCCGTCGGACTGAGGGTGCAGCGGCGTCGTCCTTGTCTTCCGGATTCCCAGCAGCTGGCATAGGGTCTGGAACACCTGCGACTCGAAGTTCCCCCCTTGGTCGGAGTGCAGCTCCAAGGGTACTCCGTACCGGCTGACGAATTCCTTCACCAGGGTCTCTGCGATCGTCGCGGCTTCTTGGTTAGGGAGCGCATACGCCTCCGGCCATTTGGTGAAGTAGTCGCTGACGACCAACATGCAGCGGTTCCCTGCCTCGCTTAACGGGAATGGCCCAGCAACATCGATAGCCTCTCTCTCCATGGGGCCGCCCAAGTTGTAGGTCTTCAGTGGACCCCGTCGTCTTCGTCCTGGGCCTTTGTTGGCTGTGCAATCGTGGCAACTCGCGCAGTGGTTCTCCACGTCTGTTCGGCACCCGATCCAGTAGAACTGCTCTCTCAGCTTCTCCAGGGTCTTCTTTATCCCTAAGTGTCCACCAGATGATCCTCCATGAACTTCCTCAGGACTTCCTGCGTCATAGCCGTTGGAACGACGCTTGTTCCCGAGATGTCGTCCCGTCGGTGCTCTCCCAGGTACGGCAGATGAGGCCATCCCTCACAACCAGCGAGTCCCACTGCGCCCAGTAGGACTTAAACTTTGGGCTGCAGTCACTCACAATGTTCCACCCGGGTCTAGGGACACAGGCCCTCTTCCATTCGGCTATCAGTCCCAGGTCATCATCTTCTGCTTGTGCCCGCATGAAAGATTCGCGGCTCCAGCTCCCTTGAATTTCCACGGTAGTCCTTCGGCACAGTATTCCGGTGTTCTCCTCCCTACGGGCAGAGAAGGTGCAGTCTTCGGGGCACGGTCTTCGTGACAGGGCGTCGGCATTAGAATGCATTTTGCCTTTCCTGTGCTGAATCTCAAAGTTGTACTGTTGATGCCTCTCTAACCACCGCGCGAGTTGACACTCGGGCTACTTGAAGTTCAGGAGCCACCGCAGGGATGCATGGTCGGTCCTGATGAGAAATTCTTGCCCGTACAGGTACTTGTGGAAGTGTTCAATGGTCTTCACGATGGCGAACAGCTCCTTCTGGTGACGCAGTAGTTCCTTTCTGGCTTTGACAAGGCCTTGCTGAAGTAGGCCACTACTCTCTCCTCGCCGTCCACTACTTGCGACAAGATTCCCCCTATGCCAAAGTCGCTGGCATCGGTATCGACGATGAACCTTGTTCCAGGTCTGGGGTAGGCCAGAATAGGCGCGGTGCACAGAGCCTGCTTGAGTTGTTCGAAGGCATTGTGGCATTCGGCTGTCCACGTGAAGAGTTGGTCCTTGGCGATGTCGGCGATTCTCTCACGAAGCGACGGTAATAAGTGCAGAGTCCCAGGAAGCTTCGTAGTTGGGCCTTGTCCTTTGGAACTGGCCATTCCCTCACAGCTGCGGTCTTCTCTGGGTCGGAGCGCACCCCCTCCTCGGAGACGATATGCCCAAGGTACTGGACCTGCTTCTGGAAGAGCTGACACTTCTTGGGGCTCAACTTCAGCTGGGCAGCCCGTAGCTTCATCAAGATCTCATTCAATTTGCTGTAGTGCTCCTCGAAGCTTCTCCCCAGAACGATGACGTCGTCTAGGTAGACCAGGCAGGTCTTCCAGTGTAGTCCCCTCAGAATGGACTCCATTAGCCTTTCGAAGGTCGTAAGGGCGTTGTACAGACCGAATGGCATGACGGTGAATTGCCAGAGCCCACTGCCCACAGAGAACGTAGTTTTCTCGCGGTTCTTAGGGTGAACCTCCATCTGCCAGTAGCCACTCTTCATATCCAAGGTGGAGAACCATCTTGACCCTGATATGGTGTCCAGGGTGTCGTCGATCCGGGGTAGAGCGTAGCTGTCCTTTTTGGTGACGTCATTCACCCGCCTGTAATCCACGCAGAACCTGGTGGAACCGTCCTTCTTCTTCACTAGCACGACCGGAGAACTCCAAGGACTATGTGATGGCTCGATCACTCCTTGCTCCTTCATCTCTTCTACCATCCGGTGAACTTCAGCTTGCTTGGCGAGCGGGAAACGTCGGAATGGGGCCCTAATGGGTGCGCTGCCCCCAACGTCGATTCTGTGCTGGACCAAGCTTGTCCTACCGAAGTCTTTGCTCCCCACGGAGAAGACATCCTGGAATTCGCGTGGCAGGTCCTGAAGTTGGCGTGATTGCTTCTCGTCTAAATGGTCCTGGGATCCTTGGTACAGCTTCTGTAGTTCTTCTGGCAGGGCACGTCTTCTTCGGTTGTCCGTCTGCAGGTGTCCGTCCGTCGTGTCTGTGATGTGGGCAATCCAGGTAATGGGCTCGCAGACTCCTAGGTTGGTGTCCCGGTGAACCATAATATCGTAGTCGTTCAGGTTGAACAGGCGGACGTACGGCCGAGACGTCGTGTTGATGAGGGTCTTGGCAATTAGCAATCCTTTTGTCTGGATGTCCTCATATTTTGGCTCGATGACAGCCGCCACTCCCTCAGCTGTTCCGTCGACAATTACGGCAGCGCTGACTTCCGTCCTGGCGGGAACGATGACGTCCTCTCTCAGCCTTATTCGTCGTGCGGCGACGGCCTCGTGTGCTGGTTGCAAAGCAACTTCCTCACCTCCGAAGTGCAGAGTGTTGGTACTCAGATCCAAGATGACATTGTTCTGGTCCAGGAAGTCCAGTCCGATGATCACTTCATTTAATACGTCAGCCACAAGCACTGGATGCTTTATCGCCCATCGACCAATGACGAACTTCAGTGATGCTTCGCCATGTACCGGTGCGGTCTCTCCGGTCGTGGTTATAAGCTGGAGGTTCCTTTGTGTGGGTTGCACTCTCCACTTCGGGATAACGGTGGGACTGACGATGGTCCTCGATGCTCCCGTATCGATTAGCATGGGCCAGCTCTCTCCGTTGACGACTCCGTCGACCATCAGTAGTAAGTACGTAAGTAGTTCTGCTTTCCGTTCCGTTCCTTAAATTTGTTAGATCTTTTGTGATGGCTGAGAGACTTAATTATAGGAAACAGGTAAAAATATCAAACTATTTTGAAAAACAGTAGAATTCTCTATGACTTAACTAGATTGCTGGATTAATACTGTCGTTAAGTAGGTGAATAGAACATTTTGGTTTTATTTTTCATTTGAAACTTTTGAGGTTATTCACGATACAGAGTTTATAAAGTACCGCTGTCTGTTAATCTGCTTTGTTGAACGTAAATCATTACGTAAACTTAATACAATATATTTTCTCTACCCTTTTCAAAGAATTTCCTTAATTCGAATTTTTGGATAATTCGAATTTTTTACTGGTCCATTGAGGTTCGAATTATCCAAGTTCCACTGTAT
Organism: Meconema thalassinum; assembly: GCA_946902985.2. Classification (NCBI taxonomy): domain Eukaryota; kingdom Metazoa; phylum Arthropoda; class Insecta; order Orthoptera; family Tettigoniidae; genus Meconema; species Meconema thalassinum. The sequence continues at coordinate 225,429,759 of OX336394.1, forward strand.
TAGGATGAAGAAAATAGAGAGAGCAATTATTAACATTTGGCTGCCCTGGTGGCTCTTAAGAATAAGCACTCAGTCATATCTGTTTATGTACACATATTACATACAAAATTCGGTTGAAATACAATTAATAGTGTAGAAGTTCTATGCATTAAAAATTGGACTTATCATAATGCTTAAAATTATTTTGGCAACACTGTCATATATGGCCTCCTGGAAATTAAACTGAAATAGTATTATCTACATGTGTGCCAATTTTGGAACAGCTCCCATGCATACCTTCCATGATATCCAACATGGAGCTCAAATTTCTATAGCGCTTTTTCAGCAGTTGGTAGCACTGACATCATTCTCAAATATGGGCTTGAGATTTTCCGGTATACATCCTAACTCATACTAAATTTGATTTCGATTGCTGCAGCCGTTTAGGAGTTGATAGGGGGACACACACACACAGACAGACAGAAGGACAGACAGACAGACAGAAGGACAGACAGACACACATTTTCCCGGATCGATCTCATAAGTCTACTTTTTCCTCATTTTTGCAAAATGTGAAAAGTAGGCTAAAAATAAAATCGAAAAATCACTCCTACGATTCAATGGTTTAATATAAGTTTGGGCTCGTATGATCCAAAAGTCCTAGACTACCAATGAATCGTCCTGTATTGATGCCTGCTGGTATACACAAATATTAAAAACAAGTAGTTCCGTGAAAAACTATACACTCTATTTTCATATATCCTACTTATGTTAATTGCCTCTATCAACATACAGCATTTCAGTTTGATTGCTGTAATAGATTCGTAGATATTGAGAACCGACTAAATATTTCGGATGGTCGCCATGTTGGATTTTTATATAAGTACATTAAGATTATTGTGTACGTGTAGCATTCAAACTTCAATCGCATGATTAGGACACAAGAAGATAAAAACAAATTTTAAAATTTCGCACAGCTGCTATCTTGTGGTTATGGAAACAATGGAAATAGATTATATGCCAGTGGATTAACATTTGTATAAGGATTTACTGTACCAAGTTTCACTGCACTCGGATGGTTACATTGCGAGAAACGTCCATGTGAATATTTATACATCGCGTCCCCGCCATGTTGGATTTGTGATCACCAGGTCATTGAAAGTCTTATAGGTGAACTTATGTTCATAGCCCTTACGAACATAAAAAATCAGTTTGATTGCTACAATAGATTCGTGGATATTCAGAGCCGTCTAAATATTTCGGATGGTCGCCATGTTGGATTGTTATATGCATAGGCCATAGAGTCATGTGCCATTCAGGGTAAATTATTGCGTAGGTTCATTATTCAAACTTTCACTTCGACCGCATGATTACGACACAAGAAATAAAAACTTAATTTTAAAATTCGCTCAGCCGCCATCTTGAGGTTTTGTAAACAATTGAACTAAATTAGATACCAGTGCATTACAATGTGTATATAAATTTCCTGTACCAAGTTTCATTGCGTTTGGATTATTAAATCGCGAGAAAGGTCTATTTAACATTTTCAAATTTGTTTGCCCGCCATGTTCGTTTTGTAGTTAAACGGTTTTTGAAAGTCTTATACATGAACTTCCAGTAGTGCCCTTCATCTCCGTACAAAATTTCAGGGTGATACCGCTAATAGTTTCAGAGATATATAATGCCGGTGAAATATTTCGCACCGCCGCCATTTTGAGGTTATGTAAACAATTGAACGAAGTTAGATGTCTGTGCATTACAATGTGTATAAAAATATAATGTACCAATTTTTATTGCGTTTGGTTGAATAAATCACGAGAAACGTCTATTAAAAGTCACAACTTCGCTTGGTCGCCATGTTGGTTTTGTAGTTACCAGGTTTTCAAGTGTCACATAGGTGAACTTCTAGTATTTCCTCTTATCACCGTAAAAGATTTCAGGGTGATATCGGTAATAGTTTCGGAGATATTGAATACTGAGAAAATAATTCGCACAGCCGCCATGTTGGATTGGTGAGATGTAACAAAATTTGAAGGGATTGGTCTGGGTCATCAGGAATAGTACTATGAACTTACCGAATTTAATTGAAATCGCTCCAGCCGTTTAGAAGTTATTAAGGGTGGGACACACACACACACACCATCACACACACACACACGTACAAAAGGTGATGTCATAAGCCTATTTATTTCAAAAATGAAAATAGGCTAATAAAGTTCAATTGTTCGATGATAAGCCAAATAAGATTTGCTAAAAAAATATCACTTTACTTTCACTATTCGGCTCCGAAAAGGAAATTAGATGATGAAAATATACATATTTCCTCTCCCAGTAATTTATCTAATTAATAAGAGAATACACTTTAAATATCCACACATATTCACACATATTATTCAAATATTATAACGCGTCGAATAATAGAAACCATAGATAGACGATTATGAATAAAACTTTGCTGCAATTAAGGAATTCAAATGGATTAGGAAATCATTGATTGACATTGATCTATAATAATAGAACAGAATTACGAGAGGTAAAATTAAGATATTCTTCTACCATGAAGATGTAAATAATTTGTACATACGTTATTTTCTCTTTCCTGTGTCATTTCTTCGAATTTATAAAGGTGATATAATATTCATTGGATTGGTCACCTAACTCATATCCAATTGTTGCTACTGTAATACCACTTTAAATAAAGTGTCTACAACATTATTACTAACTGTGCTGCCTTTCATTCTGCTGTTCTTTAATGTTGCGAATACTATGTTACAATTCTCAATAGTCTATGAACTCAATCATCTGATTCCATCATAATAATTTGAAAAACACTGCGGGTTTACTGAAGTATCTTGGCAATCGCAATCCAAAATTTAGCAATAGATTGCCATAATATCTGCAATAGTGATAATATTAATAATAATCACCAGGTAATTATAGTAAATTAATTATCCATTAATAATTCATCGTAGGTTTAAATATGTTCCAGTTGACTCAATTAGTCAAACTCGTTAACTAGCGGTGTGAAATATTCGATATCCCATTGGCAATCGCTACAATTAATAAACTGTGCTCCAAAATTCATAATGGAAAAATATTTCAAAAATAGAATTAATTTAATATAATAAAATAAAATTAATCATCCAAATTATTACAAATTCGTAGAAAATATGTGTTTAATAATAGCAATGTCTTATTTCTAGTTTGCTCTATCAGTTTGGAAATCAGGCATAGTATATCAGTCACCTGAAATAAAAATCAATGCATTAGTTCATGGTGATGGCTGTCATTATGTTCAGTTGGTGTGATATGGACTCACTGCCCTGGTAGATGTTGTAAAGAAGTATGATCTCCATATGACCCCTCGGTGTTTAAAGATGATCTTCATCTTGCAAGGTCGACGCCCTCCGAATCCCTGTTTCTCCATCATCTACTTGTTGTTTGCCTGATATAGCGTAAGTCTTCCTGAATCCTGGTTTGCGTCTTCACTAATAAGTTTTCCCTTGATAAATTTAAGCTGTCATCATGTAGTATGAGTAGAAGTTCTCGAAAGTTCACAAGCTGTTCAGATTATGTGAAGGTGACATGTTGAAAAATCTTGACCCCCGAAAAATCATTTGATTGTACTGCTGGAACGATATTCCATTTATTACAAGTATTCTTGACTTGCCCTATATTTACTGTATTGTTCATATAATTGTATTTCGCTCACAAATATGTCCAGTTGTAGCGTACTATAATTAGCTAAATGTTGTGGTACTGTAGAATCTGTTATCATGTTGTGAGAATGTCTTGCTACTAATAGATTACAGCTGCGCACGACCTATCTGTCCCTCCATGTAGACATGTGCTATATGGTTAGCCACGAAAGTTGCTAGCACCAGGAAAGTGTTTCCATTAAAAGCGGCGTGTAGTCTGTTTTATAAGTCCATTCTGGTGTGGTATGATCTCAGTATTGACTTTCAAATAGTTTATGGTTTATTTATCAGCCTCTGCTACAAATTTATATGTTAGCACTGAATTTATACAGGGTGTAATTGATATAATGGAAGTCCGTTACACAGGTGATAGAAGAGACTATTGTAAGCTTCCTAGGGAAAAATTTTGTCACCTGTTTTTAAATTGAAAATGTATCATTAAAAAGTCAATGTTTTTAGGATTTTCCGAAATTCTTCAAACAGAAGGTGAGGCAGCAGGCTGGAGGAAACGAGGTGGGGCTAGGTGGGACGATGGGCTGAGGAGAAGTTGTTACGTAATCGCAGCGTTGACCTTACTAGTTGAGGGGAGGTATCAGCTGTTACGAGGAAAGAGAGCAATACCCGTCTCGTAAGAAAATTTGTATCGCTGTTGTTGTTGTTGTTGTTGTTGTTGCTGTTGTTGAAATTGCACGCAATGTCTTGGGACGTTATGACCGGTAGTATTGTGTAGCCTACTTTGTAAGTGTCATTGCCGTCCGGCACTTTAATGAAATACAGTGTGACAAAATTCCGACATCCCGTAGTCTGTTCACAACTAGCATTTAAGACGGAAGGAATATACTTGATGTTTTGTTTGAGAGGCTTGGCAATATTGGTCATTTAGCCCCATGTGGTTGGGTGTGGGAAGAATTTGTCTGATAACCTGTGTTTTTGTGGTTTCTTTAGTAATGTGGGTATTTGTAATTCAGGTTAGGATTGGGAAGGAGGCGGCCGTGGACTTACGTTAGGAACCATCCCAGCATTTGCCTGGGGTAGTAGTGGGAAACCATGGAAAATTACTTCCAAGATTTAATACTAGTATGGTACCAGATGTACATAGCAATATTAATAATGATAATAATAATAGCCGGCCTTGAGGTGTTGGGGTAGCGCGCCTTCCTCTCACCCGGAGGCCCCGGGTTCGATTCCCGGCTCCGTCAGGGATGTTAGAAAGTGACGTGAGGGCTGGAACGGGGTGCACTCAGCCTCGTGAGGACAATTGAGTAGCTGCCTGACAGTGAGGCAGCGCCCCGATCACGAATACCAAGATTAACGGCCGAAGGGAACCGATGCGTTCATCACGTGTGCCCAATATCTGCAGGTCAAATGGCTGGGCAGCGGTCGCTTGGTAGGCCTAGGTCCTTCACGGGCTGTAGTGCCAGAGTTTTTTTTTATTATTTTTAATAATAATAATAATAATAACATTAAAGCAAATATAGCGAGTTGGTTGGCCCTATCAAAATGCCATGGCATTTAGAACGGGTCAAGACCATACCTATCATTATCTCAAATACGAGCGTGATCCCAAATACCTTGCTCCAAGACCTTAAAGAACTGGTTCTGGATACTCAAATGGACAAACTAATGCAGAAGACAGTAGTCCTCTCAACAACCCGAATCGTCTGGACATTCATGGGTAGCGATTTCGACTTTCCAGCTTAGAAGTGGCTGTTTCAGTAGCAATACTTTGGTTCCCTGAAGCCCGTATAGTTATGTTGTGATGTACCAGCAATGTGTTATATGTACTGTATAAAACAATAATACTAATTAAATGATAGTGAGGCTGTGAGCTCAGGTATTAGAGTGCTACCCTTCTCGAGGGTTCGATCTAGTCTGAGTCATGTAATACATGAAGGTGAACAAATACGACAGCCTTATGCCGATGGATGTAATGGCACGTAGCCTACGTGAAATTCTGTGAACACAACATTCCGGAATCTCGACATCCCTGCCAAAAATAAAAATAGTGTGTCCAACAATATATTTTATTATTATTATTATTATTATTATTATATACATTATAAGAGATTATATATTTACTGAATGATATTTTTTAAAAGTAGGGTTCCAATTGTTTAGGACGTTCAGTAAATAAATATTTTTGGTAACAATCATGATGGAAGAGACTCGAAATCTTGTTGTGATGGTTGTTGTTAATTCATTTTAGGGGTTTGGGACATTTGTTTATCAGCCCCGTGTAGTTGGGGGAGTGTTGGATTTGTCTGATAAACTGTGTTCCTGTGGTGACCGTATGTGTAGCTGTAGTTATTAGGGTCGTGAATGAGGTTGGTGCTCCGGGACTCCAAGTACCATACTATCCCGGCATGTGCTTGGAAAGCGCGTGGAAGAATCCAGGGAAATCCCAAATCAGGATAACCACTGTCGGTGCTGAGTTTGGACCTCCAATCACCGGACTTGTTGCGATCGTGGTGTACGATTAAATGCGCATGCCTACACCGCGGGGGTAGGAAAGAAATCAGCCGTGGTTTTATAAAGGAACATTCCAACTTTGGGCTCGTGGGATGCCACGGGAAATCATCTTGTGGCAGCAGATGGTGGGAAGTAAGGAGGCTTGTGGTTTTACATGACCGTATATTTCGTTATCATGAGCTACTGGACCTTCTTTTTATGTGGAATCCGAACCACAGGACATGGCATTTCACTTCGCAAATCTCATATGCATTGACCGGGAATCAAACCCAGTCCGCCGTGGTGAGAGGCCAATAGCTGAACCGCTGCGCCATCACGCCCAGACTTGCATATCGGCCGGTGATGGTAAGCTGCGTCAATACTAGCACCCCATGTAGATGATGATGATAATGATAATAATAATAATAGTCTAATAATAATAATAATAATAATAAGAGTCAGCATGTGTAGCTCTGTTGGTAGAGTACTAAAGATAAAAGTCCTGCAACTCGACATACCAAAAGAAAAAAAACATAAATGAACTTAGGTTGGTTCCATAGTTTAGGGGCTGCGACAACGTGGTCAGGTAGCCGCGTATTAAGGAACTTAGTGTGTCAAAAATTCTATTATTACTATTGTTAGTACAGTAGTAGTAGCCTAGTATAATAATAATAGTATTATTAATATTTTTGTTACAGTTGTTGCACTGTCTTCACACCAAGATAGACCAAAAGTTTCTTAAATTAATTTACCTAATCTTTAAGATTTCCATTTTCTATGCATAGGCCATGAGGATGTTAAAATCCTAAACAGATCCACCATCACTAGTCATGTAGCCACTCCCCATGAAGGTGTGAAACAGCTGTTCATAGGCTCGGTTTGTGTATTTCAATGTCATTGGCACACAAGACGAGGAGGTCACTCAACTTCCGACGCTAGTCAACATTCCTTAGCGTTGTGGGGGAGGGTGACGGGGAGAAGTCAGCTGTGCTGCTGAGGGGAACGAAGTGTAAGCCCGTTTCCAAGACATTGACCGACGAGTTTTGTGATTTAATTCCACCTACACTAATTAAGATCCGACTGAATTTCATGAAGATATTTGCTTAGAATACCATCTTCTATGACCAGTGTAACGGACTTCCATCATATCAAATACACCCTGTATTGTTACGTTTTTTGAGTCCGTAAAATAACTGGTCAGGGTTATAATGCACTAATACTTTATTTACACAAATATTATTTACACTAATTAACACTAAAAAAATATGCCTACTCACTCGCGCGCGCGTACACACACACACACACACACACACACAGAGTCTCACTTCATACAACTACTAGTCACTATTTATTTACACTGTTCTCTGCAAGAAAGTATCTCTCACAGTCACTATTAATTTTCACATTTATTTTCACCGCACTGTCTTCGATATTTATCTTCACATCGTCGATCTCCACGCTGCACGCAACTGAATCTGCAACTCGACTCCTCACTAAGAACTGTCGTGAACTCACTCACTCAGACTAAGACTGACTTCTCGCTGCAGCTCGCTGGTATTATTTCCAATCCGGCTCCTGGTCTGGAAAATTCCCGAAGTCGCTACTTCCAGTAGCATCGAGTCTGTCTCGTGGTTGGTTTCCAGAACTGTCCAGTCTCTCCCACTGGTGTTCAGGATTTCCTGTCGCACCCAGAACAGTCTGGTAGCCTGTGCGCCAATAGTCTACCTGACTCTTAGGGCTATTGTATTTGTGGTGGCTTGGGAGGGACCAAGAGGGGTGCGTGCCTGAGAACTGTCTGTCCCGTTGGTAGATTTGCCACACTGCCCCTTCCCCCAGGAGCTGCCCGTCCAGCCCACAGTGACACGTTACACTTTGTATTTGTGGCGGCCTTGAGAGGAACCAAAAGGGGTACGTACCTGAGGACGGTCTCATCCGTTGGTAGATTCGCCGCACGGCCCCTCCCCGAGAACTGCCTGTCCAGTTAGTGGTGACACGTTTCAGTATCATCTGTTGCGTGCATGAACTGCAGCGAATACAATCTCACCCAAGAGTTGCGAATTAACTATTTTCACTCACAGTTAATCACTTGAGGATTTAAATATGTAAATTTCATGTTCTCAGGTTTTTGAAAGGAATACTTATTCACGTGTTCGCGACCGTGGCCTTAATGTTGGAATCATCCTGGCATTTGCCTGGAGTAGAAGTGGGAAATCACGGGAAACCACTTCAAGGACGACTGAGGCAAGAGTCGAACCCGGGCCTCTGGAGGGACAGCCAACAATGCAAGCTGTTATACCGCGAGGTGGTTTAGGTGAAGATATACAGGGTGTAACTAAATAAATGGGAAAGTTCTGGAGATTCGATAGAGAACCTGGCAACAAGCAAAACATGTCCTGTAAACATATGGCGTATTTGCTTTCGTTTCCGTGTTACAAGCTTTGTTTGTGGTGTACATAACACTGACCACTTTATTATGCAGGTTAGTCATTTGTGTTGATAAAGTGTAGGCTACGTTACTACTTACATTTCTCTACAGAAGGTGCTAAAAATGGCTACCACGCGCTGTAATGCAGGCGTCCATGCGCCGCATCATTGACTGTGTCATACGCTCTCATATTCCCGGCATCTGTGGTATCTGCTGACATCCTTGCTCTATTCGCTGACGCAGCATATCCACGTTATGAATAGGTGTGGCATACACAATGGCCCAATAAGTAGAAGTCTAATGAGTTGAGATCGGGAGAACGAGCAGGCCACGGTGTCAGTCCCTTGCGCCCTAGCTATTTGTTTGGACCTGAATAGTGACGAAACGTACAAGTGTCCTGTGTGGCCTCTACAAATGACCAACTAGCATTGTGCCGCCGTCTGTGTTATGCACATCACAAACAATGCTTGTAACACAGCAACGAACGAACATACACCAGATGTTTACAGGACATGTTTTGCTTGTTGTCAGGTCCTCTCTATCGAATCAATCTTCGGACCTTTCCCATATATTTAGTTACACCCTGTATAATGAGCACAGCCAGTGCCTTAGAATGCTGTGAAAGGTACTACTTATAAGGTTGGTTGGTTCCTCAGTTTAGGAGTTGCGACAACGCGATCATGTAGCCTCGGGTACTTTGGGTGTGAGTCTGATAACCGGTTTTAGTTGTGATAGCTTTATTATCGTGTGTTATCTGTTTATAATTAAAGTAAGGAATGCAGACATTCAATTTCTTCGGCTTCGGGGTGCGTTACGTTCAACCCACAAGTGACCTCACATTCGGATATGCAAACACAATAAGGTTATCAAGACTACAGGAAAAACTCAACATTACAGTTACAAACTATTTATTTTACTAAAAAATATCAAATCAAACATATATATTCAAAATAAAAATCAATCATTTACTTGGCATTGTCCCTTCAAGTAAGAATCATAAAAATCACTATAAAATCACTTCAAAATCACTATAAAATCACTTCACTATTATTTGATATTGTCTTGCTTATCCTATTCAGTTCTTATCATTATAATATGCATTTAAGTTTACATTCACTTAGGCATCGAGCATGCCTATCACTCTAGTCAAATTTTATCTTCTAAGGCTTTGGATATTTAACTTATTTTCCCTATCCTTCAGGGCTTCTTTATTTATACATGAATCATTTATTTTCCATTCAGTTCCTAGACTGAGTAACTACTTCCACAAAGCCTTAGGTATTTAAATAAAATACACAAATACATTAATTTAACTACACAGCATGTCATGGGTCAACTCTTCAATCCTCCATTTATCTCTTCATGCTCCAGGTGATTTATTTTGTATTGTACCATGCACTGTTTTATTTTATTATTTGTGAGATCTTTCAATCATATTAAACTTCATTATTTCATAACCCGTTCATTCATGATCTCACAAAGAAGGAATCGCCTTTTCTCAACAATTCTAATATTGAACAAATTTGTCAAAATTCACTTAATTACTTCAAACTTAGGCTTGGGAGAATTGTATCAACCCCAGCATTCCAAATATATAATTTATATTAATCTAGCACCTTTTATTCAAATTTTTATATCGCAGTTTTTAATTGCTAGTCTCTTACTTGAAAACGGAACTCATTATGTGGTCTCTTCCTATTCACTCACTAGAGGCAAGGCCCGGGTTGGCTAGCCGTCCCCTCCTCGTTGGTAATTTACTCGTGATTTATGACGTCTCGTGGATCGCCCTTCCTTTACACTACTGTTTACTATCTTTCAAAACATATGGTTATCCAAGTTTTAATAATTCATTTCACGTAACTTTTACTTGCTTCCTTTCTTATTTTTATTATTATCAACATTTCGTGTTTCCAGGATATTTTGCACTAGTTCGGAGAGAATATACGACGACTTCATTAATACAACTTCACTTACGACGCTTCATTTCACAACTTTATTTTGACGAATGGCAAAGCTGGGCACACATCCAGTCTTACATGCAAGTACTATAACAACTTCAATACTTCGGAGGAAATTACTCATCCACGGAACCATAATTATCAACTTCATTAATACACTAACCTGGCCAGAACCAATAATCTGCCAGTGGGTCATGCCCTCATACAACGACGAATTACCAACATTATTCTTACTTTTCATCTCACGAACAAACTATATTCAGGATCACGCATTCCTTTGCTAACTTGAAGCTAAACTTATTTCAATTACATGGCCCTTTCGGCAATACAACTTTTCTTGGATATTCATAGTTCATTTACTTTTTCAACAACTTCTTTATTATTTTGCGGTAAGACTTTGGGTCTTCCTATTATTTTAATTTCATAACTTTGGCCTGATGGCCTAAAATACAACATTACATTTTCCTTCTCAGGTGTTTCGTATTCACCCATTACGTTAGATTTGTAAATTCATTATCATGGCAACAATACATCAACCATTACCATTCCTTCAATTAATACAAATCCGTTATCTAAGTTCCTTACTATTATTATCTCAACTTGAAATCACTTTTTATAGCGTTTGTTTACTTTATAATTCAATTATTTGGTGAATATTCAAACCATTTATATTATATTATTCTTTCAACTTTTAATAATTTCATTACGGCGCTTATTTACTTTATAATTTACTTACGTTGGCGAAAATTCAAGCCTTTGACATTAGATTATTCTTTCAACTTTTAATAACTTCATTGCGGTGTTTATTTACTTTACTTTCATTTAAGGGAGGTACACCATTCGGTAGTGTAAATTTATGAATTTTCAATATTTTATTTCTCTGAAGCCCTATGATTTAGGAAAATGAAAATTTGCAGGTTCAGTATTTATAACTTATATAGTGTTAAAACATTATAAAGTTTAAAAAAAAGTTATCCATTGGTCATCAGTACACTGTAAAACTTCCTTGCGTAATTTGTGCAGTCACGCAGCGTTTACACAATAACTACCCCAATTATGTAATTATTTCAATTTTTTCTTGCGTTGCTTGTAAGACCCAAGGCTACAACATACACTAGAATCTTAGACATCGCATAAGAAACAATATTTATTTTCGATTATTTAAGTAAGTTGAGGAAAAATTTGAATATTTATTTTTAAAAAAATGTAATGGAACATGTTATGTGAAAGATCCTAGTGCATGTTGTTGGCATGTTTAAACTTCATACTCATGCAAAATAGTATTGCAGTAGCTTAAAAAATAAGAGAGTTACGGTGAAAACGCTGAGTTAAAAATGAAAGTTGAGAAAATGCATGATAAACATACCAAAGGGTTGTCTGTCCATTGAAACTTCCCTGCTTCATACACAGGGCCCTCTTTCTGGATCAGTTTTTGCATTTCCTTGCTTCTTTTGTAGTCTCCAGAACCCTTTTATTTGCCGAAATTATGCGTTTCTCATCATTATATTGTAGGAACTGGGAGCAGTATGTTCCCACCACAAGCCCTAACTGCTGCAACACTTTAATTCTAGCCCTCATTCCATCATTAAAAGTCATGGTAGCGTCATTAGCACCAACCTGAACAGTTCTTCTTCCAGAAAACATTGTTTTAGGGCATATCTTCCAGATTTTAGAGTTCAATGACTCATTATTATTTTGTGTGTGGCCACCAACACATCTTATCAACAGTTCGGTTTTCACAAGATTCTTGAAAACAGGTTTGATTGTCTTCATAATGGCAGGGGCTAGATTATTTTTGTGCTTATACTTGTCTGCATTGCCTTGTACCACAGCCTGCTGGTAAAGACGCCAAGAGTCTAGACCATTTGGACAAAAGTAATGCTGCGGGTGATCATCTGTGGAAGCCTTGTGGTACCATATGGCCCAGATGGCTGTTCTCATATTATCTACAGATAAGCTATTAGCTCTAAGGGCATTCCCATAATAGACAGTGAGGGTATTTATCACAGCATCAGTCAGTCTGTTTTTGCCACCGAGTGGCTTCCCATCGCTTAACCATTTCCCTCTCATATTCCTTCACTTTTCTCAACTGAGACCCCATCCTTTTCTGGACATGGCCAACACATTCCTTTTACACCATATTAATATCTGTCCCATATGGCTGGTCATCAGAAACAGACTTGTAGCTCTTGGTATCTCCATCACAAATATAATTGACATACCGTAAATTGTGACTGGCTACACTTCAGCTGAAAATCATTTTCATCCCCTCCACCTCCATGCTGCCTGCACTTCCTTTGTGGTTGATGTCACAGACCTCTTCATGTACCTCCCACCACTCTTGATAAGCTAGGGTGCCAGTCTTGCGTTTCCACTGATCACATCGTTTGCAAGATGATGACAGAACCTCTATATCTATCACTTTTCCAGTTTTTGCACCTATAACAGTGCACACACCATGTAGTGAACTGTGACCCCTCGTTAACCATGTGCCATCACAGCTTACAGATACATCCCTACTGCCTGTAAGACTTGCTTCCCGTTCAGCAGCCTTATTTAGAGATTCTTTAGCTACTTGGTTGGTGGCAGCCAGAATGCGCTGGTACACCAGCGAGTAAGTGGACTTCTTTACAGGTGGTGGTAAATTCATTAGGCCACAGAACATACCTAATCCTGCTAAACCTTGCCCTAAACACCTCATAGCATATATTACACGCCTGTTTATGGAGTAAACATGATTGTTTGTTCCTAATTTATGGCAGCTGTTAAAGGAACCAATTACACCACATTTCTGGCACACTATTGTTACATTACAACCTAAACCTACTATTGTATGTATACTGAGTTTCACATTTCCCTCACATACACACCGAAGGCACTTTTCCAACTGTTCGAACATAATATTTACGTTGAAAATAATATTTACCTCATCAAAACCACTACTGCTATTGCCACAGTCTTTGGGAAGCTTCTTGGCTGAGGCACTTTTTAGGTTAGGTGAATCATGAATGATAGCATTAAAGTTGTATGCCTATTTCCACGGAAATTCACTTTCTTAGGCCAATATACTGCTTTCCGTTTACCCATTTCAAAGTTATGAGCTCAGCCACTTGCAAAAACTGTACTGAAACACAGGTGAACAATTTTTTTCTTTCTCACAAGTTAACATGTGCTCCGTTACCGCGGAAACTAAGTTATATTGGTAAACAAAAGCATCACGTGACTTCCTGTTCCTGAGATACAAAGAGAAATGTACTACGGAGCATGCCTGAGAGAGATTTAGAAGCACCAGTCTTCAATAGGAGGGAAGTAATACAATCCAAGGCGGTGCTGAGACGTGGGCGTGACAGTGCTTCAGATTAGCTGACACCTATTTATATTTTACGTTATATCTCCGAAACTATTAAAGATTTCTTAAAAATTATTTCACTATTGGAAAGAGCAAAGTCTATTAATCATTTTAGGATCTGAAAAAGCTATTGTTTATCTTAAAAGGTGGTCCTCCCCCCTTAATTGGCGAAAATTCAAGCCATTTACATTATTACTTTCGATTCCTTCCTTTAAATCCATTACCTATCTATCATTTCATTTTCCGGGTTTCAATTATTTTACATTTTACTGATCCCAATTTCATCTCTATACTCAACGAGGCAATCCTCGCGGTTAACAATTATTATTTTTATCCCAAACATATTTCAATTATTCAGTGCATTTTAAATGTATAGTGAAATCAAGGCTAAACTCCCCAGTCAGCGCTTGATTTTCACTATTCATTGCATAGTACAATATGAAAATGAAAATCCACAGCCTGCTTCCAGTCTCCGACCGGGTCAGGAATGGAATGAATGAAGCCCCCATCTAGCGGCGAGGATATGAACTGTGCCGGCTGCCGAGGCCTGACGCACTCCTCTGGGGCAATGATTAAATGAATGACAGATGAAATGAAATGATAGTGGAGAGTGTTGCTGGAATGAAATTTTTTGACAGGGAAAACCGGAGTACCCGGAGAAAAACCTGTCTGCCTCCGTTTTGTCCAGCACAGATCTCACATGGAGTGACCGGGATTTGAACCACGGACTCAGCGGTGAGAGGCCGGCGTGCTGCCGCCTAAGCCACGGAGGCTACGCATAGTACAATATCAATTATAATAAAATCATTTGATTTACCCCGTGTGCAGCCGTTGATCATATTCCTGGATAGGGTCACCCATCTCATTACATTTCTTAGCACAAATTCATTATACTGCTTTCCACACACTTTATTTTACAATCACATAATCTAACCTGATTTACACTAAAACACATTTTTATCTTTTACAAAGCACTTTACCTATAACACTAAAAATGATATTCTTCCTTTTCTAACACTTAACACTTCACTTCTTTATACACCATATCTCAGTGATTTTCTGGCAACTCCTATCAGCGATCAACACTTCGACGTAAGTCCCTCGACTCAGCATCGAACGTGTAATGGCTCGAATGGTTCCTGCTCCTACACTGGAATTATTGTTTCAGTCTTTTTCACTGCTTCGAATTGTCTATTTTTCGGGTTTTCCTTATCGGCTTTATTTCAGCGATAACTGTCTTTTACTTTGTATTTACTTTATTTAAGCGATAACTGTCTTTTACTTATATCTGGCGGTCTATCGCATTTTATATCTTATATTTGGCCTCCCTATACTTTCAGACCGAATACTTTCTTTCATGTAACTTGATTGGCTTGTTCGGACTTCGAACCGGCGCTTCTCTGAGCTCCTTTAGCTAGAAACTATCTCTTAGCGATGTGACGTGATTTGCTTCGTTTCTTCGTATCTGAGTGTTTTAATGCCGTCTCTACTGGACGTACCGTAGCTGTAGTTTATGAAAGTTCTCTGACTTCGCCACTAAATATCGAACTTACGTCCTGGAACTCGAAGTTCCTTACTATTTTCTGATGCCTGATCGCAGTTTCTTTTAAAGCGGAAACTTTACTTTATTCACGAGTTCCGTAAAGACACTTCATAGCCTTAAATTTACAATGTTCAACGCGGCGCACTTTTTAATATATTTTGCCTACACTTTAGGCGTAAATACTGTCTTTTGATTTAGCACGACGTAACTTGCCCTCATCGAGGTTCTCGGTAAAACTGCGTAACTGATGTGACTACTGACGTGACGTGACCTGCACTAGGTTCTGGTTGTACTTCACTGGCGTGGCCAGCATGAGGTCCAAGCTGTACTGACTATACTGTAACGACGTGGCCTGCCCAAGGCCTAAGATATACTGACTACATTGGCTTCGCACCAGCCCTTATTTCTTCTGATCTACAAAAATGTAGTCCCTACATTTCCTGTGGAGCTTATTTTCTATATCGGGACTCCTATCTGTTTGAAACATTATTTGCGGACGTGAAATGTGCTAACTTTAACATTCGTTCCATGCGGAATTAATTTTAATCATTTACTTATTTTTAATTAATTAAAAAGGTTATTATCCCTCCTTCAGGGCCTGCGGAGTAGTCTATTTAACCTCCATATCCATGCGTTTTAGTTACCAATGACGCACTGTTGACGCTGCAATTTTAAGTCGTGTCAGCTTTTCTGATTGCCAACCTATGGAAAGATATGATCCCTGTATGTGTCTTAACGCTTGATATCTATGTGCGGTGCTTTTTCTTGGTCATGTTGTCCCCTAGCACTGATTACCTTCTGTTTGGGGTTTCCGGGAACTCCGTATCAAAATTATTGTTGGGTCGGCTCCTTTAGAGGCCGGCTTGAATCATCGTAATAATCGTTAATCACTGGACTTAGTCCCATTAAATTTGACAGTTATGTCGTCGTAAATACGATTAAAATGTGCTTGCATGAAGGTTCTTGATGTCTCCATGCCTGATGCAATACTCTCTTACGAGCAAGCAAGATTGCTCTTATCTGTTTATATTTACCTGAAGCTTGTCACTGATAATAGTATTTATTACTTTCTTAATTGATTTTAATAACGCAGCTGTGGGGTATGACTCCTACACGGTTGATGTAACCTTCTGCAATATTCCTTTCTTGGCTGGAATTGGGCAATACTTTCATCTCACAGGTCTAGCGTTCGATACTTGTGCCAATCCCAGTTGGGCACAGTAGTTCCTACTTTTGCATTCAAACGCCACCGTCAACGTCAACTAGTTTTGAACTTGGTTACTAGATGCCATCGCAGTCGGCTCCTGGTGACAAACGAAACTCAAGAGCGTTAGTCAAATGTAACCTATAATTTAGCTTCACACAAGTGTAATTAGTGGAAGGTTCTTTTACATGCCATAAATCTATATCATGGGTCCGCCGGCTTTACTTCGCGGCCTGACTGCTTATGAAGAAATTACGGGCAAACTACCTCATTCATCACCTTGCCTAGTATGCCTCAATATTGCATTACTTTCTCTTGTTAGCACAAGCATGATCTATGGTGGAGATTTTAAGGATCTAACCAGCCTCCGGGATGATATCAAACAGATTATTTTTGGCATGCCACTCTTGTTGACAAGACCCGATGTAGTTGTTCACAGTGGTCGCTTGCTCTTCAGCACGCTGGCTGGTGTTCTTGGATAAAGTCGACAGTGTGCCGGACTATTTGAAGGTGGTGGACATTCCCTTTGACTGCGAGTTTCTGGTGGCCACACAGACGGCCGATACAGTACGGTTGAACGAGGTATATCGAGTGAGTGGTACACAGCCCCTACATGCCGTCCACTGGGGCAACTGGTGTCCTGCTGCAGGTCTCCAAGCACCCAGAACTGGCATCTATGTTAGGAGAAGCGACCTACAAGGGCTTGAATTTCGAGCAGCGGTGTTTAACGTAAGTCTTTTAAGAAAGGTCTTTTAAAGTAATTTCCAATACTTGGCAACCACACGGATGTTCTCAATTATACAAATATCAACTAAGTTTTGAATCTGTATAAATTAACATAAGCGGCCAAGGTGGCCAAGAGTGCTATAGCGCTAGCTCGTGCCTTGCTGATCTCGGGAGAGCATGGGTTTGAATCCCACTTTTGCCATCCTGAATTTGGTTTTCGTGGTTTCCCATTTTCACCACCAGGCAAATGGCGGGTCGGTTCCTTTCAACACGTCCACAGACGATTTCCTTCCAAGATAGTGGTCGCCTGGTCAATCGGCCTGTCATAATCGCTTGTTCTATCTGCTGACAAAGGGTGTTCAGAGTTCGTGGGTGAATCCGAGCTGAGAGAATAAGCGGTAAAAAAAACTTAGAGAAGGACGTGAATGAGAAATAAAACTTTTAGAATATTAGCTCGTGTAATGCACAAATTGTACAAACTAGGAAACTTACATGGAAGCTGGATAAATAAAATGTCTGATCACAGTGGACAAGAGCCCGTGACCTATGACTTGGTACGTTGGTGCCCTGAACTCTATTATAAAATATATATTTTCTTATTTTCTTTTGTTTTCTAATGTACATTGTTACGTTTTACTTTCTATTTATTTCCGGAATTTATATCATTAAAACGCAGACCTTGCGCCAGGGAAATCAACCATAGAAGATGAAATTCCTCATAGCCCGGCCGGGCCAAAGTGTAGCATGCTAACCAATTGACCACAGGGTTGGACAGAGTACTGGGCTATAGGAAGTAACTTAAAATCTCTCATTATACAACTTAATAGCTTAATGCCTTTATTTTTCGTCATTGCAATTAATGACGAATTTTGATTATTCTTTCACTGCTGGTAATGCCTAACATACATTATTATTATTAGTATATTAGAATTACAGCCAATGGCCATAGCAGGGTACTTTAAATTGAACGCCCTTAGGCTCCAATAAAGTTCTATTTCAAGTAGCTCCAACTTAATCTACCAGATATGCCTCTGTCACTGACACCTAGCGGCGAACGTTGGATCTTGATAGAGCGTTTCTAATCAATTAACCTACAAATTTAGATATGTTCTTTTACATACCATAAATCTGTGACATGGGACCACCGACTTTCCGTCCTCTCCGAAGTAAGGCATACAGAAGGATTTTAACGTTCTTAAAAATCCGACGACTTCGGTCGGGTTTGAACCCGCGATCATGGGCATAGCAGTTCATCTCGCTACCGACTACGCCACCAAAGCCGTTACCTACAACTACATTCGAACAATATCAATTCATAGAGGAAATTAATATTTTCAGTGGGGCATTTATTTTTAGTAATTAAGTTTATAATGAGACACCTGTTAATACTACGAGTATAATGTTTAATGTTTTCAACGCTTCATTGGGGTCTTGATCAGCACGGGGCGTATTAATATAGCATACTTGTATACTACAATGGTTATTTTCTATGGAACATATTATAGTAAAATAAAATTCAACTTTCAGATTTATAGTAGGCAAGTCTAGGAGGATTGACGTCCTTACAAAACTATTTAAGAAAATAGTACTTAAGATCTTACAAGTAGTTCCGTGAAGAACTATACAGCCTATTTTCATATGTCCTACTTATGTTAGTTGCCTCTATCAACATACAACATTTCAGTTTGATTGCTGTAATAGATTCGTTGATATTGAGAACCGACTAAATATTGCGGATGCTCGCCATGTTGGATTTTTATATATGTAGGTCTTAGAGTTATGTACTGTTAAATGAAGATTATAGTGTACGTGTAGTAGTCAAACTTCAATCGCATGATTAGGACACAAGAAGTAAAAACAAGATTTTAAAATTTAGCACAGCTGCCATCTTATGGTTATGGAAACAATTGAAAAAGAAATAGATGCCAGTGGATCAACATTCATATAAGGATTTTCTGTGCCAAGTGTCACTGCACTCGGATGTTAAATTGCGAGAAACGACCATGTGAATATTTATAATTCGCGTCGCCACCATGCTGGATTTGTGGTCACCAGGTTATTGAAAATCCTATAGGTGAACTTATGTTCATAGCCCCTATGAACATTAAAAATTCAGTTTGATTGCTGTAATATATTCGTAGGTATTGAGATCTATCTGAATATTTCGGATGGTCGCCATGTTAGATTGTTATATGTATAGGCCATAGAGTCATGTACCATTAAAGGAAAATTATTGCGTAGGTTCATTATTCAAACTTTCACTTTGATCGCATGATTACGACACAAGAAATAAAAACTTAATTTTAAAATTCGCTCAGTTGCCATCTTGAGGTTATGTAAACAATTGAATTAAATTAGATACCAGTGCATTACAATGTGTATAAACATTTCCTGTACCAAGTTTCATCATTAAATCGCAATAAAGATCTATTTAAAATTTTCAACTTCGCTTGGCTGCCATATTCGTTTTGTAGTTAACCGGTTTTTAAAAGTCTTATAGATGAACTTCCAGTAGTGCCCTTTATCTCCGTACAAAATTTCAGGGTGGCACCACGAATAATTTCAGAGATATAGAATGCCGGTGAAATATTTCGCACAGCCACCACCTTGAGGTTATGTAAACAATTGAACGAAGTTAGATGTCGGTGCATTACAATGTGTATGGACATATTATACTGTACCAAGTTTTATTGCGTTTGGTTGGTTAAATCGCGAAAGACGTCTATTTTAAAGTCGCAACTTCGCTTGGCCGCTATGTTGGTTTTGTAGTTACCAGGTTTTCAAATGTCACATAGGTGAACTTCTAGTAGTTCCCTTTATCACCGTAAAATATTCCAGGGTGATATCGGTAATAGTTTCGGAGATATTGAATGCCGGTGAAATATTTCACACAGCCGCCATGTTGGATTGGTGAAACGTAACAAAATTTGAAGGGCACGGTCGGGGTCGTCCTGATTAGTGCTATAAACTTACCGAGTTTCATTGAAATCACTCCAGCCGTTTAGAAGTTATTAGGTGGGAACACACACCATCACACACGCACTCACAGACAGACACACGGACAAAAGGTGATCTAGTAAGGCTATTTTTTCATAAATGAAAATAGGCTAATCAAGGCTATTAATAGGAAAATTTTGTAAAATATTCTGTAATATAAATGTGTATTTCTGTATTTGATGAATGATTTTTCTTATTCAAATGAAGACTGAGGTGACATTTTCATGTAGTCCTATTATAGAAAGGTTTTCAGCCGGACAACGCAAATCGTGCCCAATTACATTAGGAGGCAAAACAAGTATTTATAGACCCTAATCTGAAAGAAATATTGCAGTAAATATTTATCAGAAAATAACACGCTTCTATGTACAAAAATGGTGATGATGAAGATGATAATTGTTGTTATAGGGGCTTAATATCTTGGTTATCGCCCCCTAATGGTTTGGGTGACAGTAAAAAATGAGAGATGATCAAATGAAACTATCAACTAAAACTAACTACTCACTTAAAAACTAGAAGAGGATATGGGAAACTAAAATTAGAAGAATGTACATAAAGACAGGAGGAAAGGAAATGCCATCAACCCTCGAAGAATGAGAATTGAGGGACTAGGAAGGCAGGAGAGCCAAGAAAGGCAGCGAGGGAGGGGAAAAAGGAGAAAGTCCGCCCCAAAAGCAATGGAAACAGTGGGAAAATTTAACCCAGCTCAGGAATACCCTGGGGTCACCATATCCCGAACTCACCCGCCGTGAGCCCTAGAGGGTGTAGTACTATCCAGGATGCACCAGAAGTAGTGGGGCTTCACACACCCTGCCTCCTTGTGGGCCTTGAGCAGAAGGCAGGTGATATCATGAAAAAAAAAAGGCAGACCCTTCGAAGAATGAGGGTATCAGGAAAGATGAGGAAAGGGCCAATTAACGCGGGAAAGTGAAAGACTCCCTAGGCCTTGGATTCCCTAATACCGTCGGGGATGGAAGAGTATAAGAATTTGCCAAGGGATGCCGAAAGAAAAGGTGACAGAGAGGAGCCCGTCACCAGTAAGTGGAAGCAATTCTGAACTCAGGTGGGGTCCCGTTGTCACCAACCCACGTCCCACTAGCCGCGGGCCCCTGGGGGAGCACAGAAATGGGGGATACTGAATTTGATGACGTGTTTCGATCGTCAAACTATCATAATCCGATCTTGCTCACATAGGCTTAGTTAATGCACGATGATTATGTAGTCTATTACATTTATGCACAATTATATCATCATATTATTTCAGTAGTAGATATCCCTCCTACGGCGCTCACAAGCGACCGATCGTGACAAATGAGCATTCAAATGAAAGAGAATCGGCATTATCAGTGACGAATTGCACTCTAATTTCATAAATATCTGTAATTTCTTAAAAAAGAATACTTTAAAAAATGTACGAAATATGCGATTTGCAGACACTGTTGCTGTAGGAAAATCTGCTCCAAATTGCAGTCCACTTCACATTTTGGCCGCTGTAACGCCTGGTTCATGTCTTTTTAACATTCCGAGGTATATCCATTATCATTTTACATGGATTTCAGAAACAGTAAATCAAAGGAATGTGTACTCAAATCGTATAATTTCATAAATATAACTGACTAGCAGGTACCCGCGGCTTCGCTCGCGTCATAGTCTTGTCATATTGTTATTCAATGAATTGCAGGTTTAACCCCGTTCACACCCCTTTAGAACCTGAATATCCAAAATTCCCTCCTTATTAGACGTTTTCGACACACAATAAACATTTCCCCAAAATATCATTCTTCTAACTTTAATAGTTTTGGTTGGTCGATGAGAATGAATATACAAAAATCCTTCCTTAGTGGACGTTTTTCTTACAGAATTTCACCCCTCCCCATGGGCCCCTTAAATAGGATCTATGAAAAAAACGGTCGAACACCTATTTATTTAATTATTTATTTATTAATTATTAAGCTGATTGTTTTCTTCTGAGTTTCAAACTCCTCGCCTATATCGATTAAGAGATGCACGCTCCGATAGGAATCCTTCAAGCCCCACTTTTCACCCCTTTCACTCAAAATATACACCACATCGAAATACCATTAGACATGTGTCAGCTTATTTTAATGATTAGTTTATATGCCAAGTATCATATCCTCAAATGAAACCACTCGTGAGATGTTGTTATTCAATGAAATGCACGTTTACCCCCTTAACACCCCTTTAGAACCTGAATATCCAAAAATCTTTCCTTAGTGGACGTTTTCGACATACAACGAACATATCCAAAAAAAAAACATGTTTCTAACTTCAATAATTTCGGCTGGGCGATGATGAGTGAGCGAGTCAGTCAGAACATTTTCTTTCATTTATTTTTGAGAATTTCAACCTTCCCCATGAACCCCTTAAATGGGATTTATGAAAAAAAAAATGTTTAAACACATATTTACTTATTTATTAAGCTGATTTTTTCCGCTGAATTTCAAACTTCTCGCATATGTCGTTTAAATATACACGCTCCGTTAAGAATCATTAGCCCCCAATTTTTACCCCTTTGACCTTATAGTATACACCATATCGATAAACACGTAGACATATGTTTGCTTATTTTTATTAATTAATTTATATGCCGAATATCACATCCCCAAATGAAACAACTCGTGAGATATTGTTTATCAATGAAATGCAAGTTTTACCCCCTTAACACCCCTTCAGAACATGAATATCCAAAAATCCATCCTTAGTGGGCGTTTTCGACATACAACGAACATGTCCCCCATTTTTTTAAGTTTCTAACTGCAATAGGTTTGGCTGGGGGATGAGTGAATATCCAAAAATACTTCCTTGGTGGACTTCCTTCCCCAGAATTTCACCCCTCCCAATGGGCCCCTTAAATTGGATTTACGAAACAACGGTCGACCACCTATTTACTTATTTTTCAAGCTGATTTTACCCCTGAGTTTCGTACTTTATGCCTCTGTCTTTCAAGAGATACTTGCTCCGTTAGGATTCCTTCTACCCCCACTTTTCACACATACACCTCATAATATACACTACATCGAAAAACCCTCAGACATGTATCTTCTTATTCTTAATGATGAGTTTATATGCCGAGTATCGCATCCCCCAAGGAAACCAATCGGGAGATATTTTTATTCAATTAAATGCAGGTCTACCCCCTTAACACCCCTTTAGAACCTGAATATCCAAAAATCCATCCATGGTGAACGTTTTCGACATACAACGAACATAACCCCAAAATGTCATGTTTCAAACTTCAAAAATTTGGCTGGGCGATGATGGGTGAGTGAGTGAGGGTGTCAGAACATTTTCGTTCATTTATTTATCAGAATTTCACCCCTCTCATGAACCACTTAAATTGGATTTATGAAAAGAAAACCGGTCGAACACCTTTTTACTTATCTTTAAAATGTTCTTCCCCCCTGAGTTTGATATGTGAGTGAGTTTATCAGTTAGAACAATTTCTTTCCTGTTTTTCCCCCCGAATTTCATCCCTCTCCAAGGGCCATATAATTGGATTTATGAAAAAACGGTCGACCGCCTATTTGCTTATATTTTAAGCAATCTTTTTTTTTTTGCTGAATTTCAAACTTCTCGCTAATGTCGTTTAAGAGATACACGCTCCGTTAGGAATCCTTCAACCCCCAATTTTCACCCCTTTCACCTCATAATATACATCACATCGATAAACCCTTAGACATATGTCTGCTTATTTTTAATGATTAGTTTATATGCCGAATATCACAACCCCAAAGAAACAACTCATGAGACATCGTTATTCAATGAAATGCACATTTACCCCCCTTAACACCTCTTCAGAACCGGAATAAACAAAAATCATTCCTTAATTTACGTTTTCGGCATACAGCGAACATATTCCCAAAATGTAATGTTTCCAACTTCAATAGTTTTGCTGGGTGATGATGAGTGAGTGAGTCAGTCAGGTCATTTACTTTCAATTATTTTTACCAGAAATTTACCCCTCCCAATGGGCCCCTTAAATTGGATTTATGAAGAAACGCTCGAACACCTATTAACTTATTTTTAAGCTGTCTTTTTCCCCTGAGATTGATGAGTAAGTGAGTTAGTCAGTAGTTAGGACACTTTCTCTCCTCTTTTCCCCGAATTTCATCCCACCCCATTGGCCCCTTAAATTGGATTTATAAAAAAACGGTCAAACACCTATTTACTTATTTTTAAGCAGATTTTTAGCCTATTTTCAATTTTGAAAAAATAGGCTTATGAGATCACCTTTTGTACGTGTGTGTGTGCGTGCGTGTGTGTGTGTGTGTGTGTGTGTGAGGTTGTGTGTGTCCCCCCCTAATACCTTTTGAACGGCTGGAGCGATTTTAATGAAACTCGGTAAGTACATAGCACTATTCCGGGCGACCCCGACCGTGCCCTTCAAATTTTGTTACGACTCACCAATCCAACATGGCGGCTGTGCGAAATATTTCACCAGCATTCAATATCTCCGAAACTATTACCGATATCACCCTGGAATTTTTTACGGTGATAAAGGGAACTACTAGAAGTTCACCTATGTGACTCTTGAAAAACTGGTAAACACAAAACGAACATGGCGGCCAAGCGAAGTTGCGACTTTTAAATAGACGTTTCTCGCGATTTAACCAATCAAACGCAATAAAAATTGGTACAGTATATGTTTATACACTTTATAATGCACCGACGTCTAACTCCGTTCAACTGTTTACATAACCACAAGATGGCGGTTGTGCGAAATATTTCACCGGCATTCTATATCTCTGAAACTATTAGCGGTATCACCCTGAAATTTTGTACGGAGATAAGGAGTACTACTGGAAGTTCATTTATAAGATTTTCAAAAACCGGTTATCTACAAACGAACATGGCGGCCAAGCGAATTTGAAAATTTAAATAGACCTTTCTCGCGATTTAATGTTCCAAATGCATTGAAACTTAGTACAGGAAATGTTTATACACATTGCAATGCACTGGTATCTAATTTATTTCAATTGTTTACATAACCTCAAGATGACGGCTGTGCGAATTTTAAAATTAAGATTTTATTTCTTGTGTCGTAATCATACGATCGAAGTGAAAGTTTGAATAATGAACCTGCGCAATAATTTTCCTTTAATGGTACATGACTCTATGGCTATACATTTAACAATCCAACATGGCGACCATCCGAAATATTTAGACGGCTCTGAATATTCACGAATCTATTATAGCAATCAAACTGAATATTTTTATGTTCATAGGGTCTATGAACATAAGTTCACCTATAGGACATTCAATAACCTGGTGATCACAAATCCAACATGGCGGCGACGCGAACTATAAATATTCACATGGACGTTTCTCGCAATTTAACCATCCGAGTGCAGTGAAATTTGGTACAGTAAATGCTTATACGAATGTTAATTCACTGGCATTTATTTTATTTCAATTGTTTCCATAACCACAAGATGGCAGCCGTGCGAAATTTTAAAATCTCGTTGTTACTTCTTGTGTCCTAATCATGCGATTGAAGTTTGAATGCTAGACGTACACAATAATCTTCATGTAACAGTACATAACTCTAGGACCTACAAAGTCCAAAATGGCGACCATCCGAAATATTTAGTCGGTTCTCAATATCTACGAATCTATTACAGCAATCAATCTGAAATTTTGTATGTTGATAGTGTCAATTAACATAAGTTGGATATATGAAAATAGGCTGTATAGTTCTTCACGGAACTACTTGTTTTCCGCTGAGTTTCAAACTCCTCGCTTATGTCGTTTAAGAGATACACGCTCCGTTAGGAATTCTTCAACCCCCACTCTTCACCCCTTTCACCTCATAATATACACCTCATCGAAAAATCCTCAGACACAAGTCTTCTTATTTTTAATAGTGAGTTTATATGCCGAGTTTCACATCCCTGAATGAAACCAAGCCGGAGATATTGTTACTCAATGAAATGCAGGTGTACCCCCTTAACACCCCTTTAGAACCTGATTATCCAAATACCTTTCCTTAGTGGGCGTTTTCTACTTACAACGAACATATCCCCAAAATTTCATGTTTCTAACTTTAATTGTTTTGGCTGGGCGATGATGAGTCAGTCAGTCAGGACACTTGTTTTTATATAAGAGAAGATGAGTGTTATGATGATCTAATTTTCAGTGATTGTCTTCTTAAGTTAGGGAACGTAGAACTTGGAATTCTAACTGAAATGTAAATAGTGTTCTATAATATAATTTGGTTGAAATAAAAACATAACAACCTTTCTCCTTAAGTCTCTCATTATAAACCTGTTGGGGAAAGTGTGGTTTATGAACATGCGAGATTTCTCGCACGGGTGCGCTAGTCTACAATATTTGGATTACAGAAGTTTGTAAAAACTTGTGTAATGTGTCAATCTTATTAACTTCACCAATGATTCTCCATACCAATATAGCGGCCCTTGTTTTACCTGTTGTAAGATCGTTCAATTTAAATTATACATCTCAATTGTAATTGTGTTAATTCTCAATGTCCTGTTCATATCCTCTCATTCATCTTCCCATATTTGGGACTCATCCCAATACTCCAGATGTGGAGAAACAAGAATAACTTCCTGAACTTATTTGTTTGATTCATGATTTGATTTTGGATTATTGCAATGTTAGGCAATATAACGAGTGACACAGCACTATTTCATGCAGCTTAAGAATCATTGATTATTCGTCAAAAATTATGAGAAGTATAGAAATTTGAGATCAGTATTTATTAGCAGTAAGACTGTTTCTTCGATTATGTCTAATATACAGGGCCTTTCACTCAAAGTACGGCCGGCCACATTGTTGGCGCAGCGCTACAGGTAGAAGGTCGAGCCAAAGGTCAGACGAGCACATTGCAACACGGAGCTGAGACAGTTGCGACGCAGGATTTGACGAGTCAAGTTGACTTCCTTATTTCGTTTATAGCCTATTTTTATTTATACGTGTTATATGTGTACAAAGTGTGTACGTGGTTATTGTTTAATTGTTATTATGTTTAATAATTTTATAACGTGTTATTGCTAAGTGTTAAAGCCTATTGCTTCATTTTTTATTTATGGGGAAAATTGAAAAATGAGGTTTATGCAACAAACCCTCACACTGTAGATAAACTCTAGATATCACGAGAGAAATTGAGACTATCTCGGTAGATGAACTAATGCGTGTGAATGAAAATTTTGCTTAGAAGATGCCAGAAATGTGTAGATGCAGGTGGAGGACATATTCAACATCTTCTGTGACAATGATTATGTGTTATTATGTGTGCATGTTATTTACATGCGATTCGTACGGGCGCTCTCTCGACCCCAAGCGCAGCGAGTTGCTATGTGCTTGTCCGACCCTCCCGCGCTGCACGGCCGGCCACTTTGGGTGAAAAACCCTGTATTTTGGATACAAATTGCCCAGCTGTCCTGTGTACAACACTGCTCGCACTAGTAATACAATTCATTTATATGAGAATGACAGCTTTGAAGACATTTTTCAGTGTTGCCTTATTAACAATTATATTACCATCAGCGGTAGCTACGCTCGATAGAGCGTAACGTTAGATCATGGGGTTAAGCTTTATGCTGACTCGGTAGACGCGTGGGTTCGAGCCCCTGCGTAAGCTGTCCTTGAATTGGTTTTCCGTGGTTTCCCATTTTCAACATCAGGCTAAAAAACAACAAACAAAACAAAAAACGAAACAAAAAAACCAAACAAAAACACCAGGCAAATGCTGAGATAGTATCTTCTAACACAAAAGTCATTCCAATTACTGGAATACGTGAAAAAACTGAAATTAATTACATGTGACTAAAATTTAACAGCGTATGTGATTTCAGAATGGATTCTTCTATAGTATAATATATAAATTTTAATCACGTGTAATTTATTCCAGCTACAATATCAATTTTATCGATCTTGGTGATGTGTAATCGGCGGTGTTAACGTTGATGATGATTATCATTATTATTATTGTTATTATGATTATGATAGTGATGAATACTTTCAATGTGATGTTCATATTATAGGATCCACCGTATGTGATGTCAGAAAATGGGGTACACGATGGGTTCTTCTATAGTATCTTCCACGCACTAGAAAGGAAATTAAATTTTCGGTAAGTAAGTTATATGACTTCTAATATCTCCAATTTAGTGAGTTAGTTATTGTTGTTTTAAGGGTCGGAACTACGAGTTAATCTGCCCCTTAGTCTCCAATTTATGTTTAATACGGTAATGTGTTTGTGCATGGAGTTCTAAGGGTTGTGATTATTTCATGATTCTTTGAAGAAGAGTCGATTGTAATAGGGTGGATATTTTCCTTTATTAGGTGATAGATACCAACGAACCTACTAAATTATTAATTAATGAAATCACTGATGATTTTGAAATGAATACCTTGATGTAAATCTCATGAAAAAATAATGCATCATAACCTCAATTATAAGTTAACTGGTGACAAAGTTCGACTACCCTGCAAACAGAAAAGCTGGTCACATAATGTTAAGTAGTTTCAATCTTTACCGTTAGAATTGGTGCTAACTAGAGGTCTGTTAGCTTCCAGTAAGGACGTTGATGACCAAAATTCGTGAAGAATATTCCTTGATTAGTGATCGACGTTTTGTTCACATCTCTCTATATATAAGAATGAAAATTTGTCTGTTTTTTTCTGAATTTCATCGAAAATTTAAGTTATTTACGCGTTTCAGACTGTTTTATGACGGATGCGCGCGAAAATAATTTTTTTGTCTGCCGGTCTGTATGTCTGTCTGTTTGTCTGTCTGTGGACAAAGTGGTTGTTCCCTTATAACTCGAGAACGGCTGGTTGGATCAACGTAAAATTTGGAACAGATATCCTTCAGAGGCACGACACTAATCATTGATGTAACACTTCTCTGAACCTCTCATAAAAGGGGGCCTACCCCCTTAAAATACTTGCTGAAATAGGCGTAGATGGGCGAGACAAAGCTCATTTTCAGCCCCTCAATGTGAGAAGCAAAACCCGAAAACAACATTTTAAGGCCCTAAAACCAATTTCATTTAATACAATAATGAAAGTAAGTCGGTAACCATGGCAACAGAAACTCACAGGTCCATCTATTGCTGTAAGACGCGATACAATTCCATTTATTACGTTGGTTGGTTGGTTCTTAAGTTTAGAGGCTGCGACAACGCGCTCATTTAGCCCCGTGTACTTTGGGTGTGTGTAGAATTTGCCTGATAACCGATGTTAAATGTGAAGACTGTATTAGTGTGTGTTATCTGTTTTTTAAATTAAGTACTAAAACTTAGAATTTTTCAAATAGTTCCTACTTTTGCCGCCAAGCGCCACCGTCAACGACTACTAGGCCAAGTTCAGAACTTAGCTACTAGACGCCACCGCAGTCATTTATTGCGTTACTGAGATAGTTTGCAAACGGCTATAAGGTTATAACGGAACCAATTTAAGCTGTAAAATTCATCAATACATATAATGCGCTTAAGGGGGTCAAGGGGTACTCTAGAATTTTCTCATGCGATTTACACGTGCTGGTGTGGTACGGAAGGTCTATTATATCCCTATCCATTTACTGTTATATTATTATTATAATTATTATTTTATACTACGGCCTGCAACGACGTGACAAAGCATATTTTCAGCCCCTGGGTGTCAGAAAAGAACCTCGGGGCCCCTAAACAGCCGTAAAGGGTCCCCGAAAACTACATTTTAAGGCTCTAAAACCAAGAGTTTCCGAGATATTCCAAGAAAACTAATTTCATTTAATAAACGTATGTATGAATGCAAGCCAATAACCATGACAACAGTGTATCAAAAAGTTACATCCAACGTTCCATCTATTTCTGCAATAAGTAATGCCACTCCATTTATTAAATTTCTGTGAAAGTTTGCAAATGGCTATAAGGTTATCACGGAACCAACAAAAACTGTAAAATTCATCAATGCGCTTAACGGGGTCAAGGGGTACCCTAGATTTATTCACAAGACTTAAACGTGCGATATGTCGTACAGAAGGTCTATTATATCTTCAAACGGCAACATTATTTTCAAAAATTCCTGGATTGAAATAGTATTTTTTGCTTCTAGGAATTTCGGCAATTGGAGGCCAAAAAACCTGAATTTTCATGCACCACAAGCCTTTATAATTTATTAAAGGGGTCTACCTCTGGATGCGGACTTGACACAACAGTGAGGGTCAGTTTTTATGTGACGTGTATAATTGCGCTTCGTCTACGAGGTTTTCAATTTTATTTTCTCGTCAGGAAGTACACGTTAGGTGAATTAGTTTCAGAGCATGTTTCAACTAATCATTCATCTTTGTCGACAAACAGGTTCCAAGCCCCTAACCATTGCAACAGTAGCTCAATTATGTACGTCTGTTTATTAATACCGAAGACCGTTTTTGAGATATTTCCAGAAAACTAATTTCATTTAATAAAAAAGGATGTTCAGTAAAGAACATATAGCCTACTTTCTCCTAAATGCATGGGTATTGTTATAACTCTTTGTCCTTTTCAAGGAGTATAATTGAATGTTGGTTGTAGTAGCTTGTTGAAATACAACGTGCTATAGGGATATTAAACATGAATATGAGGTGCCCTTTGCTAGTGCTACCTCTGTAAAAATTTCATTCAATTCGGTTTCACCGTGTTTGAATTGATATGGGGAATCGATTCGCACACATACATGGCCGCTATTTGCAAACTATTGGGCTGATGACCTTGTAGTCAGTCATAAGATGCTTTCCACAAAAAGGTATGTTGTTGCAAAATCTGGTAGAGATCAAATTATTAGGATGGTCGTAGTTTGATTTAAGCTTTTAACATTTGGGTGGCCGACATTCCGTTTCCGTCAAGATGGCGGCGATATAAAACATGACACTGAGGTGCCCATTGCTAGTGCTACCTCTGTACCAAATTTCGTTCAATTCGGTTTTACCGTGTTTGAATTGATAGGGGGAATGGATTTGCACACATACATGGCCACATCTGCAAACTATTGGGCTGATGATCTTGCAGTTTGGTCAGAATATGCTTCCCCCATAAAGATATGTTGTTGCATAATTTGCTAGAGACTAGATTATTAAGTTGGCCGTAATTACATTTTAGCTTTTAACATTTGGGTGGCCGCGATTACGTTTCTGTCAAGATGGCGGTGATATAAAACATGACACTGAGGTGCCCTTTGCTAGTGCTACCTCTGTACCAAATTTCGTTCCATTCGGTTTCACCGTGTTCGAATTGATAGGGGGAATCGATTTTCACACAGGGATGACCGCCATCCGCAAAATATTAGGCTAATGACCTATTAGTTTGGTCAAAGGATGCTCCCTCCATAAAGGTATGTTGTTTCAAAATTTAGTAGAGTTCGGATGATTAGGTTAATCGTAATTTGATTTAAGCTTTGAACATTTGTGTGGCCGCCAATACGTTTCCTTCAAGATGGCGGCGATATAAAACATGACACTGAGGTGCTGCTAGTGCTACCTCTGTACCAAATTTCGTTCCATTCTGTTTCACCGTGTTCGAATGAATAGGGGGAATCGATTTTGACACGAAGATGGCCGCATTGCGCAAACTATTAGGCTAATGACCTATTAGATTGGGCAAAGGATGCTCCCTCCATAAAGGTATGTTGTTGCAAAATTTGGTAGAGATCGGATGATTAGGTTAGTCGTAATTTGATTTAAGCTTTGAAAATTTGTCTTGCCACCATTACGTTCCTGTCAAGATGGCGGCGATATAAAACATGACACTGAGGTGCCCTTTGCTAGTGCTACCTCTGTACTAAATTTCGTTCCATTCGGTTTCATCGTGTTTGAATTAATAGGGGGAAACGATTTTGACACAAAGATGGCGGCCATCCGCAATCTGTTAGGCTAATGACCTATTAGTTTGGTCAAAGGATGCTTCCACCATAAAGGTATGTTGTTTCAAAATTTGGTAGAGATCAGATGATTAGGTAAGTCGTAATTTGATTTAAGCTTTGAAAATTTGTGTGGCCGCCATTACGTTTCCGTCAAGATGGCGGCGATATAAAACATGACACTGAGGTGCCCTTTGCTAGTATTACCTCTGTACTACATTTCGTTCCATTGGGTTTCACCGTGTTCGAATTAATAGGGGGAATCGATTTTCACACAAAGATGGCCGCCATCCGAAACTATTAGGCTGATGACCTATTAGTTTGGTCAAAGGATGCTCCGCCCATAAAGGTATGTCGTTGCAAAATTTGGTAGAGATCGGATGATTAGGTTAGTCGTAATTTGATGTAAGCTTTGAACATTTGTGTGGCCGCCATTACGTTTCCGTCAAGATGGCGGCGATATAAAACCTGACACTGATGTGTCCTTTGCTAGTGCTACCTTTTTTTTCAAATTTCGTTCAATTCGCGTTCACCGTGTTCGAATTGATAGGGGGGACAGACATTCAGAGTACACACACTCACACACACACACACACACACACACACACAGACTCACACACACACATACACACACACACACACATACACACACACAGACAGACACACTTTTTTCGCCCTGTGTTGATCTCATAAGTCTACTTTCATTGTTTGCAAAAATCGAAAGAAGGCTAATAATTAAAGAATGCAAGCCGGTAACCATGGCAACGGAATCTCACAGGTCCATCTGTTGCTGTAAGACGCAATGCAATTCCATTTATTACATTACTGAGATAGTTTGCAAACGGCTATAAGGTTATAACGGAACGAAATTAAACTGTAAAATTCATCAATGTCATATAATGCGCTTATGGGGGTCAAGGGGTACTCTAGATTTTTTCACGCGATTTGCACGTGCTGGTGTGGTACGGAAGGTCTATTATATCCCTATCCATATATTGTTATTTTATTATAATTATTATTATTATACTACGGTGTACAACGACGATACAAAGCGTATTTTCTGTCCCTTTGTGTCAGAAACAAAATTCGGTGCACCTAAATAGCCGTAAAGGGTCCCCGAAAACTACATTTTAAGGCTCTAAAACCAACAGATTCTGAGATATTCCCAGAAAACTAATTTCATTTAATAAGCTAATGAAGGAATGAAAGCCAGTAACCATGACAACAGTATCTCAAAAGGTGACATCCAACTTTCCATCTATTTCTGCAAGAAGTAAAGCCATTCCATTTATTAAATTTCTGTGAATGTTTCCAAATGTCTATAAGGTTATTACGGAATCAACTAAAACTGTAAAATTCATCAATGCGCTTAAGGGGGTCAAGGGGTAACCTAGATTTTTTTCACACGACTTAAATGTGCCTTATGTCGTACAGAAGGTCTATTATATCTCCAAACAGCAACATTATTTTCAAAAATTCCTGAATTGAAATAAGTTTTTTTTGTTGCTTTTAGGGATTTGGGCCATTTGAGGCTAAAAAAAACCTGAATTTCATGCACCACAAGCCTTTATAATTTATTAAAGGGGTCTTCCTCTGGATGGGGACTTGACACAATAGTGAAGGTCAGTTTTATTTGACGTGTATTGCGTTTCGTTTACGAGGTTTTCAATTTTAATTTCACGTCAGGAAGTACACGTTAGGTAAATTTAGTTTCAGAGCATATTTTAACTAATCATTTTTCTTTGTTGACAAACAGGTCCAAGTCTCTAACCATTGCAACAGTTGATTACGTCTGGTTATTAATACCGAAAACAGTTCGAAGAATGGGTACTTCTGCTAGTCTTAAATATATAAGTGGAAGTCTGTATTGTACCCGGATCGGTCACAATATGTATGTATGTGGGTACGTATTGTAACGCTTTCTGGGGTGAGTGATGAAAACCACAACAAGTCCCACGTTTTGCAGCCAAGTGTAACGTTTTCACGAGAGATCCCACTTTTGGGTAACACTTGTAACTGCTTCCCTGATGGGTGCTTACCATTACCTTCTATGTGACATATTGGTTTGATAATAGGGCGCCAAGGAGCCAACATAAAGTTGATTCCTAAAATATATATTCTTATCAACCCCTAGCTTGCGTAGAACACATGTAAAACTCTTCACACTCAGACCGCGGTATGATTGAATCATCAACCCTGATAACATTTGTATTGGGAGAGGGAATTTGTCTTATAAATAATGCTACCTACTGGAATTAAAGATTGCATGTTGAAATAAATTAATTCAATTGTCAAAAACAAGCCAGTGGCAAGTTTAATAGTAATAACAATAATAATAATATGGAGCCCAGAGAATTTACCATTACCACGCGGAAAGTGTTTTAAATTGGAGGTCGGATGAATTTACTGAATTTACGACTATTGCCAAGCATGAAGTTACTTAATTTACGGTGAACAAAAAGAAAAGAGAGACATTGGGTATATGTGTCAGTTCCGCTCACCAATGGAGATGCTTTCTCTCACGTACTAGTTGTTTCAGTCGAGATTGTTGTATCATGTTGGTCGGCGACATCTTCTTGGTTTTTTGATGCGTAGCGAATTATTGAAGTTAGAATACTGCTAGTGGTGGATCTAAATCCCTAAGCCTCTATACACGGTCTGCCTGTACACAACAGCTCGTGTAATACCCATGACGAATTGGTCAGTGGAGTATATCAGATCGAAGTTGTTCACCATGGAACATAAGTAATACGTAAGTCCGCTCGGAACAAAATTGTAACAAGATAGTCCTCGTTTTCACGCAGCGTGCTCACGATATCACAAGCCACGCTACCCCTTCCAGTCTACCACTCCCCCGTCTTCCATGTCGCCTGCTTGAACAATCAGCGTGCGTCTTCATGGATTTGAACTCAGCCGGATATGGCCCGCTCTCCTCTTAATTGGCTGAGACCCCACGCGATCCTTCCCGCCATGAAGTTCAATGCTCTCGTAGTGACGCTTGGATGCCCTTATTCCGTTTGAATCAACCTCAATGTTCATCTCGGCTTTTCAAAAGTTGAAGACTTACTCTCCGGTTTCGACATCACGTTGTTGTTCACAAAGTCTATTCCGGTCTCCGTATTTCCCGATGACGCAAAACTCTCAACTGCCCTAACTGAATGAAAAAGTCCGTACTCTCCGTAATCAAAAAATTTACTGTGTAATGGATATCGGAATAACCCGATTGATAGTGTTTTCTAATATATATAGAAAACCTATCTGTATATGTTATAAAATTTAAAAGGCTCCAAAATAAAATATGACTTTAATAATTCATTCATTTCGTATAGGCCATCTATGGACCGCGTCATTCCAACTGTCTTCAACTGGCTTTGATGTTTGCCCAGTACGCCAACATTCGTTCTCGATGGACTTCCTTCCGTTCCTGGGTCCAAATCTTTCCCGTTTTCAGTTTCGGTTTTTCTTCGAAACCTTTGCAAGCGTGAAGTTTCCTTTTGAGTGGGGCGCCCCCCTGAATGTCTGTTGGTGATATCCCCACTTCTTTCAGATCTTTATCCAGTTCAATGAAAGTGGCCCATTTTGTTTTCCTCTCCTGAAAGTAAGTTATGTTGCGGTTGGTCAGTCTCGCTGGGCTCATTCGTTTCACATGTCCAAAAAATGTTATCCTTCTCTTCCGGATGACGTAACTTATCTTCTCCACATGAGTAAATAGTTCATGGTTATGCCGTCTTCTGTATTCCCCGTTGTCTTTGATGGGACCCAATATCTTTCTCAAAATTTCCCTTTCTTTGGCCTCCAGTTTTTCGACCAAGCCTTTTTTGTTCATCGTGAGGCATTCAGAAGCATACAAGACTTCCGGACGGATGACACTCAGTAATGTTTTAGTTTTGCGTTGAAGGATATTGACCTTTTCTTATAGATGTCCTTAGTTAAATGGTAGGCCATTTCCATTTTGCTCATGCGTGAAGTGAATGCTTCTTTCTCTGGTACAATAGGTGTTATAATTTCTCCCAGGTACTGTACTTTGCAACTCGCTTATTTTTTCCTTGTTCCACAGCAAGGTGTTTGCGCGCCGGTACGATATTAGTTATGAACACAGTTTTCTCAAAGGAGATCTGGAGTCCTGCCTTCGCTGCTTGTGCACTAAGCTGACTAATCTGTTCCGTGGCTGTCTCTAATGAATCAGAAATGATTGCAAGATCATCGGCAAAGGCTAGACAGTCAATTGTGATGTTCCGGCTTCTGTAACCCAGTCTGACTCCGCTTGCAACTCCTTGTTTATTGAGTTCTTTACGCCACTCACGGATAACCTTCTCGAGGACACAGTTGAAGAGTATTGGTGAGAGACCATCTCCTTGCCTTACTCCTGTCTTGATTACAAAGGCGTCTGATATTTCACCCCGAAACTTCACCTTCGAGGTGGTGTTGGTCAGCGATTGTTGGATGATCTCTCTGGTTTTGTTGTCCAGGCCAAATTATTTTAGGATTCGAATCAGGGTGTTGCGATCAATAGAATCATAGGCCTTCTTAAAGTCTACGAAGGTCACCACAAATTTCTTATTCCTGATCTTCAAATAGGAGAGGGTAGATTTGAGGTGTATAATCTGTTCGACGCATGAACGTCCTTTCCGGAAACCGGCTTGATATTCTCCCAGCTGTGGATCTAGTTGTTCCTCTGCTCTGGTAAGAAGAGATTTCGAGAGAATCTTATAGGTTATCAGAAGGAGGGAAATGCCACGGTAGTTATTTATGTCTGTTTTATCTCCTTTTTTATGAAGGGGGTGAATCAAGGCAGAAGTCCAGCCGTTGGGGAGTCTCTCTGTTTTCCAAATTTCGCAGATAATTTCCAATAGTTTATCTAGCGTCTTGTCACCAGCATATTTCCCAAGTTCGGCGATTATAGAGTCTTCACCTGGTGCCTTGTAGTCCTTCAGCGATTGAATAATTTGTTTGATTTCTTCCTTCGTAGGTGGTAATGAATCAGGATGAACTTTGACGATGTCTTCAAAAGTAAAAGTGGACTTTGGAGCTTCACAGTTGAGAAGTGTCCCAAAATAATTCGCTAGAATTTGACAGTTGTCTTTATCATTATGAGCAACTTTACCATTGGTGGTTTTGAAATGTAGGCTTGGCGGGTTATATTTGCTAAGACTGCGATTAAAGGTTCTATAGAAGTTCCGAATTTTGTTCCTCTCAAAGTCTTGATCAATTTGCAGTAGCTGTGTTTTGTCGAATGTACGTTTCACCCCCCGGATGATCTTCGCAGCTTGTTTTCTTTTATCAAGAAAGTTTGCCCTGTTAACCTCGTTCTTCTGAGAGTTCCATTTCTGCCATGCGAGCTGTCTTTGATCTACTGCCGAATCACACTCACTGTTCCACCATACATGTTTCTTTCCTTTTAAAAGTGGAATTGTCTCGTTTGCTGAATCGACCAGGGCCTCTTGTAGTTGTTCCCAGTTTAAGGGAGCCAAGGAATCAAGTTTCGGGGTGAATTGTTGGTTGGACTTCAGCTTTTCGGTGTCAAATCTATCTATCCATTTCACATGAGTCTTTCTGGAATTTCTAGGAATTAGTTTAACTTTAATCTATGAAAGGTAGTGATCTGAATCAAGTCGGGCACCCCTCAGAACTTTTACATTCTGGATCTCTCGTTGTGGTTTCCGGGTGATGGCAACGTGGTCAATTTGAAATTCTCCAAGGTTCGGATTTGGAGATGTCCAAGTCTTCTGTTTTCTAGGCAAATGCTTGAAAGCAGTTGATTTCAGTACGAGGTTGAACGCCCTACACAGTTCAACGAGTCTCTATCCTTTTCGGTTTGTTCTTTTATGAGCCGGGTAGTTTCCTACATTGCTCTGGAATGTACTTTCTTTACCAAGCTGGGCATTAAAATCTCCAACTAGAATAATGGTGTGTTTGTCTGGAACTTTAGAGATGATATCTTCTAGTTCTTCCCAGAATTGATCTGTTTTTCTGGATCTGTCTTATTTGCCTGGTTGATTGGTGCATGGACGTTCACTATGGCGTATACCTTATTTGTGCTTCGGAATAAAAGAATAGAGACACGACTGTTCGGGGAGTTGAAGTCTGTGATTGAATCCAGAACCTTTTTGTTGACAACAAATCCTGTCCCTAGATGAGGGATAGTTTTTATCACTCGTTTGCCAGTTTTACCTTTAAAAATCCTGAATTCCTCTGATTCGAAGGCATGCTCATCTCTAAATCTCGTTTCCTGAATCGCCGCAATTAGTATTTTATGTTCGTGTACGGTATTTTTGAGTTGTTTTAATTTACAAACCTTCAGGAGGGAATTTACATTAAAAGTGGCAAAGTAGTTTGTGCGTTTGTGTTTAATCTTTCGTGGAGTCTCCGGCACCTCCAAGCATATTGGTGCAGGCTCCCCAGAGTCCGAAGGCCTGCAAGCGTCGTCCAAGGCGACGGTGGATTGGTTACCACCTGGGGTAGTAGCTTCTGCTGACCTTTCCGCCATGCTTTTGACAGTTAGAAAACTGTAGATTGGGGCCGATGATATTTCGCACCAGCCAAAGTACTACCAAGGTTGTGAGCCTTGGAGTCCCCAGCACTGATCTGCTCGCCGACCCAGCTTCCCGCTGGGATTGGTTACCCAACCTTCCACTGAGTTGCTTGGCTTAACAGGGGGCACCTCTTGTAGGTTACATGCTGGAGTTGGAGTGAAAGAGGCTAGTCGGATTCTTTTGCTGAATCCAATATATTATTAATAATATTAATAATAATAAATATAAGTTAATTTAAATTTACTTGGCTAAATAATTGCCGCGTTCAAACAAACATTAATTATTTACATCTGACTTATGTCAGTGGCGTAAATCCCTCCGAAAAACAGGTTACAGTATGTGGGTATGTATGTGGATTTGTTCTCTATACAAATCTACACCGTTCCGCCAATCTTAACCAGGTTTTGCATACACATAGTTCAGGACCCAGAAGACACCGCTGGCTAAATGAATTTTCGATAGTCTTTCTCATTCCTCCGATTTTGGCCTTTTGGCACTCAAGCAAAGGCAAATAAAGTCAGTAAATAAACTGATGAAGGAATGGCAAGGCCGGTCGTTTCCAAGGCAACAGTAGCTATAGACGAGACCACCAAGTTACCATCTATCTCTGTAAGAGGCCATGCCACTCAATTTTCTCCACGGCAACAATAGCCCAAGACATGACCACCAGGTTTCCATCTATCTCTGTAAGAGGCCATAGCACTCCATTTTCTCCACGGCAACAGAAGCTCAAGATGTGACCACCAGGTTTCCATCTATCTCTGTACGAGGCTATGGCACTCCATTTTCTATGAAAACGACGATAAGAACATTAGGAATCTGAACGCCATAAATATCGAAATACGTATTTTTTTAAATGTTATTAACAGGGGTCGTTGTAGGGAATTGAAATTAAAAAAGAAATGTAGACTCCCAACGACGTTCTCATTCTGCATCTAATAACCATCCGTCGGGTGCGGCTGATCAGATTGACAATATCTGTGGATTGTTTGCAAACAATATGAAGTAAAATTCCTTCTCGATAATAGCTTCCTGACTCTCACCCCTCTTCATTGTCATGAACTGCAGAATGTGACTGACTGCTCTGTTGTCATGATATCTGAGGACTGATAGTTGGGGAGTAGTGAGAGTTCTATTAAACTCTAGAACCCTCCTTGTCCCACAACTAAGCCTCAGCCATGTAATATTTGCGAAAGCTCGTGAACCCAAGGTCGGATGTTGACAAATGAGGTGTCGTTGGACTCGAGCTGACGTCCTCCTTTCTATGGACCACTCGCTATATTTTTGAATAAAAATTTGAAAATTTTTGTTTTCGAAAGTAGGTGATAGTTTGAAAACCAAACATGATAGAATGTTGTGCAATAGCTTAAACAAACGGTCTCTATGTCCTTTAATTTTTATAATAATTTTTGTTTTTTGAAAAAAAGTTCAATTTTGAAATTTTTATATTTTGGAAACTGAAGAGTTTACAAAACATTTTGTTTGACATAAATGAAATGCCCTGACCCCCTCTATCCCCAAAATAAATTTAAAGTCTCTAGGACTAAAACTGTGCAGTAGTGGGATGGGGAGAGTTCTGAACCGCCCCCTACTTTCATATAAATTTTAGGCGAAATATTTCGAACGCGTGGTCGGACTTTAATGAACGAGGTATTGTTGGCGTTGGGATGACGTTCTCTTGGCTAAGCATGTGTGTTGGTATTAAAAAAAATGAAAATGTTTGTTTTTTGGTTTGACACTATCTTGGAAACGGGGAAATGAATAAGAAAAGTTTGTTTAACGTTAATGAAAGGTGGATATGCCCTCTAGGCAGACAGCAAGTTTCAAGGATGTAGGAGGAATAAAAAAATGATAGCCTACTTTCTCGCGAACATTGGTGATCATTGGCGAACGGATGGTTGGATTTTAACAAATGAGGTGTCGTTGGACTCGAGCTGACGTCTTCTTTCCTATAGACCACTCGTTATATTTTTCAAAAATGTTTTGAATTTTTTTAAAGTAGGTGATAGTTTGAAAACCAAACATGATAGAATGTTGTGCCATAGTTCAAACCAATGGCCTCTAAGACCTTTAATTTTATAATAATACTTTTTTATTTTTGAGACTTTTTGAGAACACTGAAATTTTGAATTTTTACTATTTTGGAAACTAACACGTTGACAAATAAGTTTGTTTGTCATAAATGAAAGGCCCCTATCCCCTCTACCTTGAAAATAAATGTCAAGTCTCTAGGACAAAATATATGCATTTTTTTAATAAAAGAGTGTTTGTAGACAGAGAGCCGGTAGCGCTTGACGTATGTTACAACGAGGCTATGACTGAGCATGGTGAATACTGGAAATGGCTATTTCGACGGGGGAGATGTATGGCAAAACGAGAGGTTACTTTTCGATATTTTCTCCTATGACGAATGAATGAAGGCGAATATTTTGAACTGTGACAAGCATGCTAAGATTTTTAACCCCTGAATGGGATCATTAACGTTTTAATTAACAGTGATGAGCCAGATCGCTCTTTGACAAAACAGACGGTTGTCGGATATGACCAAGTGACTCTTAGACGTTGGCGATCTCGGTGACCGTGCCCGGAAGAAATGAATTACTATTTTGTTGGAATGGCGGGGCAGCTTATGACGGTTGGTTTTGTGATATTTCCTATGACGGATAGAAGTGAATATTTGAAATGTGTTAAGTGTGCTAGGAATTTTTTTACCCCTGAAGGGGATCTTTAACATGCTAGTAAACGGTAATAAGTGAGACTGCTGTCTGGCACCGGAAATGGTTTTAGAATAAGGAATCCTATAACATTTGCTCGACCAAGTCATGTGCATGTATGCAAAGAGCCAAAACGGTAAGGTCGTTTGCCTGAAATGTTATAAACTAAATATTGAACTGGGTAAAGTCATGTGTTTTGGGATGAAAGTATGTGGTTAACATGATCATGTATTGAGGATGGCCGCTTGCTGGTAATTATTATTATTACAGTAAAATGATAATAATAATAATAATAATAATAATAATAATAATAATAATAATAATAATAATAATAATAATACGAAGACACACATGTTTTCAATGCTAACACACACACACACACACAGTCCTGCTCACTGGTGACTGAATATTGTACCTAGCCAGAGGACTCGTGAGAGAGGCTGCTGATAAGACAAAAAATGTCTACGTCAGCAGGAGTTGTGATATCAGCTTACTTGCCTCGTGGTGGCTAGCAGGTGTGCTGTTTAAGCAGAGACCGCCATTTTGGTTCTGAGACAGTAGGACTACCGATGTATAAGAGGCAGCCATTTTGGTTCCTTATTAAAAACATGAAACTAGTATAAGGTACACGAATCTTATTCAGATTGAGGAATGTGAAGAAGCGTGGGAACACGTGTGAAAGAGACAACATTTCAAGGCCAAAACCCTGAGAAAATGCAACTCTCTCTGTTGCTAGGCTAACTGATAACGATTGCGTTAGTCATGCACTTGCCATTTTAGCACACGGACGTATACAGTAGAGCTCTGAACTGAACTTGGAAGAAAAAATCTTTTTTTTTTGGTAAGTGCCTATGAATGATTATTTTAATAATGTCATGCTAATGAACCTTAAATTTGTAGTTATTGATTAGGTAATTAATGATTTTTATTTAATTAATTATGTATTTGTTTGCAGATAACCGATATACCTTACATGTCAGAGATACAAGAAACCATTGCGTATTTGGGCCCACTAGAAGGAAACAGTAACAAGCCACTGCAAGTGAAGGTGAGATAATTTTTTTAAACTAACTTGTTTCATTTTTTGTTTGATATTATTTTTTTATTTTATGAAATGAATTAACCTGAATTTAGGTATTTATAGCGATTTATTTTATTTATTTTTAGAAACTTGGGAAGAAAAGCCTTACCACCGTAGCAGTTGTTGATAACCCAAGACGCAGTAGAGTGCAAACATTGTTTCCAGGCAGTGAACTATTGAAAACTCAGGTAA
Source organism: Meconema thalassinum (assembly GCA_946902985.2). NCBI lineage: Eukaryota > Metazoa > Arthropoda > Insecta > Orthoptera > Tettigoniidae > Meconema > Meconema thalassinum. The sequence goes on from OX336394.1 coordinate 225,472,468, forward strand.
GTCTAACTTAAAAATGCTATGCCATTTTACCACTAATGAAAAACCATAGACAAAAAAAATATTCATTACCTGTACATGACCGGTACAATGATTTCTTTCTTGAATAATGGCCATGTATTGACAAACGGTACAAGACTATATTGGTTGTTGACTGGGGAATGTACAAGGCCATATTGGATTTTCTAAAAACAAAAAATTTATGGGTGGTTCTCTATGGACTCAACAAATATCCACAGGTTTGAACAAGATAATCTGACCAAACTGATATGACATTAATTTTTGTTTATATATTGATCAAAGGGGGATGTAAATGACTAAAGCTTTATAAAAGAAAATAAGTGCATGGGTTACTGTTAGTGCCAACATGCAGTTTATTTTTAATGCTCTTTTGATATATTAATGTTTTTAGGTGTGGTCATGCGCCATTAACGTAGTGAACAGACAGTGAACAAGCATACATTATGCTTTAAAGTACTCTGTGCTCTTCTGCTACGTTAATAACTTGCAATAAAAAAAGTTTTATTATAACACATGGCGTTAGTACCAAATACAACAAGTGAGCAAGTTGGTTTACCGCGTGGGTTAAATTTAAAATCAGAATATGATCGTTGGTTAACATTTGAATCCTGTCCTGTGGGCTTTTTGTCGAGACATGAACTTGCAAAAGCCGTTTTTTTTTACTTGAACCGAGAAGATGTGGTGCGCTGTGTGTTTTGTCGTATTGAACTTTCACACTGGGAAGAAGGGGATGATCCCTTTAGAGACCATTTGCGATGGTCTCCTTGTTGTCCTTACATGCTTGGAAAACAAGTGGGTAACATACCCGTGTATCTATTTTACCGAACCACAAGACCATTGGCCGCTACTTACGTTGCTGAATCACAAATAAATAATAATATTAATGATGTATTACCAGCCAACAACGGTAGTGTCGATATATGTGGTCCATATGCCATAGACAGTGTTGAATTGTCATGTGCTTTTGAAAAAATTGGAGTTTGCAAGACTAAAGCACTAGCACACCCAGAGTACAGCTCTGTTGAAAAAAGTTTAGAATCTTATAAAAATGTTTGGCCATTAATATTAAAACACCTTACCAAACAGCTAAGTGAAGCTGGATTTTTTTATACTGGTGAAGGGGATAAAGCAATATGTTTTATTGTGGATTTGCTTTAAAGGATTGGCAAATGAATGATGACTCTTTTGTGCAACACGCTCGTTGGTTACCTAACTGTAAATACATGGTGTTGCTTAAAGGTCAGGAATTTCTGAACACTATTCGTAAAGAAAACGTGATTGCAGCACAAGACATAAAAGTGCCTTTAGAGTTAGAACACGCGGAGCAAATACATGAGGCTGAAAAAAAAGATTGGTCTGACCAACAAATACAAAAGAGTGACCAACAATTATGTAAAATTTGTTATCAAGATGAACTAGGTGTTGTATTTTTGCTTTGTGGGCACATGATAGCCTGTGTCAAGTGTGCATTAGAACTCAACACTTGTGCTATATGCAGAAAAGCAGTATCTGCTACAGTTAGGGCATTTCTTGCATAAATAGTATAATTTATTAGCCATGCATAGTGCAAAATCCCTAATTGCACAATATTATTAAAGCTGTTTTAGAGTGTAATAGATCAGCTTTTCTTTTGTTTATAGACTACTACAATGAATGTTTTGAGTGCTGTGGGTCAAGCATGTGGCTTAGAGGCAAATAAGCTCAGCGAATTGCCAACGCATATTCCATTCCGCATTATCAAGATTCGGATATTGAAAACAGCATATGAAGATCGTGTACTTTGTGTATGTGAAAACTTTGAGACATTTCTGCCTACACGGTTTAATGATGTGTCGGAGAGTGTTTTTGATGAAGTCAATATTGCTGTGCAACCTGTACACTTAATTTATGATGGTTTTAAAAACAATAGATGCATGGTCCGTTTTAATTAAATGAAAAAAAAATGAAATAATAATGGAAAATATTAGTAAAGACAATGGACTGAATGAAAAAAATGTGTATAGAATAATATTGTTTTAGTTTTTAGTTTTGTCTTAAAAAATATTATATTGAAACAAAACAAAATGTATATTAAGTTTGTAAATAAATGCAAAATTATGTTACAATGTTGTTTTATTTTATACAAAGTTAGAATATTTAACATTGCAGAGCATACATGATTATGACAATAGATGCACACTTAATACAACTCTTTCTCTCTTTACAATAGTCTGTTATAGTTTTTAAACACAAGGCTTGTTGTAGATCTTTTTATAGCAATGTCCATTCACTGTTGTTTTCAAAAACTGGGGAAGCCGCAATAGTTTTATAGGCATAAAAACCTTATTGTTATTACTATTTAGTCATTTTGATCCTCTTGCAATAATAAGGTACCTTTTTGCATATCAAGAGCAGATGACCTAGTTGTTACACTCCTTAAAACGACGACGACAACAACAACACTACCTCTTGCATAGTTTGTGATGTTGATGGCTCTTGCGATGTGGAAGACGTATTAAACATAACTTTTAGAACAGGGGTTAAACGTTGCTCATTGAAAAACCTGCTATTTTGAATAGAAATGTGGCTTTCTTGATTTTTGTCGACGGCAACTGTGTTTCATGCAGTACACTACATTAATGATCACTGACACTTAAAACCTCACTATTTTTACTTTTTAGGTCACCATGCCAATGCTTGGAACGTTGTTTTGAACAGCGCTAAATAACAGTTCCGTTTTTATTGGTTCGATTCACAATATATGAATATCCTTTATAGTATGCATAAGGCTTACCATACCTAGTCACTGATGTTTCCATGTCAACTGTCAAGCATAGACTAAGCTCTAGTAAAGTCAACTTGGTAATAAGAATAATAGTTTAATGTGAGAGTAAATATGGATCCAAAGAGCTCAGGTAAAAGGGAAAGCAAATAAGAAAATATAAAAACCAAGAGTGGGGGTAAAAGTGGTCGCAAATTGGCAGACCCATTACACAATAATTTTAGCACGACGTAGCTCTTGTTCAATTTCTTTGATTTCCCAATCGTGACCGGTATGCCCAGTTTGTTGTAAAGCATGCAAATGTCGAAGCCGTTGAATTAGCTTACTGGGTTTGTTCCAGTATACAAATTTAACAAATGAATCTTTAGGTGTAAAAAAGCATTACCATTATCATCATCATCATCATCACCATCATCATCATTATTGCTACGCCCTGGGGTGGACCTGGTGCCGTACTTACCTTATTTTCAGATGTCCGCGGCGCTTGCTGCAAAATCACCGCCAGATGACATGCCCCAACAGAAGAACACCTAAAGGGAGGAAGAAGGTGGAGAAGGGGGAAACGCACAGGCTCGTCTACGGACAGACCCGATTACCAATAGAACTGCCACCGACGAAAGATTGCCACAACAGTTGCTTAAAAATTTAAAAGAAAATGTAATTACCAAAAGGGGCCAAGAAAAATAAAAAAAAGTCCTCTCGGCACGCCGGAAGGCGGAGGTAGATTTCACCTGACAAACTTGGGGATAGGCGAAAATAGGCAGAATATGCAGGTTTTCGTAGAAGGATCAGACCTCATTTATTGCGAGAAGGTATTTTATAATTGGAGATTAATTAACATTGTTTTTCGTCATTTTATGCTTATTTTAAACATTTTATTGTCTTATGGGAAAGGTAACCATCTTGTCATTTGTGGTCCATTTTTATACTTGTGGTCACACTGTCCTTATGCAAGATTTCGACACTGATGTGTAACTATGGAACGGTCTGTTACTTCATCACGCAAAATTATATCTCCCGCAGAGATTTTGGTTGGTTCCTCAGTTTAGGGGCTGCGACAACGCGGTCATGTAACCCCGTGTACTTTGGGATGGCTGTATTAGTCTGTAATTAACGTAAGGACTGCAGACGGTCAATTTCAAGCAGTAGTTCCTAATGTTGCTACCAGGTACTACCGTCAACGACACCTACCTGTGAACTTCGCTACTAGATGCCACCGCAGCCAGCAACTCGCAACGAACGTTGGAATTTCCCCTCCAAAGGAAAGCATACTGAGGGATTTATAGCGCTCTTAGAAAATCCGACGACTTCGGCCGGCTTTGAACTCGCGACCTTGGGCATAGACATTCAGCATGCTTGCTACCTTTTACGTCACCGAAGCCGCTTCACACTTAGTCAGATGGAATTCTGAATATGATCTCGTGCAAGTGCGTTATCTTGGCAACGTCTGATGGCTCATCCCTCATCAATTTAGTAGAGTTGCCATGGCAAGCACTGATAGCTCTTGGCATTTTCTTATAATTCCGAAATCATTTTTCTCATCCCTTGGCATAATGGTGGGTCATATCAAAAATGATTTCAGACAAAAGTTTTAGGTAATTATTAGGGGAATATTGTCCATTTTGTACAGTTTTGATATTGTGCCTATTAAGAGAGATATGATTAATGTTTCCCGAAAAACCCACTTTTTCCCACCCCTTTGGTCAATGGTTGGTGCTATAAAAAACTCTTCAAACATAAATTTTTGGGCTTTATCCGACACATAGTATGAACGTTGAACGGATTCGATATTTCACATATTAAAAGAGTTATAGCAATATTTCACTTTTTCGAAAAAAGCCCCCCATTTTCACCCCCTTCGAGCGCTTTAGCCCAGTAACGAACTCGACCGAGATTTTATAGGTATACATATCCGGCAAAAAAATTCAAAGTGATTGGTGCAAAATTACGGCAGTTATCGTGTCCACAAGAAACTGATATACATATATATATATACATATATACATACATATATATACATATACATACATAAATTGTGTATAAACTTTTGAACTGACGGTGGTTTTGGGGTCTGGGGGATGTGAAACGCGAAGATATGTCGAAATTTTCCGGAAGTCGAAACATGGGACCCATTGCAATAGTTAGCTTTCTAATGAAATCTACCTAATTTAACAAAATCATAAAAAAAGTCCTCTCGGCACGCCGGAAGGCGGAGGTAGATTTCACCGGACAAACTTCGGGATAGGCGAAAATAGGGACAATATGCAGGTTTTCGTTGAAGGATCAGACCTCATTTATTGCGTGAAAGTATTTTATAATTGGAGATTAATTAACTTTGTTTTTCGTCATTTTATGCATATTTTAAACATTTTATTGTCTTATGATGACGGTAACTTTCTTGTCATTTGGAATCCATTTTTATACTTGTGGTCACACCGTCCTTATGCAAGGTTTCGACACTGATGTGTAACTATGTAACGGTCTGTTACTTCTTCACGCAAAATTATATCTCCCGCAGAGATGTTGGTTGGTTCCTCAGTTTAGGGGATGCGACAAAGCGGTCATGTAACCCCGTGTACTTTGGGTGAGTGTAGAGTCTGCCTGATAACGGTGTGAATTGTGATGGCTGTATTAGTCTGTAATTCAGGTAAGGAATGCAGACGCTCAATTTCAAGCAGTAGTTCCTAATGCTGCTACCAGATACTACCGTCAACGAGACCTAGCTGTGAACTTGGCTACTAGATGCCACCGCAATCAGCAACTCGCAACGAACGTTGGAACCTCCCCTCCAAAGAAAGCATACTGAGGAATTTTTAGTGCTCTTAGAAAATCCGACGACTTTGGCCAGCTTTGAACCCGCGACCTTGGGCATGCTACCAGTTACGTCACCGAAGCCGCTTCACACTTAGTCAGATGGAAATCTGAATCTGATCTCGCGTTAGTGCGTTGTCATGGCAACGTCTGATGGCTCATTCCTTGTCAATTTTGTAGTTTGCCATGGCAACCACTTATAGCTCTTGGCATTTTCTTATAATTCCGAAATATTTTTTTTTATCCCTTGGCGTAATGGTGGGTCATATCAAAAATTCTTTCAGACAAAGGTTTTAGGTAATTATTAGGGGAATATTGTCCATTTCGTACGGTTTTGATATTGTGCTTATTAAGAGAGATATGATTAATGTTTCCCGAAAAACCCACTTTTTCCCACCCC